>OZ022557.1:71824737-74324737 GCA_963991005.1 Barypeithes pellucidus | reverse complement strand
ATAATTATCGGGCATTAAGAAAATCACCGGGCATTATGAACTTTATCGCGCCCTAATATTTCCTATGATATTATAATGATGTTTATAGCAACCGTTTCTAAGTTATTATAAGTAAATAATTGATAAATGAAAAATAAAATATTTTATAATACTTCAATTTAAAGTATTTGAATTACCCTTTCCAAAATGTCTTTTTGGTGCTATTTTGAATGACAGGCAGAATACTACGTTTTAAAGTAAATTGTTTGTATCACTTATAATCATTTTAGTTTCCTGTCCATTTTTGGCCAACACTATATTTTGGTTGGAAACCTTCTGATTTTTTTCAACGTATTTATTTAAAAAAAACTCTCTTCGTTTGTTAAATCTTTAAAGTTATGTGTAGTTTGCTCCACAGGTGGAAACAAATTCGGTATGTGGGCACAAAATTACAATGCAAACAGCTTCTCCAAATAACATTTATTGTTAAAATTCGATCAATAAATGCCACTTTTCGACATTTTGTGGAGAGAATGTCAAATTTGCCAGTTAACAAAGGCCCGGTCTCATTTAATTATGTAATTTTTGGCCCTTGAAGCAAAAAACTTATTTGGTAAATTTAAATTTGGGTATCATTTAACTGGTTAGCAAAATATTCTTATTTTTGCGAACAGAAAAATGTAATCGGTCAGCCAAAATGGCAAGTTGGTCAGCAACTTATGGACAGCAAACATTTCTGAATTGTGACAGTGCCCTGGGAAAACAAGTGAAAACCTGCCCCCGCTACACCTTTTGTAGCCGATTTCCTTCTGTATTCGGCAAAAGGAAACACAAGAAAGTTACATAAATTGACAGCGCTCTGGGACCTCTGAAGTAACTGCTTCTAGACATGTTTCTTTCTACTGACCAATTGTAAAATCTTGCTGACCAAGTAATCATTTCGCAGCTCGACTATCAATAACGGCAAACCATTTAATTACTTCTCTTTAAATTTTACCTGAATCGAAAAATAAATATTTTCCCCATATGGTGCCAACTTTAACGATGATACTGTATACATCCGTTAGTTATATTCATCATGCGGGATAACGGAATATCCGATTTTCTGATATACATACATATTTAGAAACAGATTTCAATTCAGCATACATTTTTGATCGTCATTTTCAGGAAAAACCACTGCTGGTGTTAGCTTACGAGTTCATTCATATTGCAATACTAGCCAGTCTATTTGTATTTGTTATAATTTATATGGAACAATGCATTTTATATTGGAGTATATTAATTATTTTATTAGGTAAGTACCTATAGAGAATGCAACGACCAACGATGTGTTGTGTCCAGGTTACTAAACGTTTAGAGGGGTACAGAATTTTTAACCATGTAGTCACATCATTATTGAACTAGGTAAATAATACAACAATGTGTAGAAATCTTCACTGAATTTTATTTTACCATGACAATTGTTTCGGCACACAGTGCCTTTATCAAATGGAGAAACCAAAGTGACTGAGGTATAAACATATCTTCCTAAATGTAAAAAAAAAATTTTTTTTCTTCAATTGATTACATCATTATTGCTTTATTATTTTCATCTTGCTTCTTGGTACTGGGCAAATTACATCGTGGAGACGGCCGGCGCAGCTACTGATACGAAGGATAAAAATGAGAATCTAATTTAACTATTAACAGGATTCCGGAGTACCTGTAAACGAGTTTTCTTCCCAAGCGTTGATTCCTGTTTTAGGAATAAAATATCAAAGAAAAACAGCTTTGTAATAGAACTAGAACTCGCGGAAAGTCTATATTTTTTTGTTTCGGAAGATTTTTAGACTTAATATATTTTACTGCTCCATATAGAATAAAATGGCTGACTTTCCTCGAGTTGTTAACAAAATTTAGACATCTTTCGTAAAAAACTTTTTTTAAATGTACCCTTTTTATAGGAAGCGAAAACTCCGTTTTTCAGCGTAGAAAATTGAAGTATAGGCCTCGATCACGTGCAGTCTCTTTCTTCCTATTATCGTTGTTTCTGTCGGCGTACCGATTACGGGCAGATGCTCGACGTATTCTTCAACTGCAAGGGAAGATTCTCGCCCGTGCCTTCAAAGCGTGAAACAAATAGGGGTCAAATCGGAGATTTGGACTGACTCCGGCATCCTCTTAAACTTTTTTGTAAACAATTTTAATGTGATCGCTTAAAATTACAAATATTTTTCATCACATCCCATAAATTAACAAACAAAGCTCTAGTTCAAAAAGAAAAATTACAATTTGGAATTGTGGAAGCAATAAATGCCATTGTCCATAAAAATGAGCATTTAGGGCTCGACAGGAATAAGCAGCAATGACTCGAGATTTTGGATGTAATGACCTGCAAGTACACTGAGCAAAGTTCTAGCTAAAAAATCTTTACTAGGATTATTTTAGCTGGGCTAGAATATTTTCTACCTATACCAGAAAAATTGATTTCTTGTGACAGAATAAACCACATTACAGGATATTCTTTATTCTTGTTAGAATAATCTTTGCTATTTTAGAATAATATTTACTTTTCTTTATAATTTTTTTTTTAACTTGCACAGTAAATATTCTGATTGATAAACGACCTTCGTCGCTTCTTCGTCGCCACTGTCGGAGTTAACCGTTAGACGTTTCGCTTTGCGGCTTGCGTGTTCTCACTGCCATCCACACACTCTTCTTTTCTTCTCCAAGTGTCTATCCGTTCCGGATGTTGGCTATCAGCATGGCTATTCTTACTTTGATGATGGCGATTCGGAAGAGTTCTGCTGATGATTTGTCAAACCATGTTCTAAGATATGCCAACCAAGATATTCTCCTTCGGCCAGGTGCTCTCCTGCTGTTAATTTTGCCTATTGTAATAGCCCGTATCTATCTGGATTCCTCATTATGTGTCCGAAATACTGAAGTTTCCGGCATTTTACGGTATTTAATAGTTCTGGTTCTTTATTCATTCGTCGCATTAATTCTGTGTTGGTAATCCTTTGTGTCCAAGATAGCAATTAAATACAAGACCGTATCGATGACGTCGGTGACAGAGGAGCAGACCCGGATTTCAATACTATAGGGGCAGTTTATATAGTTTAGGACTTTAGTTGTTTTTCTCTTCAGGTTTACATATCAAAAACAAGCCTTTTACCAGTTGATATATTGTTCGATTTGTGTGTTCTATTTTGAGAAACACAACAAAAACGTTTAAAAAGTTGTTACATAATTAATATTAGTTTTATGACATAATAACCGACGTTTGAGCTCGTTTTGGTATGTGGTATACGAACTGTTAGAACTAAACAATCTATGATTCATAGTGGTTGAATTACCACTTAACTTAAACATCGTTCATATAATTTTCGTTTTTAGTGCTTAATTTCGAATAAAACACTTAAAAAAGTTATCAAACATAACCTGCCTTTTTTCTGGTCGTAAGAAAATATCTTTAGTGTCCCAGCAAAGTATCTTTTCAATAGGTGGTAAGTGGAATTGTAAGCATAAGAACTTTTCTCTGCTGTAATTGCAGTTTAATATTTATAAGGCGACTTTACTACTACAGCAATACCGAGCAAAATCAATTTTACTGTCACAGCTATTTTTTCGATTGTCCCCTATGTAGGTTTTATGACGGTGGTAAAAATCTTCTCTTAGTGTAGGTACCTCATATTAATTTATTTTACATTTTGTAGGTTTCTTATTATATTGGATGTTCTGCATTCATCTTTACTGCAGACAACTGAAGCTCAAAGTGAAAAGTAACGTAAAATATATTGACAGTGATGTTTATAGTGTTTGTAATAAACTATACACAAATAAAAACATTAAAATATAATAACTAAGTTTTTTTTACAATATATTTAGATGGTATATTATATGGCCACAAAATATAGTTACTTTTGCGGGAAGAATTTTACAGTTGAGTATCATTTCTTCCAAGTGTTTCAATGTCCAAAGTGAATGAAGTAAAATGAAAAGAGGAATACACATTTAAAATCAAAAATAAAAAGTCTATACTTTTCAGGTGGTATTAATATCAAATACCTAGTATGTATGGAAAAATTATTATTTCCCAGACCAACCGATGATACCTTATACAATAAGGGCGTATTTTTGTCTACACAGTAGCACTTTAAAATACTATTTCAGATTGAATGGTACTACCAAGAAATGGAAGCCTTTTCCATTGATAGGATGTCACTACCTGCAGACCGGTTTCGAACAAACCCTGTGCCTACATACATAGGACATACGTGTGTGTTCGACTTAAAATATAATATGTAAGAAAAGTTCCATCGGAGAAACTATGTTGGCATTCAATTGGTTATAGTCAGCTGAAAAGCTCAGAACCCCTTTATGTTCTGATATCAAGCACGATTTAATTGAAAAAGTAAGTCAGGTAATGCCATTTTGGTAGAATGAAGTCTATGCAGCACCTGTGGCATAAGTGCGCATTAAAGTTAAAAGATTATAAAAAATAAAATTATCTATTTATACAGGGTGTCCGGGAACATGTGGGAAATCTCCCGGATATGAAGAAAACACGTGAAAAGAATACTATAGGTTCATATAAATTTCTTTCGTATCGGCCTCCTCTTCGGAGATATGGGCTCCCAAAGAGCACCAATGAAGTCAAGTTTTTTACATATAATTATTGAACCACCTGGTATATTTCAATTATTTTTTAATATGATGTATACCAGGAAAGAGCCGTCAAATTACTACCCGAGAAACTGTTGTGAATTACTCACAGCTGCAGGGACGGACTAGCTGTAACACTCATGGGCCCGTTTTTTTTACGCCCTGTATGATGAGAACTTTGGACAATGTTTTTTACATACCTTCAACTATTGGCTAAAAATTAAGTACTCTTCATTCATGTCGCTAATCCTAACCGTTTTCGGAAAAACGGTATTTTAATTATATCATGTATTTGGCGTATTTTAATAAAAGATACATTTTTGTTCCGATCAAATATTCAACCTTTAAAATTAAGCTTTTTCATATTTAACCCGTGAGAAGTTATAGGACTCAGTGTGTCGCAGAGTCTGCATCTGGATCGTTGTTTATACCTATCCGTTGAAGGTGTTTTCGCAGGTGGCAGTGGCCTGTTAGCAGACCCATCACCTGTTTCAGTTGGGGCCGCGTCAGGGTTAGCATCCCATTCGATAGTATTTGCGATGGTTTTCCAATTACGGCCCGTGCGTGTATTTGACCAGCTATCCCTTGCCATCGAGATAGGTGTTGTTTTTTCGACCATCTGTCTAATGTTGATTTTGTTGCCTTTTTTGATATCCCAAAGGCCGGTTCGGGGCCCCTGAGACTTTGAGCGGATCCGGCTTTCGCTAGTTCATCCGCTTGCTCATTACCTAATATCCCAGAGTGACGAGGGATCCACAAGAGCTCCACCTTGTTCCCCCTGGACGCCAGTTCTTTTATGTTGGCACTCCAGTCTTTTCATGCATGCTCGCAAGCAAATGTGACCGTCATTACACTTGACCTTTTTTCCTCGACAAAATTATTTTATTCCTATTCTACTAACCGTATCATGAATTCTTGGTATCTGTTGCTCATCTTTGTCGACAGATACACATGTTGTTGAACTTATATTTCTGAAATGTATGAATCATCCTAATGATGTACCACACCATACTATAACCAAAATATTAAAAACCGCAAAATGATAAATGAAATATGCATAATAAGTTAAAAAATTATTGTTTCTTGTTGAGCTTATTTGCGTAAATCGAAAACATGTCGTAAAATGTGGTAATATTTGTCATCTCAGAATTAAAAAAATTTTTAAAATAACTTTGTTATCTGAAGGTTAAAACCTATTTTCCTTAAAAAATTAACTATTTAAAAGTATTATTATGAATAAAATTATTGCAATGCTCGAGCTCGGAAGGACACAGACACATTTTCATAAATATACAAAATAGAGGTATGTCTTATTATATTAAACATTAAATCGAAAATTGCCAAAAACATATCAATGTATTTATTTGAACCATGGAATCCCGTTACTTCCCAACAATTAGTCATATAAAAAGTAATTTTTGTGTAACGTGTCACTTGCTCAAACTTCCTTGGTATAAAATAGCAAATCTCACTGAAAACTAATTTCAATATTAATATTATTAATAACTATTAATTGTTGTTTTAATCTTAATTACTTTTTCTATGTATCTACATAGAATGCATTTAGGTTAGTTATTTTCATAACTGATTTATTTCTTATAAAAAATACATTTTGGCTAAAATTCACTGAATAATTGTCGGATTTATTGAGAGTACAGGGTGTCCCGTTTTGGACATTTTTATAGGGTATCTCCGTAATTCTTAGTGCGATCAAAAAGTAATGGTGTCATGTGCCCTCTTTGGGTCAAACTTAAAATAGTAAATAAAAATTTGAAAATTTTCGCTCGCTTAGAGATACGGGGGGAAATCAAAAAATTGACAATTTCAAAATTATCCTATATTTTCTTAGTTAAAAGAAATACAGAAAAATGTTTTATACAGAAGTTTCTTTATATTGATTGTTGAATAATTTGCCGTTTTTAGAATAAATTACCTCATTTTTTTAAATGGAACACCCTGTATCTAAAAATATACTATTTTAAATTCTCCTTTCAAATATATAACACACCATGGATGATAGCGAACAAACTATACATTTTGCGCCATTTCTTCGTTGTTTCCACTTTCAATATAAACTGATATCATATCAATTTACGAACAAACCCGAACATCGAAATATTTGCAGCAGGAGCAAGAGCACCTCTCCCCCCACCCCCGTTTTTGAGGATGCTGAATGAACACGATTTCGGCGTCAGAATTTCTCTTTGGGGTGGCGCAACCGCTCAAAACGGCCAAAAGCCACCCCCAGAGGAGTTAACGCGCTTCAAGAGGTTTCCCCGCAGAGAAACACACTTTCCCCCCCGTTTTCGAGGATGCTGAGCACGGTGGTGGTGTTGGATATCGCGTCCGACCCCTTCCAACCCCTCCACCGGCCAATACTCGCCCCTGAAAGGGGTGAATATTTTTTTCAAGTATCAGCGGTAAATATATATCCCCCCCCCCCCGTTTTCGAGGATGCTGAGCACGATGGCGGGGTCAGAATTTCTCTTTGGGGTGGCGCAACCCCTCAAAACGGCCAAAAGCCACCCCCAGAGGAGTTAACGCGCTTCAAGAGGTTTCCCCGCAGAGAAACACACTTTCCCCCCCGTTTTCGAGGATGCTGAGCACGGTGGTGGTGTTGGATATCGCGTCCGACCCCTTCCAACGTCTCCACCGGCCAATACTCGCCCCTGAAAGGGGTGAATATTTTTTTCAAGTATCAGCGGTAAATATATATCCCCCCCCCCCCGTTTTCGAGGATGCTGAGCACGGTGGTGGTGTTGGATATCGCGTCCAACCCCTTCTAACCCCTCCACCGACCAATACTAGCCCCCGAAAAGGGTGAACTTGAAAATTAAATGATCGCTGGGATTTACAGGGATTGGCGGGGCTTAAAAAATTTTATCCGCCACCACCGTGCTCAGAATCTTAGAAATCGGGGATAATATGTTTCCCGCTAATATTAAAAATAGATTCACCCCTTTCGGGGGCGAGTATTGGCTGGTGGAGGGATTGGAAGGGGTCGGACGAGATATCCAACACCACCTCAGTATCCTCGAAAACGGGGGGAAAGTGTGTTTCTCTGCAGGGAAACCTCTTGAAGCGCGTTTAACCCCTCTGGGCTGTGGTTTTTGGCCGTGTTGCGCAACCCCAAAGAGAAATTCTGACGCCGCCATCGTGTTAAGCATTCTCGATAACCGGGAGGGAGGTACTCTTGTTCCGGCTGAAAATATTTATATTTCGATTTTTCGGGGTTTTTTCCGACTCACACACGCCACTCAGTAGTGTATGCTCCTGGCCGTAACTACAAAAATAAAAGTAAATGAGATCCACCAATTATTTATTTAATTCTGTTTATAAAAATATACATGGCGTTTATACCGGGTCTTGATCTATAAATATCAAAAGCGATTTGCCACGAATCCAAGACGATTTTGAAGACTAAATAGACGTGATCGGTTTACAAAATCATTTGTTGGCATTACAACGAACCGCGTTTAGGATCAATGGCCATATTAAATAAGCTTTCGAAAATATTATCTGTTGAAGAAAGAAGGAACACTGAATTTTTTATTAACGCAACCAACAGAGATGGATCGTCCTGTATAAGTATAGCGTATACCATGTGGTGGCACGAGTGAATATACGGTGTCTGAGCGGGAACCGCTTCGATCGATATATGGAAAACTATACATAGGAAAATTTGGCAGTATGCTAATGTTGTTGGTGGAGCATCTCGGTTAAATATTATCAATATAGTATACCGGAAGTCGATGTCAACAAGGTCAACTTGTTTATCTTAAATGGAACACCCTATATTTTTTTACTTCACGCGAGACTCTGGGCAGATTTCTTATATTACGTTTTGTCTTATATCATACCTTACTCTAAGGGTGTTTGACATATTATGTATTTAAGGTTTATGGCTAAAATGACGTTTGCAAACCTTAAAATAATTATTAATTTTTCCTATACCTTTATTTTTTAATTTGGGTGTGTACTATAAAAAATCTACATGTTCTGTATAGTATTGTTAATGATAAAAAGTGTCACACGGAGATCTTATCTGTATAGCCCTGAGGATGACCTCATAGAGGTCGAAATGTAGGCCAAAATACAAAATTTCTTCTAAGTGTGTTTTACTGACCTGTATCCAACAAGTTAACGTTTTTGGAAATAGATATTATAACTATTATTATGAAAAACGAATTCTTTGCAACGAAATTAAGCGCTTAACTCATATTGGAAATACTTGTTTTGAAAATATAGTTCTTTGCGTAAGATTTTATTATGAGGAAACGAACAAATCTACTAGAATTCCGTAGCTACTCCATCTACTCTATTTGAGTATTATATTTTTAAACCAACTACATATTTATATTTTGTGTGTATAATTTACAATAAAATTGTTAGTTTTAAACTAAATATTCAAAAACAGTTAATTTTTAAAGAACTCTTTAAGATTTATATTTTTGAGATTGATTTTCCTTCGAGATCCCGGGATACCGGGATTGGTACCAATATACATGAAACAAGGAACAGGCGTGGCAGGTCTACTATCAAAAGTATCATTTCCTATATTTTCGTTATAATACAATACTTTGTGAAAAACCTTCATTTAAATAAATAGAAAAATTCCTCAATGATCAGCACGATAGAATTCTAGCAGAATATAAATAAACCCATAATACTTGAAATGAATAATGGATTTAATTCAGTTCTTACTTCCATATATACTTCCTTAAAAAATGTGTTTATGGTTTGTTCGTTGGTATATTGAAATGAAGAAGAGGCACTAGAAACCCTTAACAATGTGACATATACAGGATATTCAGGATAAGGAGGGCCCTCTATGGGGATCTCGTTAATGGTAACATACAGTGAGTCCCAGAAGAAATGTCTAAATTCATTTAAAATTCAGCGGTAAGTTTTTTCAAAAAACGCTCTTACCCGTCGATTTTGATTTTTTAATTTTTTTTTGTGGTAATTTCATGTATACAGGGTAGCTCAAAAATAAGTTACGACCATCAACTTCATTTTTTCAAATGAAAACATATATTTTTTATTTCATTTTTGAATTTTGCATTGAATTCTAAGCATGTTTCATGTACCATGTCCTATACATAAACTCAACAGTTATTGAAAAAATTAGGATTGAACATATCATTTAGGGAATCCAACGATCTATCAAATCTTCTGGCAATATGGCATTTTGGGCTCCATAATAAGTAAGAGTGTACTGTCTCACTGTCACCGTTTATTTCCATAGAAACTGTATGACAATTTTATTTCAAATAAGTATAATTATTGTCAAGCGTAGTTTCAAAGTTGCGGTTTTCACAATAATGGCGAAGGTAACGGAACGGGAAAAAATTGAAATTCTATGCATGGTTGGGTTTGGTGATAAAACACGTACTCAAATAGAAACAGCCCAATTATTTAATGAAATCCATCCTGATCGTCCTCCCATATGTCAAAAGATGGTGAGTAGAATAGAGGCTAAGTTTAGAGAATTCGGTCATGTTAGAGATTTGCCTAAATCTGGTCGTCCTACTCGAGATGAAAATGAACAACTTGACGTTTTGCTTTCCTTGGAACAAAATCCATGTACTCCCCTGTCGCACATTGGGGCCGATTTACACATGCCGAAATCTGTTGTTCACCGAGTAGTTCAAAAGCACAAATATCACCCATACAAAGTTATTCCAGTGCATGAGTTATTTGAAGATGATTTCGATAGGCGAAGTGAGTTTTGCGGACGCATGCAAAATATGTGCAATCTAGATAATAATTTAGTAAAAAATATTATTTTTTCGGATGAAGCTACGTTCTATTTGAATGGTAATGTGAACAGACAAAATTGTCGATATTGGGCAACAGAAAATCCGCATTGGATGATAGAGGTTCACAGACAGTACCCTAAGAAAATAAATGTTTGGTGTGGAATCGTACGCGAAAGAGTAATTGGTCCATTTTTCTTTGAACAGTCTTTAACTGGACAAGTATATCTCGAATTTCTCCAACTAGAATTAATTCCAGCATTAGTGGCTTTATTTCCGAATCCATTGGATCCAGACTCCCCTGACAAAGAACTGATATTCCAACAAGATGGTGCTTCTCCGCACTATGCGGCCACTGTGCGCACATTTTTGGATGAAGCCTTTCCCAATCGGTGGATTGGAAGGAGAGGACCTATCGAATGGCCTGCTAGGTCGCCAGACCTAACTCCGCTGGACTTTTTTTTGTGGGGTTACCTCAAATCAAAAGTATTTGTTAATAGGCCAAACAATATGCAGGAGTTGAAAGAAAGGATCCGAAGAGAAGTGCGTGTCATAACTCCGGAAATGGTTGGAAACGTGCAAAGAGAGTTTATTGATCGTCTTGGATATTGTCAAGCCGTAAATGGCGCACATTTTCAACATTTAATTTGATTTTGTTGTGTTTTTTTTTAATAAACAGGTCTTACTTATAGATATGTTCAATCCTAATTTTTTCAATAACTGTTGAGTTTATGTATAGGACATGGTACATGAAACATGCTTAGAATTCAATGCAAAATTCAAAAATGAAATAAAAAATATATGTTTTCATTTGAAAAAATGAAGTTGATGGTCGTAACTTATTTTTGAGCTACCCTGTATACATGAAATTACCACAAAAAAAAAATTAAAAAATCAAAATCGACGGGTACGAGCGTTTTTGGAAAAACTTACCGCTGAATTTTAAATGAATTTAGACATTTCTTCTGGGACTCCCTGTATAACTTCGATAAATATATTCGATTCGATAAAAAATATTTTGATTATTGATGATCAAGCAAAAAAAAAAGATAACATGATACCTAAATAGGTCATCCAATGTTAACAAAAAATATGTCAAATGAACTAAAAAAAACACCAGAAATCGGCCTTTTTTTAAACGTTTTTCACCGATCACCAGATCCACAAAAGAACACCAGATATGGCGAAATTTCACCAGACCTGGAAACACTGCAGTATTACTCAGAAGATTTTATAAAGATGCGGGTTATTTCGTTTTCAAACCCATTGAGTTATTGAGCGACAAAAATAGTAAAACTGTTAAAGTTTAAAAAACCTATCTAGTTTTGGACGATTATTTGGCAAACAAATTTGGCATTTTATTACACAGTGCAAAATTATTCACAAACATTTACTTTTTGCAAACTTATCAGGAACATTTATAGGAATAAAGTCGTAAAGAATTTAATGTTACACAAAAAAATGTTCTGTTCTGCCGTCGCATCGACGATTCTCAAAATATTTAGCATTAACCAAAGATATTATAAATTAAATATCTTTGGCATAACGCAGCATCAAGTAGCACAAATCCCAAATTCGACCATTACTGGAATACTGCTCTCATATCTGGAGCTCCGAACCCAATCATACCCTTCGGCTCCTGGAATATCTAAAGGAGAGTCAGTCGTCTGACCGGAGATCACGAGCTGACCAAGAAGCTCGACAGCCTTTAACAAGACAGGTTGGTAATTTGATGATCTTCTGCAGATACTGTCGTCCATCCATATGTGGTTCAGCTTAATACCCCCTCGAACTTCATTGTCTAAGGATTCTGGACGACGTCATACTTGTGGAACGACCTACTGAAGTCATGCCTCCCAACGAATATAACCTCCAACGATTCAGAACCAACGTGGATTGCTTTATTAAAAATATTAATAGAAGATAATTTTGACTTTTCCATTGAAAAATTAGACAGAAATTTCAAATAACCGCAGGTGGTAAAATAACGTAGGTAATAATACACATCAAGATGGCAAATATCATTTTTTGAATATGGTTTGTTCGGGTTTGTTCCATGTCACTAAACAATATATTATTTTAACAACAGAAAAATGAGATGAATCAGATGAGGAATTTGATTTTGCTGCTACTCCACCAGAAATTCGAGAAGTAGCAAAACTAGTAGAAGAAGATCTTCTGCCAACAAAAAGCCGCCCGAGATATGACAAGGCATATAATTGTTTCAAAGAATGTTCTACGGGAAACAAAGTTCAAAATCCTGGTTCTGAGTCGGCGCTATTAGCTTATTTCAGTGAAAATGCCAAGACAGAGAAGATATAAACGATTTGGCCACAATATTCAATGCTAAGGACCACTCTATCAATTAGACATATCTAAACACGCAAAGCTATTAGCATTCTTAAAAAAGTGTGTTGATATATTATTTTGAGATATCGATTTTTTTTAAAAATTCCAAAAAAATTATTTACTTTCTACCCGGGTGGAAAGTAAAAGTAAGAAAGTCAACTTTCTACCTTTCAAAGTTAGATGAAACGTCATTATTACATGCATGGTTGTAAATAAATTGCTCGCAGCTGTCGTATTAAGGTTTTGACAGCGTCAATTTAATATGATAGGTACTTAGAACACAGCTTGGATTACTTTAAAAGAAAACACTGACTTCCGCAATTAATACAAGAAAGAAGGACTATTTTATTGTAGAAATTATTTTAATATTGGTAAATTCTTTTTTCAGTGCCTCAATTATATACTCCACTAATTGTGTCTAATTTCTTAAATTCATATCATTTCCAAGGTGCGGTAGTCTCGCCTCAGTTTCCTGTGCTACGTTTTCTTACCACTAAAATGACTTATGCAATTTATCAACATGAACTATCTATGCCTGAATCACTTTTCGGTTGTTTTTTTTTGAGTAAATCATCCCAACCCAATGTTGTTCCTTTGAAATGTGACTAACAAAAGCGTGTTTCAAGTTTTACAAATGCACGCGTCGGTCAGATTTTAACTCAACTTGCTAATATACATAATATAATGCACCATTAATCTATATAATTTGCATTCTGTTTGAATTTTAATGGTTTCCATTGAAGGAATACAAAGACTTTGGTTTTGAGCCACGCATCCAGTCAGGGTCGGCTTGAAACGGATTGTCCCTTGTTTTAATCTTATATTTTTTCTACTACTGTATAAATAAATCAACTTTCGGGCCGTAGCAACACGAAAGTAAATGTTACAGTTACCTGAATATTATCCGTTGCTAGCTACGAAAGTAGGTTGCTAGCTACGAAAGTAATACTTTCGGTGCCAGGACAAAAAAAAGAATAAAATTTTTTATTGTATTTATTCAAGCGAATTAAAAAAAAAATCTTACTTAATAATAAAAAGTTTATATTTATTGAAAAAACAAGTGGTATAATAACAATAATATAAATCTTAAATAACACTAATTTTTATTTATTGTCATTAAGGTTAATAGTGAAATTTGAACAGTTAGAAATATTAATTGATGGAATATTATTCAATTAAATACCTTCGCCGCTTCTTATTAGAGACTCGTTATTATCCTGGACTTGGACCATACAACTATTTGTCACTCTCGCGTCGTTAGATGGAATAAAAGTAGGAGATCGATTTAAGATCTTTTTGGAAATTTCGATTTTATTTGTATACGAATCACCAATATATCCCTCCGCAACGGACGAAGATCTCCAACCGCCATGTCTTTTTAAATCCAAAATATCGATACCTGGAGCATTTGCAAGAAAGGTAGTTGATGTTCTTCTAAACGAGTGACCAGTGTATTTATTTATATCTTGAAGTTTCAAAAATTTGGCAATTTCTTTGGGAACATTTGAAATAGTGTGTTTTCCAATCACCTGATTCACACTCCTACCTCGTTCATAGCGATATAACAAGCGTTCGTCTTGTGCATTATTTGGCCTAAGTTTAATATAATCTTGAAGTAACCTCATAAAAGAAACTGGACCTCCATCATCGGCTATCACAAAACTTCTTTGAACCTTGTTTTTGCTCTGGAGGATTTTAACAATAGCTACATCATCCTTGATCTCGATGTCGTTCAATTTCATTTTATAGATCTCATCTGTCCGGCATGCTCCAGCTATCCCCATTACTGCTATCACTTTCATAGATAAATAGCTATGATTAGGAGCGTCAAGTAAAAACTTTATTATTTCTTCTTTTGTGAAAATTTTAGATTTTTTAGCTTCGTAACCATCATTTTTTCGTTTAATAAATGCAATAAGTTTCTTAAACTGTGAAATATCTATATTTTTGTTCACAGAAATAGTCAATTTAAGCATGGAATATTGTGACCATAAGGACGGAGGTGATAGGGCTGCAGATTTCTCTTGGAAGTACGCTAGCATTACATTTTCGTCAATTTGTGAAAGGTTTTTCTCCAGGAACCATTCTAGAAACAGGTTGTATGATTGACAGTACCTATCTTTCGACTTTACGGGTAAGAGTGAGGCACATGCCAACTCGGCCGCCTTCTGTATAGCTTCGTTGTGGTCTTGAAACAACATTTTCGACAATCGAAATTAAAAAATTCGAAGTGACAGACTTTGACAGTACTCAAATAACTAGTTGTCATGGATTATTTTACAGGTGTATTTTATTATAATTTGAATAAAATCAAAGTTCATTACTTAATAATATAATTGATCAAAGAACAGTAGTAGAAAAAGTTTAATACATTACACGCTGCAAAAGCCCTTTCAGGTGCTCGGAGTTTTTTAAATAGCCTCGGCTCGCACCAAAAAGTAAACTTTCGCAGATTGTAATGTAAATAACTATTACTGTCGCTGTGTATAAGTTTATACATGATTAACTTATTCCTGCTAGAATTTGAAATTTCAAATTGAAATAGTATATTACCTAACGAGTCTTGAACGTGGTAAATTTCAAATGAGAAGTTAGTCGCCATCCGAGGGCAGAAATCTTCTGGGTTTGAGAAAATTACTTTCACTCAAGTAATGTAGATAATTTTTCCTACGACCACACACGATTTAGGTAAAATTTTACTTCACCATAAGTTTTTGCTTCAATAAAGACCACAAGTGGCGTAATTAAATGCTATCTTGCGGCTTCTGTTAACTGTCAAATTTGACATTTTTCCACAACATGTCGAAAAATTGCATTTATTGATCGAATTTAAAAAAATTTTATTTGGAAAAGTTGCTTGTATTGTATTAATGAGCACATACCACAAATTTGAATCACTTATCATAATTTTTGTTTTCTATCTATTTTTGGCAAATATCTATTTTCATTGAAAACGAAATTCGACCCTACCACCATACATCTATTTATTTATACAATATTCATCCTCTAAATTCATTATTTATTCCAAAATATATGCAATTTCTCGGCCTTTTGTGGAGAAAATGTCATATTTGACAGTTAATTAAAGCCGCAGGCCCATGGTTAATTATGTAATTTTTGTGTTTATTGAAGCAAAAACTCTTGTTAAATGTAAATTTTCCCTAAATCGAAAAGTAAATTTTTTCCCCATATGGTTCCAACTTTAATTGTTATACTGTATAATTTGCTTACGTTAATTATTAAGTACTTTATATAAAACTTTATAGCCTCAGATTTTTTAATTATATTAATACTAAAACAAATTTCAAATAATCTTAACTTTGAGTAAATACATCGTTCCAAGAAAATAGTAAATCTTCTAAAATAACCTCAAAATTTCTAGATATAAATTACATAACCTATTTCTACTTTACCCGGGCAGTTATTATGTTTAATGGGTTGCCTAAAAATTCTCTGTTCCTATTTTTTTATATTTATAATAAGAAACCTGAAAACCAATTAAAAAACAGACAAATATATGTAATTTTATACAAAAAGTTATTGTTTAGTTATTAAGTTTAGTTATCACAGTGTTTTGTATGGTTGGTTGGTTGGATGGTTAAAGGCGGGGGTCGGTTTAAAGGCCCGAACTTCTATCACTGCAGCCTTTCGGCTTATTGTGTACCCCGATCTTGTTAGAAGATGTTTGTTCCTTCTATGAGGTCCAGTAACCTTCTACCAAGCTTGTCATGTGGGAAGTTGTCACGACGTTCTATATTCCCGAAGATATTATGTTTTCTACGAGACAGCGCTACGCAGCGGTATATTATGTGTGAGGGGGTTTCATCCTCTACGCCACAAAGTTAGCATTCAATATGTACAAACCCGTTGTTTATACCTGTCCGTTGAAGGTGTTTTTGTGTACCTTGTTCCCCTGGCCGCCAGTACATTTAGGCTGGCATGGTACTCCAGTGTAAGTTTGAAGTAAACCGATTGGAGTTCAGAGCCTTAATAGCAGCATGACTGTCCGACAGGATGTAAATCTTTTGGTTGCGGTAGCCCTTTTCAAGATTATGTTGCACGCATGCTTGTATGGCATGAACTTCCGCTTGGTATACTGTGGCGTAGTTCCCCAGAGGAATGCTTATGTCCATCCTAGGTCTTTCCCCAAATATTCCAACGTCCACACCTTTGGAGGTCTTTTATCCATCGGTGTACCAAACTAGACCCTTGTCAAACGACTGTTCGTCCAATTATCAAAGTTCCAGTTAATCTTGAAAGGCTTTCTGAAATCGTATGTTACTCTCATACGATCAGTTTGCATATCCAAGAGCTCATCGTTGATTAGATCCGTGGCTCTTGTTTGTCCAATTTTTATGGGGTGTTGTGTCCATTCCCCATTTGTGCTCATCCTTGAGGCGCTACAGTTAGCTTCCATTTTGATGTGAATGGCTAGGGGTATTAGTCCCAGTATGACTTCCATTGCTGCAGTGGGGGTACTTCTCATCGCCCCACTGATACACAGGCAGGCCAGCCTTGAATACTTTTACAATATTTTTTTTAGAGGTCAACTTGATTTTGGAGCAGGCAGAAAGCAAAAAAATATTATCCCACAGATCAAATATTTATTTAATTGCAACTTATTTTTTTCTATTGTCAGAATTCAGGAAATCAAGAAACCGATAAAAAATGAAAATTTTTCCTAATTAATCAGGACATCTGATAACCCGAACATTTTTGGTAAGTTACCGTTCACATTTCCCAATATAAAGAAGTTTTAATGATGATAATCTGCAGGCGGGTAAGCCGGCACTGGTTTAGAATTAAAAATAAAATAATACTTTAAACACTTAATAATGCATGACCGTCGCCAATATCTTGTCAAATCAATCACATGATTTTAATCAATTTTCTTAAAAAAAAAATCTGTAGGTTGAAGCGATCATATTGTTTAAAATTCTATAAAGTGTAAGGCCATGTTTATTGTATTTCCTACCTTTCAATTGAAAAAAGAACGTTGCAAAAATTTGCATTTAATAAGCCGGAAAATTTGTTGCGGTTTCGTTATTAAGATAAAGAAGACAATTGAGTTGTTGAATCACTCGGTGTACCTTTTTATATGAGTTTGCTTTGATATGTTAGCAATATTTTGGCGTAACAATATTTAACAAATAGTTTATTTACAACCATGCATGTAATAATGACATTTCATCTATCTTGAAAAGTTGACGTTTTTTTAATTTTACTCTCCACTCGGGTGGAAACAAAATTATTTTTTTGTAATTTTTTTAAAAATCGGGTTTGTTCAAAATAATATACGAACACACTTTTTTAAAAATGCTAATAGCTTTGCGTGTTTAGATATGTCTACTTTTTCCCTAATTAATAGAGTGGTCCTCAGCATTGATTATTGTGACAAAATCGTTGATATCTTCTTTGTCTTGGCATTTTTACTGAAATAAGCTAGTAGCGCTGACTCAGAACCATGATTTTGAACTTTGTTTTCCGTACACCATTCTTTGAAACAGTTATATGCCTTGTCATATCTCGGGCGGCTTTTAGTTGGCAGAAGATCTTCTTCTACTATTTTTACTGCTTCTCGAATTTCTGGTGGAGTAGCATCAAAATGAAATTCCTCATCTGATAGCATTTTTCTGTTGCTGAAATAATATATTGTTTAGTGACATGGAAACTATATTGACAAAATGATATTTGCCATCTTGATGTGTATTGTTACCTACGTTATTTTACCATCTGCGGTTATTTGAAATTTCTGTCTAATTTTTCAATTGAAAAGTTAAAATGACATTTATCTTTTATGAATAATTTTAATTCAAAATAATAAGAAGTAGATGTTAGATGTGGTTGTAAATAAAATAGTATACAAACCTCGGTGAAAAGTTTCATTACTGTCTCGAGATTTAGTTACCCTCGCCGCTGCGCGCCTCGGTTAACTACCAACTCTTTCTACAGGAATGAAACACTTTCCACCTCGGTACTTAATATACTATTCCATACGTCGCGAACATAAATGTAGGAAATGAACAATGAAAATAGAGAAACATTCAAATATTAAGAACAAGCACATGATATACTAAACAAAAGTTAAAGATAATTACATACTCTATCAGAGAGAAATAAAATATACAGGATGTGCAATTTAAAAAGACCGAGATTATTTAGTTGAAAGCTACTGAAATTCGAAAATCTATCTTGAACACTCCTGTAAATTTGTTTCCATAATCTCCAAATATGAATCTAGAATTTGCAAAGGTAGTGTAGGTATTTACAATTAAATCCAACGCTGGAAACTGGTATTTTTCTTAAAATATTGGGAAATCTATAAGATGTATATATATAACATTATATATAAAAAATATTCAGAAATATGCATAATCCAAAAATTGATATAACTACAGGGTGTTCAATTTAAAAAAAAAACTAAGTGTCGCCACATGTTTATGGGCCACCCTGTATACTACAATTAGTGCCCCTTAATGATCTCTACAACTTTTGTGTTTCGAATTTTTATCTAATTCTTACCCTAAAGGAGAGAAAGAACTTTATTCTATCGTTGACACCCTGTACAATCGGGTTCTCGTTCCAACTTCAGCTAATCTAAGGTGACTGACGACAACTCTTCTTTCTGAAGAAAGAAATTTCCCGTGAGGGTTCCGCAGGGCTTGATCCTTGGTCCATTTTTATTCTTTCTTTATACGCACCCTAGATATTGTTCGCTTTTGCTTGATTTCGTCAATGTATGTTCCTATGTAACCATAATCAGATCTTTGGAATTATTGATAAATTAAAAATGTACACTCACCGACATTAAATTTGATATATGCAAAATGTTGTTCAATTTTAATGTATGATAACTTTCTCATCCCGTAGTCCAATTTAAATAAATATTTTGGTTTCGATTAACTTTTTACAATTTTTTTAAAAGCTGTATATTGAAACATATACAGTGAGGACGTAAAGTAAGGAATAAATTCATTATCTCGCAAACTACAATTTTAAAAAAAAATCGCTCGGACCCTTCGATTTTGTTTTTCGAACGCGCATATTCTGACATAAAATGTAGATTACAGGGTGTTGCAAATAAGAGTGACACAAATTTTTTTTTCTTAAATAGAACCCACTGTATATTATTGCATGTACGGATTCTTCGGAAAATCCTAAACATTTTTCATGTAGCATGTGCTATACCTTAGCCCAAGCGTTTTGGAGTTATTCTCATTCAAAATTTGGAAAGTGGAAAAAGTCATGGAGAAAACAAAGAATAAAATTATTTTAAAAATGTCTTATTTATCGAAAAAACAGTTAGGTGAACTTAAAAATTATTTTTCTAAAGTAAATGTTCGAAGTGTCTTCCGTTGGTCAAATGACAATAGCCTAACCGATCTACAAATTCTCGCCGAACATTTCGAACCATTTGCGGTGTAATTTGCCGAATTTCTTGCCGGATGCGATCTTTTAAATCATCTAAATTTGCAGGCTGGCTTTTGAATACTTTTCCCTTAAGATATCCCCATAAAAAAAAGTCGAGTGGTGTTAAATCGGGTGACCTTGGCGGCCACTCAATAAAACCACCTCTTACAATCCACCTGTTTGGAAAAGTATCGTCCAAATATGTACGAACTCCCACAGCGAAATGTGGGGGAGCACCATCTTGTTGCAACCAGATATTATGATGTGGCAAATCGGGACGTTCTAACTCAGGAAAAAGGATGGCCAGGGCTGGAACAAGTTCTTGTTCTGTTCTAAAAAACTCAAGTATCTCTCGCCTGTTAAATTTCCGTCAAAAAAGAAAGGCCCTATAACAATGTCATCGACAACGCCAGCCCACACATTGATCTTTTGATTAAATTGTGTGTGTCCTTCCCTCATCCAGTGTGGATTTACATCGGACCAATATCGATAATTTTGGGTATTTACGTCACCATTCAAGCAAAATGTGGACTTATCGGAAAAAATTATATTTTTTACAAAATTTCTGTTTACGAAACACATATCCTGTAAACGCTCACAAAATTCAAGGCGCCTCTCAAAGTCCCTTTCCAAAAGTTCTTGGAGAACTTCCATTTTATAAGGATGGTATTTATTTGTATGCAGTATTTTAAGAACTGTTGTTTTTCCAATATCCACGTCACTTGCTACCTGCCTAGACACCACATACTGGTTATCTTGAACTGCCAGTAAGACTTCTAATTGTTGATTTTCATCAACTTGAGGACGACCAAATCTAGGGACATCTCTTACATGACCGAATTGCCTAAACTTGCACTCAATTTTGCTTACTGTTGATTGTGATTTTGGCGGACGATTGGGGTATTTTTGATTAAATAACTCACAAGTTTCTTGCTGTGTTCTAACCCTATCACCGTAGCCCATCATCATCAAAACCTCTATGCGCTGTTTCTCAGTGAGCCGCATTTTAATTTAATTTAGTTATGAAAAAACGAAATGAGTCTTTTGAAAACTAGTAAAACGTTAGGAAAATACACATAAAACTGACAATAACAGTTACTATTGACATTAATTCTTTTGGTTCTTGCATCATAACTCCAAAGCCTACTTGACTTTCCTTGCGCTTCACGCATGCTGACTACAGGTTTTCCTCAGCGGGCATGAATCAATGCAAGTCTTGATTGATTGCGAAATATCTGATTTTCAAATTTTGAATGAGAATAACTCCAAAACGCTTGGGCTAAGGCAAGGTATAGCACATGCTACAAGAAAAATGTTTAGGATTTTCTGAAGAATCCGTACATGCAATAATATACAGTGGGTTCTATTTAAGAAAAAAAAATTTTTGTGTCACTCTTATTTGCAACACCCTGTGTATCTACATTTTATGTCAGAATATGCGCGTTCGAAAAACAAAATCGAAGGGTCCGAGCGATTTTTTAAAAAAATTATAGTTTGCGAGATAATGAATTTATTCCTTACTTTACGTCCTCACTGTAGGAGAAAAAAGGTATCTTTTTTCCCTTGTTCCTGTAGAGTAATCTGAACTCTAATGAAGAAGCTTTTCTGCGAAGATTAACCTATCTTAACAGTTTTAGTTACTTTATTTTTTGTTTTCCAGTGTTTCAGTCTGTATGTAAGTCACGTTATTTTAACATTTTTTTTTAATTCGCTCACTCTGACCACCCTGTATGTATACTCGTATAGGCGCAGACCCGTGAATCTGTTATGGAATTGTTATACATTCTCATGTATTATGACGCCTTTGTTATTAAACAAAGCGTGCGATATGAAGAGCTGCTTGATATGCAAAAAATGTCTCACAGACTTAGTTCTCCTTTTCTAAAGAGAACAAAGTTATCAAAGTTTGGGTTTGCAATTTAAATGGGGTTCAGCGGGTGTGGTTCGTGTCAAGGCGGGTTAAACGGAGAGACGTTGACTTTTTCAGATCGGGTTCATTGAAACAACTACCGCATGGCAAGATATTTTTTCTATAAATGGTTTATTTATACATTCAATTGAATTTTTTACTTACAAATTACATAGGTTATAAATACGATTGGTATGAAAAAGCTTATATTAACGGGCATTACGTAATTTTAACGTAATACAATTAACAAACCTTATCTGTAGCATCGTTGAGTTAAACATAGGAAATCCCATGTAATACTTGAGGTGACTGAATATTAGCTCCCCTGTACATTTTATAGAAAAACTGCATTAAAACTTCTTAAAGAGGTCGACATGATATATCCATGTGCCGATTTTGAATACATTTTAGTTGGCCAATCCTATGCTATTCATTCCTATTAATACAAAGAGGGAGAGAGCAAATATGATTGCAAAACGTGCCCCTCGAAAATGGCCACCTGTCGAGGACCTAAGTGCCTACCAAGAGCAGATAAAGCTTGAGTTGGAGAAGGCCGATGTTACAAGATCGAATCCTGTGGATATTGAAGTATTAAACCAACACATAAATGGAACGTTAAAAAAGCCACAAGAGCGGTGGTGCTTAAAAGGCCCGAAAGTTAAAGATAAGTTTAGCAGTAGTAGTAAGAAGGGAGTTAACCCTCAAAAACTCCACAAATGCAGACCAACTAAAGAACTTAAATAAAAACATTTCGAAGAATATAAGGAGGGATCTAAGAAGGCTTAAGACAGAAGAAATAAATAGTGTCATTGAAAACAACAAAAGCTTGAAGGTCCTTCGAAGAGATTTGACTCCTGGCACAAAAATCATTTGCAAACTCAAAAATAAGGCGGCCCAAACCACATTAAATAAAGAAGAGATTGTAATGATAGTGGAAGAATTCTATATTTCTACATTCTATAAGAAATCCACACTCCCCTTGAAAACATGCCCCGCTTACCTCATGTCCAAAATCAGGGCTCTGAAGATATACCGGATATTACCTTGGACGAGATAAGAAAATCGCTGGAAGAAATGAAAAATAATAAATCCCCAGGAGAGGACGAAATTACCATAGAATCGATTAAAGCAGGTGGAATCGCATTGCTTAAGGCAATAAGAATACTTTTCAACTTGTCTTGAAAAAGGGATAACACCTTCGCAGTGGGATAACGCGGAAATAGTCATAATGCCCAAAAAGGGAGACATCTCAAAATTAGAAAACTATAGACCTATAAGCCTTCTTTCACATATGTATAAACTCTTTATGAAAATAATAGCAGAACGCCTGACATCTAAATTGGATATGTACCAGCCGCACGAACAAGCTGGGTTTAGGGCAGGTTACGGAATAAATGACCACCTCCAAACTATCAAGACTCTAATAGAACAATCTATCGAGTATAACAGGCCACTTTTTATGGACTTCGAAAAGGCGCTTGATCGAGTAAACCATTATAAAATGTTGTTAGCGCTGCCGTCAGCGAGAGTCCGTACTCTCGCATTGATCACCGATATACCTCGTTGCTGAAGAGTATATACGAGCGGGCAACGGCAAGTGTAAAGCTACACACAAACACAAACAAGTTTCGAATGGGAAGAGGAGTTCGTCAGGGCGACACAATATCTCCAAAATTGTTTACTGTTGTGCTGGAGTATGCCTTTAAGAGAGTGAACTGGGTAAAAAGGGGTATAAACATCAACGGACAGCTATTAAGCCACCTGAGATTCGCTGACGATATCGTCATAACAGCTGATAGTGTAGACCAGGTGCAGAACATGCTGAAGGACCTTCACGACGCGTGCCTGGAAGTTGGACTACAAATAGATTTCTCAAAGACACAATATATGATCAACCTTGTCTTGAGCGATGGTATCTCAGAGGGAAACAGGCATATCGAACAGGTGGCTTCCTATAAATACTTGGGGCATGAGGTACAGATTGGTAGAGATAACCAAACTTGTGAGTTGAAAAGAAGAATAGGCTTAGCATGGGCAGCATTTGGTAGGCTTAAAGACGTCTTCAAAACAAACATACCTATATGTCTCAAAAGGAAAGCATTTGATCAGTGTGTTCTGCCAGTACTGACCTATGGGGCAGAGACGTTGACGCTTACCAGGAAAACCATGAATAAGCTGCGCGTCAATGTTGGGCTTATCTTTGAATGATAAGGTGCCTAACGTGACTATACGTCATAGAACGGGCGTTACGGATGTAATAGAACGAATCACAAACCTGAAGTGGAATTGGGCTGGCCATCTCGCAAGAGCATCGGATGGAAGGTGGTAAAAGGTGGAATGGAGACCCAGGCACGAAACCTATAGAAGCAGAGGCAAGCCACCAACAAGGTGGACAGATGACATCAAAAGAATCCGTACAAATTGGATGCATCCAGCACGGGAACGGGCAGAGTGGCGTACACTAAGAGAGGCCTATGTTCAGCAGTGGACGCTAGAGCCTGTTTGATGATGATGATGATGAAGCTATTGAATTAAGCGTGATGACAAGAACCATGAAAATCTCATAGTTCAGATAATACAGCAATCACCAGCAAATAATTTTTATGACGCTATTATCAAAAAGTGACGTAAAGCTGAATATAACGAATAATGTAAGTAGTGACTATTGTACACTTGCTACCAAAAAAGAAATTTTATTGGCTAAGAACAATGGAGGCAATGCTAAATTTGCATGGATTCCAAGTCATTCTGGCATCATGAGTAATGATAAGGCTGATGAACTTGCTCAGACTGGAAGAAACGATGGTATACTAATCAGTAGCAAACTGCATTATACGGATTTTATAAAGAAAATCAAAGACTGGGTGGATATAAAGGAATTGAATACTTCAAAATTCAGGCAGAACCTCTCGAAAAACCATGGTTTCAGAAACTAAAATATTACAAAAGAAAGTTTATATCCACGTTATGCCGAATGAGATCAACACACAGTCTCATGGCTGCCCATCTATATAATTTAAAATGGAAAGATATTCCTAACTGCACATGCGGGGAAGTGGAAGATCTAATCCATAAACTATTAAGATGTGATAGGAAACAAGCTCCAAAGAAAATGTATGACTACTTCTCACGAAATATGAATGCACCACTTAATATAGTGAATATGGGAAATCCCACAAGTGACAATGCCCTCATGTTATGCAAATTATAGACAAACTAGGATTGAAAATCTAGATTGTTCATCTGCGATGAAAGGAAGATCCAATAAGAAGATATATTTGGAGGATTGGTAGAGAAATAAAGCTCGGCGCATGGTTAGTGTGCACCGATTCTCGGCAGTAATATGGAAATATTTGGCTGGACGCTGGAAAGCAGGAGGTCATTGGAATTTCGAACAGAACAGAAGGAATAATGAATTTGTCACTGATACTAATTGTCAATGTCAAAATTTAATTTGCTGGTGTTTGCTGTATTACCTGAACTATGAGAGTTTCGTAATTTTGCCAGAATGCATTCAAACTTGGCACATGAATTTACAATGTCGACCTCTTTAAGAAGTTATTATGGAGTTTTTCTATATAAAATGTACAGGGGAGCCAATATTCATCCACCTCAAAAACTACGTGGGATTTCCTATGTTGAACTCAATGATGCATCACCCTGTATCATGCGCGGATCAAGGGGGGCCATGACTCGTACAAACCCAACCAACAATTTAACACGAAAAATACCCTATATACCGGCTTGACTAACGCGACAGGGTATTATTTGCGTAACTTTTCCTTGTATGACCCCCCCCCCCCAACGAAATTTGACCCTCCCCAGACCGAGGTTCTGGATCCGCCCTTGCCCTGTATAGTCTTTAGCCCCATGAACCTCCTTTCTCGCCCTCATTAAAAATTTGGGGAGAAAATTGCTCATAAATAGCTCTTTCCAAAAGTATACAGGGTGATTCAAACTACTTAGACAAATTTTGGGAAATTTTTGCCGACCTTATTTTAAGACGAAAAGTTTTAATCTTCCGTAGTTACTTAATCCTCCTTGGATACATTTAATTGTTATTCATGTATAAAAAATGAAAAGCTATTTTAAACAAAACTGAAAAATTTATTCTAACATATTAAATTTCAACTTTTAAGAAGTCAAATACTTATATCATAAATAATCAACGAAATAAACATTTTTGCATGATAATAATAATTTAAAGCATAATTATTAGTGTTGTGATCGCTCGAGTACTCGATTATTGAAATAACCGACATCGTTCGATTATTAAAAAAACTGCTCGAGTTATAAATTCAAGCGAAAATCGTCGCTTATCACTTATTACCTTGCACTCGACACCCGAGCTTCGCTTGACGCCGACCGAAATGTGGTGCTTGGCAGTGTGATCGGTCGAGGTAAATAACTGATCGTATATTCAAGCAGTTTTCGCTCGATAGGAAATACTACTTTGGTTTTAAATCAATTCAAGCGAAAAATCGAAAATCGTTGTCTTTCACTTGATACCCGATTTTGGCCTGACGCCGCGCGCCACCCGAAACGCTTAGGAGGCTGACACGACATACGTCTTTGTTAAAGGCACATAAACGAGAAGGTGCATGCAAAAAGTATGCCAAATCCCTTAGTGAATTCAACACGACATAGGTTTTGTTTTGACTGGGTAGCCAGCGGCGATTGTGAATTTTTAAAATATTGAAGTATATAATTTTTTCAAAAATCAAAATCAACTGTCCTTCCTTAATAAACATTCTAGACAAAACTTCTAAAGAACAACCCCTGGTGTTTTATCAACACATTCTTCTTAGGCATAAAGATGGCAAGTGATTAATCGCTCGAGCGATTCACTCGATTATTAAAATCATCGGTTTTTCCCAACACTAATAATTATATGGTAAATCTTATTAAAGAATTCAACAAAATAAATATTCTCTAAAAATGGAAACAAATAATATAGGCAAAGGGCGGATAATATACAAAATATTACATATCAAAAACTGCATATTTTTTTATAGCTATTCTGAACTCAAAGCATAATCTTGAAGGCATTGGTAATAACAATTTGCTATTTATTGAGAAGTGAAAAAATATCAAAATGTTAATAAGATTTGCAAAATTGCTATATTATTATCGAGAAACATATCAACGGTGCATATAAGCATTAAAGTACATATTTATTAATATTTCGTAAACGGTTGAAGATAGGCATAGAGCATGATTTATGAAAAATGTCTAGAATTGATTGTAGAATGTGAATATATAAAAATATATAATATGTTCCATTAAAAAAATCGAAATTGATACAAGTAACATATTTATTATCCATCCTGTATAAAACCTATCCTTTTTCTAAAAAAAAAATGCATTTAAAAAAAAATAAGTTTGAAGGGGCCGAGCGATTCTTGATTAAGTTGGCTGTATTCGATACAGGGTGTCCGCTAATTAATGGGACATGGAAAAACCACAGCCTCCTTACGTAAAAATATTGGGATTTAATTATACTTACATATATCCGAAAGTTGATATTAACTGAGATCCAGGGTGTTGAAGTTAATACTTCATTTTTGTTTTTCTCTAATGCCTTTGACAGAAACCGACGGTTTATATTTGGCAATTATGGTTTTTTAGGATGAGAAACTGATTTTTTGGTGAAATTTTAATGTGCAATGTAGAAGGCGCTGTCTGCAGCATTTTTTGCACATTTATTAGGTCATAACTTTTTTGTGCCTCAGTGTGTTTAAGTTTTTAATAAAAATAATACTTTTCTCATATTTATTACGTAAAAAAGGTGTACTAAGTTCAGGTCGCCCAGAGTTACCGTTTCGGAGATATTTGCACTTAAAGTGTTTAGTAAGTTAGCTCAGCAAGCAAATAATATTTTGTTACTTTTTACCAATTCACTTTTACATAATAATTAATGTTCTAGTAATGGTAATTGGGAATAAGAAATACAAGAATTGGATTGTTCTTTAACTTACTTTAATTAAGATAACTTTGACCCTAGAAAAAATCGTGTCGAAAGAAACCAACAGCAATGAAAACACAAACTTACGATAAACTCAAAAATGAAACATTTTCTGTTCAATAGCAACTGCATCTCTAAGTTTTATTTGTTTTCTCATAGGTTACTTTAAGAAAAAAATGTTATTTGCAAATTAATAATAATTGGGCAGGGTGCACTAAACAATTTAAAGGCAAATATCTCCGAAACGGTAACTCTGGGCGACCTGAACTATACCTTTTTTACGTAATAGATATATATGAGAAAAGTATTATTTTCATTAAAAACTTAAATACACTGAGGCACAATAAAGTTACGGCCTAATAAATCTGCAATTAATGCAGCAGACAGCGTCCCCTATATTGTACATTAAAATTTCATCAAGAAAATAAGTTTCTCATCCTAAAAAAACCATAATTGCCCAATTTTGTAAAAAAACGTTGGTTTCCTGCAAATTTATCACAGAAAAACAAAAATGAAGTTTTAACTTTAACACCCTGTATCTCAGTTAATACGAACTTTCGGATATAGGTAAGTATAATTAAATCCTAATATTTTTACGTAAGCAGTCTGTGGGTTTTCCATGTCCCATTAATAGCGGACACCCCGTATAAAAGCCTGATCTGTTTCTTTATCATAACGCTGTATGTGCTATTTTAGGTAGCTTTTCATAACTCAAATTTCACTAAAAGTACTAAAATCATTTCGGAAATATATATTTAAAAACCGAAAAATGCAGACTCATGTTGACAGGAACTATTTTTCTTATTTTTGGATAAGGAATCACCAAACGAGCGATGGTACATATTTTTTGGAAATACCCTGTATACTGAACCGAAATAATTTGCATATGCCTTGCATATTTTAAACATAGCTTGAATTTATTTATCAGAATGCAATAAAATGCACATTTTTTAAATATTTTCCACCCTTTAATAATATTATTTAACTAAAGCCGAATAAACCCAAACAAATATTCTTTAAAAAAAATAGAAAAACACGAATAATAAAGAATTAAAAAAAAAAATCAACAATAATAATAACGAATTCTAAATTCTTTAACAAAACATTCTCTTAAAAATGCTTATAGGTGAAGTTTTACATGATGCCACGAGACGGCATAAGTGGCACTTCGGAAGCTACAGTAGCAACATTTAATCCCATCATTCATCTTATGACTTTTGCAGTGATCAGACAGCACATATTTCCTTTTTGATCTGAAAGGGCAATCGTTGCATAACAACCAATTAATTTCCGACGACTTTAAATGTCTACTAACATGCCTGTTTAAGTCACATTTCTTGATAGTTGTATAAGGACAATTGGGACAAGAAAATAACTTTGCCGGTTGAAACTTTTCTTTGTGTGCCTCAATCATGTGAGTGTGTAGTAGAGCCAGTCGGTTGCTTGAAAAAGAATATTTTGAACATCGAAGATCAGAACTGCGAATATGGCTTAAAAAGTGCTTCTCCAAAGACAACTTAGAAACGCATTTGAAATTACACAAGGCACATTTTTTGTGTTTGCGCTGAATAGAATCATCATGAGTAGCCAAATGTCGCGTAAAATGTGACGATTTGTCCGTTTGATAGGAACATGTAGTACACTTATGTTTTTTGTTTAAGTAAGGCACATGTTTAAGACTATTCTCTTGATAATGATATTTTTTATGTAGTGTCAGACCTGTCGAGTTTCTTGCTGTGTATGAGCATTGATTACATTGAGCTCCTTCTTTCCGTTCATGGGCCGCATTATGCCTATCGAAGGAAGACTTATGGGAGCATTTAAACAAGCAATGTTCACATCTAAAAAGAGGGATATTTCCATTTATGTCTCTTTTTTTATGAACTATTTGATGTCTCTCAAAATGAGATTTAATTCTTGTCAGATATGTACAATGGATGCATTGATAAATTGTATTTCTCTTGTACTCCGGGTGAATCCACTGATGATTATTTATAGCGGTTTGATAATTGGAACTGTAGGAACAATAGTAACATTTGTGTTTTGCCTTTAATGAATGCCTTGCCACATGATGTATTAAAGACGATTTTAATTTAGCTGTAAAAGGACAATTTGCACAATACACTAAGGTGGGTCGGTGGCCTCTCATGTGAGCGCTATAATTTAATTTCTTTAGGGTTATGTACTTGCAATCCGAGCATGTGTAGAATTTAGCGCATTCGTCGGTTTTATGAAAATCCAAAACATGATATTGTAATAGAACTTTAGTTTTTGCTTCGTGGGTGCAAATATTGCATTTGTGGGATTTTCTACTATTCCTATTTTTAACAATTTCTTCTTGCGGCATTTTTCCTTTCTTATTTGGCTTTGAGTTATCTTCCTTTGCTTGATTGCGTTTCATAGTTATTATATTGATTTCCTAAAAATAATTTAACTGGTTTTAATTTGCCGATAGAGCGTGAAACGTATACTGTTCCCCAATACATTATTTCCCTATATCAGTTGTTTCGCTTCGTCCCATTCATTGTGACCTCATTATAGGTTAAGTGTGGGACAGTTACCGCACTTCTACAAATAAAATTGTAATAGCGTTTGTTACATATTACAGTGAAACCTCTCATAACGGACACCTCTAATAAGCGGACATCTCTATTAAGCGGACATTTTTCATAGTCCGGAACTAGGTATATGAAATTCCATAAAAATCAACCTCTCTTGGGCGGACTCTCCTTTGGGCGGACGCGTACAAGGTGTTTTCATACAATGAGTGCGAAAACCCTCCTTTAAACGGACAAAATTTTTTTTAATATTTGGGAGACGAATAAGTATGGTGAAAAAACTCTCTGAAGGTAGACCGGCAACCAATCGCGTATGCGTGTGCAGAGCGAAAGGACTTCGCCGAATGAAAGTATGTGTGATTCCCTGACAGCAGTCCGCCGTTTATGTGTGAGTTGTAAGATTAAAATCGTAAAAAATGGCACAAAAATGTCGCGTTTTGAGTCTGAAAGAGAATATTTATGTTGTGGAAGTTTGTAATTTCATAACAATGATTTGGGCGAGTTCATTAACATTGATAGCAATGTGCTATTAGAAGATGGTAGTGACCCCATTCCTACCGATTATGTAGTCCACACTGTAACCACATCACTATCTGACGACTCTGATGAAGAAGTTGAATGCAGTAATCAAACAAATGTCACCAATTATCAACAAGCCATTAGTATGGTAAAATAATAGTATGCAAAGAATAGAGGTGACTCTACAGCAATGGAATTGTTATCAGACTTGGAATTACATTTTCTAGATTGCAAGTATAAAACGCAAACATGTCAAACTACGTAATTAGATTTTTTTAGTACTACATCCTAACTAAAACTAGTCTATTCTTGTTATTTTATGTTTATTTGTACATACATATACATAGTAATAATTTTGCATTTACATATTACCTAATAGCAAGTTTACCATGGGCGGACACCTCTATTAGGCGGACATATTTAGACGGTCCCGTAGGTGTCCGCCTAAGAGAGGTTTCACTGTATATTGTTTACAAAAATAGTAAAGTAAATTTGAAACCATCCACAACATATATAAATATGAACAAACCGAAAAGAAATTACAAGTTTACAAAATATTCAAAAAACTGGGTTTTATGGCGTCTCATCCTGGGATATAGAAGAGTTATCTACTACATTAATTAACCAAAATACAAGAATATTTAAATCGATGGGGAATACAGATATTTATATATAATGTGACATATGTTGACTTCTGTCAACTTCTTGTCAATTTTTGTCAACCTCTGTGATCTTAAAAATGACATATTCTACCCATATACAGACCTCGCACCAATATACCTTTGTTTTTGGGACTGGTTCAAAAATGTTTACAAAGTCAAAGTCGACACTCGGGATTCACTACTCGACGTATTATAGAAATGCTGCAACCGATATTAAATAAATATATGAAGGAATCAGGAGAGTAACAATCTCCATTTGTAGGCGAACTAGAAAATGTTTAGTAATCAATTGCGATATTTTTGAACATTTATTAAAATACGTTATGATTAAGAAAATGTTAATGTATGAATCTTTGTTTATTTGTAAATACACGATAACTTAAACAAGTGGTATCCGGTTAAGGGCATAATATTATGAGTTATTTACAATATTTCCACTTGTAGTTATTCCATTGTAGATCCTTTTTTTTGAAACATCTAAGGTTTGTATAAAAATATTTTATTTTTACTTACCTGTTTCACATGACACATAAAAGCAGAAAGGAATATCAAGAACTAAAAATTTATTATTTATGCGTTTTAAAATCAAATAATTTTTTTTCAATGAAGCAAACAAGTTCCTTTGATGCCTTTTAAGCGTGTGAGATGTTTCCTTCCTTTTTATAATTTTTTTTTGGTTCTCTGAAATGCGTTGATTTGGCAGTGGCGGGCGCATCAAAATCGTATAAAATCAGTATTTTAACAAGTTATTCAAATTTGACGTATGAATTTATTAATTTCTACTTTGACATAGTAAATTGCATACACAAAAAAATATAACCTTATTAAAGATTATTCTTATGTTATTTTATTTCCATAGAAACCTAAAATAGTGGACCTTTAAGGTTTACAATTTATCTTTGAAGCAATAGTACATTGTTTACCGAGTAGGAAATGCCTAACATTCCTGGACGACTGTGAAGATCGCAAGAGGCGCAAGCCGAGACTTAGCAACACATAGTCCAGGAATGTGACTTTTCCTACGAGGTAAAATCGCGAATAATTTTATTCACAAGAAATAAATGATACTTTGAAATTCGTAATAAAATTGGTTGCGTTACTATGGAAACGTATTAATGTTGAATCGTCAAAGTTGACGCATATAAATTTAATTGTTGGTGTTTCCGAAAGCAAAACAGTATAAAATGATAAGTGATGATGATTTTTCCATTCCTGGGACTCCTCCAGAGCTGGTTGAGGCAGTGAATACTGCTTCATTAGAATTATTGTCAAAGAAATCAAGAGGAAAGTACGAATATGCATATAAAAGTTTTATAGACTATCGCAAGAGTAAAACACGAGTTCTCTCTCGGAAAATGTTGCAATGGCATACTTTCTAGACCTTTGCTTAAAGATGAAATCTTCAACATTATGGGCCAATTATTCAATGTTGAAGTCAACTCTTGCAATTAAAAACAATGTAGATATATCTACATATTCAAAACTTCGTTCTTCGGCAAACTCAAGGTTATAGGGCAAAGAAATGTAAGATTTTAACGAAGGAACAAATTTATCCAGGAAGCTCCAGATAAAGAAAATTTGATGATTAAGGTAATTTACAAGGTTTTAATTTCTATTTAGATGACACATTTATTTATTGTTTAGGTGGCTTTAATATTTGGTATTTCTGGTAGAATGGATGAGTTAGTCCGAATGACTCTACACGATGTAGAATACTGGAATATAAGCTTTTAAGTAGCATACCTGATTCGAAGACCAGCAAACCAAGATGATTTGTAGTTAATCAGATGTACTTGAATGTTTATCGAAAGAATGTTAAGTAAGACCAGAACATAAGAACAGTGACCGATTTTTCTTTAAATATTATTAATTAGGAATACATCAATTTAGAAAAATGCCTAAAATAGTTGCTACTTATTTGAACTTGGTAAATCCGACAGAACATACTGGTCACTGCTTTCATCGGTCTTCTGCAATAATATTGGTTGACTCTGGTGCCAACATAACTAGTTTAAAGACTGCTGAAGGATATATTGAAGAATCTCTTAACAATAAGGTTGAGGTAGCAAATAAAATTTTCACGGTACAGAATATTCAACAAAATAACCCTACTACCTCGCATGTCGTCCAAAATGTTTCTCATAGTTCTAATAATGTTCCTCCAATTTTCAATAATTGTACTAACTGTCAAATAACTGTGAATATATAACAAACTAATTTCAAAATGTATTCTGCAATGCATTGAGGTTTTCAAAATGTAAATTAATTCCTTATGATCAACGTATTTTCAATCATTTATGTAGAGCACTAACAACTGTAAGGAAATATCATTTCCTTACAATAAGGAAATGAATATTTCCTAACAGTTATTTTCCGTTGCCTAGCAATGACTAAGTGTAGGGAAATATTGACTTTATCTTTCAAAAATGTTATCAAAAATGTCAATATTTCGGGTTTGTTCGATTTTTGGAAAACAATTTTTCGGGTATGACACCACAATTGCTTAAAAATTATCGAAAATGTTGAAAAAGAGGATGCTTGTTGAAAACGGCATAAGTTGTTTCAACAGCCCGAAGCCCAGGGAGCGCTATTTTTGGAAACAACGCAGAAATTACCTGAATGTTGTTCTCTGTAAGTAACATTCTAAATTTCCTGTTAGTTTTTATTCACGTGTATTGTTCGGTCCAGATTTCCTCAAATACAAATATGTATTGCAATACATCTCAATTTTCCTATAGGATGTTTTGAGCTTAAGACCAAAAGCAACAGTTTGATTTACTCCTGTATAATATAGCCTAATCGAAAAATGTTACTTTATAAAATAATTAAAGAAAAAGACAATAAATGGATCTACAAACTGATAATAAAATCATGAAAAATTGCATAAAAAATAAAATAGTTATATATTTATAGTCTAGAGTCTAGAGTGTTGTCGTATGGACAAAGATGGATAGTAAAAAATACTTAAATTTAATATTTCCTGAATTCAGCTTACATTGTATACAATTTTACTCTGAGCGCATATAAATGACATTTAAATTAAGTATAGGATAATTTTTGGTTAAGTAAGTTATTGTATTTATAATTAAGTTGACAGAGCTATTTAATATTCTACTAGAACGAGGAGCTAATTAATTATCTAAAAATTTTTAGAAGTTATTAATATTCCGGAATATTTTTCCCCAAACAATTGGATATTTCGAAAATTAAGTAGTTTATATGCAGAGAAGCAAGGTCGGATTACACGAGTCTGGCGAGATACAACACTACATACAGAATCAGGCTTTAGCATATTTTTCTATCATGGCAATTAAAATCGTATCTAATTTATTATATTACTTTAATCAGCATGTTAAGCTAAAAGTTTTAATGCTAATTTTCCTAGCCTGTTGAATTTATAGGCACGAACTACGAAAAAGATATCGTCTATTTTTTTTTTATGATCAAATACAAACTCTATAGGAAAAATCCTTTAGGGCACTCTGGGAGTGGTGCGTGTACGCAAAAAGCGATTCACGTTGGCTTTGTTATATATGAATAGTCGCCCATACAAAAACATATAAGTTGGACCGATTTGATCCGTTCGGATTTGGCCTGCCAACTAGGCTCGGCACATACCAAAACTCTCGTCAATTTTGGGCAGGCGAGTCTAGCTCGCCGACCTAATCATCCGATTAGATTTGCCTGATTAAATCGTCTCGTTAATGGGACTTGATGCGCCGTCCGCTATTACCTACCGATCTACTGATGAGTTGCGACCTGCTGATTTCATCCGTGGCCGATAAGGCACGGCCTGATGAAGCTCGGCTCGCCACATACACACAAAGATTTTTCCGCATATTTGGCTCGTACCATATCAGATTTGTTGAGATATCCGCTGGTGTATGGACCACTAATGGGCGCCAGTGGTTCGTCGTGTATTTCTGCTATTCGTCGCTCTAGGCGAAATTAAGAGGGCAAGGTCAGCCGAGTACCTTCCATGAAAATATCTGGAAAATATCTGTAAAAGAGAGTCAAATCCCCAACCTGTCTTCGATGTTCCAGGCTGTCGAGGTTCCTCGTCAGCTCGTGGTCTCCGATCAGACGAATAGCCCTCCTTTCGATGGAATCCAGTAGCCGTAGAGTATGTTTGGGTGCAGGGCTCCAGACATGAGAGCAGTATTCTAGTGATGGTCGAATCTGGGATTTGTCTAGTGTCAAAAGTTGTTGAGGTGTGTACATCTTTCTGGTTCGGAAGAGTACCCCAAGCTTCTGAGCAACTATCTTGGCGATTGCCACAACATGGTTATGCCAAGACATGTTTCCTCCCAGATTGACGCCGAGCAAATTAATAGATGAAGCCAGTGGGATTGCGTGTCCTGTCATAACTATATCCGGTTCTGTAATGTTAACCTTTTTAGAGAAAAATGCTGCCTGGGTTTCTTTAGCATTAAATTCGACTTGGTTACTGTCACCCCAAACCAAAATTTCTTCCAGGTATTTGTTGAGGCGTGATACTTCATGCTGTCTGCGAAGATGTGCGTCGGCAGCCGATGCTTGCGCATTCAAAGAGAAAGATGAGATAAGTGTGCTATCGTCAGCAAAACTAAATATCGGATTTTCAGTTTTCACTAGAAGGTCGTTAATGTAGAGTAAGAAGAGAGTGGGAGACAATATGGACCCTTGAGGAACACCGGCATTGATGGTGAAAGTGTCTGAGAGAAATCCGTCAATCGCCACTTGCAGAGAGCGGTCCTTAAGAAAGCTAGCACATGCACAGAATCGACTGGGCATACCATAGGATCGCAGTTTATTTAGTAGCACCTCATGCCAAACACGATCAAAAGCTTTAGAAATATTCAGTGCAACAGCCCGAGACCCCTCATGATGTTCGATTGCGTTGTTCCAAATATGGGTGACATAGGTTAGAAGATCTCCAGTTGATCTGGACTTTCGAAAACCATATTGATGGTCGCTGATAATGTTGAAGCCTTCCAGGTACTTTAGAAGATGTTTGTTAATAGCTTTCTCCATTACTTTTGATATAACTGAAAGCAATGCGACTGGTCGATAGTTGTTAGGAAGGGTTCTCTTACCTTTCTTTGGAATAGGCTGGACTCGCGCCGTCTTCCAGCAAGATGGAAATATTCCTTTTTTGTAGAATAAGTTGAAAAATCCACAAAATACTGGTGTTAGTTCATCGGCGCATCTCTTGAGAACTATAACAGGAATTTCGTCTGGACCAGAAGCTTTTTTGGCGTCGAGACCTTTCAGGATTCGTTTGACGGGACGCTGACGGAACACGATTTCGGTCATTTCGGATTGAACTGCAGGAATGTTGGATGGTGTTCTTCCCTGGAAATCTACCGTGGAATGCGAGGAAAATAGTTCAGCAAGTAAGTTTGCTTTGTCTCCGGCTGTGAATGCTATTGTACCATCGGAACGCGTTAGAGGTGGAATAGTTGATTTGGTAAAATTTTGGCTGACGGCCTTTGCAACTGACCAAAAGGACCTTGATCCGTTTGGACTGTCAAGAAGTTTGTTTTTGATCCTCAGGTTATGGGCTTCTTTGCTTTGATCTATTATTAGCTTACTTTGGTTTCGAGCGATAATAAAGATGGTACGATTCTCAGTGCTAGGGTTTTTACGCCACTGTCGGTAAGCCAGATTACTTCTTCTGACAGCACATTCACAATCCTTGTCTATTAAACATTTCGTCTTTAAAAGTGCTTGTTACTGGCCAAATCTATTTGAACATACACAGTGTCGGATATAGGATTAGATTTAGGGGGGCTAAGAAGAGGCGAAATATTTTTCTGACTACGCCCCTTATCCTCATCCCATCTTATCCCGTCGCCAAAAACTCCCATTACGAGTACCATGTTATGTAGCAGCATTCGGCGCATTTTTGATAAAAGTTAAAACCTGTTCAAATAACCTTCCAAAACTTTTGACTTTTTAGGAAGATATCCATTTGATTTAGCTTTTAAGAATGTTATTAATTGACGATGTCTTGAAATGTTAATTTTTCTTTTACTATAGTTCACCTGGGAATATTTTGTCCAAAGGATATTTGAGGTATATTTTGCCGACTAAAATAAAGTGAAAATAATTAAAAATTTGTTATTACCAAAAAGGAAAAGGGTTACATACCAAGTCCTGAAAGTAGGGTTTATTAATTTCCATTGTAAAAAAATATCATACTCCTTGTCGTACAGGACTTTAGACTTTGCCGATAATAGGTTTTCATTAGCATTTTCAGCATTTTCTAAAATATTTTGTGGATTTCCATATTTTCGTTTGTAAAACGTGGTGAAAATAGTTAAAAAAAAATGCAGGAATGCTATTTATATTTGAAATAGATGAAATGTCAAGTGTTGTACAGCCCGACAAGCGAGTCTATAGCTACGCGGTATCGGTAAGGGGAAAGCAATATCTTTTAAAACATGACCGAGTCATGGGCGTGCTATTATTATCTTAATAATGTAATAATATATATTTTTTCACGGCATGAATATATTTGTATCACCAGTACATTAACTTTCTAATATTAGGCCTTTCCATTAATATTTTTCGCTTATTTTGGCATTTTCGCCAATAAAATCAATTTGATTTCAACATGCACTACAAACAAACGGAGAGTTTATGTCACTTCTCAGCTGTTGTAGCAACTGTTTTAAGGTTGGAACCACTTTTAGTTCCAAATAAAACTTTTGTATTGTTCTCCTAACAATGCCAAAGTCGAAGCCTTCGATTTTTCCGACAGCAGAGAGACGGGTTCTTTTTTTTGACAGAAGATGACAACAATTGATCCGGGTTATTTTCTTTCCTTTCAGTATCTTCTTTGTGAATGTTTTTTACTGCACCCACGGTTACTCCCGTATACATTGCGACCCTTTCTAGCTTTCGCTTAAGTGGCAATTTAAATGTATTAATTTGTGATTCCTCTTCACACACCCTGTACACATTTGCAATCACTTCACGGGTTTGACTATGAAGGGTTTTACCAGGGTATATTAATTCATTATCATAGTTTTAAAACAAACCCTATCACTACGCAACTGGATGAAGCATATTGGACATCGCCGAATAACCACGCCGGCACAATAGGCGTGTCGTCATCCTCTGTCTGGGATATAACCTATAACATTAGCTCTAGCCACCGATTACCCATGGTTACCGTTGATATTGCACCATGTTGCCTATTTTTAGATTAGAAGTACTTTAATAAAAAAATATTTTATTTCCATTTTAATATTAAAATAAATAGTATGAAAAGAAAGTTTTAAGAACATTGAAACTATAATAGAATATTAGTTTCTTATATTATACTTATGAAATTTTCTTGCCTGTATTCCTTTTGTCGCTACAGATAAAGTTGTCGACCTGTATACACCACAAGGCGTTACTAGACTATAATGCACATCAGGCGAAAACAATCCCTCTATCTTAAGTACCTCGGACTAGTTGCTTCCGCCAGTCATTTTAGTCTACTTAATGTCCTTGGTACATAAATAAATATTATTACTGTACTACCTAAAGAAAGATATCCTGTCAAGATGCAATCCATATGAAAAAACTAAAGACGAATGAAAGACGGATGAAACGATGTTTGTAAAAGTTTTTCCGGAAGGAAAATTATTTTAGGTTCGATTGGTAAAAGAAACAGTACTTTGACACAAGAAAGTTCATTGACCAAAAAATGAAAGTGTTTCGAAAACAATAACCCCCGAAACTTATCAATAAATCACATCGACAAATACATGACTCTCCTTTATGGCCATAAAGCCCACACCATTGCCATGATTTTTATTTTATTCCACTTCCTCTCATGTGCATAGCAAAGCAGATCATTCACGGATTGCTCATACGTCTTGAATTTTAAACCAAATCGGCATAGTTGAAATGTTTGCTGAAATATAATGCCAAATTCTGGACCAGTGGCGTATATGTTCGCAAAGAATATACTAAATTTGAAGGAAGCTTACTCCTGATTTATTTAAAACGTTATTTTAAAAAGATCCTATTCGCAATAATGATGTTGAATACGTTTTTCAATATCAGGAAATGAACTGAAACTGTAATTTGAAAGATGCAGAAATGAACGTTGGAAATAGTTATTTATGTACCAAGGGCGTTAAGCAGACTATAAACAATTATAGGCTAGTAACGTATGTGGTGTATACAATGCTTTATTTTTCATCTATTTAAAATATAAATAGTGAAATTCCTTCATTTTTTTTTTTAACTATTTTCACTAATTTTTAGTATTTAGTGAGCTTTGATCAGTTGTCATAGAATAAGTTTGACGTTTGCTAAGAGTTTTTAAGCGTCTTTTACGTGTTATATACAGCCCGGTGAGACTGCTTAGGGGGGGGGGGGGGGGGGTTGTTCGGGTTTGGGGGGAGGCGGGGGGGGGGGGGGGTTGGTCGAAACACGTAAGAAGGCATTGGAAGTGATGCTGAGCCTACTCTGCTCCATACGCTCACAAGTAACCTACTTTTATCTATCTGATTCACTCTATCATTTAAGCGTTAATATCAAACTTACGTAGAGTTAATATGAAATGCCAAAAAGTGAGTGTTTATGCAGGCGACTTGATCCTGGTCATATTTGTCTCACTTTACTGAATTAGGGAATGTTGCTGCAGACAGCGACAGACATAGAATGCGAACAGCACGAATTGTTAAACAAGCTAACTTCCTTCGTCTGGCGGGAATGGAAATCAAGCAACATCTGACGTGATTTGAAATGGTAGATAAGACGCAACACCTTTAAATTTTAAAATAATTTTTAATTTTCTAATTTTTTCACGAGAAACGTCGTTTCCCTTTTGATGCAAGTGAGTAATTTGTAATTGAAATATTCATTTAGTCATCTTTATGCTAGGACCTAGAGCCCAGTTGAAGATGGTAAAATATTTTATGTAAATTATGATTTAGGTACTTCCTATTTTTTAATAAAACTACTTACAATCTTATTTCTGAAGTTTAATTTTTCATTTGTAGTTACGTTACTAGTTCAAAAAATGATGTAAGAGTGTGTAAGGATTATTTTAAAGTAATATTTACAGCTTAAAACATGTCAGAATCCTAATATTGATTTTCACCACTTAGTAAATCAAACAAAAGGGTTTTGAATGGTTTTTGTTGGTTAAATGTCACTTTAAAATATTGACAGTAATAAAAATTTGAACAAAAGTGACATTTGAAAAGCACGTTCGTTTGTCAGCTGATGCCAGACGTAATGGATGCCGGGTTTGTTCATACCTGCTTCGATTTGTTAACACGGCTATTTGTCTTCTTCCTGTTTATAAGTATTCGTTAGTTATAAACGAAAATATGGAAATTCCGCAAAATATTTTAGAAAATGCTGAAAAAACTTATTACATGCAAAATATAAAGCCCTGTATGACAAGGAGTATGAAAATTTTCTACAAAGGAAAGTAATAAACCGAATTACGGTGATTAATGAAACAGTAATGATGGCTTACTTTCAGGAATTGGTATGTAACCCTTTTGCTCATTCGTAATAACAATTTTTAATAAATTTTCCTTTATTTTAGTCGGAAATAGTCGTATATACCCCAAATAGCTTTTGGCAAAATATTTCCAGGTGAAGTTTGAACTTATAGTAAAGGAAGACATTAATATTTCAAGATATTGTCAATTAATAACATTTTTAAAAGTTAAATCAAATAGTTAGAGAGAAGGGGGTCCGTGAAGTGGAATATCAGCAATTTGGTTTTTCGTGGAGTTTAGGTCCCCGTTTACAACTTTTATATCTGATGAAATGCCGTAGAGCGTTGCTGAGAGGAGCTGGCTGTACCGCTTTAGATAGGAAATTCTCAATAAATTCAAAATTATATCGAGCCATGTCTGAAAATGAATTTACAGCATCTGCGTGACCCCAAAGTCACGGGAATCGCATTTTCTGATAAGTCAACCCTTGCATATACTTTTCCGAGCGTGTCAAAAAAAATTTAAATTAAAAAAAAGCAACAAAGCGAATTTGCAGTTGAAACTTTCTAGAATTGAACATTATATGTTAAAGATTATGTGAAAAAATTTTTGTCGTTCCAGGTCTCGCCAGTTCATTATTGAAATTTTTTAAAAATCTCCTCGGAGGAAATTAGAAAAACGATCGTGACATGTCAGAAAATTATCACGCTACATTCCTTGACACCGAAATATTGTGGAAAAAAATTTTTCAAAAGAATTGCACCTAGCTAGACGAAATTCTGACAATATTACGCAGAGATACAGGAAGGCAGGTATCGTTCAGTTGTATGACGGGAAAATTTATAACTTGTGATTAAGACGAGCAAGACCGAAGTTTTTTGTCCTCTGAATCGATGGGATGGGTTTCAAACCCCCTCCCCCATACTGCGTTATTATAAAATTTAAGAAAATATTACAATTCTGAGGTTATTTCGCGCATGGCGTGGAAACACCGCACTTTCGCAATATACTTTTTATCAGAAAATTGTTTACAAGTCATCTCCATGTGAATACAAAGCGATAAAGCCCACTTGGACCCATGTCACTTGAGACTATAATTTTTCCATTAATTTTTTTTGACACGCTCGGAAAAGTATATGCAAGGGTTGACTTGTCAGAAAATGTGTTTCCCGTGACTTTGGGGTCACGCAGATGCTGTAAATTCATTTTCAGACATGGCTCGATATAATTTTGAATGTATTGAGAATTTCCTATCTAAAGCGGTACAGCGCCTCTCAGCAATGTTCTACGGCATTTCATCAGATATAAAAGTTGTAGAGGGGGACCTAAACTCCACGAAAAACCATTCCATTTGGAAGAAAAAAAGCTATCAAATTCCAATATCAGAAAAACAGGACCGTATTTAAAAAAAGAAAGTTGATAATGGTCCTTCGAAGACGACTAGTCGGATTACAAAACGATTATCGCTGTTCGATAGAGCGGAAAATGTGGCAATGCAAAAGTGTAATTTACTTTAGAATTCGATCTCAAAAATACCCAGGAAAACAATAAAACGATTTTTCAGAATTTCGGTTCTTTCCGGATATCTCCGGAACTACTCGGAATTTTAAAACTTCCTAAACGTAATATTATTAGGCATGTAAATTCACAACTTTAACTCCATTTAACCGACTTCGTATCTCTTACGGTTTCCGAGATCCCTGTACTGGCCCTCCTTATCTTGGACACGTTATATTAACATTTTTTTTAAATTTTGGAAACACAATTTTAAGATATCATATCCCGTATAGTTGAAACGTTAATAAAAGGGTTAAATTTAGATGACTATGACTATTCTGCTATCTCTATAGTCCCTATGCGGTTAGCCAAAATTATTGGAGAAGTAAAAGTATAAATTTAGCCGGGTTCTGTATACATTTTTAGAGCTAAAGTTTAGTTTAGCCATAGTTAGTACAAACCCATGTCAAAAGACCGATAAGAAACCCGAAAGCTCTAGGAAGCTCAAACCACCGCGCTTCGTCATCGTCCTGCGACGCCGAACTCCTGCGAGTCTTGCCGTAGGTCAGGAAGCGGCGATCAAAACGATATAAACGCGTCCTGCAATCGAATCGCGTTTCAGTAACCGGCGAATCGCACTTCTGTCGCGGTCGTTCCCGTAACTTTCTCTCTTTCAAGTCAGTCAGTACTGCGGGCGACCGATCAGCAAAAAATAATTCACCTGCGGTGTTGGATATTAATGCGTGCTGCAACGGCTCAACCCCAAAAATTCGTGACGTTAGATGACGCGTCGAATTGGCGGCAGCGCAGGAACCCGTGAACGATAACTGATAAGATAAGAATATTCCTGAGATAAAGATACGTTTTTATAATAATTAGTGTGAAAATGAATTCGGTACGGATAGGGCTTTTTGCTGTCGTCGCGACGTTCTTAAGTTTTTTAGAGGTGGTGAATCCTGCTCCAGGTGGGGGTAATGGTGGATTGGTAAGTTATCTAGTATTTATAGCAGCTTTTGGGGGATATCTAGGTTTTTTAGTTGTAAAATAAAAGATTTCGCGTTATCATTGTGACTAAAACAATTGGGAAATTTGCCATTTTCGTAAAATCATTTTTAAGGTATTTTTCAAAATGTGTCTCTGATTCTAAGGACTTACCTACGTGGTAGAAGTGAAACGCTTCATTATATGAGTAACATACATTAGGGCGGGATATAAAGACAATGTTGTAATAATAATATACATGCAATTATTATATCTGATTGTCAAAAGTTATAGAAATAGAAATAATAAAATTATCCGTCCTATATGGAGTTTAAAGACAGAAATAGTTTTTGGTAAATGTTAACCTTCGGAAATATATTTTTTATAACTTGTTTTGCAACTTATGATTTAACTCAAGCAGTAATGACTAACTATTTGAATAACGGGTTACTTTTTTGTCTACTTTTAATATATTTTTTGATATCATAGTAGATTCTGTTTATAGGCGCCAGTCGTTGTCGTAAGATTTTTCCGGCACTATTAATCTGTTAATCTGTTTACAGTTTCTTGAAAATTTAAAACACTTGCCATTTCGGCAGCTTATTGACTGTATCATATTAATATTGGAGATCGTCAATATATATGGTTTGTGCAGGTTTAAACCCCTTCATAATAATAATGATAAAAAAACTAAAAGCAAATAAATTTATTAAATTTTATTCTATAAATTGATGTTTCTGTTATTTAAAAATTAAACATTAATAATTTACACATGTATCTACTATAAAAATTTAAATAAACCTTCTATTATTATTAATAGAATAAGTTATCTTATAGAGAGTGAGCAAAAGAATTTCCTTTAAATTTAAGTTCCTATAATTATTACTGGTATGTGGCCTCATTAATTAAATAAATACTACCTACTACAATACTGATTTACGTATAGGTAGTTTTATCATTTTCCAGTGGAAATATCTAGATACTCCTAATTAAGTAATGTTCATTTTATAAAACCAGCAAAATGTAAAAGTATATACAGTGTATTAAATTTGATGATGTTACAAATATCTAATAGAACTGATGAAAAAAAAATACATATGAACATTGATCCAGGAACGCTTTCTCAGGGAGCTAGAGTCATTTGAAGATAGCCTTCATAAACTAGTTTTCGTTTTATAGCTCCGGAACTACTTCAACTATCGCAATCAATTTTGGGACATAAATTACTGTTAGTAAGTTGATCTATTTGAGCATATTGGCCAATGTTAACTTAATTGGGGGGTATTGGGATAAATTTAACAACATTCCTCAGAGGTTTCAATTTTTTGGCCGTTTTGACATCAAATTATGATTTTTCTAAGCCTCTTGCATAAAAACGGCTGTAAAAGTGGTTAAATGCCATCGTTTCTTCGAAAATAGGCTAAAAACAAGTTAAGATACAGAAATAATTTTTTTGTGGCTCCGGAACTACTTCAGCTACTGCAACCAGTTTTGGGACATAAATTACTGTTAGTAAGTTAATCTATTTGAGCCTATTGTCTAAAAACAAGTTAAGGTACAGAAATCATTTATTGAAGTCTTAAATAAGTTAGGTCAAAAGAGAGCAATGAGGTAGTACAAAAATAAACTTAGGTATAGGTATTTTTAGCAACTACCATTTTAAGTATCTTTTTGTACTATAACTCATTGGTTATATTGACTAAATTTCTTTAAGACTTCCAAAATTGAATTATGTATCTTAAATTCTTTTAGCCAATTTTGGAAGAAACGATGACATTTAACTTTTACAAAGATTACCCATTTTATGTAGAAGTTATGGGAAAATCAATATGATGTCAAAACGGCAAAAAATTGTAGTCTTAGAGGAATAAGGTCAAATTCAACAAAATAACTCCTGGATTGTCCAATAGGCCCAAACAGATGAACTTACTAACAATAATTTATGGCCCAACATTGGATGACAAAACTCAAGTAGATCCGGAGCTATACAAAACGGAAACTAATTTATGAGGGCCATCTTCAAAGGGCTATTGGTCCCTGAGGAAGCGTTTCCGAACCAATGTTCATATGAACTTTTTTGTTCTTTTCATGTATTCTATCTACCCTCAGCGTTGCCAGCGTCATTACGTTCGTAACAAATTTGTTACGGAACAAGATGATTTATTACGTTATTACACCGCTTAGCAATCTATTACGTTTTGTAATTATTTGCTAAACTACTAATAGTCATACAAAATGTGAATTATTTAACAATCGATATCTTAAAAAAAAGGTCCTTACTTTGATTCGGGGCCCCCACAAGATGTAGAGCATAAGGCCTAAGATGAAAAAATCGACACCTTAAAAAAAACCATCATTAGTTCCGTCAAGATTAAAAAAATTTATTACGAAAAAAAGAAACGTTGCTGGCAACACTGTCTACCCTAGAAGTTTGTAACATGATTACATTAATACCCTGTATATCTAGTCATGGAATGAAGAAGCAAAAAGCTTATCAGGTCACCAATAACAATAATCACTAGGTATAATTTTAAGAGAAAAAGTAGTGACCGGGTCTGTTGTTCATTCTTTGTCCACCTTTTAACACATCAAATGCCTAAATATAAAGTAATAAACAACAGTCTGTAATTTACTGAATTTTTAAATCATTTTCACGTCATTGGTCTCTGGGTCAAGCTGACAAATTAGCATCTGTACAGGGTGTCCCATTTTCGACACTGTTACATGGTATCTCGGTAACTGTTAGTGCTATCAAAAAAGTAATGTAGGTGTCATGTACTCTTTTTGGATCAAACTTAAAATAATAAAATCAAAATTTGAAAATTTTCGCTCGCTTAAGAGATACGGGGGAAAATCAACAAATTTACAATTTCAAAATTTCCCTATATTTTCTTAGTTAAAAGAGATACAGAAAAATGTTGAAGCTTTCTTATAATGATTGTTGAATAATCTTCCGTTTTCAGAAAAGTATACGGGGTCAGGTAAGAAAGTTATCGGACCTAACCTAATTTTTTTAAATGACACACCCTGCATATTATAATATAAAAAGTGTGTGTGGTGTGTTATAAATTTGAGAAGAGAGTTTCAAATGCTATCTTCTTAGATTAAAATATAAAGGGTGTTTCATTTAAAAAAGTGAGGTTAGGTCCGATAACTCTCTTACCTGACCCCGTATACTTATTTTGAAAACGGCAGATTATTCAACAATCATTATAAATAAACTTGTGTGTAAAACATTTTTCTGTATCTCTTTTAACTAAGAAAATATATGGTAATTTAGAAATTGTGAATTTTTTTATTTCCCCCGTATCTCTTAAGCAAGTGAAAATTTTCGAATTTTGATTTTGCGATTTTAAGTTTGACCCAAAAAGAGCACATCACGTGCTTCAAATTTATCTATTTTATTTTCTCGTCATTTCTTAACACAATTTCAAATTAATTGATTGTTACGTTAGCGAAAAAAAGATCTAAAGTGCAAACCATTGCGCTATTTAGATTTATAGGTAACAAAATTATTAGGGTGTAAACCACATTTATTTGTGTCAAAAAATGTCGCAAAAATTAAAAAAGCTTTGCATTAAAGTGCGAATATAACATTTTGAAGGACGATGCAGCTTTGTGTTTATGCAATTTTAATTGTGCGATAACTTTTGTGCAATTTATTCCCCTTTGCATTAGCTGAAAGGGACCTATGGTTTAACATGAGCTTCGAATTAGAAATGCTTCAAGAAGGGTTTTGTTTATATACGCTTAACAGACATAGGCCAATTAAAATTGATTGATTTAGCCGATACTTGATGGAAATCCATTATAAATTTGAACAGAAACAAAAAGTTATAAAATTTCCACAATTTTTATTTAGAAAAAACCGTAACATGTTTCGGCACACGGTGCCTTCTTCTGACGGAATAAATATAAATGTGGTAAAATTTGATTTAAATATCTTAGTAGGTACAAGATGGAACGAACGATTTTATGGTATGGGGTTTACACTAATCTTAATAATTAGTATACCCAACAGAAGGGTAATATTTATGCTAATGTTACAAATAGGTGTAAATTCCTAATTTTATTGTGTAGATTTATATAAATTCAGTAAAGGTGAATAATTAGTATCTAATTGTTCATTCAATAATAAACCCGACCTTTTCTTTTTGTTAATCTCCATACTTTCCAAATAGTTTAATTTCTTTGATTTTTTCTCAGTATGTAAAATTTTAAAAAATCTTTGGAAAAATTGTGCTTCTCTGTATTTAAATGTAAGGCGTAATGTGAAAGATTATTGTTTTTTAGGAAACTAGATTCGTGTTCTTTGATTCTTGTTTTGAAAGATCTGCCTGTTTGTCCAATGTACATTTTAGGACACGAACCACATTCTAGCAAATATACTCCTGATTTAGTTAGTTTATTTGGTTTCGATTTGTTGTTTTTAATTAGTTTACCTAGATTATTATTGGTTCTAAAAGCGGTTTTTATTTTGTTTCTGGAGAGAGTTTTGGAAAAAATCAAAGAAATTAAACTATTTGGAAAGTATGGAGATTAACAAAAAGAAAAGGTCGGGTTTATTATTGAATGAACAATTAGATACTAATTATTCACCTTTACTGAATTTATATAAATCTACACAATAAAATTAGGAATTTACACCTATTTGTAACATTAGCATAAATATTACCCTTCTGTTGGGTATAATTATTAAGATTAGTGTAAACCCCATACCATAAAATCGTTCGTTCCATCTTGTACCTAGTAAGATATTTAAATCAAATTTTACCACATTTATATTTATTCCGTCAGAAGAAGGCACCGTGTGTCGGTTGTTACGGTTTTTTCTAAATAAAAATTGTGGAAATTTTATAACTTTTTGTTTCTGTTCAAAGACATAGGCCAGACAACAACCATGTTTTGACCCTCCTCAAGGTGCTAAAAGATCTTTCAATTGTGACGCTGGTAGGAGGTAGTGCCAAAAAAATATTTATTGCTTTTATAATTGAAGGAAAAAATTCTAAATTTTGATCCAATAGATCTGCAAATTTAGTTTTCGTCCCAATTTTTGTTTTTCCACATTTCCATCCAAGTGTCTACTTCCTCTGAAAAGTTTTCTAGGTCGTACTTCATAGAACTCTCTTCCCTTTTGCTCAATATTTCTGTACCTACTCATTTTTTACGAGGTAGTTCTAAGATCAAAAAAGCTATTCTGGCATGTTCCGAAAATCGAATTGAAATGGATTGTATAAGCGAGTCCATGTACGGAATAAAGAGAGACACCCTATAATATTCTTCGATACTGCTCGTCTGGTAATTCGCTCTTTGAGTTTGTCTTGAGACTAGCCGTAGTATGATTAATTCTATTGAATTTTCTTTCGCAAAATCGACACTAGGCTAGGGATGATTGATTTTAAGGAATATCGACTTTAGTTATCGATTCAAAACAACTAAGAAAATTAAAAAAATTATTTTATGTTCTGGATTCCAGGGGGGGGGTCGACCGACCCACCCTGACCCCCCTAGCGGCGGCCCTGGTAGCGGGTACCCGGCTATGAAATTAAACGGGTGTTGGGTACCGTGTACCGTGAGCACCCGGTTAATCTGGTTGATAAGACAGCTACCGGGTAATGCATACACTGCTCCGAGCCAGGCCCCATAGTCTTGAAATACACTTCTAATTGCTATTAACAATACCCGGACCCCACGAAATATTTGATCTCATCCGGCTTGTTAAACGCCGTCTTAACCACGCAGCCACTTAACAGCTGATACAAAATATATCTAATTTACTCTAATAAATAGATTATTTAGTTTTTAAGATAAATGCCATAGCCTGCTTTCAATTCTTTTAGTATCTTAAAATATTTATTGTAGATTTCATAAAAATAAAACAACTTATTTATAAGACGGTTCTATTTACTTTTTGACTTACATCTTATATGATATTCATTGTTTTATTACGAGTATAGCAGGTTTGCGATGTGTGTAAATTGATAAGAATTGTATGTCTGAGATAACATTCCGAGCGTCCAAGATGTTATTCTACACCCGCACCTTTACTATTAATTTAATTAACCCAGGCTGGTTTCACACGCCAATATACTGCACGTTTTTTTACAGTATTAATCTAGTAAATAGAGGGATGAGTGGACATATATACGATGCATGGTATAAAGATCTCGAAGAGGTATGATTCCACGCCGATGGAGGCGTGGCTTGTGACGTCAACGGGCGAGTGATTTGTAAATTTCTTATGGAGATTTATGCTGCCGTCAGCGTTTTTAACTTTCTTTTAAAGGTATTAAAAGGTTTTACTCATGGTATGTGAAATGAAAAATAATCATCGTATTTAGTTATATTTATTTCATAAATATACAACAAAGATTAAAGCTAAAATACGACCTAAGTAGTTATAAACAAATTAAACTATTTTTCTTAAATAGTCCGTCTCTCAGTGGAGTGAAATTATGAACAGGCAAAGACACTTATAGTCTGCTTCAGCAGTTAATAAAAAATATTTTAATTTCCATACATGTTTCGAAGGCATATCAGCTTCAGTGGCAAATACTTAAGAAATAAATGTTAACAAAATAAATAAAACTGTATCCATTCTAATTTTTTGTTTTTATCATTATGAAAGCGGAAACACCTTATATTTATATCAAATTTCTTTGGTGGTTATCCATATCACAACCGAACAATTTATTTTAAAAACTATGGCAAACGGCACTGCGTGGCGACCAGTATTGCCAGAAATCTTTGATCATTAGTAATAGATTAACGGTTCGAAACCTAATAGAATAATATGAAACGATGTCAGGGTAAGAAGAGTACGAGGAAAAGATCGTTACTTTCCTATGATATGGGGGACACCTCCAGATTGAACATAAATTTTATATGGGGAGCCCCACAACAAGAATGAACATCTAAAAAATTGTTAAAATAGTAATAGATATATTACAATTGTAAAAGACTGACAACGCTGGTGGCAACCAGCAGGGGTCGCCGAGCAGCTTCGGCTATCGTCGACCGTTACCGATGGCGCGGCGGTTGTTTTAAAAGTTTGCCGGAACCTTTTCTTATTTTAGTGGTATTTTAGCTGTAATGTGTGTTATATTTCTATGAAATTAATATAGGTAAATACTTGTCATATACACCGTGTCCAAGATAAGGAGGGCCAGTACAGGGATCTCGGAAATCGTAAGAAATACGAAGTCGGTTAAATGGAGGTAAAGTTGCGCATTTAGGTGCCTCATAATATGCCGTTTAGAAAGTTTTAAAATTCCGAGTAGTTCCGGAGATATCCGGAAAAACCCGAAATTCTGAAAAATCGTTTTATTTTTTTTCTGGGTTTTTTTGAGTAAATTTTCACTTTTACATTGCCACTTTTTCTGCTCTATCTAACAGCGTTAATTGTTTTGTAATCCGACGAGTCGTCTTAGAAGGGCGATTATCAACTTTCCTTTTTTAAATATGGTCCTGTTTTCCTGATATTGGAATTTCAGAGCTTTTTTCTTTCGAATGCAACGATGTATTTTAGTATCTTCGTATGTAGGTAAATACACAGAAAGTTTTGAAATTTTTTTAAATCACCTGGAGCCCAGAGAATTCAAATTTACCAAAAATTACTAAAAATATGTACTAGAGATTATTTAATAGTAATTCATGAAAACACATGTGTTATCGCGCCGTGTGAAAGAGATGTTGTAATACTATGCGATGCTGCAAGCATAATACATTTCAATTCTTTCGGTTTGCGGCGAGTATTCGTTGAACGTCTTTAACCGTATACGATATTTTGCAGCGCAAACGATGAGTGAGCGGTTCTAGGTCAATATATGCGGTACTATAGTTGTTTGGTAAGATTAATCAAATAAACGTGCGGTATGTTACCGTGTGAACCCATCTTAGCCAAATGCCAAACTATTAATGTAATTTCTTTTATTCAGCAAAATTAAATACTTTCGTGTTAGTGTCTATACAAAAAATCATAAAATATAATTTAAGTACCTAATAAAATTAGAAATAAATATAAAAGTCCTAACCGACCAACTATACGTCTATTGGTAAATAATATTTATAATTTGATTGTGACGGATTTATGTTAGAATATATCTTCTGTGTTTCGCCATTTTATTAATTAATAAAAGTCACTGCGCTTATACAAAATAGAACAAAAATCCTGTGATCCTGTGTCAGTTTTTGTTAGCGATTAGTTATTTATCTTAAAGTGTTCAAGTATATGCGTTAGAATTCAGATATTATAAATTTGTTTAATCGAAATCAAAGAAATTTTCCAATATTTGTAAAAAATCTGACATTAACTAATAGTAAATATAAGAACAATCTCAATAGACAATTTTTAATGGCATATGCTGGCCGTTTGGTTTCTGCCAGTGCCAATCAAGTCGTAATGTTACGACACGCCCGAAATATCTGTGAGACGGTTTATGCTTGCTTATAAATAGGTTTAGAAGTACACTATAGGCACCTCATGCAGCTCACGTCATGTCATAAGTGACAGCACAATTTTGTTTCTGCAAATTCGGCACGTGTGATAGCACGGTGTCAGAGTTTGACGCTAGAAGGCTACAAGATTCACTTGCCATCTTCACAAACACAAAATATGCAATAAAAATGATCTACAGTGTACGTAATCTGTTTCTAAGCCGTGAGAGCATGTGCTATTTTGCCGATATGACAACACGTGAATTCACGTAACATGATAATAGTGTGCTTAACGCACTGCACTCACACGTTATGACTTATGGTTACAGGTTTCGCCCTTACGGGGATTCATCAGACCCAATGATTTGATGAGTGTGTTTTATGTGACTTTGTGTTTTCAATATTTATTTATTTATTTAATGATAAACTTGTCATTATTTTGTTCTTTATATCAGCATTGAATTTCCTTGAAGTTTATGTGATTAACTAATTGTTAAATGAAAATATTTATTGTGAAATTGCATTTTTCTTAATTACTACTAAGTATATACTTATTCATTCAGCGATGACGATCAATTTAATTGTAGATAATTTCAGTTAATAACAAACAAAAACGTATCTGCCATAATAATAGTAATTGACAAAACAAAATTGAACAACTACAACCGACAAGCGACATTTTGAGTGTATTAGCTCTCTAACAAGCTTTGTATCTAACATTATAAATAATACCAACCATTGTTAGATCGAATTAATGATAAAATAAATATAAATATAAATATGTTCACCAGCCCTGTCAACGTTAGTATAAGCCACGTCAAGATTGGTAAGTTTGAAGTTTCCTCGCAATCTACTTAAAAAGCCTTAACGCGAAGTTAAGGTTATATTGTATTTCAATTTGAGATATTTAGGCCGAAATGACATACAAGCCCACGTTTGGACAAAACCGATATCTTTTTTGCCTTTAATGTCATCTAACTATGAAACTATATCTGGCAATTAAAAAAAAAATTTTTGTTTTAAATTATATTTTTATGAGAAGTAATTAAATGGTTTGCCGTTATTAAAATTGGCTCGCAGCAAAAAATTGCCATTATTTCATTTGATCAGTATAAAAAGATTTAGCTTGCAATAAATAAAAATCGGGCTGCAACACTTGTTCTGCCAAAAATGCTACAAACTGTCAACAATTTAACCGACATCAGTGCGCTTGTAATATCGTGTGTTCGCTTAATTAACAGTCGAGCTGCGAAATGATTACTTGGTCAGCAAAATTTTACAATTGATCAGTAGAAAAAAACATGTCTAGAAGTAGTTTACTTCAAAGGTTTGCATATTAAAAGAATGGTTATCAATATAAATCATTGGATTGCGTTTGTTTTGAATAATCGGCAAAGATCGATATTGTGGGCGGAGCGAAAACAGTCGCGTGATACGAGTAGCTAATTGCGTGCGTGTGTTTTCATTCGGTACAGCAGTCAAGGCCGAAAAGGTAGCGGGGCGGATTTTCACTTGTTTTCCCAGGGCACTGTCACTATTTCACGTTTTATTGCTTTTTTTTTTGATGACCAAAATTAATTTCTTACCCGTTGATTGCTGATTAAACGTGGATCGCTCATAGCAGCTTATATATTTAATTTGCGTACCAAAATAATTTAGAGCACTCTAGTATGACATTAATTACTGACCGACCCAGAAATGTTTGCTGTCCATAAGTTTCTGACCAACTAGCCACTTTGGCTGACCGATTACATTTTTCTGTTCGCAAAAATAAGAATAGTTTGCTAACCAGTTAAATAATACCCTATTTTTATTCCTCAATTAATTTGGTTAATTCGTGTATTTATCAATTTGTGCAACCTTCAGGTCCAAGTTTATAGGGCGAGCCTTTGCATACTCTAGATACTGCTCTAGAATGACAAATATCTTACCTACTATATATTATGTGATAATATAAAATTCTATGCCACATTTCAATTAATTAGTTTCAATTAATATATTAATATATAGATAGATTTATGCAACGTCTTAAGTTAAAGCTAGTACTCCTATCTATATCGGTGAAAAAGAATAATGGAACTTTTATCGCCAAAAAATATGAATTATATGCTTAAAAAAATGAGCTGCATGCTAGCAAATAAGCTTAGAATGCTGGTCAATAGTTTATATTATATTAACAATTATCAGTTAATGAATTTGTAATATTGTTTAGGAATCTCGTTAAGGTTTTTAACCTTTATTGTGTGCTCTCAACAATTTATTTTACAGATAAGAAATAGATAAATATTTTTATCTTCAAAATTCTGCATATATAAAATCGGCAAATAAACGCATTAATAAGCATGTGTTGTGTTCCCCTGCTTTATTTGGTACCCAGATACCTCAGGGAAAATATTTTGTTATTAGGAAATCAAATTCACTCGGCAGCTTCTAAGATTTGTAATGCCGATTAATTTACTTTACTTTTACTATACAGGGTGTCCGCTAGTTAATGGGACATGGAAAAACCACAGACTCCTTACGTAAAAATATTAGGATTTAATTATACTTACCTATATCCGAAAGTTGATATTAACTGAGATACAGGGTGTTAAAGTTAAAACTTCATTTCTGTTTTTCTCTAATAACTTTGACAGCAATCAACGGTTTTTTACAAAATTTGGCAATTATGGTTTTCTTAGGATGAGAAACTGATTATTTGATGAAATTTTAATGTACAATATAGGGGGCGCTGCCTGCGGCATTTTTTGCACATTAATTAGATAATAACTTTTTTGTGCCTCAGTGTATTTAAGTTGTTAATGAAAATAATACTTTTCTCACATTTATTAAGTAAAAAGGGTATACTAATTTCAGGTCGCCAACAGTTACCGTTTCGGAGATATTTGCATTTAAATTGCTTAGTGCGTTAGCTAAGGCAAGCAAATAATATTTTGTTGCTTCTTACCAATTAACTTTTACATGATAATTAATGTTCTAGTAATGGTAATTGGGAATAATAAATACAACAATTGGATTGTTCCTTAACTTACTTCAATAATTAAAATAACTTTAACCCTAGAAAATATCGTGTCGAAAGAAACCAACAGCAATCAAAAAAAAGAATTACGATAAACTCAAAAATGAAACATTTTCTTTTCCATAGCAACTTCATCTCTAAATTTCATTTGTTTTCTCATAGGTTACTTTGATCAAAAAAATTTGTTTGTAAGTTAATAGTAATTGGGCAGGGTACACTAAACAATTTAAATGCAAATATCTCCGAAACGGTAACTCTGGGCGACCTGAAATTAATATACCTTTTTCACGTAATAAATATGAGAAAAGTATTATTTTCATTGAAAACTTAAATACGCTGAGGGACAAAAAAGTTATGACCTAATAAATGTGCAAAAAATGCCGCAAACCGCGCCCTCTACATTGTACATTAAAAATTCACCAAAAAATCAGTTTCTCATCCTAAAAAACCATAATTGCTAGATTTTGTAAAAAACCGTTGGTTTCTGTCAAAGTTATTAGAGAAATACAAAAATGAAGTTTTAACTGTATCTCAGTTAATATCAACTTTCGGATATAGGTAAGTATAATTAAATTCTAATATTTTTACGTAAGGAGTGTGTGGTTTTCCATGTCCCATTAATTAGCGGACACCCTGTATAAAAGTATGCCGTAAAAATATTTCTAATTCACCATCTAAAAGCCTATTACGCTGCTTCCTTATAGTAGATACCCACTTAATTTTACTTGGGTTATGAATATAATTTCTTTGAGCTGGACCAATCGCGTTAAAATCCGAAAAGGAAAATGTTTCTCGTATTAATAAATTATTAATAAAAAAGCAATAACATTTTGTTACACATTGTTTTAGTTTCCGATTTATCTCTTAAGTAAATAGTAAGTTGATCATCTTTTATGACTCATAGATATAATGTGTTGCTAACAATATTTTTAACAACTGGTGCCGAATGGATGTTAAATAAATAATGACTTCCAATAGTAATAACAAGTGCAAATAAAATAAACTTTTGCTAGTGTTTATTAAAAGTAAATAAACATATCTTATGAATAATAAATTGGTCACAATATTAGGTTCGTTCACAGAAGGAACTTTCCAAATTTCGCTCTGTTGTTAACAGTTCCACAATTACATTAGCCAAAATCCGCCAAACCCAAAATTCTCTATAGATTTTGCTCAAAGCTGTGTAGCATCGCGTCACCTTGACAACGTACATGTCAACTTGCTATTTTAAACGTCCACATTATTAATTTTTATATTATTTTTGTGTATATTAGTAAAATATGTGTGACTACGATATTCAAATTTAGGGAACGGCACCGGAAATTACAGCCAATAATTTATTGCTAAAAAAAAATTCAGGGAGAGGTATGACAAATAAGTTTATAAGAAATTTATTGACTGGTGTAATGATGATAACCATGTGACTACCTATTCAGAATAGTATATTAAGATACAAGTTTCATAAGACATTATCTTAGAGCACGCGTTTAATTTAGAAAACGACGTTTTCTAAGTACAAGTGATCCAATTGTCTTATGAACCGTGTATTTTATAATACTTTGTCTATTTGGGTGTTTAAAGTCTGAAAAACTTAAAAAATATATAGTAGATTTTTTCCATTTGAATTAATATTTTCTTTTGGATTGGCAATACTTTTACAATTTAATAAAATGTTACATGTTACAAATATGCCATGATAGAAACAATTGAACACAAAAAGCTTCTTCCTATCCGTCATAATTAAAAATAAATATATTATTAAAGTTAATAAAAATGAGTCAGGAAGAAAGTTGTACTCCGTCAGAAATACGAGTAATTTATTGTAGAAAATAATCTAGAAAAACTTTTAAAAAGAATATGTAAAACTTTGAGTTATGGTGCGGGCAGAACAAAGTTCAAAATATTGAACAAAATAATAAATAATACTATTGAACAAAATATTGTGTCGACACAGAATCTGACAGAAATAACAATTAATGCCCAGGAAATGTCTACAGTAACTATAAATATGTATATAGGGTGTTGAAAAAGGTCGGTACCCCGGAATAACTCCGGTGCATCGCATTGCAGCGGAAAATGTCTAGGGAAAAAGTTGTTTGGTTCTGAAGTAGGAATAGTTTGCAATTTAAACCACCCCCTCAACCCCCCGGGGCACGGGTGGGGGTAAGTTAATATTTTCAAATGGAACCCTATATTTTTTATTGACGTATCGTGTTTTCCGACCAAAAATAAACATCTTTTGTCCGAATTTTTTTTTTATTTAGGCCCATCCTTCACCAATAATCACGGGCATTTTTTAGTACAAGACAGAGAAAAAGAGTATTTACGGGATAAAACTTCAACACCGTGTGTATAAAGTAATATGTATAAATACTATATTGAATTAAAAATAAAAATAGTACTTTATTGAATAAAACTTTAGAAATAGAGCATAAACTGGGAGATATTTTTATTATTTTTAGGTTATATTATTTTATAGTTGTTACTAGAAATTAGTTGACGAACGCCGTCAGCATGTTATATATTTCCGAGTATAGGTATTTCAGATAAACATCTAGTAAAAATTATCTATTTGCAAGGTTAAATGTTAGTATTTTAAAGTTTTCTATAAAAATTTTTTGTCGAATCCATAATGCCTAGAAAACTAATTTTTAACGAAATCGAAGTAAGCCTAAAATTGGAACCCTACTTGCTGCCAACATAAAAAAAAATTTCCGTTTCATAAAGTGGCAGGTTGTTCAATTTTTTTGCATTTCATAATGTAGCCATTATGAAACCCAAATAGAAAAAATGTTCTAATGTTTTCGATAATTTAAAATGAAAATAAATATGAAGTGGTCGAAAAAGTATAGTACACAACTAGAGTGGTAAGCATATTACATATTCTTTCAAAGTACTTTAGATAATTATTGCGTCGTTACGAAAACAAACATGTGGGATCGCGCGGACCTTATGAAACGCATTCTTAGAGTAAATTTTATAGAAGAAGGTTTGTGAAAAAAGAAGAAGTCGAGTAGCAATTTAAATATACTTAGTTTTGTTTATTACTATTACACATGTATATTTATTAGAAATATTAAATATGACCATGACGTTCTTGGACTAACCAACAACCAGTAGGTATAACCGAGCCGCCCACGATCAAAGAAAGCTGTTTAATGACGAATTAAATTCGTATAAATTCCAGGTGGATTTGTTTTAATTTAAGAATTATTTTTATTCTTGTAAATTTTTTATTAGATCATAACGGGAAATTCCCGACTGGAATGTTTTTTATGAATGAATGTCTTCAACCTACGATTAGAACTATAATTAACATAATTCCGTTTAAAAGTAGATTAAGATAAAAAGTTTGTAATTATGATTTATTAAGACTGATCAAAAATTGTTGGCTTACGTTTCCTTATCGAAAATAATATTATCTCTATGCGTATCTATTGTCGCCGAATTGAGAAAAAAAACACGAATGAATTGTTTTTTTCAAGCGGAACGTACGTACATTATACCATGATATGAGTGTAGTACATAGACCGAAACGTCCGTCCGTTGTGTGCTTAATAAACGTTCTCCTTATCTGTGCGTTTCACGTAAGACGTTTTTTGATAACCCCCGTATAACCACGTTTCCCCTTAAGATTTATTTGAATTTAATTTCATCAGATTATTAAGTAGACGGCTATTTTTGGAAATTTAATTTTGTCCCCATTTTTTAATTCTATCCAGAGGTGAATTCCCCACCCAGGAATTATGTATTTAGAGCCAATCTACTTTCTTAATCTTTTTAAATTTTGAAAGAAAAAGTCATCGCAACCGAAGACGTTCCTACTTAATTAGTTTTACGGAAGCTGTCAGCAGTCCACCAACGCAATTGAAGAAGATGAGGGCAAGAATTTTGTTTAAGAATGTAAAATGACTGATTTTAATTTGAAGTATAGTTGCTTGAACGTAGATCGAGGCCTAACTTTTTGTTCAAACTATACTTTGTATTTGGGTATTGGCTCGGGTATGCCCAATGGATACAATAACAATGCAAATTATTATATTGAACACGGAGGGCTTTTCCTTATTTAATTTTAATGTCTGTTGTCATTGAGGGAAATAAAGGGGGTCTTTTGTTAGTCGAGTCTCGCGAACCGAAAATTAATTATTTTTATGTACAAGAATAATTTAACCTATACTAACATGTTTTCTCTCATAGAGAATCCAACTATCCTAATATTCATCCTATCACGAACTTGCAACTTAAATTTTGGTATTTATTTATATACATTAGAAAATTATCCTAAGCTAGTATTTTCCCAACTAAAGGGATCTCAACTATCCTGTAATTTTCAAAATATTTAGAAAACGCGGTAGTGAATACTAACACTAACTTAAGATATTCTATTTCACACTTACTACTGATTCCGGACTCAGAATGTCACATAACTTTCCTGAAAAACGTATTTATACTCACGCCAGAAACGAGTCTTCGAAGATCAAACTTTCTCAGGGGAAATCCACAGCTGGTATTCTCCGAATTACTTGGCATAAAGACACTCTGAAACCTGTACCCAACTTTACGGACCCCCGTATTGAAAAAATTGAATCGCGGGTGAGTGCGGCTTCTGTGGACACCAGAAAACCGACTAAAATTACTGCCTCCTGCAGAATTTTTTTATCCGTCTGTTTTAACGTTACATTGCGTCATCCTGACCGATTTAATCTACCGGTAACGCCATGCCCGTTGCGGCTAGAGAGATAAGAAACCAAATACTGCCGACACTGCAAAATTATAAGCGCGGCCAGTCTGATTTTATATCAAAGACTCACATCCATCAAAAAATATTATTATTTATTTTTTAACTGAAAAAATATTTTTTTTTTATGGTCAAACACTAGCACTATAGAAAAAATCCTTTAGGGCACTCTGGGAGTGGTGCGTGTGCGCATAAAGCGATTCACGTTGGACTTGAATCGTTGGAGGTTATATTCGTTAGGAAAAACGACCTCGGGAAGATCGTTCCACAAGGATGAAGTCCTCCAGATGAAAGAGTTCTTAAATAATGAAGTTCGAGGAGTACTAAGCTTAACCACATATGGATGGGCGGCAGTGGTTCGTCGTGTATTTCTGATATTCGCCGCTCTGGGCGGAATTAAGAGGACAAGGTCAGCCGAGCACTTTCCATGAAAATATCTGTAAAAGAGAGTCAAATCACCAACTTGCCTTCGATGTTCTAGGCTGTCGAGATTCTTCGTCAGCTCGTGGTCTCCAATCATACGAATGGCCCTCCTTTCGATGGAATCCAGTAGCCGAAGAGTATGTTTGGGTGCAGAGCTCCAGACATGAGAGCAGTACTCCAGTGATGGTCGAATATAATTTTAAAACACTATACTTTTGTGGCCGAGAGGAGAATTTCAGTTTTTATACGAAAACTGTACGACTAGCGACAAAAAATCAAGAGACAACATTTGCTCAGCAAACATTTGCTCAGCAAGGAATGAGAATTTCAAAAATAATTTTGATTTAAAAACAAGAAGTGGCGTACCATTCTTTCTTCAAAAATATAGAGGACAATTCTCGCACAAGCGCCACTGGTCGGAATAAAAAAACATGTTATATATAATAAAATGCCTCTCTATGAATACAAAGTGTGTACCAAATTTCACAAAAATATCACAGATATTAATAAAAAGGAGCAACTTTTCTTAATAAAATATTTTGAATAGAGAATTTTGAACAGAAAATAAAAATGATGCTTCGGTCAAGGCCTACTTGATTTCATAAAAATCAAAATATGTTAAATTTTATTTTCTAATCCAGCAGGTCTAGATCCCAAATGATCAAACTTCAATTCGAAAATTTTTTGTCATTTACCCCTATAGGTTCGCTTATCCTGGGACACACTGTATAATTAATACGTAATTAAACATTAGTAAAGTTGGTGAAAAATTTGGAACATTTTTATTAATTAAGCAGTTGTTCATTTTAGATTACAGTATTTTTAAAAGATTACCTCGAGACTGCGACTAGACCACAATGTTTTCCACATACCGCGGTCAGCTAGCAATAAGCGTCTAATTTGTTTGTATACGTAAGGAAACCACTATTTATCGATTATTTAATTCCAACCTACTTTTGTTAAGTTCAAGAACGCAACCGTGTCAAATCTTTTTATAATCAACCGTAAAATAGAACTATTCTTTTAGGAGAAATCGAAAGCAATAAATATAGAAATAAATAATCAGAGGAAAATATTTATATAACCGATAATATTTATGCAAAAAGAGAATAATTGTACGTTTACGAAATTTGGGATTAATCGGCCATAACTCTGGTCGCAGGCCGGCTGATTAACAATACGGTCTCTGAAATAAAAATGTGTAATTATTTTATATTTAATAAATTCGGATAAGGAACCCACAAAAATAAAAACAGGCAATACAAGAAAAAAGCGTTATATAAAGATAAAATATTTAGCAATTGGACTAGATAATGGTCGACAAGTTTATCTATAGCTACGAGAGGAATGCGGGCAAGTAAATTGTCACATATATTAGATTTTAATTTTATAGATAATCTCTTACCGAGAAAACCTTAAAATTATATTTACGGATTTAAAATAAATTGTAAAAGGTAGGCATATAAGAAACCAATATTCTCTTGTAGTTTGAATATTATTTAAAACTTTAAATGCAAAAAAAATATTTTTTTTATCAATGTACAGGGTACATTTTCGACACTTTTATAGGGTCTCCGTTATTGTTAGTGCTTTCAAAAAAGTAATGTAGGTGTCATGTGCTCTTTTTGGGTCAAACTTAAAATGGTAAAATCAAAATTTGAAAATTTTCGCTCGCTTAAGAGATACGGGGGGAAATCAAAAAATTGACAATATCAAAATTACCCTATATTTTCTTAGTTAAAAGAGATACAGAAAAATGTTCTATATAAAAGTTTCTTTATAATCAACACATTGACAATTCCTAAATTACCCTATATTTTTTTGGTTAAAGAAGATACAGAAAAATGTTTAATATATAAGTTTATTTATAATGATTGTTGAATAATCTACCGTTTCCAGAATAAGTATATGGGGTCAGGTAAGAAAGTTATCGGACCTTACCTCATTTTTTTTAAATGGAACATCGTGCATATTTTAATCTAAAAAGATAGCATTTTAAACTCTCTTTTCAAATTTATAACACACCATGGATGATAGATATCATCAAATTTTTCAAAATGTTGATAAGTATTTTTCAAAAATGAATATGTAAAAAATGAAATTGACGTTAAATGTTAATAACAACTAGAATGTCAATATAGTTGTCTCTAGGATATTAGTTACGTCATATCCCAGACCGCTTGATAGCGCATGCGTCTCGTGAGATACCCGATGGGCCATCGGGCTTGTTCGATGATATCCGCTATTTGATGGATGTACCCACCCAGTTGCGTAGTGATAGAAAGGGCCATAGTTATTGTATTGTGTTTTAAAAGTAAGTGTTCATTGTGTAGTGTTTTAGGCTGTTATTTTAAAATTTTGAACTTTGTGATAATGAATGAGTATACTCCTGTTAAACACCTTCACAGTCAGACCCGTGAATTGGTTGCAAATGTTTAGGGCATGTGAGGAGGAATCAATTAATATATTTAAATTGCCACTTAAGCGAACGCTAGAAAGGGACATTAATACCACCAAAACTGATAAATCATCATTAATCGATTAATGAGAAGTAATTAAATGGTTTGCCGTTATTAAAATTGGTTCGCAGCAAAAAATAGCCATTAAATCATTTGATCGGCATAAAAAGATTTTGCTTGCAATAAATAAAAATCGGGCTGCAACACTTGTTCTGCAAAAAATGGTACAAACTGTCAACAATTTAACCGATATATATGTGTTCGCTTAATTAACAGTCGAGCTGCGAAATGATTACTTGGTCAGCAAGATTTTACAATTGGTCAGTAGAAAAAAACATGTCTAGAAGCAGTTTACTTTAGAGGTTTGCATATTAAAAGAATGGTTATCAATATAAATCATTGGATTGCGTTTGTTTTGAATAATTGGCAATCGCAATCGGTGTTTTCAATCGCTGGGTTTTCACTTGTTTTCCCAGGGCACTGTCAATTTATGTAACTTTCTTGTGATTTCTTTTGCCGAATACAGAAGGAAATCGGCTACAAAAGGTGTAGCCGCTTATATATTCGCATACAAAAATAATTTAGAGGACTCTAGTATGACATTAATTACCTACTGACCGATTCAGAAATGTTTGTTGTCCATAAGTTGTTGACCAACTAGCCATTTTGGCTGACCGATTACATTTTTCTGTTTTTCTGCAAAAATAAGAATCTTTTGCTAACCAGTTAGATGATACCCTCAATTAATCATGTAGCTAATTTTTTCCATGTTGAAAAATTTACATCTTGTAAAAAATAATTTTTTAAACCTTGATATTTTTTTTTTTTTTTTTTTTTTTTTTTTTTTTTTATGATCAAACACAAGCACTATAGGAGAAATCCTTTAGGGCACTCTGGGAGTGGTGCGTGTGCGCAAAAAGCGATTCACGTTGTTTTTGGTGAGTTACCTACTTTCAACCATATAATGCAATTACTGCAGAGTTTCCTATTTTTATTACATTATTTAAAATAATAATAGCACGCCCATGACCAAACCATGTTTTAAGCGATATGGCTTTCCCCCTTACCGATACATCGGAGACACAGATTCAATTGTCGACCTGTAGTTTTATAGTTTATAGCAATAAACAAATTCAAATTCGTAAAATTTTTGATCAACATCATGAAACCCTTAATGAAGTTATCAAACCATCATTCGCTTTTGGGCGATTTCTTCGTAAAATTATACGTTTTCTAAAAAGTTTTTTATAGCTCTTGAATGACGAATTTGTTATAAACTTTATAATATCCTCTTGGTACGCTTCTCCCGAGTCACCAGTCACTACGTGTTGTTTTCCATTGTCAATTATTTTTTATGCAGTGCGAACTTAATCATAAACTTTTTTTTAAATTAATTACAATTGCCTTTAATAAATGCTTATATTTTTTCCGATACATGAACAATAAAACCACACCGCTGATGTCTTCCTAATTATCGTTGCCTATAAAATAAAAATTATAATTTAAAAGCAGTATATAACAATGTTTGTCTTCAAAGTATTAAAATTAAATTTTGCATTCTGAGTGCCCACCAAGGCCGGCCCGACGTACAAAGGAACGCACTTTGTGAATATTAATTGGATTATAAAATATTTTCTGTCATTGACCACTCCTGTCAATGTACCGTACACTTTATTATTTATTAAGTATTTTATAAAATAATCGCAGGTTAAACGAAAGGCTTATAATTATTTGATCTCCTAATTATTTAAACTACGACCGTACAGGGTGTCCCATTTTCGACACTTTCTGGAGGTATTAGACTTATTATCAAAGATAGAATGTTGTGGTTGTCACCACATATAACAGTATATTGCAAAAACCAACGTTCCAAAATACTAAAAGGGTGCAGATGGCGCGGGGGGCCTATTGAGTTTGCGCAGTAGAATAAAACTTTTATCGATCGCGTCAGAGCCGGCCCGACATTATTTGTTTGTTGTTATTCGTCGCCATCTTTGGTTCTGGATGCTTTTTCAAATTACAGAATAAAAAGTGGTTCAACATTGTTGTCGGTATATTAGTGCTTACAAACTTTCATTACCTAACAACAATTTTTGTAAAGGAGTTTTTAATTTGTGGTGATTCGATTCGCTGTTTGGTAGGTTAGTTGATTTGTTTAAGATGAAAGGACACAAGTGCATGGTGCTTTTTTGCAAAAGTCGTGGATCAATACCAGGTATAAAGTATTTCAGGTATGTACATATATACGAAAATATTTTGCTTATCACATTATCCGTTCTTCGGAACCGAATTTCACTAAAAAGCTTGTAAAAAAAGAAGAGAGTGTCGCTCGTATACAATATAATATATATGTGGTCACTACCTAACCTTAAAATTAATGTATTTTTAATTTGGTGCATTAGTAGATGATAATAATTCCCTAAATAGTCAATATAGTCATTCATTCTTAATTTTTGGTTTAGAAAAAAGTGAGGTTAAGATACATACGACGTCGGATGAAAGTTAAAATAAAGCTCATCGTGTCGATTGTTATAAATATTCGGACGGAATTTGGCACCAAAAGTTTACACCAATCAGGGCACCGTCGGATCATCATATCGTCAGAATTCGTATGCATGGAACGCTGTCTTAAATCGAACTAACTAACCAGTGAAATTTACATTAAAAAAGTTGAAATCAGGTCCTGTCGAATGTTTACTTTCACAAGGAAATTTCCGAACTGCGCAAACTCACAACGCCCCCTTCGATGCCCATAGCGGGGACATACGTGCAGATGGTATTAGCAATATACTGTCCATATATATGTATGTGGTTTTCACATTATTAATCCACTTTGTCAACAAGAAAATATTAACCCTTGGTTAAAGAACCTTCATTAAAACCTGAGTTTTAATTATGACACTCTCTGAATGCTCCTTTTTACAAAAGCACAGATTTCTTTAGTCAATTAAATCGCTTCCTGTAAGATTACCTATACAACCTGATGTAGTGGGATGTATCAAATTACTAATATCCGTAGTCTGTAAACAATTTTAAAAATCGTAAATAAATAATACTTATTTTAGGAAAATCCATTTAACGATAAATTGTTTGTTCTATGACTAACAATAGGAGATATTCGGTAATGAATACGATAAAAGTTATTTTCACTTATCACATCAATTTTATTTGCTTTACTGATAACAATACAGATTAAACATTACCGTAGTTAGTAAAACGACCCTTAACAAATATTTATGAGCAAGTACTAAATTTCAGGTGACTCGATCAAAATGTATTATTTTCTATCAGTCATGTTTTATGTGACTGAAAAATTACAAATGATATGGTGATGAGCTGACGCCCAATTGTCTCCCCCCCCCCCCCCCCCCCCCCCCCCCCCGCCCTTCACTTTTGATACATAGTTCGTTAATTTAGTAAACTAGCTGCATTTTTCTCGCTGATTAAAATGGCAAAAATGAAAAAACAATTGACCATCGCTTTTTTGCATTAAACTTTGGACTGCAAAAGGAATCATACTTTTAATAATTACGTAAACGGTAATTTAAGAATAACTAACGACAAAGCATATTATGCGAGTAAAAATTCTTAGTAAATCATACACAATAAAAAGAGGATAGATTTATCATCAAGTTTTGTACATTTGGAATTCTTTCTAATAAATTGACCATGGCCTACTCTAAATAAGTAACGCAAATTATAAACAATATGCATTTTAGCTTATTTTTGTATAGCCCAAAGTATCCTCAATTTATTAAAAAAATAATATACAGGATGTCCCATTTAAAATTTTTTACTTTTATTAATATCTGAAAGAATAAACTTTTTAAGAGATAAACTGGCTACGCCATAGCTGTACGTCAACATCTCTGGCAAGATCAGTTATCGTCTTTTTGATCGACCTGTAGGTTGAAAACTAATAGAACAATGACAAATATGACACCGGAATTTTTCGCTTAGTTAAAAAGTGGAAAACCACATTGAAAATCGCAACATTCTCTATCTTTCATAATAATCGCGAAATTACATCGATTAATATGGTCAGAGCATCGTTATTTTTAACTTTAGGCGGATAGTGCATAGAAAGTGAAACCTCTCTTAGGCGGACACATACGGGACCGTCTAAATGTGTCCGCCTAATAGAGGTGTCCGCTCATGGGAAATTTGTTATTAGGTAATATGTAAATGCAAAATTATTACTATGAATATGTATGTACAAATAAACATAACATAACAAAAATACACTAGTTTTAGTTATTATGTACTACTAAAAAAATCTAATAACGTAGTTTGACGTATTTGCGTTTTATACTTGCAATCCAGAAAATGTAATTCCAAGTCTGATTACAATTCCAATGCTGTAGAGTCACCTCTATTCTTTTCATACTCTTATAATTCCTTTACCATACTAATGGCTTGTTGATAATTGGTGAAACTTGTTTGATTACTGCATTCAACTTCTTCATCAGAGTCGTCAGATAGTGATGTGGTTTCAGTTTGGACTACATAATTTGATTCATTGCTATCAATGTTAATGAACTCGCCCAAATCATTGTTATTAAATTACAAACTTCCACAACATCGATATTCTCTTTCAGACTCAAAACGCGACATTTTTGTGCCATTGTTTACGATTTTAACCTTACAACTCACAAATAAACATCGGACTGCTGTGGGGGAATCACATATACTTTCATTCGGCGAAGTCCTTTTGCCGGCCACGCATACGCCATTGGTTGCCGGTCTGTCTTCAGAGAGTTTTTGCACCGTACTTATTCGTCCCAAATACTTTAAAAAATTGTTTGTCCGTTTAAGGGAGGGTTTTGCACTCTTTGTATGAAAATAGACTGTCCGCGTCTGCCCAAAGAAGAGTTGATTCTCATAGAATTTCATATACCTAAAAAGTTCCGGACTATGAAAAAATGTCCGCTTAATAGAGATGTCCGCTTATTAGAGGTGTCCGTTATGAGAGGTTTCACTGTATCTAGTTCTTGCTTTGGCTTTTCCAAAAATAATGGGATTGGACAGGTAAAATAAATTTTTTTTTTTTTTTTTTATGATCAAACACAAGCACTATAGGAAAAATCCTTTAGGGCACTCTGGGAGTGGTGCGTGTGCGCAGAAAGCGATTCACGTTGGATTTGAATCATTGGAGGTTATATTTGTTGGGAAAAACGACCTCGGGAAGGTCGTTCCACAAGGATGAAGTCCTCCAGATGAAAGAATTTTTAAATAATGAAGTTCGAGGAGTACTAAGCTTAACCACATACGGATGGGCGGCAGTGGTTCGTCGTGTATTTCTGCTATTCGTCGCTCTGGGCGGGTTTGTTCGAGAAGTAAAGGAATTAAAAAAAAATAAATAGTATAAAACAGCTTTTTATAAAAATGATTTTATAAATGAAATATTTTTCCAATAAGTTACGCGATGATAAATAGAATAGATATGTTCCAGACATCTTCATGCGGATGATTTCATAAACCTTGAAGTAACAATATTATAATTTATTATAACTTATTTAACTGGAAAATTTACTATAATAATGCACCTTCGTCGGTTATTATGAAAATAACAGGTCTACATTCTAAAGATGGTGATTATTTAAATGCATAATAATTATTGCATATTTAGTTACTAACTAATATCTCCATGCAAATTTTATAAACATTAGTATTAATTATAGTATAATTTATTTAATCAGTTCGGTTAAATAGGATAAATCAGATATTATTAATTTTCAGGTTTGAATTGTAAAGTCTCTGATACGATTTAGAACTTATTAAATATGAAGATCTAATGGCCCTCTGGATCGCTTGGATTAGAATCTACTTAATCTAAGGTCCACCTTATCTCCAGAGTTTGGTTGTAGCCTGTAGCCTTGGTCTATAGTCAGATAGAGCTAAGCCCCCAGAATTATTCGGTTTATTCCTGAAATCTAACCTCAAACTAAGCTATCCGTCTCATTACTTTCCATTACGTCCTTAAAATTAACAATAATTGTTCTTAACACATTTTTCCACTTTTTGGAATCTTGAGCATTTTCTTTTCGTTTTCCATTACTAGAACTGGCTGAGCTGATCTAGAAAAGAAGAATTACACATGGCACATAAAGCAATTCATAAAAAAAAAATCTAAATTTACATCTTGAGTGTTGACAATGACAAAACTATCAGTGAGAAAAGAATCAGTACAAAAGTTAGTAGACAAATCACCAGATCGGTTCTGTTTCCAAACTTGCGGAGACCGTTACTGAGTTTGATGTGTACAATCCATTTTAATGTAAGGCGAATCTTTAGTATAAGATACGCCCTAGGTAAGATTAAAATTTAAGCAAGAAGATGCAATCGGCCATATACATATGTACAAATAAAACTTTTATAACAAAAATTTAACCTACTTTAAAAGTATCATAAAAAGTATGAATTAATATTATAAAACACACAGTCATAAGGTATAAAATATTGTTATTTAATAGTTGGGTGATTTAACACTCTAATAAAATAATGATTTTGGTATGTTAGTTCCTTATATTTAGCCACCTCCTGCCTCTTCATTTTTCTTACTACCTATATTGCTTCAAATTTACTAAGTAAATTATCATTTTCGTTCATCTCTAATTAATTTTATAAAAAATCAGAATTTCGATAAAATGGGAATAAATTATTGGCCTTTATATTATTTCCCTTTCCAGTAAAATCAATCAATAAAAATTAGTTGTATTCGGTATACTACTACCCTGGGAGGGATAGATGTTACCCTTATAATCTTAAATGGGGAGGCGTCGAGAGGCATCCCATTTTTAAGGACGATATTTATAAAACATTATTGTATTGACCCTTTATATAGCAGAATTATTAGTGAACCGCGATGGTAATCACTTCGGGAGGATATTCATACCAGGGACAAAGTCACTCCTAAAATACATGAATGAGTACATACTTGGAATGCAATTTATTAAAAAATTAAAAATCAAATACCAATGTATGGAAAAATTATTATTTCCCAGACCACCCGATGATACCTTATACAATAAGGGCATATTTTGTCTACACAGTAGTACTTTAAAATACTATTTCAGATTGAATGGTACTAGCAAGAAAAGGAAGCCTTTTCCATTGATAGGATGTAAGCACCTGCAGACCGGTTTCGAACTCTTTTGTTCTCGTCAGTAAGTACAGGGTAGGTGTATTTGAATAATAATAATTCAAATAACGTCTGTTGAGGGTGTGTGGGACTGCTAAGAGATGGCGCTGCGTGCTGTATTTTCTCGACTACCGTTAATAATACAGCGTGAAGTATTAGAGTCTTCTCTCAGGATTGGTATGTACACCTACCCTATACTGACGAGAACAAAAGAGCTCAAAACCGGTCTGCAGGTGGTTACATCCTATCAATGGAAAAGGCTTCCTTTTCTTGTTAGTACAATTCAAGCTAAAATAGTATTTTAGTGCTACTGTGTAGACTAAATACGCCCTTATTGTATAAGGTATCATCGGGTGGTCTGGGAAAAAATAATTTTTCCATACATTGGTATTTGATATTAATACCACGTGAAAAGTATTGACTTTTGTTAAAAATAATAATTTATGATATTATTCGGAAGAGATTTAAACGACCTTTAGAATTATGTGCCACTTGATTTTGATTTAAGATTTTAACCCCTTTTATACCCCTCCCAGGGCGCTAAACCGCGAAGCCTGCAAATATTATTTAGAACCGTCCTCCTTCACAATAAAATTGACTTTGTCATTCCTCTTTTTAATATCTTATATTTCCGAGTATTAATTGTTTTTAATTAAAAACATGATTTTAATTAAACGGCTTTTAAAGATCAATTACCTAATTTTAATTAATAATAACGTATGCTGGGCATACAAAAATAAATTAACGTAATAAAAATGAATTATATTAGATTTAAATTCCGCAGTCGAAAATCACATAATGTGCGTAACAGCACATAATGCTACTCCGTTCATTTGGTTCATCAAGGTGAGTTTTATTCTTTGTGCTTCCGGGTCGCGTTTATACAGGGTGCTTACTGAACAGGCACGATTTGCGAGAGCTATCGTTGTATATAAATCAAGATTCGAGATAACAGTTTTTTATATAACCAGTGGGGAAAAACAAATTTTCGTCTAACCATTTATTTTCATTTATTTCTGAAAATTAGAAATATCTTGCGTAAAACTAGTTAGGAAAAAATGTTTTTTTCATGTAATTCGTGCTACTTTGCACAAGGCGCTGATACTCGTTTCGCTTTCTACCATACAGGACGAGACGGAAGAAACGGACAAAACTCCAAAGTTTCATACATTAACATTCTTTCAATCGCAGCTTTCTTTTAATATCTCAAAAGGTAATACGTTTATGAGTTCATTATTCAAAGTTTTTAAATCATATGCATTAACAAATCATTGCCATCAATTAATAAAATGAAAAATACAATATATTTTTTAACACCCTGTATTTCAAAATCGAAGCGACATGCGAAAAACTTTTATACCACATTTTCGTCTTAAAATAAGGTGATGATTCACCTCCTTCATTGGTTCAGTATAAATGTGCTTCTTTTGGTGGCATACTAGACGTGCAATGTAAACTACTAACTAGGCACAGAGGAAATACAGGTGGTAGTATCTCATATGATTACCCCAGGGACAATCATGCTTTACACAATAAAAAATAAACAAATAATGCTAAACAGCTATTCTCCGGGCTATGGGCTCGTTGAGAATTAAAATTATATAATCATTTTCATGTGATTTGTTCACGACGTAATGAAACGATTTAAAATACGTGCATGTGGCACCCTGTATGAGCTATGTACATCGATTCGGATGGACCTTGGTGATTTTAACTGATTATCATCATGCAATGCAGTGACCTGTCCTGTTGTGTTCGGTATTTATTCATTTCCTTTTCAAACAGTAAATTCAGTAAATACATAAATGTTTTTTTGCTACGATAGTACCTACCTGCTGTGTTTTGTGCTTGCAAAAAAATAATAAAAGGAATGAATATGGGATGTTACATTAAAATAAATAATCACTTTGGTTTTCCTCGATTTGGGAACATATGTGACAATATAGCAATAAAAACTATACTGTTCAGTGCCATTTAACGCTGTGGGCTTCATTTATGCTTAAATATTGGCGATTTTCACCAGACCACGTCATCGACACTTAGAAATTCTTCTGGCTAATAGAATGTGTAACACATGTACGTTAGTATATTATTATTTTCTGGAGATCACCAAGTCTAGTACCCTTAAACAACCTTTGACGGCATGTAACGATAGCCCATTTTCTGGCTCGGTGGTCATTCAAGTTTATTTAGTTCTATGGGATAGTCGAAAATATTGAGCGGCTTCTATATGGCAATGTCCCTTAGACTGTCACTATAGAAGCCGCTCAATATTTTCGACTATTCAATAGAAGTAAATAAACTTAAATGACCACCGAGCCAAGGTTAAATATTAATGCATATTTATCTTGATTTAACAATAAATAATATAATGATGATAGAATCGATTTTTTAAATTATGGAAATGACTTATTATATTTAAACCGGCAAATCCTGAAATGAAAATAAATTCAAGAAAAATAACCTTAAATGGGCATACAAAAATAAATTAACGTAATAAAAATGAATTATATTAGATTTAAATTCCGCAGTCGAAAATCACATAATGTGCGTAACAGCACATAATGCTACTCCGTTCATTTGGTTCATCAAGGTGAGTTTTATTCTTTGTGCTTCCGGGTCGCGTTTATACAGGGTGCTTACTGAACAGGCACGATTTGCGAGAGCTATCGTTGTATATAAATCAAGATTCGAGATAACAGTTTTTTATATAACCAGTGGGGAAAAACAAATTTTCGTCTAACCATTTATTTTCATTTATTTCTGAAAATTAGAAATATCTTGCGTAAAACTAGTTAGGAAAAAATGTTTTTTTCATGTAATTCGTGCTATTTTGCACAAGGCGCTGATACTCGTTTCGCTTTCTACCATACAGGACGAGACGGAAGAAACGGACAAAACTCCAAAGTTTCATACATTAACATTCTTTCAATCGCAGCTTTCTTTTAATATCTCAAAAGGTAATACGTTTATGAGTTCATTATTCAAAGTTTTTAAATCATATGCATTAACAAATCATTGCCATCAATTAATAAAATGAAAAATACAATATATTTTTTAACACCCTGTATTTCAAAATCGAAGCGACATGCGAAAAACTTTTATACCACATTTTCGTCTTAAAATAAGGTGATGATTCACCTCCTTCATTGGTTCAGTATAAATGTGCTTCTTTTGGTGGCATACTAGACGTGCAATGTAAACTACTAACTAGGCACAGAGGAAATACAGGTGGTAGTATCTCATATGATTACCCCAGGGACAATCATGCTTTACACAATAAAAAATAAACAAATAATGCTAAACAGCTATTCTCCGGGCTATGGGCACGTTGAGAATTAAAATTATATAATCATTTTCATGTGATTTGTTCACGACGTAATGAAACGATTTAAAATACGTGCATGTGGCACCCTGTATGAGCTATGTACATCGATTCGGATGGACCTTGGTGATTTTAACTGATTATCATCATGCAATGCAGTGACCTGTCCTGTTGTGTTCGGTATTTATTCATTTCCTTTTCAAACAGTAAATTCAGTAAATACATAAATGTTTTTTTGCTACGATAGTACCTACCTGCTGTGTTTTGTGCTTGCAAAAAAATAATAAAAGGAATGAATATGGGATGTTACATTAAAATAAATAATCACTTTGGTTTTCCTCGATTTGGGAACATATGTGACAATATAGCAATAAAAACTATACTGTTCAGTGCCATTTAACGCTGTGGGCTTCATTTATGCTTAAATATTGGCGATTTTCACCAGACCACGTCATCGACACTTAGAAATTCTTCTGGCTAATAGAATGTGTAACACATGTACGTTAGTATATTATTATTTTCTGGAGATCACCAAGTCTAGTACCCTTAAACAACCTTTGACGGCATGTAACGATAGCCCATTTTCTGGCTCGGTGGTCATTCAAGTTTATTTAGTTCTATGGGATAGTCGAAAATATTGAGCGGCTTCTATATGGCAATGTCCCTTAGACTGTCACTATAGAAGCCGCTCAATATTTTCGACTATTCAATAGAAGTAAATAAACTTGAATGACCACCGAGCCAAGGTTAAATATTAATGCATATTTATCTTGATTTAACAATAAATAATATAATGATGATAGAATCGATTTTTTATATTATGGAAATGACTTATTATATTTAAACCGGCAAATCCTGAAATGAAAATAAATTCAAGAAAAATAACCTTAAATGGCGCTTTTAATTTTTGTATATTTCGTACATATACACTTTATATGAAATCTGAAAATTTACGTGTTACCCGAACAAACGAACAATAGGTTATATCACACAAATTTGAAATCATATCACAATATTATGAAATATTTCACAATAGAAAAGGTAACCCTCGGCAGCGTCATTACACCCCGAGTCTCGAAATATACTGAAGCAATCCAAGCAAGGGCGACACATGCGGTGTCATCTGACAACACTGTTAGTATAATCTAGGAACCCACATTGTTGCTAACTGAATCCAGATGGAACGGCGCGACAGTATGTGGGTATTTAAATATAATAAGTCATTTCCATAACACCCTGTATATACGTATTAATATCATAATAATTAAAATTCAATAAACAGACGTATTTAATAATATGATGATTTTTTAAACTATTATCAATTAACAAATACTATTTAGTATAGATCTGCAAAGGACTGTTGGAGGCCAAATTGTCCTGAGATTATTTTATTAAAACTTCCAGGGTGCAACTCTATTGGGAGTGCACCAAGTAAAAAGTAAATTTCTACCAAGATATTGTTGCGACAATAGTCTTAGTTCTATACATGGCAACGAACACCATATTCTTAAATACTTTTCTGTTTATAATTTGAATGATCATTAAGAGCACTTATAAGTGACCTACATTAAGGTAAAAGATGTGACAAACTACAAGACAATAATTATTGTATAGAACTTGTTAAAATTTTAAATTTAGCTTCGAAATATGATACTACATGACTATATTATCTTGAATTTTTCGAAAAAGAACTTTATTTTTTTCAAAACGGTGAATAAGGTTTAAAATTGAAAATATATGGTTATACAGTCATTTTTGAAAGTATTGCATGCATTATCAATAATCTCAATTCATTTCATAGTTTAGTTTTAATGCAAAAAAATGTCACTCCGAGGTTTTCAGGAAAAATATCTAAAATCGCAACTATCTAAAGCGATTTGGCAACGCTTCGGATGATCAAAGGCAGAGAAATCACATATATATAAACAGTATATAGCTAATACCATCTGAAATTATGTCCCCGCTATGGGCATCGAAGGGGGCGTTGTGAGTTTGAGCAGTTCGGAAATTTCCTTGTGCAAGTAAACATTTGACAGGACCGGATTTCAACTCCTTTAATGTAAATTTCACTGGTTAGTTAGGAGAAATATTGCAATCAAAATTTCGATTAGTTCGATTTAAGACAGCGTTCCATGCATACGATTTCTGACGATATGATGATCCGACGGTGCCCTGATTGGTGTAAATTTTTGGTACCAAATACTATCTGAATATTTATAACAATCGACACGATGAGCTTTATTTTAACTTTCATCCGACGTCGTATGTTTCTTAACCTCACTTTTTTCTAAACCAAAAATTAAGAATGAATGACTATATCAACTATTTTGGGAATTATTATTAGCTACTAATGCACCAAATTAAAGATACACTAATTTTAAGGTTAGGTAGTGACCACATATATATTATATTGTATACAAGTGACACTCTCTTCTTTTTTTACAAGCTTTTTAGTGAAATTCGGTTAGGAAGATCGGATAATGTGATAAGCAAAATATTTTCGTATATATGTACATAAATGAAATACTTTACACCTGGTATTAATCCACGACTTGTGCAAAAAAGCACCATTCACTTGTGTCATTTCATCTTAAACAAAACAAGCCACTAACCTACCAAACAGCGAATCGAATCACCACAAATTAAAAACTCCTTTACAAAAATTGTTGTTAGGTAATGAAAGTTTGTAAGCACTAATATACCGACAACAATGTGGACGAACCACTTTTTATTCTGTAATTTTAAAACGCATCCAGAACCAAATATGGCGACGAATAACAACAAACGAATAATGTCGGGCCGGCTCTGACGCGATCGATAAAATTTCCACCCTACTGCGCAAACTTAATAGGCCCGCGCCATTTCCCATTTTGGAACGTTCGTATTGGCAATATACTGGTTATGTGAGAGAAATATGGGAACGAGCTGGCTCAACGTATCTTGGACTGGCGATGTTGTCTCATTGTTCAATAACAATGACTTGTGCTGCTCCGGGGCCAAATCTCAAATCGGACCACGCGGTACACTGATAAATACTCATAAAAATAATTGTTTCGAAATGTGAGTGGCATCATATTTTTTGGGTCAAATTCTATTGAACCGTAACTGTACCTACCTACGCCACTGGCTTGGGAAAACCAATTGGGGGTAAAATAATAGAATCATAATAGTCTATACAAAAATTTAGTCTGAAACTTTTCGTCTTAAAATTGGAATAGGAATCACCCATTGAAATAATAAATAAGTAACATAATCCACTATCATAGGTTTGTTGCTTCATGACGATATTGACGATTGGTCCTTGACTCTTTGCCGTTATGCACACATTGTTGTGTTTAAAAGAATATAAAAATCTAAAGAGCTGCATTTTCCCTGTCAGCCTGGCTCTTTTTTACAATGATTCACCATACCAAACACATACCCCATGTGTTACAAGTTTTATAGTGGATGCCTGTGAATGTGTTATATCAATTAGAATTAATGAGATAATTATATTTTTGCTCATTAATGTTTGCTTTGATGTTTTAATTGTTGTCACTGGTTTAATGTTCACCAGACACTTCATTTCTGAAATAATGTCCTTTGTCACGTTAACAATAATTGATGATAATGTACCCTTGTAACGAAAAAAATCAGGTAATTATTAAGTTCTAAACGATTGTTTCCACTGAAATGATTGGTAAAACTGAATAATTATTATATACAGGGTGTTCCTTAATGACGTGCTAATATTTCAGAGTCAAAATTTCACCTGAAAGCGTTCGAGAATTAATAAGAGGAAATTTTTGGAAATTTCCAGAATTGTGATTTTTTGAAATAGACATACACCTAAATAAAGTAGTGCTTCTTTTAATAAAAATGGATCTAGGGAAAGGACCCCGCACGGAATATATTTTATGGGAATCGGCCCTCGGTTAAAAATTTTGATACTCGGGGATATTATTCAAAAATCGATGCTGATCAAAAGTTTCCATGGGCCCAAGGTCCGAAAATGCGATCCCGGGGAGCTAGCTTCATCGCAATCAAAATAGTAAAAATGAGCAAATGCACTGGCAATAGTGGGTCAGGCTTCCATAGCTCCTATACTAATTAACTTAGGAATTTCATTCATATGCCGATTTATACTGTATTATATGGTGCATTTCAGGAAAATATTTTCCTATATACAGGGTGGCCCAAAAAAGTGTGGTAACATAATGCTGTATTTTTTTGTAATGGAAGCATATAAGATATTTATAGTCGTTCTCGAAATAATTGCTTTCATAAATTACGTTGTTTAAATACAGTTTTTATTATGAAAATTAAACATAGGCGACTAGATTAATAATTATAAACTATAGTAAGTGTTCAAAATGCCTACCATGTTGATCTGAGCACAAGTTAATACGCTCTTCAAATGATCTATTTACATTCCTCAACATTTCAGATGAAATACTAGCAAGACGGCTTATTAGTGATGGTTATGCCTAAAAACCATGGTAGGCTTTGAAATAAAATAAGAATTCATTTGTTTATTATATGAATTCTTATTTTATTTGAAAGCCTACCATTGTTTTTAGGCACAACCATCACTAATCAGCCGTCTTGCTAGTATTTCATCTGATATGTTGAGGAATGTAAATGATCATTTGAAGAGCGTATTAACTTACACACCGTGTTGTATACCATTGAACGTACATTTCGACCCTCTTGCATAATTTAAACAAAAAGATCCAGGCCTGTATTTAAAAAAACTAAGTTGATGATGGCGACCTAAAAACAGAAAGATCTGATAATGCCATCTTATGGAGCAATGAGAAAGTGAATTTTATTATTGGACATCTCTTTGAACAAAGTCAGGTAAAAGTAAAAGCCAAAACGCAAAATATTAGATTTTTTCAAATATTTTGCAAGCCCTTGTATTTATTTGTGATTTTTTTACGGTATACTATTGGGCACATAATTAAGCAACTTTTCCCCAATTTCACCGACTTCGTATCTCTTACCATTTCCGAAATCCCAATTCTTAGATTTGACTGTTGAAAGGTTGGTATTTGTCCGTTCACAGAAACAAAAAGCAGCAACCAGTTAGAAACTCGTCCAGAACCGAACATGCGCAAAACGAAATTTGCCACTATGTAGATAGTTGGAAATTTCGCTGTGCGAACCAACCTATAATAATTTCAATGAATTCGAGAAGCAAGTGCAATTTTTATAAACAACCCCTTAAACAAAAACACGCCTGTAACATTGTCATCGTCGAGTGTTATTAATAACACGCCGAGTGCTTCAGCTTCCCAGACACCACTTTAGGAACATTGTCCTTTAAGAATTACTGCTACGGCTGTTACTCGTCACTTTATAAGAAATTAGCTGTTAATTAGGTAATTAGGATTTGGTATGTTGAATGAGAAAGAGTCGTTAATATTTAACTGTTTGTTCATTATCTTTTTACTACTCGAGATACAATATTGGCCGATTAGACCTTAAAGAACTTAAATTTAAGAAATACACATTTTTCCTAGTATCGTTTTTCGATATTAGTTCTTAATTAATTCTTCTTACGTAATTGTTAGTGCTATCAAAAAAGTAATGTAGGTATCATGTGCTCTTTTTGGGCCAAACCTAAAATGGTAAAATCAAAATTTGAAAATTTTCGCTCGCTTAAGAGATACGGGGGGAAATCAAAAAATTGACAATATCAAAATTACCCTATATTTTCTTAGTTAAAAGAGATACAGAAAAATGTTCTATATAAAAGATTCTTTATATTAATTGTTGAATAATCTGCCGTTTTCAGAATATGTGTACGGGGTCAGGTAAAAAAGTTATCGGACCTAACCTAATTTTTTTAAATGTATATTTTAATCTAAAAACTATTTTAAATTCTCCTTTCAAATATATAACACACCATGGATGATATTGGTTTCCTAGGCGATTTATTTAAACGTTATTATTTTGAAACGAAATAAAAGATTCACATTAATGTAAAAAATAACGGGAATCATCGCAAATGTGCGGAATATGTCCTTAAATGGTTACCGTCTTTCCGGCTAGCAAACAAAATATACATTTTGCGCCATTTCTTCGTTTTTCCACTTTCAATATAAACTGATATCATATCAAATTTTTCAAAATGTTGATAGGTGATTTTCGCAAATGAATATGTAAAAATGAAATTGACGTTAAATGTTAATAGTCAACATAGTTGTTTCTAGGATATTAGCTTTTGTTTCATGGTCTACTGTGGCTTAAAGTACTAAAGTTTAATAAATCGCCTAGGAAACCAATATCATCCATGGTGTGTTATATATTTCAAAGGAGAATTTAAAATAATATTTTTTTAGATTGAAATATACAGGGTGTTCCATTCTAAAAAAATGAGGTTAGGTCCGATAACTTTTTACCTGACCTCGTATACCTACTTATTCTGAAAACGGCAGATTATTCAATGATCGATATAAAGGAACTTCTGTATAAAACATTTTTCTGTATTTCTTTTAACTAAGAAAATATAGGGTAATTTTGAAATTGTCAATTTCTTGATTTTCCCCCGTATCTCTTAAGCGAGCGAAAATTTTCTAATTTTTTTTTTACCATTTTAAGTTTTACCCAAAAAGAGCACATGACACCTACATTACTTTTTTGATAGCACTACTATAAAAGTGTCGAAAATGGGACACCCTGTTCTTCTCGATTATTATTTTTAATAACTGATTTGTTAGTAAATACAATTACCACTATTTTAAACAAATCTTTTTGAGTTTCAGCAGTGGCCTAACTATATAAACGGGGCCCCAGACAATTTCTCAGAAGGGGACAATTACCAGGGGAATATGTTACATTATTTCATCCCCCCGCTGCAATAATATTTTTAGCTTAGAATTTTAAAGGGATGTATCCCGTATATCACCAAATTCCCGATACATTCCCGCGGGAACTTGACGGGAATGTCACGGGAATCCAGTTTCGTTCCCATGAGGTTCCTACTGTCTCAAAACCGGGAATTCCATTCAATATTACGGGAACCGAACAAGAGTCGAAGGGGAATCGAACGGGAATTTCGGGGACATTGATTTTTTCGGTATTCAAGTTCACGGTAATTTTGTGCTGTACGAGATTCGAGGTATGGATACGGAGAACATGAAAAACGTAAAAATATAAAAGGTAGAAAAATCAGCTTTTTCACTAAAAACTTTTATTTGATCGTTTCAATTATACAAAAAGTCAACAGAACAATTTAAAAATTTTTTTTGCGTTCACCACTTTTGGGGTCCCCTGATGCTCGGGGCCGCGGACAATCCTACCGGCCAGACCGACGGTAGTTACGCCACTGAGTTTCAGAGATTTAATAGGACACTCACCGCAAATGACTCTGTATATATTAGACGTATTTAAGGTTTAGCTTCAGTGGTTAATCCAATAATAGTATTTAAAAAATATATGCCAATACTTTAAGAGTAATGATGATAAAACTAATTATAATACTTGAACGTATCGAACAAAAAGAGCGACACTTGGTGCTTCAAAAAAATGAAAAACAATACCCGTAACTAATTTTTAATTCCTATTAAATTGTTTACTTTGTTTAACATGTTTGCTATTAGTTGGGGACCAAAGTAAACAGTTTACAGGGTCTAATAATGTCGTATTATTTTATAAAAATTGTTGGAAATGGACATTGACTTGAAACAAGGACCCGGTGTTACTATCTACCTTGTACACGTCAATATAACGCCCGTTATTACGAAAATAAACTGAACAAAAATGAGATAGGGATTCTATCTGTAGAATCCCCATCTATTTTTATCTTCTGTCTCTGTATGTGTTTAATCTAACCTCTGATCGGTTTGATATGTTTTGGTTAGGAAAAACAAACAATCGACGGACATGACTCAAAGTCTATACACCGTGTCCAAGATAAGGAGGGCCAGTACAGGGATCTCGGAAACCGTAAGAGATACGAAGTCGGTGGTAAAGTTGCGCATTTACGTGCCTAATAATATGCCGTTTAGAGAGTTTTAAAATTCCGAACGGAAAAACCGAAACTCTGAAAAATCGTTTTATTTTTTTCCTGGTTTTATTGAGATCGAATTCTAAAGTAAATTGCACTGTTACATTGACACTTTTTCCGCTCTATCTAACAGCGTTAATTGTTTTGTAATCCGACGAGTCGTCCTTGAGGGGCCATTATCAACTTTCTTTTTTTAAATACGGTCCTGTTTTCCTGATATGGAATTTGAGCGCTTTTCTTCTTCTTCATTTTATAATACTTTCTATTTTAATCTTTAAAGTCTGAAAAACTTTAAAAAAATATAGTTGATTTTTTCCATTTGAATTAATATTTTCTTTTCGAGTTGGCAATACTTTTACAATTTCATAAAATGTTACAAGTATCAAATATGCCATGATAGAAACAATTGAACACAACAAAGCTTCTTCCCATCCGTCATAATTAAAAAAAAATTTATTATTAAAGTTAATAAAAATGAAGGAAGAAAGTTGTACTCCGTCAGAAACACGAGAAATTGAAGAAATAATCTAGAAAATCTTTTAAAAAGAATATGCAAAACATTGAGTTATGATGCGAGCAGAACAACGTTTAAAATATTGAACAAAATATTGTGTCGACACAGAATCTGACAGGAATTACAATTAATGCCCAGGAAATGCCTACAGTAACTATAAATATAGAAATATATAATAATACTTTGTGACAAAGGTAACCAATTGCTTAAAAAACGTACCAAGAAAATCTTTTGTTATCTTTGAAATATATCTCATGTTGAAAAATAATTTCATATTTTCGTTTAAAGACTTGAAAAATTTGTGAAACGCACGACATGTCAATATTTTAATTTTATCATTTCCTTCTAGTACGCTAGAATTGTATTTCGTTGTCAAAGAAAACCGTTGTCTGTTCTACCTTTTTTCATTAACTGATAAAACAAAAAAAAACATAAAAAATAACAGGGTCTATTATTTTACTATATTGCTATGACGTTCATTTATTTCCCAGTACACTTTTTCTTATTTGAAAAAAACTCAAAAATGCAATTATCATCCACATATCATTTGGAAACCCCACCTGTCAAGTAGCTATGGTTTTAAATTTAGAATCCTTGAGTGAATACCGCTTTATATTTTTAAACGGACACGGTTATTAATAGAATAGTTTATTTATTATTTAAATAAAATATATATCCTTCTAGGCAATTTTATTCTGCACATTTATAGTAACTATCAATATCTTTAATGAATTAAACATTGAAAATCTTAGCCGGACAGAATATATTAAGCACGATAATTTGCACATTTAAGGTGACGACCTTTACCTACAACTAAATAAATGGTTTACTGATATACATATGTTGAGAAGGAAGTTAATGTTCTCGCTTTAAATTCAGAAACGACCTTTTCCGTGTGCGAAACGTTTTCTGGAAACATAATAAGCCTGGTAAGCATAGGTCATAAGTAAGTCGTGACATGGTGGAATTAAAACCCTTACATCCTGTTTTAAGTAAAACACTTCTTTAATTAGACAGTTAAAATGACAAGCGCAAGAATAAGTCAAGTAAGTTTTGTACTTTAATTCATTCTTCGGGTTTTCCTTAAATTTATAAGAAAAAATCATTTAAGTATGATTTATATTATTTATTTTTGTTATTATTATTATTAAAATAAATATAATTATATAAGTCCCGTTTACTTACCCTGTACAGATTTTATATCCTCGAAAATTACCCTCATACATTAAGCTAGAGGTGTTGTTTTCGATTGATTACATCGAAAACAACCCCTCTAGCTATCGAAAACAACCCGCCAAGTTTTTATTGTTTATTGACAAAGATAATGACACTTTTTGACGTTTAAAAAAATAAATCTTATATTCCAGCTACAAACTCAAATATTAAATATTATTACAATTGCGTTATTAATAATTACTAATTTTTTTAGTTCTTTATTTAAAAGTTGTAATATAAAGTTGTTTTAACCATTATTCGAGTAATTTTCTCCCTAAATTACACTCGTGCATAAAAATTCTCAGATAATTTTGCATTTAAGCGTATTTCCTTTGAAAAACAACATTCGTTAGTTTTCAAATTTTGTAAAATAGCCCTCCTCAAAATATGAAAATGAACTCTTGTTGTTTTTAGGCAATACGCTTTCAAGCAAAATTATCGAAAATTTTTAGGCACTAGTGTAATTACCTCCGATAATTATAAAAATCTAAAATAAATCGATACTTTTACTACATTTCTACTTTACCCAAGAAGTGATTATGTGATTATGGCAACATAGCGCTAATTCGATTGGTTATATCCCAGACAGTTGATAGCGCATGCGTCCGACATTTGATGGATGTACCCACCCAGTTGCGTAGTGATAGCAATAGTTATTGTATTGTGTAAAATTGTGTTTCATAAATAACTGTTCATTGTGTCATATTTTAAGGGTATTATTTAAAATTTTGAACTATTGTGATAATACACGAGTAAAAACCTTCACAGTTAGATCCGTGAGGTGATTGCAAATGTTTATAGGGTATAAATACTTAATAACAGTTAAGAAAAAATCATAGATTTATTAAATCCAGTGAATGTATCTAGCGCCTTCTAATGTGAAACCTAAAAATTTCTACAAATTCATATTAAATAAAAAAACATCAGATCGCCAACTTTCAATCCGATGCATTGAATCGCATTTAAATTATGGATTATTTTCGAAAATAAACTTTCACTTTCAACATCCTGTATTTCTAGAACGAGAAGCATTTCGAAAAATTTATACGACTTAATCGGCTTTGTTTGATGTTTAGTATCTCCAGTTCCTCTATGACTCATAAGTTATGGGAGACCCTGTATATGTAATTTTTTTAATGTAGCTCTAGCGTCCGATCCCGCAAGTTTGTTATTCAAATTGGTACCATCTGTCATCCATTCAAATACATTTATTTGAAAAGTACTTTTCAAGATGCGTCCCAAGTAGCATTTTGGACACACATTCTTTGCTGAGAAACATTTTCGATTAAAATTATGACGTTGTATCGAGACACATGTGTTACGAAACCTTTGCGGAACATTTTCGAATCGAGTTACTAGAAACACTAAAGACCTGCTTGTTTCGAAATATCTTACAAACCACAGTGTCTATACATTAACGACATGCGAAGATAAATATTTTTCGAAATATTTTTAGTTAAAATTATAAAGTTTTGGTGACACACATGCGCTTCCAAATTGTAGCGATACATTTTCGAATTAAGTTGATGAAAACAAATTGCGATTCTGTCGCTTCGAAATATTTACCAAACAATTTTGTATCCATTAATTTATGAAAATATTTTTCGAAACTTCCAGAAACAAATACCCAACCTTTGTTTTCTGTGCATACAAGCAACCCTTTTTTTCTGTGGCATTCACCATCACCTAATAAACCTTCTATTTTTCTGTGCATCGCCTTGCCATAATAACCTATAATTTTTGCATAGCTGTTAACACCAACCGACGTATAAATTATAGCTACATGATGTACGAAACATTATAGAAGCTAAATACTAGAAATTGTGTGTTGAGTGCATTTTGGACCAGAATAATAATTTATTGCTTGCTAGCGGCCATTTTGTGAAATGAATTTTTATTTTGTTAAAATGAGTTTTAATGAAATTTCTGCATCTTTTGAAAAGCCAAAAGTTGTTGCATAAGTTCCATTTTCCTAGCTAAGTCGATTTATAAAAGAAATTAATAAAATTTTGAAAATATTTTAATTTTTATTTTTTTGGCAAGTATATTTTTTCTGTAAATGCAAATATATCGAGGGCACGTTAAAAATATAAAGTCAAATTACCAAACTGCATGATTTACTGCGACAATGATTTTTTGGTTCTTATGTGCAATAACTAGGTATATGAAATAAAACATACTTATAACGAATTCATCATGGCGAAATTATTGTTTTTCTTTTATTTTACAACAGTGAAGGTATCCGAATTAATTTTTTCCTTATTTTGTCCATTGTGACATGTTCACATGCAATATCAGCCACACTTGGAACCAATTTATACTGTCATTTAAACAGATAAAGTAAGTTTCGAAATATTTTCGAATATTTCCGAAACAACTAGTACAGCTAGTACCAATCACTTGAAAACACGTGCAAATGTGCCATTTAAAATGTAAACGTTTCGAAAATATTTCCATTTTTGTTGCAAACAGTTTCTAATTTTGATCGGAAACAGAAACGATAGTCACGATACATTTACCATAATGTGTCTAAAAACGCTACTTGGGGTGTGATATATGCCTAGTCTAGCCAAATTAGCCGTTCTGTTTCTGTTTTTCTAATTTTCATAGGTAGTTTTAGGAAAATACGTTTTTTGTCCATAGATTGTACGTTATATTGATGATCGGCATAGGGTAGGGATAAAAAAAATCGTGAAACAAACTTGTTTGTTAAAAAAGTCACCACAACACCCTATGACAGATATCATTCTATTGATTTATACATCATGATAGTAATAATTTTAAGATTTCTACAAAAACATTAAAAACTAACAGCTCATGCGTTGGCGTCACTTCTCATCATCCTGGCGCAACAAAATTCTCAGAAATAAATTTGTGTGTCAATTAGCTAAGTAAATTTTTTTTCGTGGGAGACCATAGTAAGTCATCAACACTGCTAGTCAAATATGTTTAATTTGCCTAGCACATTTCTAATGAATGAAAAGATATACTTTGAAATTGTTCAACAAAATTACAGTACTATTAATAATATTATTATTTGTTATTAACCAATCAGATTTTATGAACGAATCAAATTGCCATTCGTCCGCGTCGATCATGCCTGGAAGAAAACTTCAAAAATAGAAATAATTCCGATTCCAGACTAAATAATTAATAAAGCCAATGAAACAACACAAAATTTTAGTATTTTGTAGTTGGCACTAAAAAATTCTTTTTTTACATGGACATAGAGTTTCAGAAGTTGTGCCAAACTAAACTTGGTCAAAAATATCGCATAATAATAACCAGTATTTATATTTGATGCAAAACACGGAACTAAAGGATGGACCATTTATATCTCTAACCCAATACATCATACATACAACCGTTATCCCTTGTAGATAAATAAATAGTGATAGGAAGATAGATTTTGATAGTTTTGCCCCTTGGTCGATTCTAAATACAGTAAGTCATACCATTAATAAGATAGAGAATAAGAAAATTTTGATTTTGTCTTAAAATAAGATACATTTTATATCGGAGCCTACTTTTAGGTTTTCATTGAAAAAAAATATCCTTAATATTTTAAAAATAGATATGTTGCCGAAAAATTAGAAATCTTATGTAAACACCGTTGGTACATCATTTTAAAGGTAGTTTAAATATTTTTCTAAGGATAGTAGGAACTGAGCAGATACACAGCATTTCAAGATTTCAGCATATACTGTAATTTTACAATTTTTATAAAAAGTCTGCAGCATCTACCATTTAAATGTGCAAAATTTAAAAAAAATTATATTTCTTATAATTTTTTTTATAATTATTATAGACTGATAAATAGCTAGGTAAAATGGCAATGATTTTACCTGTCTTCAAACATTATAACACGAGATTTATTCTAAAGTATAATAATTCCACTTGCTACTTGCGCTGTTTTTGCTTAGGACGGCCGTATAGTCACTGGCACTGGTTCAAAGAACACACCAGATTATTACTAATCTTCGAATGTGGTTATTGTTTAGTTATAAAAACCAAATATGATTCCCATACACAATACCAATACCAATACAAGGTTGCAACAAAACTTTATTTAGTCTAGACGAACTTTGGTTCTGCATAGGTACATCATTTATTTTGATATTTTTAACCGAGAGAAAGAATGATTCATAATAATTTTCAGACCCAAAGGTAGTAAATAAAATAATTATAATACAATTTTTCATCAGGGGCATGCCAGATAGGTACCAGTTTTCTGAATTTAAGTACATAATTACATATGATTCAATAGTAAGATTGGTGATCAATAAATTTCAGTAAAACAGCTGTCAATTTTTGTTCAAAATCTTCATACTTTGTCGTATTATCGAAAAATAACATAAGTTACGCATATACTCGTAGATATGTATGGAAAAATTATTTATTTACAACCATGCATGTAATAATGACATTTCATCTATCTTTGAAAGGTGGAAAGTTGGCGATTTATTACCCTTTTCTTTCCACCCTGGTGGAAAGTGCTCACTTTCCACCCGGGTGAAACTGACTTAAAGTGTAGTGTCCAATACATTGTTTAATAATTTTTCTATATTTTATTTGCATAAAAAGCTTTCCATCCTGTATACTTTTCCGAAAAGTTATGTACTCCTTAAGTGGTGCAAACCATTTCTTATCAGTTATCATAAATGATCGTGGCTGATACGTTTTGCTATTTGATATTTCAATCGCGACCTATTCTTCTAAAAAGTGAACGTCCGTTGTTTTCATTTTGTATAATTTATCTGATTGGCAGGCGCCTGAGACACCAATAACCAATGCGACCTACAAATGTATAAAATAACTGAAATGGCTTTTGAACAAGAAATTCCATTGGTGCTTGTTCCAAAAAAGTTTCAATATTCTCCATATACAGTATGTTCGATTTTTTTGGGCTTGTATCCTTTGTTTTGATTTTTTTAAAAATGCTAATAGCTTTGCGTGTTTAGATATGTCTATTTTTTCCCTAATTGATAGAGTGGTCCCTTAGCATTGAATATTGTGATCAAATCGTTGATATCTTCTATGTCTTGGCATTTTCACTGAAATAAGCTAGTAGCGCCGACTCAGAGCCAGGATTTTGAACTTTCCCGTACACCAATCTTTGAAACAGTTATATGCCTTGTCATATCTCGGCCGGCTTTTAGTTGGCAGAACATCTTCTTCTACTATTTTTGCTGCTTCTCGAATTTCTGGTGGAGTAGCAGCAACATCAATTTCCTCATCTGATAGCATTTTTCTGTTGTTAAAATAATATATTGTTTAGTGACATGGAAACCATATTCAAAAAATGATATTTGCCATCTTGATGTGTATTATTACCTACGTTATTTTACCACCTGCGGTTATTTTAAATTTCTGTCTAATTTCTCAATGGAAAAGTCAAAATGACATTAATCTTTTATTAATAATTTTAATTCAAAATAATAAGAAGTGGATGTTAGATGTAGTTGTAAATAAAATAGTATACAAACCTCGGTGAAAAGTTTCATTACTGTCTCGAGATTTAGTTACGACTCTCTCGATAGGAATGAAACACTTTCCACCTCGGTACGTAATATACTATTCCTCGCTACCTGAAGATTCCTTATTTATTATGGAATTATAGGCAAACTTTTATTTTGCCTAGTTAGATGTTGGTTTTCAGGCAGAGAACCAATCTTGTTTGGATTATTGTCGAAATAAGTATTTCTGCTACTAAGTATCTTTGAAATAATATTGTAAATATCCTTAAATATGGAATCATACACTTTAGTATTGTAAACATATTAATATGAATCACAAATATTACCAGAAGCGTATTAAACGCTTGATTTAAGCCAAATCAAATTAATTATGCAGATGCTGATATTATGGGATTTTTTTTCATTTCATAAAATTGCAGGAAATAAGGCGAGGCACTTTTTTAATTCTGAGAAACTCCTCTAAAAAAATACTAATTAGAAATTGACATTAATTAAAAATTATGTTCCATATCCCATAAAAAAGTTTCTACGCACTAGGTATAAAGACTGAATTATAATTTTTATGGTAATCAATACTAATGTTATAAAATCTAAAATCTAAAAACTTTATTGATCATTAGTTTTATGTGTATATCATTTTTAATGGGTCTTATTTTTATCGATCGAGCTAGGAATTGAATAAAGTTGCCCGAATGACCGAGGTTGGTTTATAGTTGGTTGGTACATTTTAGAGAAATAATAAATTTTTTTCTTTGTCGCAGAGGTACATATTGTCACAGAAAAACGATAGGTTATATACTTGTTTATGAAATAATCGTAGAAAAAGTATAAGCGACGCGCGAGTAATTTACAGTACTCGCTAGTAGCTCGTATCACAACTTTCCTTCTCGTAAACATTAACTGTCGTTACTGCTTGTGACTAATAAATATACTAATATACCCCTTTGCTTAATATACTTTCCTATAACTAATTCATTTTTTTTGTATTTAGTTTCGTCGATCTTATGACGAGGAATACCATGATATTATTGGAACGGTATGTTCAGCAAAAATTTGCTGGTTGGTTTAAGGTGGCACCGCAATATTGTAGATATGATGTGTATATAAACAGAACATGTAGTTATTAGCAGGAGCAGTAGTTTTAAATTTTGAACGCCAATAAAATTACATTAGAATTACATAGTAGCAATTCAAACGCGTCTTATCGCCATTTTTGTGAAATATTGTGGTATTGCTTTCAATAATTTGTATTAAGGATATCCGATCTAGTTGTTTTTATCGATTTCAAGAAGCGAAAACTTCCGAAAACATTATTTTTATTTAAATAAAAAACAATTTTTTATTTGGTGGATTATTGTTATTAGTAAGCAATTTTCTTGATGTTAATAATGTTTTTCACATATTTTTAACAAATTAAAGATGATATACATTTCTTCCATTCAAATATCATTTCAGTTTCATTTTATAAATTTGTTACCATGGTCATATGACTAAAAACGGTGATATTTAACTATTAACTGCTTAGAAACATTTATTTAGTCAGAAAATTAGTCATTAATGCTTAATCGAATGAAATATCAAAATATCTCAAAAACGTTTTTTGCTGAGAATATAAAAACGAAAGGACTTAGATACTTTTGCGACTTGTTTAAAGTAACTTCATTATTTTAACGATTCGATCTTATTATGCTTTTAAATTAGGATACTTTCTCATATCTTGGGATCGTTCTTTTTATATTAGGTATTAGAAAGAAGGCAACCATTTCCAGATATATTTGCTCATTTGGAAATAAATTTAATGAAACACGATCACATATGAGAAACTATCTTAATAATAGGGCTTTGAGTACATTTTGGACACTTTTATAGCGCATCTCCGTAACTGTTAGTGCTATCACAAAAATTAATGTAGGTGTCATGTACTCTTTTTGGGTCAAACTTAAAATGATAAAATCAAAATTTGAAATTTTCGGTCGCTAAGAGATACGGGGGAAAATAAAAAAATTGACAATTTCAAAATTACCCTATATTTTCTTAGTTAAAAGAGATACAGAAAAATGTTTTATACAAAAGTTTCTTTATCATGATTTCTTAATAATCTGCCGCATTTAGAATAAATATACGGGGTCAGGTAAAAAAGTTATCTGACCTAACCCATTTTTTTAAATGGAACACCCTGTATATTTTAATTTAAGAAGATACCATTTTACATTCTCTTTTCAAATATATAACACACCATGGATGATATTGGTTTCCTAGGCGATATATTTAAACCTTATTACTTTAAACCACAGTAGGCCATCAAACAAAAGCTAATATCCTAGAGACAACTATATTGACATTCTAGTTGACATTTAGCGTCTATTTCAATTTTACATATTCATTTGTAAAAATGACTGATCCACAGTTTGATAAATTTGATATGATACCTATCATCCATGGTGTGTTATAAATTTGAAAAGAGAGTTTAAAATGCTATATTTTTAGATTAAAATATACAGGATGTTCTATTTAAAAAAATGAGGTTAGGTCTGATAACTTTCTTACCTGACCCCGTATACTTATTCTGAAAACGGTAGATTATTCAACAATCGTCATAAACTTCTGTAATTTAGAAATTGTCAATTTGTTGATTTTTCCCCGTATCTCTTAAGCGGGCGAAAATTTTCGAATTTTGATTTTACCATTTTAAGTTTGACCCCAAAAAGAGCACATGACACCTATATTACTTTTTTGATAGCACTAACGATAACGGAGATACCCTATAAAAGTGTCGAAAATGGGACATCCTGTACATTACCTATTAAAATACAATTCAGTAGCTTCTTGCGAACTTTCATTGGATTTTATAAAACATATCAAAATATCATAATTTCCATGATTATGATAGAATGTCATTGTTAAGAATAAAAAAGAAATAGCATATTACAAAAACTCTTAATAGATATTTTATAAACAATAAAAAAAATAGGGGAGATCTGTCAAGTTTCGGACATTTGCATTTGTCTCTGATAAATTGATCATGGCCTACTGTTATAAGTAACGTAAATTATTAAAAATTGCATTGCGCATTATTAGCATAACACCTATACATTTTTGTAAAGCACTAAGTATACTCAATCAACTTAAATATGCAGGATGTCCCATTTAAAAAAAATTACTTTTGTTAATATCTCAAAAACTTTTTGGTAAAAACTGGCTACGCCACTGAAATTTCCGTAATTGTCTCTAACAAGATTAGTTTTTACCTTTCTGATAAGTTAAGAGTATCTGAAAAGCGAAGATTCTCAAAATCACCCTGTACATTAAAAACTAAGAGATCCATGACAAATTCCACACCGGAAACTTTTGTTGCATTAAAAGTGAGACACTAAAGTGAAAGCCGCAATATTCTATCTTTGATAATAAATATAAAATCCCCAGAAAGTGGCAAAATTGGGACACCTTATACAGTGTACATATGGACAGTAATATGCAATACAGTTTCAACCGACAAAATTGAAAAAATCTTTTTAATACAAATATTAGTGTAATATTTATTCAAAAACATTTTGCAAAACCATTTTATGCGACTTAAATTGGTATTTGCAAGAAAAATACGAAATTATCTTATCGCGAAATATTTATATCCCATACAAGATTTGTCAATATAAGGTCAAGTCGTTTAACATCAAATTATAGAGTATATGGTGCCATCTCTGATTAACAGCAACGTTTCATGGGGGTTGACACGTTCTTGCGAAATGCTTAGACCTACACACGTAGAGCTTTTAAAGGTGTCTTTGGAAAGCCACCAAGATACCAAGCAATGTTTTAATTAAAGGGAGTTATTTCATTAATGTTTTCTGTAGAGTTTTGTACCAACACGATTAGTTTATCCTTCCGCAACAATTTAAAACGTAAGTATTATTGAAATACACGAACTTGTTTTATTATTTGCATGTTTTAGGTTAGGAGTCCGCTTTGCCGCAATTTTTTTTTCATTTTTACCTTTTTGAATGGTGAAGTAATCGAAAAATTCATTTTAATTATATCGCCCATCCCATATAAATCGAGAAACATAAGAAAGTAATAGAAATACGTCGTATTAATTTATTAAATAATATTATAACATGACTAACATCATATTGCAAAATGATGAATCTGACTTTATCACGCCATGTGATGTACTTTATGTCACTTGAAATATTAGTGCAAAATACGTGTGTAAAAATAACACATGCAATATTTTTCGGAAAGTAGATTATTTGACATGACCGCTTATTGCAAAATAGACGTTTGAACTTTTTTTTAAAAATATCTCTATATTAGACCGGTAACATGGACACGTCGTATAAAAAATACAAAATGTATGAATAAAAATAATTATAATACGATTATATTTATATATCTATTTCAGAATTAATAACACCTCAAGAAGCTATAGGATGATACGTGCTTGCCAAGAAAGACAATCTGATAAATTGCTAAAATCTTCTAACATGAAGAAAAAAATATCAGTTTCAAAACAGGATAAAACCATGCTAACTTCTTGTTCTAACGATTTAGTCCTGGAACCCGATGATGAACCACTAAAAGCTATAACAACGATTTTTCCCAGTACCTTTGACACGGTTACAGAAAACAGTGTATTACCAAACACTTTTATTACTTCGGAAAATTACTTGTTAAGTTCTAGAGAATTTCTTGAATTAGAGAGTAATGATATTTCTCTTAGTAATAATAATATAATGTATCATTCCGATAGCCACTCATGTCCCAATATTAATAACGTAACAATCGTTAACCCAGTCCTTCCTGTATTAGGTAGTTTAAACATAAACAGTAATTCTATTGAATCTAACCTTCTGGCTGTTGAGTCTGTTGAGTGTAAGACATCGTCAGACATAGATCAAAATTATGCCGAAGAAGGCCATCAAAATGTTAATACTGTAATTTTAGAGAAAGAAAATATGTTTAGCGAACAGATGGCACATTTAAACTCTTAACCTGATAATAATAAATTCCTAAACACATTATCTACCTTTGCCAAGATTACAGAAAATAGTTTATTACCAAACACTTTTCTTACTTCTGAACAGGACTTGCTAAGTTGTAGAGAAGTTCAGGCATTAGAGGGTAATGATGTAACATTCGTTAACCAAGACCTTCCTGTATTAGATTATAGTTTAAACATAAGCAGTATTTCTATTGAATCAAACCCTAGTCTAAGACATTATCAGAAACAAATCCAAATTATGCAGAAGAAGGCTGTCAAAATATTTACACTCTGAGTTCAGAAAAAGACAACATATTTAGTAAACAGATGTCACATTTAAACTCATTACCTAATTCAAATGAATCCCTCAACACAAGCGAATTAAAAAAGCCCGAAGTTAATATCAAGATAGCACAGAAAATAATTCAAGTGTAGAAGATGGCTAAACACATTCGAAATTGAATTGCATAACGATAAACCCACAACTATATATATGAGATCCAAACTCACAGATCAACCTCAAGTTCTTGATATATCTAAATCTCGTAAAGGTAAAGCCAAGTTTGATAATATAGAATTACCTCTTCTATGGCCTAATGGCCGTGAATTATCGGATGCAAAAGTTAAAGATTTAAAGGAAATATTAAAGTTAGTTCCAAGCGACTCAAAATAATTTTATCAATTTTTGAAAACTGTTAAATCCGGCGAATTTGTGGATGATTTAGAAGGATTTGAATCAACGATTGATTTTGATACCGAACAAAATGATACCGATGAAATTAATATAGAGAACTAAAATGCTTATTAATGTACTGTATAAGTTAATATGTTATACTCATAACAGGTTATATAATTTGCTTCTATTAGAAATCCTCTTTTTGCCAAAGAAACATTTTTAAGTAGTTTACTTTTTCAAAATTCGTTCAATCATTGTAACTACCTAGACCTGAAAGATTCTTGTAACCATAACATTATTAATTTTTAAAATAGTTAGTTGTATTCGTTTTGTACCAATTTTTTGAAACGATAATAATATTATAATGTTTAAAGTCTTTTCGGCTAAAATAACAGTTAAATGATTTCGCAATATAGTGTCAAAGCATTTAACGTAAAGTTTCCGTTAGTAGTAGTTGGCATAGACCAATAAGCTATAAAGCATCAAGTGCCTTAAAACACTATCACCTGAAAAATGTGTATTAGCTTGTTTTGCAATAACAAATTTTCCAGTTTTTTCGATAATTCTAATTCCTTCTACTGTTTTTTTTCTTAATTCACGTTGCTCTGGTATTATAGTAAGTATAAAACTCAAAGGAATGACGGTTTAATGTATAATTAGGAAAATACCTCAAAAATAATAATTTAAAACTATAATCGCCATTTTCTCAAAATAACGTTTATGTAGGTTGACACTGTATTGCATATTACGGTCCATATATATCTACATATTATCGGAATCATCGTATCGAGGAAACTATATCGTGTCTGGGAAATAACCATCATTTACGTCAGAAATTTGAGCGAGCTACCTTTAGCGTAATGGATACATTTTTTTGGGGGAAATTACAGTTATCGTAATTTTATCTTATAATCATTAGAACAAAATGAGTCATAGTCAAGTTCATAAATAAAAACAATTATTAAAAACATAATTAACATATGTTTTAATAAGCGGTACGTTACTGTATGCAAATGTAGGTGAAAAATAATATCTAAGGTCATTAAAAATGTGTATATTTGTTCTTATTAGATAAACGCCGTAGTAATAATGACCTTGGCGCATATATTACCTATACGATAAGTTCTGAGTCAACCAGGTAGATCCATATTGATTACTCATTCATTCGAGGAATTATTTGCCGAATAAGGAAAAATGTAAGTGGGCGGCGGTTACGATTTTTTCTTGTTTCATTCATTGATTGACTCACACACTCACCTCGGAGAAAGGTGTAAATTCGAGTTATTTATATGCAACATATTAAATAGGAAAGGGTAAAAATTAGTTATGTCTATAATTTCCACTAATATAATGTCTAACAATATTTAGTCTGGATGAATCATTCTTTAATCAAAAGATAGGAAGTAGTTAACATGCTAGCCACGATGGAATCTAATTTATATACTTCATATACAGAGTGCAACAGAAAGGTTGGGAGTAAATTTAGCAGTGATTTCCTTGGCAAAAAATAATATTTTTTTCCTATAAATTTTTGCTCTACTGATTTTTGTTTCCAAACTACAGGGTGTTAAAAGACTGTTAAAAGTTTGTAATAAAATTCTAATAATTAATTAATTAACAATAATAAATGTATCAACTACTAACTTACAAACTTAAATTAATTATTAATAATATTTAACAAAATAAAAAGAATATTCCAAAAGATGCTGTCCCCTAGCTTCAATGCATTTTTGAATGCGCTTCCTCATGGATTCTTTTACTCGTCCAAAAATACCGGGTATATCTCTCAATTTTTTAAATGCTATTAGGGCAATATCAAAGTAAGCTCCTGCTAAAATTTCATTTCATTATCTGCCAGAGCTAAAAAGTTATTACGCAAAAACGATTATTAAATTTTTTAACACCCTGTAGTTTGGAAACAAAAATCAGTACAGCAAAAATTTATAGGATTGTATTTTTTGCAAAGGAAATCACTGCTAAATTTACTCCCAACCTTTCTATTACATCCTGTATAATGACATGAGTTTAAATGTGTTGGTTTCGCGTTAAGGAGAGGATTTTAGTACTTATTAAATTGTTTTCCGATCTTGGTAAAATTTTTAGCAAAATGTAGAGTTGTGTCTCGGAATGTTAGCCTGAATTTTAGTTTTCGAAAAATATTGCTGTTTTGAATATTATACAGGCAGAAATAAAACTTACTTTTTTACACTTAATTTCTTAACGCCCTTTGGAAAAATTAAACGGTAGAATTTAGCTTCAGCATATTTTGTTTTGAGGTGTGGCCTTTTCTGAACATAATGTTTTTTGTTTTACGTCATTATCTGTTCTTGAAAAGAAAATACAAATTTTTTAAAGAAAGTGTTGCAGTTTTTCAATTTTATTCACAATTTCACAACTTATCAAAAAATGTTTATGTTTTTAATTTTTGTAAAGGTCAGTCCAATCAGTACTAACCAAATAAAACGTTAAAATAAACACTGATTATTAATTAAAACGACAAAGAACCAACGAAAATAACGCATTTATTTCTCAATAAAATAAAAATCTGCTCTAGATAAAAAAAAATAAAAGTAACAATCGATTTGGCGTGGTATTCGTAAATTATTATGGATGAACCGTTGCTAAAAAAACCGAACGGAAAGAAAAAGACGGACAGAGTTAGCAAATTCTGAAAAAAGGAGGATATTTCCGGATATCTGGCAACCCTAGTATTGCACTGAAAGCATGCCACGTCACATAGTAGTAGAAGTAACAAGAACACTAGGTGACAATACGCGCTATTAATTTCTTTATGTTACTCGATAAGATAAGGTGATGTATTGAATTGTGCATAAAATTTAAAAATTACAATACTTTTAAAAAAAAATTGTATCTTCTTTTAAAAAGCAGATAATGACTTGAACCAAAAAAAATAGTGTTAAGAAAAGGTCGCTCTTCATAACCAAATATAATAGAGCTAAATTCTACCGCTCAATTTTTCCACAGGACGTTAAGAAATGAAGGGTAAAATAGTAACTTTTGTGTTTGCCTGTATAACGATTAAGGCATCACCATTTTTTGAAATCTAAAATTCAGTCTAACATTCCGAGGCGCAAATCTGCACTTTACTAAAATTTCACCAAGATCGGGCAACAATTTACAAAGTTACAGGACTCTAAACTTCACTAACATCGGAATTTATTGCCGGGTTTTGTTCGTAAACGAGTGTAGACATGGGAGTCGTTAGAAAGTTTTGTAGGGGGTGGCAATGATACATTTTATCATTTTATAAACTTAAAAACTAGGAAGCCAGTGACAGCATAAAGGGGGAAAAAATCCGTGGCAGGCGAATATTTTTTATGTACCACGCCTCACGAACAAAACCAAAATACACACCTAAATTTGGTCAATACACTGGGGAACAGCAAAAATGTTTCCGAGACCAAAATAGCAAAATCTTACTTATTTTATTATACTAATTAACAATCTGTCTTGCAAAAGGCTCAGTTGGCTCCGGTTTTATAGATCCATCCCAATTATGATAATTTACCTACCTGCCCTTAATATATGGGAAAATTTCACCATTAAATGAGAAATACCTGGATTTATTATAACAGGTGTACTTTATAAGGGGTTTAAATACATATAATATAAATCCTAAATTGTTAGTTAGTTGTATTTCAACCACCAGTTGATCGAGAGCTGTTCGTATTTGAGAAATTAGAGAGTTTTGAGCAACATGTCGCGAGTTTGTGTAAATAAGCCGGATCATTTTTGTTATATATGTGGTGAAATGACTTTTGTGAAACAAAAACGTACGCTTAGCCCTTTAATAAAAAAGGCTTACCACTTGTATTTTGGCTGCAAAGTTGGAGACCAGGATAAAAATTGGGCTCCCCATATCTGCTGCTACAAATGTGCGTCCAACATTCGCGGCTGGCTAAGTGGAAAAAACCGTAAGATGCCCTTCGCTGTTCCTATGATCTGGCGAGAACCGAAAGACCACGTTACTGACTGTTACTTTTGTTTGACACCTCCCATCAAAAAAGGCTTTTCAGAGAAAAAAAGGTCTGCGATACAGTATCCAAATTTACAATCCGCCATACGCCCGGTGCCTCATAGTGACGAGTTGCCTATACCTAATCCACCTCAGGAATATACCCTTCATTCTGATGATGATCAAGAGGATTCAAACGGTAGTGTACCGGAAAATGTCGCCGGCCCATCAACCTCGCAAGACTCCGATTTTGTCTGTGAACTTCCAAGTAAAAAGCCTCACAAAATAAGTCAAAGTGAATTAAGTGACCTTATAAGGGATTTGGAACTGCCCAAGACAAAAGCAGAACTCGTGCTTTTAGTTATTTAAAAGAAAAGTTCCCTAGAATCAGTGACGCTAAAATTAAAGAGGGAATATTTGTGGGTCCCCAGATTAGGAAACTTTTCGGAGATGCGCAATTCGATTCCATACTTGAAGGCAAGGAAAAAGACGCTTGGGATGCCTTTAAAATAGTTGCAAAAAATTTCTTGGGAAACATAAAAGCAGAAAATTAGAAAGACCTGGTTGCCCAACTTCTTTTGTGTTACCAAAACCTAGGGTGTAATATGTCGTTGAAAATTCATTTCCTGGATTCTCATCTGGATTACTTTCCGGAAAATTGTGGTGCTGTAAGTGACGAACACGGTGAGAGGTTCCACCAGGATATTTCGAACATGGAAAGAAGATATCAGTGAAAATGGAACTGTGAGATGTTAGCCGACTACTGCTGGACTATTACGAGAGATGCCCCAGAGGCTGCTTTCAAAAGCCAAGCTAAGAAGCGCAAAATGAGTGTCTAAACTTTGGATTCAATGATAAAAATGTGCTATTTAGTTGCTTTTGTTGAACCAACAATATATTGTTATCTGTATTTTGTATGTCCATTGTATATGCCTATGAATTAAAATTTTGTAACAAATAATTGAGATTTTTTTTTTTGCGAGCCAACTAAAATCTTTAATAGGTATTTTTTAGTTACTTGGGTACAGTTGAATCCAAAAAAATAGGTTTTGTTCAGGAAACAAAAAAAAAGTTGAAATTTGTTTCCCAGTGTAATTTATAGTAAATACTAGAAAAACCGATGCGATAAGGTGTGAATTCAGATAACTTAACAGAAATTTTGACGAATTCTCATTATACGTAATTTAAAAAGCGCGACAACTTTATTTAAGTCACAACAGGCGAACAAAGGTAATGTTTTTTCGAGGAGAGTTTTCCATTTTCTGAACAATTTTCAAGGCTTTTAAAGCGACCCATATACAAAAGGAGACAGACGAAGACAAACCAAAAAATATCTCCATATTTATTTTAAGAAACAATGATTTGTTTGCTTATTTGTATTTTGATCTAGGTACGGTTGTAATGCCAAATATGCAATAATTTCATCGTAAAAAAGTTCATTGTTTGTTAATACTACAACGAGATCTCCTTAGTGTCCTGACAAGTTGTATTTCGTATTTCCCGCATAAGTTTTGATTAATTTTAAACCAAAGAAGCTTCTCTCGACTGAGACGGAAGTAATGTAATTTTATATTGCTTCAATAAACTGCCAAATAGTTCTTGCGGAAACAATTTTGAATAGGATTAAAAATTATTTTTGGTCAATAAATCGAAAAAAAATAATTTACTGACGTCCGAAAATCTAGTTTTAACTTAATTAATAACGGTGCCTAAAATTTCTTTATAAATTTTGTTTATACAGGGTGTTATGTAAATGACGTATTATATTTAAATGGGTGACTCCTTGGGTGTCTTAGAGGAGCGCTACATATTTTATTTTTTTTAAATCGACCGTTTTAAAACTGGGGTAATAAACACTCTTACTCACAGGTCAGTCCGCGCTACTGTACAACATTTCACCCAGAGGCAATGTTGCCAAACTTAATGTAAAACTGAAATTCCATATAAAATTATAAAAATGAATTATTTTCAACCTACGTGTATTTATCCTTATACCTAAAGAGCGAGGAAATCCAGGCACAAACACAATCAGTTTTTTTTCTTTTTCATGGGAACACTCCTGAAAATACTTTATGTACACACAGTAATAGTGAAACAGAAGCGATAGTTAGCTTTTGAAAATACAATAATACTGATTATACTACAGATTATTAGATTTCATTACACGCGCGAAATTTAACGTCCAGAAGTCAATAAAAACAATATTCAAAGATTATTTATGGACGAGAAAGATACACGCCTAAACCGAAAAAAACAGAGCGGATCGCTGAGAGTGTGTTGGTGATCGACGAGACACAACGTATCCGGCCGCTGGTTGGTCTTCAACTAACAGACTCAAGCGTGCGGCGCTATATGAAACTACTTCGCTCAGCCGATGTCATGCGTCAAGAGGTCATTGGCATTTGACCTAGTGACGTACGTGGCTATTACTATTCCATATATTTTTTCGGGTTGTTTAAAACATAGTCCGTCGTAAATGTTCTTCAATTAATTGTACAAAAAGGTATTACAGAATGGAAAAGTAATTAAATTATTTTATTTTGTCTAAAGAGTTTAAGGTGTACATATGACAACACCGGCCAGAATTTCTAGATTGCTTACATGTATCGCAGTGCCACACAGGTGTTCTTCTGGTTTGACGACAGGTCACTTTTACTACTGAATGAATTGAATGCGCCATTTATGGCTATTTTTCTTCAATTTGTGTTTATCTCAGGAATTGTCGGTTTAAATATAATACGTCATTTCTATAACACCCTGTATAACAACTTCGGATCCGCTACCGCTTCGATATTTTTTAAGACACTATCCCACCATGCACCGTCGCCAATGTCGAATTTAATTTAGACTTTAAAAATACTAACAAATTTGAGAAAAAGCATACTACCTTTTCCGCTAACGAAATAAAAGATTATTGATATATAAAGTTGACAACTTCCAGGAGGAGGCAATCGGGCCAACCGATCTACCATAAAAATTAACCATTACCACGTAAAATCGCTTGTACATTTTAGTTCCTTAATTTTTTTAATCGTAATTCCATGCAAAATTCCTATGCCTAGTCGTGATTAGTCGAGTTGAATTTCATTTTTTGTAAACATAATATAAACGTATATTTTATTATTGAAAACATTTTTTGAATAACAATACCGCTACTTGTTAATACGTTTTGGTGACAGGTACATCAATGGCCGCCAAGGTCAATGTTACTATGTTATTTACAAAACCAGATTGTAATCTATCACCATCGCTCGTGAATCTCTAAACATAAAAAATTTACATAAGTGAAAGAACAATAGTTTTTATTATAAAGAACCCATAATTATTGGAATCTGAAAAGTTAATCAGTGAAAAATTCCAAGTACTTAATACAATGTTCTGAAATAAATACCGGCAGGATATTAGTAGTAGATGAAGGGTCAAATTAGGTTAAAGGAGGTACTTATTATAGTTATGTTTGTATCTTGTACGAGAAACTACTTATTCTTATTATAAGAACAATGTTATTTTGTTACTATTGTTTTGATTTAATACTTTTTCAGTCAGTTCGGGTTTTCGATGACCATTTTTACCGGGATGTTGTTGTTAGAAAAGTTTTAGTTCTATTAATGATAACAGCAAATTCTCGATAATTTTTTTCGTTACACAATTAAAGATTCCATCTGTGGAATCCCCATTTATTTTTATCTTGTGTCTATTTCTGTCCTTGGTTAGGAAAAACAAACAATTGACGGACGTGACTCCAAAGTCTATATTTCTATCTAGTTTACGACATAGTGTTAACATATTGAGTTGAGAATTACTATTCTTCCACAAACAATACTTACATTTATCGCACAAACACTTAAAAACCCCAAAGAATTTTATTTAAAAATAACGACAGACAAAGATGACAGTTGTTAATTCGGTAGTGTCAAAGGTGAAAGCAGGTACGTAACACGGCCGTTCCAATAAGGGCTTTACAAACGCTGGAAGGCGTCTAATTTTCAGAAAACGACAAAGAAAAATTATACTAATTTTCAGAGCTCCCCGATTGTTTTTCTGGAAAGTTGTTTACAATCTACTAGAATGTGACTTGTTTATTCTTCAAAGACTGTGAACCAGAGCCGTATCCTCCTTGATTTAAAATCCTTGGTTAGATCACTATACAGGTCATAAATGAATACTGTGTTTGACACTGGTGGACAATTTCTTAAAATAAAACAAAACCTGTCAATGTCTTATATTACAGTGCCATTTAAAATTAAACTGATCGAAACATGGGTTCAAATAATTCCACACTCCAGTCAGATAATTCAAGTATAAAAATTCGAGTCAAATTTCAGATGGTATCTTTTGGCTTGTATCTTCCCAGAAGCCGAACCTCGCATCTAGATGAAACAATTTTATGCAAAATACCTAAAAGTCAATGTCAGTCAACACGATGTTATACTTGCAATCTACGGACAAGATAATAAATGGTTGATATTTTTAAACAAATGAGTCGTAAAGAGAAATGCCGGAATTTTTAAAAACATTTTTTTTTTAATTTTCCAAAATTGACGCCTACAGGAAATCCGTAATATACAGGGTGTCCGAGATAAGAATGCACTCTACAGGCTCGATAACCGTAACACATACAGAAATGATCAAATTAAGCAAAATTTGCGCATTAGTGCCTTTTGAAATGTCATGTGTTCAAATTGAAAAAATTTGGAATATTTTCGAAGATATTTGAGCAAAACCGAATTTTTACAATTTCGTTCTTTTTGTTTCCTGATTCTATTTGAGGAAAAATATTATTATAGAATAACGCACATTAACAAGATACAATTTATTATACACCGTGTCCAAGATAAGGAGGGCCAGTCAGGGATCTCGGAAACCGTAAGAGATACGAAGTCGGTTAAATGGAGGTAAAGTTGCGGATTTGCGTGCCTAATAATATGCCGTTTAGAAAAAATAACGAAATTCTGAAAAATCGTTTTATTTTCTTCCTGGGTTTTTTTGGAGATCGAATTCTAAAATAAATTGCACTTTTACATTGCCACTTTTTACGCTCTATCTAACAAAGTTAATTGTTTTGTAATCCAACGAGTCGTCTTCAAAGGGCCATTATCAACTTTCTCTTTTTATATACGGTCCTGTTTTCCTGATATTGGAATTTGAGAGCTTTTTTTCTTCCGGATGCAACGATATATGACATATTGTGGTTTAATGACGTTTCGAGGGTTCTTTGCACAACATCAGAAACTTTTGGGATACGGTCCTGTATTTTTCCTAATTTTATAAATAATATCTCATAAGTAAGCTTTAAATTTTTACTTATGATGCACTAGTTCAATAAATATGAAATAATTTAATAATAAACCACAAATAAGTGAACAAAAAAACATACGTTAACAGAAATTAGACGAACAATGAAAAAAGTAAGGGACTATATAATCAGGTGTTCTACAACACCATCGCCAGCACATTCGCCTGATATGACACCATCAGATTTTTTTCCTCTGGGGGTATGTGTGTTTATAAACACAACTTCGAAACAGAAGACGAACTTAGGAGGTTGGTGCTTGAAGCCTTTCAAAGTATTACGCCAGAAATGTTGTCAAATGTTTTAGAATCGACAGTTAAATGATGTTATTTGTGCTGAGAAAATAACGGAAATCATTTTGAACTCCTGATTATATAGTTCCTCACTTTTTTCGTTGTTTGTTTTATTACTGTTTTGGTATGTTTTTGTTCACTTATTGGTGTTTATTATTGAATTATTTTTTGTTCACTTATTTGTGGTTTATTATTAAATTATTTGTTATTTATTGAACTAGTCCAACATAAGTAAAAATTTAGAACTTACTTATAAGAAATTATTTATAAAATTAGGAGAAATACAGGGCCGTATCCCAAAATTTCCTGATGTTGTAAAAAAAAAACCTCGAAACGTCATTAAACCACAATGTGTCATACGTCCTTGCAGTCGGAAGAAAAAGAAGCTCTCAAATTCCAATATCAGGAAGACAGGACCGTATTTAAAAAAAGAAAGTAGATAATGGCCCTTCGAAGACGACTCGTCGGATTACAAAACAATTAACTCTGTTAGATAGAGCGGAAGAAGTAGCAATGTAAAAGTGTAATTTACTTTAGAATTCGATCTCAAAAAAATCCAGGAAAAAAATAAAACCATTTTTCAGAATATCGGTTTTTCACGGAACTACTCGGAATTTTAAAACTTTCTATACGGCATATTATTAGGCACGTAAATGCGCAACTTTACCTCCATTTAACCGACTTCGTATCTCTTACGGTCTCCGAGATCTCTGTACTGGCCCTCCTTATCTTGGACACGGTGTATAAATATAGCTACTTATAGAAAAATTCTGAGTAATCCAAAGTCATTAAAGACACTTTTATAGTACATATCATGCCTACATATTATGTTACTTTTAACAATGACAGTACACAAAAGTATTTCCGGTACTGTTGTGAGACACCAACCAACAGTTCAAAACAAACTGTTAATTTATTTGCATAAAAATACAAACAGAAGTTAATTTAACATTTTTCAATATGAATAAATTTAGAACGTTTAAATTGTTTTTTTTTTATAATGTAGGTACCGTTAGATTCTTAAATATTGCTTAGTTAATAGTTTCCCGAATTTTTTAATGGACGCCAAACATGGTTTATGCGGACGAAAACATAGATATTTAAATCAGTTGGAGAATGAATTAAACTTGCCAAACCCATTTATATGGGTACTAGGGGTGCCAGTACCCAAGCTTGGTTCCAATACCGGAATTTTCGGGATAAAGAATATCTATTCTCGGGATCCTAGGACCAATCCCAAAAAATATAACATGAGAAAGATTGTATTTACTACATACTAGAGCTGGAAAATTATCGATAGTGCTCAAGTTCGTTCGGGTTTGTTCTATATTTTGATAGATTATCGATGCTATCGACAGTCGTAGAAATGGACAAATATCCAAAAAAAAGTCATCCACGGAAAAATTTTACAATTGACATTTAAAATAAAAGGCGATCATATTAGACATAATTACCTGCAGTTTTTTTTTATGATCAAGCACAAGCACTATAGGAAAGATCCTTTAGTGCACTTTGGGAGTGGTGAGTGCGATTATTTTCTTATTCTCTTCTTCTTCTTCTTCAAGTGCCCATCCGTTACCGAATGTTGGCAATCATTCTAGCAATGATCATTTTATTTGTTGCTGCTCTGAATAGTTCTGTGGTGGATGTTTCAAACCAGGATCTTAAATTCTTTAGCCAGGATATTCTTCTTCTGCCAATACTTCTCTTGCCCCGAACTTTTGCCTGCAGAATGCCTTTCAATAATTTATATTTGGTCTCGTTTCTCATAATGTGACCCAGATATTCCAATTTCCTACGTTTTATTGTGTACATTATTTCTTCTTCTTTATTAAGTTTTTGGAGTACTCGGGTGTTTAATACTTTGTCCATCCATGATATTTTGAGGATTCTTCTATATGTCCACATCTCGAAAGCCTCCATTGTTTTTGTTATTGCTTCCGTCAAGGTCCAGGACTCCACATCGTATATCAAGATGGAGAATATGTAGCATCGGAGCAGTCTGAGTTTTAATTTTAAATTCACATTATGTGTTCTGAATAATTTGGACATTTGGTTGAATATTGCTTTTGGTACAATTAATATTAAATTGTCTTTTTCACGATTAAGTATTATTTTCATTTCATATTAACGATAATGACCAATTAAAATCAGATAATAGTGATGCACGATTTTTCAATATAGTTTATTTTACCGACATATTCAGGGAAATGTGATTTTTAAAATGGCTAATTTTAATGAGCAGTGTGACTGTAATATTACGATGTTTAGTTGGACCGAGCTAAAGGACAGCACTTCCTCTATTTAATAAATTAATAACATATCATTTTGAATTTGCATGAATTTATCAAATTGTGTAGCAATTGTGATTTACCACGAATTTTTTGATATTATTATCCTTCAGTGGCGTAACTAGAAATTTGCATCACCCTCGTCTCCCGCAAGCTCCTTTTTCGTCACATTGCAAGTAGATCGATCGAATGATTCCAAACGTCAAAAGATGTTCTACTTTAAACTCCAATAAACACCGTATTTTTTAATAATAACTACTATTACACAGTAAAACACATACTAAGGGCTGATGAATTACCTTAAGATACAGAATGACATAAGTAACACAAGTTTGTCAGTATGTTAAAGTCCTTTTAACTCTCATCTAAAAGAATTAGATCTTTAAGAACGTGATAATCTTAGGCTTAATGCGTTAATTGACCCTGAAATTAATTTAAAACATAGTTTTTTTAAGGATTATCATAAAGTTAAGGTTACCTTAGCTAAGGTTTAACCTAAGGTAACATTCAGGGCCGATATTTGAATTAAGTTGAATTAAGTCTAAGATTACCACGTTCTTAGGTCAAAATTTTTTTACAAGCAACTTTCAGTCCTTAGCATATAACTTACTAAAATAAACTATTTGCCTGTAGCAACGATTATAATTTGCGAAATATATATTACTTCCTGCATTAGAAAGCAATTTTAAAAGTATTTTTTTATATTTTAATTTAAAAATGTATCGCCGGTCACGTATCTCCATCAATACTTTCTTATTTTACCCTTTTATATTTCACGTCATTTTATTAAAGTTACTTTTATATATAAATAATTTACACTCCTACTACAATTTGTATTGAAAAAATAATGTTCCAAGATCAACAGTTTAGTTTCTCTAACGCAATTATTAACCAGAAGTTCCGTCCCCGCAGCTGCATGTATCACGGCAGAAATTGCTTATAAATAACGCCACTACAGGTCGGCCTAATAGTTTTACAAATATGACGCTATGTGTTTGAATTTGTGTAAAGCGTGCTCCTGTTTAGGTAAATTCCTGATTATGTTTATTTAGGTATAAACTAGAACATTGCCTACTTTTTACCAGGCGTATGTTTTTATGTTGTATCGCCGGTCACAGGGTTAACTCAGACCTAGTAGTCTTAATTAAGGGAAAATACTACACGAAGTCATTCTCTTGAGTACAAATACTCATTTCAGTCTAAAAAGTTTAGTAATAGCTTGTATTAGCGGTTATCCACGAATTTATGCATTTTTGTATCGCCGGTCACGCATGAAAATGTTACCGGAGATACATTGATGTGACAGTTTGTTATCCGAAGCTATATACAATATTTTTTTATTACCCCTTTATAAACCATTAAGGAAAACTATATTTTGATGTGTAAGTTTCGTTTACACCTTAGGTAGATTAAAAATATGACTAATTTTCTTAGTATTTTAACATTCTATAAAGAACATTCCAAAACTTTAAGCCAATATAAGACAGGGCTGTTATAAATAATAGGAAAATGGTTATAGTGACTGATTAAAATAACTCCAAATAGTTCCAAATATTGGCGTTATATGATTCAGAAGAGTAAAATTAGCCACGTGACGGGCGTTAAATTATTAAAAAATCGATGCTATAGACCAAGATCTTTATGACGATGATCGTTGGCGCGGACATATATAATTATTCTAATTAGATACTATAAGAAACCTATTAAAAATTAACAGGTGTTTTTGAGATTATTTATTTTTAAAATCCGACTTACTGAAAGTTGCCTGTAAAAAAATGTTGACCCAGGTCTGTTCCTTTAGATGAGAGATAAAAAGAGGTTTAATATACTGTGTTAAGGATGACATGTCATCCTTAATACAATTATAATCGTATATTAAAGTTCTCTTTTACTCCTGTAAAAACTCAATAGGAAACGAAGATCTTTCAACCAGTATGTCATTGTTACAGAAATTTACGTATCTATCCACTAAATATATTTTTTTATCTTATTTAAATATTGATCAAGTAAACATTTTGCCTTAAAATTAAAAATCCCTGTAGGTGTAACCTGACGTTTTTAGAAAACTGTTATCGATGTAAGTACCGCTGCAATAGTGCGGTAATCAAATACAAGGATTGTTCATATTTTATTGTTTATAGACGTGTGTTTGCTCAATCCGATAAGGCGCACCAATTATACATATAGCCTAATAACCTAACCTTGAATTTTTGGAAATTTTCTGATTTTTTTTGATAACCCAGTTCCAGTTTTTTTACAATTGTGCCATGTTGAAACCTAGATCTAGATACCCAATTTATAATAGTTGTCTAACTTTCTATAGGAATCTATAATGCAGTAATAGGGGAGGGGGTACTACATAAATGTAAAGTTTCCTAGCATCTAACAGGGTTGACAAAACTTTGTTTCCATGGACATGATGATTAAAATAGGTTATTTTTAATAAAATTTATATTTGGAAAATAATTCGAGAAGGAAGAAAGATATCGAATTACGATTTGCGCCAAAATGTAACTATTTAAGCACAGTTATAAAATAACTTTAGTTTTATTAAGATAATGTTACAAAACGAATCATGGGTAAACATCGCTCTCTAGAAGACACTGTGTGAAGTAGTAATCAGGACCACAGTCAGATTGTTAAAGAAAAGTGTAAAATTATCTTTCAAACGATCTAAAGTTGATTAAATTTGAATAATTGGTATTGAAGATACGGCAGTGTTAAAAATATTTTTTTTACAAGTTTCTCCCACTCTTAGTCAGTGTCGAGAACAATCGCAATAGCGTGCAGATGAAATATATGAATTTTTCCGATAATTCGTGATGTTTTTTTCTAATCTAATTTACACATTTCTAAGTAAGTAATCAAATCCTGAAATGGACATTCTCATGTAGTTAAAGAACCGATCACTATGTTCTCGTAACTTTCAATATAAATGATGAACTTCTCCATAGAAGTAGTATCGTTCTCTGTTAGTGTATGGCCATAACGGAGCACCGCCCATAGCCCTCGCCCATAGCCTCTTACCATAGCGCAGCACAGTAGTGGCCATAACAACAAACACCGACCCTAGCTCATTGCCTTGCCTGTCGATCAGTTTGTCTCTCGACATCAAGATATAAACATGGACTGTGCGTTGTCATCTTCTTCCGATAAAGCAGATATTATTTTAGACGCTAATATAACAAAATGGTATCCGTTTAAACAGAAATCAAAATTACCAGTGCATCCTATTAATACAAAGCGAAGATTCTATGGAGAATTTTATCACCTTTATAAAGAACTAAGGAAAGATCCCCAACGCCTTTGTCGAGGGACTACTGTGCGAAGCTCAAGCGAAGCCTGTGCGGTGCTATGGTACAAGGCTATGGGCGAGGGTCGGTGCTCCGTTATGGCCATCGACTAAGACTGATTCACCATAACGCGACGTAACGCTCGATGCTCTCAGCCTGGATTGCAATTAATGGTGGGGTTTATCGACTCGAATAAAGAGCATTAAGTATTCTTTTGTCTTTAGAATGACATGTCTTTTTTTCCAATAACTGTCAAAACAAAAAAAATATGCAAAAAATTAAATAGGAATTTCTGGTCTCTGCTGCCACAGTATGGAAATATTTTTATAACAGAATGATAGAAGAGCGGAAAGCCGCAAACACACTATTATCACGTCACGTGAATTCACGTGTTGTCATATCGGCAAAATAGCACATTCTGTCACGGCTTAGAAACCGACTACCTACACTACAGATCATTTTTATTACATATTTTGTGTTTGTCAAGATCGCAAGTGAATCTTGTAGTCTTCTAGCGTTAAACTCTGACATAGTGTTATCACGCGTGCCGAATATGTAAATTTGTAGAAATAAAATTGTGCTTGCAAGTATGACTTGCCGTGAGCTGCATGAGGTGACTATAGCGTACTTCTTAACCTATTTATAAGCACGCATAAACCGCCTTGCAGATATTTCGGGTATGCCGTGATATTGCGTGATAGCATGTGATCTCACGTGACGTGATAATAGTGTGTTTGTAGCTTTAAGCGTAGCCACTATGCCAAATATCGACTTAGATTTTGAATTTTGAGAGGTTGTAAGTCGAAAAGTATTGAGCTTTCGACATTTTGTTATCCAATTATCCTGATACATTATACGAACACCTTGTACATTTAATCTGCATATTATATACTTTGTAATATAGCGTTGAAATGCTTTTGCTTCTTAATGTATAATTTATAATTTCTCGTATTAATTTTAATATTTTTTGTTTCAGTTATATTTATCACAATACGGATACTTAGGACCAGTTAAAGCCAATTCTAGTCAACTTTTAGACGAAAGTAGTTTTAGAAGAGCAGTAGAAGATTTTCAGAATTTTGCAGGATTAGAAGTAACAGGTAAGATCTTATTTATCCCTTTGAGGCTCGGTGTAATAATCTGCTGGCAAAATGTTTAATAATCTCCTGGTGGCGTTAATAGTGAGATAAACAATGCTTACCAGCAGAACAACCAAATTTGGCTCTTTCAGGGCTTGGCAGTAGGTAAACACACTAGGTTACATAACAAATCTCCCTTTCGGAGAAATTTCACGACCTTCTTTTTTTCGTTTTGACGCCAACCATTCGAAATATAAAGTAAAAATACTAAAAGTGCGCTCACAGTTGCTGTAACGTATGACGTAGTCACAGGTTTAGGGCCGACATTTCAAAGTCACCTTAAGGTACAGAATGACATAAGTCATCCTTGGCACAAGTTTGGCAGTATGTTAAAGTTCTTTCTAACTCTCATCTAAAGGAATCGATCTTTAAGGACGTGGTAATCTTCCACTTACCCTCAAATTAATCTGACACATCGTTTTTTTTAAGGTTTACGTTAACGCTACCTTAGCTGAGGTCTAAGGACCGATATTTGAATGTTACCTTAGTTAAGTTAGACCTCAGCTAAGGTAGCCTTCACGTTATGGTAAACCTCAAAAAAACTATGTTTGCATTGTATATTAATTTGTGGATCAATTGACGCGTTAAGTGGAATATCATCACGTCCTTAAAGATTTATTCCTTTGGATGAGAGTTAAAATGAACTGTAATATACTCTCAAACTTGTGTTAAGGATAACTTATGTCGTGACTTAAGCTAACATTAAAACGTACATAGTGGTCGATCTTATCTTAAAATTAATTACGGCATCAGCCATTTCTAGCTTGTATTTTTTTTTGTAAATTATTTTTTCGATATTTCAGCTTTGTTAAGGGCGAACTTCTTGTCATTTTCTTTAAAAGTACGCAAGAAACTATTGCTTCAAGTACTAAAAAAAATCTGTTTTTGAATTCTCACCAAATAAGTTTCAGAATGTTTAAAAAATCTTTAGACATTTTGACCAAAATTTAGAGAAAGACAAAATTGATATATCAACGCGGGTAGTTAAATAGACGATTTTAAGATTCATTGACGTGCCTAAAATTTTATTTTTATTCGACCAAGTACTAATTTTACTACGTAGACATTTTAGCACCAGCATCACATAAATAACATGTAAATATTTATTAAAAATAGATATCGTATCAAATTTTGCAATATTCAATTACAATGCTGGTAGAAACCTTAACCCAATATAAATCATATTTGACCTAACATGAAAAATTATTGTTATTAAATAAATGCAACTTCCATAATTATTGGTAGAAAAGAGACATTGAAAACAATTGTAGAAATAAAAATCGCGTACATAATTAGTCCTTAATTTCCCTATAAATTTATATTTAAAAAAAATAAGATGTAGTCGAAAATAGTTTTATTAGAATCGTAAAATTCTACGTATAAACTAATCCCATAAACCAAAATGATATTATTTCTTGTAAATTTGTTGGAAAATGAAAATTATCTTCTTTAGTTTCAAAATAGTATAGGAAATTTAATGTTATTTTTTTCGCTTGCTGATATAAAAACCAAGAAAACTCTCTAATTTTTGAAGTTAATGTCAAAATAACAAAATTGACTACCATTAAACAAAATTATAGGTAAATTTGTATGTTTGAGAGCCATTGAAAATTATGAATATACAGGGTGTCCGGGAACATGTGGGAAATCTCCCGGATATGAAAAAAACACGTGAAAAGAATACTATAGGTTCATATAAACTTCTTTCGTATCGGCCCCCTCTTCGGAGATATGGGCTCCCAAAGAGCATAAATGGAATCAAGTTTTTTACACATAATTATTGAACCACCTGGTATATTTCAATTATTTTTTAATATGATGTATACCAGGTAAGACCCGTCAAACTACTACCCAAGAAACTGTTGTGAATTACTCACAGCTGCAGGGACGGACTAGCTGTAACACTCATGGGCCCATTTTTTTTACGCCCTGTATGATGAGAACTTTGGACAATGTTTTTTACATACCTTCATTCTTCATTCATGTCGCTAATCCTAACCGTTTTCGAGAAAAGTCATTATATTTGCACTGATCCCCCTATCTTCTCACGGGTTAAATATGAAAAAGCGGAATTTTGACGTTCATCATTTCATAGGAACAAAGATGGATCTCTTACCGAGATACGCCAAATACATGATGTAATTAAAATTACGTTTTCTCGAAAACGGTTAGGATTAGCGACATGAATGAAGAGTACTTAATTTTTAGCCAATAGTTAAAGGTATGTAAAAAACATTGTCCAAAGTTCTCATCATACAGGGCGGAAAAAAAATGGGCCCATGAGTGTTACATCTAGTCCGTCCCTGCAGCTGTGAGTAATTCACACCAACAGTTTGTTGGATAGTAATTTGACGGGTCTTACCTGGTATACATTATATTAAAAAATAATTGAAATATACCAGGTGGTTCAATAATTATGTGTAAAAAACTTGATTCCATTGGTGCTCTTTGGGAGCCCATATCTCCGAAGAGGAGGCCGATACGAAAGAAGTTTATATGAACCTATAGTATTCTTTTCACGTGTTTTCTTCATATCCGGGAGATTTCCCACATGTTCCCGGACACCCTGTATACACTTCTTGTGTATCTACAGCATCTTGCATTATTAAATATTTTTAATATTGTATTGTAATATAAAGGATGTCCCATTTAAAAAATCCCCCCTTTAAATCAACAGACCTAAAATGATATTTGATGCTCTTGCTACTTGAAACACCCTGTATAGCAATGTTTTTAATTTTTCTACAGTATAAAAAATAATTTTACATAATTAATTAATTAATTTTTCTCACGTATGAAAAATAAAAAAATTAGGGGGGGGCATTATAAGTGAGCCCCATGTACAAAATACATAAGTCCATTCCAGAAATCATGCTATTTGCGGGGCATAATTAATTAATTGAGTAAAATAAATCCAAAACAGTTTGTAGATCAATTAATATATAACAATTATTAATCCCGTTAAGGAACAGGTTTTATGGGTTTCTTGGATAAGCTATATGGTATTACTTGGGTTTGTTCGGGTTGCTTGCATAAACTATATGGTGATATTTGGGTAGAGAAAAACAACCGAAAAAAAAATCGTTTTTCCTTAAGTTTTACCATGAAAACTCATACTTAAATGAGAAAAATGAAAATTTTCAAATGTTAATCCCCGACTTTATCATACATTTTTATTTTTAGAAACCATTTATGTTTTACAATAATTTTAAAATATGCAGCTACAATTCTTCTGTCTAATGACAATGAACTAACTCATTTACCTTCGTTCCAACATTGGTACACCCTTTATCTATATTTATTTACAGCAAAGTGATTAGTTTGAAATGTAAATTTTTTTTGCGCTTTATAAAGGCTTTACATATAAGTATTAATTAAACTTTTTAAAATAACTTAATTTATTTTATATTAATTGTTTTTTCAAATATCAATGTATGGAAAAATTATTATTTGCCTGACCACCCGAGGATACCTTCTCTTGGTAGTACCATTCAATCTGAATTAGTATTTTAAAGTGCTACTGTATAGACAAAAATACGCCCTTATTGTATAAGGCGTCATCGGGTGGTCTGGGAAATAATAATTTTTCCATACATTGATATTTGATATTAATTCCACCTGACAAAAGAGTTCGAAACCGGTCTGCAGGTGGTGACATACTATCAATGGAAAAGGATTCCTTTCTTGGTAGTACCATTCAATCTGAATCAGCATTTTAAAGTGCTACTCTATAGACAAGAATACGCCCTTATTGTATAAGGTATCATCGGGTAGTCTGGGAAATAATAATTTTACCATACATTGGTATTTGATATTAATACCACCTGAAAAGTAAATAGAGTTTTTATTTTTAATTGTTTTTTCTTTTACAGGAGAGCTAGATGAAAAGACTTTAGAAACTATGACATTGCCAAGATGTGGCGTAAAAGACAAAGTAGGAACTGGAGACAACAGAGCGAAAAGATATGCCTTACAAGGTAATAATTATTTTTTTAAATATTATTTAAAAAAACAAATATCTATTGAGAATAAACCACAAACACAAATTATAAAAAAAAGTAATTAAAAAATGTTACGTTATGAAGATCAGCTGTTCGTCTCTTTATACTATAATTATTAATAATTAATTTTCCTCGCACAAAACAATGACATAACATGACCGTAGAAAAATGAAATAACATGTAAAATATATTTAAACAAAATTAACGGTATCAAAGTGCAGTAGACCAACAATTTTTTAGCGTTTTGCATTCAATTATACAATAATTATTCTGGTATAAATTCCGTTTGGCTTTTGTTGATTTTATAGGGAGATTCGGTCGATTAAATTTGATGAAATAACCTTTCAATAAACTGTTTTAGTACTAGTTATGTTAAAGGAAAATAGTAGTATTTGAAAGGAACAGTCAAAATAGTATTAATGTATTCATATACGCCTGCGGCAAGGGCATTATATTTTTACCTGATTGTTGCAGTAGTCAACTTTTAGTAATGTTTTCTTGGTCCTTAGTAGAAATGAATTAAAATGTCGAAAACTTTTTTCATTGGATTGTCTAAAACATACCAACATGTTCAAAATCACATTTTATAAATAAAAAAAAGTACGATAGATCTGTCCAGTTTGGGACATTTGCATTTGTTCCTAATAAATTTATCATGCCCTGCTCTTAATAGTTAGAAAGACGGTGACAATAGGGGGGTCCATGAAGTGGAATATCAGTAATTTGATTTTTCGTGGAGTTTAGGTCCCCCTCTATAACTTTTATATTTGATTGAATGCCGTAGAGCGTTGCTGAGAGGCGCTGTACCGCTTTAGATACGAAATTCAAAATTATATCGAGCCATGTCTGAAAATGAATTTACAGCATTTGCGTGACCCCGAAGTCACGGGAAACACATTTTCTGACAACTCAACCCTTGCATATACTTTTCCGAGCGTGTCAAAAAAAATGAATGGAAAGTGGGCTTAATCGATTTGTATTCACATGGAGATGACTCGTAAACAATTTTCTGATAAAAAGAATATTGCGATTGAATATTGAATATATACAACTGAACGATACCTGCCTTCTGGTATCTCTGCGTAATATTGTCAGAATTCCGCCTAGCTAGGTGCGATTCTTCTGAATATTTTTTTCACACAATATTTGGGTGTCAAGGAATGTAGTGTGACAATTTTGTGACATGTCACGATCGTTTTCCGAATTTCCTCCGAGGAGATTTAAAAAAAATTCCAATAATGAAATGGCGAGACCTGGAACGACAAATTTTTTTTTCGCATAATCTTTAACATATAATGCTCCATTCTAGAAAGTTTCAACTTCAAGTTCGCTTTTTTTCTTTTCTTCAAATTTTAATTTTTTTTTACACGCTCGGAAAAGTATATGCAAGGGTTGACTTGTCAGAAAATGTATTTCCCGTGACTTTGGGGTCACGCAGATGCTGTAAATTCATTTCCAGACATGGCTCGATATAATTTTGAATTTATTGAGAATTTCCTATCTAAAGCGATACAGCGCCTCTCAGCAATGCTCTACGATAATTCATCAGATATAAAAGTTGTAGAGGGGAACCTAACCTCTATGTTTTAGACAATCCAATGAAAAAAGTTTTCGACATTTTAATTTATTTATAATATATATATATTTATAAACTCTATTGTCACCGTCTCTCTAACTATAAGTAACGCAAATTAGTGAAAATATCGCCTTTTTAGCTTTTTTTTGAAGATAAATATTAGCAACCCTACATTTTTGCAAAACCCAAAGTATGCTCAATTAACTAAAAATATAATATACAGTGTGTCCCACTTAACAATTTTACTTTCGTTCATATCAAAATAAACTTTTTTAGAAAAAGAGTGGCTACGCCACTGAACTTTACATAAATTTATCTAACAAGATCAGTTTTTACCTTTTTGATAAGTTAACGCGCAACGGAAAAACGGGGGGGGGGGGGGGGGATCTAAAAAGCGAAGATTTTCAATATCACCCTGTAGAATAAGAACTAAGAGAGCACATTTGACATCGCTTGACTTGCTAATAACAAAAGTGTCGAAAATGGGACACCCTGTAAATGGGACACCCTGTACAATGATATAGGACATTTTTTTAGTGTACGTATAGGTACTTACATATGATTAAAAACTAATTATCCTTTAATTATATATAACTTTGCAATTCATGTAATGTACACGTTCTACCAGATAAATATACATGATGGTACACCGTCCAATTTCCAAGGATTTTTGTTCAACGTATTTGTACTGAAATTTTAATAGTATATTACATACCAAGAGTAACAATAAACCTATTACATACGATTTCGAAAATAGGACATGTGCCATCTGTAAAAGATAGTCAAATCACCAATCTCTGTTGGATCTTCTGGCTAGGCTATCGTGGTTCTTGATCAGCTCGTGGTTTCCGATCAGGCGACTGGATCTCCTTTCCTGTGACACTCATGGCCCTTTTTTTAACGCCCTGTATGATAAGAACTTTGTACGTTTTTTACATACCTTTAACTATAGACTAAAAATGAAATACTTTTTTTTTATGATCGAACATAAGCACTATAGGAAAAATCCTTTAGGGCACTCCGGGAGTGGTGCGTGTGCGCAAAAAGCGATTCACGTTGGTTTTGAATCGTTGGAGGTTATATTCGCAGTCCTCCAGATGAAAGAATTCTTAAATAATGAAGTTCGAGGAGTACTAAGCTTAACCACATATGGATGGGCGGCAGTAGTTCGTCGTGTATTTCTGATATTCGTCGCTCTGGGCGAAATTAAGAGGGCAAGGTCAGCCGAGCACTTTCCATGAAAATATCTGTAAAAGAAGAGTAAAATCCCCAACCTGTCTTCGATGTTCTAGGCTGTCGAGGTTCTTCGTCAGCTCGTGGTCTCCAATCAGACGAATGGCCCTCCTTTCGATGGAGTCCAGTAGCCGAAGAGTATGTTTGGGTGCAGAGCTCCAGACATGAGATGGTCGAACCTGGGCTTTGTATGGTGTCAAAAGTTGTTGAGGTGTGTACAACTTTCTGGTTCGGAAGAGTACACCAAGTTTCTTAGAAGCTATCTTGGCGATTGCCACAACGTGATTATGCCAAGACATATTTCCTCCCAGATTGACGCCAATCAAATTAATAGATGAAGCCAGTGGGATTGCGTGTCCGTCTATGACTATATCCGGTTCTGTAGAGAAAACTGAGGCCTGATTTTTTTAGCGTTAAATTCGACTTGGTTACTGTCACCCCAAGCCAAAATTTCTTCCAAGTCTTTGTTTAGGCGTGATACTTCACGCTGTCTGCGAAGATGTGCATCGGCAGCCGATGTTTGTGCATTCAAAGAGAAAGATGAGATAAGTGTGCTATCATCAGCAAAATTAAATATCGGATTTTTCGTTTTCACTAGAAGGTCGTTAATATAGAGTAAGAAGAGAGTGGGGGACAATATGGACCCTTGAGGAACACCGGCATTTATGGTGACGGTGTCTGAGAGAAATCCGTCAATCACCACTTGCAGAGAGCGGTCCTTAAGAAAGCTAGACAACCATGCACAGAATACTCTTCATTCATGTCGCTAATCCTAACCATTTTCGAAAAAACGACATTTTAATTACTTGTATTTGGCGTATCTCGGTAAGACATACATCTTTGTTCCTATCAAATGTTGAACCTCAAAATTCCGCTTTTTCATTTTAACCCGTGAGAACTTAGGGGACTCAGTGTAAATATAATGACGTTCGAAAACGGTTGTCCAAAATACCATACAGGGCGTTAAAAGAGCCAAATCATGAGTGTCACAACTAGTCCGTCCCTGCAGCTGTGAGTAATTCACAACACTTTCTTGGATATTAATTTGAAGGGTCCTACCTGGTATACATCATATTAAAAAAAATTAAATATACGTGGTGGTTCAATAATTATGTGAAAAAACATTTATTCCATTGGGGCTCGTTGGAAGCCCATATCTCCGAAGAGGAGGTCTATACCAAAAATTTTATATTACTCTTTGACTTGTTTTCTTCATATCCGGGAGATTTTGCACACTGTATATCATTTATGATTAATATGTGGTTTTGCTATTGTTGGAATGGCTTCAGGTTATGGTAAACTGTAAAGTTCAAATAAGGACGAAACAATCGTCACTCCCTTTTCTAACGTTATTAAAGTTCGGTTTAGTTGGGAGGGCGGGGGGATCCATTTGTGAAGATAAAACATACAATTACATACACACGCTTGTCGACTAGCTTCTACTCCCCCTTTGTCTGATTTGTTTCTATTGAAATTTTAATAAATTTCATCAATATTACAATCAGGTTCAGCCCAATTATTGTTATATGCAAATTTGGTGCTACGTTAATATAGATGATAAATCATATAAGTATTTTAGAACAGCTGTCTATCATCATTCTGTATAAAAACCATACTGCTGTTATTTGTTATTTCAATTCTGACATTTATTTCGACTGAAACATTTTATTTTTAATAGTTTCCTATAGTAGTAATAATAATAATTATACTCTTTATTTTATTGGTCACGGCACCTTAAGAAATCGGGAAATCTTTTAGTGAAGCGCTTTTCTCGACAATTTCTTTTTTAGTTATATTATATAAAAATATTAAAAAAAATTGTTACACCATTTTAAAACTTTGTTTTCATTAAACTATTATTAAATTACGTTAATATTGTAATTGTGACCAGCCCAATTGTTATATAATGTAAATTTTTGTACCACGCTAAATCAAATGATAAATAATATAAGTATTTTACAATAGCTTTCTATTAAATCTTTCAACATCTCATTTAGAAACAAATACTACTTTTGAATATCATTAATTATTTTTGTTTCACATTCGCTCTCAAAAAGCGGATATTTAATACTTTCCTTTGCCTACACCACATTCCACGCTGATCTTTATATTATGAACTCGGTATCAAATATGGTCACATCAGTTTTCTGTTAAAAAATCGTTTCAAATTTCAAATTTATGTATTTCAAAGTCGTTTACACACAGTAAATTATTCTCCATAAACCTCAATAAATGCTTCAGTGCAAGAACAGCAAATCCAAGCAGCGAAAATCACAAAACCTGCACGGAATGCGACAGTCTAAATAACACCGCTATCGCAATATCCCAGTAAAAATATTTAAATTAGTCAAAAAGAATTTTTTAAACTGAGTTTTAAAATGTTTTTCATCTTTTATATTTCGTATTTCCAATGATATTTTGTTGTATAATTTAGGACCCAGATATGATATGAAGTGTTGACCCAAACTGTTGTTACAAAGGGTTGTGTTTAAAAGTTTATTTTCAACTCATCTTGTGCAATACATATGCACTATATATCTCGAGTCCTACTTTCCATTGTTATGTATAAAGTTGCATGTAGTTATAATATATAAACTTTGCAAGTTACTCATTTGATTAGAATATAACAAATCACATAGCAAGATGTTGTTAAAATCCGGTCTATTTGCTTCTGTTAATGAGAATGCTATGTAATGTGTTTTTTGAATATTGATACGGAGTTTGAAACTGTCTAGATAGTTTTTTAACTTTAGCAAAACCGGACCTCAACTTAGCTATCGCTCCTTCTTACAGGAGAGGACGATGATAGTATCGTCAGCATATGCCACCACGATCTTCCCCCCCCCCCCCCATACCAAGACTACATAGAGCATTTACATATATTAAAAAAAATAAAATGGGACCAAGCACTGTACCCTGGGGCACACCATGCTTTACAATCTTATTATCACTAAAGATATCCTAGTACGTTGGGAACGATCACTCAGATAATTCGAGAAAACCCCCAACACGGTGCCCCTGAGAAATTCTCTAAAATAAATTTTATCTTTATGGCGATGCGAGGAAATTAAAAATAAAACAATGCCTTTTCTAAGAAGTAAAAAAATTAAATTTCTAATATTATTTTATGTAAAACTATAAAAAATAGCCTCATGTGGTTTATTTATTTATATATATGAACTAGCTGTAAGTGGTTCTTTGCTCTGCCATAAAATGAAATTTTATTGCGTTACTAAAAGGACCAGATGACAATGTTAGGAGCAGAAGTAAGGGAAGTTAGATATAAAAATTTTAAACATATGATAGGATTATGACTGTACTTAATAAAGGATCTAGTCCGTTATAGTTTTCGTAGAAAATAGAAAATAAACAGTTCTGGTTTAGGGGATTCTTAAAAATACAATAAGTTGTTTACATGGGACTATTTTTTTACTAGTTATATTTGAAACGTTTTTTCTTTCGCTAGTTTTTATTGTACTATGTCTATTATATACTGGGGAGCCTGTTACTCTCCTGATTGCTCATCATTCTTTAATATCAGCTGCAGTATTTCTAATACGTCGAATTAGTGCAACCTCAATAGCGACTTTTACTTTATAAATGCCATTGTTGAACCAGCCCCATAAACAAAAGTCCAGTGGTGTGAGGTCCCAGATTATATGGCCTCATTGACGGGCTCTTATGGTTCTCACCAGCCTATTTTTTATACGACTTGATACATAGATACATAATAATTTTGTCTTATATTTTATTCACTTCTTCTCTTTAATTTATACAGGAAGCAGATGGAAAGTAAAAAGTCTTAGCTACAAAATCTCTAAATATCCTGCCAAACTGAAGCGAAAAGAAGTAGATGTAGAAATTCAACGTGCCTTTAACGTGTGGTCAGATTACACGGATCTGAGTTTCACTCCAAAGTCTGGACAAGTTCATATTGAAATTAGATTCGAGAGTGGTGAACATGGAGACGGTGATCCGTTCGATGGACCCGGTGGGACCCTTGCTCATGCCTATTTTCCGGTAAGTGTATTGCATGTTGATGAATCGCTAGAGGATTGTCGATTGCATATTTTAACCAGAAAAATATACATTCCTCTGTATTATTATATTAATATTGGTAGAAGGTCAGTACCGAATAAGGTACTGAACTACGAGAGTATTTATACTACTTAGGGGGTGGAAAGTTAATTAAGCATAACCAAGGTGGATGCAGTCATGTGTTACCACTGGCTAACGTACTTAACCTAAGTTTACATGTACTTGCTAGGAAATTCAAAGAAAGCCGTTCTAACTGAGAATTCTGATTGTTTTAGTAAACCTTCTTTAGATATAAGAAACATTTGGGAATCCCTGAAAGTAAATGTAAACTTAGGTTAAGTACGTTAGCCAGTGGTACCACATGACTGCACCCACCTCGGTAAACTAACTTTCCACCACGAACAAACCCTAAGTAGTATAAATATGTAACTTATTCATTATTCACCTGAAGATAACTGGACCAATTGAAACGTTGAAACAAAATAAATAAAGACAATGAAAGTCCAAAAAAACGTTTTCATTCACCTATTCAGCGTAAGACTACATAATAATATGAAAAACGATTTTAAAATATCTATTATTATTTTTATTAAAACATATTGATTCTAATTATTTTATATAACCTTTATGTGAAAATATTAAATAATTTTTCTATTTTTAATTGATAGGTTTAAACGCCACTCCAATTAATTATCAAATATTCCAAAATGCCGTTCAAATTAATGAGCTGGTTTCGGTAATAGTGAGCCAATTTTAACAATTTTTATTTTAACTAATAGAAAACACATTCTAGAGTTTAGAACAGAGTAGTTTATGTCCTGATGCGTCTAATTCTAGATGTATTTAAATTTCTTATGCATCTAAATCATTAGATACATAGGCCATATCATATACTAAATAAACCTATACTGTTCACAGCCATTTAACGCTGTGGGCTTCATATATGCTTAGATATTGGCGATTTTTACCACGTCGAGGTTCGTAAACAGCCTTTGTCGGCACGTAACGATAGCCAATTTTTTAGCTTGGTAGTCATTCTAGATTTACTTATTTCTATGACCATATCCAGTTCGTATTTTTAATGTTAAATAACTGAATTGAATGAATAGAGAGACTCTGTAATATTGACTTTATTTTTTTGAAATGATTTAAATTTTTAAATTAGCAAAACCTAAAAATGATAAAATGTCTCTCATTGGTTGTTTACGAATCGTTTTTCCACAATATAAAGTATTTAGACGAAATGGTAATTTTTCCGTTGTCCCGAGAGACATGGTGATACTTTTGGACCAGTGTCTAACCCCCATATATCTCTAATTGATTTGGTTTAAAAAATAAACTAAATTCAATTTTTATGAGATGGCAGACACCTGTAGAAGCCGCTGTGACGGTGAAACACGTGTCATGTTGACAAAATATAGTGAGAATCAAAAACACTATACAGTGAGTCACAGAAGAAATGTCTAAATTCATTTAAAATTCAGCGGTAAGTTTTTTCAAAAAACCCTCGTACCCGTCGATTTTGATTTTTTAATTTTTTTTTTGTGGTAATTTCATGTATACAGGGTAGCTCAAAAATAAGTTACGACCATCAACTTCATTTTTTCAAATGAAAACATATATTTTTTTATTTCATTTTTGAATTTTGCATTGAATTCTAAGCATGTTTCATGTACCATGTCCTATACATAAACTCAACAGTTATTGAAAAAATTAGGATTGAACATATCTATAAGTAAGACCTGTTTATTAAAAAAAAAACACAACAAAATCAAATTAAATGTTGAAAATGTGCGACATTTACGGCTTGACAATATCCAAGACGATTAATAAACTCTCTTTGCACGTTTCCAACCATTTCCGGAGTTATGACACGCACTTCTCTTCGGATCCTTTCTTTCAACTCCTGCATATTGTTTGGCCTGTTAACAAATACTTTTGATTTGAGGTAACCCCACAAAAAAAAGTCCAGCGGAGTTAGGTCTGGCGACCTAGCAGGCCATTCGATAGGTCCTCTCCTTCCAATCCACTGATTCGGAAAGGTTTCATCCAAAAATGTGCGCACAGTGGCCGCATAGTGCGGAGGAGCACCATCTTGTTGGAATATCAGTTCTTCGTCAGGGGAGTCTGGATCCAATGGATTCGGAAATAAAGCCACTAATGCTGGAATTAATTCTAGTTGGAGAAATTCGAGATATACTTGTCCAGTTAAAGACTGTTCAAAGAAAAATGGACCAATTACTCTTTCGCGTACGATTCAACACCAAACATTTATTTTCTTAGGGTACTGGCTGTGAACCTCTATCATCCAATGCGGATTTTCTGTTGCCCAATATCGACAATTTTGTCTGTTCACATTACCATTCAAATAGAACGTAGCTTCATCCGAAAAAATAATATTTTTTACTAAATTATTATCTAGATTGCACATATTTTGCATGCGTCCGCAAAACTCACTTCGCCTATCGAAATCATCTTCAAATAACTCATGCACTGGAATAACTTTGTATGGGTGATATTTGTGCTTCTGAACTACTCGGTGAACAACAGATTTCGGCATGTGTAAATCGGCCCCAATGTGCGACAGGGGAGTACATGGATTTTCTTCCAAGGAAAGCAAAACGTCAAGTTGTTCATTTTCATCTCGAGTAGGACGACCAGATTTAGGCAAATCTCTAATATGACCGAATTCTCTAAACTTAGCCTCTATTCTACTCACCATCTTTTGACATATGGGAGGACGATCAGGATGGATTTCATTAAATAATTGGGCTGGTTCTATTTGAGTACGTGTTTTATCACCAAACCCAACCATGCATAGAATTTAAATTTTTTCCCGTTCCGTTAACTTCACCATTATTGTGAAAACCGCAACTTTGAAACTACGCTTGACAATAATTATACTTATTTGAAATAAAATTGTCATACAGTTTCTATGGAAATAAACGGTGACAGTGAGACAGTACACTCTTACTTATTATGGAGCCCAAAATGCCATATTGCCAGAAGATTTGATAGATCGTTTGATTCCCTAAATGACATGTTCAATCCTAATTTTTTCAATAACTGTTGAGTTTATGTATAGGACATGGTACATGAAACATACTTAGAATTCAATGCAAAATTCAAAAATGAAATAAAAAATATATGTTTTCATTTGAAAAAATGAAGTTGATGGTCGTAACTTATTTTTGAGCTACCCTGTATACATGAAATTACCACAAAAAAAAATTTAAAAATCAAAATCGACGGGTACGAGCGTTTTTTGAAAAAACTTACCGCTGAATTTTAAATGAATTTAGACATTTCTTCTGGGACTCACTGTATAGTGTTTTCTTTAATAATAATAATTATATTAAAATTGGTTCATTATTAAGGAAATATAACCTTATTAACTTGAACTAACATTTTAAATATTGAATAATTAGTTGGGGTTAGTTCAGGTTTTTGCAATTTTAGAAATAAATCAAAAAATTGTTTACTTTTTACTTGAAATGATCTCTAATATGACGTTTTGCCAATTTATCAACCACGGAAATGATATTCTCTTGTACAAATGTTCATTATTTCTTTTTAAAAAACCTTTCAAGAAGGCTCAAAAATACTAAACCTATCCCATTCTGATTGCTCTACTTAAAAATCATCCTAAATAAAAGTAGATATTTTTTCTTGGTTCTAAAAAATACAGGACGCAACCTTTAGCAAGTGGGGAAATTAAATTTAAATAATTTGCGATTTAATGCTGATTTATACAATTAATGAGTTCTAACTTTTACTACAAGGGAATATTACTATGATTGATTGATTTATGTATCTGTCATCTTCATCAGACTATTTTAAATCTCAAATTAGTTTAAACAAATGTTTTTTATTAGTTGTTCTAATCATTTCCTGATTGTACGCATGGTAGTTTCGATCATAAGCGCATATAAGTAATTGAATAGTTGTTAATAGTATACTAATACTATATCTTAAAACCCGGTAGTTTCCTTAATTAATATACATTGTACCATTCGAATATTATACACCTTTATACACGTTCTACAATTTTCTTCTTGGTATGGGTCAAAATACTATACTGGGCCATTTTACTAACACAAATCTGGTGTTGTTATTCTGTTTTTTAAAAATTTAAGAATTTTTTAAAATATATTTTTTGTTAGGGCTTGTTCGGGTTTATACATGGTCTCCAGCACTGGTTGTCATTCTAAAAAAACATAATTTTTCTTAATTAAATATAAGGTAATTTTGGGAGACATGCCCCACCGTGAGAGATGCCCCGCTAGGTCTCGTTCATGAACTGTATGCAGAATTGCACTACGCGGTGGTCCAGTAAGTTGATTCAGTAATAAACGCCCGAACCTATTGTTTTATTAGCACGTCGTTAAGTGTTTATATACAGGGTGGCAATTTAAAAACTTGAAATGGCCATATATTAGAAACGAAAAACTGAAGAAAAAAACGCAAAAACAGTTTCTGTAAAACGAAGGGGGTACAAAAACAAGCCTATTAGCCCACCCCTATCTGCAACCCCTTGGACAGGGTGAGATAAACCCTTAAAATCTTAAATAGAAAGGGGGTCGAGTGATACATCATTTTGATGCTCTTGAAAAATGCTTTCCAATGGTAGTGGTAGAAAGGTACATTTCAGGAAATTCTTCTCTGTTTATTAAGGAAAACAATAAATGAAAAGACAATTTTGAAATTTTTTATTATTAGTTTAGACTTAGACTTAGACAGGGGTCCAAGGGGTTGCAGATAGGGGTGGGCTAATACTCTTGTTTTTGTTCCCCCTTCGTTTTATAGAAACTGTTTTTTGCGTTTTTTTCTTCAGTTATTCGTTTCTAATATATGGCCATTTCAAGTTTTTAAATTGTCACCCTGTATAAATAATTTAAGGTAAATTTCTCTACAAACATCTCAAATTATAAGAATACATAAATAAAGTACGCACAGGGGATCTTTACCCTGACGTCATCGCTAACAAATAGATATCCCGACATATTTCATATCTCTGCATCTTTGTTTGGTACAGACATAAAGGCGAATAAAAATTGTATTATACGTCGTCCGGAATTAAACGTGTTAGACAGAGAAATAATTATAAAGAAGAGTTGCCAAATAATTATTTTGACTTACGCAGTACTACAAATTGCAAAAACGTCATTGTGACAATTGATTCACAATTTTTTCGTTTTTATACATTTTTGTGCATTAAAACTTCATTTACTCCTGCAAACAGTTCTTTTCAGAGTTTTGGTATCGCTTTTTTGTGTTAGTGGTAAGTACATATTGATATTTATTGTTATTTATTTATTGTAATAAAGTATTCCTAACCCTAAAAATTGTGGATAAGTCTCCGCTCCGCTATTTTGCCATCCCAAAAACGTAAAAACACGTCTTTTTAGTTTCGAAAAAAATAAGTAAAATCGCCCGAATTTCCAAACGCTCTGTATATGTATCGAAACTAGAAGGTTCACAGAACGTATTTCGGGCAAAATCAAATCTGAAATCGCCAAATTAAGTTCACAATCACGTCTCAAAATGTGGTAAAAATTGGTCGAAAAATACAAATATGACAGTTCAATAGAATAATTTATTTAAATTTCCAAGGCAATGCCTATTAGCTTGCATTTTTTCGTAAATTGATTTTTTTTTTCATGTTTTACGACATAAATTACCATTTATCTTCAATTCTAATGAAAAAAACTCTTGACTTTTTGGGGTGATTCCTGTAGGGGATGAATGGGCGGAGCTTTTTAATCTGTGTAATCAAAATGTCACATTCAAACCGAGTTTATCATTTTGTCAAATAAGAAGTAGGTACATAACTGCCAGTAAAAATTCAAGAATATCAGATTTATACCTACATATTCCTAACAATCTATTTTATGTAAGACCGACTCAAAATTTTGATTCGGAGTTTTAAAGAAATTTTTAAAAATCCGTATATGGGAACGTTATTTACGTCAATTAAAATGTTATGAAATTAGTTTTTGTTTTGACAACTTTTCTTCCACGTAATTTTGATTTGATTCATACGATTTTTATGACGTGTAAGCGATGACGTCAGGGTAAAGATCCCCTGTGCGTACTGTAGTTCGCTGTGTGTCTGGTAACCTTTTTAATATGCAATGGCATATTTGACTAATTAGGTTAAAGACAGCTTCTTGTAAATACGTTATCTGAAAATATTTAGATTCTACAATCACTGTCCTATCAAAATGACGGATGGGGCATCTATACCGCAAAATAGGATAGTTAACCCCGAGGCATTCCGGATAGAAGTATAGATGCCCTGGGAGGGTATATTTAAAAAAAATATAAAATTAAACTTTTTTTGATAACTGGTTCTATTTATCCTGAGTGGGTGTAGGATTTATTAAAAAAGATCAAGACTGCGGATTTAAAATAGTTAAAATTTTGCCATTCATATCTCGCCCAATTTGCTTTAAAATCGCTATTTTCAATGCACAGGGTGTCCCATTTTCGACACCTTTATAGGGTATCTCCGTAATTGTTAGTGTTATCAAAAAAGTAATGTAGGCTCTTCTTGGGTCAACCTTAAAATGATAAAATCAAAATTTGAAAATTTTCGCTCTCTTAAGAGATACGGGGGAAAATCAACAAATTGACAATTTCAAAATTACGCTATATTTTCTTAGTTAAAACAGATACATAAAAATGTTCTATACAGAAGTTTCTTTATATTGATTGTTGAATAATCTGCCGTTTTCAGAATGAGTATGCGGGGTCAGATAAAAAAGTTATCGGACCTAACCTCATTGTTTTAAATCGAACATCCTGTATATTTTAATCTAAAAAGATACTATTTTAAATTCTTCTTTCAAATATATAACATACCATGGATGATATTGGTTTCCTAGGCGATTTATTTAAACTTTATTACTTTGAAGCGAAATAAAAGATTCAGATTAAGGTAAAAAATATCGCAAATGTTGTTGTGAATATGTCTAAATGGTTACCGTATTTCCTGATAGCGAACAAAATATATATTTCGCGCCAGTTTTTTTCCACTTTGAATATAAACTGATATCATATCAAATTTTTCAAAATGTTGATAGGTCATTTTCGCAAATGATTATATAAAAATGAAATTGACGTTAAATGTTAATAGTCAACATAGTTGTTTCTAGGATATTAGCTTTTGTTTCATGGTCTACTGTGGTTTAAAGTAATAAAGTTTCAATAAATCGCATATGAAACCAATATCATCCATGGTGTGTTATAGATTTGAAAGGAGAATTTAAAATAGTATATTTTTAGATTAAAATGTACAAGGTGTTCCATTTAAAAAAATGAGGTTAGATCCGATAACTTTTTTACGTGACCCCGTATACTTATTCTGAAAACGGTAGATTATTCAACAATCAATATAAAGAAACTTCTGTATAAAATATTTTTCTGTATCTCTTTTAACTAAGAACATATAGGGTAATTTTGAAATTGTCAATTTTTTGAAATTCCCCGTATCTCTTAGCGAGCGAAAATTTTCAAATTTTAATTTTACCATTTTAAGTTTGACCCAAAAAGAGCACATGACACCTATATTACTTTTTTGATGGAATTCCGGATATACCCTATAAAAGTGTCGAAAATAGGACACCCTGTACAGTTTGTTCAATATATTCAGAAAAAGTGAAAAGTTCAAAAACGTCTCAATGTGATTTGAATGGTTATTTTTTATGGGACATCACTCCCGGATCAGCGGGAGACATGGAATTTTTATTTTTTTTTCTACTATGTACAAACGGAATTTATATTTTTAGTTTATTTTGTACCTAGCGAAGCTTCACAATTAATGTTGTTTTTTATTTGTTTATATATACACAACTGTATTTCCTAGAGTATCTTCATTTTATGTGGGACAACACTCCCGAAATTACCTTACAATATTACTTATAAACCGATATCCATGATTAAATTCTATAAAGTACTTTCGTTTAAAAACATGAAAAATGTATGTAGTAAAATGGCAAATAAACGTATTTTGACCAGTATATGTTTGGTTACTGATTCTACTATAGGTACTCACATGGTTACCAGTACACCAGTCAATAAATTTTTGACACACTTTTCCATACCTCTTCCTGCATTTTTGTAATAAACTATGAGCTGTGGAAGCGGCTTTGCAATGCATTTCCGGTGGCGTTCCCTCCATCTCAATATCTGAGTCATTTATACTTTACTAATATACCCAAAAATAATATCCAAATTAAAAATATTGACGTTTAATATTGCCTGCGATGCGAAGCATTGTACAGCCAACTTAACGCAAAATCTATTGAAAATTTTCACGATTTTGACGGATCGTGGCTAATTTAATTGTGGAACTGTCACGTAATATAACATATATTATGTAACTATACTTATGCACAGCTTGGCTTCTAATAATATAGTGTGTGTAATTAAAGTTTTACTGATAAATATACAGTGCGTAATCGATTATTACTAATATAGGAGATGTTATTGCTTTGCTTGCTGCTTCAAATACAATGCGAATTTTTACAGTGAAATCTTCCTTAACAGACTCCTATAGAGCCTACACCTCCTTTAGTCAGATACTTTGCTTATCTCATGTCTTGACACAAATAATTTCTAGTCCCGTCTAAGAGAGATTTCACTATGCACTTAGAATTTTACACTAGACTAGGCTATTTTCAATAGCTTAACTGCTTCGCTTGAAATATGCACCCCAATTGTTCACTTACGTTACCGTTCACCATAATATCATACAACACTACACTTCAGCCACGAGATCAGCAATACTTAACAGGCTCACAGTACAAGCAAGGTTATTTCGGTGTCGGTGCGGGGTTCGATCGTCAGTACAATCCATGGTTCATTCATAGGCCCTGGTACACTCCATACACGCCCACATACTACCCCATGACCCCTATGTACCCCGGACATCCGGGCAAAGTAAGTGTAATCATTTGTGTAATAATTTCTGTACGGCGGCAGTAAATCTATTTCTGATAATACCATAGTTTATTATTTATTAGTAGTTTCCAATAAATCGCCTTACGAAAATGGACGTACCTCAAACTTACCTATGCTACGAGATTTATGGTTCGCAAGTAGCGGGTCAATTCCCATCTCACACCGCGTTCCAAAAAGTCCATTTTTGGAACGCGATTTCTTGAAGACAAATTATCTTTAAATTGCTTATAAAATTGCTTAACATTGCGAGGAAAATGTATCCTTACCCTCCATGTTTCATTTAGAAAAATAATTTCACGTTAATGATATTGCGATTTACAGAATATTTATCGTAGTCTAAGTCGATGGCCATAACGGTGCACCGACCCTCGCCCATAGCCTTGCACCATAGCACCGCACAGCCTCGCTTGAGCTTCGCACAGTAGTCCCTCGACATCGAGATATAAACATGGACTGTGCGTTGTTATCTTCTTCCGATGAAGAAGACAAAGTAATACTTATATGCTTAAAGAAAAATCAAAATTACCAGTTCATCCCATTAACATAAAGCGAAGATTCAATGGAGAATTTTATCACCTTTATAATGATCTAAGGAAATATCCTAACGCTTTTTTGAACATATGAGAATTACCATTACTCTTTCTTCCACTGATATAGATTGAGAATGGCAGTTCTTCCAATTTTTATTTATTCTCCTTTCACTATTACTTACGATATAATCAAAGGTGCATTCTCATATATTCACAAAAGCATTGGGGATATTTCCTTAGATCTTTATAAGGAAATTCTCATAGGATGCACTGGTAATCTTGATTTCTGTTTACAGTTTACATATACCACTTGGTGATATTAGCGTCTAAAAAAATATTTTCTTCATCGGAAGAAGATGACAACGCACAGTCCATGTTTATATATCGATGTCGAGAGACAAACTGATCGACAGGCAAGGCAATGAGCGAGGGTCGGTGCGCCGTTATGGCCACTACTGTGCGTTGCTATGGTACCAGCCTATGGGCGGTGCGCTGTTATGGCCATACACTAAGAGATGAAATGTTTGTCCTTACCTGTGTGATATTAGACATTTCTGGTCCCCAGCACAGGTTGTTATAGGTTATGAAAACAAAATATAATTCTTTATAACTAATTATCAAATAGTTAACACTACTTAAAGAAGAATAAACAAGTTTGTTACTAATAGCTCTTATAACCATATTTTGAAGATTAAATTCTATACAGCGTGTATCAGCCAAATGGACTAAATTATATAATAAATAAATGGGGGCATGTGCGAGAAAACGCTCGGACACGTCGATTGGTATTTCTAGTTGCGCATTTTTTTTTCAATAAAAATAAACTGTTTCGGAAATATTAATTGTTTTTAGTTTTATTGCATTTTAGCGTTTCTTTTTACTGATATGAAATAAAAAAAAGGTATAAATAGTTTTATTTACTTATGTCTAAAACGCGTGACCTAAGCAAATTGTTGTCTTTCTGCATGACAGTAGTTGTCAGTGTTATAGTCGTTTGAATTTCGTTAACTGCATATCGGAAAAATGGTTTATTTAACAGAAATGCACAAAATATCAATTCTACAGATGATTGGTTATGCAGATAAAACACGGACACAAATGGATGTTTCATGAAAAATTTCCAAATTTGCCGCCTATATCTCAAGGGAGAATTAGTAAAATGGAAAAGCAGTTTCGTCAGCTTGGACATGTAAAGCAGATAAAAAAAATAGCTGCCTATGCAATAAGTGATGATACAAAATTGGACATTATGTTTGAGTTTGAGGAAAACTCACATACTTCTAGTCGAAAAGCAGCCCCAATATTCGATGTTAGCCATTCATCGATTATTGAAACATTACATGAAAATAAAATTTATCCCTATAAAATGATACCTATTAATGAGCTCATGGAAGACGATTTTGATAGGAGAATGTATTTTTGTGAACAAATGATGGCAATGTTTGATAACAATGTGGTCCAATAAGAACATATTTTGTTTTCTGATGAGTGCACCTTTACACTTCACGGTCATGTTAATCGTCAGAATTGCCGCTATTGATCTTGGGAAAATCCTCACTGGATTAGAGACGAACATACGCAATATCCTAAGTAGGTGAATGTTTGGGCAGGAAATGTTGGAGATCATCCTTTTTTCATTAATGGCAATTTAAATGGCGATAATTATTCAGCACTGTTCCACAATAATGTCTTGCCAACTTTAACAAACTTATATCCTGATCCAGCAAACCCACAACTTCCAACGAATATCATATGGTTTCAGCAAGATGGCGCACCGCCGAATAACCAAATCATTGCCGGCACTGCCTCAACCGAGTATTTCCGAATCGGTGGATGAGGAGGCATGCATCGATGGAATGGCCAGCACGATCCCCTGATTTGACGCCATTAGAGTTCTTCTTATGGGGTTACGTCGAAAATATTGTATACAAAACTAAACCCCTGGATTTAGCTGATTTAAGAAGACGAATAACGCTTACGCCTGAGATGTTCAGTAATGTTAGAAGAAATTTCTATTTAAGATTAGGATATTGCCAAGACATTCGCGGCCAGCAGTTTCAACATCTGTTATATTAATGTTTTTTTTTGTTTCTTACATTATCATTTTATACAAGAAATAAACAGTATTACTTATTCGTTTTTGAGTGTGTTGTTAATTTTTGCAATAAATCTGAAAACATTTAATATTTCCGAAACAGTTGAAGATAGGTATAGGATATTGTACATTAAATATGCCTATAATTTTCTGAGGCATCCCAAACTTGAATAATATACGGGGTATTGTATTTAAAATAAGAAAGTTGGTATTGGCCACTGTTACATGACACACCCTGTATAAAAAGTTTTTATTGGAAAAAATGCGTAACTAGAAATACCAATCGAAGTGTTCGTGCGTTTTTCACACACGTTCCCATTTATCTATCTATAGAATTTATTCCATTTGGCTGATACACGCTGTATAGCCCAGTACCTTTAGAAACCTGAACAATTTGTGAATCACACGAAACACAAAATATAAATGAATATATTCTACAAATAATCAATTAAGAGTCAAGCCAATTCTAAATTTCATCAAAAATCACTTCTTCCCTATGAACAACCACAGTTTGTGCAAATGCGTGCAATTCATACAACAATTGTAGCTTCAACATTAAAAAAATTATCTTTGTAGCACTGTGCTTCTAGCAACACTAGAATTTTTCTAGTTATTACATCCTGAATAAATTGCGTTTATTCTCCTTTTTACCCATATGTACCTGTATGCATAGTTATGTTACTGTGTAATATTGTGTATGTTAAGAGACGCCCTTTTTATTCCTGAGAAAATCTAACAACCCGAACAAACCCTCATTTATAAATTTTCACATTTTTTCAATGGTTGTTCGGGTTTATACATAAAATTGGAATTTAACAACCTAGTTACTTATATGAATATTTTTGTAACAAAGCCTAAAATAAAGGATCTGCGGTAAGAACTAAAGAGCGACATAAGATTAACAAGGAAGAATTCAGTGTTGTTTGCTTATCAAGGATGAAAATCCTGCAAGTAGAGAGTTTTTTTTATGATCGGAGTACGTTAGATTTCTCATTTGACGATTTTTTCAACGAACACATCACATGATGTACCGCTCCATTTGATGAAAATGGATGGGAATGATTTCAACAAAATACACACAAATATTAGGTACAAATGCATTAAAACTGGAACAATTTAAGAATTAAGATTGGACGGTTTGTCATGCTGCGACAAGCCAACAGACAAAGATTGCAATTTTATAATTGATGTTAATGAAGCTGTTAATAAGGTATTGCATTCTATCAATTAGTTCCAGGTGATAATGCTAATGAACTAATTGTTAGTTTGTTCATTAGTCAAGCCTTGCTGGTAGACTTAAGAGTCTTATTAATTTGTTAGGGGAACGAGAGTTGTATTACAATACGACTATCGATATTTACATTTGCATTGCAACTATTAGATTTTAAAAGTTAATAAAAAGAAAGTGTACACGCCGATAAAATTTTTTGCAATTTATTTCACTGTTTAATTGTAACATATTTTCTGTATTGCTAGGTCTTTGGCGGTGATGCTCATTTCGATGCCGCCGAAAATTGGTCAATCAACAGCTACAGGGGTACAAATTTATTCCAAGTAGCAGCCCACGAGTTCGGCCATTCGTTAGGTTTAAGTCATTCTGATGTCAGATCAGCTCTTATGGCTCCGTTTTACAGAGGATACGATCCAGTTTTTAAGTGAGTATATACGGGATGCTTAAAATTTTCAACTAAATAAGTTATTAAATAAATCAATAGATGTGTTACGTACAGTCCACAATATGTTTAAAACTACAGTTGATAGTCAAGGGCTTGTCAAAGATGATATCGGTTATACGTTAAAAGGTAACTCGTCTAGGTCGTTAAGCCTTCTTCTTGAAAGTCCAGGACATTGAATTGAAATAATGTAAAACCCGCTCATGAATCTTGACCCCTTAGAAGAAAAATAAGGCATTATACAGTACTTACTGTGTGAATGTCCTGGACTTTCAAGGGGTCAAAATTCATGAGCGGGTTTTACATTATTTTACAGAAATGAATTAATACTTTAATTCGCATCGTCCTGTATGGAGTGTAAAAATATTATAATATTCCGGACTTCTGGACCACCCAGTATAATGAATTTACCATTTTTATCTCAATTTGCCTCAACTTTGAACTTGAACCTTAATTTTAAGTATGAATCAAAGATGGCGGAAGGTCATTCGGAGCAGGGGTGGAACCACCAGATACTTTCAATTTTTTTTGCGGTTGTTCGGGTTTGTTTGTTATTTTTTAACTAAAAAATGTAGGCACATTTAATTAAAATTTTCCATTTCATGAAGTTTATCTAAACGAATCAAAAAATAATATGTAATGAATACATGAGAATTTAATTTGACTGTGTCGGCAATAACTTGCAATGCCTACTACACTCCTCATGGTGTTTTCAATTTTCGTAAAAAAAAACACAACAGTTTTATATCACCCGGTATACTAATAGTTACTTTTTTAACCGAACCAATAAAAGCAGCGATATTCTTCAGAAGAAACCTACAATTAAAAAAAATCAATTAAAACAACTAACAAATTTCGAAAATACATAACATCAAACTTGAGGCAAATTTTTGGTTGTGCATCAAATAAACATATTACATAATATACAGGTTTGGCAAATATATATATTACTATCAGACGCCTAATATGCCAGCTGTTCACTACAATTCCATTAGATCTAAAACTAAAGTGTAAATTAATAATACTATTAAATAAGCTTCTATTTCCATAATCAAAGATCGCAAAAATTAAATAACAAAATTCGAAAAATTCGTACATAACTAATTTAGGTCAGTTCCTGATTATGCCACTGATTTAGGTATTGTAGATTGAAGACTTAGCAACACAATTCAAATTTTAAAATAATATTTACATTTTGTATAATAAAAAAATCAATAGAAAATAGCATTTCCAAAAAGTTTTTACTAAATGACTAGATTGAAAAAAGAAATTCTCGATCTAGTGAAATTTTACTAAAACTGGCCATGTCAAAATTGCTATAGGAGAGTGCCAATAAGGTGGTAGAGAGGGAAAGCAAGCGAATTATGATACGACAAGGAAATCTGTTTTCTCTTTATTGAATTCATAGCTGGTATAATACGTTCTCTTTTCTGTGCGTTAGGCGTCTCATTATAATAGTTGTTTGCCAAACCTATATATTATATGAACAGAAACATTAATTTTGTTATAAACGAGTTTATATTTTTGTACATTACATTTACATTTATTACTGTTTTTAGGAAAATATTGATTTTGTGTAATGATTCAATGGTTTAATTTTTTTTTGTAGTTTAGATCAGGATGATATTGATGGTATTCAAGCACTTTACGGCAAACAAACAAAGAAAAGTAGCCCGCCTTCATTAGACGAAGATGGTGACGGTGATGAAAGCCAAAATGTTCCCAAAAAAGTGCCTAGTCCAGGCCAAGGTAGATATTACTTACTAATTATAATCAACAAATTTCAACAAAATCTATAACTACCTACCAAAGATTGCATTTTTTTGCGTTCCCTCAAGTTTAAAGTTAATCAATATCGGCAATATCAATCTCCAAGAACAGCAAAATAATATTTGTTAATATCTGACTTTAATTAAAAAATAATCATCTTTAGGCACTAATTCAGATAATACTCTCTGCAAGGATCCATCCTTTGACACCATATTCAACTCAGCGGAAGGATATACATACATTTTTAAGGGTGACAAATATTGGAGGCTAACGGAGGAAAGCGTAGCTGCTGGATATCCAAAACTCATCACTGACGGATGGCCAGGTCTTGCTGCAAACATTAATGCTGCTTTTACTTACAAAAATGGAAAAACATACTTCTTTAAAGGTTCAAAATACTGGAGGTAGGTTATATATGTAAGAAACTGATTTTGCTAGTCATTAAAAGCAAGTAAGAGGTTAAATAGTAAGCAGGAAAATGATCCATATTCAAAAAAGGTTAAAAGTAAGCAGGGAAATGATCCACATTCAAAAAGTCAGTGTCGTATCACTTTTTTATGTGTGTGTGTAAGTTTCAATGGCACTGGAGAATCTCCAACAGACCAGACTATTTCACTTTTTTATAAAAAGTATCAGAAGTCAGGTTTGTCGTCAGGTGGATCGATCTCTAAAATAAATTGTTTATATCCTATTGACACATTCCAAAATTAACAATAATAGCTAAAGTAGGAGATATTAAAGAATTGCAAATTAAAAAAGAAACCCTATAGCAAAAAATTTAAGCTGTTTCGAGCGATGTGAACTTTCCTTTATAAAATGATCGATAGAACAATATTCTCAAGTATTACGATGTCATTAAGAAATACCCTTTATAAGAATAGGACCAATACTATTTAATTTAAATTAGTACGTAGCATGTGTTATTATATTTGTTTATCTATTAAACTTGAATTAAAGTCATGCATGAATATATTCTCATGTGCCGAGTTTGAATGCATTTTGGTGAGCCAATCGTAAGCTAAGCCAAGTAAACGTGATGGAAAGATGCACAAAACTCTCATAGTTCAGGTAATACAGCAAGCGCAATCAATTCTATGACGTTGATAATGGAAATATTGTCACTGACACTAATTTTCGTTTTGTCAATGTCAAAATTTTATTTCCTGGTGTTTGCTGTATTATCTGAACTATGAAAGTTTCGTGGTTTTACCATCAGGTTTAATTGAATAGCTTATGATTGGGTTACCAACATGTATTCAAACCCGGAATATGGGTTTACCATGATGGCCTCTTCAAGATATAATACTGAATTAAACATATTATCGGCTATGATTAAAAGCAGTGTGGTCTTATGGAAAATATTTGTCATAGTATTGCTTCGAGTGTTCGCTATAGAAGATGTATTTGTAGGTTATAATTTTATTATTTCTTCATTCGGAGACAGATGAAAATGTAATTAACTGGAATCCAATAATATTCTTATTCATTTTAATAGGTACAAGGGCAGAAAAATGGACGGAGAGTATCCCAAAGATATTTCCGAAGGTTTCACTGGTATTCCTAACGACTTGGACGCAGCGATGGTATGGAGCGGCAATGGTAAAATCTATTTCTACAAAGGAAGCAAATTCTGGAGGTTTGATCCTTCTCAAAGACCTCCGGTAAAAGGTACTTATCCGAAATTGATCTCAAACTGGGAAGGTGTTCCTGATGGTTTGGATGCTGCATTCCAGTGGACGAATGGGTATACGTACTTCTACAAAGGTGGAGCATATTATAGGTATGTATTTCTCACCACAAAATAGTTATCGAAACACTTTGATAATATTATCATAATATTGTGAGAGAGTGGATCAAGTCTTTCTTGAAAGACAGAAGGATAGTTCTTAAATTGGGACAAACCTTCTCAAGCCCAGCTAACCTTGAGTTTGGCGTTCCGCAGGAAAGTTTCGCCGCTTCTATTTTTGATTTTCTTTAATGACATGGAGGAATTCCTTTCGTTTGATCAAACTACTTATCTTGTATGCCGATGATACTACCATCTGTTTGTCTACAGAGTCTCTAAGTGTTCTCAAACTGAAGGCACAAATCCTTATTAATGCATTCTTTGCATGGTGTTCTACTAATAAACTATTTAAAACTTATTATCTTGCATTTTATAAAAGGCGCATTGTTCCGGACATTGAACTTCGTCTGGATGGTCAAGTGATACAGCGGGTAAACAGGTGTAAATTCCTTGGATTGTTTATTGATGAGCGATTGACCTGGAGCTTTCACGTGGACAATGTTACTGCAAAGCTTAACTCTGCGTTCTTTGCCATTGTCAACTTAAAAAACCTATTGACAGTTTCTCAACTGTTATCGGTCTATTATGCATTAGAATACTCACACCTTTACAAAAACTGAAAAACCACGAAGAATTTTATTCAACAATAATGACAAATAGGATAGTTGTTAATCCAATACTGTCAAATGTAAAAGCAGGTATGAAAAACGACCGTTCCAATAAGGGCTTTAAAAGAAGCACGCAATTTTTAGAGTTCCCCGATTGTTTTTCTGGAAAGTTGTTTAAAACCTCCCTAGATAATGTGAATTGTTTATGCTTTAAAGACTGTGAAGCAAAGACGTATCCTCCTTGATTTAGACATTCGACGGAAAAAGTATATTGACTTTGTCTAGGACACCCAAGGAGGCACCCTTTTAAATATAATAAGCCAAGTCCACAACACCATGTATCATATTCTGTTAAAAGTTAAATTTTAGATTGCGTGAACCGACATATTAAAAAAGTTCAAAATCTGGATTTGGAAACCCAGAACTCTTTGGTGGTCACCTTAAAAATTCTTCGTAAATTGACTAATTCTTTTCCTAATTTTCAGGTTTAACGACAGAGCTTTTGCAGTTGACGTGACGACGCCGGCCTTCCCCAGGTCAACTGCCTATTGGTGGTTCGGGTGTCAAGATGCACCTTCGGGAACCGTTGGAACTAGTGAGTCTCGGGGGTGGTTACAGAATGGAGAGGGCGGTACGGTACAATTCGATGATCAGAATGGGTTCGATATGGATGCAGGTAGGAAAAAAAATCTAAAATTTGAAACTTTCTAAATGAATTATTTTATTAAAGAAATAAATGTTACAAATGCTCTTAAAGTAGATGGCCAAAACTATGCTCTCAAAGTAGATTATATGTAATGTCATATATCGATTTTGCATGTTTCTGAAATTAAACTATTAAGGAAGAAGAATATATTTCAATTTATTGGCCATGAAACCCGACAAAACTACTTTTATTACAAATTTAAAATCGTCTGGCCTGTTAGAGATTGTCCAGTGCCATTGAAACTAACACACATATTACAATATTTAAGTGTTTTACTACAAGTTTTAAGAGTTTTTAATAACTATATAAAATACAAACCCGATAAAATCCGAATAAAGGTTTGTAGTAGTATATAAGTGTTTAAATAATTGTAAACAAAAACACAATACCTTTCTTACTTTTATTAAAAATTTGGTCACTAGAGAAGTGCAAGATCGATACTGTAGTTTGCCAATAAGTTAATAACATTTATAAACATTTATAGATTGCAAATCGAGGGTGAACTTAATATTGGTCGTACGAATGTCGGGTGAATTAGAATTCTGGAAATTTTAAAATGTTATAGGAAATATTATTTTAAACACAAGGTCTAAAATTTTCTGTACGCTTTAGAAGTAAAATATATCGTATGACAATGATATTTTGGACCTCTTAGATAGTAATTATTGATACCGCAATCAAGAAGTTGTAAATTAATGGTCTTCAGTTATCTATGTGCGACAGCTGAGGAAGGAATATTGTACCATCGGACAAAAATCTTGATCATGATGATGATGATGATTACCATAACACTGCACTTTTTTGCTTTGCTCGCGTATGTCAATTTATTTTCTTTAAACGTTTCAGTTTTCCAAAAGTTGCCTACATAAGGCTTACTCTTCTCGGTTTAGTTCGTTACTTGTTCAATACTATGATCCACAACGGGGATTTGACCGCTTATGACAAAGGCTTCTAAATCAGGCCCACTCTTCTGTGGATCTTGGTTGTTTGATTATCTCGGCTCACTCTGATCTTGTGGTCGCATAATTTGCTCAACAGAGATTTTGTCGCTTACTGTGAAGTTTATTATAAACTGAGTATCTAAATATTCATTTTTAGCCTATTCGATACTCTGATAATAGAACAATACCATCAGAAATTTGAGGTAATGTATTGGTTACTCCATTTAATAAAACAAATATACGAACTAACAAAAAATATTACCTTGAAAGGCACTGATGATTCAATTCAATTCTGTTTGTTCGATGATAATTTTCCTCTAACATTTTTAAACATTTAAGAAGAAAAATTTACTCCAACTTAAATTCAATTAATTCTTAAGTTTGCCCTCCTCCTTAATTTAAACCAACATATTTTTTTAAACCAGGGTAGTTCTATCAAACTAACTAATTAATTAAGATTAACCCAGTTTCATCTGATTCATGTTTAACATGTGTCGCCCTCTTCATCAAGTATGTATGACTACTTTTGTGCTTTTTATTTATTGTATATGCACTGTAGATAGCTGTAGATTGTTGTGTGTTTTAACATTATTTTGCACATTTAAAGGACACCAAATATTTTTCAAAATTTTCTGAATATAATTTATAATTACTGATATGGTGTTTGTGGTACTATTTGTATAATTTCTTGTTTGGTGTCTTTTACTTCAAGATTATTTTTGCATTTATGAAAATTTATTTTTAATTTCTTGCTTATTTTAAATTTTATGTTGCTTAATTTTGTTTGTTCAATATAGAGAATATTATGATGAAATGTTTTCACCATTTTATAATTTCGTATTATACGACTTAACAAAATTTTTCATTTTGCAAGTTTTCCCGATTAGTAAAAGTTTTCCATTTTTAAAATAAAAAATGCAAAAATATTTTTTATGCCAATAGCGACATTCACTAACCTTATTAAATCACCTAACCCGATCCATGCTAAACGAATGGTTGCACGGCTATGATTTTCGATATGTTGAGCCACGCACGCCAATGGACAGTAGAATTTTTAGTTACTTTGTTAGTGTTAAGAACTCTAAAATTATTACGGTAGTTTTCTCGCTGGTCTAACAGTTTTAAACATAATAGTCCATTAATTATGAAAATTATGCATTTTTAAATTTAAGAACCTAGAACTTTTTTAAAGTGATTAATAACAAATTAAAAAATACCTCCAGCATTTAAAACGTTGAAAAAAGTTTAAATTTTACTTTTTATATAGTTATTTGCAGATGTCCCGCATAAAATTCACATTTTTGGATGCGTTTATTCTAAATAAACCGCTTAAACACGTAAAATGATTTACGACTAATTTATATGTTGATACGTCTAATTGTACGGAGTAAAGCATAAAACCTAGATACATTTAAATTTGACATAATACGTTACATAAAAATTGAATTTAATTTATTTTTTAAACTAAACCAATTAGATATATATTTGGGTAAGGTACAGGGCCAAAAACACCGCCATGCCACTCGAGGTAAGAAAAAATTACTCTTTTTTTCTAAATGCGTTAAATTATCGAAAACAATATGATATTTACTGTCGGTCAGATTGATGATGGTGTAGACAACATATATATAAACAGTATATTGCTAATACCATCTGCAATTAGGTCCCCGCTATGGACATCGAAGGGGGCGTTGTGAGTTTGCGTAGTTCGGAAATTTCCTCGTGAAAGTAAACATTCCACAGGACCGGATTTCAACTTTTTTAATCTAAATTTCACTGGTTAGTTAGGAAAAATATTGCAATGAAAATTTCGATTAGTTCGATTTAAGACAGCGTTCCATGCATGCGATTTCTGACGATATCATGATCCGACGGTGCCCTGAATTGTATAAACTTTAGGTGCCAAATTCCGTCCGAATATTTGTAACAATCGACACGATCAGCTTTATTTGAACATTCATCCGACGTCGTATGTTTCTTAATCTCACTTTTTTCTATACCAAAAATTAAGAATGAATGACTATATTAACTATTTTGGGAATTATTATCAGCTACTAATGCACCAAATTAAAAATGCATTAATTTTAAGGTTAGGTAGTGATCACATATATATTATATTATATACGAGTGACACTCTCTTCTTTTTTTACAAGCTTTATAGTGAAATTCGGTTCCGAAGATCGGATAATGTAATAAACAAAATATTTTCGTATATATGTACATATCTGAAATACTTTATACCTGGTATTGATCCACGACTTTTGCAAAAAAGCACCAGACACTTGTGTCCTTTCATCTTAAACAAAACAAGTCACTAACCTACCAAACAGCGAATCGAATCACCACAAATTAAAAACTCCTCTACAAAAATTGATGTTAGGTAATGAAAGTTTATAAGCACTAATATACCGACAACAATGTAGATGAGCCACTTTTTATTCTGTAATTTGAAAAAGCATCCAGAACCAAAGATGGCTACGAATAAAAACAAACAAATAATGTCGGGCCGGCTCTGACGCGATCGATTAAATTAACACCCGACTGCGCAAACGCAATATGTCCGCGCCTTATCCCATAGCGCGGACACTTTTTGTATTTTGGAACGATCGTATTGGCAATATACTGTTATACAATATATGCATAGCGGCCCTTGGACGACGGCAATTGTTGGTGCCAAACGCAATTCTTCTTAAAATTATATAGGTAGTTTAACAGTTGATATAACAGTGTCAATTTTTCATAAACTTCTTATCATAAATTGACAACACTGTACGCTTGCTGTCTTATATTTTGAGATTGAATGACCTGTCAACAGAATACGTGTATCCATGACCCTCCACAAAACAGATGCGGCTATTTGAAACTTGGGAGTGAGTCTAGGTGCGTGTAGGAGAGTTAAAAGCAGGACCTAAATATATATTTTTTTTAAAATTAAACAAACTCCTAAATCGCTTCACGTGGTTACGCGTTTTATATGCAATAAACTATTCCAGAAAATTTCAATTTTGTGCATGTCATTATAAACATTTTAAATGCCTTTAAAAAGTATATGGTATGAATATTAAAAATTTATCAAATAGTCAGTCTGTTAAAGTTAGAGTGGTTGGAGGAGAAAAACTTCATTATTTAAGTTGTTGCAATTTGTAGTATTTTTAATTATTTCTTAATAGTTAATTATTAACCATGAACCGACCAAATGGTAGTTTACGTTATGTTTTTCTGTTAGTAATGTTAAATATTATATATTTAATTTTAGAAAATTATATTTCGTTTGAATAACTTATATACAACCAGTATGCGAACCGGGAATATCTAATGTCTCATCGGTAAGGACAAACACTTCATCTCTAAGAGCTTGATTTCTAGAAAAATATTTTGAAAATCGTAATAGTATTCATAAAATTGATATTATTTTTCTAGTTGTGGATCTATTTCATGAATAACGAATCATTTTCTTGGCATGTTTTGTAAACAATTATTATCTTTGTCAAATCATAATATTATTATGTTAAAAAATAATTCATATTTGAATCGATATAATCAACATGCACCATTTTAAAACTAAATTTGAGACTTTAGCACAATAAAGAGGTTTCTATATCTATGACCTTCATAGCGTCAATCACCTCCACCTGCTGCTGACGTGGTTTTGAATCCGATTCCGATTTGCATCATACTGTTAAAGGTGATGAAACACGTTTATTGTGTCCCGCTTGAACTCTTGGTCGTAAATAAGTATATTTGCACGATTTATAATTTTAAATGTAAAGAACGATAATGTTTATAATTAATAATATAATAAAACTTTCTAAAAATTCAATTAATTTAAAAGAAAATATAAAATTTTAACAATTCGGCTTACATTGTGATAAAATTCGTATACGTCCTTTAATCTAGCCATCGCATGACTATTCTGTAAAATGCGTGAATCATAATCGGGAAAATTGTGCAACAGAGACGATATGCGAATCATACTGGTACAAATTGTGATTCCATCATTTTCAAATATAATATAGATAATTATTTTACATTAGTTCAAAAGTTAATTTTAAATTTTAATTAAATACAGGAACGGAAAATGGTTTCTGTAATCACAGTCTAATATTTCTTCAACCCGATGTAAGTTTCATAAGTAAACAAGTAAGTTCGGCTAGAGAACTGTTATTCTTAGTATAATTATTGCAGCTTAGCTTAAAATACAAAATTTTTTGTAAATTGTATATACCTCGAACAATCACCTAACTTTAACAACTCGACTAGAGCTTTGGGGCGCAACTAGCTTTAACGGTGTATTTTTGTCAGTTAATCGTATCCTTCGGTCAATGTTTAATTGACGTGGCTACATTCCAGAGAACTACCGGAGAGCCCCCAGCAGGCAGTGAAAATGTGCCGTCCTTGGGAAACCATTTATAAGTATGTGCCGTCTTTCATTTTTCATTTTAACATTTTTAGCTTTAAGTTGCGTTATGGATGATGAAACTTTCCTCCACGTGTTCAGGTTAAGTTTCTTTTTCCGTAAAAAAATATCACTGATGGTTTCGCCTCTCTTCATCAAAAATGGTGAACTTTTGAGTCTCCCATTAATTTTGTGGAGAGCCAATTCCATCCCTTGCTATTCTAATAAGCTTTTGGGTTATTGGTTTATTTTTCGTATAATTTTTTTTTGCTAAAATCATAATCTAACCTTATAAGTGGCGCTGGAATTTAATGGATATATTAATATTCTATAGAGTTACGTCTTACTTAAGCTAGGTTTTATTGGCTTAAATAATACAAGTCCAATGCTATTTTGTTAAGGACATTTATATGTAAAAAGTTATTAGTTTTGAAAGAGACTAGAAAATACTAAAAAACTATTTAACTAACAAAAATTTTTTTGATAATATTATTTTTCAACACACACGGTGATTGATGGTGGATTGCCTATTAATTTATGAAGAACTAGTCAACGTATCACTTTGAAAATTTGGCAACTTATATAAGTGTCCCTTAAAAATATTTTTAACCGTACAGTGATACCGCTTCTACCAGAAAGTATTATCAATTTTGATAATTTAAATGGAACACCCCGTTCATTGCGGCTGATATTTTACTCTCTGACATATTAACACACTGAAATTTGGTTGGGCGTCAGGTAATACCCAGAGGTCTTTTAAATTAATTGATTCGGCCGATACTAGGTGGAAATCCATAACTATAATATTATGGGAAGAACTAAAACAGAGTTGAACTTGTAAATTTAAATCTATATGACAAAAGAGACATAACATGTTTCGCCATACTATAGCTTCGTCTGATAAAAGTAATATCCTATCACCATCATCAGATGAAAGTGATAGGATATCACTAACATCTGACGAAGCTATAGTATAGCCAAACATGTTATGTTCCTTTTTGTAATATAGTGGAAATTTACAAGTTCAACTCTGTTTTACTTCTTCCCATAATATTATAGTTATGGATTTCCACCTAGTATCGGCTGAATCAATTAATTTGAAAAACCTCTGGGTATTACCTGACTCCCAACCAAATTTTAGTGCGTTAACTTGTCAGAGAGTGAAATATCAGTTTACCTCTGTTTTACTTCTTCCCATAATATTATAGAGGTCTTTTACTCTGTTTCCAAATATTCATCATCATGCATTTTATCTTTGGTCCCAAGACCTCTTGAAATTGTTTAATTTTGCTATACCTATCTCGGACAGTTTTTGACTGATGATCATGATCAGAAACAGTTAGACATGGATATAGGAAACTGTTAATAAAAATTACTTGGATTTTTATATTAAATCGACGAATGTAAAAATATACAAGGCGTTCTATTTAAAATAGCAATCTTAATGTGAAAATCGGTCATATATCCGGTCAATATATCAGGTCGGCATCTTGCATAGCGAGTACCAATATTTCAAATAAATATATTTTTAGATCTCGAAGTCCTTTAGTAGGCCACTCACCGTCAATCGCCCTCTATATTATTGGGAAGGAATCGTTTCTAATGCCACTAAATTAACATCTCTTAAGATAATTGCAATTATGATATAATATTAAACCCAAAAGCTTTACGATATTTTACATTATTATTAATTTGCATTATTTATATTTTTTTTGGCAAACTGTGTTGCTTGTTTCTGTCTTTTTGTGTTATGTGATTTAAAAAGCTATGTTTTTCATGTCGTGTAAAGCAAAATTATATAAATTATATTTTTTTTGAATTATCCTCTAAATCATATTAACTACATAATTTGTTTAAAATATCAACATTATTTAATAGCTAAATCGGTATTTTAAATTCGAATAAAGTTATAAACCTAATGGTTGTTTAACATTTTGATAAAATTTGCATGTGAAATATTTTTACCATTAAAAAGTCATATATTTTTTTATTTCAAAACTCATTAAAATGAAACGAGCCTACTATAATGAAGTTGGAACGAACAAAAAATATTGTGGATAGCTTTGTTGAGAATTTTATTATGTGGATAACGTGTTGACTAATGACTTCATTACCTAGCAGTCGTTAGGTAAAAATTACAAAAATAATATACCATTTCCCAATTACTTGAGCGGTACATTTACATAAATATCATGCAACAAATTCAATCGTTAGTTTGTCGATCAGTGGGTGATCAGATAAGTTTAAACGAGTTTCAGTTTATTTGGAATAATTTTATAAGCTCTTGAAACTAAATATTGAATTACCAACAAACAAACAATGTACGTAAATATTAATATAATAAAACCAGTGACAGGAAACAAGGAAATAAAATTATTTAAAATAAGTAAAACCGATACAACTTTAAAAAATTCTATTTTGAAGACATGAAATCTGAAAAGCTTTCACCATGATTTATAAATTTATAAAAATAACCACCATGTTACCCAACATTGCCTTACTATTTTAGCTACGCACTATATAAGATATATACAGTATGATCCAATAATAATATAATAGATATACAGTCTGGTCCATTAAATTTGCAGACACCTAACGAACAGGAAAGAAAACGTAATTTACAGTCACTATTAAAGGAGAAACAATTTATTGTTCAATTTAGGTAAAATTTGACTTCATCATAAGTTTTTGCTCCAATAAAGGAAAAAAATGCCATAATTAAATGGGACCACGCGGGTTTTGTTAAATTTCTCAAATTTGCCATTTTCTCCACAAAATGTCGAAAAATATCATTTATTGTACGAATCTAAAAAAAAATTATATGGGAAAGTTGTTTGCATTGTAATTTTATAGCCACATTCCAACTTTGAATCACTTATGATAATTATTTTTGTTCGGGTTTGTTATATATATTTTTTTAAAAACGTAAATTTCGGGCATAATATTAAGACTAAAAGTAAAGTATTACATATTTCTGAGAAGCTTGTTAAAGAATGAATTAATTATTAAACAAATATATAGGGAGAGCCTTTTAAAAAAAAACAATATATTTTTTTCTTGAAAACTATTGATCGTAGAAAAAACCTGAGTACGTCACTGGATTTTGCGTAAAGACTACAAGGAGAACAACATGTTTCATTTTGATAAGTTACTGGGTAATCTTGGTAGAAGGAGAAAGCAAGCGAATGAGGATACGACAAGTAGTTCTGTTTCTTTATTTAATTTATAGCTGTTAAAGTCAGCAATTTTTGTCTCTTGTGCTGGCAATGGCAATTATAATTGCACGTATTCATGAGCACTAAACCGTTCTCGATCAGCTGGCCCAATACTGCTCGCATTGCCGGTGCAATACGAGAATGGAATCTGTATTACAGTCGGCAATTCTATTCTTCTGGCAATTAAAATTACACGGATTCATGCGCAGTACACCGTTCTCGATCAGCTGTCTCGCATTGCCAGAAATGGGGCACCCGCCATTTTCATTGACATTGCCGGTGCAAGTCTGGGTAGAGATGGATTATTCTGTTATGTTTATTAGTTGGTCGAAGCACCTGGTACTTAAATTAACAGTTCACATTCTTTATTAAGCATATGTACTGCTAATTCGTAGCAACTTTTTTGAACTGCCATTTGTAACTAGCAGTAGGTGCTTTAACTGCTAATCAAGACGAACAGGTTTGCCCATCTCTAATTCTGGGGGTATTTTAGGGATTTCGACACTACCAACTGCTGGTCTGGCTGTTAGCAATGCGCCAGCTGAACGAGAACGGTTTACTGCGCATGAATTCGTGCAATTATAGTTGCAATTGCACCGAACATTTTTATTGCCGACTCTAATACGGCTGTTAGATTACGTTCTCCTTTCTGCCCGTTATGGGTCTAATATTTGTTTGGAATCCTGTATAATTATAAGAAACTTAGCGATATTACTATTTGTATTTGTTAATAAATTTGAAGAAACTAATTATTTTATTTCTTATACCAGGTGAACATCACGACGATTCATCAAGCGATCCATCTTTAGAACCCAATCACCTTCGCGGTGGTCAAAATAGCGGGAACAGCCTCAGATCGGCTAAAGTGATTACGTTATTCTTATTTATATTAGCGACAATTATTACCAGGAGGATAACTATATCGTAGAGCTTACAAAGTGTATATTTTGTTTTATAAACGAAAGAGCCTTTGACTGATGGACTTTTTAATTAAATAACGTGTGATGTTTTAGAATTTTTGCAAAAACCAAGTGTCTTAAAAGTGCCTAGATATATATTTTAGAAAATAATACGTTGCACGTCATGATAGGCCCTAATAAATTATAATAATGATTATAAAACATAATTTATATGTCATACCAGTACATTATTGTGTTTTTATACCTTTGAGACCATCTACATAATGGATTACTTTATACCCGTGCAGGCATAAAGTACACAGTACACATCAGTTCCGCGCTGGCATTAAGACGCGAAAAACAGTTTTTGATTAACTTATTCTTTATTAACAATATAACAAAACATAAATTGTATTGTAATGTATTTACATAGAACTGGCAACTCTGGCAAATCTGGAAGGTTCCGCTGATTCCTGTAGCAAAGGTTGATTCATGATTTATTGTCTGGGTCTCTAGTTTCTGTAAGGAAATGCGAGATCTAGATGGTACGTCTGCCAACATCATTGAAACCTCATTTTTTGAGGATATGCTATCCTCTAAATATCCTTCAGCAACTGTGGTACTCTTCCATCCACCATGGCGTTTCAGCGTAGTCATACTTGCTCCAGCTTCTACTAAAAGATTTGCCGACGATCGACGTAAACAATGATCAGTGTACTTTTCGGGGTTGTTCAAACTCAAATATTTTGCAATAATGCAGGGAATTTTTCAAATGTGTTTTTCCAACAACAGTTGTTGTTGTACAGTATAGCGGCCTCGTCTGTAGCTTAAAAATAGTATTTTTTTCTGTGCAGCCATGTGGCCGCAAAGACATATTATAATCTCTTATAAGTTTCGAACTATTCATTTCGTCTTTATCTATAATGGTGAAAACTCGTTTTCTGTTAGTTTTGGTTTCTGGCACCGTTACAACAAAGACTGATTTTCTATCTTCTACATGTGTGACTAACATGTCTTCTTTATCATCGAATATTTAGCTCACAGGGAGCTCGGGGAAAATTTTTCAAATAGATCATTAAAGTACCCCAACAGCACAGTTTCGTTTGCATTTTCTGACATCCACTTCAAAAATTGGTCATATTCTTTGTCGTATGAGTCTCGGTAACAGGTTTTGCGTTTCAGACTTTTTTTTCGAATTTCAAACCTTGTTCCATTTTTGATTTATGTCTTTGACACATTAAACATTTGAATACTTATCTCCCTAGCAACAAGAACGCAGGCTATAATAATGTCAAGGTAATGTCGCAGGTAAAAATAAAAAATTGGTAAATCAAATTAAATTTTAAAAATTTATTTACTATTAAAACGAACTGGTATGACATAAAAGTTTGTATGCACCACGGGTACTAGTAGATATATACCCTCGGGCGACTTACGAACCCTGGGGCCAGATGCCCTCGGCTTCGTAAGACTGTCGCTCTCAGGGCATAATCATTGACTTAGTACCCTTGATACATAAATAACTATTAGAGTTTCTGAACAACTAAAATGAATATCGTGCCTAACCAAAGTAATTATTGTACGAAATATACCTACCATATGTATTTTATTAAAAAGATTACTTCTTTGATTTGAATTAAATTATAAACATATTATAGATGAAAAACGCTAAAGTGGTATTTATGATTTTAACGGTATCATCAATGATGTGCAACTGTTATTGTTTTATATGGACTATAAAATGATTGTGATGTAAAATTTTTACTTTTAAAAACATTATTTTTTTGTAAATAATGCTAGTAGCAGATCAACATGTATTATGTTATACAATTTTATAATATTTCTTTATTCGCAGAAGTGTGTGCAATTTTTATAATCGATTTTCCGCTTCAGTGACTACGTATACAACGCATAATTACGATCCACTTGAATCGACCGGATGAGCGGATGTTCCAATGAAATCTGATTTTACCATTTGTTTCAAAAAACATGGAAAATCGAGATATAGCGAAAACAGAAGAATGAGCGAAGCGAAGAAGAACGAGTAATTCTAACCAATTTTTTTATTTGTTTTTGTTTTATTTGATGGAAAATTTACAAAGAATTTTCAGCAACATTATCTTTTCTAGTGAAAATGCGGCAATTGTTACTTATATAGCTGTAAATAAGGCAGCTAAGGGAAAAGGCAAATTCGAAATGTTCCCTTCCTTTCGCAACTCTTTAGTAACACCTTTTTCTGACATTTTCCTATAATTTGTTGTACACAAATCATAGTTCTCATCTCTTTTTTAATAAAGTTGAACAAACCTCCTTTAACAAACACTAATAAAAGTAGGGTTACGTTCGCCAGTTCGCATCTATGTTCCTTTTATAGACTCAGCTGATTCCTGTATTTATCGGTGATGGCACATTTTCTATCCATTTTATTCAATTCAATCTCAACAAATAGAGCTGAACTAAGCTTTGTAGCTGGATTCACTTGAAACACCATATTCAAGTGGATGTAAGTGCATCCGATCGATTTCATCCGATGTAAGTACCCGTTGTATACATAGTCAATGTAAATTTATTTTACCCATTTAGAAACTAGGCTGACAGAAATGCACTCGGTGCATCTTTTTCGGAACGAGGTTTGGGTTTAGTGCAGTTGAGAAATAGCGGAAATTATCGTTAACATGAGACTATCAAATTGCAATTGCTTGCCTTTTATAGTTTATATTTTATTCTCGGTTCGAACTCCGATAGAAATAAAAAGATCGTATCATTTTATTAGCTGATGTGATGAGCCGCCAACGGCTTCTTTACAGTTCGACCAAGTCCGACACCTCCACGGCGCTCCTCGCCGACATCGGTGCAGTTATTTTGCGAGGCGGTGTCGGCTTCGCTATATCTGCTCGCAAAATATACTATATAATGTCGAGAGAGAATTTTTATTTGGATTGAACTTCGATCACAGAATAAAATATCAACTATAACAGTAAATATGGATGCTGCTATTTCAAGCCTGGAAGGCTCAAAAGTTTGATATTCCTTGTCCCCTTTTATGAATATAATCTTATGTTTAACCCCCTAGCCGTCTATTCTCCAATCTCGAATGATAATATAGCATTCGGCAATTGATCCCTATGTAAATCTGGATCTGGTCTAAGGCGAGGTTATGTCACACAAACAACTTGTCAATTTGTATCTCTAACCAATTACCTATGTTTAGGTTTTAGTGACGGTGACAACTTCACTGAGCTCGCTTTACAAAATATACTCCTGAATATTTCACACCGCTATTTTTAAGCCAATCAGAGACTTGGTTTTTTTGTTTGGTTTCCATGGAAAATCCAAATATTTTCGGAATATTCATCTACCAGGGTATATAGGTTTTAACAAATTTTTCACCATTGGAATTTGGCTAACGGTAGAAGATATAAAGTCGGTTAAATTAGGGCAAGGTTTCCTACTCATGGGCTCAATAATACGCCGCAAAAAAAATCGAAAATAAATACAGGGGCTTTCAAAATATTTGAAAAAATCTACAATTTTGTTTCTCGGCTTTTATTTTCTTCTGTCTTTGTTCGAAGAATTGAATAAATTTCACTATCTTTTTCCTACTTTTTATTCACAAGATGGCATTATCAGATCTTTAATGCGACGTTTCGTCTTTCGGTCACCGTCATCAACTTAAATTTATTTGAATAAGCGCCTGGATTTTTTTTTGTTTAAATTGTGAAAGAGGGCCTAAATCGTTCTGCAGTATACAACAATTATGTTTTTCCGGTATTTTGTTGCTTAAATTGACAATCTTCATTAAAATTCCCCTAGTAAGTTCCTCTAACTTACTTTTGATACCGAATTTAAGGAAAGGCAATCACAGGAACTTATTAGGGGTATTTTCATGAAGATGACCAATTTAAGGAACAAAATGTCGGAAAACCAGTAAGTGTTGTAAACCGTGGAACGTAGCTTTGATTCCTTCTTCATAATTTAAACAAAAAAAATCCAGGCCTGAAATCGAAAAGTGGCATTAAAGATCTGATGATGTCAACGTTTGGACAATAAAAAGTAGCAATGAGATAGTGAAGTTTACTCTGGGACATCTCAGGAAAAAATAAAAACCGAAACCCAAAATTTAAATTTTCTCAAATATTTTGAAAGCCTCTCGGTATGTTATTCGGCCCATAAGTACGCAACTTTGCTTCAATTTAACCGACTTCGTATCTCTTAACGTTCCCGAAATACTAATGATGAAGAACGAATTTGTTACACCCTGTATATCTGGACGATTAATAAGTGGACATATTTATGTCAAAATAATGACACATGGAATGGACTTTAACTTGAATTGTCAACTAAGATGATTTTTCAGGTGTGAAATTGTCTTATTGAATCCCCACGTGCTGGAATTAATAACCCGAAAAAATTTTCCAGTTCACGCATGTTTTAAAAATAACCTCGAAAAAAACATTTAATTCCCTAAAAAATATTTAAGTAAACTGGAACTGTTATAAATATAAACAGTGTTTATACAAATATTTCCATAAGTTCATTATAATTTTATTACAAAGTCTGAAATCAGCTTTTGTTTGTTGAAAAGTAAACGAGACCATTATTTCAAAAATAGCGTTTTATTTACTTTATCATAAATTATTTTCTTTGAAACAGGGTTTTTCCAATAATTTCCTGGTAGTGGCTAGCCTATTTTCCTCCAGAAATTATGCCATTTGTAAAGGCAGTCCTTTGCAAAATTATCCTCGCATTAGTCGTTCCCACTCGTAAAAATGTCGAGAAATTTTTCGCATTCGAGAAATGTGAACTTTCAATTCATATGATTTTTAAACGAGATTATGATGATCTCGCGTCCGGCATTAGGTAATCGCGACTGGAGAATAGATCGTCGATATTTCTTTACAGTAGAATCCTTCTATGGCGTCCAGAAACTATTTTATAAAATGTCAATTTTCAACATTTTTATAGGGTATCTCCGTTATTGTTAGGGCTATCAAGAAAGTAATGTAGATGTCATGTGCTCTTTTTAATAATGGTAAAATCAAAATTCGAAAATTTTCGCTCGCTTAAGAGATACGTGGGAAAATCAAAAAATTGACAATTTCTAAATTAATCGATACTTCCTTAGTTAAAAGAGATACAGAAAAATGTTTTATACAGAAGTTTATTTATAATGATTGTTGAATTTGCCGTTTTCAGAATAAGTATACGGGGTCAGGTAAGAAAGTTATCGGACCTAACCTCTGTTTTTTAAAATGGAACACCCTATATATTTTAATATAAAAAGATAGCATTTTAAATTCTCTTTACAAATATGTACACACCATGCATGATATTGGTTTCCTAGGCGATTTATTTAAACTTTATTATTTTAAACCACAGTAGGCCAAGAAACAAATGCAATATCCTAGAGACAACTATGTTGACATTCTAGTTATTATTAATATTTAACGTCAATTTCATTTTTACATATTCATTTGTGAAAATGACTTATCAGCATTTTGAAAAATTTGATATGATTTGTATCATAAATGGCGTGTTATAAATTTGAAAATAGAGTTTAAAATGCTATCTTTTTAGATTAAAATATACAGGGTGTTTCATTTAAAAAAGTGAGGTTAGGTCCGATAACTTTCTTTCCTGACCCCGTATACTTATCCTGAAAACGGCAGATTCTTCAGCAATCATCATAAATAAACTTGTGTATAAAACATTTTTCTGTATCTCTTTTAACTAAGAACATATAGGGTAATTTAGAAATTGTCAATTTTTTGATTTTCCCCCGTATCTCTTCAGTGAGCGAAAATTTTCGAATTTTGATTTTACCATTTTAAGTTTGACCTAAAAAGAGCACATGACATCTACATTACTTTTTTGATAGCACTAACAATAATGGAGATACCCTATAAAAGTGTCGAAAATGGATACATAAGTACATAAAGAAACCTGTTTTTTCATATAATAAGATACTAAATTTGTTTAAGGGCTTCCTTTAAGTTGTTCCCCGTGAAAATAGGAACAGTATTACTATTGTTAGGATTTATAAATTGATAAAAACCTTACGTTACAAAACCCAACCTCTGCGCGGTGCAAGTAATTTTTCTTATACGCTTTATTGAATTTAATGTTATTTTTCAATTTATGCATTCGTAAAATTTAAAGAACAAAATATTATTTATCTATTTAAGAAATTGTAATTTAAGTTTTTAATTTTAACTTAATTGATATTTCAGCTACTTGGTTGTAAATGGCTGCTATAAGTATGTTAACGTATGATTATTATTAAGAACACTTGCGAACAAATCATATTTATTCTTTTTTTGTTTTGTATTAGATTATAATGGAGTAATACCAAAAAGTGTTAGTTTATTTTAATTATAACATACCAAAAAAGTACTTGTTTTTATTTAAAAAAAAATGGAAAATATTTGAAATAGTTTCAATATCATTATTTATGAGAACCATTAGGAAATTAGTGCTGGGTATTCAACAAATTGATTGCCAGGTTAATTATTTTAGTTTTAGAATATTTTGTACAGACGTGACTAGCAATAAATTAATTTTATATTTATTATCTTGATTTTATTAACCATTAACCTTACCAACGTATCTAATGTACAAATCCGAACAAACTCGGAAGGAACGGACAAAACTCCAGGAGTGCATTATTCAAGTGAAAATAACTCATATGTCCTTATACAATTCCACAGGTGGCCCAAAAAAGTGTGATAAAACATAAAGTTATATTTTTTTAAACGGGACACCCAGTATTTTATTGCCTATTTAGGTTCATACTAGCTTCGGCAGTTTAAGGGCCGATATTTAAATGTTACCTTAAGTTGGACTTTAGCTAAGGTAGCCTTAATGTTAAGGTAAACCTTAAAAACTATGTCTTAAATTAACTTGAGGGTTAATTGACGCGTTAATTGGCCCTAAAATTAATTTAAAACATAGTTTTTTAAGGTTCGTCGTAACGTTAAGGCGACCTTAGCTAAGGATTAACTTAAGGTAACATTTAAAAAGCCCCTAATGCCCCTAAGAGCAATAAATTAAAAACTAAAAAAAAAATTTGGAGCCCTGAAAAGAAAAATCAAAAAACATTCTAAAATTATTTTTTAACCACAGCATTGGGTCATTCTACTAAAAGAAGAGTCAATACACTAACGTTTTTTTAAATAATATCCTAAAAACCATAAATCTCAGTACCTCTCTGCCCCATGTGCGTTTCATTAATTAAAATTTTATAGATTTCTCTTAAGATGCAAATAAATCTTTTTCAAATTCACTTCCAATTTGTATTGTTTTTAAGCAGTCATGAAGTCGATATAGAAATCGCAATATGACTTAGAAATGTGTAATAATAAAAGTTTATTTATTATTGATTGCCTAGAAAATCATATTATATCTTAAAACAAATATTCCTAAATGATATATTCTGTTTAAAGGATTTGTCAATGCCTGTTTGCTTACTTTATTTAATGAATACCTGGAGGCGTGTTACCAATAATACAACGCGCTCTGCAACCCGCTTTTTTGTTACATTTTAATAATTCTAAAAGAATCGTCAGAAGTAATGAAACTGTCTTAGACACATTCCTATATAACTATTTCTGCGAATATAATCGGGTAAGATTTAAAAAGATTTCTTGCCTAAATAGAGCAAACACGCTACATAATAACAACTATCTTTAATCGACTAAACTGGAGAATTTTCCATGTTCTTTAAGCTTCGTTCTAACGGTCCCTTTATTTTATTCTTTGACTGCAATAATCGGAAGAAGCAAGGTAAGTTTTTGCTCCTTCCTAATGATCAGTCACGCGCACTCCCTTCTGATCAGCGCCAGACAACTGTAAGAAGCCGAGGCAAAATATTTCGTCGATATTTCGACAGAATGATAAAAAGCGGAGCGGTAGAGCGGCTTTAGCTGCTTTAGAGCTAGAGGGGAGCAGCGTCGAAGGCGCGCGCGACGATCGACCGGCGCTCGGCGCGGCCCGGGCGGGCGCCGCAGATGCGCTCAGTCAAGATGGCGGCCGAGCGGAAGAGCCCGCAGCAGCCCCCCGTGCGGCGGCAGTGCAAAAGTGCCGAGTGATGCGCGAGTCCGCCGCCGCCGCGAGCCCAAAAGAGCATGCAGCACCATGAGCGAGGGCCTTTGGGGGCCCGCGCGAGTGCCTAGCGGGCCCCGGGGCCGCGAGGGGGGGCCCTCCGGCCGCCCGCAGCGATGCCCCCGTGCCTCGTGACGCCCCATCGCCCCGCAGAATGCCCCGGCGGGCCCAGCCGGGCCTGCTGCTCCTGATGGCCGCCGCCGTGGCCGTGGCCGCCGTGGCCCCGGGCGCCCCGTGCGCCTCGCCCGCCGCGGCCTGCGCCCCACCCTGCGCCCCTAAAAACGACCCGTTACAGTGCCTTCATTATCTGCAAGAATCGCACAAAGACGAGCTGTGCGGCCGCGACTTGTCGCCCGGGCGGCGCCGCGCCGGGCTGGCTAACCTTCGGCTGCGCCACTGCTGCGAGCACCGGGTCGCCCAGGCCTTACCAAAGGCCGCCTTCCACGACACCCGAACCTGCCGCCTTCTCTTGCAAGAACTCCTCGAAGCCGACGACCTGGCCTTCCAAGCTTCCTGCAGCCACGCCGAACTCCTGCGGCGCTACGATTGCGCCCAAAATTATTCCATTGCTTTCAACTGTGAACATTGCAAGGTAAGTACCCAGGGAACCCTCTAATTAAGTTGTCCCATAAATCCCAACACCAGCCACGCGCTAGTCTAGACCCCCTTCTTTTTGGCGCGTCAAAGAGGACACGTGACTTCCAGGTCACAGCTAGGCCCAGACAACTCCTATTTTGCGCTCTATAGTGTATCTTGGTTGCTCTAGTTACGTTGAAATAGACAACCAGCAAAATTTGCTAGTAGCCACTATTTTATCTAAGATTGGCCTTTTTTTTAGAAATAATAACATCTATTGGTTGTTTATGAAACCTATCAAAAAATTTACGCTGAAAGTAATGTCATAATAAATGTCAAGATCTATAGAAAATTTTAATAATATAATAAAGGTAAGTACATATTCTTTAAAATGTATCAAAAAGTGTGTTTGTTGAACCCCTATGATTATACTGATTTTTCGACAGATTTCCTACATTTATGGGATTAGGGTTTTCGAATTTCAACGTCTGCGTACAAAACTATCAATACTAGTTTGACATTACTACTTTTTCATTCATCAATCCTTCCATAATGCACCTAGTTCTTGTCCCATAGTGAGTTTGCGTGGGCACCATCTACAAAGAATTTTTGGCTGAGCGATTTTGCGCGGTCCAAGTATTGCGCTGGGTTTTTGGCTGAGTTTGGGATTCATTGTAATCGAAAAAGGATTCTGGCAAATTTTTAAGGAGTCCTCATTACTCACAGACTTTATTCGTTTTGAATTGATTCGGCTGTCTTATTTGGGTTATTGCGTGTTTTTTTTTTTATTTACCACTTAAATCCAAGTAGTGAATTAAACTCAACAATAAGGGTTTTTCTTATTGTCAGAATAAGTGTAATTTTACTGTACCTACCTTAATTTTAGTCGAACAGTTCGTAACTGTATTGAAATTTATGAGAAAAATTATACAATACAATGGTAATATATTATTTTATTAATATAAATATGATTATTCAAAATTTTTAATTTCTTATATATGATCGTTTAAAATATTATACCTATCGATCTTTAATTCACAGAGGTGTGTGGTGAGATTTAAAGAAACAGTATTATATAAATGGGAAATTATATTCTAAGCACCTGAAGATACCTGTATAAGGTACTTAGAAAATAATCAGGTATTTCCTAATTAAAATCTTGCTTTTTGATTTTCCAAGCGCATTTATATGATGTAAATGCGCTGATAAGCAAGTAGTGTGTTCTTGGAATAGAAGTAATTTTAGTAGTAGTTTTAAATTCAGCTTTATCGAAAGTTTAATTTAATTATTACATTTTTGACGTAAATTGGCTATAAAGCTTATAGATATAAAAATAAGGTTCAAGAGTTCAAAGTTCAAAGACCCTGACTCAATCGACAACAATTGAGGAAGTTACCTTTCTTGCCAAGTTCACCCTGACACTAGCTTGCATAGCTCTGAGAAACGTTTTTCGGTTCATTTCTTTTAATTTTAAAATTTAGTAGATATTACTTAGTTTTTCATATTTTCAAAATATTTAAATATTTTTTGTTTAATCCCCTCAATATCCTATATTTTACCGTTAATTTCTACCTGGTCTATTTAATTTTTCTACACACCACAAATTAATTTTTTTTCAACCACGTCTAAAGGCTGGGATCTTACCCCCAATCTTACTCTTATTTCTGTTGTTTAAATTCCTTTCCATAATGGCTTCAAAAAGTTTAAACAATTATCTCTAAAATGGAGTTTTTAGCGCACTTAACATCCATAAACACGTGACAAAATCTTATATTTGAATGTTGCCTTAAGTTAGACCTTAGCTAAGCTAGCCTTAACGTTAAGTTATACCTTAAAAAAACTATGTGAAGGTCAATTGATGCGTTAAGTGGAAGAATACCATGTTCTTACAGATCGATTCCTTTAGATGAGAGTTTAAATGAACTTTAATATACTATTAAACTTGTCTTAAGGATGACATATCTTATTCTGTACCTTAAGCTGACCGAAATATCGGCTCTTAGGGCCAATATTTGTGAACTTTACGATAGGGCCGATATATCAAAGTCACCTTAAGGTACAGAATGACATAAGTCATCCTTAACATAGCTTGATAATCCTCCACTTAACGCATCAATTGTCCCTCTAGTAATTTGAAACATAGTTTTTTAAGGGTTGCCATAACGTTAAGGCTACCTCACTTAAGTAACATTCAAATATCGACCCTTAGACTAGCTAAAGTAGCCTTAACGTTAAGTTAAACCTTAAAAAACTATGTGAAGGTCAATTGACGCGTTAAATTTAAGATTATCACGTCCTTAAAGATCTATTCCTTTAGATGAGAGTTCAAGAGAACTTTAATATAAGTATAAGTTATGTTAAGGATGACTTATGTCATTCTAAACCTTATAGTGTCTTTGAAATATCGGCCCTTATTAATATTGCAATTACCTACCGAATTTTTACGATTTCGTTCTTTTGTTTCCTGTTTCTATGTGAATATAGATTTTACATACTTTATCTCTTCTATAAGATTTAATTGAATTTTTAATTCAATATTTCGTTTTTTCGCAATCAACGTCAACTTTGTTTTATTAACTAAAAGTAACATTTGATTTTATGCTTTATGAATTCCACTTTATATTCTGAATCGAAGAATATATCAACACCTATTATTTAGTATTATTGTTTTTGTGTTCGTGTTTTTGGAAAAGAAAAATATTTTATGTTACATTAATTATTATTGTAAATAATGTCAAATATAAAAATTATTTTTAATACCAACTAGAGTATAAATACAACAACAAAAAAACAAAAATATTTTCAATAAGGTAGTTAATTGCATTAAATATAAGTTTAGTCCTAAAGGCCTAATAAATAATACGTGTGATATCACTGGATTAGAATACAGGGCGTTATGGAAATGACGTATTATATTTAAATGGATGACTCCTGGGGTGTCCTAGAGAAGCGCTACATATTTTTTTTAAATCGAACGTTTAAAAAGTGGGATAATTCACCCCTAAACCCACCCGGTTACTCCTCGGTACATTCCCATATGATCATATTACATTGCCAAGCTGTGTAATCAACAGAAGTTCAAGCGAAATATTGCCAACTGTGTAGAAAATAATATAACTTTAGATTCTTATAAAAATAAATATTTAGTTTAACTAGTATCCAAATAGAAGTGAATCAAGGTGCCAGTACACTAGCAAGTAATCCAGGGCAAAGACATCTTAAGGTTTTTCTTCGTTTTTCTATGGGAAAAGCATTATGCTCATCACGTACCCTGATGATAATGTGGAACTGCATAATAAGCTTATACTCACTAAACCCCATTCGGCCTCTTATTTCCAATCTATCGGAACATTTGCACTAAATGACTTAAAGAAACACACAGACACCCACGAGTTTCCAATTATTTTTTTTTGGAGATATGCACTTATTATTAGATTACACAAAAGCAATAAATACTAACGCATAATTACTTTACAATAACCTATCGTACACATAAAACAACAGCACTATAGGATGCAAATTATTTCGCAATAGAAATTCAGAAATAATAAAAACGCTAATTTCTAATGGGCTAATCAAATTTATTAATCCTTTACTGAAGAAGAATGATGAAATAATTATGTTGATTTCCCCTTCCATCCCTTTAAAATAAATAGCCTCGTCTAACCAGCGCGGTTGCCATTTCCGAGACTATCATTATAAAGAAAAGTATTACAGAAGGAAATTCTTCATTTTATGAATATAACCTTATAAAACATCGAAAGTGGCAACGCTGTATTTTTAAGTATCAACCCCAGTCGCGCAAATATGCAACCCGTTTCTCCAAGATCAGCTGTTCCTCCAAAATTAGCCGGCTGGTTTCATACTGCTGTTTCAAGCAGACTTGCGTGTTAAATTGTATGTTAATACTTAAACCCGAGTTCAAATTATTAAGTTATCTGTTCTTTTCGCGACGATAGTGCCCCAGTCCAGCAGTTCATTGATCGACGGAACCAACGTGTTATATAGACAATAAGGGCGTACTTTTGTCTACACAGTAGCACTTTAAAATACTAATTCAGATTGAACGGTACTTAGATGTGTTGTGACGCGAAAACTATGTGATTTTGTGATGTGAGTACTTGGCGTTTTTTATAAATTAAGTTGGTTTTAAATAATTCCGAAAAGGTAAATAAAGTTGCATTTTTTTTCTAAAGGGTAAGTGGCATTTATAAACTTTTAAGTTGTCAAGATCTGACGGGTGTCATTCGAATTTAACAAATGAGAACATACCTGACCATTTAAAAACTCCGCGGCGGTTCGTTCGAGTCAGTTTAAGTTTATAAATCAGAGATTGTTTCCTAGCGAACTGAACTGAACGTAAAAGTTTATAATAATGTACCCTGAAAAATAAACAACTTGCAATCTGTCAAACAGTTATTGACTTTCTAAAGAGTTTACCCTGAAGATATGACAATACTGTTGACATATGTTGTTTTGTTTACCTTCCTGACAGGGGTATCACATGGTCATTTTTGGTTTGACATAAGGCCATGTACAGGGAATATTAAATTAAAGCGCCATTTTTGGATATTTTTCTTCAATTTGTTTTCATCTCAGGAATTGCTGATTTAAATATAATACGTCATTTCAATAACACCCTGTATAAAGTGGAGTCCATAAAGCATAAAATAAAGTGGTTGTTGCTCTCCTCCAGTCTTTCTAATATGGGATGCAATAATTCGGTGATTGCCGTCTTTTACTTTCTAAACTTCATTGATAAACCAGCTCTATAAACAAAAGTCAAGTGATATTAGATCTGGAGACCTATTAAAAAAAGAACAGGTGTTTTTTAGATTTGTTATTTTTAAATACCGATTTACTGAAAAAAATCTGACACTATTACAGCAATGAATATACCCAGCAAAATCAATGTTAGTGCCACAGCTATTTTTTTATTGTCCCCTATGTAGGTATTTTTTTTGCTGTTGTAGTTAAAATTTTTATAACGATAGTAAATCTTCTCTCAGTGTGGGGTTTTCCACAAATATTTCAATCAATTAGTCCTTCTTTCAGCTAGTGAATGCCCTCGCACCTCGTAGATCACCTCACTTCCTAATAGCTTCATGCTCGGGTCATTTCGGGAAGACCAAACCTAATATTTTTTTCTCCAGGGCTGCGTTCCCCCACAAAAAAAACTCAAACGAAGGAAGTGGATAGCATAATAGGAAGATAAATGTTTTTCTACGTAATTAATTTCTGTTTCTATCAGTTCTTTATGATTGATTGATGTGGCTTTTTGAAGATGAAGGTAAAGGGAATCTGATCAATAGATCGGGATTTTTTTGTTTATTTCCGTTGTCTACGAGCACCACAATTAATCATACATAAATAATATTTTTGTATGATAAAGCGATTCAGTAGTGGCACACTGGAAATTCAAGTGAGAAAAAGTCTACAATTATCATTGCAAGTCACTAATTGTGGTAATTTTAGGATGTAACAATAAATTTACATGGTTTCTATAACGAGCACTATTGTAATTTTACAGCACATATTGCAGTGAAAATAGAAAATGTTAAAGCACACTCTACAATAATTGCCATAATCGTATCAAATACTAGTAAATTTGGGAAATAGTAATTATTTAACTTTATCGGATGCTTTTGCAATGCGTAACCAAACTATCTTCCTCTCTTTCGTTAGATAATACTTCCTTAAGAAACCTGATATTGTTATTGCAGACCATCATTTCCATTGGTTTCATCTATTAATTTGCTCGGCGACAATCTGGGAGGAAATAAGTCTTGGCATATCCACGTTGTGGCAATCGCTAAAGGTGAATCTAAACGGGCAACCTTTTCTGCAATATATATCTGAAATATTAGTGAATTATAGCTCGGCAATCTGTGTACATCAATTGTTGCAGAAATATCTCTGGCAATGTATAGCTCGGCAATATTTCCGTAACAGCATAGCCTATCTATATCATTAATCTGTAAATGGGCTATTCAGTCGGGCAATAATGGCTGACGAACTTTTTCGTGCAGCAGCTGCATTTTTCCTTGCTAAATGAAAATTATAAATAAAAAATATATGAATGCAACCGTACTTGAATAAGCAAGATGCAATATATTTCTACATATGGCTGGCAATGTTTCCGGCAACTTCCAGATATACAATTGCAGCCACACATTGCCGTAAAAATGTTGACCGTTTAGAAGCACCTTAAGGTAGCTTCGCCGAAACTTTTTCTGATTAAACAACACCTCGGCATCTTTTGATACTCTACAAAGCCCAGAATCGACCATCACTAGAATATTGCTCTCATGTCTGGGGCTCTATACTCTTCGGGTATAAACTCATTGATAGTTATAAACAGGCATCTTGGAGAAAATGGACTATTTCTTTTATACTCTTCGACTGCTGGATACGATCGAATGGAGAGGCATTTGTTTGATTGGAGACCACAGGCTGTCTAAGAACCTCGACTTTGACAGATATTTCATTGCAAACATTCGAGTAATATTGCTCGCTAATTCCACATGTACAATAGCATAAATAATTGACGAACCACTGCCACCCATCCATTTGTGGTTCAGCTTCGTATTCTTAGAACTTCACTGTTTAAGACTTCGTTCATGTGGAGGACGTCATCCCTACGGAATAACCTTACTGAGGTCGTGTTCTCCAACGAATATAACCTGCTACGATTCAAAACTAGCGTGTATAGCTTTATTCGCACACGCACAACAGCTCCCACAGTGCCTTAACAGGATTCCGGAGTACCTATAAACGAGTTTTCTTCTCAAGCGTTTATTCCTGTTTTAGGAAAAAAATGTCAAAGGAAAAAAACCTTGTAATATAACTAGAACTCGCGGAAAGTCTAAATTTTCTTGTGTCGGAAGATTTTTAGATTTAATTTTATTTACTGCTCCATATAGAAAAAAATGATGGACTTACCGAGTTGTTAACAAAATTTAGTTTCGTTAAAAAACATTTTTTAATGGACCGTTTTCATAGGAAGCGAAAACTCCGTTTTTCAGCCTAGAAAATTGAAGTATAGGCTCCGATCACGTGCAGTCTCTTCCTTCCGATTATCTCTGTTTCTGTCGGCGGACCATCACGGGTGGGTTCCACGCCTGAATTTTGTGTTCTAACGGCAATAGCGGCGTCCACGCACCTTCGACTGATCCGTCTCGTGCCTACACAGCGCGAAATGAACACGGGTCAAATCGGAGATTTCGACTCACTCCGGCGTCCTCTTAAGGATTTTTCAGTTTCAGAATTTTTGTTTGCGGGGGGGGGGGGGGGGGGGGGATTAAAATTTGGGGTGGTTTTATTACATTTGTAGTTTATATGAATATATAGTTATATGTTACATTTACTTAAAAATGTGCATGGAGAATTTGACGGGGGAGTTAGTTATGGTTTATTATTTAAAAAGAACATTAATGTGTTGACTTCTCTTCTCTAGAATGATTAGGGGTTCGGAAGTAGTCACTCCGGGTGACATCCTTGCCAATTCTTTACTAGGGACAACTGTATATTGAGGATGGGATTATCATTTAGAACTTCCATTTAATAGTTATATAGATTTTTAAACTGCGCTCCAGAAAATAATTTATTTACTCACGATTTATAATACGTTTCTTCCTGATTTTGAAATGTCAAACTATTTTCTAAATGTCAGTAGGTTACCAGCTATAAACATCTATCTTTAACTTAACTGATACGTCGAAGTCGACAGTTTAAGGGCAATGGCAACGTGTTGGCATTACACGAGTTTACTGTAATTACAAAGCCAAAGGTCGAAAGCCAACATCAATATTCTGTCAAATTACACCTTCCATCCAATATCCGAATTTAGATTATAGTCGATTTGATTTACAATTGCTCTCTCTCTCTCTCTCAGTAACAGTTTGAAAATCTAAATTTAACATAGTTTCTATTAAAGGTCATATATAATTTATACAGGGTGTTATGGAAATGACGTATTATATTTAAATGGGTGACTCCTGGGGTGTCCTAGAGAAGCGCTACATATTTATTTTTTTTCAAATCGAACGAAGTGGGGTAATTCACCCATAAACCCACACACAACTCCTCGGCACAGTCACATTACACTGAGCAGCTGTGTAATAAACAGATGTTCTAGCGCAATGTTGCCAAATTGTTCGTGTAAAACTTATAAAAATAAATATTTAGCTACCTAGTATCCAAATAGAAGTGAATCCAGGTGCCAGTATACTAGCAAGTAATCCAGGGCACATAAATCTTCAGTTTTTTTGGTTTTAGTGGGTAAAGCTTATAACCCACTAAAACCCCTTCGGCGTTTTTCTTCCAATCTCAGAACATGACCCTGTATATCGTCAGAGACACAAAACAAATAGTGAAACACTGAACAAATTACCATAAATCACTTAAAGAAACACACATGTTTCAAATTAGTTTTTTTAAGATAGGCCCTTGTCACACAAAATCGCTAGGACATAGGACACAATTGGCACTTTATAAACTAAAACGTTCAGCAATTATTTTATCTGCTGCATCCAATATCTTATATCGCAACTGATCCATATCTTCGACTTTATCAACTATTTCTTTATTCATCGTACCCCATAGAAAAAATTGCATGATGTAAGATCCGGTGACCTTGCGATTTCCAGTCTCTTACTAAAGGAACATTTTCTAATATGCCTTCGACTTGATTTTTCTGTATGTACTAAACATTTTCCCACTTATTCGCACTGTACAGTTGATTAAATATCCCGAAAAAACTTTTTCGCGGGAAGCCGCTTATTGTCAAGCAAATGTCAACAACAAACCCGAACAAACCCGCTGTGAAACGATCGATTTAATTTTTTTAAGCTTTTCGAATGAAATAAAGCACCAGAGCAGCGATTAACAAGTTTTTTAATCTTTAGTGGTATCTACAGCAGTGAAGGAAAACAATAAATATATGCTGTAGATTATTATAATTATTTATTTCAACCTTTTTTGGTGAATGCGCAGGAATCTACCGGAAAACATGCATTGCATTATAATACATTTCTAGTTTTTGACAGTTCGTGTTTTGAATATTTCAGGTCGGATGTGATTTTTAATGTTATTTACATTTTACAATGTGTTTTTTAATTAAAAGCAAAAGTTCATGCAAACCTAAGCGAGACAAGCCAATGTTAATAAAAACGATATCTCCAAGTGAATTTTGTGCAGTTTTATGGCGGCCAATGTTCATGTGTAGTTTAGTTTTGCATAACCAGGTTATGTGATGTGCCGGTTTCTTTACTAAAACGCTGTATAAGTTTTTATAGAAGTTGACATTCATTTTTAAATAAGACCGACAAGGTAAGTGTATGTGTGTGGCCTAAATAAAATTACATTAAAAAATCAGCCAATCAAAAGTCAAAAGGTCATTGACATTTGACCTAGTTACGTAGTTGGGTATTTCAAACTTAAAGAGTGTAAAACGATGTCTCCAAGTGAATTTTGTGCAGTTTTATGGCGGCCAATGTTCATGTGTAGTTTAGTTTTGCATAACCAGGTTATGTGATGTGCCGGTTTCTTTACGAAAACGCTGTATAAGTTTTTATAGAAGTTGACATTCATTTTTAAATAAGACCGACAAGGTAAGTGTATGTGTGTGGCCTAAATAAAATTACATTAAAAAATCAGCCAATCAAAAGTCAAAAGGTCATTGACATTTGACCTAGTTACGTAGTTGGGTATTTCAAACTTAAAGAGTGTAATTCTGACAACACCGGTAAGAAGTCGGATGTGCCGCAGTGCGGTACAGAGGTATTCCTGGTTTGACGTCAGGTCATTTTTACCGCTAAATGAATTGAAAGCGCCATTTAAGGATATTTTTCTTCAATTTGTATTCATCTCAGGAATTGCCGGTTTAAATATAATACGTCATTTCCATAACACCCTGTATAAGATGCAATATATTAATCCTTTTAAATGTTCAAAAACAATAATATTGTATAATTTGCTTTTAAACCATACTGCTTTATTATTTAACACTGCAAGAAAGAAATAAACTATTCTTCTTGTATCCAAAAATATATAATTAGCAATTAAACTCTCCGTGTTCCTATATTTACGAAACTGGAATGAGGATGATTTGAATACCGCTGTTGCCCTTTCAAAAATAATTATCGAATATTCTCTCTTTTCAGGACACGCGCATATTCAAAAAGGAAACCATTTTTTAAAAATTATATTGATCTTTGTACGCTGCTGCTTTACATAACATTCTGATTTAGAGGAACAAAATATAGTTAATACGTTAGATTAGACGGAAGCATTGAACATTCAATAGTATTTTACAAGAAATTGAAATTATTAAACTCGTCAGATACGCATATCCGCGAGTGAATGAACGGGTTTTAATGCGTGAATCTACTCTGTGAAGGGACCGGACATTAGTAAATAAAGGGACGGACCTTTATCGATGTTGATGAGCTGATATTGTTACACAACCAAGTCGTACCTAGTACGCTACAGAGTTGCATGAAACATTGATACTATACTAAAACGACGGAAATACACTTTTAAAACTTATTAGCACCAATCAAACTGGAAAAATATAAAAACACAACACGCTTAATGCGGTTCGTATAAAACTGGGGTATTTGATTAAGTCCCCAAACAGCTCATCGATGACATATTGCTGATGTCAATTGTCGAAAAAGCTTGAGGGTTCGCTGCAAAGACTATACTAATTGTGAATTTTGTTATGCTCAGGTCACCAAGCGGTGATATGTATGTTTTCTTAGAGTTTGCCCGATGGACGATATTTTTGGTAAGATAAACACTTTGTGGTGAGAATTGTGGATAACATTTTCTCCACTCTTATAATGCTCTCTTTCTTCTATCAGCAGCTGCAGCTGAGGTTAATTATTAATTTACTAATTACTAATAAGATTATTTAGGTTGTTTTGCCATTAAAATACTCCGCTGGTGTGGATTTTCTTAGATTAATACACATTATCGTGCTAATATGAATATAGATAAGTACTTAAGTCCAAATTTATCATTTTTTTTTAGATAGTTGATACTAAAATATTTATTGCTAGTTTAAATTTTGCGAAATAAGCGTGATTAACAAACTTTTCTTTCATGAATTTTGCACAAGTCCAAATTGATTTTAAATTAGAGACTGAATTTTACGTAAGTCCACTATTTATTATGCACTTGCTGTATAATCATAAAAACAACATTATACCCTTCTAATTAAAGCAATAAAATCAATTTATAAATTTTTAGGTTTCATTACACCCATACACTTCCATTTTTACCTTTATGTTGTAATATAGTATAATATACAGGGTGGCCAATTAGTGCGACAAAGCTCAATATCTCTTTTACCGCTAGGGATAGCGGAAAACTTTTTTCACGAAAGTTCTTAAGCGTTAAGAGGTGCAGCTTTTAAAATTATTTTCGACTATACAGGGTGCTCCAAAAGGACGGTGTGATAAGAATTTCATATTTTTTAAATGGGACACTATGTATATTTTTACATATTTGTACCCTGTATGTGGTTTTAACTACAATTAGATGCGAAAAACACATACCTATTAATCCATGAAAACTGTGTTTAAATGTAAAAAATACCAAAAAAAATGTAGTAATTCGTACAATTTATGCCATGATATGTTTATTCGTTGCCACATAGAAAAATTATGCCACAATACAGTTAGGTTGTTTTTCTGTCGATATATTTTCGAAGTTTTAATTGTAATAGAATGGTGTATAGGCGTGGGTTTGTTCGGATTTGTTCGCCCACTAATACCTTTGATTGGTTTACTAATATTGATTATATTGCAGAGTTCCCAAGACCAGTTCTAGTTTGTCGTGTTGAATAATACGAGGGGCGAATTATGATGTGGAGGATGTTTTTAACGATATATCCGTATCACCATGTTCAATTTCAAATCTTGATTTTTTTTTATTATAAAATCGAAAATCCGGCAACATTGCAAACATTTTTGTTGTCAACATCATAAAATCGCTATATTTATTAATTTCTTCCATAAAAACTATCCCGCAAGTTTTTTTAGTGAAAATTACTATTAAAAACGACTAAAAAGGTATACTATTAGAAAAGAATAGTCAAAATTTTAAGGGTCCCCGCACGGAACATATGAGAATCGGCCCTCGGTTAAAAACTTTGATATTCGGGGACATTATCCAAAAATCGATGCTGATCAAAAGTTTCCAAGGGCCCTAGGTCCGAAAATGCGATCCCGAGGAGTTACCTTCATCGCAATCAAAATAGTAAAAATGAGCAAATGCCCTGCTGTGATTATCCATTGTACATATTTTTTTTTAAATCACCCTGCATACCAAACTTATTCGTTCAAGTTTCGGTTTGATGAGGTTTCACAGATCGCGGACAGTCGCACCTACAAAAATAATAAGTATATAAATAATAACCGATATAAATCTTAAAATTTTTTATAGTAAGCTCTTGAATAAACGAGATAAAGAATCTACCCAATTAAGATTTAATCTTTTTAGTCCACCCCTGCTTTTCATTATTAATTTCCGGGGCGGCTGGACCCAAATCGTGCTGCGGCTCCAAACAACGAGGCCTTTGACGACACCTCGCTTTATTTGAGTCGATATAAGCGGCTAATGACGACAATTGTCCCTTATGACTCCATCTTACAGTCGCATATCATTTCGTTGGAGACCGGACACATTAGGTCAGTTTATTAATTGGGCGATATAGTTCTAACATTTTTTTGGTACTATTCATTAAGAAACAAGAGTCGAATCAAGAAATGTGAATCAAGTGTTTGTATATTGTGAATTTTTCAAACGATGAGAGTCGTGCATTTTTATGTTATGCACAACATTAATTGGTTATTTTACTTTCATCATAAAATTACTACCTAACTTACAGTTGGACAACCGTATGGAAATTAAGGACAATCTGAAGCGTTGTAACCTCCCAGGCGAATGACGTCCATTATATTGAGGTGACTTAGTTCTGTTCATTACGTAAATAGATGTCATTGTAGTAATTGAGAAAATACTTGCTGATTAGGTTGAATATAGCTTGAAGTATTTTCTGATGGACAAGTATGAATACCTACCCTGCACTGACGAGAACAAAAGAGTTCAAAACCGACGATAGTCGCAGCCACGATATTCGTCTGTATCCTACTGACCTTCGACCCTATATTTTCCCTTGTAGTATGATACCCTCGCATAATTTGACCGAAGTATTCCAATTTTCTACGTTTGACACTTGGTAGGTATTCTAGCTGTCCAACGCAATTGCATTTGCAATACCGCATCGTTTGACACGTGGTGTATCCATGGGATTCTGAGTATGCGGCGATAGCACCACATCTCAAATACATCTATGCGCCTACATGAGGCATCGGTAAGGGTACACGCTTCTGCCCCATATAGAAGGGTTGAGAGTACATAGCATTTTAAAATTCTTATTCTGGCATGGATGTTGAGAGATAGGTTGCATAGTATGCTACGCATCTTGTTAAATGTACCTCTTGCTTTTTCGATTCGGCATCTTATTTCTCGAGAGTGATCCCAGTCCTTATTTAAGGTGCAGCCCAAATATGTAACTATCTCGGCTGTTGTGAGAGCTATATTGTTAGCGGTAATTAATATGCGTGTCTTCTTACAGTTTATCTTCATACCATATCTATTACACGCAGTCTCTACGCGGTCTATAAGTCTATGAAGTCCTTCAGCAGTATCTGCTATAAGGACGGTATCATCAGCATATCTTAGGTTATTTATTATTTCACCGTTTATTACAACTCCATCCTCCATGTTGCCCAATGCCTCTTCAAATAGATGTTCTGAGTACACATTGAATAGAAGAGGCGATAGTATACAACCCTGATGTATTCCTTTCCTTATGTTAAACTCCTCCGATATTTCGCCTTCGATATATCTGTAATTGGTTTAATTTAAAAATAAATTTAATTCAATTTTTAGATAAGGTATGTAAAATTTAAATTTTACAAAATTTACATGCATCTAGATTTTATGCACAGCCCAGTACATTAGACGTATTAGGACGTAACCTGCTCTGCCCTACACTCTAGAATCAATTTTCAGAAATCAGTTAAAAGAAAATTATTAAAATTGGTTCATTATTAACGAAATTACAGCTTATTATTTGGACGTGCAACTTTGAATAATCGATAATTAATTGGCGTAGGGTAGTTTATTTTTCTAACTCCGGCTAATTACTATTACTTACTCAGATTAGCTAATCGTATGTCTCTGAACGGAGGATTTTGAGGGGGTATTAATAAATTAAACAATCATTCGGCCTTAGTATAATCGTAATAAAAACTTCCTTGTCCAAAAATATCATCTCGAAATTACTTAGATACCTTATGAGGGCCTAAATTCCTAATCAAATCGAGCTAACAAACGGAAAAAATGGCTCTAATTTGATTAATAAAATCTCACAAGGCAATTCTACTTTATTAAAATAATAACGAATGATAAAATTAATCTCAACCCGATATTTGAGTGGATCCCTCGATGGCTGGCGAAAATTAATTTACCTTCATTAGTGAAATTAGCATCTTGAGCGTTCGGTGCCGACGCCGTTTAAAATTATAAATTTTCGAGCACATTTGACACTTCACTCTTTAAAATCTAGCAGCACTTAAATCGGAAATTGACTGAGTGTCAATATACAGGGTGTTACAAATTCGGCTTTCACCATTGGGATTTTGGAAACGGTAAGAGATACGAAGGCGGTTATATTGTGGAATAGTTGCGTAATTATAGTGCCAATAATATGCCGCAAAAAAATCTAAAATAAATACAGAGGCTTTCAAAATATTTGGAAGAATCTAAAATTTTACGTTTCGATTTTTCTTTTTTCCTGACTTTGTTCGAAGAGATGTCCAAAAATAATTTTCACTTTCTCATTGCTACTTTTTATTTTCCACAAGATGGCATCATCTGATCTTTATGTCACCATCATCAACTTATTTTTTTTAAATATGGGCTTTGAATTTTTTGTCTAAATTATGCGTGATATACAACACTTACTGGTTTTCCGACGTTTTGATCCTTAAATTAAACATCTTCATTAAAATACACCTAGTACGTTCCTGTAATTTACTTTTGTGAAGATTTTTTAATTATTATTGCTATTTCTTTCTTTAATTGTTATTGTTACTACAACTGTTTTCTTTTTATTACAAACTAATTTCTACTTATCGCAAGTACAAGTAATTTTTAATACAAATAAAATTTTACTATTAAAGCCAACACTTTCTTAAGACTTTTAAAAAAGGCATTGAGTTTTACATTTTCGAATTATACCGAATTTAAAAAAAACAGACGTACTAGGGGTATTTTAATGAAGATGATCAGTTTAACGAGCAAAACGTAGGAAAACTAGTAAGTGTTGTATATCACTGAACGTAGATTCCGGTCCTCTATAATAATTTAAACAAAAAGATCCAGGCATGCATTTAAGAAAATTAAGTTGATGATGATGACCCAAAGACGAAACGTCGCATGAAAGATCTAATAATGCCATCTTATGGAGAATAAAAAGTAGCAATGAGAAAGTGAAAGTTATTTTTGGACATCTCTTCGAACAAAGTCAGGAAAAAATAATAACTGAAACGCAAAATTTTAGATTTTTTCAAATATTTTGAAAACCTCTGTATTTATTTTAGATTTTTTGCGGCATATTATTAGGCCCATAATTATGCAAAAATTTAACCGACATCGTATCTGTTACCGTTTGCGAAATCCCAATGGTAAAGGCTGAATTTTTAACACCCTGTATATAGATTGAAATTTTGAAGATATTGATTGTAAAAGTTAAACCAAATTTGAATTAGTATTTATTATCCAATAGAAAATGACGTATGTGAATAATATTAATTTAAAAAATTTCTGAAGACGTTCTTATGCGGGAATCAAATACAGGGTGTTAATTTGAAAACTCACCCTTCTCGCTTCCAAAAAATAATATTCTAAATCGGAAAAAACACGTCAATTTTAATTATAGCAGTGATTTCCTTGGCAAAAAATAATATGATTCTTGTTTCCAAACTACAGGGTGTTAAAAAATTTAATAATCGTTTTTGCGTAATACCTTTTTAGTGCTGGCAGATAATGACATGAAATTTTAGCAGAAGCTTAGTTTGATATTGCCAATAACATTTAAAAAATGCCTGATATTTTTGGACGAGTAAGAGAATCCATGAAGAAACGCATTGAAAAATGCATTGAAGCTAGGAGACAACCTGTTCATATTAATTAATAATTAATTTAAGTTTGTCAGTTAGTAGTTAATACATTTATTATTGTTAATTAATTAATTATTCGAATTTTATTACAAACTTTTAACAGTCTTTTAACACCCTGTAGTTTGGAAATAAAAATCAGTGGAGTAAAAGTTTATAGGACAAAAAAATATTATTTTTTGGCAAGAAAATCACTGCTAAATATACTCCCAACTTTTCTGTTACACCTTGTATAAAAGAGTTTTTTAAATATTTATTTTAAAACTAATAATTTAATTGTAAATTATATTTTATTAAAGAATTCCTTACTTTGTTTCCTGTTTCGATAGCCCCTAATAGAAATATACAATTTAAAAAATAATTTTACTTTATAGCGCCGATTTTCACAGATCAATAAAAAAAATTAAGTAACATCGAATCATTTAAGCATTATAAACCTAGGGACTAAAAGGATACTTTATATAGGTGGTTTATATGTACTATTTTATGTACTAAATAGGGAAAATTGAATCTTAAAATAATTTTTAAAAAAATTTAATTTCATTTAATGGTCAACAAATTTACTTCTGAGGGATTAATTTTTTTAAATCCCTCAACAATTAAATTTTTATGCCTTAGGAATTAAATGTTCTTTAAATCCCTCATTTTGAGGGTTTGTGTAGAAGCAGAACGCTGCTTTTCGTTAGAAGGTTATACTTGCAATAAGTGCAAAAAAGACTATAGTAAAATTATTATGGTAAAGATTTTATTGTAAAATTTCCTATAAAATATATTATTAAAGTCGGTACGGAATATGAAGTATGCAATAAAACCTCTCGAGCAGGGTAGTTGGTGGCTCTCAAACAATAAATTCTACTTTAGGTATTTTCTAAATAAAATAATTTAAAGTAAATAAAAAATTAGTGTAGGTAAAGAAAAATAATTATTTCTTTAGCTTTTATAGTATTTAGGCAAATTAGTTTTACGATTTCTTTTTTTATAAAGTTTTGGTTCTAAAAAGAACCGATGTTGTAGTCTTGCGATAGAACGTACCTAACGAACGAACGAACAAACCCGTACTTTACTAAAAACAGTCTTCCTCTGAATTTGAAATTTCTTCCATGCTTTCAGACTCATCAGAATCATTACCATCATCCCTAATAATTACCGGTCTTACTTAGTCTATAACCTGTTCTGTCTCCTAAGATGCAAAAATAATTTTTTCCGTATGTTCAATGCATTTCCGCCATTCTTCTTTGCCCACCAAGCATAACTACTTATTTAAAATAGAACATACCATCCAGCACTTGAGCAAATTTTAATTATTTCTTGGAAAATAGTGATTATTATATAGATTTAACTATAATGATCCTAAAATAACTAAATTCTAGGAAAAAGTACCTGAGAACATCTTTAACTTATTGACGCAAAATCTTTTTCATTTGATAAATAAAAAACTATGAGTAAAAAATAAACTAGATAAAAATATTTATCACGGTACATAATTCTAAGATAATTTTGTTTTGGAATCGCTGATTTTGATCAGCCGACTGCAGTGGACCAGTGGAATTTTCGGCACGATCAAGTATAGCGAAGGTATTGTTAACTTGACCGTGTTGCTGTTTAACAACCTTTAATGATTTAATCCGATATCGAACTTCATAAAACGAACAGACTTGAATTACCTTGTTTAGTACTAATCCGTGCCAAAATAATATTATAAACATTATGTACAAGAAATTTTAAAAGATTTAGTAAAATCAATAAACACTGTAGTAAAATTATTATAGTATAGATTTAATAGCAGAATTGAACAAATAAATAAATTTCCATCGTCATTACAGTGGGAGTAGTTCGAACTTAAACAAACTTCAATTTTAAGTTACAAATATTGTTATGGAAATTTTAGCCTGTTCTGGAGTAAGATATTTCATAGATTTGTCTAGTTAATGGTGTTCTGTTACTAGCAAATGGAAACTATATGTTAAATAGTTTGATCGATTCTCGATCAGTTGACGCACTGAGAACTTGCATCTGTCTGCATTCGTGGAATTATGGACATTTGATACCAAATATCATTATTTAGATAAAATTAGAGAAAATAATACGATGTTTGCGATAAATATGTCAATCTGGCTATGCTGCAATAATGACTGAAAGAGGTGGAAAATACGGTTTGTATTCGTTGCGTAGGCTAGAAATGTACATTTTTCTATGTGTAGTTTGTAATATCTTTGGTGTGAACTAATTGTTGAGCTGTAAAAATATTCTCAGACGATTTAAAACGTGTGCGAGGTTAAAAAGTGTGAGGTTCGTAAGAGAGTGACTCATATGTGAAAAGATGTACCAATTTTTAAAAATATGCAAATTTTTCCGATAAATGTAGAAATTGGATTAAAACACAATTTGCCTCCAATATTTATATATCTTTAAAGATTCTATTTATCGCTAGTAAAAATTCCAGATTAAACACATTCATACTATACTCGGCTCATATAAGCGTAAATGTGGTGTTCTTTGTCAAATCTAAATCACCCCGATAAACCCAAATTTCCGCCCTATTATATCATCCTATAATATACGACGTACATCAATAAAATTGAAGCTTGTAATATATTAAGATAAATGAGACAAAATGAGAAATGTTTGACGGTTAGCGCTAAAGACATCAAACATTAAAGATCCGTCAATTTTCTGTTAATGAAGGTAAATCTATTTTAGTCTTGCGTCAGCAGTTACACAAAAGAGGCATATTAATGTTGAACTCAATTCTTTCGTAATAACTAATATTCAATTAACATTTTATATAATATATATTTTATATTTTATTCTCTAATCGAATTGTAATGGAAATCAAATTAATAATTAAATATTATTTTTTGCGGACGACAGCTTCTTTAGAGTCCGATAAAGTCCGACACCGCCAGGGCGGCATCGGTCTAATTATTTTACGAGATGGCGTCAGCTTCTTTATATCTGCTCGCACAAACTAATAGACAGCGTATGTGAAAATATTGGCACCATATGGACAACTTTTTTATCTGTGATTTTAGGGAAAAAACTATTCTTCTTAAAGTTTTGTTTACCTTAAAAAGTCCACCGAAAAAATCACTAATATAACGTAGAGCGTGGTCCAAAAATAAAAAAATGTGCTAAAATGCTAAGCGTATAGTAACAATTATTTATAAATCAAATTCCAGGTGAAAATATATAATATATCTAATATCATCTTTTCTTGCAGAAAATATGGAAAACATCATTATTTCTAGAGGTAATAGTACATTGTTTACCGAGTAGGAAATGCCTAACATTCCTGGACGACTGTGTACAGAGTCCAGGAATGTGTCTTTTCCTAGGAGGTAAACATACTATTTTTCCGAAAATCGTTTAAAAATCGACAGACATTGATTAATTTTGAAAAAATCGCGCATAATTTTACTCACAAATAAATGGTGCTTTGAAATTCGTAATAAAATTGGTTGCGTTACTATGGAAACGTATTAATGTTGAATTGTCAAACTTGACGCATATAAATTTAATTGTTGGTGTTTGCGAAAGCAAAACAGTATAAAATGATAAGTGTTGGTTAATTTTCCATTTCTGGGACTCCTCCAGAGCTGGTTGAGGCAGTGAATACTGCTTCATTAGAATTATTGCCAAAGAATTCAAGCGAAAAGTACGAATATAACGTTTTATGGACTATCGCAAGAGTAAAAACACGAGTTCTTTCTCGAAAAATGTTGTAATGGCATACTTCCTAGATCTTTGTTTAAAGATGAAATCTTCAACATTATGGGCGAATTTTTCAATGCTGAAGTCAACCCTTACAATAAAACACAATGTAGAGATATCTACATATTCAAAACTTCGTTCTTTATTGAAACGGCAAGCTCAAGGTTATTGGGTAAAGAAATCTAAGATTTTAACGATGGACGAAATCGACAAATTTATCCAGGAATGATTTGGTGTTTCTGGGGCCTGTAGAATGGATAAGTTAGTCCGAATTACTCGACACGATGTAGAAGACCTAGACCAGATGTACTTGAATGTTTATCGAAAGTATGTTTCGTTAAGACCAGAACATATCAACATTGACCGATTTTTCTTTAAATATCAATATAAATATCAAAGCGGAAAGGGTTGTAGACAAGTGGTAGGAATACATCAATATAGAAAAATGCCTAAAATAGTTGCTACTTATTTGAACTTTGTAAATTCGACAGAATATATTGGTCACTGCTTTCGTCGATCTTCTGCAACAATATTGGTTGACTCCGGTGCCTACATAACTAGTTTAAAGAGGCATGGCGGATGGAAGTCATCAAACGTTGCTGAAGGTTATATTGAAGAATCTCTTAACAATAAGGTTGAGGTGGCAAATAAAATTTTCACAGTACAAAATATTCAACAAAATAACCATACTACCTCGCATGTTGTCCAAAATGTTTCTCATAGTTCTAATAATGTTCCTCAAATATCTGCGAATATAACAAACTAATTTCAAAATGTATTCTGCAATGCATTGAAGTTTTCAAAATATAATTAATTCCTTGCGAACAACGTGTTTTCAAGCATTTATGTAGAACACTAACAACTGTAAGGAAATATACTTACAGTAATGAACTGAATATTTCCTAACAGTTATTTTCCGTTACCTAGCAACGACTAAGTATAGGAAAATAATGACTTTTTCTTTCAAAAACGTTATCAAAAATGTCAATATTTCCTAATGATTTTCGGAGAAGTAATGTATTTTTAAAAGTATAAGATATCAAGTCACCTATGAAACAATCAGGTGTCTAAATAATCGTCAATATAATTCTTAAAACTTCTTAAAGATAGACTTATTAATTAAGAAAAAGTAGAAATTGTACTTATTGTGGGTAATAATGAATTAAAAACAAAATTACTCAAGCTTGCAACGAAATCCAAGGAATTGAAATTAAAAACGCTGTTCGAAGATTAAGGAAATCCTCCTAAATTCATTGAAAATGATGATGCCTTAGCTGATGCCTAATGATAGAAAAACCTTTTTTCCTTTTCTGTTTAATAATTTAGTAGTTATTTTATATTTTGACAGTATAACTATACGTTATATTTGTGATTTTTTCGGGGATTAGGAATTCTTAAGGCCAGCAAAACTTTTTATGAAAAATAGTTTTTCCTAAAAAGTTTTCAGACAGGCTGTTTAATATTAAGCGAGGATTTTTATTTGTATTGGAATTCGATCAGAGAATAAAATATCAATTATATACAGCATCATGCACGGTGATTGGCCTATTGAAAGATCTCAGAACCTAAAAAATATATCTGATTGACATATTGGTAATTGTTATAAAAGATTCAAATAAGAGTCGTCATGTTGACGTGTACAAAGCAGATAGAAATACCTGGTCTATGTTTGTTTCAAGTCAATGATTTTTATAAAATCTCAAATTTTTAAATCATCAACTGGATTAGTTACAAAGAAGGGTCTAATTACATTTTATAAAAAATTCCTTTAATTCCTCTAATGCATTTTATAGCACACTTTTTTTAATCAGGTCAGTAACCTTATAAGCGCCTAATTATTAGTCTGAAACATATTCAGATGATTGGAATTAATACAATTGGGCATTTATAAGATTACTGATGTATAATATATTCTTGTGGGAATTTTGGTATAAAAAATACAGTTTTAACTAATGATACAGGGTATTCGAAATGAGTCATAAATGCTGAACTAAATGAAATATGAAAGAATGATTTTGTTGAGAATATAAGAGACTTTAACCTGTAAGGGCGAGTTGTATAAACACTTTGAACTGTAGTTCACTCTTAAACTCTAATTCGAAGTAAAAAAGTTGTTGAACAAACAGTATTTTACACTGATCTCAGTTCAAATCGGGAGTTCACGTGAACGTCCACTTTTGGCGGTCCAGAAGTTGTACTGTCGATCCAAGCCATTTTCTAACCTTACATATTTCTTCTTTTTGTCAGGTCAGTGTCATTTTTAATGGAATCAATAAACTCTATCCGCTTTAGAAATGTAACGCCAATCTCCAAGTAAAATTGAAATATTTTAGTTCTTATTTTCAACAATATTTTATAAGTACACCGAGTAGAAAGGCCTGAAAGCAAGCCCGCCAAACGCCAAATCAAATAAAAGGGCATATTTTATGTCAAAAATCTAAAAGGGAATAAAAGCCAACATAAACTGATCTTAGTTCAGCTGAACTAAGCTTCAATTTATATTAAACAACGTAATATTGAATGAACGTAGTTTATAGTAACCAAGTGTCACGTAGTTGACAGTAACGAAGCCGAATTTAACGCTAAAACCAAAAAGTTGTGCACACAACTTTTGACACTATCAAAGCCCAGATTCTACCATCACTAGAGTACTGCTCGCATGTCTGGAGCTCCGCACCCAAACATACTCTTCGGCTACTGGATTCCATCGAAAGGAGAAGCATTCGTCTGATCGGAGGCCACGAGCTGACAAACCCGAACAAACCCTGATCGGAGACCACGAGCTGACAAGGATCCTCGACAGCCTGAAACATCGAAGATAGGTTGGTGATAAATGCTCGGCTAACCTTGCCCTCTTCATTCCGCCCAGAGCGAAGAATAGCAGAAATACACGACGAATCACTGCCGCCCATCCATATGTGGTTAAGCCTAGTACTTCTCGAATTTCATCATTTGAGAATTATTTCATCCGGAGGACGTGATTCTTATGGAACGACCTTCCCGAGATCGTGTTTCCCATCGAGTATAACCTCCAACGATTCAAAACCAACGTGGAAGGATTTTCCTATAGTGCTTGTGTTTGACCATAAAAAAAACAGGTTGATCGGCGTGCTGTTGAACCTAAGTTCAGAATTGTTTTATACAACCGGCCCTAAGTGTTTGAAGTATTTGAAACAAGAAAGAACTTCTTTTTGCGATTTGTTTAAAAGACCTTCCTTATTTTAACCTACCCTGTATGATATTCTACTTCGATGTTATTATTTTTAAATTCATTTTACGGAAACATAGGTATACTTTTGTAAACATTTCAGGCAACTTTGATATAAGAAGCATTTTAAACAATAAACTTATTCAGGAAAGAATATTCTGGTCACTTTTTTTGGTCTACTATGTACAAGTCAGGAAGGATACATCAGCTGTAATTTATATTTATAAAATATGTTTCACACAAAGTGAAATGTAATAAATATGCGAAATTTTAGCTTCCTATAAAGCAAAGGATTTAAAAAGAAAGCATTATGAAATTGAGAGACTGATAAATTGTGATGTATTTTTTCAATTTTGATATGAAACCCTAAACGGCTCAACGCAGTACACAAAGCATTCTTACTTAACCCAAAATAAATACAACAAAAACGGCATTCGCCACGCCGCAAGTTACATCTATTGTCTCCCGTGTCCCCGGGGAACGCGCCCCAATTCCTGTTACTCATCCGTGGAATAAAACTCAGGAAATTTGCTGGTGCTCTCTTTCCGATTATTATTTTATTACAGTTTGATGTTTGCTCTTTAACAGGATTTAAACGTGGAATTTATATTTTTATGTACTGAAAATTGCAGCAAAGATTTTATTAGAAAAATTATGATTTGTTGATTTTTAAGGACTATACAGGATGTTACAAATTTAGCCTTCACCATTGAAATTTGGGAAACGGTAAGAGATACGAAGTCGGTTAAATTGTGGCAAAGTTGCGTGATTATGGGCCCATTAATATGTCGCAAAAAATCAAAAATAGATAGAGGGGTTTTCAAAATATTGATTTTGCGTTTCGGTTTTATTTGTTCCTGACTTTGTCGAAGAGATGTAAAAAAATAAATTTCATTTTCTCATTACTACTTTTTATTCTCCATAAGGGTATTATCAGATCTTTCATGCGACGTGTCGTCTTTGGGTCACCGTCTTCTAATTATAATATATACTCGCCACCCTGAAATTTTGGTCAAGTTTGATATTTTCTAACTTTTTTGTCGTAATTTCATAACACCCTGTAGGAAAATTGAGGTCGATAATTTATAGTTTCTTGTAATGTTTGATATAAACATTTCGTTTTTTGATTCATTCCATTATCTCATTTCTGCGACGAGCTGCAAAATTTTAAATGAAATAATGTTATTTTTAGAAAATGTATGTCAAGCTTACGGTTACAAATTTTGTACGTTGGCTAAGAACGCGATTATTGTGACAGACTATTTGACAATGACAATATTATAATTTGTTGTGTGTCAATATGGTATTAACTCCAGCAGACGCGGGTAGTATTGTTGCGTTAATAGAAGATGGCCGTCCGTACTCTGAGAATTGCGCGGTCTACAGTTCGAGATGCCTGGAATAGGTATTTACAGACGGGAATTTTTAGTAGGCGGCAAGGCTCTGGCAGAAGGTGAATGACCACTGCAGCTGATGATCACTTTGTCACCGTTAGTTCTTTTAGAGATCGAAGATCTACTGCTGTGTGTCTAAAAAATGACTGGCAAATGATTCGCCAAGTAAATGTAAGTGAAAGAACAATACGTAGAAGATTGGCAGAAGCTGGGCTTCATTCACGAAGGCCAGCAATATGTCCACAATTACTTCCTGGGCATCTACAACACCCCCAGGAAGTTGTTGTTCCATTCGCTCCTTTCATTGGGAACCAATTTACTAATGCATGATAATGCTAGACGTCACGTTGGAATGGCCCGCATGTAGCCCTGATCTCAACCCAATCGAACATTTTTGGGATCAACATCAACAACAACTTCGTCCTGTACAACCACAAACCTTGCAAGACTTACGCCTGGCGCTGACCGAAGAATATCAGGCTATCTCTGAAGAACGGATAAGTAACCTTATTCATTCGATGCCACGAAACAAGCTGTCATAGTTGCGAGAAGAGGAAATACGCGATATTAAAATTGCTTTCGTTAATTAACTTTAAGATATACCTAGTGTTTGTTTTTCTTAATAAAAAGTAGGCTTCATTTCAAATTTTGCAGAAATGAGATAATGGAATGATCAAAAAACGAAATGTTTCGAATACATAAAACAGTATATATTATCCACCTCAATTTTCCTACATGGTGTTTTGATATTACGACAAAAAACAACAGCTTCATTTACTCCTGTATAATATAGCATAATCGAAAACTGTTACTTTATAAAATAATTAATGAAAAACACAAAAATGGATTTACAAACTGACTCTCGTGACTTGTGCGGATGTAATAAAAATAAATACCTTCGATGCTCAACTGGAGAGAAAAATGGACTCTCCAAAAAGATGATGTTAAAAACGGGCCTTTAAAATTCCTTACCTTGGATACTCGGAGAAGGGTTTCAGCAGGCCTGCTTGGGGTATCTCCTGGTTTCGTTATTTGCGGATGCGGGTGATAAAAATGAAAATTATATTCGTTCACTCCCGAAAACAGTCCGGTCGGATTCACGGAATTAACTCGACTCTCTGCATGCATCGCCGTAGTGTAGTACGGAACCTTAAAGGCGTCCATGCACGCGGAGATATGAAACAAAATTTGTAGGTATTGAAGTATTGAAGGTTGGATGTTGAATTAGAAAGAAAATGTGAATTAATAAATGAAAAATATAAAGTAAACTTAAATGCAATTAGAGAAAAGTAATTAACACACAAACTAAATTAACTTGGACGACACACGCTTGTGTGGACGGACCATTTCCGCCCACCAAAATACGTAGTATTTTAATTAGGTAGGTAGAGGACAGAGTTTTAGCGCCGGTCGTTTAAAACTACCATTGGCCGTCTGAACCTTAGCGACTCTGACAATACCGTCGGGGCCAAGATAGGTCTCCACTATACGCCCCAGAGGCCATTTAAGTGGTGAAGTAGTATCCTGTTTAATAATAACAAGTGTACCTGGTTGAAGATTGAAGGAAGGTGAGGTCCACTTGGCTCGTTGATGTAACGTGTGCAAATATTCATTAGACCATCGAGCCCAAATATGCTGATGGATGCGGGTAACAACTTGCCATCTCGAAAGCCTATTTAGGGGAAGATCGAGAAGGTCAGGTTCCGGGGGGGCGGTCAGAGGCTCTAAGGTCAAAAAATGACCCGGGGTAAGGGCACTTAAATCGTTGGGGTCATTACTAACTGGAGTGGGCGGTAGCGAATTCATGATAGCCTCAACCTGAATAAAAACTGTTGAAAGCTCTTCAAAAGTAAGAATCAAATCTCCAACAACACGGAGTAAATGGGTTTTGATAGATTTGATATTGGCCTCCCAAAGGCCTCCAAAATGGGGAGACGAAGGTGGATTAAAATGCCAACTAATAGTCTCCTTCACCGCAGCTGCCTCGGCGTATTGATCCAGCAGTTTACGAGCATTGACAAAATTTGTTCCGTTATCGGAATAGACATGCGAACATCGACCACGACGACCAATAAAACGCTTAAATGCAGCAAGAAAGGCGTCGGCCGATAACTCGGAAACGAGTTCTAGATGAACAGCCTTAACGGATAAACAAATAAAAAGACAAAGGTAAGCTTTTAATGTTTTGGCACCACGAGTTTTAGACATGGTGATAGTAAATGGGCCTGCGTAATCAATACCAACGTGAAGAAAGGGTTTAAAACGGGAAACCCTTGCTAAAGGCAAATCGCCCATTGGAGGAGCCGTAGCAGTAGGGTGAGTCTTAAAGCATCTTACACAGCGTGACAAAACACGTCTGATGGAACGTTTAGCGGATAATATCCAAAACTTTTGTAAAAGTAAAAAATTAACAGTTTGTATCCCCGCATGGAGATACTGCAGATGAATAGATTCAATAATCAAGTCAGTTAGAATACTGCGACTAGGAAGAAGTGCGGGAAATTTACGATCATAGTCAATGGGAGCGTGTCTTAGTCGACCTCCCACTCTCAAAATTCCTTGGTCATCCAGAAAGGGTGAAAGTTTACGTAAAACTTTAGGAAGTGGTTGCCCTTGACCAAGAGCGTGAATTTCAAGTGAAAATTTTAATTCCTGAGTGCGTTTGACAAATAACAACAGTGCCTTGTGAATTTCAAGGGGAGTGAGAGCACCTGTAAGGGGGGGATGGTTGCGGATTTTAATTTGGCAATTATGAATAAATCGTAGTACATATGCTAAGATGCGGGATAAAGTATTAACCGAAGAATGGGATTCAACTAAGGAATCAAGAAAGTTAGGTGAAATAAAGGCAGCGCAAACTAAAGGACGCTCTTCCACAGTAACTTCTGGAGTAAGCGGAATGTCAGGATAATCCATAGTGGGGAAGTTATGATAAGAAAGAACGGGTGCCGCCCACCATAAGGAACAATTAAGTAACTCGGATGGTAGCATTCCCCGGGAACCCACATCAGCAGGATTATCCGAAGACGAAATATAAAACCAATTCGAAGGAGGTACCTTCTCGTGAATAGCAGAAACTCTATTCCCGACAAAGGTACGCCATTTGTGCGGTGAGGATTTGATCCAACTGAGAGCAACAGTGGAATCAGAATAACAGTGAACCTTTTGAAAGTGTACTTTTCCTTCAAAAGCGGTTAAAACGAAAGAAACCAAACGAGCAGCTAGAACCGAAGCACAAAGCTCAAGTCTAGGCAATGAGACTCGTTTGAGTGGTGCAATCTTTGCTTTAGAACAAACAAAATGCACTGAAATATTATTGGAAGGTGAAAAGCATCGAATATATAAACAACTACAAAATCCCTTTTCACTTGCATCTCCAAAACAATGTAGTTCATAATGAGATGTTCCCTCCGGAAAGAGCAGACGGGGCAAATTAAACGAAAAACAGGACACGTCGTTCAGATAACGGTCCCAAAGCCTGACAATTTCTTCGGGGGGTGTTTGATCCCAATCTAACTTTAAAGTCCAAAGTCGTTGAATAAGATGTTTGAGGAGAAAAGTTATCGGCGAGGCTAGGCCTAAAGGATCAAATATTCGAGCAAGATTAGATAAAAGGTTCCTTTTAGTGCAAGGTCGATCTGGAAACTTCACACAGAAGCGAAAACTATCAGAAGAAGCATTCCATTCTAAACCCAACACCTTTAAGGAAGTTTCATTTGAAGGAGAAGAGTCAAAACTTACTGGATCTATTGCTACAAGGGAAGAGGGTAAGTGACTTAAAAGTTTAGGATGGTTGCTTGACCATTTCTGAAGTTCAAAACCTCCCTTATGTAGCAAAGAAGTTAGTTCGTTTTGAAGAATTAAAGCACGCTCAAGCGAGGAGTCACCTGTGACTATATCGTCAACGTAGGTGCTAGTGCGTAAAGCTTCAGCAGCTAATGGATAAGACGTTCCATCTTCCTCCGCTAATTGCAGAAGAGTGCGGATGGCAAGATAAGGTGAACAAGTAAGGCCATAAACAAGGCGGTTGATGCGAAATTCCTGAACGGGGTCAGTGGGAGAAAAACGCCATAAAATGCGTTGATAGTCCTGATGCTCAGGAGTGATAACAATCTGACGGTACATTTTGGTAATGTCCGCAGTTAAAACAATTTTGTGGATGCGGAAATTAAGCAAAATTGTAAAAATGTCATTTTGAAGTTTTGGACCAATATAAAGTTGATCATTGAGAGAGGGTTGATTTGGTAAATGAGCTGAACCATTGAAAACCACCCTCAATTTAGTAGTCAAACTATCTGGTTTGATAACACAATGGTGCGGAAGATAAAATGAATTGTGAGAAAAACCAGAGGCGGGTTCCATATGGCCAAGATCAAGATATTCTTGAATAAAATTACGATACTGATCATAAGTTTGCGGGTTTTTAAGGAGACTGCGCTCTAATGAATAAAAGCGGTTAAGGGCAAGAGGACGAATTTCTGGAAAAGAGGGTTTATCGTCTTTAAAAGGAAGATTTAATATAAATCGTCCGGACTTATCACGCCTATAAGTGTCCATGAATAATTTTTCGCATTGAATTTCGTCAGGAGATAAGCATTTAACCTGTGGAACTTCCTCTAACTCCCAAAATAATTTAACTTGATTCTCCAAAGAGGCAGAATCTTCAATATGACAAAACATCGTAATAATCGAGGTAGTGGGACAGGGCTTTTGAACGGTTCCCATTAAGATATATCCAAAAATGGTATTTAGAGCATCAGGGGCTCCTACGCGTCCTGGGATACGCCCATCTAGTAAAACCTTAGAAAATACATCAGCGCCTAGTAATAAGTCGACAGAACCAGGAACATGAACCTGATTATCGGCCAGGCGAATGTTTGAAACATGGGGCCAAGTTTCAATTGGAAGTTTATAAGTTGGTAAATTATCACATATTTTATTAAGGATAAGCGCATCAATAGAGAATATAGGATTCGTTTGTTGAAATGGACGAAATGAAATAGTTACTCCTTGATTTACCAATGTATTCATGGGTCCTAAGCCATTTAAATTGACTGAACTTTGTACAGGGTGAAGTCCGAGGCGTTTAACACATTTTGAAGTTATAAACGAGGTCATGCTTCCAGAATCCAAAAGACATCGGACGGGTTGATAAGTACCTCGGTTATCTAAGAGTTCGATGCGGGCGGTGGAAAGTAAAACACTAGATTTTGAAGAAGTAAAACAACTTTGTGTAGAATGTGATGCGGGTGTAGAACTTCCTTGATGAGTGGTTTGAACAGTAACCGGTATTGGCGATAAAGCTGTTGGGTGCGGTGGAGAGGTATTTTTTGAAAAATGTAATAACGTGTGATGTCTCTGACCACATGTATGACAACTACTTTCGGAACGACAAGTAGCAAAGCGATGGGTATGGCTTAAGCAATTAATACAAAATTTATGTGTTTTTGCGAATTGATAACGATCATAGGCTGTTTTATCTAAAAAATTCGAACATTTAAAAATTGTATGATCCGTTTTATTGCACACTGGGCATTGAGGATCGGAATTTTGCGTTTGAACTAGTAAGGCAGTATGATAAGGCGATTGAGATTTAGGATGCACAGGCTTTCGAAATGTAGGCTTGTGTTTTTTAAGAGGAAAATTAACATTATCCAGAGCCATACAATTCTTCATCAAAAAATCTGATAATATTTTATACGTAGGTAACGCCAGGGAATTATCATAGAATAGCTCAAATCTTGTAACAATTGCAATATCGACACGTTTCAGTATCATTTGGACTAAAATAAAGTCCCAATGATCAGTTGGTAGTCCTAAGTTTTTTAACGCTGCTATATTTTCAGAAAAAATATCTAACAAATTTCGAAGGTCATTTGAATTATCACAAGCTACTTTTGAAGCATTTTCTAAATTATTCCACAGTGTGGCAGTCATTAAACGAACGTTTTTGTAACGTTTGCAAAGTGTATCATACGCAATAGTATAATTTGTAGAAGTTACAGGAAGATGTTGAATAACAGATAAAGCTGAACCTTTAAGTGTAGAAAGCAAATAAGTAAATTTCTCACAATTAGCCAAAGTGGCATTATTATGTATTAAAGCATCATACATGTCAATAAAGGATTGAAATAAAGTAATATCACCTGTAAAACTAGGCAAACTAATTTTGGGTAATTGATTTGAAGTTATATTTCCACTAGGGTGCGAAGTACCCGCTGACGACTGAGAAGCTGATGCTGAATCAGACGGTAATTTAAATTTAATTGCTTTAATACCATAATACAACAAATCAAATTCTTTTCGAATCGCATCTTCAGCCTCAAACTTCTCCCCATCATCGGCCACTAAACAAATAATACACTGGTGGCTTTCATAGAAGCCTGAATGCCTTTTTTCGATATTCTCCAGCATACATTTAAACCTCGCAACCTGAGTGGTATCACCTCCTTCAACCTGCTTTGCGACCTCATACATTTCTCGTAATTGAGAAAGTTCTATTTTGCGTAACGCTTGATATTTTTTAAGTTTATCGGACATTTTTACTCCAATAAAACCGTATTTACATATAATTAACAATGCAAACTAGTTCACGTGCAACAAATTTGTACGTATATGAACACCTTTAAACTCTGTCTCCTACAAACCTAAAAAATGTATTAAGGAATTTGATAAAAAAACCGATACGTTCGTCGCCAAGCAAATCTAATTCCAATGCGTGGAAAAGGAACTGTATTAGTTTAATTTTTTAAAAAGCGTAATAATAATAATTATTGATTGATGAAAATTATTAATTTATAAAAATAACTTTTAAAACCAGAAAATATTTAGTCTATACCCGGTCTCGAAAGTGACCAAAATGACTTGTGCGGATGTAATAAAAATAAATACCTTCGATGCTCAACTGGAGAGAAAAATTGGCTCTCCAAAAAGATGATGTTAAAAACGGGCCTTTAAAATTCCTTACCTTGGATACTCGGAGAAGGGTTTCAGCAGGCCTGCGTGGGGTATCTCCTGGTTTCGTTATTTGCGGATGCGGGTGATAAAAATGAAAATTATATTCGTTCACTTCCGAAAACAGTCCGGTCGGATTCACGGAATTAACTCGACTCTCTGCATGCATCGCCGTAGTGTAGTACGGAACCTTAAAGGCGTCCATGCACGCGGAGATATGAAACAAAATTTGTAGGTATTGAAGTATTGAAGGTTGGATGTTGAATTAGAAAGAAAATGTGAATTAATAAATGAAAAATATAAAGTAAACTTAAATGCAATTAGAGAAAAGTAATTAACACACAAACTAAATTAACTTGGACGACACACGCTTGTGTGGACGGACCAAAAATCATGAAAATAGCATAAAAATTAAAAAAGTTATAAAATATCAAAATTGACCAAAATTTCAGGGTGGCGGAATTTTTTGCTGGCGAGTGTATATAACATCACTTCTTGCTTCTAGTTTTATTGTTACGCCATTGCTATAGTTATCTTTATGCTATGCTAAAGATATGTCAGGAAATAATTTTAAAAAAAATATTAATTTATTATGATTAACTTATTACATAGGCATAGAAAATACATTTTAGAAGTATATAACGGACGGCAAAAAGTAAGAACCTATAGAAACTTCTACTCTTCAAATATCGTTTTTAATTAGTAAAACTTTTCTATTCGAGTAATTGTTAGTCCCTGGTAAATTTGTCGTTGTTTATCAGCGTTGAAAAAGTTTCTAAAGGGTTTTGACAAGCTTTCATAGGCGTTTTAATTAATTCCCAAATGTAAAAAGTTTTTTAAGTAAGCATAATTAACCGTAATGAGCTTATTTTATGTAGAAGATGGAGAAAATAATAATAACACGTAAATGTATTCTTATTAGAAATACATGGTATTCGGATAATCCATCAGGATACTTGATCAACCAAGCACAATAGGAAAAATCCTTTAGGGCACTCCGGGAGTGGTGCGTCTTCACGCTGGTTTTGAATCGTTGGAGGTTATATGCGTTGGGAAAAACGACCTCGGTAAGGTCGTTCCATAAGGATGACGTCCTCCAGATGAAAGAATTCTTAAATAATGAAGTTCGAGGAGTACTTTCGCCGCTTATAGCTTGCGTTTTTTGTTGCTAGGGAGATAAGTATTCAAATGTTTAATGTGTCAAAGTCAAAAATCAAAATTGGAACAAGGTTTTGAAATCCCCGACGAAATTGAAAAAAAGGCTGAAACGGCAACGCAAAACCTGTTACCGAGAAAATCCAGAGACTCATACGACAAAGAATATGACCAATTTCTGAAGTGGATGTCAGAAAATGCTGTAAAACATTAACGAAACTGTGCTATTGGGGTACATTAATGATCTATCTGAAAAATTTTCCCCGCGCTCTCTGTGGGCATTAGAGGATAGCATATCCTCAAAAAATGAGGTTTCAAGGATGTTGGCAGGCGTACCATCTGGATCTCGCATTTCCTTACAGAAACTAGAAACCCAGACAATGAATCATGAGTCAACCTTTGCTGCAGGAAATTTAACTATCAGCGGAACCTTCCAGAATTGCCAGTTCTATGTAAATACAACCAAATAATATATAAATTAAATTTATATTTTGTTATTTTGTTAATAAAGAATAAGTTAATCGAAAACTGTTTTTTGCCTCTTAATGCCATCGCGGGCCATAATGTGTACTTTATGCCCGCACGGGCATAAAATAATATATTATATAGATGGTATCTAAGGTATGAAAACACAATAAGTATGACAAAAAAAATTAACAAACCAAATCCTAATATTTTTGAAATGATGAAAGCATTAAAAGAGGAAACTAACTATTATGATATAGTGTATCAAAAAGTTGTGAATTATATACAAACTTTAGAGCGTGCTAAAAAGTATACTAATTTAGATTATAGATTAAAACAAATTGATTTATTAGAAAACAAATGTACGATTATGGAAACATTAGAAAAACTAAACTATGCTTTTAAATTATATTGGATATACGTATGTGTATATGAAGTTTATAAGTCAAATGAATTGTTATTTTGTCAAATAAAACATAATGATAAATAAAACATAAATGTCTAATAGCTAGGCCATTCACCATCAATCAATCTGTATTCAAAGTTAAGTATTTCTATTTGTTCGGGTTTTTCCGATTGACCTTCATCTTCGTAATGATAAACATAAGAGCTTATTTTCATTAGCATAAATGTAAAATAGCAATTTATAACTCTATAATTAAAAGGAAAAAACTAGCAACGTCACGCTCTAGTATATCTCAATTACTATTCATGGTTGAACTTTTTTGATTAAAAACTTTTACCGCGTATATTTTTGTTTGTTGTAGGACGTCTGCTGATTTTAAATGCCTCTTCGAGTTTTATTTGAAGTAGAGTTGAGAATTTATCTCGGTAAACCTGCAAGCCGACTAGGACGACATATTTTAAACAGATTTAGGTACTTACAAGAAATTAATGCAAGCATTAATTTTATTTTTGTAGAAATAACGTTAATCGTTTATTTTTTTTATGATTTATGATCAAACACAAGCACTAGAGGAAAAATCCTTTAGGGCACTGTGGGAGTGGTGCGTGTGCGAATAAAGCGATTCACCTTGGTTTTGAATCGTTGGAGGTTATATTCGTTGGGAAAAACGACCTAAGGATAAAGACCTCCAGATGAAAGAATTCTTAAATAATGAAGTTAGAGGAGTACCAAGCTTAACCACAAATGGATAGGCGTCAGTACTTCGTCGTGTATTTCTGCTATTCGCCGCTCTGGGTGGAATTAAGAGTGCAAGGTCAGTCGAGTACTTTCCATGAAAATATCTGTAAAAGAGATTCAAATCCCCAACATGTCTTCGATATTCTAGGCTGTCGAGGGTTTTCGTCAGCTTCTTGGTCTCCGATCAGACGAATGCCCTCCTTTCGATGGAATCCAGTAGCCGAAGAGTATGTTTGGTGCAGAGCTCCAGACATGAGAGCAGTACCCTAGTGATGGTCGAATCTGGGCTTTCTATAGTGTCACAAGTGTTGAGGTGTGTACAATTTTGTGATTAGCTATTAGCAAGTTTCTGAGAAGCTATCTTGGCGATTGCATAACGTGGTTATGCCAAGACATTTTTCCTGACGCCCAGCAAATTAATAGATGAAGCCAGTGGGATTGAGTGTCCTGCCATGACTATATCCGGTTCTGTAATGTTAACCTTTTTAGAGAAAGCTGCTGCCTGGGGTTTAGCGTTAAATTCGACTTGGTTACTGTCCTATTGTATTACGTTGCGTCTTATATTATTAAATGTCAACACTGATATTTCGAAACAGTACAATTATCTGAAGCTCTCAAGAAACAAAAGTACCATCTATAGGGTGGCAGCTATTTAATTGACTACTATGGGTGTCTTTTGAACGGCAATTTCTACGATCTTGGTTAAACTAGAGAAGATGTGCAGTTTTGAAAGCTTTTTTAGAATTCGACGTAGTCGATGTGTTTTTGATTCACGAGATACACGGCAATCCCGAAATTTTCACATTCTTCAACGTACACAGATCCTTTCCCTGCAGTCAAAGACCGCCAACCTCAATGCCTTTTAATTACTTCCATATTCACTCCGCTGTTGGCCAATACAGTAGCTGATGAGCACTTGTATAAGAAGAAGAGTTTCGTAGAGCTAAATATTTAGCAACGATAGCTGGACATTTTCTAGCTTGGGTATTCCTACTCGTGTTCTGGTACATTTTTCTTTTGTGTAGTTATGTTTTATGAAAAACCTATTGTTGGATGTCCCGTTTGACGTATGGAGCATTTTCTTACCTTTTCAAGTAAATTCGTGTAATTTAAATTTCCTGATACTATCGGAACTATTTTATCGGTTTTTGTTTCTGTATCGTCTAGTTTAACCAAAATGTGTGAGATTCTTGGACATATATTGTTTAATAAATTTACCAACTTTTGCCCTCCTCATGCCCCAGCGAGACCAAAAATGAGAACCCACCTGAATTAAAATAATAATTTACAAATATGTAATATTTAGGAAGCTCGTTGTGAGGGTCTTGACAAAGTCAAATATGTCATATATATATATATATAAGTCGGTTTACAACGTTCTCCGACGTCTTCCGACACCCTGTTTCCGCCATTCTCGTTCATTCTAATCTCCCCGTCGATTCCCTCTCTCCAGCTTTTCCTTGGTCTTCCTATTCGTCTTTTTCCTGCTGGATTCCACGTCAGTAGTTGTTTTGGCAGTCGCTCATTGGTCATTCTTTGAACATGTCCATACCACTATAGTTGTTTTATTTTAATTTTATTTACTATGCTTTGCAGAACACCCATGATTTCTCGTATTCGATCATTCCTAGTTCTTTCAAGCCTCGACCTGCCCGCTGAGCGTCTCCAAAAGTCCATCTTCATCGCTTCAAGAGCTTTCTTTGCTCTCTCCTTAAGTGGCCATATTTCGCTGCCATATGTAATGATGGTTTTTACGATGGTATTGTATATTCGATGTTTGTTGTTATTTGTTATTTTTTGATCCCAGAGATACTGTTCAGCATTGCTATAACTTTTCTTCCCTGCGTATTTCTATCTTTAATGGCATCATCTAAGGTTCCATTATCGGTAATATTTACGCCTAGATATTTATACTTTTGGCAGTTCTTTATTTGCTGGCCATTATTTAATATGAAGTCTTGTTGTCTTCCTCCAATGATCATATATTCCGTCTTCTGTGTGTTCACTTCTCGTACTCTTCGATCAGTTTCCTCGTCATATAATCGATATCTTCCAGATCTTGTGCCATAACGATATGGTCGTCTGCGAAGTTAAGTGTGTATAATGTAGAGTGGTTAAGTGGAATACCCATATTTGAACACTTCTGCTTCCATCTTAACAAGGCCTTTTCGAGAAATATCTTAAAAAGCATTGGTGATAGGCAGCATCCCTGTTTAAGTCTCTTGTTTGGAGCAAATCCTGTAGGGATTTTATTTCCTATTTCTTATAGGCCTTTTACCGCATTTATGATATTAACGTTTATATTTGTTGTACCCAGAGCTTCCCATAGTTTTACTAGTAGTACGCTATCGTAGGCCTAGTAGGCAAATATGTCACAGAGTTAGGAATTGAGTAAATGAAAATTAATTCGTTACCATTTCAAATATAAACTGGAAAACAAAAAGATCGACAAACGAGTTTTTACCCTCATTTTTAAAACTATAGCTTTAATGAAACTCAACCGATTAGAACACAATTTCCGGATTTTTAAACATGGTTTTATGTGAATTCGGCGGTGGGGAATGCGTTTAACCAAGGAGGGCTTTCCAATATTATAAAAAGAAAGTGATGTAAGAAAACCAAAAATTTGATTCCTTGGCATTTCACTAAAAGAAAATTTTCACGTAAAAGTAAAACAGCCTTTTAAAGCTTAGGTAAATATGTTTTTTTGTTTGATGCGTTGTGCCAAAAGTTATCGAATTTACAAGAAAAATTAGCTTTTTTAAAATTCAAATTTAAAATTCAAAATTAGTAAGTAGCAATTTCTGCCAACTATAAGCCACCCGAGATATGACAAGGCATATAACAGTTTCAAAGAGTGGTGTACGGGAAACGAAGTTCAAAATCCTGGTTCTGAGTCGGCGCTACTAGCTTATTTCAGTGAAAATGCCAAGACAAAGAAGATATCAACGATTTGGTCACAATATTCAATGCTGAGGACCACTGTATCAATTAATGAAAAAGTAGACATATCTAAACACGCAAAGATATTATCATTTTTAAAAAGTGTGTTCGTATAAGTATTATTTTGAGATATCAATTTTTTTTTAAATTACAAAAAAATAAATTACTTTCCACCCAGGTGGAAAGTAAAAGTAAAAAAACGTCAACTTTCCACCTTTTAAAGATAGATGAGATGTCATTTTTACATGTATTGGTTGTAAATAAAAACCATTTGCCAATCTTTCTGTTGTCCTGTTTATTTTGCATACGACATGCTAAAATTTCAGAAGAATACGTTTAAATTATGCCTTTATAGGTAGGTAATGTTTTTAAAAACCGTTGTATATTTAACGGCAACGAGCGACTTTATGTAAATTGGGTTGTTAAAATTTCTAAAAGGGATAAGGGAAATTTAAAACTTTTTAATAACTTCAATTTAAGAATGCATTTTAACGAGATAAAGTTGGCTATACAAGTTGATTGTTAACAAGTCACTCAAAACTTTTTCGTTTGTTTATCGGCACTAAAAATGAACTTTTTAAGTGCTTTTCGGAAGCTTATTCTATTAACCGCACTGATTAATTTGAAATGTAAAGAGTTTTCGAAAAGGGGTATTTTAATTAATTATATATTAATTAAGTTTGTTTAATAGACATAAAAATTATTTCGACACAAACAGAAATAAATGGGTTTTTACAGTTGATCGGTATGAAGTTGAATTATTTTGAAATATTTATCTTAAATGTACATAATGCAGGGACATGGAAGCAAGTTAAGCAACAGTTGAATCGGGTAAAGAATGAATGTGCGTCATCACTTGTAACAGTATATAGGATAGCTCATCGAAAACGTCCGTAAGCTGGCTGGGAAAGAACTTTGCGACAAAATCCAAAACACGTCAAGGGTCGCATAGCAAACTCTTCAAGTCAATAAATGGGGGCCATCCCCCAAATTTTTTCAAATGGGAATTAGAGTCAAGTAATAACTAACTCATTAAAAGGGGTTTTTAAGTCCCTATAGATTGCCTAGGTTTGACGAAAAATTCAAAAATCGATTTAATTTTACTGAAAATTTCGCACTAACGTTCTTCCGCCAATCAGGAGCTTGCTTTTTATTCCGTTATGACGGCAACTAAGAAAATTTCCGGAAATTTTTCTCCTCCTCGAGGCAGCAGAAAGTGATTACAGTGGAATTATTTTGACGTTTGTGTATAGAATTACATTTTGCTTGACTAAACCTGATATTTTAATTATTTTGTATTTCTGATTATTCTAAACCTTTTACTAGACATTACTATATAAATTAAAAACAAATAAAAACAGCAAATTATTGTTATTTATTATAGTTTAAAAGTACCTAATTATTTCCGATTACAACATCTAAATGTTCTTGAAATTCTTTGGCCACTTTTTAATGGGGAATAAGGGAGCCCACAGTCATCAAAATTTATAAATTTTATATGTTTCATGAAATAAATGTAGTACTTCGAAACAATTTTGCTTTGTTGCCGTCCACGAAGAAGTCTGTATTTGGTAAAAACCAATAGGAGATGATATTTAATTATATTAAACAAATTAGACATTATTCTAATAAATACGTTATAAACCTTAAATTCCGATGATACATTTTAATTTTACTCAATTCTTTACAAAACTTACACGGAGGGTATTTCTCAAACCGTTCCATTTTTAAATTTTACTACACTGTCAGTAATCGGGGCTACGGGAGACAGCGCGCGGCGCTTGACGTGGATTCCATGGCCTCCTATATGGAAGACTACAATACGCTGGAAAACTATCTGTATAAAATAACTTTATATGGTAAAGAAACTGATTTTCTACCAAATTTAGTAAGTTAAATAAATATGGAAATGAAAATTTGAACTATTTTTACTTTGTCAATAAAAATTTCAGGAAAAGTTGGTAAATAGGATATTATTGCTCTTCGAACTAACAACTACCTACTATTGTATTTATAAGTCAACAGATCTTAAAATCCGAACACAACTTTGTTTAAATAATATGTTTTACCAACTTTAGTAGATCAAATATAAATAAAAATAAAAATTTGAACTATTTTTAATTTGTTAATAATAATTGCATGCAACTAAAGTTGGTAGCAGAGCTACATCCACCTACCGAATTTATTAGAATAGAGGCTCAAACAATTTCAGATGCTCCACCACATACAATCTACATGCTTGTCTGAATGGCTTAATTTTTTTAATACATTTAATTTCAATGGGAATATGTTATATATCTTACTGAGGTGCCAAATAATTGACAAATCTAAGATTTATATTTGTGTTACTGTTCGCTTTTCATTTTTAAAAACAAACGAGCAAATTTCCAATATATACAAAGACCTAACATTTAATATTTCTTGTGTACATAGTTGCTTGGTCGAGAATCGCTTATTTTTTGTAATTGTAATTATGTACAACGTTTAATTGTTTTACAGCCTTGTCATACAGACCACCCCACACGATTATACCATATCGTATTACTGATTCTACAATAACTTTATAAATGGATATTAAAAGTCTTTTGCTTAAGATTTAACTTAGTATGTAGAATTTATGTATCATCATCATTCAGCCCTCTGTGTCCACTGCTGGGCATAAACCTTCCCCATTTCTACCCATTCCCTCCTGTCTTGAGCTCTTTGCATCCAGTTGTCTGCACATCTCTTTAAATCGTCCGTCCACCACGTAGGGGTCTTCCCTTGCTTCTTCTATCCAAGCGCGGTCTTCACTCGAGTAGTCTTTTCGTCCATCTCCCATCCGTCATTCGTGCCACGTGTTCAGCCCACTTCCACTTGAGTTCGCTAATCAGGGAAATCCAGACCAGACGCTGGTTCTTCTTCGTAAGTCTTCATTTCTTATATCATCCCGCAGTGATACTCCGAGCATGGACCTTTCCATCTTGCGCTGTGTTACCATAAGTTTCTTAGCACTTGTTGTGGTTAGCGTTAAGGTTTCGGCTCCATAGGTCATGCTCGGGAACACCCGCCTCTTCAAACACTGTGGTATGTTGCTTCCAAACACTGCCGCAAGCTTTCCATAGGCTGTCAAAGATAGTGTAATTCTTATTTTTATTTCGCACGTTTGGTTGTCTCTTGAGATTTGGATTTCGTGATCAAGATAATCATATTTGCTCACCAGTCTCACCTCATCACCAATGGAAATGTGCTCACTGGAGACTAAATTTGTCATACATTTTGTCTTTGAGATATTCATTTTTAGACCTACTTCAGCACATACCTCTTGTTGTTCTTGTATAATGTCTCCAATGTCTTTAAGGTTATCTCATAGCAAAACTATATTTTCACTAAATTTATGTATAAGTTTTTTTAAATTTTTTTTCAGATAAAGAATATGATGGTCCCATTTTAAATGTTTGTCTATAATTACACCCAAATATTTTGTGTTTGAGTTTTTTCTCTAATGCTATCATTAAAATTGTCAATGTGAATGCTTTCAAAGGGTGGACGATTTGCTTCCGTAAGTAGTTAGTCTTTTGTACGTTAAATGTCAGCCCAAAACTATCAAGCCAAAGTTTTATTTCATAAAGTCCTGTTTCTGCCTTGTTTTTTACGTCATGTCACGTTTTTACAGAGAATATTGCTGCTGTATCGTTCTCGCATATGACATTATAGAACCCGTCCATAATTTCCAATTGAGTTAGTGAGTTAATATATGTGATGAAAAGTACTTGCCCCAAGACGGTTCCTTGGGGTATCCCTATCCTCACATTCAGCTTATCACTAAGTGTGGTCCCAATTTTTACATATTGTTTTTTCTCATTCTCATTCTCATTCAAATTTTCAATATGCCTCCGTATTGTTACGTGAATAGCTCTTTGTCTTCGTCTTTTGTGAAGAAGCAGGTATTGCCAAGGAACAATACAACTAATAGTAGCGATAATACATCAATATGCAAGGCTATTGACCGTACACCTGCTGATCTGATTCACAAAAATATCCTGTTTCTTCACGACACTGCGTGAGTAAAAAGAACAGAAATTTATAGATATAAATCTTACGGGGTTTCCCACCGGCATTCAATTCGATCTATATATGGACCATGGACAGTGTATTAATGTTGATGGGGACAACTCGGCTTTCAATATGGTGGCACTTCCGGTTGTACAAGAAGTCTGTGTCAATTTTCTTATTTTAAATGGAACACCTGTGCAAGATGCTTCTTAATAATATTATAATATTTAAGGAGGTTATTCTTGGGTCTATTTTCAGAAAAAAATCTTCATATGAACATATTATATCCTAAACGTCTTAACTTTCGAGATACAGAGATTTTCAAAAAATCTTTTTTTTTATTAATATCAGTGATAATGCTCTAGATATTTTTGTGAAATTTGGTACACACTTTGTATTCATAGAGAGGCATTTTATTATATATAACATTTTTTTTTTATTCCGAACAGTGGCGCTTGTGCGAGAATTGTCCTCTATATTTTTGAAGAAAGAATGGTACGCCACTTCTTGTTGTTAAATCAAAATTATTTTTGAAATTCTCATCATCTCTTGATTTTTGTATAGTTTTCGTATAAAGAGATAAAATTCATTCATTTGCACTCTATTATGAAATTAGGTATTAACAAAGATTAAAAAGATCTAGTAGGTAAGAAGTAGATTTTATTTTGTAAACATGAACAGTTTTAGTTAGTTAGCATACTGTGAATTTTCAAAATTTTTTCATGTATAGTTTTCCATATATGATCGAATGGGTTCCCGGTGGATCACCCTGCATATTATTTCTTGAATGCCAATTATATTTGCCAATCAGTGACAGAATATTCGATGTCAAGAAAGTAATGTTGTAGCCGACTGATATCGTCTCAGTGAACATCTTTTCAATAGATCGTTCCGGTAATGATTTCTGAAAACGCCACAGAGGAATCACGAAAACCAATTCAACATCTAAAGTTAGAAGTAATTGCTGAAACTCAAAGTGAATACAGCTAATCGCCACCGAAACTCTCCATTGCAATAATTTTCCCCTTTAACAGATATCTTGGTAACTTTTAGCAGAGTTAAAACGAAATAAAATTTATGGCTTGCTTTTGCATGCCAACATCTTTAAATTTATGAGGTTATAAAGGGAAATACGACAACCTCCGAAAATCCGATTTATAGGTTGTTTAGCCGAAGAAGTTTATGCTACTTTAAATTTGAAGCTGCATTTACGCATCCCTAAAAATTAAAAAAAAAAATGCTTCTGATTGTAAACATCATACTTTTGACTTAAGTCCAACTAAATTATTGTAGGAATTTTTATTTCAGGACCGTACAAACGTTAATGTTATTTCGAAAATAAGTTTAGTTCTGTTGAAGCCGTATTAGAGTCGGCAATTTTTGTTTCTTCCGCCAGCAATGGCAATTATAATTGCACGGATTAATGCGCAGTATACTGTCCTCGATCAGCTGGCCAAATACTGCTCGCATTGCGGGCGCAATGCGAGAATGGAATCCGTATTACAGTCGGCAATTCTACTCTTCTGGCAATTAAAATTGCACGGATTGCACTCCCGATCAGCTGTCTCTCATAGTCAGAAATGGGGCAAGCGCCATTTCAATTGCCATTGCCGCTGCAAGTCTGGGTAGAGATGGATTATTCTGTTATTTTTAACTGTTTATTAGTTGGTTGAAGCAGCTATGAATAGCTACGAGCTATTTAAACTAACTGGTACTGAAATTAGCAGTTCACATTATTTATTAGGCATATATGCTGCTAATTCGTCACAACTTTTTTCCACTGCTATTTGTAGGTACCAGTAGCTGCTTTAACTGGTGATCAAAACGGACAGGTTTGCCCATTTCTAGTTCTGGGAGTATTTTAAGGATTTCGACAGTACCAACTGCTGTTCTGACTGTTGGCAATGCGCCAGCTGATCGAGAAAGGTTTAGTGCGCATGAGTACGTGCAATTATAATTGCAATTGCAGGCGCAAGAGAAGAATTGCCGACTCTAATACGGCTTTTAATGATATTAGTTCATCAATCATTAAGCAGCTTTGTCTCGTACAAAAATTTCATTCAATAAATAACTAACCAAACAACTTTGACTGTCATGCTAGTATGCACCCATTTATCGTAAAGATTAATTATACAAAGTCATACTTAAAGTTAAGATTACCTGTATTATGCGCCGAATCAAAATTAAGTTGTCTTTGTTAAGAAAACATTACATTTGGCAACGTTGAAAAATTTAGGGAATTTCTATTATTACAAGCGTGAGACTGTGAAAGTATGGCTGAATGGGTATCTGTACTTACAAATCGTTATTTAATTCCAACAAATGTTCAATTTCTTGTAACACCTGTAAAACGGTACGCTTTTGTAAGCGAAATCGACGAAAAAACGATAAATTGTCCATGGTATCAAAATACTCTGATGTAGTGTTTTCGTGGAAAACCCATTTCGATTATATCAATAATATCCAGATCGTCTTCCACAAAAATAGCATCTTCCACTTCTATATTTTAAAAGATGACCAGGAATAGGTATAGGTAAGATTGAACACAATTTTTTTCAGAAAAACAAATATTCTGTTATTACAGTATCGACATCATAGCCTAAGTCCAGGATTTTGTCTACTTAAAATTAAGAACAACTTGTACTTGTTTTGTCGACCGTGCATAAGAAGAAGAAATTATGTTAAGGGTGCATACTAGCATCAGTGATTAATGTATCTCGGTTAGCTAATAATTAGTGATGTACTAACCAGACATTTTGAATATGAGTAAATTACTTTAACCAATGTTATTAATGCCCCGATCAAAGTTGTTTGGTTACACAGAATGAAAAACTTAGTTAAATTTACTATAAAAATAACAAACTAACCATAATTTATGACTTAATGTTCTCTAAATTTTTAGTAGTTAAAAATTATAAAAATATTTACTAAACCAATTCGGTGCGAGACAGACCACGAAGTGATAGAAGATGTGTTACTAACGAACAGCAGAACCGCTATATTACGTTAACAATTCGGAGAAATCGTACTATGCCAGTTCCACAACTTCAGAGAGATTATACGCATCCGATTTTTGGTTCGCGTATCCGTCTCTACACTAAGAAGACGAGTTCTTGAATCCGGTTTAAGATGTCGGCGACCAGTAAGAGTTCCCCAACTACAATATGACCACCGAGTTCGTCGACTGCAGTGGGCTGAAACTCTCGTTCGCTTGCCCGAAAAATTTTGGAATTCTGTCCTATTTTCCGATGAGGCCAGGATTTGTCTGGTAAAAGATTGTCGCCGGATTCGTGTTTGGAGAGAACCAACAAAATAACAAAACTAACCATAATTTATGACTATATGTTCTCTAAATTTTTAGTAGTTAAAAATTATAAAAATATTTACTAAACCATTTATATGAAAATTTTTTTTAAAGTTTACTAAAATCTTTTGTTAAATTTACTAATATAATATTTTGTAAAAATTGCATTGCGTCGCTAGACTTCCTCGATCCATGATATGGGTTATGTTTCCTGTATAAGTTCTCCACCCATTTTTTGTTGCGATGATCGAAATCCCGGAATCCGTTGCATCTGTAATTTTTGTAAAAAGCATTTTTACAACACTTCATTTAATCTTGGTCATTTTTACAAGAGAAAATACTGAAAGTACAATAATAGTCGTCAGTAAAATTTACTATTTAAAAATATTTAACTACTGGAGTTACTAATAAATTATTTTCACTTACCAATATTGGTTGTAAAATTTAAAATATATTTTAGTATTTACTTGATTGTAGTAAATGAGAAGTAGTTGCCGTTATTAACAGTCGAGCTGCGAAATGATTACTTGGTCAGCAAGAGTTTACAATTGGTCAGTAGAAACAAACATGTCTAGAAGCAGTTTACTTCAGACGTCCCAGGGCACTGTCAAAATTTATATAACTTTCTTGTGTTTTCTTTTGCCGAATACAGAAGGAAATCGGCTACAAAAGGTGTAGCGGGGGCGGGTTTTCACTTGTTTTCCCAGGGCACTGTCACGATTCAGAAATGTTTGCTGTCCATAAGTTGCTGACCAACTAGCCATTTTGGCTGACCGATTACATTTTTCTGTTCGCAAGAATAAGAATATTCTGCTAACCAGTTAATGATACCCGTAGTAAATACACATAGATTCAAAAGTTTGGCATCACTCTGATTTTTTCATGTTAAGATCATTTTAGGAATGAATTTTTTTTTCTAAATGTTTATTTATGTTTATCAGTTAAAACGATACCATTGTTTGTAGCAAAAAAATATGATCAAGATAACATTTTCAGTGTTGTATTTTGTTGGCGCTGGCCAGTTAAATTTTTCGGTTCAGTGTGTAAAAATAAATCGCCGACTAATATCTCAAATTGATCGTGCAAGAATAATAGCTTTAGTTGAACATGGTAATTCCCAAAGATTTCTTGCTGAAAGAATATGGGTTTTTCAAAGTGATGTCTCTCGCATATGGAATCGCTATCTAGAGACCAATTCGGTGCGAGACAGTCCACGAAGTGATAGAAGATGTGTTACTAACGAACAGCAGAACCGCTATATTACGTTAACAATTCGGAGATATCGTACTATGCCAGTTCCACAACTTCAGAGAGATTATACGCATCCAATTCTTGGTTCGCGTATCCGTCTCTACACTAAGAAGACGAGTTCTTGAATCCGGTTTAAGATGTCGGCGACCAGTAAGAGTTCCCCAACTACAATGTGACCACCGAGTTCGTCGACTGCAGTGGGCTGAAACTCTCGTTCGCTTGCCCGAAAAATTTTGGAATTCTGTCCTATTTTCCGATGAGGCCAGGATTTGTCTGGTAAACGATAGTCACCGGATTCGTGTTTGGAGAGAACCAACAAGAGCCGCTCAACTTGTCCATGTTCGCCCCGTGCCTCCATTAGTGGGAGGAAGCGCCATGTTTTGGACATGTATTAGGTCTGACGGGCGTACTGAGTTAGTCCACGTTCAAGGCACAATGGTTGGCGATAGGTATATTAGGGATATTCTACATCCTTATGTTAGAACGTGAAGAGGGGCTGTTGGTAACAATTTTGTGTTTATGGACGACAATGCCCGGTCCCATCGTACTAGAGCTGTGGATGAATACCTAGAAAGTGAGGGAATCAATCGCTTCGAGTAGCCTGCCTTGTCCCCTGACATGAACCCGATAGAACATGCTTGGGACATGCTCTCTAGGGCAGTTCGCGTTAGAAGAAATCCCACTAGAACTTTCCAGGAGCTTATCGTCGCTGCTATCGAGGAATGGCAGGCTATTCAACAAGATCAGATTGCTAACCTTACGCATAGCATGCGGCGTCGTCTTCAAGCTTAAGGCCAGAGGAGGAAATACACTTTATTAGAAGCTTTATTTTTTAAATTTCATACATTATACAATATAAATAAATCTTACTTTGATTACTTTTTTTGAAGGTTTAAAATGTTGTGGTAAAATAAAAATTTTTAAAACTCATTGATTTTGATTTCAAACTTATCAATAAACTAATATTTAGAGTGTTTTGACCATGACGTAATTACTTATTCGAGAATCAGAGTGATGCAAAACTTTTGAATCTATGTGTATATTAGAAATACTAACTATACATACAACTATGTGTAGGTATCTATAATATTACTTTGGTACGGATTATTAATCAAAATTTTAATTAAAACTATATTTTATAGCAAACCGTACAATAAAATTTTTACTATAGTGTTTGTTCCGTGCAATTACTTTCGTTGTTAAATTTAAAATATATTTTAGTATTTACTTCATTGTACTAAATTGATTGGAAATACTAAATATAGCATTTTATAAAAAAATTATGTGTACAATATTATTTTATTACAGATTATTAATAAAAAATGTAATTAATACTATATTTTATGGGAAATCGTACGATTAACTATTTACTATAGTCTTTTTCCGTGTAGCTAATTATCGTTCATATCTTTTTGCAAACCAACATTAACAATTCACTCATCTGCTACGGAAACGAGAAGGCATACAAAATGATGCTTTCAATGTTAAAATGTTATATATCGAGGTGGGAAGTATTTTATTACTCCCAAGAGATAAGATACTTAATCATGGCGCAAAGCGCCAAGGGAATATATTTATCCATATTCTTTCCTTTACTACTACTTTTTTGCGACCATTTTATATCATATTATCTTGGAATCTGCATGTTGTTTAATTAGAACTGTTTTAATTTCAAATACCAATTTATGGAAAAATTATTATTTCCCAGACCACCCGATGATACCTTATACGATGATGGTGTATTGTTGCCTACACAGTAGCACTTTAAAATACTAATTCAGATTGAATGGTACTACCAAGAAAAGGAAGCCTTTTCCACCTGAAAAGTAAATAGACTTTTGATTTGATTTATTCATATAACGTTTATTCAGATTGCGTGGGACTGTTAAGAGATGGCTGTTGATAATACAGCGTAAAGTAGAGTCTTCTCTGATGACAGGTATGTACACCTACCCTGTACTGACGGGAACAAAAGAGTTCGAAGCTGCAGGTAGTGACATCCTATCAATGGAAAAGGCTTCCTTTTCTTGGTTAATACCACCTGAAAAGTAAATAGACTTTTTATCTGTTTTAATTTGTTATTTTAAAGAATTTCGAAATAAGACAAACTGATCCTGCTAGGAAATGCAACATCGATCGATCGCTTTTTTTTTTCGAATCTCTTAGTCTGCAGGTGTTTCCATTTCACGTGCAGCGACACGTGCCAATCCTTTTAAACGGTCCGAAAGACGTTGAAGGGTTTCCTTGTTAGATAAAGTGGAAGCGAGTATTGCCGTCTTTTTGTCTAAATGCAGTATTAAGAGAGTTGTATTAAATACTTTCATCAGTGGCGTATCCAGAGTTTGGAGTCGGGAGGGGCGAATTCCTTTTGGGGCGCCTACATTTCGTCGGCTTACTAAGAAAAATTCATATGTCTAACTACGTAATTTTACAGGGGATACAAAACTGAATTAGAGGTTGAACTTACAGACATTACAATTTTTTTGTTAATTGGATAGAGTTTTTAACTTTAACGAATGTTGGTGAGTTTAATTTTAACAATTACTTTAAACGTAGATTGTAGTAAGTGACTTATGCAGGTTTTATAAGGTTGTCAAAATAGTTGTATTTATGCAAATTTCATTTCTGCAATTCTAGCGACATTTTAAAACAGGGCCTTGCATAGATTTGAGGTAACATTAGTCATACAATGTCAAGAATTAAATATTTCGGACTTGCATTTTTCATAATATGCTGCCGATTTATTTTATATACATTTTGTGACATATATTATAATATGTATTACTTTTTTTAATTAACAAAGTTTCCATATTTGGCTAAAGTGACCAGACTTGTATTTACACTTATATCACTGCTGAAAAAAGAAATGCGCAGGAAAAAATAGTACATTACATATCATGGGCCGAAAGGAGGCGTGCAGTGGCCTCCCTCACCTTCGGCTCGGTCGGCCGCATCTCGTCCGGAAAAGCCTCCGACGGCCCGAGATATGTACCGTATTTTTTTTACAAGTGCTCCGAAGCTTTGATGCCAAATAAATAAAGAAATTCTTCAGACAGTTTTCCTGTCTACATGACATGAAAACACTCGCGCATGGAGAATGTAAATATATATATTTATTCCTTTTGACAAATGGGCTCGGTGGCCTAGTGGTATAGCGTACGCCTTGTGATCTGAGAGTCGCGGGTTCAAATCCCGCACTCGGTATCCCTGGTTTTATTTATTTTGTGCCCGAGTCTTTGAGGCCATATAAATAAAGAAATTCTTCAGACATTTTTCTAAAACATCTTTGAAAAATTAACTGCCAATTTAATTTATATATAATCCGCTATTTATTATCGCTTGTAGTATGGTTGGTAGAGTATCCGCCTGGCGATCTGAGGGTCGCACCGACAATTCTGGTTTTATTTATTTATGAGCACATGGTGACTCGAAGCGGGCGGGAAAGATTTTTCCCGCTTCGATACTTTTGCGCCCGCTCTCTTGGAAAACGCCACTTTCGGTGAAGAAAACATGCATGAAAAGAGGCACTTTCGGGGCACATGTAAAAAAAAATTCATTTTCAGACATGGCTCGATATAATTTTGAATTTATTGAGAATTTCCTATCTAAAGCGATATAGCGCCTCTCAGCAACGCTCTACGGCATTTCATCAGATATAAAAGTTGTAGAGGGGGACCTAAACTCCACGAAAGACCAAATTACTGATATTCCACTTCACGGACCCCCTATTGTCACCGTCTCTCCAGCTGTATATAAGCTTTGTGATTTGATTTTTTTGGTAGCCTGCGCTTTATTATCTATTCAAGCAAGACGCCATGCAAACGGGGTTGGGAGAAGGGGGAGGTCCCCCCTCCACCCAGTGGCTATGCCACTGACTATCACTATAAGTTATCATTGTAAGAAATGCCTAACATTAGTATTTATTGTATACAAGATGTCAATTTAAAAAGCTCCCACCCTTAATTCTCACTTCCAGTAAATAATATTAAAAATCGAAAAGACATGTCAACTTTATGGGGATGCTTTTAATTCAGCCTTCGTTATTTAATTGTCCATAATGCTACTCTTTCAACATAATTTATTTTTCAATAATGAATTGTGAGTCATATCTATAAATATTGTGTTGAAACTTAATAAAACATGAGTCATATTTTAATAAATTAAACAACAGTTTGTTCGTGCATTTAAAATTGAAATTTAACAATAATTGTTACAAATGTCTTCTGTAAAAAAATCCTCACAACCCTTTTATTTAGGTCCAATTTAAATAAAATTATACAAAAACTGAAATATGTGTAAAGGCTTACCGACAAGGTTTTTTTTAATTGAGAAAGTTTTATGTTACTACTGGGAATCGGACCCAGAACATCTCGCTTCTCGGACTAACGCGTTAACCAATTGGGCCACACATATGCTGTGAATTAAACTTAGTTGTTATATTTAACAATTTAGGGCAGGGCAGCGTTGAAGATTTCAATAATATAGTGGGAAAATATCCTTAATAAAGAAACCCTTTTAATAAATTAGGTATTCTATTCTCGTGCTGACAGGAAAGAACGTTCTCTACCAAAGTCATTTGGAAGCGTTTCCAGTAGAACACATGTCTTCTAGATCATTAACCGGCACCTTTTCAACTCATTGCCGGAAAAATACTTAAAAATTTTCTTGTCCGATAAAAGGCACTATGAAGGTGTATCGCGAGACCTCAAAATAATTGTTACAAGATTCGCAAAAATGGCGCTTTGAATGGACGTACATGAATTGCGGACCATAAACTATAATCGATATTCAGATTTTGCAATGTGTTCTTAATGATCCATGAATTGCTTACCAAAGACAAAAGGGCCATCTGATAATTTTATTACAGAATCGGGTAATTAACATATTACATATACAGGGTGTTAGGGAAATGACTTATTATATTTAAATGGGTGACTCCTAGGGTGTCCTAGAGAAAGTCTACATATTTTTTTTAATCGAATATCTAAATACTAAGGTAAAAACCCTTTTTAACCACATGCTGTCGCGCCGTTCCGTCTGGCTTCAGTTATCAACAATGTGGGTCACTAGAATATACTAACAGTGTTGTCAGATCACGCAGCATGTTTCGCCCTTGCTTGGATACCTGCCGCGCTAGACTATCGTTGCTTCAGTATGTTTCGAGACTCGGGAATGGGATGACGCTGCTGAGGGTTCAACGTGCTTGATGTATAGGAATTTTAAACGTTTGTTAATTGTAGCATAACCCGATTGTTTTTCTGTTGTGAAATAATTAATAATAACTGCTGGTTCTGTTGCAAAACATACTTTCTGTGTTATATTTTTTTATGAAATTTAATTATAAAACGGATTATAAAATCGAAGGTAAGAGAGTATGTACCTTAAAATTGTAGTATTTTTTTTTCTAAAAAGTTAAAAAGTTTGAAAAAGAAGTGATAACGCGTGTCAAAGACGTCTTGTTGTCAAAAATTGAACACGTGCGTTTACAATTCTGTATTGCAATATATGACAACACCGCCTCAATAAACTATTGATTGCGAACGTCCTCAGTAATTCAAAGCGCCATTTAAGGTTATTTTTCTTCAATTCATTTTCATCTCAGGATTTGCCGGTTTAAACATAATAAATTATTTCCATAACACCCTGTATAACCTCTGCGCTAAAGTATTGAATATTGCGATTGAAAAGTACTTTATTTACTGTTTTATTCACTTTTATAATATTGCTATTCGAAATCAAAATTTAAAAAAAATCCCTGGGGAATCGGGACTTTCACTCCCTAAATCAAATAGTGTTTTCGGGGATATTCGGTTAGTCCGAACGTAGTTATATGTTGTGAAATAGGATAAGGACAAGAGGTACCGGGAAGGTATTGGTTTACGGCAGCCTATGATTAATTCCGAAGTTTAACGAAAGGTTTTCCAGAGATCACGATTCAGTCCCAAGACATCACTGTCAAATTAGGGACCGTCGAGGTCAGCGCGCCTCGATCGGGGCAACTTTGAATTAATGTGACGTCGGATCCGTGTCGCCGCCAGGTGATTAATGTCAAACCGATTTAGCATAAGAAGCGCCCAGAGTAATGCAAAAGGTGCCGTCGGTTCGGATAGGACATAGATTGATTATACCCGCACGAAACGTGCGTATGGGTGATTTTTGAGAGATTTTTTATTAAATGTTGCCAAATAATGTTAGAAATACAGAACGTAGCATACGAGTCAAATAATATCGTGCCATAAACTGCTTTTTTTTACTGCGCATGCGCATATCTACATATTCGTTGAGTTTTGTCAAACATTTATTTTCCGAGGTACAAGAGCAACGATTTTTATAATTTGCTTGCAAATTTTGGTTATCAAACTATTTTTAAAATACTGATACTTAAATACATGTTGTTTCAGAAGGAACGTTCACCCCTCTAACATTTTTTTTTGTTTAAACTACAAGCATAATTATGTATGTGATATTATTTTGCATTTTATGACATTACGGACTCCATGGAACACCCAGTATAATTTTGCCTCCATCGATTCAAAACATCATTCTAAATTCAACGATACCCCATACGTCGCGTCGCGTTTTGATACTTTACGTGATTTTTTCTATTTGGGTTTCATAATGGCTACATTATGAAATGCAAAAAAATTGAATAACATGCCACTTTATGAAACTGAAATTTTATTTTTTTTATGTTGGCGGCAAGTAGGGTTCGAATTTTAGGCTTACTTCGATTTCGTTGAAATTAGTTTTCTTTGCATTATGGATTCGACAAAATTTTTTTATACCTTGCAAATAGATTATTTTTACTTGATATTTATCTGAAATACCTATACACGGAAATATATAACATGCTGATGGTGTCCGTCAACTAATTTCTAGTCATAACTATAAAACAACATAACCTCAAAATAATAGAAATATCTTCCAGTTTATGCTCTATTTCTAAAGTTTTATTCAAAAAAGTACTATTTTTATTTTTAATTCAATATAGTATTATACATATTACTTTATATATACATATGTATAGAGTAGACATTTCCTGGGCATTAATTGTTATTCCTGTCAGATTATGTGTCGACACAATATTTTGTTCAATAGTATTATTTAGTATTTTGTTCAATATTTTGAACTTTGTTCTGCCCGCACCATAACTCAAAGGTTTGCATATTCCTTTTAAAAGTTTTTCTAGATTATTTTCTGCAATTTCTCGTATTTCTGACGGAGTACAACTTTCTTCCTGACTCATTTTTATTAACTTTAATATATATTTATTTTTAATTATGATGGATGGGAAGAAGCTTTGTTGTGTTCAATTGTTTCTATCATGGCATATTTGATACTTGTAACATTTTATTAAATTGTAAAAGTATTGCCAACCCAAAAAGAAAATATTAATTCAAATGGAAAAAATCTACTATATTTTTTATGGTTTTTCAGACTTTAAAGACCCAAATAGAAAAAGTATTATAAAATACACGGTTCATAAGACAATTAGAGAACTTGTACTTTAGAAAACTCCCCGCTTCGTGGGTCATTTTCTAACTTAAACTCGTGCTCTAAGATAATGTCTTATAACACTTGTATCTTAATATACTATTTATTTTTCATCTAGAATGCTCTCTAGAATGGTTACTTACAAAAAAGTATAACTAACAGTTCCTAGAAGAACCGATTTTGATAATTGCATTCTATATAGCAAAGTATTTCGTTTAGAAAGTTTCAAAAATTTGTGAACCACACGAAACACAAAATATAAAAGTCAATAATGACATATCAATATTTTAGATTGGCCATTTCCGTCTAATACATTAGAATTGTATTACGTTTTTATAGAAAGCTGGAAAGTTGACTTTTTTACTTTTACATTCCACCCGGGTGGAAAGTGCTCACTTTCCACCCGGGTGGAAAGTAAATTATTTTTTTGTAATTTAAAAAAAAATCGATATCTCAAAATAATATACAAACACACTTTTTTAAAAATGCTAATAGCTTTGCGTGCTTAGATATGTCTACTTTTTCCCTAATTGATAGAGTGTTCCTCAGCATTGAATATTGTGACCAAATCATTGATATCTTCTTTGTCTTGGCATTTTCACTGAAATAAGCCAGTAGCGCCGACTCAGAACCAGGATTTTGAACTTGTTTCCCGTACACCATTCTTTGAAACAGTTATATGCATTGTCATGTCTCGGGCGGCTTTTAGTTGGCAGAAGATCTTCTTCTACTATTTTTGCTGCTTCTCGAATTTCTGGTGGAGTAGCAGCAAAATCAAATTCCTCATCTGATAACATTTTTCTGTTGTGAAAACAATATATTGTTTAGTGACATGGAAACAATATTCAAAAAATGATATTTGATATCTTGATGTGTATTATTACCATTTTCCCACCTGCGGTTATTTGAAATTTCTGTCTAATTTTTCAATGGAAAAGTCAAAATGACATTTATCTTTTATTAATAATTTTATTTCAAAATAATAAGAAGTGGATGTTAGATTTGGTTGTAAATAAAATAATATACAAACCTCGGTGAAAAGTTTCAATACTGTCTCGAGATTTAGTTAACTATCGACTCTCTCGACAGGAATGAAATACTTTCCACCTCGGTACGTAATATGCTATTACAGAACAGGTAAAAATAGAATTAAATCCGTTGCTTCATTGAAAAGTGCCAAAGAATAAATAAATCAATACAAGATATGCCAAGGCAGATTTCTTATAGTTTGCAAGTAAAAATACCTAAAATTCGGTGCATTTTCAATAAAAATAAAAAAATCTCAGAAATTTCAATTTTCTTAATTTAAAAAATAATAATAATGAAATTGAAAAAATCATAATTTTTTCGAATTTTAGTATTGTTGTATAAGTTTCATTATAACGTTTCCGTATGAAGAGCGAGAGGAGAAAACGTTAAAAAACCATGCTAGGAAGTGTCTTACCATAGACGTGATCAAACAATAATTTATTAAGTGGAAAATAAATAAATTCACTTTGTTGATTCCGCTGTTAGATTCTTCCTGAAAATTCAAAACTATAGTTTTTGTTCTCAAAATGTCAATCTGACGGGTATTATTATTTAATTATTAGTTCTTCTTTACATACGTTGTTGATATTTGATATTTGATTTATTTTGCTTGACTCTTCAAATGTTTATTTCTGCTTGTTGTCTGACCCATCACGTAATTGATAGAAGAAAACGTTAGCAAATGCTAACGTCGGCATAATAAACAAACACGAAATTTGCTCCCCGCCCGCGTCTCGCTCCACTGCAGAGACAAATTTCTGTGCGTTTTAACGGCGCTATGAAGAGCCGAACCACATAAGAAATAAAATTAAAGCAATGAAGTTTTTGTTTTAGTGTATGATGTCAAATTTCATAAAACACATTTAATGTTGTATATTGGAAAAATCTTTCATGGTTTCGCTTCTTAGCAAACAACAGACAGCGGCTATAGCGTTGCCATATATCTGAAGATAATGAATATAGATTTATTTTATTCATTTAAATATTGTGGAAAATGATCTATTTTACACATCTTGATCGTTGTCTAGGTGGATTTGATACCACTATGCATAACATTGTATTAAAATTTACTGGTAAGTTTAGTTTTTCTAATGGAAATTGTGTGATTCTTTTCTGTTAACGATTTTTACAACACAGCAAACACAGAAACCAGCATATCCTAATTGTTTGTTCGAATTTCTTCCGATATTCAGAAACGGCTGGACATAGAATAGTACAGGGTGTTATGGAAATGACTTATTATATTTAAACCGGAAAATCCTGAGATGAAAATGAATTGAAGAAAAATAACCTTAAATGTCGCTTTGAATTATTGTACGAAATATACACTTTATATGAAATCTGAAAATTTACGTGGCCGCTACTGAAGACGTTCGCAATCAATAGTTTATTGAGGCGGTGTTGTCATATATTGCAACACAGAATTGTAAACGCACGTATTCAGTTTTTGACAACAAGACGTCTTTGACCCGCGTTATCACTTCTCTTTCAAACTTTAAAAAAAAATACTACAATTTTAAGGTACATACTCTCTTACCTTCGATCTTATAATCCGTTTTTGTAATTCCATAAAAAAATAAAATACAAAAAGTATGTTTTGCAACAGAACCAAAAATAGGTAATATCACACAAATTTGAAATCACATCACAATATTTCTTATTATTAATTATTTCACAACAGAAAAAAAATCGGGTTATGGTACAACTAACAAAACGTTTAAAATTCGTATACATCAAGCACGTGGAACCCTCGATAGCGTCATTCCACCCCCGAGTCTCGAAACATACTGAAGCAACAAGAGTCGGGCGCGGCAGGTATCCAAGCAAGGGCGAAACATGCGGTGTGATCTGATAACACTGTTAGTATACTCTATTGACACACATTTTTGCTAAGTTCCAGATGGAACGGCGCGACAGCATGTGGGTAAAAAGGGTTTTTACCTTAGTATTTAGATATTCGTTTAAAAAAAAGTATGTAGACTTTCTCTACGACACACAAGGAGACGCCCATTTAAATATAATAAGTTATTTCCATAACACTCTGTATATGGTTATATTTGTCCTTGAAATGAAGGAATAAATGTGATAATGCAGTGTTGCAAGAAAAATACTGAATAGTTACTACGCTACCTTAAGAATACCTTTTTCCACAAAATGGAAAAGGCCACGCAATATTGGTCCTGATCTATTACGATCAATGTAAGTGAGAAAGTGTATGTAAATCAGACTATACAGGCACTAAGAACTGATTAAATCCGTAACGCATGATACATTTATGTAATAGGGGAACGACATCCCCACAATGGATAAATTTGGGGTTAATTAATTTCTAAAAGACCATTGTTCGAAGCCAGCAGCTAATAAATTTTATACTATAAGGTATGTAGGAGTACGTTGATAGTATTGTTAACAAATTCGCGTTAGGCTTTATTCCTGCAAGATTAAAAATAGATTTTAACAGAAGAAGACACAAAAATAAGCCAGCAAGCTATAGAAGTACTTTTAGTAAACGTTGTTGCTTATTATTCGCTATTTTCTTATTTAATTTTTTAATATTTTTGAGTCAGATATGTTTTGCTGACGATAGCACACTTATCTCATATTTCTCTTTGAATGCACAAACATCGGCTGCCGACGTACATCTTCGCAAACAGCATGAAGTATCACGGCTCAACAAAGACCTGGAAGAAATTTTGGCTTGGGGCGACAGTAACAAAGTAGAATTTAATGCTAAAAAACCCAGGCACCCGTTTTCTCTAAAAAGGATATAGTCATGAACGGACACGCAATCCCACTGGCTTCATCTATTAATTTGCTGGGCGTCAATATGGGAGGAAATATGTCTTGGTATAACCACGTTGTGGCAATCGCAGATACTTGGTGTACTCTTCCGAACCAGAAAGTTGTACACACCTCAACAACTTTTGCACTATACAAAGCCCAGATTCGACCATCACTAGAGTACTGCTCTAATGTCTGGAGCTCTGCACCCAAACATACTTTTCGGCTACTGGATTCCATCGAAAGGAGGGCAATTCATCTGATCGGAGACCACGAGCTGACGACGAACCTCGACAGCCTAGAACATCGAAGATAGGTTGAGGATTTGACCCTCTTCTATAGATATTTTCATGGAAAGTGCTCGGCTGACCTTGCCCTCTTAATTCCGCCCAGAGCGGCGAATAGCAGAAATACACGACGAACCACTGCCGCTCATTCATATGTGGTTAAGCTTAGTACTCCTCGAACTTCATTATTTAAGGATTTTTTCATCTGGAGGACTTCATCCTTATGAAACGACCTTCCCGAGGTCGTTTTTCCCAACGAATATAACCTCCAACGATTCAAAACCACCGTGAATCGCTTTTTGCGCACCACTCCCAGAGGATTTTTCCTATAGTGCTTGTGTTTGATCATAAAAAAAATCGCTTTCTTCTCTTTCTCTGTTTCTAAGTTTAATCTGTACTTTTTCTTCTTAATATCTTAGTTTATTAATCAAGATTCCAGCATAAAGTTTATATTTAAAAAAAATGTAGAGAATATAAATTTCTGCAAATCTCATATAATTTCGTTTTGCTTCTTCTAAATAAATTTTCTAATTTATTAATTAAAAATTTGTTAAACTTCAAACTAGGTATTTGAGCTTTATAATAAATACTCATAAGTCATTTTTTTTTTTTAAATGGAACACCCTGTAATTTACCTTTAAGTGTAAAATATTTACAAAGAATGAAAAAGAGGGAAGCTAAAATATTGTAGAAATATAAAAAAAATTCGAATAAATTTACAACAATAAGAGTGCTTTGACAGGAAATTTTAACAATAAGGGTGTAAACCAAATTTCTCTTTAGTCTAGTTATCTTCCTTAGCTTGCTTTGAAAAATGCTATTTTCTGACTAGGGAATGTTGCTATATTTTATCGCTAAAAATAGAATAGAAATACCTCCTTAAAGCATCTTGTTGGCTTCTTTATAAAAGTCACATATTTTACAGTGTAAGAGCAAGCTAAATTTAATATAGGCCGATACAGATTGTATTTTCTTAAGAAAATTCAATTTTGTGTTCAGATAGTCAATGACCCCAAGTCTATAATTTAGTGAGCTTCTGATATAGCAGCCAAATTGGTCTTTTGTAGTGGAAAACAATCTGTAGGAAATGGTCTCTAGTTGGATCAATATCCGATGGTATTAACTTTTATATTTCATCATGAAGCGGCTATATAAAATCTCTCTAGTAAGAATTATTTTTAAATAAAAAAAATATTATAGTACTGTTGTAATTAAAAAAATTGAAAGGTAATCTTCAGCATACATTTTCGAAACGTGGGCTGTAGGCTGGTCCATAGTTATTTAATTCGTACCGGGGGTCAAGACGGTGCCCATGCCCCTGAGCGGCAAATTCAGATGTGGCAATAGGGGTAATAATAACAATGTGTTACATATTTCAATATTTTTGAAAGCGCACTGGACACTATACAAGCAAAAATCTCGAAAGCAGTTGCTCGGAGCGACATTGACAAGGTACATGGTGTCCATTTTTTGGTAGTTTTGCGTGGTATCTCCGTTATTAGTAAAGATAGAAGGATGCGGTTTTCGCAACACTGTGCAACTTTTTTGTCAAACAGACGATGCCGTAATCAGAATTTTTCTAGGCCGCCTTGTTTTTGATATACGGGATATTTTTGAGAATTGTGCATTTTGGGACACCACCCATATCTCGGTTACTCGTAACATATCAAACAGAAATAAAATGTTCTTTTTGTAGTTTGTTACGTAGAATCCAGTGACGTACTCAGAATTTTTCTACATTCAATAGTGTTCAAGGAAAATAAACAAATTTGCTTTTTTAAATGGGTCACCCTATATATTTTTTAATAATATAATTTAGTTTGTAACAAGTTTCTCAAAAATATATAACAGTTTATTTTTGGTCTTAGTATTAGGCCCGAAATATGCATTTTTCAAAAATATACCATTTATTTTTTTAGTAGGCCATCACGGATATTATAAACAAACAAAAGAACACAGTCCTATGTGTCATAATAATAAAATCTTCTAATTCGGTCAGAGCATTCAGGTTCTTTAAGTTGTTTTAAAATTTCTAATTAATATTGAAAAATCAGTTTGTCCTAATTATGGCAGAGCATGTAACCTTTGAGAAGTACGACATGCTCGTTTGTTATATCCAATGTAACGAAAATACAGATGGAGCATTAGAAGTGTATTTGAATAGGTAAATATAAGCCCTTATGTAGTAATTCTATGAAATTTATAAATTTTCTTAAATTACTTGTAGATATCCCGAAAGACGACAACCGGATAAACGATTTTTTTCAAGAATAAAATCAAATTTAATTGAACACGGTTCATTTTCTAAACCTCGCCCTAAAATCTACCATAAGGATAATCGCTAGACTGATGAAATAAATGTGTTACCTTCAATTGAAACAAATTCAAGTAGTTCTTGCAGAAAAGTTGAAAGTTCGGTCGGAATAATTAAATCAACAGTGCCGACAATCCTAAAAAACACAATTTTAAGCCATATAAATTCCACCCTGTACAAAACTTACATCCTGGTGATGCACAGCGCCTTCTATAGTTTTGCAATTGGTATTTACAAAATCGGAACAGGGAAAATAATTTTGAAAAAAACGTTATATGGTCTGATGAGGCTCATTTTACTAGTGCCGGCATGATTAATGGACAGAATACGAGGTTTTGATCTCAGGAAAATCAGCATGTAATATTTCCAATCGAACGGCAAGGCAGATTTGGCGTTAGCGTTTCATGCTTTATACTGAATAGCAAAATAGTTTATAATATATTTGAAGGAAGCCTTAATGCAAATAAATATTTGGAAATTCTGGAAAACGTTGTTCCAGAAATAATAGAAGATGTGCCCGTAGCTGGTCTCAATAACTTGCATCTTCAACAGCATGGAGCGCCCGCTCACAATGCCCAAATTGTAAGAGCCTACCTAGACAATAACTTCCCAGGTTGCTGGATTGGAACTAATGGACCTGTAAGATGGCCACCAAGGCCACCCGACTTGTCGCTTTTGGATTTCTTCTTATGGGGATACCTTCAAAATAAAATTCATTCCATTCAGTACTACACAATGGCAGATTTCCGAATTGCCATTGACAGAGCTTTTAGGGAGTTACTAACGCGGCCGTTTATTATTTTTAATTCATTAAAGCGAATAAGAACTATGTGTGAAACATGTCTAAGGCATAATGGAGAACAAATTAAAAATGACACTCGGGATGCACTAATTCTACGTAATAGAAATACTGCAGCCGACATTAAAAAAAGAAAATAAGTAATCAGGAGATCAACAGGAGTCTTTCGAAGATGATGCGGAAAAGGTTTAACGGTTAATGGCGATATTTTTGAACATTTATTAAAAGATCGGTACGATAAAAAAAATGTTAATGTTTGTAACTTCGTTTATTTCTAATTATGCTAAAACAAATGAAAATCGGATACGGATATATGAGTTTTCTTACATTGTTTTCACTTGTACTTGTGAGTTAATGAGTGCGCGAAGTCATTTTATGTCGTGATGATAAGATTTTTACTGTAGTTTACAATTATTAGTCAAAGCGCCTATACGGTATTGGAATTTGGAATATTCCGACAACGGCTGGAAGCAACATATATGCTTTGGTTATTAAAAAAAATTGTTTATGAATTCTACATCAATATCCAAATAATATACGGGGTGCTCCATTCGAAAATAGTAAGGAAATTATTCTGAAATGTGTCGTGTTTGGAACCATGAACACCGTATAAAATAGATAAACACTATTAGATTTATAGTATCTCTAGATCACTTGTTATAAAGCTCACCCAATCCTGTGGCTGAGAAAATGATTTTGGAATGTACTTCCTTATTTTTGTTTTCTTTCCTGGACTACAAAACTTTTTTTAAAATTTTTAATTTATTGTTCTTAAACTAAATAAGCAAATTAAATAACATTTTAAATATTTATAGAGATACGAACCTAAATTTAAAAAAAAAATGCATTTTATTGCACTGCCATTTAAAAAAATATAACTTTCTGGCATCCTATTTTTTGAAATGGGTGAAATTTACAACCATGCCTCAACACATAAGCTTATTATAGACAAATCTTATCTTAAAATTACTCCGCGCTCGAATTTCCCTAAAATCAATATTAATATCTATTTAAATAGTTTTCCAATAAGCAACGAAATTTTAATTGAAATACATTTTGTTGTTAAAAATTTACTAAACCAAAATAGTGAATATTGAGATCTTTTCTATCAATATTCTGTGATTCCGAATTTGTTTTTCATCAGACTGAAAACGTAAAATGATGAATGTTGTGACATCAAATTATTGTTGTTTTTTTACATTTAAATTTAATTTAAAAGCAGCAAACTTTGATTTTAAAAATTTTTTCTCGTTTCAAACTTACTAAATCCCAAAAAGTTTATATTGAAATCTCTGGAGAAACTCCGGCAATACATACTTGTCATTTTCAATCAATATTCTGTGATTCGGAAAATGCATTTGGGTCACATAGACTGAAAACTTTTGGGAATACGGAGAAAATAGGTTTCCATACAGTAGACGTAATAAATCAAAGTGTATTGGCTGGAAATCAGATTAAACGGACAAAGTAAAAAATAATACAGTTACGGAACGTTCGAAACAAGTCATGTAATATTACTCTGCTATGCTTACATAATATTAATGAGATCATTCTGAACCACCTGATTTTTTACTCTACATGCTTTATTTGGAGGACCTGTTGTTTTTAATGACTTGTTATTTTATCAGTTAATGAAATAGGATTTTCTTTGAAAACGAAATACAATTCCAGCGTAATAGACGGAAATGGAAAAATTAGAATATTGACATGACATTATCTCTTATTATTGATATTTATATTTAATATTTCGTACAGTTTTTGAATTTAATCATCAAAATCAGTTTATAAAATATTCGGTATACAGAGTGTTTCTTAATAACATGCTAATATTTAAGAAGGTTATTCTTGGGTCCATTTTCAGAAAAATACTTCATATGAACGTATGTCCTAAACGTCTTACCTTTTGAGATACAGGGTGTTAAAGATTTTCATGTTTTTTAATAATTAATTTGTTAAGGTCAATTCCTTAAATACGCGTCAACTAGACTAGGTAGACAATTGTCAAAACTGTTTATGCTTACAAAATAAAATCTGCTTCTTACCTACTAGATCCCTTTTATCTTTGTTAATACCTAATTTAATGTGAAATGAATGAATTTAGTGTTGTGATCGCTGGAGCGAAAAACCGCTTGATCACTCGATTATTGAAATAACCGACATCGCTCAATTATTAAAAAAACGCACGAGTTATCTATTCAGGCGAAAAAAGTCGCTCGTCTCTTATTATCTTTCACTCGATACCCGAGCTCCGCTTGACGCCGGCGGAAATGTACCGCTGTAGTATGATAGAGTTAAAAAACCGCTCGTATATTCGAACAGTTTTTCGCTCGATAGGAAACACTCTAGTTATAAATTCAGGAGAAAAAAACGAAAAGTATCGCCTGTCACTTGATACACGACCTTCGGTCTACGCGCCGCGCCATCCGATTGGCGACGTTCGAGTTTGACGCTGAGCAGTTACACGACATACGTGTTTCTTAAAGGCACATAAACGAGAAGGTGCATATAAAAAAGTCTGCCAAATCCCTTAGCGAAGTCATCGTGACATGGGTTTTATAAAGTTTTATTTTAACTGGCTAGCCAGCGGCGTAGTTTAGGTCTCCGATTGTAAATATTAAAAAATTAAAGGATATAATTTTTAAATGTTTATTTACTATAAACTCGAGAAAACTTCTCAAAAATAACATAATAATAGAAAATGTAAATAAAAATAACAAAACGAACAAAATGGTTAACAAAATATGCAGAAAAATTTATTGGTAATCTTATAGTAAACATTTTTAAATTTAAACAGGAACTTTTTATTATTAAACTCAAGAAGACTTCTTAAAAATAACATACATTATAGAAAATGTTAATGGTAAATAAGAAAACGACCAAAATAGTTAACAAAACATAGATATCGACAAATTTTTTGGTAACCAAAAGTAAACATTCTTAAATTTAAACAGGAACTTTTAGGTAACTATAAACATGAATTTAAAAAAATAATCACCTATTTTCTTATTTTGCCAGTCGCGTAACTAAGCCTACATTTATGAAGGGTACACAGTGGGCACCTGATAAGTTAAAGTGGAAAAATTTGACAAGCCATTTTAAATATCTACTTATTAATTTATGCTCGTAGATTGAGAAAGATGTGAAGAAAAATAACTCTTGGTAATCCTTTTTGTTTTAAAAAAGCACAAGAATAAACCCGAACAATAAATACATATTTGCGTGATTTTTTGGAATTTTTTTTGTTTGGTATCGAGACACGTGGTAAAAAATCATTATTCACAAATAAATAAATTTCTGGAATTTTTTTGGTGGCTACTACAATTTTTTAGCTAAACCTGTGCCCACCCGTAGTTACGTGCCTGCTAAATACCCTACCTGATCACATGAAAACGACTAGGCAGCCGGTCGAGCAGTCGGTGTCGTCATCGCTTGGTGAATTGGAATTTCAAGCGATTCACTCGATTATTAAAATCGCTCGAGTATCAAGTACTTGATTATTAAAATCATCGGTTGAGGAATGAGTTTCAATTTTTTCTACGAAAACTGTACGTCAAACGACAAAAATCAAGAGACGATTTGCTCAGCAAGGAATGAGAATTTAAGAAATAATTTTTAATTAAAAAAAAAACCTTAAGGTGACCATAAGGCCGACATTTCTTAAACAACAGAAAAATTTGAAAGGTACAGGATTATTTTGAAATATCGGCTCTAAGGTCACCTTAAGGTACATAATGACATAAGTCATCCTTAACACAAGTTTGATGGTATATTAAAGATATTTTGAACTCTCATCTAAAGGACCCATCAATTGACCCTCAAATTAATTTAAAACATAGTTTTTAAATGTTTACCTTAAAGCTAAGGCTACCTTAGCTAAGGTCTAACTTAAGGTAACTTTTAAATATAAGATATGTCAAAGTCACCTTAAGGCACAAAATTATATATCATCCTTAACATTCCAATATCGGCCCTAAGTCAGCAATCGTTTAAGGTCCACTTATAAACTTTTAGGTTCAGTTCAGTTGCATTCAGCTGCGCTACGCTCACAGTTGCAGTTCGCTAGAAAGAATTTCTAATTTAGAAATTTGAACTGACTCGAACGAACCGCCGCGGAGTTTATAAATAGTCTGGTATGTTTTCATTTGTTCACGTCGAATGATGGAACTAAACTCAACTGAACTGAAGTGAAGTGCAGCGGCAAAGTTTGTAAATGCCACTATACATATATTATAATAAAAAAATTTTTGGTTCAATATCAGCTTGTTTTTCTTCTGTTAAACCACCAATTTCATCATTCTATCCGAGCTAGTTTAAGAAATAATAACAGATCTGGCTTTCATATGAAGGCAAAAAATCTGCTTGAGTAGTAACTATGGAGATATCATCAACTATTGGTATTTTTTCGACACTCCACATATTCTTAATTATTGGTCGGTGCAATGTTGCCAATTTCCTTGCCGTTTGAGGTCATGAATGGCTGAGATTTTATTAGGCCGCGAAACACTGATAGAACGTGACAGCCTGGACACACGAGGTATTTAATAAATTCCTGCGGTATCTGGGGAATTTAGGAATTTGAGGGGTTTTTGTAATGTGGCTGACAGTTGGACACGGAAGCAAATACCCACTATGCAATATGTTTGCGGAGAATTTGTAGCGAAAGGGTAAGATGTTAGACATAGACATAGACATAGACATATCTTTATTTCAGATTAAATTGATTTACAATGCAAACAAAATAAAATGAAATGACGTCAATAGAAAATGAATTTTATCCCATTGCTCATGCATTCTTCTCAATTACAATCACATCTCCAAGAACTCACTTAAGCTATATGGTTCTAAGTCTAAAAGCATATTTTTTAATTTTATCTTAAACAATTTCTCTGTAGGTGCATTCTTAATCGCATTGTCTAATTTATTGTAAAATTTAACACCCATATAGTTGGGACTTTTTTCTGATAACGTTAATCGATGAGTTGGATAATTTATGTTATTAGTACGAATATCATAGGCATCCTGATAATGTATACCAAACATATCTCTATTTTTATATAAAAACAAAACTACATTAAAAATATACAACGCATAGATTGTTAGTATTCTGTTTGCTTTAAAAACACCTCTACAAGACTTAAAGTATTGCATATTATATAAAACTCTTAATACTCGTTTCTGAATTACAAAAATGTTCTGTATTTTTAAGTTTGCTCCCCAAAAAATAATACCATAACTGGCGGTAGATTCAAAATTTGCAAAATACAGTGTCCTTCTGGCAGTTTCGTTTAGATACTTTGACACAATACGTAGACAATAGCATGTCTTATTCAATTTACTACTAATATAATCGATTTGATATGACCAGTCTAGAAACTCATCAATATATATACCAAGAAATTTTGTATTTTTTCCAAAAGAAAAAAGATTCTCGTCTAAATTAACAACTTCCGGTATTTCTTTCCTGCATAGCTTTGTCCTAAATAGCACAGTGCTTGTTTTCTCCTTATTTAAAAGTAATTTATTTTGTTCAAACCAATTTTTGCTTTTTGAAAAAATATCAGTTGCGTTATTTATTATTTCATCAATTTCTTTACCTTCAGCTAACAGGTTCGTGTCATCCGCATATACTGTAATCCTGGAAATGTCATTATTAATTTCAAAATTGAGGTCATTGATAAAAATTATAAATAAGATTGTTCCAAGTATGCTTCCTTGAGGGATACCAACTGTACTTTGCAATATCTTTGACTTTGAGCTATCTTCATTATTCTTTATAATAACTCTTTGAGTTCTTTGACTTAAATAAGATTTAAACCACCTTAGGGCGTTTCCCCTTATCCCATACAGCTCAAGTTTTTTTAAAAGAAGATCTCTGTCCAGACAATCATAGGCCTTAGACAAGTCCAAGAACATTCCCATTGCCATTTTTCCATTCTCCAGATGTCCCAAAATTGCCTGAGTGAACTGAAAGACAGCTGTTTCAGTGGATCTCCCTTCACGGTATCCATGCTGGCTACCCGAGAGGAGGTCACTGTTCTTCATAAATTCCATTAATTGATCACACATCACTAGTTCAAACAACTTCGAGAAACCCGGGAGCAAGCTTATGGGCCTATAATTGTCCAGCACTTCAACGTCTCCCTTATTTTTAAAAAGTGGTTTTATTAGTGCTAGTTTTAATTGTTCAGGGAAAACGCCCTCTTGCAAGGAGTTATTTATTATGTAACAAACAACATCACTGATCACTGGAATACCGAGTTTTATCAAACTTGTGGGAATTTCATCGTCTCCACTGCTGTGTTTATTTTTAATTTTTTTACTTAATTTTAGTAACTTTTCAGTTGTTATAGTTTTTACCTCAAAGGTGTTGTTATTTTTTTGTATGCTACATGTGCCCATCCACCTTTTTTGAATTTTTCATTAGTTCTGGAACTACGTTTAGTAAGAAATCATTATATGTGTTTGATATGTGCTCAGTGTTTCCAGAAACCATTTTGTCGTCCGTTTTTAGTTTGCCTGTAATTTCGTTATAAATTGCCCACATACATTTATTTTTGTTATCCGAATTTTTTATCCTATTTTCATAATTTTCAGATCTAGCTTTAATTAATATATCATCATATTCTTTTTTAACAACTTTATACATTTCCCTATATTTATTATCTACATTTTTTAATGCTAACAAGATATCTAATCTATTTTTTACCTCTTTTATGTCTTCCGTATTTTTATACAAATAACTTCTTTTGTCTTTTTTATTAGTTAATTTTTTTGGAAAACACTCATTAAAAATATTCAAAAAAGAACCCACAAAAAGTGACCATTGCCTATTTACATCGGATCTCTCCGCTCTGAAAACATCCAACCAGTCCTGTTCCTGTAAATTCCGGACAAACATTTCTCTATTGTTTTGCGAAAAAAATCTTTTAAAATATGGTTTGAATCCTTTTGTTTTTTTACTTTCAAAAATTACTTTTTGAGCAGTGTGATCCGATATATAAGTATGTAAAACACAACTATTTAAATAGTTTCTTGGGATATTACAAAAAATATTGTCTATGCAGCTATTAGAGTTTGATGTAATACGTGTATTTTCAAAAATTGTAGGTACCATTAAAAAGGATTTCATAACTGATAAGAATTCAGTTCTATTCTTGTTCTTTCCTATTAATTCTATGTTGAAATCACCCCCCACAAAAAGCTTTTTATTTTCGGTCCCTATTTGGATCAATAATTTATCAACTTGTTTAAGAAAAGTTTTAAAATCGCCATTGGGAGGTCTATATATTGCTACAATAATAAAGGACTCACCGTTAAGCTCGCACTCGACACACGCGCACTCAAAGTGGCCCTTTATTGATAATAAATCCACTTTTTTACGATTTCTAACGTTTATGTCTTTTCGCACATAAATTGCTGCACCACCATATCCTTCTTCTCGACAGAAACTCGATGTCAGTCTAAAATTATTTAAAACAAACATTTTCAGCTGTTCAGCGGTTTTCCAGTGTTCAGAGATACATAGAAAAATGCATTCTGAGTGTTCTTGGAGCATATGGTTTAAACTGTCAATACTATTTCCAATTGACTGCACATTTTGGTGAATTATCCCGTAGTGTTCATTTTTAACATTGTTTTTATATGTCGTACTTTTCGTTTGTTCTCCATATGACCCTAAACTGTCTATAAAAAATTACTGTTAGTGGTCATGCCATAGTTCGTGTTTTGTCGCAGTCTTTCCAGTTTTTGTAAGTAAGCTGGACATTTTGGGTCTCTAGCAGTATGTATCCTGTCATTTAAGTTTATGCGTTTGCAGTTTGGACAGTCCAACTGATTACTTTCAGGACACTGTCGACCTTCATGTTTTTCACCACATTTATGACAGCACACGTCACTTCTACAATATTTTGCAACGTGTCCAAAATAACAACATTTGTAGCACATTGCTATGTTGGTATATTCCTTAACATATACTCTTGTTAAGTCTAGACTTAGGTTTTCACTTTTTATTATCCATTTAAAAACTTCTGGATTTGTTTGGAGCACCCAATTTTCTTTGTTTTTATTCCGACATTCCCTTTTGGTTATAAATTTTATTTTGCTGTCGATATTTTTTCCAATTTTTTTTTAATTGCGGGTTATCATTTATAAGTTCTTTAATGAAACTTTCCGAGTCATAACCTTTCTCTATTCCTGTTATCATTATCATCGGGTCACTATTTTCAATTTCTTTAAGCTGAAGTTCATCATTCTTTTTTAAGACCTTTTGCAACATCTTTTGTTGTGATTCATTGTGACATTCCATTAACACTGCTCCATTTTTTAACGGTTTAATATTCTTAAAAGTTTCATGGAAGTCACCATTTTTATTAAGGTTATGCTTGATTTCTTTTAGTACTACCTTTGCATTATCTTGTTGTCTTAATCGAACTAGGGTTTCATATTTTTTTTGCTGTTGTGGAGGAGTTACCCATTTTTCATCAGAGGCTTTATTTTGGTTTCCATTGGATTGGGTAATGGAGCTATAAGATTTCTCAGTTCCTTTAACTTCTTTTGCTCCCAGGATATAATGCTATTTCAGCCTTATGTAACCGTGTGACTAATCCTAACTTTATGTTTTCGTTTGTATTGTTTGCTTTTATTTTTTGAGTCAGTATATCATTTTCCTTTTCTAGTTTCCCCACCTTGTATGCTAGATTGGTTACCATTGTATGAATATTAAATGTTGCTTTTCGCATTGCTTTACGGTCATCAGGTGTAAATGTATCATTTTCTGTAATAGCATGAAGTGTTCCTAAGGACTCTAATATGTCTTTAATTGTACTTTCTGAGTTTTCTTTATTAGTTTCACTGTCTTGGATATTGTTGTCCTTCAAAAAAATATTTTCCTTCCTTTTTATCAATTCATCATCATCATGATCACTCACTTTCTTTTTGTTATTTATGTTGTCCTGTGAATTTTCTCCTTTGGTAGGGGTTCTTCCCATTGATTGCCTTGGAATAAAGACATTTTCCCAGTTCACCTTGTACTTGACTATCTAAATTGTTTATTTCTATGTTGGTTTGTGGCTTATCAAGGTTCGTTTTTATTTCCTTGGGATTTTTTGCAAGGTCGTCCTTTACAATCGCTTCGTGTTTTGTGGGATTGATGGATGCTACAGACGAACTTCTTGTTCTTATGTGCCTATTATGCAAAACACTTTTTGCACGGTCACTTCCTTTTCCACCACTATCATCACTCATGATGTTAAGTTTTTTTTAGAAATACGAATTTAAAAACTCTATTTACTGTACTAAAATTCAAATAATTCGAGAGCGCTGCAAAACACGTACTCGTTTATCGACCGGCCGGTGTAAGTATTGCTGTGTTATTTCTATACCTACATTGATTCTGTGGGCCAATGCACCTTGTCAGAGAAATTATTTTTACAAATTAATATTAAATTATAACTATACAGGGTGATTGATGGTAGCCTATTAGGCGATTATGAAGAACTAGTTAACGGACACTTTTAAAAATATTTTCAGCCGTGCAGTGCTGCCGCTTCTATAGAAAGTAATAGCAACATTGATAATTTAAATAATTTAATTACACCTTGTGTATTATTATTTTTAGAATCCCTATTAATTTATTAATAATTTTCTGCGTGCTTGACATAATAATTTATTTAACTTTTTTTCTTGGAAAACATGTATTCCAAAAAGGCGGATATTTTTGAACTGACAAATTAGAGCATTGAAGTTTGCTTGGGAGTTAGGTAATACCCAGATTCCTTTCACCCTATTCCAAAATATAGTACAGGGTGTTTCCAAATACATATATTTTTTGGTTTGTTGGTTTGGAAAAATGATGAGCACCTATGTATTTTTAAATGAAACATCCTGTATGTTATCTGTGATCCTAGAAGCTCTTGAAATTGTCTATATTTTTATGTGTAATGTTGCTATACCTATCGCGAACAGTTTTTAGCTTATGAGCATTTATTTAGCAAAATTAATTATAAGGTATATTCTGCTTATTTTGTTATGAACTATTAATAATTTTGGAAGAAGTCAAAAAATGCTACAACTTAGATTTGGTTAAGTAACCTTAGGCTTTTACAAATTGATTTATGATTGTTATCAGTAATCATTAATTTTACTAAATAAATGCTCATGTTCGAAATACGTAAGCAACAACATAGAATGATAGACAATTTATGGAGCTTTTAAGACCATACATAAATTTTGCATGATGTTTCTTTTAAAAAAAAATTATTTTTTTATCATTTTTCCAAACATCCAAAATATTTGTATTTGGATACATCCTGTACAGGGTGTCCCATTTTCGACACATTTACTCCATAATTGTTAGTGCTATCAAAAAAGTAATGTAGGTGCCATGTGCTCTTTTTGGGTCAAACGTAGTGCTCTTTTTGGGTCAAACGTAGAATGATAAAATCAAAATTTGGAAATTTTCGGTCGCTTAAGAGATACGGGGGAAAATCAAAAAATTGACAATTTCAAAATAACCCTATATTTTCTTAGTTAACAGAGATATAGAAAAATGTTTTTATAAACGTTTCTTTATATTGATTGTTGAATAATCTGCCGTTTTCCGATATATATAATAAGTATATGGGGTCAGGTAAAAAATTATCGGACCTAACCTAATTTTTTTAAATGTAACACCCTGTATATTTTAGCCTAAAAAGATACTATTTTAAATTCTCCATTCAAATATAGAACACACTATGGATGATATTGGGTTCCCAGGCGATTTATTTAAACGTTATTATTTTGAAATGAAATAAAAGATTCAGACTAAGGTAAAAAATAACGGGTATAATTTTTATTTTACCACAACATTTTAAATATTCCAAAAAAAAAATCTTAACAAAAGTAAAATTTATTTATATTGTATAATTTGTGAAATTTAAAAAAATATAGCTTCTAATAAAGTGTATTTTCTCCTCTGGCCTCAATGCAAGCTTGAAGACGACACCTCATGCTATGCGTAAGGTTAGCAATCCGTTCTTGTGGAATAGCCTGCCATTCCTCGGTAGAAGCGACGACAAGCTCCTAGAGGGTTCTAGGGGGATTTCTTCCAACGCGAACTGCCATAGAGAGCATATCCCAAGCATGTTCTATCGGGTTCATATCATGGGACAAAGCAGGCCACTCCAAGCTATTGATTCCCTCACTTTCTAGGTATTCATCCACAGCTCTAGTACGATGGGGCCGGGCATTGTCGTCCATAAACACAAAATTGTTACCAACAGCCCCCCTCCACGTACTAACATAAGAATGTAGAATATCCCTAATGTACCGGTCGCTAGTCATCGTGCCTTAAACGTGGACTAACTCAGTACGCCCGTCAGACATAATACCTGTCCAAAACATGGCGCTTCCTCCCGCGAATGGAGGCATGGGGCGAGTATGGGGAAGTTGGGCGGCTCTTGTTGGTTCTCTCCAAACACGAATCCGACGACTATCGTTTACCACACAAATCCAGGTCTCGTCGGAAAATAGTAGAGAATTCCAAAATTCTTCGGGTAAGTGAACGTGCCTTTCAGCCCACTGCAGTCGACGAACTCGGTGGTCATATTGTAGTTACTGGCCGCCGATATCTTAAACCGGATTCAAGAATGCGTCTTCTTAGTGTAGAGACGGATATGCGAACTCCAATTGCATGCGTAACATCTCTCTGAAGTTGTGGGACTGGCATAGTACGATCTCCCCGAATTGTTAACGTAATATAGCGGTTCTGCTGTTCGTTAGTAACACGCCTTCTACCACTTCGTGGTCTGTCTCACACAGGATTGGTCTCTAGATAGCGATTCCATATGCAAAATACATCACATTGAAAAACCCCTATTCGTTCAGCAACAAATCTTTGGGAATGACCATCCTCAACTAAAGCTACTATTCTTGCACGATCAATTTCAGATATTACTCGGCGATTCATTTTTACACACTGAACCGAAAAATTTAACTGGCCAGCTGAACTGAAAATGTTATCTTAAACAATTGCTTAACGAACACCCTGTACCTATATTAAAACATGTAATGCCCAAAAAGTTTGTGTAGTCGGGTACTTATTATCGTCTTCCGAAATCTTCCCATAAAGTGGCATGTCTCATTACGCGAAAGTAAACAGCATCTAAAGTGAAACGTTTTGTTTATAAAGCACAAGAAACATATATTTTCGCTCCCTAAATAAAAAGTAGTATGGTGATGCGCGATATATAAACTAGAATTTAAAATATATTTCCCTCTATTTTATTTGTATGCCTAATCGGATTCAAAACAGAGTGTCTATACGGGAACTATAAAATAAATTCACGGTAGACGAATCACAGACGAAATATCTGCGCTGCTGGTTCGAAACCAACCACAAACGTGCCCGATAACGCTGGCAACGTTGCATCCCTATTCGGGTCACGGGTAGATCGATCAGCATCCCGGAGGCGCGGGGTCCGGAAGGGGCAGCTCACAGCCGCCTGTGACCTTGTTGCATAGTTTAGGTGTTTATGTATGATATTATTATAATTACTAATAATAAGTCTGAATCTAATTATAATATCCAGGAGGGCGATTATCAAACACTTCAAAACTAGAAAAATCAGCATTCAATTTGTACGTAGGGATTAAGAAAATTTTTTTTGTGATTTAAGAATATTTTTCTAATGCATAATTAAATTCAGTTAAAATTAATTAAAATTACATTGAATAACCTGCCACTTTATGAAACTGAAATTTTTTTTTTATGCTAGCAGCAAGTGTGGGTTCGAATTTTAGGCTTACTTTGATTTCGTTGAAATTAGTTTTCTAGGCATTATGGATTCGATAAAAAAATTTTATAGGAAACTTTAAAATACTAACCTTTAACCTTGCAAATAGATCATTATTACTAGATATTTATCTGAAATACCTATACTCGGAAATATATAACATGATGACGGTGTCCGTCAACTAATTTCTAGTCACAACTATAAAACAATATAACCTAAAAATAATAGAAATATCTTCCAGTATATGCTCTATTTCTAAAGTTTTATTCAATAAAGTACTATTTTTATTCTTAATTCAATATAGTATTATACATATTACTTTATATATACATATTTATAGTTACTGTAGACAGTTCCTGGGCATTAATTATTATTCCTGTCAGATTCCGTATCGACACAGTATTTTGTTCAATATTGTGAACTTTGTTCTGCTCGCACCATAACTCAAAGTTTTGCATATTCTTTTTAAAAGTTTTTCTAGATTATTTTCTGCAATTTCTCGTATTTCTGACGGAGTACAACTTTCTTCCTAACTCATTTTTATTAACTTTAATAATATATTTATTTTTAATTATGACGGATGGGAAGAAGCTTTGTTGTGTTCAATTGTTTCTATCATGGCATATTTGATACCAGTAACATTTTATTAAATTGTAAAAGTATTGACAACCCAAAAAGAAAGTACTAATGCAAATGGAAAAAATCTACTATATATTTTTAAGTTTTTCAGACTTTAAAGACCCGAATAGAAAAAGTATTATAAAATACACGGTTCATAAGACAATTAGAGCACTTGTACTTTAGAAAGTTTAAATAAATCGCCTAGGAAACCAATATCATCCATGGTGTGTTATATATTTGAAAAGAGAATATAAAATAGTATCTTTTTAGATTAAAATATACAGGGTGCTCCATTTAAAAAAATGAGGTTAAGTTCATATACTTTTTTACCTGACCCTGTATACTTATTTTTAAAACGTCAGATTATTCAACACACAATATGAAGAGACTTCTGTATAAAACATTTTTCTGTATCTCTTTTAACTAAGAAAATATAGGCTAGTTTTGAAATTGTAAATTTTCTGATTTTCCCCCGTATCTCTTTTAACTAAGAAAATATAGGCTAGTTTTGAAATTGTAATTTTTTTGATTTTCCCCCGTATCTCTTAAGCGAGCGAAAATTTTAAAATTTTGATTTAACAATTTTAAGTTTGGCCCAAAAAGAACACCTTAACTTTTTTGATAGCACTAACAGTTACGGAGATACCCTATAAAAGTGTCGAAACTGGGACACCCTGTACATGCATTTAGATTTTATGCGCTACCCTATGCAACAAGTATCAGGACGTAATCTACTATGGCCTAAACTCTAGGAGTCTATATTCAGTTAAAATAAAAATTCTTAAAATTGATTCATTATTAACGTAATAACATTAGGACGTGAATTTTTTAATAATGGGTAATTAATTGGTGTACTGTGGTTCGTAAAATTTGCTTTTAAAACATGCCAAAATAATTTTTTCTTGTAGTAGAATTTTATGGTCTATATACTTAGGAATGATTAATTTAGCGGTTTTGCGCCCTATATTTATGACAAAGTATAGCTTTAGTCCTCTGACTAAAATTTGCCTTAAAATTCTTATAATTTCTAGGCATGAAGTTAATTGTTTGTCTGGCGGACACATATCCTTAAATATTCTTATGTTGTCTGTTTTGATAGCAGCCTAATTCATCATTTGTACTATTTTAGTAGACTTAAAAATGAAGAGGTAAAGAAGCACATAGTCTGCTCCGCTAGTTTAATGAACGTTATTCAAATTGTGATTATTCCGAACATGTTTCGAATACGTATACATGAAAATTAGCAGATAGTAAACATGAAAAAATTGTAAAAAAATTAAAAAAAAAAAAAACATAAAACTTGGACAAACTAGAAAAAAATTAGAAGAAAACGGATTTGATTTTTGGATAAATTTTCAAAAACTTAAAAATTAAACAACCATGATGGGCTCACATGGTGAACGGAACCCCGTCTTCGCCGGGTTATAATATCGATAAGAAATATTGACATTTTTAAAAGAAAAAATCAATATTTCCTTACACTTAGTTGTTGCCGGGCAACGGAAAGTATCTGTTAGGAAATATTTAGTGTTGGAAAAAACCGACGATTTTAATAATCGAATACTTGATACTCGAGCGATTTTAATAATCGAGTGAATCGCTCGAGCGATTAATCACTTAAAATTTTTATGACTAAGTTGTGTGATATGATAAAACACTAGGGGTTGTTTTGTAAGTATTATAAGTTTAGTCTACAGTTTTTATTAAGGAAGAAACTGTTGATTCTGATTTTAATAAATTATATTCTTTTTAAAAATTTACATTCGTCGCTGGCTAGCCAGTCCCAGTCAAAACAAAACCCATGTCGCGATGAATCCATTAAGGGATTTGGCATACTATTTTGTATGCACCATCTCGTTTATGTGCCTTTAACAAAGACGTATGTCGTGTAAGCCTTCTGAGCGTCGAGCGAAGATTGGTTATCAAGTGAAAGGCAGCGATTTTCCATTTTTCGCTTGAATTTATAACTCGAATAGTATTTCCTATCGAGCGAATATACGAGCAGTTTTTTACCTCGAGCGATCACACTACGAGACAGCACATTTCGGTCGGCGTCAAGCGAAGCTCGAGTATCGAGTGAAAGGTGATAAGTAACAAGCGACGATTTTCGCTTCAATTTATAACTCGAGCAGTTTTTTTTAATAATCGAGCGATGTCGGTTGTTTCCATAATCGAGTACTCAAGCGGTTTTTCGCTCGATCGATCACAACACTATAAATATTTATTTTTGCACAATAAGCAAATATTATTTCCTGACCGTTATTTGTAAAATAAACAAATGTTTTTTTGAAAACAATTTTTTAAAGAATTTCAACACATCAAAATTACCAAATTGTTTGTTATATTTATATTTACAGTTATTCGACAATTAGAAGTATTGAACACTGCAAGAACATGGGAACTAATTAGATTATTTTCCTGAATTTGCCAAAAATAATCTTTCCCAGTATAAAGTTTGATAATTCAATATTAGTTCGTTTTACATTCCATCTTTACAAAACAAATATTTCATAGCATTTTCTATTTCTGAATAGAATTAATAATGCTTATTTCTAATTGATTTTAGTGTTCTAAATAATTTTCGATTTTTCGAAAAATAATATGTACACAAACCCGGACAAACACCTCGTAGGAAGAGCCCCATTCCCGGCCATCTGGACACTGGCAATACGGAGTCCAGAGAATGCTCAGCTCTTCCTGCGAGTTATACAATATACTATTCTTAATTACTTTAGATGTTAACTCAGGCTGTCGTGTATCAAGTTACTTTTAAAGCTTTACTTTAACACGAACTATAAATCAAATATAAGTTACTCTGAAGGTATAATACTTCCGAGCAACGCAGCAGACAGTTCGACTGCTTTTATACTGCTGCCAAACTAACACGGTTGCCGGACATCTGCTGTTGCTGCTGCATTTGCTGCGTTGCTCGGAAGTACGCCGATTGTCAACTATAGTGTGAAGTAGTGTTGTTTGCTGCAACCGCAAATGCTGCTGCTATCTGATGAGTTAAAAAGTGTCCCTTTATACAACCGGGTCAATGTTACAATTTGTTTCATCACATGTCTCACAACCTAGTGTTACAGACGGTCCTAATGTGTCATTGAAATAAGTGCATACATCTTTCCCGGAGCGTACTTTTTCACTACAGCCTCTAAACGTGTTCTTGGCACCTACAAATAACAACATAACATGTTACTATTTATTTATATTAAATTGGAAAACAATTTTCACACAATATCTGTTCTGATGGGTCTAATCGTACGGGGGTAGCGCATGTAATCTAGATGCATTTAAATTTCGTAAAAATTATTATGGAATAATAATAAATCAATTAGAGATATATCTGGGTTAGACACTCGAGGTAATAAAAAAAATTATCATTTCTGCCTAATATATCTCAAAACCCGTTCGTAAACAATCAATGCTTTTGTTAATTAAAAAATACAAATCATTTTGACAAATAATGTCTATAATATAGAGTTCTGCGCAATTATCTTGTCATTTAATTCAAGAATTCCAAAATAACGATACAATTACATCATACAAAATTCATACAACCCTCTAGCATAGGAATATTGTTCTGGTGTTAAAGACCGATTCACATTCATCATTGCTAAGTATGGTAAACTTGAATAATTTTTAATGTTAATTAGACATCATTTATTGACTTAACTTCATGATGATCTACTTAATTTTATAGCTGAACTTTGAATTTGTATCGTTATTTCCGAATTTTTAAAGTTTAGTAATTAATTAGATAAAAATAGAATTGCGTAGCACTCTGTATTATAGACTTTATTTGTTGAAATGATTTTTAATTTGAATTTACCAAGAGCCAAAAGTGAAAATGAAACGAAAAAATTATTCATTTGAAAGGCCGAGAATTACGCGTTACTGCGGCACGAACACGCTCGAAGTTTTCGGGATTTCTCGCGGTCATAGGGCGAACTGTAGGCTTCTTATTCTCGATAGTACCGTCTCTTTCAAATTGATCAACCCAAAATCTAATTAATCTCGCCGAAGGTGCTTCATTTATGTCGCGAAGGTGATAATGGGCTCGATATAGACGTCGAACTGTTACGAAGGAATGATTGTTCTCGTAAAACGCATGGCACGTTGCTCCCAGGTAAACCGCTCCATTGCAACTGATTTCCAAGTTCCAAGTACTCCCGCTACTTTGCGTAATATTCGACAAATACATAGAGGAAACCTTTCGGGACACCCTGTAGTTCCTATCAACAGAAGCGCGGATCCAGGGGGATCATTCCCCGCCCCAACCATAAATTTAACACGAAAAATACCATATATACCGGTTTGACTAACGCGACAGTGTATTACTTTTCGTACCTTTTTCTTGTACCCCCCCCCCCCCCCCCCCCCCGGTGCTGGATCCGCCCTTGTATCAACACGAGTCGGCAGATGCAGATGCTTTGTTTGAAGAATACAGTCAAAATTTTTCAATTTTTTCGATGTTTTCAAGACATTTCCGAAACGGTTTTATTAATTTATATCAGAGTGAGAAGCTGTACGTAGATTGAATGCTCATAATGAAGCCGATGGTGACCCTACAGCCCGGTACAGCTTAATTTCCACATTTGTTGGTATTACTTTTAAATAAAGCTGGATCCATAGCGTCGTAAAGTAAGCCGAAAGAAAAATAAACATGTGATTTGCAACAGACCAATAATAATTCGTAGTTCAATTCCATTTCTTATGTTAAGGCTTACAGAATCGGTTGGGATTGGTCATACTCATGTATAACCGCCATATTGACATCAACAAATTGTATGTTATTGAATGGATTTTTGGCACCACAACTTTGTTCCCGCTATTATAACGATCTGGTCATCGCTTGTAGTCATATTTTACTACAGTTATAAGTAAACCAGCATGTTTTATGTGAAAAACAAGAACCATAGCCATCAAATTTGTAATCTATAAATTCTTAACGAAACTATGAAAGGCATACCCTTACATCTGATGGACTACGGCTTACGTTTTATGGCATACGCTACTAGAGCTAATTTTGTTAATCTATTACCATGTTGTTATAGTGCCCTTTGACGTGTATTTTTAGCTAATTGAGACTTGGCAACTTTGCAATAAATGTCATAAGAAGCATTGTGTCAAGACAAACAAAAAACGTGGCTACATAATTGAGTGAATCTTGGCGTACAACTTTATATTTTAATTTCACTGTGCCTTCAATTCCTTTTTACATAAAATTTCATCTCATTATTTATGAGCCTTTCTTAAAACTCCTTCATTTAGTTTCCTTAAAAACTCATACCTGCATATACCACCCAATAGGTAAGACATGTTGGATCCGTCAAATAGGTGCATATCTGTGTATTTTGGAAACTAGAATTGGTAATGTCATTGCAATATTCGGATAGTCCGCAGGTATAGCATGTATCGGGTCCACTATAAACTGATCCTACAAATTATAGAAATGTAGTAAGTAGAAATATTTAGACGTAGAAGAGATCTATCCTAGAAGACATAATTCGTCGACTAACCTAAAAGCAAATTTAAGAATACCATTGGTGACTCCATGTGTCAAGTTTCTCTGCAAAGTATGTGAGCATTAGGACTATTTCTTTTATTTCCAGAGAAGTATTGGACAATATTGAAGACACAAAAATCAAAAATTCTATGACATATTTAAAAATAGCTAATATACAGGGTGTAACTAAATAAGTGTAAAACATTTAAGGGGATGATTCCTCATCGAAAAATGATAGGATCTTTCATATAAAGAAACTTCATTGGAGCATCCCTTGTTAAGATACAGCCCCTTAAAGGGGGTACATAACATTTTTAAATAAACAAAACTAATTTATTAATAACAAAACATACAACATCTAGAAATCATAGTAAATGTTCAATATGTCTACCTTCAGACCAATTTAATTGTCACTATCGCTAATAGCGGCCTACTTGAGAATGAAACAGGCTATCGGAAATAAATTTTTAGATGGTAAACAAATAATAAGACAAAAACTTACATTGGAAATAAATTTTAGGGGTTGCGTTTCCACCCCTTACAACCATGGGGTAAACCAAATAAATTACTGGCTAAGTGTCTTTTTGGTAGTAGAAAATGTCAGGTTAATTTCAATATTGTAACTTTTTTAGTGCTTGTGAAAAAAATTGTTAAACACATTTTATGTACCCCCTTTAAGGGGCTGTATCTTAACAAGGGATGCTCCAATGAAGTTTCTTTATATGAAAGATCCTATCTTTTTTTCGATGAGGAATCACCCCCTTAAATGTTTTACACTTATTTAGTTACACCCTGTATATTTTGAAATATTATAATGAGTTCCAACATAATGGGATACGGAAGGTTCCGTGAAGGAAAATCCTAGGGAAAGATAGTTCGGGAACAAACCGTATATTATTTAAAAAAAAATAATTATAAGATAATTCCGGGAGATATGCCCCCACCGAGAGAGACGCCCTGTTATGTCTAGTTCATGAAATGTATGCAGGATTGCACTACATGGTGGTCCAGTAAGTTGATTTAGTCTAGATGTTCATAAGTCCGAACCTATTGTTTTGTTAACGCGTCGTTCAGTATTCACAAACAATTTAAGGTACAAACATCTCAAATTATAAGAATGCATATATTTTACTGTCTGGTAACCTTTTTAATATATAATTGTATATTTGACTAATTTGGATAAAGGCAGCTTCTTGGATATACGTTATCTTAATATGTTTAGATTCTACAATCATTGTGCTATCAAAATGGCGGATGATGCATGTATACCGTAAAATAGAAGAGTTGCCCCGAGGCCCGAATGGTCTATAACGGACGAATGTATAGATGCAATGGGACTGTATCTTTGCCAAAAATATAAAATTAAACGTTTGTTTTTGGTAACTGGCTGTATTTATCCCGAGCAAGTGTAGGGTTTATTAAAAAAAAGGGAAAGATGGCGTATTTAAAATTTGACCATTTATAGCTTGCCCGATTAGGTTAAAATCGGGATTTTCAATGTACAATTTGTTTGATTTGCTCAGGAAAATGCAATTTTTGTGAAAGAGGGAAAAACGGCAAAAAAGGCGAAAACAATTCAAAAAGTCTCCATCTAACTTTGGAATGCTTATATTTGGTGGGCATCACTCCCTGCTGGTGGGCATAGGCGTAACTAGGGGGGTGCCAGGTGGGCCGTGCCCACCCCAGAATTTCCGAAGTTCGAAGCCATCCATACGTCATAGTGACACTTGCCATTAAAATCCTACTAGACTAGGGGGCCAGGCCCCCCCCTACAAAATTATACTAGTTACGCCAATGCTGTTGGGGCATTTCACCCGGATCAGCAGGAGAGATGTCCAAAATTTTCTTATATATATATATATATTATAGAGGGTATCTCCGTAATTGTTAGTGCTATCAAAAAAGTAATGTAGGTGTCATGTCCTCTTCTTGGGTCAAACTTAAAATGGTAAAATCAAAATTAGAAAATTTTCGCTTGCTTAAGAGATACGGGGTAAAATCAAATAATTAACAATTTCAAAATTGTCCTATATTTTCTTAGTTAAAAGAGATACAGAAAAATATTTTATGCAGAAGTTTATTTATAATGATTGTTGAGAATAAGTATACGGGGTCAGGTAAAAAAGTTATCGGACCTAACCTTATTTTTTTAAATGGAACACTCTATATATTTTAATCTAAAAATGTATCATTTTAAATTTCTTTTCAAATATATAACACACCATGGATGATATTGGTTTCCTAGGCGATTTATTTAAACTTTATTACTTCAAACCATCAGTAGAGCATGGAGCAACAACTAATATCATAGAAACAATTATGTTGACATTCCAGTTGTTATTAACATTTAACGTCAATTTCATTTTTTACATATTCATTTGTGGAAATTACTTCTCAACATTTTGAAAAATTTGATATATCAGTTTATATTGAAAATGGGAAAACGAAGAAATGGCGCAACATTTATATTTTGTTCGCTATCAGAATCTGAATCTTTTATATCGTTTCAAAGTAATAACGTTTAAATAAATCGCCTAGGAAACCAATATCATCATCCATGGTGTTTAAATAAATTTGTAAAGATAATTTAAAATGCTATATTTTTAGATTAAAATATACAGGGTGTTCCATTTAAAAAAATAGGGTTAGGTCCAATAACTTTTTTACCTGACCCCATATACTTATTCCAAAAACGGCAGATTATTCAACAAGAAATTTAAAGAAACTTCTGTATAAAACATTATTCTGTATCTCTTTTAACTAAGAAAATATAGGGTAATTTTGACATTGTCAATTTCTTTATTTCCCCCCGTATCTCTTAAGCAAGCAAACATTTTCAAATTTCAAAAGTTGATATTTTTAGTTTATTTTGTACTTAGTGAAACTTTACAATATTGTTAATGTTGTTTTATTTTTGTTTTAATAATAAATACACAATTGTATTTTCTAGAGCCTTCCGGAATTACTTTAATTATAATAAATCAGTTAGATCAATTAACAACTTACCAAAAGGGACTAGCAAGACACTGGCTGTTGCCAAAAATAAAATAACCATATTTATTTCCATAATTGAAACTATCTGTGCAATAAATTTCTTTTAAAAAAAAATACACTGTTTGATAATTCACTTTTTCAGTTTAAATATTTTTTATTATATCTGGCAAATCGATATTAATAACCAATTAAAGTGATAAGGAATGTAAATAATCCAAACTCTTATGTGTCATAACATGAAAACATAAATCAACGTATAAATAGGATATTTAAATTCACAAAAAGTACAATAATAATAAGATTAAATTAAAGTATATATCTATAAACAACTCACCTACAGTAAGTCTAGACTATACCTACAGATCAAAATATGGAGGTAATGGAGACTTTTTGCAAAATAAGAAAAAGTCAGTGGGGTAGTATTTTTTGTTAAAAATTATTAAAGCGCCTGATGGTATGCACGCCACTGGTAAACCTTTTCTCATATTTTTATTGTTAAAATATATACAATTTTAGCAATGGCGGCTCATGACCTATGATAGAGGGGGTTCACAAGTATCATGAAATTATTTAAAAAATTTGATGTTCCTGTAACGATCAAATAATTAGATTCTTCGGCGGTTTAAACGTAGGAAGAAGAAAGCAACAACAAAATGCGTTTGGTAAAACATATTTTTATTAATTTTTTTAGTTTTACACAAAGCAATTTTTGGAAACTAAGAAATGTTTTTTTAGTGTATAGTGCTTAAACGTAAGGTCCATTCTTCGGTTCTTAATTGTTGAAAATTGATCAATAATAGCCTCATTCAAGTTTGGAATACCCTCTATATATATTTAATAGATAGAATTGCTAGGGCTGTTAGCCTTTCTTCATTCATAGAACTTCGCAAGAATGTTTTTATTTATTTTAATATTGAAAAACATCGTTGACCTTCGTCCGTGGTCATTGCTATGGTAACAATTATTTGTAAAAGTGTGGTGGCAGAAAATATGTTCTGAAAATTATTTTCTATTCCATTTTTTGTCCAGGCAGGCTCCGCAAGGCTGCGACCAAACAACAAAAAGGAAAAACAAAACAAACAGTTAGTTGTGAGGCATCCACAAATCCAGTTATTTTTTTCGTATATTTAATTTTTTAACTTTCTAATAAAGTCCCTAGATTTACCCTTTGTGGTCTGCGTTAAATTAATTTCGGGTTTTTTAGGTCTTACCGCATTCTTCACTTCAATTTTTTGCTCTAAACTCAAAGAGTTAAAGTTATTTTTTTTAAATAGCACACCGTCAAACTATTCATTTTAAGTTAATAAATATGTAATATTAAAATATTGAAACATCCACGCTCGAATTAGTACATATATGCGCGAACAAACAGACAAAGGCGCACTCTAAAATTGTGCGACTTTGCCATGTAAAATCGCCATAACCCCGCTATCCCTCGCCACCACCCCCTAAAGAGAAACTGCATTATGTCCCGCCTATTTAATCGCATATGCGAACATTTCTCGTCATCAACGACGTCAGCGACGACTAGCGCGACGCGACGTCTAGAACGCGCCACGGTGAGGGATATATACAGTTTGGTTTGACGGTACGATAAAATATTAGGGAGGGTCGGACTTTATACGATAAATAATATTAAATGAATATAAATTAATAATTTTTATTCGATTTGGGGGTACACGTGCGCATATGCTCCTATGGAAGAACCGCCACTAAATTTTAGGTACATTTCATAATCCAAATTCAACTAAAATTACTAGAGCCGTTTCGAAAATATCTTGGAAACACCAAAAAAAATTTAAAACATCCTGTATCTTTCAAAGCATCTGTGGGTCCATGTTACTAGGAACTACTTGTCTTATTTTTGGGTAAGGAAAAAAATACACGAGCGAGTGTTTTTTGAAACATCATGTATATCATTTATAATAAACAATATCATACAATAAGTAACACTTATGATCCACCCTGTATAATATCGTTGTTCTAAAAAAAAATGCATTTAAAAAAAAAATTAAATTCCAAGCGATTCTTGAATAACTGGACGGTATTCTATATAAAAGACTCTTTCGTTTCTTTTTCATAACCCTGTATATCATATATAATAAATATCATTTATAATAAATAAGGCAAATAAAAACTGGCTTTAACCATGTGAACTTCCTTTCTAGACAACTCGACTATGGCGAATAATTTTAAACCGTGCAATCACTCTGAGTAAATTTGGGCATTTTCAAAACTATCTCGGGGGGAATAAGCATAAGTGCATGAATACACAAGGATAAATATTGCATACAATGTCCCTAAAGGCAACTACTTGGGCTCGACATTGACAAATACCTTTATAAATGATATGAATCATGAAAAAAAAAAATAGAACAACTCCAAACGGTTTGTAACAAGCATATCTATAAGTTTAATGTAAGTACACATTTTTCAAATTATTAAAATGTGCTTATACAGGGTGTCCCAAAGCTAACAGTACACAGTAAAACTGCAAATTCTTAGGGTATAATAATAGATTTGATAAATAAATTGTAGTAAATAGTACTACACTGAAAACGGATACGGTAATGTTGATGTTTTTTTATTTTAGGTCAAATAACTTTATCAATTAATTGATATGATCCGTATAGTATAAAGAGATAATCTAAAAATCGGAAACAAATGGACCCCTAACGTCCGAAATTTCCCGTCTACGATAAATGTTAATTAATTATTGTAAATGTTAAATTAGTTGTTGTATGTTGGGTTGCATTATTTCAAGGCTATACGGTCGGGTTTGTTCGGGACTGGTAACTTATAAGTAAAAGATTAAAGCAAGACACAGTGTTATTTATTAAAATTCAATACCTACATCCTACATACAATAAAATAATTAAAGGAAAGAGGGATAAAACATATCTAATTCCAGTTTGACGTTTCTATAGTCTTTTCATTTTCCCAATTCAGCACATAGGATCGCATTAAGAACAATATAACAGTACAATCTCGAGCCACACATGAATAGACCTGAAATAATAGCCAACGAACAAACCCGATTGACCAAGAGCAATGAGTTTATGCATCAACATGTAGCTATCACGCGCTAATGTTTGTTTATGTTCCCGAATTGGTGAATTGAATAGAATATAGACGACGAGTCTTGATTTTGCAAAAAGTATTAACCACTTCACATGGACGTCAATCTCCAGTCCACTCATTACTTAAGCGGTATTGCCAGACTTATTTTTTAAGTACTTACTCTGCTACTTTAATAATTTATCACAATTATTTTAATTGTTAGTCATGCTCACAAATATCTATATAAACAGTATATTGCCAATACCGTTCCAAAGTGTCCCCGCTATGGGAGATGGCGCGGGCCTATTGAGTTTGCGCAGTAGGGTGGAAATTTTATCGATCGCGTCAGAGCCGGCCCGATATATATTTGTTGTTATTCGTCGCCATCTTTGGTTCTGGATGCTTTAAATTACAGAATAAAAAGTGGTTCATCCACATTGTTGTCGGTACATTAGTGCTTTTAAAATTTCATTACCTAACAGTTTTTAATTTGTTGTGATTCGATTCGCTATTTGGTCGGTTAGTGACTTGTGTTTTGTTTAAGATGAAAGGACACAAGTGCATGGTGCTTTTTTGCAAAAGTCGTGGTATAATACCAGGTATAAAGTATTTCACGTACTTGTAAGAAAAGAAGAGAGTGTCACTCGTATACAATATAATATATATGTGGTCACTACCTAACCTTAAAATTAATGTATTTTTAATTTGGTGCATTAGTAGATGATAATAATTCCCAAAATAGTAGTCATTCATTTCTTAATTTTTGGTTTAGAAAAAAGTGAGGTTAAGAACCATACGACTTCGAATGAAAGTTAAAATAAAGCTAATAGTGTCGATTATTACAAATATTCGGACGGAATTTGGCACCAAAAGTTTACACCAATCAGGGCACCCTCGGATCATCATATCGTCAGAAATCGTATACATGGAACGCTGTCTTAAATCGAACTAATCGAAATTATGATTACAATATTTTTCCTAACTAACCAGTAAAATTTACATTTAAAAAATTGAAATCTGATCCTTTCGAATGTTTATTTTCACAAGGAAATTTCCGAACTGCGCCCATAGCGAGGATATAATTGCAAATGGTATTAGCAACATACTGTTTATATACATATTATATATGTATGTGGTCATGTCCACCGTAGATCCGCCACTTTCCGGACTCACATTTATATGACCTTCTATTTTATTTTTACCTCTAGAATACTCTCATTAAAATATTTCCCTTGCCTCCCAAAACACCCTGTAGATAACAATAATTTTCCATGAGAAATTTCAGGAAGAATGTAGACCGTCGTAATATTACACATATCACGGCCCCGACATCTCTTATCGATTTGTCCTTTAAAATTAGTTCGGCTTATAACGAGAGCTTTTACAGCGTTGCCGTAATCTAATCTTAGGTTAGGTTTCTTTTGTGTCCTCTTTTATTTTTTTTTTCGAACATTATCTGCTAAAAGGATTTCTATTAAAAGTTAAACTGATAAGGTCAAGAGACGTAAATAAATTGAATGACAAATACATCGAGCAAAAGAAACCAAGAAGCATGTAACGTTACCCCGTGTTCGAAATTGATATTAACGAACTAATGCAATTATGCCCTCCTGACATGAACTTTGACATAAATTGGACATATTAAGCTTATGGGCGTAGTCATAATCGACACTTGAGGCGGGCTCGGAACTCCTTAAGGTGACGTTGTCAGGTTGACAAAGTTGACTAAGAAATGCTTAAGGCCTGAAAATGACTCAAGTGTCGACTATGAATACGGCCCTTAGTTGGGTAAAAAAAATTTTACAGACAACTTTCAGTAAATCGGATTTTAAAAATAAATAATCTCAAAAACACCTGTTCATTTTTTAATAGGTTTCTTATAGTATCTAATTAGAGGAATTATATATGTCCGCGCAAAAGATCATCGTCACAAAGAGCGTGGTCTATAGCACCGATTTTTTAATAATTTAACGCCCGTCACATGGCTAATTTTACTCTTCTGAATCATATAACGCCAATATTTGGAACTGAGTTATTTTAATCAGTCACTATATCCACTTTCCTATTATTTATAACAGCTCTATCTTATATTGGCTTAAAGTTTTGGAATGTTCCTTATAGAATGTTAAAATACTAAGAATACTACTAATACTACTGCAACTGGCGGTTGACGGATTTCTCTCAGACACATTCACCATCAATGGCCGGTGTTCCTCAATGGTCCATATTGTCTCCCACTCTCTTCTTACTCTACATTAACGACCTTCTAGTGAAAACGAAAAACCCGATCTTTAGTTTTGCTGACGATAGCACACTTCATCTTTCTCTTTGAATGCACAAACATCGGCCGCCGACGCACATCTTCGCAGACAGCATGAAGTATCACGCCTCAACAAAGACCTGGAAGAAATTTTGGCTTGGTGTGACATTAACCAAGTCGAATTTAATGCTAAAAAAAAACAGGCAGCAGTTTTCTCTAAAAAGGTTAACATTACAGAACCGGATATAGTCAGGACGGACACGCAATCCCACTGGCTTCTTCTATTAATTTGCTGGGCGTCAATCTGGGAGGAAATATGTCGGGGCATAACTACGTTGTGGCAATCGCTAAGATAGACACAACTTTTGATACTATACAAAGCCCAGATTCAACCATCACTAGAGTACTACTCTCATGTCTGGAGCTCTGCACCCAAACATACTCTTCGGCTACTGGATTCCATCGAAAGGAGGGCCATTCGTCTGATTGGAGACCACGAGCTGACGAAGAACCTCGACAGCCTAGAACATCGAAGACAGGTTGGGGATTTGACTCCTTTTACAGATATTTTCATAGAAAGTGCTCGGCTGACATTGTCCTCTTAATTCCGCCCAGAGCGGCGAATATCAGAAATACACGACGAACCACTATCGCCCATCCATATGTGGTTAAGCTTAGTACTCCTCGAACTTCATTATTTAAGAATTCTTTCATCTGGAGGACTTCATCCTTATGGAACGCCTTCTCGAGCTCGTTTTTCCCAACGAATATAACCTCCAACGATTCAAAACCAACGTGAATCGCTTTTTGCGCACACGCACCACTCCCGGAGTGCCCTAAAGGATTTTTCCTATAGTGCTTGTGTTTGACCATAAAAAAAAAGAAAACTAGTCATATTTTAAATCTACCTAAGGTGTAAACGAAACTTGCACATCAAAATATATTTTTCCTTAATGGTTTATAAATGGTTAATAAAAAAATATTGTATATAGCTTCGGATAACAAACACAAATTTATGTGCGCTACAAAGATCGGAACTACATAAGAAATAAAATTAAAACAATGAAGTTTTTGTTTTAGTGTAGTGTGTCGAATTCGATAACACACATTTAATGATATAAGTATTTTATGAAATGTCAGTATGTATAACAAATTATCTTGAATTTATTTACGTTTGATTCAATTTGGACCTAATTATTTACTGTTATCTTATTGAAAAATCTTGCACGGTTTCACCTCTTAAGGCCGTATTACACTTGGGAATTTTTATGGCGCCAGCAATGGCAATTATAATTCAAGGATTCAGGCGCAGTACACCGTTCTCCGTACTACAGTCAGAAATTCTACTCTTCTGACAATTAAAATGACACGGATTCATGCGCAGTACCTACACTGTTCCCGATCAGCTGTCTCTCATTACCAGAAATGGGGTAGGCGCTATTTTAATTGCCCTTGCCGGCGCAATTGGGTAGACATGGATTATTCTGTTATTTTTAACTGTTTATTATTTGGCCGAACCAGGTATGAACAGGTAATGGCCATTTAAACCCACTGGTACTTAAATTAGCAGTTTACATTCTTTATTAAACTTATGGACTGCTAATTCAGCAACTTTTTGCACCTCCTATTTGTAAATAGCAGTAGCTGCTTTAACTGGTAATCAAAACGAACAGGTTTGCACATCTCTAATTCTGGGGATATTTTAGGGATTTCGACAGTACCCACTGCTGGATGACTCTGTGAAGTATACATTATACACAACGTACCGGCTTCGTCATTATACAGGGTGTTATGGAAATGACGTATTATATTTAAACCGGCAAATCCCGAGATGAAAATAAATTGAAGTGAAATAACCATAAATGACGCTTTGAATTATTAAACGAAATATACACTTTATATGAAATCTCAAAATTTAAGTGGTCGCTCCTGAGGCTCTTCGCAATCAATATTTTATTGAGGCAGTTTCGAGGTTCAAAAGAGGTTAGCGCATTATAGGCGATGTTGTCATATTGCAACACAGAATTCTAAATGCACGTGTTCACGCGTTAACACTTCTTTTTCAAATTTTAGACAAGAAAAACTACAATTTTAAGGTACATACTCTCTTACCTTCGATCTTATTTTAAAATAATCCGTTTTATAATTAAATTCCATAAAAAAATAAAAACAGAACCAACAGTAGATAATACTGTTTTGAAATCACATCGCAACACATATTATTATGAATTATTTCACAACAAAAAAAAATCGTCAAGCACGTGGAACCCTCGACAACGTCGTTCCACTCCCGAGTCTCGAAACATACTGAAAGTATGAAGCAACGATAGTGACGCGCGGTCGATATTCAAGTAAGGGCGAGACACGCGGTGTGATCTGACAACACGGTTAGTATACTCTAGTGGCTCACATTGTTGCTAAGTGAATCCAGATGGAACGGCGTGACAGTATGTGGGTAAAAAGGGTTTTTACCTTTGTATTTAGATATTCGATTTAAAAAAAAGTATGTAGACTTTCTCTAGGACACCCAAGGAGTCACCCATTTAAATATAATAAGTCATTTCCATAACACCCTGTATACGTCGCGGGTATCAGATAGTGCTACCTTATCTAAATGACTTCTTGCATGTATTTTTTAACAACTTCTCTTGAATGAAGATGATTAATTTATTAATCATAATTATTCAGATAGATTGTGTCACCATAAGGACACATTTGTATGCTAATATAAAAATTGTTGTCGCTCTTTTTAAATATGAATGGTGTCCAGAAACTAGTGGTCATAAATGACAGGGTATATCAGGAAGCCCAAATAATGTCAGTACTTTATAGAAATATTGTTTCCTTATCCTGGTTTCCTTGTTGATATACAGGGTTTCAAAGTTACAAATGAAATAATGAAATTGTAAAATTTACCTATTTTGGTGGTGTTGCGAAATTTGACATTTTGGTTCCGCAGTTCCATTCCCTCAATTTACTAAAATAAAACATATTTCGATATCTTTCATCATTTTCGAGATAAGTTGTTTGATTCAAATTAACAATTACAATGCATATTACTCATTTAACAATATTACGGTTTCAGAATTGCATTATTTAAATAAAGCAGATTGATCCCGAAAATGGAAAAGATATCGAATAAAACAACATATAGTTTTTTTACAACAAACGACAACATAGTCTAATTTTTTGCTCGCATTCCGTCCAATGGACAGAAACGGCTGGGCATACAATAATGTACCTTTAACAATAATCCAAGACATTAACTAGGAAAAAACAATAAATATTTTAGTAAAAATTATTTAAGAATATTTAAAAGAAAACAAGATAATAATCTCATCAAGCTGGTGCTAAATAATAAATATTTTTTTGTAAATTACATCTAACAAAATTGTTGGCTTTAATGCACTGCAAAATTTAGCTAAAGCAAAACTTTTAGTTTCCTGGCTGCCTAATCCGACTTCCTAATGTTGGCCAAAGCTCTAAGTAAACCAGGAAACCGCATAACCTAAAATATAACAATGGTCAATTTTAGCCGCAATAATCTGAATTAGGGTCGGGGCCAAAAATGTTTAAACGTTGCGGTTTACCTGCTGTAAATTGATAGTATAATTGCCGAGAATGGATCGGATTTTGACTGATTTGTGAAGTCGCGTTTCGCGAAGAAGGAATATATTTTTGTGACATAAACCAGGATCCTTTTGGGTTTGTTACATCACTCGGATATCATCCTTAAATAACACCAAAATACCTACTGGTCTAAGCTTGTTGCTCCACAAGATAGCATCATCAGATCTTTAATGCGACGTTTCGTCTTTGCGTCACCAACATCAACTTAATTTTCTTAAGTACGGGCCTGGATTTTTTTGATTAAATTATGAAAGAGGAACTAAATCTACGTTCAGCGGTATACAACACTTACTGATTTTCCGACGTTTTGTTCCTTAAATTGACCATCTTTATTAAAAGAAGGTGCTCGGCTGACCTTGCCCTTTTAATTCCGCCCAGAGCGACGATTAGCAGAAATACACGACGAACCACTGCCGCCCATCCATATGTGGTTAAGCTTAGTACTCCTCGAACTTCATTATTTAAGAATTCTTTCATCTGGAGGACTTCATCCTTGTGGGACGACCTTCCCGAGGTCGTTTTTCCCAACGAATATAAACTCCAACGATTCAAAGCCAACGTGAATCGCTTTTTGCGCACACGCACCACTCCCAGAGTGCCCTAAAGGATTTTTCCTATAGTGCTTGTATTTGATGATCATAAAAAAAAACCCTACCATAGGGTGTCCAATTTTCGACACTTTTATAGGGTATCTCCGTTATTGTTAGTAAAAGTAATATAGGTGAAATGGGCTCTTTTTGAGTCAAACCTAAAATGGTAAAATCAAAATTCGAAAATTTTCGCTCGCTTAAGAGTTACGTGGGAAAACCAACAAATTGACAATTTCTAAATTACCTGATATTTCCTTAGTTAAGAGACATACAGAAAAAAGTGTTATACAGAAGTTTATTTATAATGATTGTTGAATAATCTGCCGTTTTCAGAATAAGAATACGGGGTCAGGTAAGAAAGTTATCGGACCTAACCTCATTTTTATTAATGGAACACCCTGTATATTTTAATCTAAAAAGGTAGCATTTTAAACTCTCTTTTCAATTTTTTAACACACTATGGATGATAGATATCATGAAAAAATTTTTTAAATGCTGATAAGTCATTTTCAAAAATGAAATTGAAGTTAAATGTTAATAACAACTAGAATGACAACATAGTTGTCTCTAGGATATTATCTTTTGTTTCATGGCCTACTGTGGTTTAAAGTAATAAGGTTTAAATCAATCGCCTAGGAAACCAATATTATCCATGGTGTGTTATATATTTGAAAACAGAAATTAAAATGCCATCCTTCTAGATTAAAATATACAGGATGTTCCGTTTAAAAAAATGAGGTTAGGTCCGATAACTGTTTTACCTGACCCCGTATACTTATTTTGAAACCGGCAGATTATTCACCAATCATTATAAAGAACTTGTGTATAAAACATTTTTCTGTATCTCTTTTAACTAAGAAAATATAGGGTAATTTTGAAATTGTCAATTTTTTGATTTTCCCCCGTATCTCTTAAGCGAGCGAGAATTTTCAAATTTAGATTTTATCATTTTAAGTTTGACCCAAAAAGAGCACATGACACCTACATTACTTTTTTGATAGCACTAACAGTTACGGAAATACCCTTTAAAAGTGTCGAAAATGGGACATCCGGTACATTCCTGTGATTTACTTTTGTAACAAACGAACTTCTGTAACAAACGTGTATTTAAAAAAAATAAGTTGATGACGGTGACCCAAAGATAAAACGCCACATTAAAGATCTTGTGGAGAATAGAAAGTAGCAATCAGAAAGTGAAATTTATTTTTGGACATCTCTTCGAACAAAGGTCAGAAAAAGCTAAAAACCGAAACGCATAATTTTAGATTTTTCAAATATTTTAAAAGCCCCCGTATTTAATTATAAACGTATAATGAACCTATACATGTGCTGATTTTCTCCAAGGACAGAATATTATGCCATAGTAGGTAGACAGTTCTCTTCCACTCTCTTTTCCTCAAAACCCGCTATTCTCTCTTTCTTCTTGTCCTGTTTTGCGTCAAGTCGAAATAGATCAAAAAGGAAACCTTTACTAAACGGTGTTTGTTAGTAAATCCTGCGATGAAACGCGTGAGAAGCTAAGCTTTGGGTAACTAAAAAATGTGTTGCTAATTATTTAATATGTTTATTATGTTTCCTTGTTCAATTTTGAATAAAATGTTTAGTTATGCTTTGGTATAAATAGAATAATAAGGTTTCATATTCAAAATAACCGGTTCATATTTTTATAGCTTTGTGAGGTTTTATTAGTGTTGATAGTTATCAAAAGTACGAACACTTTTTTATATATTTGATTTGGCTTACTATAATTTATAAATAAACTATAAATTGAGCTTTTAAAATAGTACAAGGCGTCTATGATTTCAATGGTTTTATGGGGTATCTCCGTTATTAGTAAAGAAGTATGTTTTTCGCAGCACTGTACTAGATTTTCGTGAAACAAAAGATGCCCCTAAAATTTTTCTAGGCCTCCTCGTTTTTGATATACGGGATGTTTTAGAGAATTTTAAATTTCGGGACATCCCTCATATTTCGGTTACCCTGTAACTTATCATAAAGAAACAAAATGGTCTCCTTATAGTTTTTTTATGTAGAATCCAGTGACCTACTCAGATTTTTTCTACGTTCGATAGTTTCCAAGATTTTTTTTTTTTTAAATGGGTATATTTTTTAATAATGTAATTCAGGTTTGAACAAGCTAATACTTCTCACATTTATTTCATCGGTCTCGCGATTTTCCTTATGGTAGATTTTAGACCGAGGTTTAGATAATGCACCTTGTTCAATTAAATTTGATTTGATCGTTGGAAAAATTATTTTATCGGACTTTTTCGAGATATCTACAAGTAATTTAAGAAATTTTATAAATTACTTACTACAAAAAAGCTTATATTTACCATTGAAATATACTTCTAATTCTCCATCTTCATTTTCGTTATACTGGATATAGCAAACGAGCAGCCATATTTTAGTTTACATTGACTGTAATAATTAGGACAAGCCGATTATAAAACGACTTACAGAACCTGCATTTGCTGACAAACAGAAGAATTTTTCATTATGACAAAACTGACTGTGTCCTTTTGTTTCTTTACCAATTCAAAAAAATATATTTTTATTATATTTTTTGAAAAACGTAAATTTCGGGCATAATATTAAGACTAAGAATAAATTATATATTTCTGAGAAGCTTGTTAAAAACTGAATTACATTATTAAAAAATATATACAAAAAAGCATCTTTGCCTTTTTTTTAACTAGTGAACGTAAAAAAAATTTTAGTACATCACTGGATCCCACGAAAAAAACTACAAGGAGAACATTTTATTTCTTTTTGATAAGTTAGAGGGTACCTGAGATATGAGGGAGTGTCCAAAGTGTACAAATCTTAAAAATCCCCGTATATCAAGAACGAGGAGGCCTAGAAAAATTCTAATTGGCGCATCTTTTGTTTCACAAAAAGACAGGTGATACGAAAACCGCAACCTTCTATATTTACTAATAACGGAGATACCCCTTAAAACCATCGAAAAATGGATACCCTGGATGTACTAAATAGAACTATTTTTTGTATTCTGAGTTATATTGATCAAATACAGGAAATAACTTAAATTTTAAATATTCTTGGTTGATAAAGATTTAAATAATAGCGTGAAACGTAGGCACATATTGGATCTCCTTATTTCTATTCCTATACCGTTTCGACAATTACACTAATTTAACGTGTTTTGTCGTAAAATAAGCAAATTGAAATTCAATTTTTACTGTTCAAATCTGGGGACACATAATAGTATATTAAGATACAAGTTTCATAAGACATTATCTTAAAGCACGCGTTTAATTTAGAAAACGACCCGCGAAGCGGAGAGTTTTCTAAAGTACAACTGCTCTAATTGTCTTATGAACCGTGAATTTTATAATACTTTTTCTATTTGGGTCTTTAAAGTCTGAAAAACTTTAAAATATATAGTCGATTTTTTCCATTTTAATTAATATTTCCTTTTTGGGTTGGCAATACTTTTACAATTTAATAAAATGTATCAAATATGCCATGATAGAAACAATTCAACACAACATAGCTTCTTCCCATCCGTCATAATTAAAAATAAATATATTAGTTTATGAAAATGAGTCAGGAAGAAAGTTGTACTCAGTCAGAAATACGAGAAATTACAGAAAAAAATATTGAACAAAATAATAAATAATACTATTGAACAAAATAATAAGTAATACTATTGAACAAAATATTGTGCCGACACAGAATCTGACAATTAATGCCCATGAAATGACTACAGTAAGTATAATTATGTATATATAAAGTAATATGTATAATACTATACTGAATTAAAAATAAAAATAATACTTTATTGAATAAAACTTTACAAATACAGCATAAACTGGAAGATATTTCTATTATTTTTAGGTTATGTTGTTTTGTAGACTAGAAATTAGTTGATGAACACCATCAGCATGTTATATATTTCCGAGTATCGGTATTTCAGATAAATATCTAGTAAAAATGATCTATGCAAGTTTAAAGGTTAGCATTTTAAAGTTTTCTATAAAAAATTTTTGTCGACTCCATAATGCCTAGAAAATTTCAACAAAATCGAAGTAAGCCTAAAGTCGAACCCTACTTGCTGCCAACATAAAAAAATTAAATTTCAAGTTCATAAAGTGGCAGGTTATTCAATTTTTTTGCATTTCATAATATAGCCATTATGAAACCCAAATAGAAAAAACAACTTATAGTTCGCGCCCAACACTGATGGCAGTGACGTAGTAGTCGCATGGAAACCAATGCAAACCACCAATGACAACACAGCATTTTGGCAGTTCCCTTGGTTTCGACTGTTACGTCAATGCCATCCGTTTTGGTCCCGATCGATAGATAATTAATTTTTCCGTTTACCTAATTAACAAAACAAATATGCAAAATAGAAGACAATTTCAGGAATCTGTTTCAGTTAGTTTTTATGCTAAAAGTTTATGAGAGTATAAAAGATTCAACGGCATAGAGGAGCGAAATGGTTTAAAACTTTTGAACTCTTATCGAAAAGTTTTGATTTCTTAATAAAAGTTTCATGTGCTTAAATAAAGTCCGAGATCACATCATTTCAGGAAATAATTTAAATTAGATGATAAAATGTTTATAATAAAAAATTGATAGAGCATTCAGTTTGTTCGGGTTTGTTCGTTTATTTGAATCAATTGATACAGAGAAAAACTTGATTGATACATAACTGCATCCATATTAAGATTGGCAAAATAACAGGACTTAAAGTGTATTAAAAAAAATACCATTATGAACAATTGCAAAATAATAACAATTTATTGTTCAAATATTTTTAACATGCTCGCCCAACCTTTATTGGGAATTCAAATTAATCGACGACGCGCCGCTCATATTTTTATTACAAACATAATAGTTGCTGAAGAATAACATTTTGCTGAAAAGTCCAAAAAAAATTGTTTTCCTCTTGTTAACTCAATCCGTGGACATACTGTATGCAGTGGCGGCTCGTGACCTATGATAGAGGGAGTTTACAAGTATGGTGAAATTATTTTCAAAACTTTATTTTTGTGTAACGACCAAACAATTACTTTCTAGGCGTTTTAAATGTAGAAAGAAAAGAAGTAATAAGAAAATGCGTTAGGTAAAACATATTTTTATTTATTTTTTTATTTTACACAAGGAAATACAACCTTTGGAAAATTAGAAAAGTTTTCTTAATGTGCTTTAACGTAAAGTCCATTCTTCGGTTCTTAATTGTAGAAAATCAATAACAGCCTCATTAAAGTTTGGAATACCTTCTATAAATTTTTTTTCATATATTTAATTTTTAAACTTTGAAGGTACTTTACTCTTTAAATTATTATTTTAAACCCCCTATAAATCCGCGCTCCAATGAGTTCACTAGAATTTTAAATAATAGACAAGTGCACCCTGGGATTATACATAATCACACCAAAATTGGAAATAAGAAAATATAAGCTTGTTTCCATTATAAGTGGGACACCCTGAATATAAAATATACTATACATGGTGTTTCTTAATAACATGCTAATATTAAGGAGGTTATTCTTGGGTCCATTTTCAGAAAAAAGTTCATATGAACATATGTCTTAATATATGTCCTGTGTATATATACACAGGGTGTTATGGAAATGACGTATTATATTTAAATGGGTGACTCCTTGGGTGTCCTAGAGAAGCGCTATATATTTTATTTTTTTAAATCGACCGTTTTAAAAGTGGGGTAATAAACACTCTCACTCACAGGTTAGTCCGCGCTACTGTACAACATTTCACCCAGAGCCAATGCAATGTTGCCAAACTTAATGTAAAACTGAAATTCCATATAAAATTATAAAAATAAATTATTTTCTACCTACTTGTATTTATCCTCATACCTAAAGAGCGAGGAAATCCAGGCACAAACACAATCAGTTTTTTTTCTTTTTCATGGGAACACTCCTGGAAATACTTTATGTACACACAGTAATAGTGAAACAGAACCGATAGTTAGCTTTTGAAAATACAATAATACAGATTATACTACAGATTATTAGATTTTATTTGACGTCCAGAAGAAACGCGTCAATAAAAACAATATTCAAAGATTATTTATGGACGGGCAAGATAGACGCGTAAACCGAGCGGATTGCTGAGAGTGTGTTGGTGATTGACGAGACACAACGTATCCGCCCGCTGGTTGGTCTTCAAATAAAAGACGAAAGTATGCGGCGCCACATGAAACTACTTCGCTCAGCCGATGTAAGGCATGATACAATAAACTAAAGGTAGGATATCTAACCGTCCCAATTTCGTCTGCCGTGCGCATGGAGAGTAAGTTTTAAATCTCTTATGGAAGTTTACATTGCTGTCATCTTTTTTAACTCTTTTTTGAATGTATTAAAACGTTTTAAGCATGTAATGATATATGAAATGAAAGAATAATATATGACGAGTATTTACGTATATTAATTTCATAGAAATATAACCCACAAATACCACTAAAAAAAGAAAAGATATTAGACAAATTCTTCGCGCCATTTAAGCCGGCGACGATAGCCGAAGCGTGTTGCCAGACTTTTACAATTGTAATAGATCCACTACTATTTAACATTCTTGTTGTGGGGCTCCCCATATGAAATTTATGTTCAATCTGAAGGTGGTCCCCCATCTAATAGGAAAGTAACGACCTTTTTTTCGTACTATTATTACTCTGACGCCGTTTTAATTAAAAGTTTTTACGTTTAGTGGTATGTGAAATGAAAGAATAATATCATGGTATTTAGGAATATTTATTTCATGAACATACAACAAAGATTAAAGCTAAAATACGACCTAATTATCTTTCCGCTTACACAACTGTATCCATTTTAATTGTTTGTTTTTATCTTTAGGAAAGCGGAAAAACCTTATATTTCTATTAAATGTCTTTGCCTGGTTATCCATATCACAACCGAACATAGCGCACCTCATTTTATGAAAATTCAGATATTTTTTTTAATAAACACAAGACTATAAGAAAACGTTCTGGTAAACTTACAAAATGTCCACCAAAAACTACGGCAACCATGCAGCAGTGTTGCCAGAAATCCGTGATCGAAAGAAATAGAGTGCCGGTTCGAAACCTAGGAATAGTAAAAAACGGTGTCAGAGTAAAAAGAGTACGAAAAAAAAGGGTCGTTACTTTCCTATTAGATGAAATTTATGTTCAATCTGGAGGTGGTCCCTCCAGATTGAACATAAATTTCATATGGGGGGGGGAGCCCCACAACAAGAATCTTAAATAGTAGTGGATCTATTACAATTGTAAAAGTCTGGCAACACTGTTTCAAAACCAGCAGGGTCGGCGAGCAGCTTTCGGCATGCTTCGGCTATCGTCGCCGGTACCATGGCCGGCCATATGGCCGGCTTAAATGGCGCGAAGAATTTGTCTAATATCTTTTCTTTTTTTAGTGGTATTTGTGGGTTATATTTCTATGAAATTAATATACGTAAATACTCGTCATATATTATTCTTTCATTTCATATATCATTACATGCTTAAAACGTTTTAATACATTCAAAAAAAGAGTTAAAAAAGATGACAGCAATGTAAACTTCCATAAGAGATTTAAAACTTACTCGCCAAGCCACGTGATCATCTGCGTGCAATCATACCTATAGTTACTTATACCATGGATGTAAGGCGTCAAAAGGTCATTGGCATTTGACCTAGTGACGTAGGTGACTATTACTATTCCATATGTTTTTTCGGGTTGTTTAAAACATAGTCCGTCGTAAATGTTCTTCAATTAATTGTACAAAAAGGTATTACAGAATGGAAAAGTGTTTAAATTATTTTTGTTTGTCTAAAGAGTTTAAGGAGTACCTACATATGACAACACCGGCCAGAATTCCTTGATTGCTTTCATGTATCGCAGTGCCACACAGGTATTTTTTCTGGTTTGACATCAGGTCACTTTTACCGCTGAATGAATTGAAAGCGCCATTTATGGCTATTTTTCTTCAATTTGTCTTTATCTCAGGAACTGCCGGTTTAAATAATACGTCATTTCCATAACACCCTGTATAATGTCATTGATAACAATTCCATAGTAGATATTAAGCAAAAATATGTTTTTGCTGGTTTTCATTCAAATAATAAATATGTTTTGTCGTAAAATAATACCGATCGTAATATGCTAATATCGTTTATTTTATTTCAGGTATGTTTTGGTCTAACCTAATATCCAATATCTACCAAATTATATTCAACTTGTGTAAGTACTTTTAGAAATATTTACTATTTATTTGGTTATTATTTGTTTATGAATGTACTATAAATAAATATATAATTTTCGAATAGTCTTGAATATCTGAAATGAGATATTTCGGTAACCAAAGATGGCATATTTTAGTGGAAATATATTATATAAATTGTAATTATTGACAAAGAACTCTATTTATTTTTAATTCAGGTTATTTTAATACGCAATAAAAACTTGATTTTTTTACATAACCAATATTCTTTCCTAGTTAGAATATTTTATCACAAACCCATGTTTTCTTGCCGTTTTATCGGCATCACGTTTGAATAAAGTGCAGGCAATATCTTAATCGTCTTTCGCATACTCTAGCCTGGTCGATGGAGAATTCGCAAATAACTACTGATGATCTTTTGAAGTTCGTGAGCATATTCAAGGTGCCATCAGATGTTAATATCATCCGCAAAGATGATAAATTGCCCTTTATCGGAATGTAAGACAAATAATAATAAAAATAATAATGACCCTAGGACGGAGTCATGAGGACCACCAACATTTTAGTTCATTCTTACCAGAATGTTCATATTCAAAGTACACTTTTTACTGGTGCAAAGTATCTCTGAAGAATCCCTGAAGAAATCCCTGAACCAATTCAAGCTCTTTCCTCTGAATCCGGAAATCTGAAGTAGGTTCATCAGGTTTCTGTGTTTAACTAAGTTAAAGCCTTAAACATAACATATCTGAAGTCCCTTCTCCGTTATTGAGATTTAAATATAGTTTCTCCAAAAAAGCAAAAAATTTATGCCATTGCGGACATATTTCAGGGTCCATTTTCTACACCGGTGGTATTAGAGTTTTAAAAAATTTAAATGGGATCCTGTATATTATTTTCTTAATTGATTGAGAATACTTTGAGCTCCACAAAAATGACTATTTATCTTCGAAAAGAAGTTAAAAGTGCGATATTTTTAATAATTTACGTTTCTTATAATAGTAGGCCATGGTCATTATTAGGAAAAGATGCAAATTTGATAGATTTTCTTGGAAACTTTCATTTGATTATACAAGGTCCTGCAATAGTCAGGATTCCAGAGCTCCTATATTAATTAATAATACTGTAGTTTAAATTAATTAGTCAAGTGATATTCAAAGAACATAATTTATGAAATTTGGAATTATTTCGAGAACGGCTCGAAATAACTTACTTATATGTTTATATTACAAAAAATTCTACATCCAAACCCTAAATAATTTATAGGGTATTCCATTTAAAATTCTTGGGAAAAAATCGTTTTGAAATGTGTCGTTTTTGGAACCTTATTATACACATCCTGTCATTAAATTCATAGTATCTTTAGACACCTTGTTATAAAGCTTACCCAATTCCGTAATTAAAAAGTAATTTTTTAATGTTATTTTAATTTTTCTTTCCAGGGCTACAAAACTTTTTTTTTAGTCTGCAATTTATTGTTCTGAAACTACCCAAGCAAATCAAGTAACATTTTTAGGTAATTATAGAGTACATTAATACGAACCTAAATATGCAATAAAATACTGGATGTCTCATTTAAAAAATACAACTTTATGTTGTCACACTTTTTTGGGCTACCCTGTATATGGAAAAAAAAATTTCCTGAAATATACGCCATGATACAATGTAAATCAATATATGAATGAAGTTCCTAACTTAATTCGTATTGGAGCTAAGGAAGAGACAGACTATTGCAGGGCCATGTATAAAACGTACTAAAACATCATACTTTCCATAGTTATCTGGCAGATAGTTGCATTTGCCTTTATATTTGGCAAAAAACGGTGTTCTTGCTTGGTATAGGCCTCAAATTTGAATCATTAAGGAATACGCTGTATGATAAACAACAACAATATTTAAATCAAATTTTTTAAATTAAAAAGACACAAAGTAACAAACATTTTTTGTTTCGGATTGACACAAACCAATTAACTGGATGGAAGAATGCTGTTTTGCTTGTCACTCAATTTTTTAACATAAAAACCATTCGTATTGTTTTAACTGAAGCAGCATTGTATGAAGTCATTCGGTGTTCATATTTGCGGCATGCAATGCTTTTTCGGATAAACCGAGTGAAAGAATAATCATGTTTCAATTATGTTATCGAGAATATATTTCCAGAATGTTGCATCAATTGGTGGTAGTTAAATAATAAATAACGATCTTAATAATTTGGACAGTGTTATATTTATGATTATAATGTCATCGGATGTCACTGACACTAGTTTTGTGTTTATTCAATGTCAAAATCAAAGTGTTTGTTGTGAGAGATACGTGGATTTTTCCATCACGTTTAATAGAATAGTTTCGCGTTGGCCCACCAAAATGCAGTCAAACTCGACATATGAGTTTACCATGTCGGCCTCTTCAAGAAGATGTAGTGCATGTTCTCTATAAAATGTACAGGGGAGCCAATATTCGGCCACCTCAATAATTACAGGGAATTTCCTATGCTCAACTTAATGAAACGTCACCCGGTATAATTTTTGCAAACCATATAATATTCAATTATTTGAGCGAAATTAATTGTCCCTAATATCTACTCAGTTAAACTTAATACATTACCCCAATTAATTATCGAATATTCAAAAAGGCACGACCAAATTAATAATCTAAAATTTCATTACTAACACAGACCAACAAAAAAAATTTTTTGTCTTGCTACCGAAGAAAAAACAACTGACTTTAGTTATTTTGAATGCGGTGATTCCAAAAACACTTAGCTTTTTTCGTATCAGCTCTAGTTTTTTTTGATACAGCCTACTCATAATAAATTGTAATATTAATAAATTTTAACAAAAATTGAACTAATTCCAAGACTAATGTCTTTTAATTTTTATAACTATTTATTCATAAATCACTGGAAATACCTAATCTTATATTGGCAAAAGGTCATCTAATTATTGCACCTGCAGATTTCTTATTTTCGTATTTGCAATTAGCACAAAATATACATTAGAAGGCAATAAAAGAGAATAAAATTGTACACGTCTCATAAATTAATTCGTTAACTTGGCTTGTGTTCGAGGGTATTAGTACCTATATACTTCCGTGCAATACAAGAATCTAGTAAGTCGTAAAAGTAAATTTTAAGACATTCCAATTAAAAATTGCACAACTTCGTTAATATTTAATTTATTGTTCTAAAATTTTATACATAGTAAGCTCTTGTAACATAGTTTAGTGCAATAATGTATTATATATTTTACTTTAATAATTATTAATAACGCAGTTGTATTAATTAATATTATAAGCGGAATTTGAAGAATCTCTTGAGGTTGGTTTCGACATTTTCGACCAACTAAATTGGGCATCTGTTTCATTCGTTCTCATTTGTTGAATAACCAGCTTATGGTGTTCCTCATCCATTTGTAGATATGACAAAATTGATTTTGTGTTCGAATGGCTGGTGGTCCATTGACCTGTGGTATTTTTGCCAACTGGAGTGTTCTTTTATCAGTTTTCTGATGTTTTCCAGAATGGGTTTTCTGTTAAAAATAATCGTTCATGATTAATCTGGCTTCTTTCTTGTATAAATTTGTCAAAAAGACGTATAAGATAAATATCAGAATTCCTCGTGTTTGAAATTAAATATTTAGAGCTTGTACAGTATTTATCTCCTCCCTGTGCGGTTTTCGAAAAAATATGATTGTACTCTATACGCCCTGTGTTGTCCCCACTACTCAATATTAGTAAATGGATCAAACCTGATTTGGTACTCGTTATACTTAATACATTTGTTGAAGCATCTTCGCTGTTAAATTTCATATTGTTTTTATCGTAAAATCTTTGTATTCCTGACCGATTTGTTTTTAATGTTATAAGCCCAGTCTTGAAGTATGTCCGCAAGCTTTTTAATCTCTCCTTGCTAAAAACATAGCTTATCTCTTCACAAGACATCATAAATTGACGCCAGACATATTGCTTGCTATTTTTAGCGTTTTTTGGGACACTCTCTGCGATTTTTTCTTCAATTACTTCGATTGATTCCTTTCCAAAACGTGACATTTTTGAAACTAAACTCGAACAATGAGAATGAAGGTTACTGTGGATTTGTGTTTAATAGCTAGAGGGGTTGTTTTCGATAGCTAGGGGCTTTTCTTGTAGATACTGCACTTGCTTGCGTTTTGCGCTCTTCGCCTCACGAGCTATTTTAAACTCAATATTAGTAAATGGATCAAACCTGATTTGGTACTCGTTATAATACATTTGCTGAAGCATCTTCGCTGTTAAATTTCATATTGTTTTTATCGTAAAATCTTTGTATTCCTGACCGATTTGTTTTTCATGTTATAAGCCCAGTCTTGAAGTATGTCCGCAAGCTGTTTAATCTCTCCTTGCTAAAAACATAGCTTATCTCTTCACAAAACATCATAAATTGACGCCAGACATACTATTGCTTGCTATTTTTAGCGTTTTTTGGGACACTCTCTGCGATTTTTTCTTCAATTACTTCGATTGATTCCTTTCCAAAACGTGACATTTTTTAAACTAAACTCGAAACAATGAGAATGAAGGTTACTGTGGTTTTGTGTTCAATAGCTAGAGGGGTTGTTTTCGATAGCTAGGGGTATTATTTTCGATATAATCAATCGAAAACAACACCTCTAGCTTAATGTATGAGGGTAATTTTCCACCTATAGTGATGACCAAAACTGATGGCTGTGACATAGCAGCCGAAACCATGGAAACCAATGCAAACCACCAATGACGATACAGCATTTTGACAGTTTCCATGGTTACGACTGTTACTTCACTGTCATCAGTTTTGGTCGCGAACTATAGTTGTTTTAAACCTTATATAAAATATGTCTGGCGTAAATAAGTATTTTTATGACCTGCCATTTTATTGCGCATAAAATGCCGATATTAGGGATAATTCTGATATCCAACACCACAGCCACTGCTACGATAGAAATTATCCACTTGGATCGAATTTTACTACTTGGACTTAAAAGTTTTACTACATATATATATGTGTGTGTCGATAATAAATTTGCCAGCTGGCAAATTTGGTTTTTCTACAGATGCTGGTGGTGGATTCTGTGGAATGTTCTAATACTCTCATCGCTTCCATACGTTAAAAACGGAGAATTTCTCACGCAGTGAGAAATATCCGCCATTATAGTGAGAAATGATTTCTCACTGTTATTAAGATAACCTAAGGCAGCCATGAATTGTTACATGGCAAATTGATATGGCACGTTTTCCATGTTGACGACGCAACATCGATGATTAGCGCGCAATATCTCCTTAGGCCATGAAAACATTTGCCGGCGTTTCCATAACAACACAACCGAAACACTGCACAATTATTATTGCTGTCAACTTGCCAAACGGGTATTGTACTGGTTGGACAATATATTATATTGTGGATCTTTATACTAAAACAGGTCAGATTTGTTAAATATTGGAATATAATGGAATACGAAGATTTAGAGTATGAAAGGACACCTACAGGAAAAATATGTAATTTTTCTCACTTGTTGTACAATATATTCAAATACTTTGGCCTGCCTGTGTCTTCATAACTTTTTAGTTGCCATATTTTTTCTTAAATGGCATATAATATGGTTATACTTTACTGCAATGAATCAACTACATGATGAATTCCTATTGTGTAGGTCCCAAAATCTTCAAACCGCAATAAATGGGTGTAGGATCGGCTTGAAAATACAGGGTATAACAAATTCATCCTTCACCATTGGGATTTCGGGAACGGTAAGAGATACGAAGTCGGTTAAATAGGGGCGAAGTTGCGTAATTATGGGCCTAATAATATGCCGCAAAAAATCTAAAAATAATAAAGGGGCTCTCAAAATATTTGGAAAAATCTAAAATTTTGCGTTTCGGTTTTTATTTTTTCCTGGCTTTGTTCGAAGAGATATACAAAAGTAAATTTCACTTTCTCATTGCTCTTTTTTATTCTCTACAAGATCATCAGGTCTTTAACACGACGTTTCGTATTTCGGTCAATATCGTCGGATTGTTTTGTTTTTAAATACGAACCTGTATTCTTTAATTCAAATTATGAAAGATGACATAAATCTACGTTCAGCAGTATACAACAATTACTGATTTTCCGACCGCCATACGGCAGTTTTATGTTAAAACAACAGAATAAATCATGGCTATACGATTTGTTAAAACTGCTCTGAATAAAAAATTTTTAAATAATCAAAAAGTTTTATTAAAACAAAATCGAGTGATTTAAATCATGAAAAAAATTAAGCGATTTAAATCATGATTTAAATCACTTAATATAATTCAGCGCAACCCTGCTACAAAGCAACCCTGACGTTCTAGACAAATGGACACGACAACGAAAAGTTTAAAAAAGGAAATAAATTATTTATAATTATATCAGTTTAATTTTCATCGTTAGTGAGATCAGTTAAGGGGTAATATTTCATCGCTGACAAATTCACATTTTTCCTTTCAGTGGGCACTTTTAAGTGAGATTAATCCACTTGGTCTGCCCTTATTCTTTAAACACAAAAAAAGAGTTACTTATTTTAAAAATAAAATAATCAGCCCGAATAAATCTGAGAGCTTTGTAGATCCGCAAAGAAATATGTTTCCTAAATGAGTATTTTAAATTATTAAGGTAGGAGACCAAAAGATTCCAAGTAATTAATTAATTTTCAAAATCAAGAAATTATCGTTTTTACGTACATAGTTGAACATTACAAAGAAAACCAATTTTTTTTTACATTTTGAGAATATATATTTTTGATTTGACCCTATTGTTAATTTAAATTATTTTTTATTTTTTACGGCGAGAGATATACAGGGTGTTTGTTAATAATAGGCGACTATATAAGGAGGTTATTATTGGGTCCATTTTCAGAAAACTACATCCAGAACGTCTTAACTTTTGAGATACAGGGTGTTAAAGATTTTCATGTTTTTTTAATAATTTGTTAAGATTAATGACTTAAATACGTGACAACTATTATCAAAACTGTTTATGTTTACAAAACAATCTGCTTCTTAACTACTACGAGTAGATTTATACGAGAACTGTACGTCAAACGACATAAAATCAAGAGACATTTGCTCAGCAAGGAATGAGAATTCCAAAAATAATTTTTATTTAAAAAAAGACGTGTCGTACCGTGTACGTAAAAATACCGAGGGCAATTCCCGCACGAACGTCACTGGTCGAAATAAAAAAAACATGTTATACATCATAAAATTCCTCTTGATGAATAGAAAGTGTGTATCAAATTTCACAAAAACATTTTCTAGAGCAGTATCACAGATATTAATAAAAAAGGAGATATTTTGAGAATCTTTGACAAATTGTATCTCAAAAGTTAAGACGTTTAGGATATATGAAGTTTTTTTCTGAATATGGACCCAAGAATATCCTCCTTGAATATTAGCATGTTATTAAGAAACACCCTGTATGTTTATTATATATTTCTTATTATTTAATATAACGGAAGTGATAATTGAGGGCGACGAGATTGGGCATTGAAGTTACTACACTTGGAAGGTTGCATATATTTCATCAATACATAAAAAAGGAGATAAATTAAACTGTACGAACTATAGAGGTATCTCTGCGACAAGTCGTCTATATGGAAGGATCCTCAGAGACCTGGTTGAATCCGAATACAAACACCAAGAAGAAGAAGAACAATCAGGATTTAGACCTGGTAGAACCTGTACAGACAATGTATTTTGCTTAAAGCAAATAATAGAAAAGAGATCTAACACCAACCAGGAAACTCATCTTATGTTTGTAGACCTTCATAAAGTATATGATACGCTGCCAGTAAAATAACTATGGAGAGTGCCACAGGAGTCAAATATTAATCAGACGGGTATAAAAGCTCTACAAAACCTATATACAGTATGTCCACGGATGGGGCTTACAAGAGGACAAATGGACTAAAAATTGAAAGATACGAAAAAAAGTCCCTCTTAATAAACGTTTTCGCTTGTCTAGAAAATACGATTAATCATAAGAAACTTCAATTTTTTTATATAGGATGGGTAAAAACTGCAAAAATGTTATGTTGCTTAAGAGTAAACATACTTTATTTTGAAAGATACGAAAAAATGTCACTCTTAATAAACGTTTTTACTTGAATAATGAATAGATGGTACTTATTATCAATGTCTTTATTTAATGAAGTAATAATAATAATAATAATAATAATAATACGATAACGATTTCATAATTCAAACACTCCACCCCCATACTCGACAGATTTTTCTAATTGCTTTCTCAAATAAGTGAAAGAATTTCTGATTTCTTCCTGAGATATCGATTGGACAGCCTGGATAATTCTGCCCTTCAGCACTTCAATATCATTTAGTATTGCGGTTGCAAAAACAATTTGTTTTAAACGGCCCCATAAAAACATATCGGCCAAGGTTAAGTCGAGACTTCTTGGGGGCCACAAAACTGGGCCATTCCTGCCAAGCCAACTTGGACCAAATCTGCGGTCAAGGCATTCTCTAACCTCACGAGCGAAATGGGCTGGACAACCATCTTGCTGAAAATACACATTTTGTCGAAAATTCAATGGTAGATTTTCGAGTTCATCATTGAAAAATGTATCTAGCATTTCTAAATATGATAATCTATTGCACGTGTTATCAAAAAAATATGGCCCTATAATGCCATGGATGGATATCGCACACCGCACGTTCACTTTTATGAAATATTGTCTTCTCGTCATAATTCTGAATTCGGGATTTTCTAAAGACCAGTACCTAACGTGCTGAGTTGCAGCGGTTCCATTTGTTGAAAATGTACTTTCATCAGAAAACATGATACATTTATAAAAATCAACATTTCCACTTAAAATTTTGTCTCCTATCCACAGGCAAAAATCAAGTCGTTTCGCGTCGTCTTCCTCTTCCACTCTTTGATTAAACAAACTGGAAAAATATAAAAACAGAACACGCTCAATGCGGTTCATATAAAACTGGGGTATTTGATTAAGTCCCCAAACAGCTGATCGATGACATATTGCTGATGTCAATTGTCGAAAAAGCTGGAGGAATCTTTGATTAAAGTGCGGTTTATACGGATACAGTTTATTTGCTTTAAGGATCTTCTGAAAAAAAAATTTGTTTTTAAATAGGTAAACCATTTTAATGAATTGTTCTACTTCGGTTTGTTGTGTAGAAAATACACTCATTGAGAGTGACTTTTTTTCGTATCTTTCAAAATAAAGTATGTTTACTCTTAAGCAAAATAACATTTTTGCAGTTTTTACCCAGCCTGTATAAAAAAATTGAAGTTTCTTATGATGAATCGTATTTTCTAGACAAGCAAAAACGTTTATTAAGAGTGACTTTTTCGTATCTTTCAATTTTTAGTCCATTTGTCCTCTTGTAAACCCCATCCGTCTACATACTGTATAATGGATCGACATCAAGAATAAAAGTTGGTAATAGGCTTTCACGCACTTTTACAGTCAACAAGGGTTTATGTCAGGGTTGTTGCGTATCTCCAACACTTTTTAAAATATATGTAGCTAAGGCTTTAAACCGATGGAAAAGGAAATGCAGAGGAATTGGTATAGATTTGTGGATACCTGCTTTGCCGACGACCAAGTTATTATTGCTAACGATAAGGATGAGTATGCACTATGGAGGTTGGAACTTAACATACAGAAAACGAAATATCTTCCAATAGGGGCCGAACTTTCTAATATACAGCTTGATGTAGATGAAATAGAAGCGTGTGATTTTTGAGTATATCGAGAGCAGATAGAATTCGGAACGAAGAAATCTGACGAATAATAGGAGTAGAAGGTACAATAACATCTGACATCGAACGGAGACAACCAATATGGTATGGACATGTCCAGCGAATGAAGGAATCAAGGTTACCCAAGAAAACTATGATGTGGAGACCACCGAACCGCAAAAAATGTGGAAGACCGAGAAAAACATGGAACGAGGGAATTGTAAAAGCAATGAGCTCAAGAGATCTGAGACAATACCAATGAGAGGATAGGAAACAATGGAAGTTAGGCATCGGACAACGTCGAAAGACGTTCTAAAAACTGATATGAATATATATTATTTAATATTAGTGTTAAAAAAATGGTTTTATTCAACCGGAATATTTTTTATAGAAACATGTATCCACATTTTCAAATTTAGTAAGAGGAACAAAATACATAAACTGAGTAATTATTTTTTTACGTGTAGTCTGCAACTAATTCTTTCGTAGCCGTTTGCCTAGATTTTCCTGTTAAATTTTCCGGTTAATATGTATTTAGGCCGCTTGTTTGCCTGTTTATATTATCAAACCAAGGTAAATATGCAAAGGTCTTAACCGCAAATGAAAAACTTTAGAAAATAAATTATTTCACATTTTGGGTAAGAAAGAAATACATAAAAGAAGAACAAAACCAGTCGTGTAATAACTTTCGCCCACACAACTGTTTCAATCTGTAAAAGAACACAATATTTGCTGATTTTGTTTGTAATTTGAGATAAGGAAACGACTATAAAAGACGAAGATCTCATTGGTGACGCTGGATTGCTTCGGTAGGTGTGGCGAAATGGAGGTAATGTTGAGTGAAGTTTTTTCCTCCCTCCCAAAATAAAACCGTAATAAATTTTTCGCGGTTTAATCAACTATCAAAACATAAAATGTGGTGTGTTTCGTGAGGTTTACAAATTTTTCAAGTTTCTAGACGAAAGAACTTTTCTGTATAGATATATAATACAGGGTGTCCGGGAACATGTGGGAAATCTCCCGGATATGAAGAAAACACGTGAAAAAAATACTATAGGTTCATATAAACTTTTTTCGTATCGGCCTCCTCTTCGGAGATATGGGCTCCCAAAGAGCACCAATGGAATCAAGTTTTTTACATATAATTATTGAACCACCTGGTATATTTCAATTATTTTTTAATACGATGTATACCAGGTAAGACCCGTCAAATTACTACCCAAGAAACTGTTGTGAATTACTCACAGCTGCAGGGTTGGACTAGCTGTAACACTCATGGGCCCATTTTTTTACGCCCTGTATGATGAGAACTTCGGACCATGTTTTTTACATACCTTTAACTTTTGGCTAAAAATTAAGTACTCTTCATTCATGTCGCTAATCCTAACCGTTTTCGAAAAAACGGCATTTCATACATCATGTATTTGGCGTATTTCAGTAAAAGATACATCTTTGTTCCGATGAAATGTTCAACCATCAAAATTCCGCTTTTTCATATTTAACCCGTGAGAATTTAGGGGACTGGTGTAAATAAAATGACGTTTTTTCCGAAAACGGTTAGGATTAGCGACATGAATGAAGAGTACTTAATTTTTAGCCAATAGTTAAAGGTATGTAAAAAATATTGTCCAAAGTTCTCATCATACAGGGCGTAAAAAAAATGGGCCCATGAGTGTCAGAGCTAGTCCGTCCCTGCATCTGTGAGTAATTCACAACAGTTTCTTGGATAGTAATTTGACGGGTCTTACCTGGTATACATCATATTAAAAAACAATTGAAATATACCAGGTGGTTCAATAATTATGTGTAAAAAACTTGATTCCATTGGTGCTCTTTGGGAGCCCATATCTCCGAAGAGGAGGCCGATACGAAAGAAGTTTATATGAACCTATAGTATTCTATTCACGTGTTTTCTTCATATCCGGGAGATTTCCCACACCCTGTATATATTGGTTACAAATTTGTTGCCTTTTCTGTAGGTAGTTTTCGACCTACGTTGCAGTACAATAATTGGCCACGAATTAAAAAATAATAAATCCGATTTTATGCAAAAATGGACAAGCAAAGTATATGAGTGAAAATATTTAACCCATTTTTTAAAGAAAAATCCATATATTTAAAATAATTAATCACTTATCAGTCAAATAAACCCTTGCACTGCGAAAAAACTTATTTATAGTTACTATTATTTTTTCTTACTATTCCTGCTAATATGGAGTGGACGATAATTAAAATACTTATCTTAATTTACGAACGTTCTGACCATACAACTAAATTTTATAATAGAACACCAAATTTCCTCTCCTGGAAGGTTTACAGCATACTGGAAGGAATGCGTTGATACACGTGACGAGTTGATGAGATTGCCAGATATATACATAGATTCAAAAGTTTTGCATCACTTTGATTTTGGCATGTTAAGATAATTTCAGGAATGAATTTTTTTTCTAAATGTTTATTTATGTTTATCAGTTAAAACGATACAATTTTTTGTAGCAAAAAAATATTGACAAGACTTTTGTTTAAGATAATATTTTCAGTGCTGTATTTTGTTTGCGCTGGCCAGTTAAATTTTTCGGTTCAGTGTGTAAAAATGAATCGCCGAGTAATATCTGATATTGATCGTGCAAGAATAGTAGCATTAGTTGAGGAAGGTCATTCCCAAAGATTTGTTGCTGAAAGAATAGGGATTTTTCAAAGTGATGTATCTCGCATATGGAATCGCTATCTATAGACCAATTCTGTGCGAGACAGGGTTTATTCAAGTTTGTAACGAACAGCAGAACCGCTATATTACGTTTATTACGTTAACAATTCGGAGAAATCGTACTATGCCAGTCCCACAACTTCAGAGAGATGTTACGCATGCAATTGAAGTTCGCGTATCTATCCTCTACAGTCTACACTAAGAAGATGCATTCTTGAATCCGGTTTAAGATGTCGGCGGCCAGTAAGAGTTCCCCAACTACAATATGACCACCGAGTTCGTCGACTGCAGTGGGCTGAAACGCACGTTCGCTTACCCGAAGAATTTTGGAATTCCGTTCTATTTTCCGACGAGACCAGAATTTGTCTGGTATACAATAGTCGCCGGATTCGTGTTTCCAGGAGCTTTCTACCGAGGAATGGCAGGCTATTCCACAAGAACGGATTGCTAACCTTACGCATTGGGGCCAGAGGAGGAAATATACTTTATTAGAAGCTATATTTTTTTAAATTTCACAAATTATACAATATAAGTAAATTTTACTTTTGTTAAGTTTTTTTTTTGGTTTAAAATGTTGTGGTAAAATAAAAAATTTTAAAACTCATTGATTTTTATTTTAAACTTATCAACGAACTAATATTTAGTCCATTTTCGCGAGGACGTAATTATTTATTCGAGAATCAGAGTGATGCAAAACTTTTGAATCTATGTGTATTTAAAATTGGAATTTCACGATATATATGTAGTGAACTGGTGAAAGTGGTTGTTACAGCGATAAATGTTGACAAAAAAGCAGAGTTTTGGAGAAACAGCCAGAATCTTTTTATATAGTGTGTTCTTGCATATTTGTGCACTAAATATCCCGTAATTATTTTTTTTAAATGATAAAATATTATTAACTAATCAAGCGCGATAATACCTAGCTCAAGAGAGTTACAGCCCGCGGAGCGGACTTTTGAGTTATAAAATGACAGTTAAAGAAAAATATGATAGAAAAAACCTCTTAAATACCTAGGTATTACCGATAAAGGTAAGTTTGTCATATTAATTATACATAATAATATGTTTAAATTTGTTAAAAACTTCCTCGATATAAGATATATATAAAATGTCTTTACGAATCAAAACCCCATTATATTACTTAGGGTGACAATTTAAAAACTTCAAATGGCCATATATTAGAAACGAAAAACTGAAGAAAAAAACGCAAAAAACAGTTTCTATAAAACGAAGGGGGAACAAAAACAAGCGTATTGGCCCACCCCTATCTGCAACCCCTTGGACAGGGTGAGATAAACCCTTAAAAATCTTAAATAGAAAGGGGGTCGAGTGATACATCATTTTGAAGCTCTTGAAAAATGCTTTCCAATGGTACCATAGAAAAGTACATTTCAGGAAATTCTTCTCTGTTTATTAAGGAAAACAATAAATGAAAAGACAATTTTGAAATTTTTTATTATTAGTTAATTAAATGTTTAAAATTATTTCCGTTGTTTTGAAGACAATAATAAAGCCTAGTTTCAAATTCTTCACGTACATTTGCAAAGGTTTCTCTGGATATAGCACGGCATTCCTGAACTATTCTATGCTGAAGTTGCTCTAGTGACAAGGGCTGCGTTTTCAAAAACCACAGATTTTAGGTGACCCCACAAAAAGAAGTCAAGAGGTATTAGGTCCGGGGATCTAGGTGGCCATTCAACAGGACCTCTTCTTCCAATCCACTGGTTGGGATAATTATCATCCAACCACTGACAACCGGGAACTACATAATGCGGAGGTGCTCCATCCTGTTGGAAATGTAGTAAGCGTTCTTCTAAAGATAAATTTCCGAGTATGTCCCTCTGATTTTCTAATTCTCGCACTATTAGTGGTTCGATAGACCTCTGTAGCATTTCAGCATACCTGTCGCCATTTAAATTTCCTTGTATAAATATTGGGCCGATAATACCATCTCCCAATATACCAGCCCAAACATTAAATTTCTGGGGGTACTGGGTATGCCCTTCTCTAAATACGTGGGGGTTCTCGTCATTCCAGTAAGGACAGTTTTGCTTATTAATATGCCCATTTAAATAAAAGGTACACTCATCACTGAAGCAAATATTTTTAACTAGTCGAGGTTCTGCCGTAATTCTATCTGTCATTATTTCACAAAACTGTATTCTTCTGTCAGGGTCGTCGTCACCAAGTTCTTGCAGTATGTGCAGTTTATAGGGATAAAACTTTTTAAGTACCTTTCTTATTGATTCACGAGATAATCCAGTTGCTACAGCTGCTTGACGAGTTGATAAAGTTGAATTCATTGCAAACTGCCCCAGAATTTCAATTTGCGCTGCTTCGTCGGCTAGTCTCGGTTGATTTCTCTTTATATTCGCGACAGAACCAGTTTCTTTAAATTTGGCTACTAGTTGGCGAACATACTCCGGGCTTACATTTTGACCCGGATGCTTTTCGTTAAAACGTTGAGCTTCTTAAAAAATATTGATCCTGGGAACCATAAATGAAAATAATTTCTACCCGTTCAGCTGTGCTGTACACCATTGTTAAAGATAAGAAGTGCTGCTTTTCGTTTAAACTGAACCGAAAGTTAACTGTTCTTAAAATAATAATACTAGTAAAAGTTACCTTTAAGGTAAATTCTGTGATAATAAAATGCGAATATTTATAAACAAATTTTTTTTTTCGACAAAAAAAAAATAGCAAATAAACCAAAACGAAATACCGAGGCTTAAACTGTTTAGAATTCTTAAGAGATATCTCTTAATATGCCAGGATATTGGTAGCAATCATTTTGAACATTTAATTAACTAATAATAAAAAATTTCAAAATTGTCTTTTCATTTATTGATTTCCTTAATAAACAGAGAAGAATTTCCTGAAATGTACCTTTGGAAAGCATTTTTCAAGAGCTTCAAAACAATGTATCACTCGACCCCCTTTCTATTTAAGATTTTAAGGGTTTATCTCACCCTGTCCAAGGGGTTGCAGATAGGGGTGGGCTAATACGCTTGTTTTTGTTCCCCCTTCGTTTTACAGAAACTGTTTTTTGCGTTTTTTTCTTCAGTTTTTCGTTTCTAATATATGGCCATTTCAAGTTTTTAAATTGTCACCCTGTATATTTAAAGACCATATAATATTATGTGTGAATAACCGTTATATTTAGCGCGGTCGAATCATCTTAAATTTTTTTTAAAGATTTCAAATTCTTCCTCATCATTCAATGCTATCTTATTCCCGACATTTTATAATAAAATGGGCAATATTTAATTTCCTTCCTTACTGCTTGGCGCCTTTCTCGGTTATGCTTTATTTCCGGACCAGAAATAAGTTAATTTGTTTAGGGGTCTTGCCTTTAGAAAAACGGTGCAATGTTAAAAACTACGGTAATGGCAATAAATTGGACTCGAAAAGAGAAGATCTTGATCAAATAAGGGCCCGTTATATTGATAGGTTACTAAATTTAGACTTTGTATACTTTCTGGTTAAACTAACCGAATGTTTACTGGATGATAAAATTTCTTGGCATCAGAAAAAACTATTGTGGAAATTAAATTTTTTTTATTCAGAACAAGTGATCCAGCTTGTCGTTTCGTTCTTGCTACCAAAACTATTTAAAGAATGCAGACGAGATATTATCGATGTTGTCAAATTACTTACCAAAAATCTAATAAGTTTTATGAAATTTATTATTTATACCTCCTATGAATACAGACTAATAGTTAAAAAGTTAGAAAATATTATTATTCAGACTGAAAACCAGATGTATTTTGAGTTTTAGTTAATATGTTCACACCTGACTAATTTTAATTACCGGACGAAATTAAAATATTAATTGAATTAACTATTTATTAGCAAATCTGACAACATGTGAATATGCATTTACTCCAAACATTTTGTCGATCAATAGGATCACTTCCGCCTCTATTCTGTTTCACAGCATTAAACAGAGACAAAAAATTAATATGCGATTGATTTGGACACGCCTCGGCAGACATACGCCAGACACATGGCACTGCTATGCGCCAGACACGCTATGATTTTTGACCAGCGGCAGCGAGCGGTGGAGGTTACGTGTATCGTATAATTAATAGCGCAAATAGTAAAAAACACTTTTTTGCGTTTTTCTTTGAATTGAAAAATATTGCAATGGCATATATTCGTGGAAAAACTTTGCATGGCCAATCTCGGGAAATTATTGCTAATTTTTATAATGCTTGTGATGAGGAAGCCAGAAATAATGCATTTAATTTGCCGTTAAATCGAAAATTGGACAGGGTTTCGATGTATACAGTAGCTGGTATACTGCTTGCAAAAATAATAACAGTTACGATTATCACATTAAATACCGAATTAAGAAGAAAACATTAATTTAGTAATTCCTATCGGCAAATATATACAGGGTGTTATGGAAATGATGTATTATATTTAAATGAGTAACTCCTGGGGTGTCCTAGAGAAGCACTACATAATTTTTTTTTAAATCGAACGTTTAAAAAGTGGGGTAATTCATCCCTAAATCCACACACAACTCCTCGGCACATTCATATATGAACATATTTAACAATGAATGTCAACAATTTAATTGTCTTGCATCGTCTCGCGTGTACAACGTGTTAAAAATCGCTCCGTATTTTTTGCGTTTTATTGAGGTGTGAACTCGTGATATATTAAAAAGAATTAGGCCATGGGACTAAACAGTGGTGGTAGAACTAGTGAAAAAGAAAAGCAGGTGGATGGTAACTTTTTTAGAATTAAAAGAAGTGCTTCTCTTGGGTCGTCTAACATACGCTTAGATGATGGTACCAAATCGAAACAAATAAAAACGTATTCAGATAAAAACAAGAAAAAAAGTGGGACTGATAAGATAAATGGTGAAACGCCTGGGCAATCTCATAAAGGTTCAAATACTAACGAAGGGAGTTTTAGCACAGACGACGATAATTTACCGTTGAATACAATTTTTAAACCTAGAAATTCTGTGCTACGTACTCCACCTGTGATGCAACCGGACGCTAATGTTAAAGAGAAGGTTGGTAATGATAATGAAGAGGTTGACGAAGTTTTTAAGGAATGTTTTGCGGATGTTAACTCACATAAAAGACCCCGATCTGATTCAAGTCCAGGTTCTTTGGATCGCACCAAAATAAAGAAACAAAATTTCGAAAATGGATATTTGGTTAATGACAACCGGACCAAAACTACCAATTTTATTGTACAGCCAACTGAAGAAATCCTAAATGAAGTTCTTGATGCTCTACAAAGTATGCATAAGAATACTGAAATTATACCTCAAGATAAAGTTAAGGACATTCAGTCAGCAATGTTTATAGTACATAAGCACGTTACAACATTAGCGTTTAGAATAGGCCAAACGGAAAAAACCAATAGTGAACTAAATATAAGAATAAAGGAATTAATAGGCGGTAAACTTACATTACCTTCGCAGAACATTCGACCAATCGCAGTGAATATGACTCAAGTTGCTTCAAATTTAACAACATCTTTCAGTGAAGCATTGAAATATATCCCAGCTAGTAACAATCCAACAGCTACATTGGATAAGTCTGAGTGGAGAACTCCACCACAAAAACCAAAGCATGAAACTATCGTAAAAATAAGAGGACAGGACGACCCAAGAATTGTCATAAAGGAAATAAAAAATAATATTAAAGCTACGGGCGTGAATGGAACTTTTAAAACCGTCAAACCTTTACCCAGTGGGAGTGTCATTATTGAATGCCAAAATGCAGCTCAACAACAAAAGCTAAACGATAATTTATCCAGGGTGATCAAGGATATCGAAGTCAAGAATATTACAAATACAGAACCAATGATAATGATAACTGGCATTCTTAAGGGATACTCAACTGAAGAATTTGTAAACGAACTTATTGTGGAAAACTATGAAATTGCCGATAAATTTGGCCAAGACGTTATGCATAGATTTAAATTTATCACGAAAAGGGAATGTAGGAACAAAGCAAAGGAAAATTGGATTTTCCAAACAACCCCTGAAATATTTAAGTGGCTTATAAGGAATAACACACTTATGTTTGACATGTGCCCAGCATATGTACAAGAATATACAAATGTCGCACTATGCTTTAATTGTTGTCTATTTGGCCATGTGGCTAAATATTGCAAAGGGAAAGAATGCTGTTATAAATGTGGAGACGCACATCGGGCTGCAGATTGCTCTGCAACCAACTATGACTGTCCAAACTGCAAGCGATCAAAGCAATCAGATAGAAATCACACAGCTCGAGACTCAAACTGTCCAGTTTATATGCAAAGAATAAAAAAATTGCAACAGATGACAAATTACTTAACATCTGAAAATTTTTAATCAACTCAAGTAACAACTTTAATGATGATTATATGACAAACTCAGTTTTGGAAGATCAGAACGAAGAATCAACATTTAACATCGCGTACCAAAATGTGCGTGGATTGAACAGTAAAACCGCAGATTTGTACAATAATATATGGATAACGGAAAATGAAAATGATGTTGTGGCACTAAGTGAGACCTGGTTATCAAATCATGTTTTGGATGGTGAGCTGTTTCCTGAAAACTTTCTGGTTTACAAAAATCGGAACAGAGAAGTCAATATGCGTGGTGGAGGTGTCTTACTAGCGGTCAAAAGGACTTACAAAAGTACACTATTGAAACTGAATTTTAATATACCCGAGATAGATCTAATAGGAGTTAAGATATATATTAATGATATAAGTTACATATATGTATTCGTTGTTTATATTACACCTAGCTGTATTTCTTCTAAACGGGATGATTTTTTTTCTTATCTGGAAAGCTTGGAATTTCTTTATGAACATAAATTTATCATAGTTGGGGATTTTAATATTACACATTTGAGTGATTACTACACAAAAAAGTATAAGGATCGTCAAACAGAGATGCTGTCTAACTTTATTGAATTTTTTAATTGTCAGCAATTGAATCGTGTTTTAAATATCAATAACCATATATTGGACATTGTTTTAACTAACCTAAACTGTAATGTGCATGAAAGTACATGCAGCTTTGTCAATGTTGATCAACATCATCCCCCTCTTAGCATCGAAATGATACTCAAAAGTCCCAAGCAAAAATGTTTGGAAAACGGTAACAACGTCTCTAAATTCAACTTTAGAAAAGCCGACTTTGAGGCTATGTATCAGTTGTTTCAGAGTGCTGATTGGAGTGATCTTGAATCCTTTAATGACACTGACTTAGCTGTGAAATACTTCTATGATAAGATTAATACTATTTTTGAGATATGTGTGCCAAAATGCATACCCAGCCGGAAATACCCTGTTTACTTTGATAAAAATATTATTAAGGACATAAAAATTAAAGATAAATTAAGAATCAAAAGTAAGAAGACTGGTGATCTGGAAATAAGAAATCAGTTTGCAGAACTTAGAACCAAAATAAAAAGAGACATAAAAGCTGCACATGCACAGTATCTCAATAAAATTCAGGTAGATATTAATGAGGACTCAAGGTCATTTTGGCAATATATCAAGGGTAGTAAGACTGACACTGGATTTCCAAACAAGATGCATATCGATGATGTTGAGTACACTGAAGGCAGGGCTATATCAAATGCATTTGCATCATTTTTTAGTTCGGTTTATGTCAAGGAAAATCCTGGGGATCTTCGACCGGAGATATCGGAGATATCTGAGGTTTTTGGGATCGAGCAGGTTAGTTATGAGGATGTGTGTGATGGTATTCGGAGCCTAAAAATTAATAAAGCTGTCGGACCTGATAACATACCGGCATACATTTTTAAAGGTTTAATAGGTTTCATTGCTGACCCTCTTAGAACACTGTTTAATATTTCATTACGGACAAATACCTTTCCGCAAGTGTGGAAGGAAGTCAAAATATGTCCTATATACAAAAAAGGGGATAAATCCGACATACAAAATTATAGACCAGTTGCTATACTGTCATGCCCGGCTAAAATATATGAATCTGTTTTATATAAGTATGTGTACAGCTTTGTCATAAACAAAATCACGGATTGGCAACATGGATTCTTAAATAAAAAGTCTACTACTACTAACCTATGTAATATTATGCAATACATAGCTGAAAGCCTGGACACTAAATGTCAGGTAGATGTAATATATACTGATTTCGCGAAGGCGTTTGATAAGGTATCACACTCCATCCTCATAGAAAAACTGCGGTCCGAATTTGGATTTCATGAAAATATGGTTAAACTCTTCAAGTCATACTTGCAAAATAGAAATCAACGAGTGGTTGTTAGAGGATATAATTCTGATTATTTTGCGGCTACTTCCGGAATTCCGCAGGGCTCTAACCTTGGACCATTGTTGTTTCTTTTATATATTAATAGTCTAGTGAAAGTAGTCAATCAATCCAATATATTAATGTTTGCAGATGACTTGAAGCTTTATATTAGGATTAAAGATGTCAATGATTGTCGAAGGCTCCAGGAGGATTTAAATAAACTATATCAGTGGACAATTAAAAATCAATTATATTTCAACATAAGTAAGTGTTATGTTCTTAGCTATAGCAGGAAGAAAATCATAATAAATTATGAATACTTAATTAATGGCACGGCATTGGCCCGAGTTACGGAGATGCGGGACCTGGGAGTCATTTTCGATTCTGCGCTAACCTTTAAAACACATGTATCCGAAATAACGAAAAAAGCCTCTAGAATGTATGGATTTATAGTAAGAAATTGCAGATTATTCACAAATATTAAATGTATAAGAGTTCTATATGTTGCGTATGTCAGAAGTGTTTTAGAGTATGGCTCAGTTGTATGGAGTCCATACTATGAAAACCATAAATATAGTATAGAAAAGGTACAAAATAGGTTTTTAAGATATATTCAATATAAGGCAACTGGAGTCTATCAAATGCATATACCCAAAACGGATGTTATGAAAACATACAATCTTAAGACCTTAGAGGATCGTAGGAAAATAGCATCTGTCCTTTTTTTGCATAAACTAGTGAATAACTTGGTGAATGATACAAGCCTAATATCTAATTTAAATTTTTATGTGCCGTCTTATAGAACTAGACATCCTATAACATTGTATGTTGATAACACCCGTACGAATTACTATAGGAATTCACCAATTATACAAATGTGCATGCTGTATAATGTAGTTCAGAATCAATGTGATTTATTTAATATTAGTAACGCCAAGCTGAAGAATATGTTAAACGAAATATTTTGAGTTTTGATATACTGTGTGTCAACTATCCTACTCTGTAATTGGTTCTGCCGTAGAGTTTGTAAATAAATAAATAAATAAATAAATAAATATTACATTGCCCAGCTGATTAATCAACAGATGTTCAAGCTCAATGTTGCCAAAATGTTTAAAAGTGTAAAACTTTAGTTCCTTATAAAAATAAATATTTAGCTTACTTAGAAAGTAAATCCAGGATGCCATTAAGGAATCCAGGGCACAGACACTTTCAGTTCTTTTTTATATGGGAAAAACTTTATGCTCATCACGTGTCCTGATGATAGTGTGGGAGTGCATAATAAGCTTATCACTAAACCCCAACACTAACGCATAATTACACTTTACAATAACACACATAGAACAAGAGCACTTAATCATTTCGCAATAGGAATAATAAAAACGCTAATTTCTATGGGCAATTAACCCTTTACTAAAGATGAAATGAAACAATTATGTTAGCAATTGACAGACCCTTTGAAATAATGGTCTAGTCCATCTTCGGACCAGTCGAGAGTGAACTCTCCGCTACTAGAGCCAGCGCGGTTGCTATTTCCGAGACTATCATTATACAGGAAAGTAATATTATAGCAGGAAATTCGGCAATTTATGATAGTCGCTTATAAAACATCGAAAGTGGCAACGCTGCATTTTTAAACATTAGCCATCCATTAGATTATCCAAAATCAGCTGTTTAAAGAAGCCGGCCGATTTCGAACGAAAGAACCAACGTGTTATTTATTTAAAAAAATTTTAGATGATAAATACATTATTTCCCAGACAATAAGGGCGTATTTTTATTTACACAGTATCACTTTAAAATACTAATTCAGATTGAACGGTACTTAGATGTGTTGTGACGCGAAAACTAATGTGATTTTGTGATGTGAGTACTTGGTGTTTTTTATAAATTAAGTTGGTTTTAAATAAGTCCGAAAAGGTAAATAAAATTGCATTTTTTTCTAAAGGGTAAGTGGCGTTTATAAACTTTTACGTTGTGTAGATCTGACGGGTGTCGTTCGAATTGAACAAATGAGAACATACCTGACCATTTATAAACTCCGCGGCGGTTCGTTCGAGTCAGTTCAAGTTTATAAATCAGAGATTGTTTCCCAGCGAACTGAACGTAAATAAATGTTTATAATAATGTATCCTGAAAATTAAACAACTTGAAATCTGTCAAAAGATTATTGATAATGAGTTTAGAGAGATTCACTGCCATATGTTGCTGTGTTTACCTTCCGAACAGGGGCACCACGTGGTAATTTATGGTTTGACATAAGGCCATGTACAGGGCATATTAAATTAAAGCACCATTTTCGGATATTTTTCTTCAATTTGTTTTCATCTCAGGAATTGCCGGTTTAAATATAATACATCATTTCCATAAAACCCTGTATACAGTATGTCAAGGGGAAAAATGTTTATTATTGATATTACAACGAAAACGAATTCTTTATAACAAGTTCTGCTTGTTTAAACTTTATGTTAGTTTATAAACAACTTTGGTTTAGAGATTTTAGTATAAAATTAGTTTTCTAGGCATTATGGATTCGACAAAAATTTTTTATAGAAAAATTTAAAATACTAACCTTCAACCTTGCAAATAGATCATTCTTACTAGATATTTATCTGAAATACCTATACTCGGGAATATATAACATACTGACGATGTCCGTTAACTAATTTCTGGTCACAATATAAAACAACATAACCTAAAAATAATAGAAATATCTTCCAGTTTATGCTCTATTTTTAAAGTTTTATTCAACAAAGTACTATTTTTATTTTTTATTCAATATATATATATATTAATTATACATATTACTTTATAGTAAGGGTAGTCGTTGCTGACTAGTTAGGGAAAACGATTTGGGTAATATTGGGCTTTGCAGAAAATGAAAGTGTACTCTTTAAAGTTGGTCCAAGCTTTGGGAAATCTTTATTTCCATCATCAGGGAGACTACAATATAAAAAAAAGGTTGACTGAAATTAGAGATAAGCTCTTAAGCAATCAAGAGAACCGTAGTTACTTACAACTTTGCTAAGGATGTTCATATAATTGTAGAAAATTACTAATAGTAACACAGCAAAGTTTGGAAGCAGTGGAGTAGTAAGAAGACCAAGTCTCTTGTGGTTGGTAAACCCATACAAAACACACCGTAATACATTACTTAAAAAGACGAAACAGATTAAAATTGATTTAAAATTTCAAATAAAACTACTGGTCTTCATGGACCATGCTTATGGCAAACGGCCACTTTGTACCGGTATTATTTGATGAACCAAGCCTAGAGAAATTTAAGGAACAGTTATGGGCAATTGGGATCATAACTGTTCCTTAAATTTCTCTAGGCTTGGTTCATCAAATAATACCGGTACAAAGTGGCCGTTTGCCATAAGCATGGTCCATGAAGACCAGTAGTTTTATTTAAAATTTTAAATCAATTTTAATCTGTTTCGTCTTTTTAAGTAATGTATTACGGTGTGTTTTGTATGGGTTTACCAACCACAAGAGACTGGGTCTTTTTACTACTCCATTGCTTCCAAACTTTGCTGTGTTACTATTAGTAATTTTCAACAATTATATGAACATTCTCAACAAAGTTGTAAGTAACTACGGTTGCCTTGATTACTTAAGAGCTTATCTCTAATTTCAGTCAACCTTTTCTTATATTGTAGTCTCCCTGATGATGGAAATAAAGATTTCCGAAAGCTTGGACCAACTTTAAAGAGTACACTTTCATTTGCTGCAAAGCCCAATATTACCCAAATCGTTTTCCATATTACTTTATATATACATAGTTATAGTTACTATAGACATTTCCTGGGCATTAATTGTTATTCTTGTCAGATTCTGTATCGACACAATATTTTGTTCAATAGTATTATTTATTATTTTATTCAATGTTTTGAACTTTGTTCTGCTCGCACCATAACTCAAAGTTTTGCTTATTCTTTTAAGAGTTTTTCTAGATTATTTTCTGCAATTTCTCGTATTTCTGACGGAGTACAACTTTCTTCCTGACTCATTTTTATTAACTTTAATAATATATTTATTTTTAATTATAACGGATGGGAAGAAGCTTTGTTGTGTTCAATTGTTTCTATCATGGCATATCATTGTAACATTTTATGAAATAAGGAGGTAAAGAAACTCACAGTCTGCTCCACTAGTTTAATAATCGTTAATAAAAAACATACATGTTTCGAATGCTTAAACCTCCATCCTCAGTGAAAAATACAACATCAGAAGAAACTTATGACATTGTTAAACTGAAAAGAAAAAAGGATGTTTAAATAAGTTGAGTTTAAGCAAAAATAGTTGAAAGAAATGAAATTGACTGAATAAAGTAGTATAATTAAAGGAGAGTAAAAAGTATGAAAACTCTTTCTTACCTAACAAAGCAGGAAAAGAAAAACTTTTATATGATTATGCAAAAATAATAAAGAATAAAAATAAAAAACTAAAGTTTTCTTCTTAAAAACGAATCAATAGAATGCATTGGTTGAGATGAACTACTTCAAAATTTTTTTATGAAATTGTAAAAGTATTGCCAACCCAAAAAGAAAATATTAATTCAAATGGAAAAAATCTACTATATTTTTTAAAGTTTTTCAGACTTTAAAGACCCAAATAGAAAAAGTGTTATAAAATACACAGTTCATAAGACAATTAAAGCACTTGTACTTTAGAAAACTCCCCGCTTCACGGGTCGTTTTCTAAATTAAACGCGTGCTCTAAGGTAATGTCTTATGAAACATGTATCTTAATATACCATTATGGAACCTATTAGAAGTCGATAGAATAAATTATCTTGAATTTTTTACATTTCAGTTAATTTAGACCTAATTATTCTTGTTAGTTTAATGAAAGGAACACTTAGCAAGAAGCAGGCCGTGTCTACAGCGTTGCCATAATATATCGTGAAGATATATTATGGCAAAGAATGGAAAAGAGATTTATTTTATTCATTTAAATATTGTGGAAATGATCATTTTTACATATCTTTACGTTTGTCTAGTTTTATTTGATAACACTAGGCAACATTGTATTAAAAATTTATTATATTACTGATAAGTTTAGTTGTTGTAATTGGAAATATCGTGATTCTTTCCTGTTAATGATTCTTACAACACGACTACGGCAGCACAGTCTAATTTTTTGCTCGCATGCGTTCCGATGATCAGAAACGACTGGGAATACAATACTCAAGAGATGTCAGTCATTGGCGATGTTGTCAATTTTATCAGTAATAAACTGTAAAAAAATTATGCTACAGTTTTAATAAGTTCTTACGTCAAAAATTATTTTTCTACTATTTCCGAAACAAAAATGTCCTTTTTGAGAACAAAATAAACAAGTATACATGGTGTTATGGAAATGACGTATTATATTTAAACCGGCAATTCCTGAGATAAAGCCAAATTCAAGAAAAATATCCCTAAATGGCGCTTTCAATTCATTCAGCGGTAAAAGTGACCTGACGTCAAACCAGAAAAACACCTGTGTGGCACTGCGATACATATAAGCAATCAAGGAATTCTGGCCGTTGTTGTCATATGTACACATTAAACTCTTTAGACAAAATAAAATAATTTAAACACTTTTCCATTCTGTAATACCTTTTTGTACAATTAATTGAAGAACATTTACGATGGACTATGTTTTAAACAACCCGAAAAAACATATGGAATAGTAATAGCCACGTACGTCACTAGGTCAAATGCCAATGACCGTTTGACGCTTTACATCGGCAGAGCGAAGTAGTTTCATATAACGCAGCACGCTTGCGTCTGTTAGTTGAAGACCAACCAGCGGCCGGATACGTTGTGTCTCGTCGATGATCAACACACTCTCAGCAATCCGCTCTGTTTTTTTCGGTTTACGCGTGTATCTTGCCCGTCCATAAATAATCTTTGAATATTGTTTTTAATGACGCGTTTCTTCTGGACGTCAAATTTCGTCGCGTGTAATAAAATCTAATAATCTGTAGTATAATCTTTATTATTGTATTTTCATAAGCTAACTATCGGTTCTGTTTCACTATTACTGTGTGTACATAAAGTGTTTCCAGGAGTGTTGCCATGAAAAAGAAAAAAAAACTGATTGTGTTTGTGCGTGGATTTCCTCGCTCTTTAGGTATAAGGATAAATACAAGTAAGTAGAAAATAATTTATTTTTATAATTTTATATGGAATTTCAGTTTTACATTAAGTTGGGCAACATTGCCATTGGCTCTGGGTGAAATGTTGTACAGTAGCGCGGACTGACCTGTGAGTAAGAGTGTTTATTACCCCACCTTAAAAACGGTCGATTTAAAAAATTAATATATGTAGCGCTTCTCTAGGACACCCAAGGAGTCACCCATTTAAATATAATACGTCATTTCCATAACACCCTGTATACAACGGCCAAGAAAGCAAATTATTTCATCCCTCAACAAAATTTTGCGATAGTGAACAAGACGCCTCGGTTAGATTTCGTATCCCCCGTTGTTGAAATGATAACAACAGGAAAATATCACACTATATTTATTAAAAAAGAGCACCTTAGGCGTTTAGAACAAATACGCTCGTGATTTTAAGGGAACCTGAGTCGACGTACAGCTGCATTCACCTCTCAAACAGCACTGAGCCTCGCCGCTTCATTTAGTCGAGTTTGTTCACGTGATTTCAAGAAAAAATAAGTTTTTAACGGTTCGTCAGGAATCTTTTAACCAATATTTTATAAAAAGTTACGACACTTTTACACAATACGCTTTAAATTAACAATTTTACTAAGGCGCTATTAAATTTAGATTACCTGCTAAAACAATCCAAGAAAAGCCCCGTTTAAATGAAGTACTGCACCATTCGTCTTTATGATCTGACAATTTTATAGGACGTCAAATCTCAGCATAAAAATTCTATAATTTTACGCCGCTTCTGGGTGGATTTAGCGATAAAGTTTGAATTTTACTGCCTTATGTAAACTTTTATTTTATTTTTGGTGATTTGTCATATCGTAAAAAATTATTAATTCTCTTCCTGGTGAGATGTACTTTTTAGAATAATATTTTCTTTCAATTAATAATCAAACGGTAGGAAGACACTACACGGTGGGGCAGCCAAAAGTTATAATTTACACAATTTCTCAGTTTTTAACGAGCCACTAACGGCCGCAATTTGACATTGAAAGAGACACAACTTGACATCGAAAGAGCCGCATGCGGCTCGCGAGCCGTAGGTTGCCGACCCCTGGTCACAGCCAAAGCACTGGTGAAGACGCCAAATTGTCTTGCGTCGAAAACGAAGTAAAACCTACATAGGAACATCCGACGACGGCGTCATTCGAAGAGCTTTCGACGGACTGACGACGGTAACGACACGTGTCACGGGGGAGGGGTGCGATGAAAAGCGAGTACAAGTGGCTGAGAGATAGAATCGTTGCCTAATCCTCGTTAATCGATTCAAAACGAATTTTTAATGTTTTTTTTTGGATAAGATAAAATATAATATTTGCGTATGGAACTAAAGAGCCGCAGCTTCACATCTAAAGAGCCGCATTAGGCTCGCGAGCCGCAGGTTGCCGATTCCTGCCCTATATAATAAAAACAAAGCCATGTAGGGCCTATGTTCGTATAAACTTTTTATCTTACAATTGAGTAAGGAATAACATCCTCAAGTTTGGCCAGATACTTAAGTAACATCCTATATGGTATTGGGCAAATGATATTATGAAAATTAAATTGTTTTCGTATCTTTTGGCCTGTACAGGGTGTCCTATTTTCGACACTTACGGGTATCTCCGTAATTGTTAGTAGTATCAAAAAGTAATGTAGGTGTCTTGCGCTCTTCTTGGGTCAAACTTAAAATGGTAAAATCAAAATTTGAAAATCTTCGGTCGCTTAAGAGATACGGGGGAAAATCAACAAATTGACAATTTCAAAATTACCCTATATTTTCTTAGTTAAAAGAGGTACAGAAAAATGTTTTATACAGAAGTTTCTTTATATTGATTTTTGCATAATATGCCGTTTTCAGAATAAGTATACGGGGTCAGGTAAAAAAGTTATCAGACCTAACCTCATTTTTTTTAAATGGAACACCCTGTATATAATCTAAAAGGATAGCATTTGAAATTCTCCTTTCAAATATATAACACACCAGGCGATTTATTAAACTTTATTACTTTAAACCATAGTAGACCATGAAAGAAAAGCTAATATTATAGAAACAACTATGTTGACTATTAACATTTAACGCCAATTTCGTTTTTATATATTCATTTGCGATAATGGCCTATCAACATTTTCAAAAATTTGATATGATATCAGTTCATATTGAAAGTGGAAAAGACGAAGAAATGGCGCAAAATATATGTTTTGTTCGCTATCCGGAAAGACCATTTAAGGGCATATTCCGAACATTTGCGATGATTCACGTTATTTTTTACCTTAATCTGATTTTTTTTCGTTTCAAAGTAATAAAGTTTAAATAAATCGCTTAGGAAACCAATATCATCCATAGTGTGTTATATATTTGAAAGGAGAATTTAAAATAGTATCCTTTTTAGATGAAAATATACAGGGTGTTCCATTTAAAAAAATGAGGTTAGATCCGATAACTTTTTTACCTGACCCCGTATACATATTCTGAAAAGGGCAGATTAGACAATCAATATAAAGAAACTTCTAATTCTCTATATCTTCTATAAAGCATTTTTCTGTATCTCATTTAACTAAGAAAATATAGGGTGATTTTGAAATTGTCAATTTTTTGATTTTCCCCCGTATCTCTTAAGCGATCGAAAATTTTCATGTTTTGATTTTACCATTTTAAGTTTGACCCAAAAAGAACACATGACACCTACATTACTTTTTTGATAGCACTAACAATAACGGAGATACACTATAAAGTGTCGAAATTGGGACACCCTGTACATTAGATGCATCTCAATGTTCATGGGGAGTAGGGCAAGTGTATCCCCGGCATCTCTCCCAAATGGCGCCCTCGCTATATCGTGTGGCAATAATAAACTATCATCGGTAGCTCATTTCAGATAATTAAATCTTAAAATGATACACAACGTTTAGTAACACTTTTCCAACTTAAACGAAAAAAGTTTCATATTTTAGGGGATAAGGCCGTGTCAGAGGGGACTGAATCTGAGCTTGATAAATGGCTGACGCTTTACCCGGGTTTATGTTCCTTTCAAAGCCGATTTGGGCTTGCCAGACGTTTCTGAAAAATTTCAAAGATACGCGATAGGCGTTTTACAGAAATGATACTTATTAGTAGGTGCAATGTCGGAAAACAAGCTGGCTGGAAGGGCCAACTTTTAAAGCTATTAGCTTTGAAAGTACGCTCGCAGTCAAAATAATCGACCTACGCAATATTTGGATGGATTTTGATAATTGAATAATTGTTTTATTTTAATTCTGATTTTTGTTATTAATTTTTTATATTGTGGATAAATTTATCGAACATTTCTCATATGTGAGATTTTGAGAAAGTTAAGAATAGTGTTGGGAAAAACCGATGATTTTAAAAATCAAGTACAGTGAAACCTCTCTTAGGCGGACACCTACGGGACCGTCTAAATGTGTCCGCCTAATAGAGGTGTACGCCCATGGGAAATTTGTTATTAGAGTAGTATGTAAATGCAAAATTATTACTATGTATATGTATGTACAAATAAACATAACATACACTAGTTTTAGTTAGGATGTAGTACTAAAAAAATTTAATAACGTAGTTTAACGTGTTTGCGTTTTATACTTGCAATCTAGAAAATGTAATTCCACGTCTAATAACAATTCCATTGCTGTAGAGTAACCTCTATTCTTTGCGTAGGTACTCTAATAATTCCTTTACCACACTAGTGGCTTGTTGATAATTGGAGACATTTCTTTGATTACTGCATTCAACTTCTCCATCAGAGTCGTCAGATAGTGATGTGGTTTCAGTTTGGACTATATAATCGGTAGGAATGGGGTCACTATCATCTTCTAACAGAACATTGCTATCAATGTTAATGAACTCGCCCAAATCATTGTTATCAAATTACAAACTTCCACAACATCAAAATTCTCTTTCAGACTCGAAACGCGACATTTTTGTGCCATTGTTTACGATTTTAACCTTACAACTCGCAAATAAACGGCGGACTACTGTCGGGGAATCACACATACTTTCATTCGGCGATGTCCTTTCGCGCTGCCACGCATACGCGATTGGTTGCCGGTCTGTCTTCAGAGAGTTCTTGCACCCTACTTATTCGTCACCCAAATACTTTAAAAAATTTTTTGTCCGGTTAAAGGAGGCTTTTCGCACTCTTTGTATGAAACAGCCTGTCCGCGTCCGCCCAAAGGAGAATCCGCCCAAGAGAGGTTGATTTTCATGGAATTTCATATACCTAGTTCCGGACTATGAAAAAATGTCCGTTATGAGAGGTTTCACTGTACTTGATGCTCGAGCGATTTCACTCGAAATTCATAGTCATCACGCGATGACATTAACAGGTATTATAGCTAGGTTGGCCGGTTACCTTCTATTTATTTTTTTTACTTTTTTTACAAATTTATAATAATCTGCTCGGAGATCATCCTCAATTCTCGACGAAAGGAAAAATTCTCCCGGAAAACTCTGAAGACAATCTGGCAATAATAATTCTCGGGCGCTTTCGGCGACAATTTTCGCTTGAACTTATCACTCGACTAGTCGTTCCAATAGTCGCTCGAGTGGTTTAAATTGCTCGAGCAGTTATATAATCACTTGAAACTCCGATTCATCGAGCGATGATGTCACCGGCGACGTGTATCAAGTGAAAAGTTATAAGCAAGTCGCTTGAATTTATAACTCGAGCAGATTTTTTTCCAATAATCGAGCGATGTCGGTTATTTCAATAATCGAGTACTCGAACGGGTTTTCACTAGAGCGATCACAAAACTGGTTAAAAGCCGTATTAGAGTCGGCAATTTTTGTCTCTTGCACCGGCAATGTCAATTATAATTGCACGTATTCATGCGCACTAAACCGTTCTCGATCAGCTGGACCAATACTGCTCGTATTGCCGGCGCAATGCGAGAATGGAATCCGTATTACGGCAATTCTAGTCTTCTTTCAATTAAAATTAGACGGATTCATGCGCAGTACACTGTTCCCGATCAGCTGTCTCGCATTGCCAGAGATGGGGCACGCGCCATTTTCATTGCCTTTATCGGTGCAAGTCTGGGTAGAGATGGATTATTCTGTTATTTTTAAATGTTCTTTAGTTGGTCGAAGCACCTATGAACAGCTAATGGCTATATAAACTAACTGGTATTTAAATTAACAGTTCTCATTCTTTATTAAGCATACAACTTTTTTGAACTGCCATTTATAAGTAGCAGTAGCTGCTTTAACTGCTAATCAAAGCAAACAGGTTTGCCCATCTCTAATTCTGGGGGTACTTTAGGGATTTCGACACTACCAACTGCTGTTCTGACTCGTTGACAATGCTCCAGCTGATCGAGAACGGTTTACTGCGCATGAATTCGTGCAATTATAATTGACATTGCACCGGAAATTTTTATTGCCGACTCTAATACTGCTTTAAGAATATGTCCATAATATACAGGCTGAATCAAGACATGTTTTTCGACTCAAACTTTAAAACACTCTGTAGTGTGATGGAGACGTCAAACTTGTTATTTTGTAATTTAATTATCAAGTGACATCTATTTTTGTTCTTATTAAGACAAACACTATCACCACAAAAAAATTACTATAAAATTAAATGCATAAATAATATAAAAAAATAAAACGGAAAATTCGTTATATGAACAAAATACAATTTACGAACAAACGTTTTAAATCTGTACGAAGTACTAAATTTTCTTGAATAAGTAAATAAACATTAATATTTAACTTTTTCACGAGTCATAAAAATCGGATTAGTTTTAATATATTTATCCCGCCAATCAATGTATTAAGATGTCATTTGTTAGAGCCCAATTTTGGAGTTCAAATGCGTGGGAGAGGCTCTATAGATAATGAGCTATATTACTCTATAAGCTATTACGGTTTATAGCTCCAATTATGGCAATTTAAACTTAGAGGCACAGAATGTTAGGTGTCGTTGATTTATGTATTGAATTAAACGTACAAGTACACTATACAGACGCAGCCTACGCAGCTACCTACTGTTAAGATGGGTAAATTAGATTTTAATAAATACAGGGTGTCCTTGGACGGGGTTAACCTACAATGTGTCCCAGAATAAGTTAAAACCTTTAAAATAACACCTTAAAACACGACGCACTGGGTTTGTTCGGGTTTGTTCGTCCATCAAATATCGGACATCGCCGAACAAGCCCGATGGCCCATCAGGTGTCTGCGATATATATATGTCTGCAGGTGTATACATCCTATCAATGGAAAAGCTTCTTTTTCTTGGTAGTATCATTCAATCTGAAATAGTATTTTAAAGTGCTACTGTGTAGACTAAATACGCCCTTATTGTATAAGGTATCATCGGGTGATCTGGAAAAATAATAATTTTTTCATACATTGGTATTTGATAAATTTAATTTGTCGGCCACATATTCTTCCATCATTAATTAACAAAAAGCATATGCGGTTTATTTTAAATCCAACATATTAGCACGTATATTCTGTCTCGTATAGAGTTACAGACAAATATAGTAAGCCCGAGGATATTAACACCCACGTTATACACGAACGCTGAATTTTCCAGTTACGTTTAAACGGTTTAATTATACAACATATTGAATACTCCTGCACAATTATTGGTTGTCGCTAAATTTACATAAGTAATTGGCTATTTTGGAACAGACAGAAAAGTACAACGTGAATGGCTTTTGATGATGTGGCTATTTATATATAAAAACAAATGGGTTATAAAATGATACAAACGAATAAAGAAATATTTATCAGGTCACAGAAAGTTTGTTGTAAGTTGATACCAAAGATGTTCGATTGGGTTGAGATCCGGGCTACATGCAGGCCATTTCAATCTTGAAAGTCCAACTTTATCCAGATATTCGTTCACTACATGTGCAACGTGAAGTCTAGCATTATCATGCATTAATGTAAATTGGTTCCCAATGAAAGGAGCAAATGGAACAACAACTTCTTGGAGGATTTCCTCAATGTGACGGTGGGCGATTAGAGCTCAACAAAAACAAGAATGGTGCGTGCTTCGGTAGACATACCAATGACATACATTTTCGAACAATAACATCGTTTCATTTAAAATTTTGCAACTCGCAGCAGAAATGCGATAATGGAATGAATCAAGGAACGAAATGTTTAGAATATATCAAAGATGACAAGAAACAGTATGTAAATAAAATTATCCACTTCAATTTTCCTACAAGGTGTTTTGAAATTACGATAAAAAACAACAGTTTGATTTACTCCTGTATAATAATCGAAAAATGTTACTTTAGAAAATAATTAAGGAAAAACACAATAAATTGATCTACAAACTGATAACGAAATCATGAAAATCGCATAAAAATAAAAAAGTTATAAAACATCAAATTTGACCAAATTTTCAGGGTGGCGGAATTTTGTGCCGGTGAGTATAGATCTGATTACTGACTTATCCGTCGCTAATCCTTAAGGAGTCCAAGCGATCTGTTAAAATTCACAGTAACCATCTGAACACTATGTTTTTATGTCAAGACAAGTGATATTTCTTTAACCATCGCAATAAATAAATTCATGCCCTAACATAAAATCTTCAATGTACCAAGATTATGTTTCCCGGGATACAACCGAACCCCGAAGGTATAAAAGCATCACTTTTACAGTTCAAACTCCTAAGTTCATTTCAGCATTTTAACAATTGCCACCGGCAATTTCCGTTTCATGTTAGAGGCGCATGCATTACAGCCGACCATATCCACAAAGGAAAAGATTCGATGCATGTTTATTGAGGGCGCCATTTGTTTTTCACTGCATCCAGGTTTAGCTCGAAAGTTCGTGCTAGAAGTTACTGAACTCTGATTACCCGGAGTAGCTGTTAAAGTGTATCAGAACACACAAAGGACAGTTAATTCAATTGTTTGGAAACGTTGATTTGTTTTGGAAATAGTTCTACAAACACGGTATGAAGATATGCCTGTAGGGGGAGTTGGGGCAAAGAGGCTACAGTAACAAAAAAAACAACAAATATTCTCAAATAGCTCACAAAGCATTTTGGATGATTGATATCTACTCTTTTATGACTTGGCTGTAAATTTCCAACATATCTAGTGATCAGAACTATAACATAATGCAGGGTGTTATGAAAATTACTTATTATATTTAAACCGGCAAATCCTGAGATGAAAATAAATCGAAGAAAAATAACCATAAATGCCGCTTTGAATTATTAAGCGAAATATACACTTTATATGACATCTCAAAATTTACGGGCCGCTCCTGAGGACCTTCGCAATCAATAGTTTATGGAGGCAGTCTCGAGGTTCAAAAGAGGTCAGCGCATTACAGGCGGTGTTGTCATATTGCAACAACACAGGTCACGTGTTCAGTTTTTGACAACAAGACGTCTTTGACACGCGTTATCACTTCTTTTTCAAACTTTTTAGAAAAAAAAACTAGAATACAAGGTACATACTCTCTTACCTTCAATCTTACTTTAAAATAATCCGGTTTATAATTAAATTCCATAAAAAATAAAACACAAAAATTATGTTTTTCAACAGCTCAACAGTAGATAATATCACACAAATTTGAAATCACATAACAGCATTTATTATTATGAATTATTTCACAACAGAAAAAATTGGGTACTGCTACAACTAACAAAACGTTTAAAATTCGTATACGTAAAGCACGTGGAACCCTCGATAGCGTCACTCTACCCTCGAGTCTCGAAACACACTGAGACAACGATAGTGGCAAGTCAGGAAAAAATAAAAACCGAAACGCAAAATTTTTGATTTTTCTAAATATTTTGAAAGCCCCTTTATTTATTTTTGATTTTTTGCGTCATATTATTGGTCCCATAATTACGTAACTTTGCCTCAATTTAACCGACTTCGTATCTCTTACCCTTTCCGAAATATCTATGGTGAAGGCCTAATTTACCTAATTTGTAACACCCTGTATAGCCCCACCTTATTACATCGAAGGTACATGCAGTCGAGCGGGGAGCGGGCCAAATAAGTATTTCCTGACAAAGGAAACCAATTGCTTACAAAACACGCCAAAAAAATGTTTCGTTATTCTTGGAATAGATCCACGTTTCATCTACAATTTTCAAACTATTTTCGTGAAAACAATTTATTTATGGGATATTAGATACTCCCGGTTCCCAGCAATGGTTATTGTAAGTTATTGAAACAAAATACAATGTTTTATATTAAATATACAATATTTAACACCACTTACAGAAAAAGAAGTAAATTTGCAACTTTTGAAAATACTTGAAAAATTTGTGAAACACACGAAACACAAAATATTAATATCAATAATGACAAAATATTGACATGTCAATATTTTAATTTTTCCATTTTCATCTATCTCGTACACTGGAATTGTATTTTATTACTTTCATTACATTAACTGATAAAACAAAAATAACAGATCTGTGATATTATTGTATAGCTATGACGTACATGTCCATTTTTGGGTAGTTTTACGGGGTATCTCCGTTATTAGTAAAGATAGAATGATGCGGCTTTTGCATCACTTTTTTGTCAAACAGAAGATGCCGTAATCAGAATTTTTCTAGGCCGCCTTGTTTTTGATATACGAAATGTTTTTGAGAATTGTGCATTGTGGGACACCCCCCACACACCCAACATATCACAAAGAAATAAAATGTTCTTTTTGTAGGTTTTTACGTAGAATCCAGTGACGTACTCAGATTTTTTCTACATTAATAGTTTTCAAGGAAAGTAAACAAATTTGGTTTTTTTAAATGGGTCGTATAATAATATACGTTTTTCAATAATATACCATTTTTTTTTAGTAGGCCATGACGGGTATTAAAAAAATACTGGTGTGATTAAATATTAGACACAAAAATTGAAAATTTATTGAATTCCCTCATAAATATTGCTCAAATTGTTCTCCATTATGCCTTAGACATATTTCACACATGGTTCTCTCGCCTTAATGAATTAAAAATAATAAACGGCCGCGTTTGTAACTCCCTAAAAGCTCTGCCAATGGCCATTCTTAAATCTGCCATTGTTTGGTACTGAATGCAATAAATTTTATTTTGAAGGTATCCACATAAGAAGAAATCCAAAACCGACAAGTCGGGTGACTTTGGTGGCCATCTTACAGGTCCATTAGTTCCAATCCAGCGACCTGGGAAGTTATTATCTAGGTAGGCCCTTACAATTTGGGCATTGTGAGCGGGCGCTCCATCCTGTTGAAGATGCAAGTTATTGAGACCAGCTAACGGAACATCTTCTATTATTTCTGGCACAACGTTTTCCAGAATTTCCAAATATTTATTTGCATTAAGGCTTCCTTCAAATATATTATAAACTATTTTGCTATTCAGTATAAAGCATAAAATACTAACGCCAAATCTGCCTTATCGTTCGATTGGAAATATTACATGCTGATTTTCCTGAGACCAAAACCTCGTATTTTGTCCATTAAACATGCCAACACTAGTAAAATGAGCCTCATCAGACCATATAACGGTTTTTTCAAAATTGTTTTCGATGTTGAGATTTTGTAAATACCAATTGCAAAACTCTATACGGCGCTGTGCATCACCGGGATGTAAGTTTTGTACACGGTGGAATTTATATAACTTAAAATTGTGTTTTTTTTAGGATTGTTTGCACTCTTGATTTAACTAAACCTTCAACTTTTCTGCAAGCACTACTTGAATTTGTTTCAATTGAAGCTAACACATTTATTTCATCAGTATTGCGATTATCCTAGTAGTAGATTTTAGGGCGAGTTTTAGAAAATGAACCGTGTTCAATTAAATTTGATTTTATTCTTGAAAAAATTCGTTTATCCGGTTGTCGTCTTTCGGGATATCTATAGTAATTTAAGAAAATTTATAAATTTCATAGAATTACTACATAAGGGCTTATAGTTACCTATTCAAATACACTTCTAATGCTCCATCTGCATTTTCGTTACACTGGATATAATAAGCGAGCATGTCGTACTTCTCAAAGTTTACATGCTCTGCCATAATTAGGACAAACTGATTTTTCACTATTAATTAGAAATTTTAAAACAACTTAGAGAACCTGAATGCTCTGACAGAATTAGAAGATTTTATTATTATGACACAGAGAACTGTGTTCTTCTATTTGTTTTTAATACCCGTCATGGCCTACTAAAAAAAAATGGTATATTTTTGAAAAACGTATATTTCGGGCCTAATACTAAGATTAAAAATAAAGTGTTATATATTTTACGTCAAAAAGCTCTGTATACTTTAATAAAAACAAAAATAACAGATCTGTGATATTACTGTATAGCTATGACGTACATCAAAAAGCTCTATACACTTTACTAGATATTACTACACCTATACCAGTGTCACTAGCACAACAGGCGATTATTTTAAAGCTGTTGAGACACTAATTGCCACCCTACTTACAAAACCGAATCTCCAGTCAAGCCACTTAATTTGCCCATTTAACCTGTAATGTAATGACACTTCTACGGTTACCCGCTTTTACTAATTAATAAATTTTATTGCCCAAATTATTCAGAATATCGAGCCTGCAGACGTTCACATTGAATAAGCCGGTGGCCATATTTCCTAAAAAAATTTTAAACGGACAGATCTATCAAATGGTAACATTTTTAGTATCTCTATGATTAGCAGCAACATGATAGGAAGCAACATCACTCGAAAAAAAGACTATAGTAGAACTATTATCGTAAAGATTTTATTCTACGATTTCCTATAATACGATACATGCATCGAATAACATTGTAAGCGACAAATCGTGTTTTTACAAGAGAACACATAACAGGTTCGAGTATATGTTTAATTTTAATATATATTTACCATTCCGGTTTTTAGAAAGTTTATATTGACAGAAGTAACAGAGTTTACAATTACTTCCTCTTTAAGAAGCCAGTTGTGTTCTAAGTTATGTTTTAACTAATAATCTTGTCGCTTACCATTTTCAAAAATTGTAATTTTTATTAGCAGTAACATTGTAACCTCATTTACCATTATTTTGCGAAAAAATATGCTTGAAAAGAATATAGTAAGGTATTTTACGATTTTTTAAATCATTAAATTTTGCATAAGAAACATTGTTAAATATTTGGTTAAATATAATACAATAAAACAATAGAATTTATTAAATGATTCTTTAATTTTTTTTGAAATATAATAACATACATGATATATCATTGTAAAGTATACTACCATTAGAATATTGTGTTATACAGGGTGTTATGGAAATGACGTATTATATTTAAATCGGCAATTCCTGAGATGAAAACAAATTGAAGAAAAATATCCAAAAATGGCGCTTTAATTTAATATGCCCTGTACATGACCTTATGTCAAACCAAAAATAAGCACGTTGTGTCCCTGTCAGAAAGGTAAACAAAGCAACATATGTCAACAGTGTTGTCACATCTTCAGGGTAAACTCTTTAGAAAGTCAATAACCGTTTGACAGATTGCAAGTTGTTTATTTTTCAGGGTACATTATTATAAACTTTTACGTTCAGTTCAGTTCGCTCGGAAACAATCTCTGATTTATAAACTTGAACTGACTGAGTTTATAAATGCCACTTACCCTTTAAAAAAAAATGCAATTTTATTTACCTTTTCGGACTTATTTAAAACCAACTTAATTTATAAAAAACACCAAGTACCTACTCACATCACAAAATCACATAGTTTTCGCGTCACAACACATCAAAGTACCGTTCAATCTGAATTAGTATTTTAAAGTGCTACTGTGTAGACAAAAGTACGCCCTTATTGTCTAAATAACACGTCGGTTTCGTCGGTCAATATTGAACTGCTGGACTGGGGCACTGCCGTCACGAAAAGAACAAAAATAACTTAATAATTTAAACTCCGATTTAAGTATTAACATACAATTTAACACACAAATCTACTTCAAATAGCAAACAGAAAACCGGCCGGCTATTTTTTTAGGAACATGCAAATGACGTATTATTAACAGCTGATCTGCAAAGCGTATTAGTGCTGGGCGATGTTCATCGATGTTTTTGAAACATCGATGTTCTGTTACCGATGTTCGATGTTTTCGACATCGATGTTAGAGGTCAAACATCGATGTCGACATCGATGTTTACCTTTCGATGTTCAATGTTATAACAAAACAAGAAAACTAGGTTGTAATCTTAAACTCAATTTTCCCAGCACAAGAAAATAAGAGCGAAAGCTTTTGATTTCATTTGCTAAAAGCCTTATTAGAGTCGACAATAAAAATTTCCGGTGCAATGGCAATTATAATTGCACGAATTCATGCACAGTAAACCGTTCTCGATCAACTGGCGCCTTGCTAACAGTCAGAATAGCAGTGGGTAGTGTCGAAATCTTTAAAATATCCCCAGAATTAGAGATGGACAAACCTATTCGTTTTGACTGTCAGTTAAAGCAGCTAATTTCTAACTTTCTAACACGACACTATTCCTAACATTAAACTAAATAAATTTTTTCAAACAATTAAATAAAAAAATTATCTTTTTTAAAATTTTGTAGACACTGTATAATATACCTGTAGCGCGATATGAAAAACTAAAAAATAAGGAAAAACTTGCCTAATCTAGGGGCGAGTACTTTCCAATACAAAAAAAATGTGAGATACTCGTAAAGCATAGACATATAAGTGATTATAAGTACGCCATTGCACATCACAACATTTAGGTACAATTGTTGTTACTGAACATAAACAGGCTTTTCATAAGGTATAATAATCACTTGCAAAGTTTGCACGATACAACGCACAGTGGGATCTAGCTAACAAAAAGTTGAAAAAAAGCAAAGTTTTTCAAAAAAATCGGTATCTCTTAAAATATAGCAGATATCAAAAATTTGACAAATCACTTTCTTTGCTATGAACCAGTGATTCAATTGACGAACAGGGATAAAATTTAAAAATATTATTGTAAAAGTTACATGCTATTGAAATTGGTGCAAAAATCATTGTCCTCTTTAACACCCTGTATATAAAATTTTCTGACAGTTTAAGACTTTGGCAATTGTTTCCTAAGGGACAAATCTATCAACCATTAAAAACCGGAGATCGATGTCATATCTGGTTCAGAAAATATTAACTTTTAAATTTAGGCGAAATTTTTCTTGTTCGAAAGCAAATGGCCAGCAGTTTATTTGCAAGGTTTAGAGGTTAGTATTTTAAAGTTTTCTATAAACATTTTTGGTCGAATACATAATGCCAAGAAAACTAATTTCAACGAAATCAAAGAAAGCCTACAATTCTAACCCTACTTGCTGCCAACATAAAAAAAAAATTCAGTTTCATAAAGTGACAGAGGTTATTCAATTTTTTTGAATTTCATAATGTAGCCATTATGAAACCCAAATAGAAAAAATATTGTATTAATAACAGTTTCCATTATTAAATCGTACCAAAATAACATTGTAGATACATATAATTTCTAAAGATAGAATTTCTAATAAATTTAGTAACTACAAAAATATATTGAAAATATTGCAACGAATGTTGGGCACGGTTACATTAGGATGGGTGACTGCTTGGGAATACCATGTGTCAAAATTTTTACAAAAGATTTTAGTAAATTTTGCAGAAGATTGTAATAAATTTTACAAAAGATTTTAGTGAATTTTGCAATAGATTTTATTAAATTTTACAAAAGATTTTAGTAAATTTTATAAAAGTTTTTAGTGAATATTACCAAAACTTTTCTTATAAATGATTTACTAAATATATTTGTAATTTTTACTAAACATGTGGCTTAAAATTTTGTTTAGTGGGTCAAAAATTTTTTACACGCAACTTTCAGTAAATCGGAATTTAAAAATAAATAATCTCAAAAACACGTGTTAATTTTTAATAGGTTTCTTATAGTATCTAATTAGAGGAATTATATATTATGTCAATGCGTAAAAGATCATCGCCATAAAGATTTTGGTCTATAGCATCGATTTTTTAATAATTTAACGCCCGTCACATGGCTAATTTTACTCTTCTGAATCATATAACGCCAATATTTGGAACTGAGTTATTTTAATCAGTCACTACATATTATTTATAACAGCCCTGTCTTATATTAGCTTAAAGTTTTGGAATGTTGCTTATAGAATGTTAAAATACTAAGAAAAGTATTCATATTTTTAATCTACCTAAGGTGTAAACGAAACTTGCATATCAAAATATATTTTTCCTTAATGGCTTATGAATGGTTAAAAAAAAAATATTGTATATAGCTTCGGATAACAAACCGTCACATCAATTTATCTCAGGTAATATTTTCATGCGTGACCGGTGTTACTGTGACCGGCGATACAAAAATGCACAAATTTGTGGATAACAGCTAAGACAAGCTATTTCTTAAACTTTTTTAGACTGAAATAAGTATCTGTACTCAAGAGAATGACTTCGTGTAGTATTTTTCCCTAAATAAACATAATAAGGAACTTACCTAAACAGGAGCACGCTTTACACAAATTCAAACACATACCGTCATATTTGTAAAACTATTAGGCCGACCTGTACCGGCGATACATGTGGCTGCTTAATAATTGCGTTAGAGAAACTAAACGGTTGATCTTTGAACATTATTTTTTCAATACAAATTGTAGTAGGAGTGTAAATTATTTATATATAAAAGTAACTTTAGTAAAATGACGTGAAATATAAAAGGGTAAGTAAGAAATTATTGACTGGGGACACGTGACCGGCGATACATTTTTAAATTTAAATTTGAAGAATGCAGCTATAATCTAAAAAAACACTTTTAAAATTGCTTTCGAATGCAGGAAGTATAATCGTTTCTACAGGCAAAGCTTTTATGCTAAGGACTGAAAGTTATCTGTAAAAAAATTTTGACCCTAGTATAATTTAATGGCAGTTCTTAATTAAAGTTATTTCAGTCACATATAGAGCCATAAATTATGGTCAGTTTTACTATTTTCATTAAGTTTTTCTTTATGTGTGTCGATGTTCGAATACTTACTGTGAATGTTAACATATCACATTATCCCAATATAAGTTAACCGTGTCACAGTTCTTTGACACTAATTAGAATACTATTAACGAACCCCCAAATCACTTAATTCGTCCATTTAAACCGTTATTTAATGACAAACATGCGGTTGCCCGCTCTCGTTAATTAATAAATTTCATTGCCCGAGTTATTCAGGACATCATCAACCGTCCGAATTGAATGACCTTATTTCGCGGTGGTCGCACTGCATCAAAACGCCACCATCTTAAATATGTGACCGGGAGCGACGGCTCTAAAGGCCCTATCAAATGGCCCTTCCTTAAAACATAAACCCAATTTACTGCCAGTTTGGTGGCCAAACACCCGTAACCGACACTTAGGATGGCCCCTTGAAGGTTGTGTGTTTATATAGCAAAGGGATAAAACGTCTACGTGTCGGCAGTTTTCTTGTTGCCCTTAAGTGCTGTCCTGCTGTTTAGTGTAGCCACTTTATGATTCAATATGTAATAAGTACAAACAGGAGCTACAGGGTGTTCGAAAATATAAATTATTTACTTCATTAGTTTTTTTACTTTAACCGGCGACATCGCTGTGGCGCAACCCGTACAATTAGTAGACCGCACGCATTGTCTCGTCATCTAAAGCTACAGACATCCACTTATACAGGGTGGTCCAGAGAAAACTTAACACCTCGATTTTCCTGCTTTAAAATGAAAATGTAGAAAATCGCTCGGACCCGTCGATTTCTGATTCGAGGGGGAATAACTTTTCCGCTTTTTTCATCTCCGTAACTTCAACCCCCTAACGGAGGTGAACACAACCCCCTGATTTTGAATAGGGATGAGGGGTGTTGCGATACCTCATTTTGAAGATTTATCGAGTACTATCTGACCCTAAAATTTCGCGTCAAAATTTTCTTCTTTAACGAAATGACAGCTAAAATCGTGGAAGACTACTTACTTTTGTGATTAGTTTATTAAATGCTGAAAATGGCCACCATTCACTTCCATGCAGTAAAATAAATTTTGCTCAAAACGTTCACGGGCATTACTCAACATTTGTGGTGTAATTTGACGGCATTCATTAATGATCCACATTCGCAAATCCTCCAGTGACTCAGGCTGGGTAGCGTAAATCTTAGATTTCAGGTGACCCCATAGAAAAAAGTCCAGTGGAGCCAGACCAGGTGATCTGGGTGGCCACTTAATATGTCCCCTTCTTCCAATCCAGGCCTGAGGAAAATTTTCATCTAAGAACAGGTTGAGTGAAATGAGGTGGTGCGCCATCTTGTTGAAAAATGATCGTTACATGGTCTTGGCCGATTATGTGATTTCCATAAATACCCGCCCAAACATTTAATTTTTGGGGATGCTGAGTATGCATTTCACGAAATAATCTTGGATTTTCATCTGACCAATACCGACAGTTATGCCTGTTTACAATGCCATTAAGGTAAAATGAACACTCGTCCGAGAAACAGATATTGAACATGTAGTTAGGATTAACACTGACCACTTCACAGCGATCGAAATCATCCCTCATTCAGTTCCTGAACCAGTTGTATGAAGGATGTTTATTTTTAAAAATGTTATTTTCGTTAATATCTCAAAAACGAAACTTTTTAGAGAAAAACTGGCTACGTCACTGAACTTTACGTGAACGTCTCTAACACGATCACTTTTTACCATTTTGATAAGTAAACGCGTAACGGAAGATCACCCAGTACATTAAAATCTAAGAGAGCAATGACAAATTTTACAACGGAATCTCTCGGTTCTTTAAGAAACTAGGGAACTAAAGTGAAAGCAGCAACATACTATGCTAATATTTATAATATAATATTTAATATATAATTACATATTTTTTATTGTTTCAGGTGAGTCAATGAGAACAAATATACATTAAACAAGGTAAGATTGCAGCCAACATAATAATCTATATGCTAAATGACAATAAATACTCGAAAAACAAACATTAACTTTACTTACAGAATTAAACAAAACTTAGCATACCTGACATCATTCCTTATATTATAAAAGATTAATGATTTTGTAGGGAAGGATACGCTATCATTTCACATTACTTGAAGTCTAAATAACTTATATCATAATATTCTAAAGAAAATTTACCTGTAAGTTACACATGTATTATATTAAGATGTATTTGTAAGTTTTAATTGTAACCTTGTTAACTATGCATTATTTCATTGCCGTGTTATTTGTTTTTTTATGTACCTGTATATGTTTATATGGTTGACTATACAGCGGACTAAATTTGTTTATTTACAATCATGCATATAATAATGACATTTCATCTATCTTTGAAAGGTGGACGGTTTTTTACATTTACTTTCCGCCCGGGTGGAAAGTAAATAATTTTCTTGTAATTTTTCTAAAAAACGATATATCAAAATAATATACGAACACAGTTTTTTAAAAATGCTAATATCTTTGCGTGTTTAGATATTATGTCTACTTTTTCCCTAATTGGTAGAGTGGTCCTACGCATTGAATATTGTGACCAAATCGTTGATAGTTTCATTGTCTTGGCATTTTCACTGAAATAAGGTAGTAGCAGCGACTCAGAACCAGGATTTTGAACTTTGTTTCCCGTACACCATTCTTTGAAACAGTTATATATGCCTTGTCATATCTCGGGCGGCTTTTAGTTGTCAGGAGATCTTCTTTTACTATTTTTGCTGCTTCTCGAATTTCGAGTGGAGTAGCATTCCTCATCTGATAGCATTTTTCGGTTGTTAAAATAATATATTCTTTAGTGACACGAAAACCATATTCAAAAAATGATATTTGCCATCTTGATGTGAATTATTACCTACGTTATTTTACTACCTACGGTTATTTGAAACTTCTCAATGGAAAGGTAATCTTTTATTAATAATTTTAATTCAAAATTATAAGTGGATGTTAGATGTGATTATAAATAAAATAATATACAAACCGCGGTGAAAAGTTTCATTACCGTCTCGAGATTTAGTTAACCTCGCCGCTTCGCGCCAGGAATGAAACACTTTCCCCCTCGGTACGTAATATATTATAACCTGGTTGCCCTAATGATCGGACACAAATACTTCAGTCATTATGTAATATTAATAAAGATAATGAAGGACAAACTTTTCTTCTTGGATAGTTTTCTACTTCAAAGTAATTTTTAAAATAGAATTTACCAGTCCTACTTTTCTGGCAATATGCACTGTCTTTAATAGCTTAAATAAAAAAAATGATTTGGCTTTGAATTATACAATTTTTTAATTCACCATACGATCTTATAAATAGAAGATACTGTCAACGATTGTGTTCTGTATTTTTTAATTTATCTGAAAATTAAATAAATGTAATGCTTTTGAGACTCGACACAATCGTTGATCTTTATTAGGTAATTAATTTATTGGATTTGTTTTACTCACCGGATCCCTTTCGTGTTCTTGAATTAAAACTATTGAGATTATGATACAATTGGCAGTCTGGAATTAGTAGAAATTACGTTCTTCTTTTTAAATATTCAAAAATTCCTCTCCCAGTTTTTCCCCCTGTCAGACTCCCCGTTACCAAGGATCTGCTCTCATTTTACAGGTAAAGGTTATAAGGTGATTGTGACTGGTTCTATAACAATACGTACTTCAAAATTAAATTTACAAGAATTTCACAGCTCCAAATTCAAGTTTATTAGAGGTTCACCTCAAACCTCTCCCCTGCTCCATTATATCACGTGCCAAGTGTTTCTCGCCTATATCCAATTCTTCTGTCACTGTCACCGTCTTTTCGTATGCTATCGATCTCATTCACCTCATCAATCCTCGCGCCTCTGTCGGGACGAGTCGGCTGATATTTGCTTTTTGTCTCTTTTATCGGCGGGCCAATCCTGTCCCAAGCAGGAATTGGGTCGAAACGGAAAAGTGCCGCCGTGGTTTGTTTGCAGGAGATGGTCGGATTAGGCCGAACTGCCAAGACAACACATTTTCTCGAAGCAAAGTAGACAACAAGTAACACATAAACAAGGATTTTTCGTGTTCCTCAAAGGATCCCATTTATGAAAAGTTTGTGTACATTGTAAACAATATATTATGGGTTCCGTAATTTCATACAGCCAGGTTAGTAAAAATCTTGAAAGCCGCTAAAGCTGCACTTACAAAATTCGGTATTTGGGGGTTTCTGGGCATACGGAATTGAACATTTATTTATTTATTTACCATTAAGGAATACAAAACGGGACTAACCCAGAGACAGTGTTATTCACTAACAAATTTTAGCATAAGTATAATGTTACTTAAGTAAGGTTTTAACAAAGTATGCTATTTATTATTTATTTATTTTTATTTTAAATTATAAACAAAACAAGCACATGTATAATGTTAGACTAAGTGGTTTAGGTACAAAAGTCTTAGCGCACTGCCAAGGCTCATCAGGGAAAAGAAACAAACATCCATATCTATCAAATTTGAAATTGAATTGTAAGATTTTAGGCAGCGCTGCAAAGGCGCGTTTAAATGGTAATTAGTGGTGCTTGGTTTGATACGGAAAAAATTACTATTTCTTATATTGTAGGATGGAATGTTTATACCTATTAAGTGAGTAATTGCCATTGAATCGATCATGTTATTGACGATTTTGTGTGTAAACTTTCTGTCATACATTTGTCTTCTATCTTGAAGTGATAGTAATGTTAATCTTTTTTTAATTAAAGCAGAGTTGTCGAGAAGAGGGTCAAAGAACTTATTGTATAAATATTTTATAAATTTATCCTGTAGTCTTTCAATTTTATTAATATATACGTCGTATTGAGGGTTCCAGATGACCGATCCAAAACAAAGCGTACTATTAACATAGGACATATATAATGTACGTATCGATTCTATATGCTTAAAACTTTTACATGTTCTGATAATAAAACCCAGAGGCTTTCTTGCCCTTGTAGTTATGTATTGGATGTGGTGATCAAACAACATTTTAGAGTTAAAGTATACCCCAATATCCTTAATAACAGATACTCTAGCTAATGCTGTAGTGTTGACTGTATAAACAGATAATGTTTTATTTATATTTCTAGAAAAGGTGATAGTCTGGCATTTCATTAAATTTAGATACAGACTTTTGCGCTGACAATAGGATTGTCTAAATCATGTTGAATAAGCAGCATGTCCGACAAAGGTGCTGAATAGGATAGACTGTTACCCACAAGTCTTCAGCATCCGATGACCAGTCACCTCTAAGTACACTAGGTAGTTTTGAATCTATTGCGATCAGAACTCCGCCCCCATTCCCTTTGATGGATAGAATAGTGTGTGTCAGCCCGATCGCGCCCATAAACGTTATAGGATTCGGAAAAACACTCTGATGATGATATGTCAGGATTAAGCCACGTTTCAGTCAAACATATGATGTCATTATCACAATTTAAGGAGTTTTTATAAATATTGTTTAGTTTTGTCTTTAATCCACGAACATTTTGGTATACAAAAAATAATGTCATGAAATCATGATGAAACTAGTCTTGAATAAATGGAACTTACATTTTTTGACATCATCCTCAGAAAGCAATCTAATAATGCGAGACTGGTCACCCTTTCGAACGGAAACACAAACATCACGAACCCAAACATCCTTAGCGAGTCTTAAAAGTGTTTTGGTTAGATTTGTCAGGTGCTCATTGATAAACAGCCGGCTCCGGGAGTCTGTGAACCAGCATCCAACCGTTTGGCTTTGGCTGCCGCAAGGATATCGTCTCTCTTCTTTTTATGAAGTAGTTTGACGATTATGGGTCTGGGGTTAGCTGGATTGCGTGATTTGGCTCTGAAAATTACGTCAACATCCTGGGTAGAAATGGGACAATTTATGTGTTCATCGATCTTCTGTAAATCATTTACAAGATTTTCCTCAGTTTTTCTGGCACATCCTGGACATCTAGGTTGTTTGCCCTTATTTGTTGTTCCAGGACGACGACTCTACTATTGAGAGTTTTTACATTTGTTTTGAGTTGAACGTTTTCCTGAGACAGCTTTCTCATCATATCCAATATCTCATTGACCTTCCCCATCATTACTTCGAAGGCGGTGTACAATACCAAACGGCACCAGGCAATTAAAAGTCTGCCACATTTTACTTACTAAGACCAATACACTTTCCGTGATTTCCGAAATTTGAACAAGAGCCAGCACATCTTAGTCCCGGTGTGTTATTCGTTAGAGTCGATGTACAAATGTTGCAAATTGGCATATTGGTAGATGGACTATTGTGACGGTACATATCGGTTGATCCTTATCACTTTAAGTTTTTGTCCACACTGGTATTTCAATTGTAAATAGGGAAATTTACCGAAAAAACACACCTCCCGCTTTCCTCAGAACATAGAGTACGGGTATACAGATAAAGCACTCCTTCAGCTAAACACGCGAGGAAATTTGAGATATTTCTGCAACGTAAAACCACAAACTTCACGGAAAAATAGGTAGTAAAAATAGGTAGTAGTTGTTTTGTTATCTTAAACGTTTAAATCATTTTTTTCTACAGCAATGGAATTGGGTGTGTCAAATTTAGTACGATCCCAAGTTTTCGAAATTGTATCTCTACTAGTTGCTTTATTATACAGGATTAGTAGAAATTACCAAAATGCTTAAATATCTTCTATCGGCATTTGGGGATTTCTGGGCATGCGGAATTTCAAAAAATTCAAAATTCAAAATCTTTTATTTCTTCAATTTTACAGCACTAGATAAGAGACATGCCAATAATTGAAGAAAACGTCAAAAGTAAAGTCAAAAACTAGATACAATTCAACCCTATAATATGACTCTAAATACAGAAAGAAAAAAAAATTAAATAAATTTTGTTAATCATGTTTGTCACAAGCCTTAAGAAAATTCCTGTAAGGAATAACAGGTTACCTCCAACAAAAACTCCTTCAACCTTCTTCTAAATACATTTACATTAACGGCATATCTAATTTCAGCATTTAATTTATTGAAAAATTGACAGCCTGTAAAAAATATATATTTTTGATATTAGGCAGATCTGTGGTGTTCAGGTAATAAGAGAGTGTTCAGTCTAGTATCATGATTATGATTAGATCTGACGCCCCGAAAATATGTTTTGTTACGGTAAACGAAACAACATACTTTGTAAATGTAAATGCCTGCGACCGTCAAAATTCTCAATCTTTTAAAAGCTTCCCGACATGAGCCCCTATATGACAGTCCCGCAACCACACGAATAGCATATAATTGCAAAATGAAGACTCTACATACACAAACACTGCTCCTCCAATTGAGAATACCATACCTAATTCGCGAGTGAGCATTGGCAAAATAAAGCGTTAAGAACACTTTTTGACTACAGTGCAGTCGCAAGAAATTAAGGGCGTAGCAACAGCTGCGCAATCGTGAGTAAAGCCCCTCGATTTGTGTTAGCCATTTAAGATTGCTATCAAAAGTTACACCCAGCAACTTTGCCGTTTCAGACAATTCCACAGTCAATCCAGATTCGTCACGAAGAGCAAAATCAATGTCAGTCGACCTCAATGAAAAATTCACAACTGTAGTCTTATCCCTATTCAGATTTAGCTTATTTTTTTTCAGGCAAAAAAAGAATTCTTCTATATACCATTTCTACAACAGGTATCAGAGAAATAATATTATCCCTGACAATCAAAATATTCGTATCATCAGCATACACGACCAAGTATACATTTTCTGCAATTTTGGTAATAAAACTTATCAGGTCGTTGACAAACACCAGAAACAAAAAAAAGGTCCAAGATTGGAGCCCTGCGGAACTCCCCTTTCTATCGTCCCGCAACTACTCGTGACGCCATTCACGCTAACATATTGCATTCTATTTCGTAGGTATGATCTTATATAATCCAACGGTTTACCTCTTACACCATAACGACAAAGTTTAGCTAAAAGTAGTTCATGATTCACTAAGTCAAAAGCACGCGAAAAGTCTACAAACATCCCTAGCACGGACATCTTCCTATCAAGAGCTTATGCCTATTATGCGCTGAAAATCACATAAAGCTGTTTGAACAGTTGAACAATATTATCGGCAATGTTGCTACATTAGTCCCACGTAGTCGTTTTGTCTCTCGTAAACTATACTCCAATGATCGACTTGGGTGCTGTAAAAAGGCATTTTTTTTGTTTTTTAGATAACAAAACGACTACGTGTAGCGCCAAACTGAGAAATGTGGCAACAGTGCCGACATCATTGTTCAATTCCGCAAATCCAGAACCCCCCCCCAAATGACGAATTTTATAAGCGCAGCTTTAGCGCTTTTGAAGATATTTAAGCGTTCCGTTAATTATTATTGGAAATGTGGCATTGTCAGTAACTGGTAGGGCTAGAATTTTGAAAATTTGGAATCTTACTAAATTTGATACGCCCAATTCATTGCAACAAAAATAAATTATATTAGGTAACAAAACTGGGAAATATTGCAACATTGCCGATATCAATATATTCCGCATACCCAGACACCCCAAAATACCGAATTTTGTAAGCGCAGTTTTAGCGGTTTTCAAGATATTTAAGCGTTCCGGTACTTCCTACTAACCCTGTATAATAGAGCATTTAGAGTGTCATATGAGCGACGCCATGAGTGCTAATTTGTCGACGTAAATACCTAGCTAATATGGGAAATATTTAAACAAATATTTATAGTTTTCAAATAAAAATTGTCTATAATTGATGATAATTAGATATAATTAGATTGTGTCCTCGAATACGGAATTGCGTGAACTAGCATTTTTCATACTTTGTTTTCAAAAAAGGAGTCTCATTTTCCGTATGAATACGTTCGGGGTAAAATCTGTTAAGTAGCAAAATCTCGGGAAGGTTCTAGTATTATTTTATAATGTTTTTCTCGATTGCAAAACGCATGAACCAACGAACGAAAAAGAATAAAATATATTCCTAATCAACATTATATTGCGATATCATAAGCCGTGATATTGAAAAACTTTTTATCATTTATTGGTAGTATTGTGCTGTTCTTTATTCTTTAAACAGCCAAGAAAACTTTTTTTATAGATGTTTAATAATCTTACAACGAGGTATCACAATTTTTTTTAAATAAATTGATATTTTTGTAATGACATCATTTCTACAAGGCTAACCATAATAACAATTATAATATAATTTATTTGATATATGACTGAATTTATATGAATATATCTTACCCGGGTCAACATTTTTTTACAGGCAACTTTCAGTAAATCGGATTTCAAAAATAAATCCTGTTAATTTTTTAATAAGTTTCTTCTAATTAATTCTATCTAATTAGAGAAATTATATATGTCCGAGTAAAATATCATCGTCACAAAGATTTTGGTCTATAGCATCGATTTTTTAATAATTTAACGCTCGTCACATTTATAATTTTACTCTTCTGAATCATATAACGCCAATATTTGGAACTGAGTTATTTTAATTAGTCACTATAACCACTTTTCTATTATTTATAACATCCCTGTCTTACATGTGCTTGAAGTTTTGGAATGTTCCTTATAGAATGTTAAAATACTAAGAAAATTAGCCATATTTTAAATCTACCTAAGGTGTAAACGAAACTTGCACATCAAAATATATTTTTCCTTAATGGTTTATAAATGGTTAATAAAAAAATATTGTATATAGCTTCGGAACGGAAATCAATTTATCTCCGGTAACATTTTCATACGCGACTGGTGTTACTCTGACCGGCGATACAAAAATGCACAAATTTGTTGATATCACCTAATACAAGCTATTTCTTAAACTTTTTTAGACTGAAATGAGTATCTGTACTCAAGAGAATGACTTCGCGTAGAATTTTTTCCTTAATTAAAACTATTAGGTCTGAGTTAACCCTGTGACCGGCGATACAACATAAAAACGTACGCCTGGTAAAAAGTAGGCAATGTTCTAGTTTATACCTAAATAAACATAATAAGGAACTTACCTAAATAGGAGCACGCTTTACACAAATTCAAACACATACCGTCATATTTGTAAAACTATTAGGCCGAGCTGTAGTGGCGTTATTTATAAGCAATTTCTGCCGTGAACGGCGATACATGCAGCTGCGGGGACGGAACTTCTGATTAATAATTGCGTTCGAGAAACTAAACTGTTGATCTTTGAACATTATTATTTCAATATAAATTGTAGTAGGAGTGTAAATTATTTATATATAAAAGTAACTTTAGTAAAATTACGTGAAATATATAAGGGTAAAGTAAGAAATTATTGACTGGGGACACATGATCAGCGATACATTTTTTAATTCAAATTTGAATAATGCAGCTATAATCTAAAAAAAAAACTTTTAAAATTGATTTCTAATGCAGAAAGTAACATATATTTCGCAAATTAAAATCGTTTCTACAGGCAAATAGTTTATTTTAGTAAGTTATATGCTAAGGACTGAAAGTTGCCTGTAAAAAAAATTTTACCCACCCACATAAAGTAACACCAGTTAATATTAACAATCATCCAGGTTAATGCCAAGGACCATTGTCACTTAACTGAAACATACAGAGGAGCTGTACAGTTTCTTCATATTTTTGATTATAGCAGTTGTCTTATCTTTATTATCGAAACTGATTTGTTAAGAAGCGTAAAGATTTACTCTCTACGCTTCACAAATTCATCACAAACACCATACATCAACGACAACAGTTGGCCATGTAAACAATATATTACGAGTTTAATATTTGTTTTTGTCACTGGAGTTTTACTCAAGTTATGCGTATTCATTGTAAATTTAATTTTATAGCAGGAAATACAGGGTGTATTATATTTAAATGGGTGACTCTTAGGGTATCCTAGAGAAAGTCTACATAGTTTTTTTTTTAATCGAATATCTAAATACTAAGGTAAAAATCCACATACTGTCGCGCCGTTCCATCTGGATTCAGTTAGCAACAATGTGGGTCACTGGAGTATACTAACAGTGTTGTCAGATCACACCGCATGTCTCGCCCTTGCTTGGATACCTGCCGCTAGCGACTATCGTTGTTTCAGTATGTTTCGAGAGTCGGCGATGGAATGGTACTGTCGAGGGTTCCACGTGCTTGATGTATACGAATTTTAAACGGTTTGTTAGTTGTAGCATTAGCCGATTTTCTTTCTGTTGTGAAATAATTCATAATAAGAAATATTGTGATGTGTTTTCAAATTTGTGTTATATTACCTATTGTTGGTTCTGTTGCAAAACATACTTTTTGTGTTTTATTTTTTTATGTAATTTAATTATAAAACGGATTATAAGATCGAAGGTAAGAGAGTATATACCTTAAAATTGTAGTATTTTTTTTCTAAAAGGTTTGAATAAGAAGTGCTAACGCGGGTCAAATACGTATTGTTGTCAAAAACTGAACACGTTCCTTTACAATTCTGTGTTTATTAAAGGATATTTGTAAATAGTGAGAATTATTACTCCTTATAATCCTAGGAAAACATGGACAACCTTAAAGTCGTTTAATATAGGTTCAATTAAAAATTTGAACATTCCTGAGAACTTATGCAATCCTAATGAAATTAGCGATTTTTTTGGCGTGTTTTTACAAAATATTTCAGACTGCAGTTAATTCTTATAAAAATAAAAGTTTCAACATTAATTTAAACTTTTCTTTTAAATTTTCAAGTATTGATGAAATTCATAAAATAATCCATTCTATTCAAACTAATTCTTCCGGAGTAGATGGCATATCTTCTAGAATGTTAAAATATTGTAGTCCTTATATAGATAAGTACGTCACTCATATTATCAACTGTTGTTTGGAATCAAACTATTTTCCCGACCAACGAAAGATCTCTGTGGTCACACCTTTACCTAAAGTAAAAGATCCCGCAACTTTTAATGCCTAGTATTTCCAAAGTATATGAGAAGGTCCTATATTGTCAATTATTTCAATACTGTATACAAAATTCTATTATACCAGATAGTCAGTGCGGTTTTAGGAGGGGTTTTAGCACCTCTATAGCATTGGTTGAGGTTACTGATGGTATAGTGATGGCTATTGATAGGAAATTGAGTAGTGTTGTGATTCTTTTGGATTTTTCAAAGGCTTTCGATACCCTTAATCATGAACTTTTATTTGCTAAACTTAAATATTATGGCTTCTCAGATCCTTCAAATCATATTTCACGAACCGTTATCAAAAACTTTCTTGCAAAATAATGCGTAAAATGCTTTGTGAGTCTCTTGTTCTGTCTAGCTTTAATTACTATGATTTTATTTACGGTCCGTGTTTGGGTATTTTGGATAGGAATGGGATACAGAAAGTTCAAAATACTTGTTCTCGTCTTATTTTTGGTCTAAGAAAATTTGACCATGTTTCACATCCATTTAAAGATCTTGGATGGCTCAAAATGCACAATTGCCGATCTCCCCACTTGGGAAATTTCTTTCATGGGATTTTGAGTAACTCTGTTTGACCTCTGTCTATAAAAAATAAGTTCCAATTTCGCGATGATATACATTCACGTAACATAAGATTTTCTAATAAAATTACTCTTCCTCATTATCATAGTGCCATATGTTTCAGAGAACATTAACTTATAATTGTATTAAATTATATAACAATGTATCGGGTTATCTTCTTTCTCTCAACTCTAACAAATTTTAAAATTTTTATAAGAAATATTTGCTCAATTTCAAAAATTCCTAATTGATTTATTGTATTATTACTTTTTTATTATTATTATTTTTCTTTTTTTATCGTTATGTGATATCTGCGTTAGTTCAGTATTTGTCTCTATGTGGGCCAATTTTAATTTGTTTGGGTATATCAGAACTTTGATCTTAACTTTGACTATTCCTATATGTTCTTTATTGTATTCAACTGTTTTTTTTTCTTCTTCGTGCTTTAACGTTTGGGTTGTTTGGGGTTCAGTAGAGTAGCCTTTGGCTAGACTGCGCCTCGAATTGACTCCATATTATTTATATGTATTTACTTGTATTTCACTTATTTAATAAAAGGCATTTATTATTATTATTATTATTGTTATTATTATTATTTGAGCTAACGATAAACTAATTTTTAATATTTAATTAATGAACCTGTAATGTACTTTTGAAAAAGGTTCTTTACTCTTACTATTACTTATAACTATATAACTTACTCTTATAACTAAATATACTCTATATAACTATTATTTTAAAATCCCTATAAATCCGTACGACAATGAATTAACTAAAATATTTATTAGTAAAAAAGTGGATCATACGACAAAGCTTCAAAATCCAAAACAATCTATTTAGAAATTTCGAAAATATAAGCTCGTTTCCATTATAAATGGGACACCCTGTAAATATTTCTAAGTATAAAGAGTTAAACAAGAAAGAAAAAAATACGTTAGTGTATAGGTTTATTCGCAATAAATAAAATCGTATTCTCTCTCTAAGTACTCCAAGTTACAGCTTATAAACACTAAATGAAGTTAAAATCACTCAAAAAAATAAAAATAAAAAACGGGGTAATATTCCTTTAAAAGATAATGTTCTTTTAAAGGACCCTCAACAGACAAATTAAGTTAGAATATTGCCAGGGATAAAACGCTGTCAGTAAGTGTGTATTTAATGTCATATTTAAATGAAATACTGTTATGAAAGCGAGCCGAAATTACCAACTTGAACGATTTTAAAAGCGACACAAAAATTCCTGTACAGATAATTTAGGGTCGGTGAATTTATGGGCGACGAGGACCGCGGAAAATTGCGAACGCAATTTGCTGTAAAATGTGAAAATGAAAATGACTATTTTCAAAATTTTGTAACCGCATATTTGAACAAGCCCTTATTAAATAACTTGGAACTGAATAAAATAACTAATCGCCGAACTATTTTTGTAACTTTGTAGAACAAGCTCCAGCAGCGTGGTGTATGAGGGTTGGTCTTAAAGTCAACGGCACAAAGACTGCTATACTATCATTCACCAAACGAACGACCTGAAAATCTTTGGTGAACAGATAAACACAGTCAGCGAGGTAAAGTATCTGGGATTAACCTTGGACGCAAAAAACTGATGCAATCTGATCGTATGAAAGCAACATACGATTTCACAAAGCCTTTCAAGATTGACTGGAACTTTGATAAAGTGCATCTGTTGACAAGGTTTCGTTGGAAGGCCCAGGATGGACATGAGCATTCCTCTGAGGACCTACGCCACAGTATACCAAGCGGAAGTTCATGTCATACAAGCATGTGTACTATAAAATCTTGAAAAGGGCTACCACGACCAAAAGATTTACATCCTTTCGGACAGCCAAGCTGCTCTCAATGATCTGAACTCCAATCGGTTTACTTCAAAACTTACACTGGAGTGCCATACCAACCTAAAAGTACTGGCGGCCAGGGGGAACAAGGTGGAACCCTGGTCACTCTGGGATATTAGGAAATGCAAAAGCGGATGAACTAGCGAGAGCCAGATCTGCCCAACGTCTTAGGGGCCCCGAACCGGCCTTTGGAATATCAAAAGGAGTTTGAAGTGTAACGCTGACAATACAGACGAATATTTAAACCACCACTGACGTCTGAGATTGCAAATATCTGTAGTAAATGCAATAAAAATAATTAATGGACTAATTCTAATGAAAGGTGAAGCCTGCTGGAAAATTATGAATGTTTACAGATAATGCATCGTCAGCAAGTTGTTCAAATCTAGTTTTCGATAAGGCATTTTCGTTAAAAACGATTTCCTGTTTGAAACCTTAAAAAGCAGGAATATTAATAAGGGCAATACAACAAAAATAATTAATTTACCAGCAACCGTAAAGGATGAAGAAATACAGACCAATATTTAAACCACCACATATTTAAACCACCACTGACGTCTGAGATTGCAAATATCTGTAGTAAATTCAATAAAAATAATTAATGGACTAATTCTACTGAAAGGTGAAGCCTGCTGGAAAATTATGAATGTTTATAGATAATGCATCGTCAGCAAGTTGTTCAAATCTAGTTTCCGATAAGGCGTTTTCTTTAAAAACGATTTCCTGCTTAAAACCTTAAAAAGCAAGAATATTAATAAGGGCAATACAACAAAAATAATTAATTTACCAGCAACCGTAAAGGATGAAGAAATACAGACCAATATTTAAACCACCACATATTTAAACCACCACTGACGTCTGAGATTGCAAATATCTGTAGTAAATTCAATAAAAATAATTAATGGACTAATTCTACTGAAAGGTGAAGCCTGCTGGAAAATTATGAATGTTTATAGATAATGCATCGTCAGCAAGTTGTTCAAATCTAGTTTTCGATAAGGCATTTTCTTTAAAAACGATTTCCTGTTTGAAACCTTAAAAAGCAGGAATATTAATAAGGGCAATACAACAAAAATAATTAATTTACCAGCAACCGTAAAGGATGAAGAAATACAGACCAATATTTAAACCACCACATATTTAAACCACCACTGACGTCTGAGATTGCAAATATCTGTAGTAAATTCAATAAAAATAATTAATGGACTAATTCTACTGAAAGGTGAAGCCTGCTGGAAAATTATGAATGTTTATAGATAATGCATCGTCAGCAAGTTGTTCAAATCTAGTTTCCGATAAGGCGTTTTCTTTAAAAACGATTTCCTGCTTAAAACCTTAAAAAGCAGGAATATTAATAAGGGCAATACAACAAAAATAATTAATTTACCAGCAACCGTAAAGGATGAAGGGAGAAAATATTTATTAATGCACCCTTCGCGCGAAACTTTTAAACATCAAGTTAGCCCTTGTAGGGAACTTATTCGTCTTTATTAATTTGAAATGTGAAGGGTGGGCTGTAAAAGTTAAATAGGTAAATAAACGATCTTAAAGTTTGTTGCTGAAGTAAAGTAAAATAGTCCGGGTGGAAAGAACCTTTGACCTTTTATTTTAAAGTTCACGTGAAGTTAAAAGTTTGTTCGCATAAGGTAGCATTTAAACTGCTGGCCAGACGAAACGGATACTACGAATTTTTAGATAAAGTTCGATGTGAAACATTTTTTATCCTAATAGGACATACGCCCGTTGTTTTTAAGATATTCTTTCAAATTTCATCGGCAAGAGTTTGTTTCGATCGTGAGACCTAAATAAAATTGAAACTATTTTATACACAGTGTTTATTAAACACATTACAATTTATCAAAAATTGCATTGCTTTCGAACATTTTTTTTTAGTTTGGGTGGTGGAACAAACCCGAATTAAATTTAAAAATGTTGCTATGATTGAAGGAACACGTCCTAATATATTTTTACCCACAGGCCATAGCTATGCATTTATAAATTCGGTATGTAAGGAAAAATCTGCGTTTCTTAATTCCTTTTGGCTTTAATGCAAGGTACTGTCTAGCCAAACTTAAGGCATCTGTTTGGTCTCCTTCGATTATAGTAAAACTTTTTGGCGTAGCAGCTTTAGTTTCTGGTACCTTGACAAACATAACCCATCTTTTGCTCTGGATGATTTTTCAAATTACAGAATAAAAAGTGGTTCATCCACATTATGTCGGTATATTAGTGCTTATAAACTTAACAACAATTTTTGTAAAGGAGTTCTTAATTTGTGGTGATTCGATTATTCGCTGTTTGGCAGGTTAGTGGCTTGTTTTGTTTGAAATGAAAGGACACAAGTGCATGGTGCTTTTTTGCAAAAGTCGTGGATCAATACCAGGTATAAAGTATTTTAGGTATGTACATATATATGAAAATATTTTGCATATCACATTATCCGATCTTCGGAACCGAATTTCACTAAAAAGCTTGTAACAAAAGAAGAAAGTGTCACTCGTATACAATATAATATATATGTGGTCACTCCTTAATCTAAAAATTAATGTGTTTTTAATTTGGTGCATTAGTAGCTGATAATAATTCCATTCATTCTTAATTTTTGGTTTAGAAAAAAGCGAGGTTAAGAAACATACGATGTCGGATGAAAGTTAAAATAAAGCTCATCGTGTCGATTATTACAAATATTCGGACGGAACTTGGCACCAAAAGTTTACACCAATCAGGGCATCGTCGGATCATCATAGCGTCAGAAATCGTATGAATGAACGCTGTCTTAAATCAAATTAATCAAAATTTTGATTGCAATATCGTTCCTAACTAACCAGTGAAATTTACATTAAAAAAGTTGAAATCCGGTGTTGTCGAATGTTTACTTTCACAAGGAAATTTCCGAACTGCGTAAACTCACAACGCCCCCTTCGATGCCCATAGCGGGGACATAATTGCAGATGGTATTAGCAATATACTGTTTATATACAGGGTGTCCGGGAACATGTGGGAAATCTCCCGGATATGAAGAAAACACGTGAAAAGAATACTATAGGTTCATATAAAATTCTTTCGTATCGGCCTCCTCTTCGGAGAAATGGGCTCCCAAAGACCACCAATGGAATCAAGTTTTTTACACATAATTATTGAACCATCTGGTATATTTCAATTATTTTTTAATATGATGTATACCAGGTAAGACCCGTCAAATTGCTACCCAAGAAACTGTTGTGAATTACTCACAGCTGCAGGGACGGACTAGCTGTAACACTCATGGGCCCATTTTTTTTACGCCCTGTATGATGAGAATTTTGGACAATGTTTTTTACATACCTTTAACTATTGGCTAAAAATTAAGTACTCTTCATTCATGTCGCTAATCCTAACCGTTTTCGAAAAAACGGCATTTCATATACATCATGTGCTTCGGGTATTTCAATAAAAGATACATCTTTGTTCCGATCCAATGTTCAACCTTCAAGATTCCGCTTTTTCATATTTAGCCCAGTTAGGGGACTCAGTGTAAATAAAATGACGTTTTCTCGAAAACGGTTAGGATTAGCGACATGAATAACTAGTACTTAATTTTTAGCCAATAGTTAAAGGTATGTAAAAAACATTGTCCAAAGTTCTCATCATACAGGGCGTAAAAAAAATGGGCCCATGAGTGTTACAGCTAGTCCGTCCCTGCAGCTGTGAGTAATTCACAACAGTTTCTTGGGTAGTAATTTGACGGGTCTTACCTGGTATACATCATATTAAAAAATCATTGAAATATACCAGGTGGTTCAATAATTATGTGTAAAAAACTTGATTCCATTGGTGCTCTTTGGGAGCCCATATCTCCGAAGAGGAGGCCGATACGAAAGAAGTTTATATGAACCTATAGTATTCTTTTCACGTGTTTTCTTCATATCCGGGAAATTTCCCACATGTTCCCGGACACCCTGTATATATATGTGTGTGGACCAGACTAGAGACACTGCAGCCGATATTAAAGAAAATCATATAACAATCAGGAGAGCAACAGCCGCACTTCGTTGGCGAAGCAGAAAATGTTTAGAGGACAATGTCGAAATTTTTTAACAATTATTAAACGAACGCTATGGTTAAAAAATGTATTAAACTTTGTTTCTTTGTAATTGCGCTAAACTTGAAAATGAATTAACATCGGATTTTTGAGCCATCTACATTATTTTCACGTATATAATACGCTCCTGGAGTTTGGTCCGTTCCTCTCGATTCACTCTGTATATTTAATTCCTCACGATTATAAGTATACTACACTCGCCGGCACAAAATTCCGCCACCCTGATATTTTGGTCAAGTTTGATATTTTATAACTTTTTTATTTTTTATGAGATTTTTATGATTTTGTATCAGTGTATTGTGTTTTTCCTTAATTATTTTATAAAGTAACATTTTCGATTAGGCTATATTATACAGGAGTAAATCAAACTATTGTTTTTTATCGTAATTTCAAAATACATTTCGATTTTTGATTCATTCCATTATCTCATTTCTGCTGGGAGCTGCAAAAATTTAAATGAAATCCTGATTTGAAGCCGATTTAGAAAAACAAACACTAGGTATATCATAAAGTTAATTAACAAAAACAATTTTAATATCGTGTATTTCCTCCTCTCCCAGCAATGACAGCTTGCTTCGTGATATCGAACGAATAAGGTTACTTATCCTTTCTTAAGGGATAGCCTGATGTTCTTCGGTCAGTGCCAGTCGAAAGTCTTGCAAGGTGTATGGTTGTACAGGACGACGACGAACTGCCCTTTTAAGTTGATACTCAAGATGTTCGATTGGGTGGAGATCCGGGCTACATGCGGGCCATTCCCGTCTTGGAAGTCCAGCTTCATCAAGATATTCGCTCACTATATGTGCAAGGTGAGGTCTAGCATTCTCATGCATTAATGTAAATTGGCTCCCCATGGAAAGAGCAAATGGAACAAGAACTTCTTGTGAAATGCCAATGACACAACATCGTTTCATTTAAAATTTTGCAGCTCGCAGCAGAAATGAGATAATGGAATGAATCAAGAAACGAATTATGTTACTTTATAAAATAATTGAAGAAAACACAATAAATTGATCTACAAACTGATAACAAAATCATGAAAATCACATTAAAAATAAAAAAAGTTATCAAATATCAAACTTGACCAAAATATCAGGGTGGCGGAATTTTATGCCGGCAAGTGTATACAGGGTGACAATTTAAAAACTTGAAATGGCCATATATTAGAAACGAAAAACTGAAGAAAAAAACGCAAAAAACAGTTTCTATAAAACGAAGGGGGAACAAAAACAAGCGTATTAGCCCACCCCTATCTGCAACCCCTTGGACAGGGTGAGATAAACCCTTAAAATCTTAAATAGAAAGGGGGTCGAGTGATACATCATTTTGAAGCTCTTGAAAAATGCTTTCTAATGGTACCATAGAAATGTACATTTCAGGAAATTCTTCTCTGTTTATTAAGGAAAACAATAAATGAAAAGACAATTTTGAAATTTTTTATTATTAGTTAATTAAATGTTCAAAATGATTTCCGTTGTTTTGAAGACAATAATAAAGCCTACTTTCAAATTCTTCACGTACATTTGCAAAGGTTTATCTGGATATAGAACGGCATTCCTGAACTATTCTATGCTGAAGTTGCTCTAGTGACTCAGGTTGCGTTTTAAAAACCGCAGATTTTAGGTGACCCCATAAAAAGAAGTCAAGAGGTGTTAGGTCCGGGGATCTAGGTGGCCATTCAACAGGACCTCTTCTTCCAATCCACTGGTTGGGATAATTATCATCCAACCACTGCCTAACGGGAACTACATAATGCGGAGGTGCTCCATCCTGTTGGAAATGTAGTAAGCGTTCTTCTAAAGATAAATTTCCGAGTATGTCCCTCTGATTTTCTAATTCTCGCACTATTCGTGGTTCGATAGACTTCTGTAGCATTTCAGCATACCTGTCGCCATTTAAATTTCCTTGTATAAATATTGGGCCGATAATACCATCTCCCAATATACCAGCCCAAACATTAAATTTCTGGGGGTACTGGGTATGCCCTTCTCTAAATACGTGGGGGTTCTCGTCATTCCAGTAAGGACAGTTTTGCTTATTAATATGCCCATTTAAATAAAAGGTACACTCATCACTGAAGCAAATATTTTTAACTAGTCGAGGTTCTGCCGTAATTCTATCTGTCATTATTTCACAAAACTGTATTCTTCTGTCAGGGTCGTCGTCACCAAGTTCTTGCAGTATGTGCAGTTTATAGGGATAAAACTTTTTAAGTACCTTTCTTATTGATTCACGAGATAATCCAGTTGCTACAGCTGCTTGACGAGTTGATAAAGTTGAATTCATTGCAAACTGCCCCAGAATTTCAATTTGCGCTGCTTCGTCGGCTAGTCTCGGTTGATTTCTCTTAATATTCGCGACAGAACCAGTTTCTTTAAATTTGGCTACTAGTTGGCGAACATACTCCGGGATTACATTTTGACCTGGATGCCTTTCGTTAAAACGTTGAGCTGTTCTTAAAAAGCATTGATCCTGGGAACCATAAATGAAAATAATTTCTACCCGTTCAGCTGTGCTGTACACCATTGTTAAAGATAAGAAGTGCTGCTTTTCGTTTAAACTGAACTGAAAGTTAACTGTTCTTAAAATAATAACACTAGTAGAAGTTACTTTTAAGGTAAATTCTGTGATAATAAAATGCGAATATTTATAAACAAATTTTTTTTTCGACAAAAAAAATAGCAAATAAACCCAAACGAAATACCGAGGCTTAAACTGTTTAGAATTCTTAAGAGATATCACTTAATATGCCAGGATATTGGTAGCAATCATTTTGAACATTTAATTAACTAATAATAAAAGATTTCAAAATTGTCTTTTCATTTATTGTTTTCCTTAATAAACAGAGAAGAATTTCCTGAAATGTACCTTTCTATGGTACTATTGGAAAGCATTTTTCAAGAGCTTCAAAATGATGTATCACTCGACCTCCCCTTTCTATTTAAGATTTTAAGGGTTTATCTCACCCTGTCCAAGGGGTTGCAGATAGGGGTGGGCTAATACGCTTGTTTTTGTTCCCCCTTCGTTTTATAGGAACTGTTTTTTGCGTTTTTTCTTCAGTTTTTCGTTTCTAATATATGGCCATTTCAAGTTTTTAAATTGTCACCCTGTATAAGACTAGCGGGAAGTGGGTATATACCGATTTATATTTAGGAATATAGATTGTATATCCTTAACTTTTCCTATTAAAGTTTTATGATACAGTTCGAATCTCTGATCTAACTTTAAGACAAGTATGAGAAATTAAGCAATAACCACAAGATATGCGATAGGTCCGTACTCTCGTTACACTTCACTGAAAGTTCTAATACTCACCCAGGGCTGCAAAACTTTCTTACAAAGACAAGGTCAACAATGTTTGTTGAAACTAATCAGAATAGAGAGACACTACCGTAGTCTCCTTAGCAAAACATGATCATAATAAACAGAGAAGAGTTTCCTGAAATGTACCTTTCTATGGTACCATTGGAAAGCATTTTTCAAGAGCTTGAAAATGATGTATCACTCGACCTCCCCTTTCTATTTAAGATTTTAAGGGTTTATCTCACCCTGTCCAAGGGGTTGCAGATAGGGGTGGGCTAATACGCTTGTTTTTGTTCCCCCTTCGTTTTATAGGAACTGTTTTTTGCGTTTTTTTCTTCAGTTTTTCGTTTCTAATATATGGCCATTTCAAGTTTTTAAATTGTCACCCTGTATAAGACTAGCGGGAAGTGGGTATATACCGATTTATATTTAGGAATATAGATTGTATATCCTTAACTTTTCCTATTAAAGTTTTATGATACAGTTCGAATCTCTGATCTAACTTTAAGACAAGTATGAGAAATTAAGCAATAACCACAAGATATGCGATAGGTCCGTACTCTCGTTACACTTCACTGAAAGTTCTAATACCTACTCACCCAGGGCTGCAAAACTTTCTTACAAAGACAAGGTCAACAATGTTTGTTGAAACTAATCAGAATAGAGAGACACTACCGTAGTCTCCTTAGCAAAACATGATCATTTGACTGGATTCAATTTAACTGAAAGGCATTTATTTTGAGACGTATTAAAATACTTCTTGTAGCCAAATATTACATAGTTTGGATTTACCTACATTACAATAGGTACCAAAATTCAGTAGAGACTCGTAGGCAAAAATTTAGAACAAAAATATTATTAAACACACAGACAGTCGTTATGCTTCAATATATATGTATAACACACGCCAGAGGAAGTGTAATTTCCCCTACTTCCCCTGAATAGCTGTAGATCAAACAGTTCTCGTTAAAGTTGATCTCGAAATTCCCTTTTTAAAGACCGAATCACGTAAATCAGTCATTACAAGAAGGGTTAGAACTACCAATAACAACAACAAAATTTATAACTTTCAATTATACTTCCCAGAGAGTCGTGTAACTCAGTTCCCAGTTAGAAAATTTTTGAGGCTAACTTTTATATATTCTATCTATCTACGCCGGCACAAAATTCCGCCACCCTGAAATTTTGGTAAAGTTTGATATTTTATAACTTTTTTTTTTTTATGCGATTTTCATGATTTTATTATCAGGTTGTAGATTCATTTATTGCGTTTTTCCTGAATTATTTTATAAGGTAACATTTTTTGATTAGGCTATATTACACAGGAGTAAACCCAACTGTTGTTTTTGTCGTAATTTCAAAACACCCTGTAGGAAATTGAGGTGGATAATTTTATTTACATACTGTTCCTGGTAATCTTTGATGTATTCTAAACATTTAGTTTTTTGTTTCATTCCATTATCTCATTTCTGCTGCGAGCTGTAAAATTTTAAATGAAACGCTGATATGAAGCATATTTTTATTAAGAAAAACAATCACTAGGTATATCGTAAAGTTAATTAACAAAAATAATTTTAATATCGTGTATTTCCTCTTCTCACAATTATGACAGCTTCCAGTCTTCGTGGCATCGAATGAATAAGGTTACATATCCTCTCTTGAGGGATAACCTGATCTTCTTCGGTCAGCGCCAGTCGTAAGTCTTGCAAGGTCTGTGGTTGTCCAGGACGACGACGAACGGTCCTTTTAAGTTGATCCCAAAGATCTTCGATTGGGTTGAGATCCGGGCTACATGCGGGCCATTCCAATCTTGGAAGTCAAACTCCATCCAGATATTCGGGCACTACATGTGCAAGGTGAGGGCCAGCATTATCATGCATTAATGTAAATTGGTTCCCAATGAAAGGAGCAAATGGAACTACCACTGTAGGATTTCCTCCTCAATGTAACGGTGGGCGGTTAGAGCTCAACTTTCAACAAACACAAGAATGGCGCGTGCTTCGATAGAAATACCCGCCTAAAGCATGAAACGCCATGATATGAGATTCGTTCTGATATGATGCAGTTAGCATTTCTACTTATGTTGTTTTCTACTTACTATTGTTCAAATACAGAGTTGGGCTAATAAAACAAAAATAGCTACATACTCTGCAAGATTTTAGCCGGCGATTAGTTCATTTTGATTAAACGGAAGTTTAATCCTCAAATTTCAAAACTTGTATTCTTAACAGTTTATTTTCTTCATTTGGTAGCTCTCCCAAATTTTGGTCCATCCCTAATAAAAAATAATCTGTATGAATTATTAAGAACAATTCAAGAAGTATTAAAATTATTAAATTACCAATAATAATAATCCGATAGATTTAGATTCTATTGCACCGAAAGATGAAATAACAAGTAACGTGACAATAATTATCAGATTTCTTATAAATTACCAATAACAATAAGAAATTCGTAAGATTTATATTCTATTTCACCGAAAGAAGAAATAACAAGTAACTTTGACAATAGTTACCGAGTTTCTTATAAATTACCACTAACAATAAGAAATTCGCGATAGATTTAGATTCTATTTACAGAAAGAAGAAAAAGCAAGTAACTTTGACAATAATTATCGGGTGTCTTATAAATTACCAATAACAATAAGAAATTCGCGATAGATTTAGATTCCATTTCACAGAAAGAAGAAATAACAAGTAACTTTGTAAATAATTATCGGGTTTCTCATAAATTATCAATAATAATCATAAATTCGATAGATTTAGATTCTATTTGTAGAAAGAAGAAATAACAAGTAACTTCGACAATAATTACCGGGTGTCTTATAAATTACCAATAACAATAAGAAATCCTATAGATTTAGATTATATTTCACAGAAAGAAGAAATAATAAGTCTTTGACAATAATTCCCACACGTAAATTACCGGGTTTCTAATGAGACGTAATCCTAGTAGATTTTAGTTTTTGAGGACAGTTTTTTAAAACGCATAAGAAGAGCTTTGCTACAACAACTCCTTTAATAATTCCTGTTAGTCTTCCAAATTGTCTTTAATATTATCAAAGAAATAATAGTAATGATTTCATTATTAGGGAATAAACTTTTCAAATACCTCTTTTATTTAGATTACTGGCGAAAATATTCTCTTTAAAGACAAAATCACTGAGCTTCCGTAACATGACAAGTGTTGAAACTAGAAATTAACCAATAGCCACAAGAAATGCCATAGATTGGATTACACTCTACAGAAACTTCTAAAACATTCCCCCAGGCTGGGAAAGTTTCTTATACTGACACGGTCGACAGTGTTTGCTGAAGTGGTTGGATTACAAAGGGGATACCGCTGTCTCTCTTGGGAAAAATAAAGTGGACATTTTCCTCGTGTATATTTGCTTAAATGGCATTTATTTTTGGATAGACATTTTGTAATCTCCGTAGACAATGTCTTGTACATTTAAGAAGCAACTGTGAAAATAAGGCATACGAGAATGTAACGTTAGTGTTTTTAATAGAAAATCCTTTCTTCTGAAAGTTACACTACAAGATGCGACACTCTCAGCAGAAGACCATGGATACTACATTATAACAGTAATACAGCAAAAAATAACACACACTAATATAAAAAAGGAATTAAAATTAATAAAAATCAGTTTGCTATTTGTAGATTGTTAGGTGTTTATACCTATATACTTATATAAGTAAGAATGCCTTTTTAAGGTTCGTTTTTGAAAAATCGCCCCGGCTTAAGTTGTAAACCCTCGTATGAATGTGGTAGTGAAACTTTATCTGCAAACAGATTATATTACTTAATTAATTAATGATTATTAGGTGAAACTATAGTAGTTTATAATGATGCAATTGCCCAAGTAGCAATTACCAACAAACGCGGCCTTCTTTAAATTGAGTTCTTAACTTAGCTGCTCGAATCCACATTTTCGAAATTCGAGAAACAAAGAGAAAGCCTCCCCCAGCACTTGGCTTAACTAATTTATCTCCACTGAATAAATATTTGCTTTACAATTTACAATTTTTGTCATTCCCTTATATGTTTAGGTGGAACGATTTTGTTCCTCTTTAATCAGAGCGTTAAGTTTAAGGGCAGATAATTTTAATGGTTGGAATAATATACACTACCCCTAATTAAAATAAAATTTAAATGTACAAGACTTTTAACACAACATTTTACCGTCCAATGAAGATTAATAGGCATAACAATCAAATATCAAAAAGTTTTAATAATAATAATAATAATAATATAAGAGGCTTTAACATTTCAGTTCCAATTATTTGAGAAAATAAACAATTTATTTTAATATATTCTTATTGGATGTTATTACTTTTGAATGCATTTCCATTTGCAAATCCCCCAATGGAGTAAAAAATTCGTCGAAGTCGATTAAATTGAGGCAAAGTTCCATAATTATGGGCGGAAAAAAATCAAAAATAAACACGAGGACTCAAAATATTTGAAAAATCTAAAATTTTGCGTTTCGGTTTTGATTTTTTCCTGACTTTGGTCGAAGAAATGTCCAAGAACAAATTTCACTTTCTCATTGCTACTTATTATTATCCACAAGATGGCATTTTCAGATCTTTAATGCGACGTTTCGTCTTTTTGTCACCATCATCATTTTTTTGCGGGCCTAGATTTTTTTTGTTTAAATTATGAAGGATGACCTAAATCTACGTTCAGCAGTAAACAACAACTACTGGTTGTCCGACGTTTTGTCCCTTAAATTGACCATCTTCATTTAAATACCCCTAGTACTGACTCTTAAAGCCAGCACATCCTTCAGGGCATTGAGTTTTACATTTTCAAATAATACCGAATTTAAAAATAAGTAAATTACAGGAACGTACTAGGGGTATTTTAATGAAGATGGTTAATTTAAGGAACAAAACAGCGGAAAACCAGTAATTGTTGTATATTGTTGTAAAACGCTGAATTTTTGATTTTTCCTAATATTTTGAAAGCCCTGTATTTAATTTGGATTTTTTTTGCGGCATATTATTGGCTCCATAATTACGTACTTTATATCTCTTACCGTTTCCGGAATCCAAATGGTGAAGGCCGAATACACCCTGTATTTAACGAACCAATTAATGTCTGTTATCCAAATTGTACAGTTCCTTATGCTATTTTCACGCAATATTAGATTAAATTTCACATTTCAACGCACTAGTGTATGGGTTTCGGCGTTATCCGGTTGTCAGCTGCGAGCGCTCCTCGAAACTGGTTTGATGAGCTTAAACAATTCTACTTCATGCTCAGGCGATACTATTTGTAATTAATGGAGGCCTAGTTGGGCACTCATTCTATAAATCTACAAGTTTTTTTATTTTTCCAATTGAACAGGGATTCTATAGAATCCCCATCCCTTTTTATCTTCTGTCTATTTCTGTTTTCATTCAGGTAACCGGTTTGATACGTCTTTGTTAGGAAAACAATCTACTGACGTGACGTGACTCACAGTCTTATCATATTGAGTTAAGAATTGCTAGTTTCTCCGCAAATAATATTTAAATTTAACACACAACCACTGGAAAACAACTTTTGTTTAACAATAAGGATAAATATGACAGTTGTTAATCTGGTAGTGTCAAACGTAAAAGCAGGTATTGAAGATGGCCGTCTCAATAAGACCTTCATAAAAAGTATTTACTGAACGTTCGAAGGCGACGTAATGTCTTTGTCTAAACACTGGATCTAGTGAAATTTTACTAAACCTAGCAACACTGTATTGACAGCTCGCCTCGTAGTGCCTGTTCTCATCAAATCAACTGGCTACCGGAACGCAACTTCAACGCGACACAGCACTAATGTTTAAATACGCGTGTTCCCACTGACTTAAGGCAACTCAACTGCAACGCAACTAGTTGCTTATGAGTTGCCCGGCATATCGCGTCGCCGTCTTCAGTTGCTTCCAATCGCGGTGTCATGGCGGACGAGTCAGCAAAATATTTAACTTTTGTGGCTCATTCGGTAAAACCTATAGAATTTAACCGGATCAATATTTCATTCCTGTGTCACTATATACGAACTATTGATTGATTGATTGATTCCAGTGGGAACGCAAGAGCAACTCAGCTGAAGTTGCGTTGTGGCTGCTTTGATTCCAGTGGGAACGCATGAGCAACTCAACTGAAGTTGCAGTTGCGTTGCGGTTGCTTTGGTGAGAACAGGCTCGTAAAGTCACTAGAGGAGAGTACCAAAATTCCCCTACTCTGGTAAAAGGGGAGAGCAAGCAAATTAGAGCAGTGGAACCACGAACAATCGTTTTTATGTCAATCACCTTCTTGTACTAGATTGCTACTAAACAAAGTACCTACTAAAAAGTACTACATTTTATAAACTTGCACATAGGAATGGATGGCAATATCTATCTAAAAAAGAAACGGTCGCGTCCCATACCCAACTGGCCATATTAAAGAAGAAGCTCGGTTCCGTCCCATAATAAATAGGGTTACACAGGGGTTGCCCATGCCTAACTCACGTCAATATTTATTATTTACCAGCCTCACGCTATGTTGAATATTTTGAAATACAAGTACTAGATTTGAGTTTGAAAGTACTAAAGTACTAAATGTCTTCAAAAAGTACTAAATACAGTACTATAGTACTATTGGTTACAGTGCTTCCGGCGAAAAATATATTCCTGATATTTAAGGTTAGGTCTTAGGTTATTCATCGACAAGCTGTGGCGGTGTCTACTTGTCAGTCGATATGTTTCGATTCGATAAAATCGATATATTTTTTTGGGAAAGACGATTTGTCATTAGTTGCAATTTTATAGGTTAACCTTGATGTAAGGCGAAACGGAAAGAGTGGTAAGGGGAAATAAGGCGCTTGATTGTGATTGTTGTTTGCCAAACCTCTATACTAATTCTAATGAGAATAATACAGGGTGTTATGGAAATGACTTACATTTAAACCTGCAAATCCCGGGTTTGTTCGGGTTGAACGAAAATAAATTGACGAAAAATAACCTTAAATGGCACTTTGAATTATTGTACGAAATATATAATTTATATGAAATCTGAAAAATTACGTGGCCGCTACTGAGGACTTTTGCAATCAATAGTTTATTGGGGCGGTGTTGTCATATATTGCAACACAGAATTGTAAGCGCACGTGTTCAGTTTTTGACAACAAGACGTCTTTGACCCCCGTTATCACTTCTTTTTTAAACTTTTTAGAAAAAAAATACTACCATTTTAAGGTACACACTCTCTTACCTTCGATCTTATAATTCGTTTTATAATTAAATTCCATAAAAATAAAACACAAAAGTAGTTTTGCAACAGAACCAACAATAGGTATATATCACACAAATTTGAAATCACATCACAATATTCCTTATTATGAATTATTTCACAAGAGAAAAAAATCGGGTAATGCTACAACTAACAAAACGTTTAAAATTCGTATACATCAAGCACGTGGAACCCTCGATAAAGTCATTTCACGCCCGAGTCTCGAAACATACTGAAGCTTTGATAGTCACGCGCGGCAGGTAGGTAGTATACCCTAGTGACCCACATTGTTACTAACTGAATTCAGATGGAACGGCACGACAGTATATGGGTAAAAAGGGTTTTTACCTTAGTAATTAGATATTCGATTTAAAAAAAAAGTATGTAGACTTTCTCTAGGACACCCTATGAGTCACCCATTTAAATATAATGATAATAAGTCATTTCCATAACACCCTGTATAATGAAGCCAAAATAATAAATACCTTTAAAAACTTTTAAAAAATCGTCATCTTAGTGACTAAATCATATTACTTTAAATTGCTGTATAGTTGCTAATTTACAAAACATTATAAAGTACTGTTTATAATAGGCACACGCAACTAAATGAACGCATTGTTTACGTAATGAACAATTTAAATTGAACCAGAGGTATTCATCGTATACCTTTTGTTTGCTTGTCATTTATAAAATACACAAAATCACTGCCCGGCGTTATAAAATGGGTAGCAGTTGTGCCGATTGTTTTGTAATATTCCAATTAAACAAACAAACTACGTCGGCTCATTTTAGATATTTGTTTTACAAATAATGCAATTGTCGTTACTCCCCCGCATATTTCTGATTTTTAGTCGGAATGAATATTCCGAAATACGGTAGTTTTAACATTAATTTGCACATGATATTTTTTAATTAATTTTTAAAATTAAAATTTTGTAGTTCTATTTACGTCAACATTTTTAAGCAATATTTGATTTCCCCAGTTAGTCACTCTCTATGTCTTGTATTTTATGTAATTTTTCATACATAATGAAAGAGATTGTTGATAATTGTTATTTATTATTTATATGTTGCTATTTTTATTAATGCTTATAAGAATGTATAACAGTGATACTAGAACTAAATGTTTCTCGAAATTATCCATTATCAGTGGTAAAACTATATGTTCTATCTGTTAGAATATTTTGTACGTAGAAAAAATACGCTCTACATCTACACTGATTATTAATGCATATTTAAATTTCGGTATAACTGCTGGATCTATTTCAAAATCGGAATCTTGCCCACCACTCAAAATACTAGGTATTTTTTGCAATGTTTGGAACGCTTTCTCTTTGGGATAGTCTGTACCAATTTTTCTTTCATTGGTTGGCCAATAGATCCTGGAATACTATTTGTTGCAGCTTCAAAATTTTTAAAAACATTAACGGATTTATAATTTTAACGGTAGCTGCTGTGAATTGAATACTTCCACTTTAAATTCAAAATAATTTTTAATGTTAAATTAAATTTTGTGCAAGTTCGGGTATGTCTAAAACTTCTTGACATTCTTGGACTTGCTTTATGTACACTCAAATTCTTTAAATTTATCGGCATAGTACATGGCAGCATTAAGCCAAGTTCCCCATCTTAAAATAGGTTCTGGGGGTAGATGGAGGAGCTTCTATAAACATTTTCTTAAATATAACTCCCTCTCTTAAATTTTTAGTGATCATAACCCCTTTCAAAAAGAGTCTAAAATCATATAGAGGTGGTTGTTCCGATCCTAATCTTATTAGTGTCTCCTCATCATTCACATTCCACACACTCGGTCCAGTGGTACTACTTATAGTAGACATACTCTCAATGGTTTGGCTACTATCCTTCGAAACAATGTTGTACTAGTATTAACTCTTTCAATTTCTTCTACAGATCACTTTATTCTAAATTTAGCTCCAGAGTGGTGGATAATTTCCACAAGAAATTTGATTTTAATTCAGTTGCCTGACATGTGTTTCGACGTTATCAGGTAATTATTAAAGGAATACAAGAATATATTTAATTCTACGTGTTTGGTGTGAACGTAGTTAGTAGTTACAACGATATATATTTAGGCTTTCTCTGGGACACCCAAGGACTCATCCATTTACATTTAATAAGTCATTTTCATAACATCCTGTATACAATAGTGTATCTCAATATGCCCAAGCTTCGCGGTCAAGGAGGATGTATTTTTCTGTACAAGATCCATTTAAAATCAGTAATAGTATATTACGTACCGAGGTGGAAAGTGTTTCATTCCTGTCGAGAGAGTCGGTAGTTCTCGATGCAGTAATGAAACTTTTCACCGAGGTTTGTACACTATTTTATTTACAACCATATCTAACATCCACTACTTATTATTTTGAATTAAAATTATTAATGAAAGATAAATGCCATTTTGACTTTTCCATTGAAAATTTAGACACAAATTTCAAATAACCGCAGGTGGTAAAATAATGTAGTTCATAAGACACATCAAGATGACAAATATCATTTTTTGAATATGGTTTCCATGTCACTAAACAATATATTATTTTAACAACAGAAAAATGCTCATCAGATGAGGAATTTGATTTTGCTGCTACTCCACCAGAAATTCGAGAAGCAGCAAAAATAGTAGAAAGTCTTCTGCCAACTAAAAGCCGCCCAAGATATGACAAGGCATATAACTGTTTCAAAGAATGGTGTACGGGAAACAAAGTTCAAATCCTGGTTCCGAGTCGCGCTACTAGCTTATTTCAGTGAAAATGCCAAGACAAAGAAGATATCAACGATTTGGTAACAATATTCAATGCTTTAAAATATCAGTAACTGCCTACAATAATGCCAATGTAATATTTAATGTAAATAAGTAAAACAAGAACCAATTTAATTTTTTATTTTTTATAAATATCATTAGGTTTATTTTAAAAAATCAAAAAAGATCATTGTCGTTAATTTTGTTTAATGAGTTGTCTGTTGGTGTGTTCGTATACTATTTTGAGATATCGATTTTTTTTTAAATTACAAAAAAATAATTTACTTTCCACCCGGGTGGAAAGTAAAAATAAAAAAATGTCAATTTTACACCTTTCAAAGATAGATGAAATGTCATCAGTACATGCATGGTTGCAAATAATAGGTATTTATTACACGAGTAAAGCAAACTGACAAGTTTATTTCCATTCTATAATAGATCTTCTAATTCCAGAAGGAAATTTATGTTGTAAAAGTCATCGGTCTGTATTATTAAATAATAACAATTCCAGAACACAAATTAACGAATTAGTGGCCCCTGCATACGTTCCTGCGATTGCGGTATTTCATTCGTGTTATATCGGTAGAAATGATTGACATGATCAACTCAGGGTCAGCTTTTATATTTGTTTTGCCAATTACGGCGCTTTTTGTAGGGGTGAAGTTAATTTAATGTTTGCTTAGTATTGGTTTAAACGAGAGTTTATTATTCGGTTACCGTTCGGATCAATTACACTGAGAGAATATTTTTACTAGCGTTTAAGTATATATTGCTGTAGTAGTAAAGTCGCTTTATTAATATTATCCTGCAGCTACAGGAAAGGAAAGATCTTATGCTGCTTACTAGATACTTTGCTAGAAATAAAGGTATATTTTACGTCAAGAAAAGGTCAGGTTATGTTTGGTAACGTTTTTAAGTACTTCATGAAAAATGTGTTCTACAATATAATATACAACTTCAGCACAATATACCGTTTCCTTGTTTAGGGATATTTATATCTTGACATTTAAATATTTAAAAACAAATTTATAACAAATTAAGCACTAAAAACAAATACCAATCTATGGAAAGTTATCATTTCCCAGACCACCCGATGATACCTTATACAATAAGGGCGTATTTTTGTCTACACAGTAGCACTTTAAAATACTATTTCAGATTGAATGATACTATCAAGAAAAGGAAGCCCTCTCCATTGATAGGATGCAACCACCAGCAGACCGGTTTCGAACTCATTTGTTCTCGTCAGTACAGGTAGTACCATTCAATCTGAAATAGTATTTAAAGTGCTACTATGTAGACAAAATACGCCCTTATTGTATAAGGATCATCGGGTGGTCTGGGAAATGATAATTTTTTTTGATATGTAAAACTGAAGAGAAGAACCATTAAAGTTATTTAGCAAACTGCAGCTATAGAATTTAAGGTCATGTCGGCATGTGCTTGTGTTGTATTTTATGTGGACGCAAGAACATTGGTTTGTTGAAACGGACAACGCCGAAAGTTGCCGTGAGTCACTGAACAAGCAACGAAGTTCGTTTTTCAAACAAAATATTTACTGTGCCAGAAAAAAAATCTCACAAAGAAATTTATATAGAGTTTATATTACAGTAAAGTGCATTCCTTCCCCAGCATATATAAAGATTAATGACAGGAAATAATATTTTTAAAGTGTTTTTTTAATTATCATTATAATTAAATATTCCTAAAATATCAAAGATTCTTCTAACAAGAATATCCAAGAAAATGGTTTCTACTGTCACAAGAAACCAATTTCGCTGTTACAGGTAGACAATATTCTATCCCAGTGTGGTGCGCAGCCCAACTTTAAAATAAAAATATTTTGAGGTCGCATAAATATAATTTTTCAAAAATATTTTGAAGTCTCAACATAAACTTTATTTTTCAAAAGCAGTATAAGTGATACTTTCCAGAAACTTTTTGAATAGTTTCTAAATAAATTTCATTTGTTGTATCATAAGCGAAAATAAAATAAAGTAAGATTTTCTAAAAAGGTTTAAGAAAATATTTACAAATTATCTTAAAAATTAATGGCAAAATTTTAATCATTGGAAAATAAAAGCAGAAAATAAATTAAAAATAATCTCATACCTTATTTTGGAATAAAAATAAAGATGATTTTTCAAAACACACACCATCAACTTTAAACTAAATTTCAAATTTTTCCTTTGTATGTTTTGATGGGTGCATGTGATGCCACAAAACCTGTCCAATAACAATTTTCTGCGTATTTAATATCTATAGAAAATTTCTCGAACCAAGTTGACCTCAAGACTTTTCTCACGGGGGCAATTCGGATTTTATTTACTTATTTCTATTTACAGAATTGGGAAAATTACTATCGAGGCTAGATTATCAAAATATGGATTGTTTTTACATTTTAAGAACTGCGAAATATATTTTCTATTATTGTCTTCGGATAAAAATAAGTACCCGTATACAAGAACTGCGAAATATATTTTCTATTATTGTCTTCGGATAGAAATAAGTACCCGTATACAAGAACTGCGAAATATATTTTCTATTATTGTCTTCGGATAGAAATAAGTACCCGTATACCCATAGGACATGTCAATTTAGTGCGTATTGTTTATAGGAAGTTTTAAAACCCTGGAAAATATCGTAGAAGGATTCGAGAAAAATATCGCGTTGACGAACAAAAGACGTCATGTTTAGAGTTATTTTAAATACCTCCTTTTAAATTATTATTTTATAAAAAGTGAGTGTTTCGTTTCGCAATGCAATGAATTTAAAAACTGTATTTGTTATAAACAATTGACTATGAATTTGGATGGCTTCCTAAAATATTTTGTAAAATTTGCTGTTTATTGAATTGAAAATCAAATATAACTTCAAAAGGATTATAGTGTGTTTTCATAGCAGACAAGGATTAACTCAGCAGCATCAAACAAGGTAATAAAGAAATTAGGCCAACTTGATCTGCAGTGATTTGCCCTAACAAACTTTGGGGGTGGTGTTTGAGATAAATATAGAGATAGGGCAAGCCACTACACCAGCTAAAATAATCCTAACCAAAGATTTTTAGCTAGAGCTTTTCTCAATTAGATTTAAAGAATAATATAACAATTCCTTGGAGGAATCTACGTTAAGAATAAAAAATACCTAATACAATATAGACTAGTATCACGCCTCAACAAAGACCTGGAAGAAATTCTGGTTTGGGGTGACATTAACCAAGTCGAATTTAACGCTAAAAAATCCAGGCAGCAGTTTTCTCTAAAAACGTTAACATTACAGAACCGGATATAGTCATGGACGAACACGCAATCCCACTGGCTTCATCTATTAATTTGCTGGGCGTCAATCTGGGAGGAAATATGTCTTGGTATAACCACGTTGTGGCAATCGCCAAGATAGCATTTCGGAAACTTGGTGTACTCTTCCGAACCAGAAAGTTATACACACCTCAACAACTTTTGACACTATACAAAGCCCAGATTCGACCATCACTAGAGTACTGCTCTCATGTCTGGAGCTCTGCGCCCAAGCATACTCTTCGGCTGCTGGATTCCATCGAAAGGAGGGCCATTCGTCTGATTGGAGACCACGAGCTGACGAAAAACCTCGACAGCCTAGAACATCGAAGACAGGTTGGGGATTTGACTCTCTTTTACAGATATTTTCATGGAAAGTGCTCAGAGCGAGGAAATTGAGGCACAAACACAATCAGTTCTTTTTCATGGGAACACTCCTGGAAACACTTTATGTACACACAGTAATAGTGAAACAGAAGCGATAGTTAGCTTTTGAGAATACAATAATACAGATTATACTATAGATTATTAGATTTTATTACACGCGACGAAATTTGACATCCAGAAGAAACAACTGGTCTTAAACTGAGCAAATTAGTTTCGTCAATAAAAACAATACTCAAAGATTATTTATGGACTGGCAAGATACACGCGTAAACCGAAATAACATATCGGGTTGCTGCGACTGTCTTGGTTATCGACGAAATACAACGTATCCGGCCGCTGGTTGGTCATCAACTAACAGCCAGCAAGCGTGCGGCGCGATACGAACACGGCTCAGCCGTTGTAAGCCGTCAAGAGGTCATTGGCATTTGGCCTAGTGACATACGTGCCTATTTCAAACTTATTTAATACTATTCTTTATGTTTGTTCTCGTTGTTTAAAACATTTTTTGTCGTAAAGTTTCTTAAATTAATTGTATAATAAGGAATTACAGAATGAGAAATTGTTTAAATTATTTATTTTGTCTAAGGAGTTTAAGGTGTACATATGACAACACCGGTCAAAATTCGCTTCTTGTTTTCATGTATCGCAGTGCCCCACAGGTGTTTTTCTGGTTTCACGTCAGGTCACTTTTACCGCTGAATGAATTGAAATCGCCATTTATGGGTATTTTTCTTCAATTTGTCTTTATCTCAAGAATTGCCGGTTTAAATATAATACGTCATTTCCATAACACCCTGTATTGTTTTATTTCCCTCGGTTGTTTTTAAGGGAAAAATTCTAATCCTAATCAAATGAGTGCAACCCCGCATTTCTGAGGCACGAGGCGCCATTTCAGGGTCTTTGTTCATTTTTATTTAAATTTAAAAAAATAACGCATTAACGGCAAAATACTGCCGGACAGAAAATTGAGTGAAGGAAGACAAAATGACGAGCGATCAGATTAGCAATTACGGGATCCATTTAACTTTATAATAATGATAAGGGCGGGCGACGATGTATAAAGAATTGACGTTTTATTAAAAATGCGAGAGTAAAAGCGGGGGTAAGAAAGATTTATTTTCTTGCCGCGCGTAGGGTTTAACTGTTTTATGGTTACATTTTTTAATGGCGAAAATATGGCTCGTGCAGCCGAAATAGCAGCATTTGATTCCGACAAACTTTTGAATTATTATTTTGAATTAAAATTATTAATAAAACATAAATGTGATTTTGACTTTTCCATTGAAAAATTAGACAGAAATTTCAAATAACCGCTAGTGGTAAAATAACGCCGGTAATAATACACATCAAGATGGCAAATATCATTTTTTTAATATAGTTTCCATGTCACTAAAAAATATATTATTTTAAAAACAGAAAAATGAGATGAAGAATTTGATTTTGCTGCTACTCCACCAGAAATTCGAGAAGCAGCAAAAATAGTAGAAGAAGATATTCTGCCAACTAAGAGCCGCCCGAGATGACAAGGCATATAACTATTTCAATGAATGGTGTACGGGAAACAAAGTTCAAAATCCTGGTTCTGAGTCTGCGCTACTACCTTATTTCAGTGAAAATGCCAAGATAAAGAAGATATCAACGATCTGGTCACAATATTCAATGCTGAGGACCACTCTATCAATTAGGGAAAAAGTAGACATATCTAAACATGTGTGTTCGTATATTATTTTGAGATATCGATTTTTTTTTAAATTACAAAAAAATAATTTACTCTCCACCAGGGTGGAAAGTAAAAGTAAAAAAACGTCAACTTTCCGCCTTTCAAAGATAGATGAAATGTCATTATTACATGCATGGCTGTAATACACGTAATTTTCGACCCCGAAACAAGAGAGGAAAATGGTTCTTTTCCTCCCGAGGGGGAAAAATCGTCCTCTAAGTTTCTTAAAACTTTTAATAAGTGAGAGTTTTCTTTACTCAGCCTATATAATTTTGTAGGAAGGAGATTTTTACAGAAATCTTTACGTACACATTACAGGGTGTCCTACCTCTTAAAATACTAATTCAGATTGAATCTCAGTGTTGCCAGATTATTTTCAATAAATTTCTTTCATTTAACCTGAAAAATTCTTCATGCAAGGGTCCCCGGATGAAACAACCCGAACAAACCGGAACACACACAAAATAATAATAGGTATGATATATTGTTCGATTCAGAATATAAATTCGATTTTGCACAAAATATCGTCGGAAATATTCGGAACTTTTTAAATTTGAAAACTTGACGTGGCAAAACTCACTAATGCCCAACTTTTGTCTAATTTGACCGTTCCTGTATGCCCTATGGTTAACGAGATCACTGTAGAATGCATTATTATCTGGGACACACATAAACCTTCTTTAAAAAAATATCATTGACCTAAATGAAAAAGAATTGATGTAAAATATTTTCACATTTCCAAGCTTGCTAGGCAACTTTGATATAAGTTGACATTTGTGTATTTAAAACGTTTATTGATTAAAAAATAACAGTTAATTCGATTCCCTTTGAGATTTTCAGTAAAATTTTTATTTACCCATTAAAATGTCTTATTGTTTACTGTCAAACAAAAGCAGTGGTAGCCTGGTAGGGTTGTTTGCCATACTTCTTCATCTATCAAATAACACTATCTAATAATAAGAAATTCCATATTATTAAAATGCGGCATTTGTGATCTCATCTCGAACTTTGTGGATAATAGAAATAAGTTGATATAAAGCCAACATCAAAAGCAAAAATGCAAAGCTCATTTAACAACCAAACTACAATAAGATATTAATGGGTAAAAAAATTTCAACTGAAAATCTCAAAGGCGATCAAATTAACTTTGTTATTTGTTGATAACTCGAAAAGGAATAAAGCATCAAAATCCAGTAAAATAAAAAGAACTTTATTGTGGATTTTGAAAATTAACGGCTTCCAACGATCTAAATTACTCTACAATTATGTAGTAGTGAAAAAACACATGTTTCCCTTTTCTAATTATAACGTTTTGAAGAGCCCGTTGGAACACGGCTAGCATAATTCATATTTCATGTATCCTTCCGAGCGAGAGAACAGCATTTGTCTGCCTCTAAACTGCAAAGGCAACAGCCATGTAACCGAACAATTAAACCCCTTTTGTAAAAGCGCTAATGCAAAGGAAACAATTCACTGCTGTTTATCTTGAATACACAGTTTTAACGCGAAATACATGTCAGCACGAAGAGTGTTGTTTAAAATTTATTGACGGAGACATGCATGGGATGATCCCTATTACATTTAGATATAGTAAGCATCCAGAGAATAAAGTAGATTATACGAGTCAATAATGATAGCTATTATTCCCAAGGAATATTTACGAACCGAGTTTGCGGCGAGGGAGTAACATTCTGAGGAAAGAATAGCTATCATTATTGCGAGTAGTATAATTTACTTTATCTATGAGTAATTTATTAATTTGAAATTTTAAATGAACAATTTTATTTGTCAATAACACTAAAATTAGTAATATTACAATTAATTACCTGAATTGGTTGTGAACTATAATTAATTTTGGAAGAGTTCTTAATACAAATATTTGGAATTTCGGTTGATGTAAAGAAAGACGATGTTTCATTGCTCTATATCTGTTTAGCAATAGTATTTGCTGTAGTTGTTCTGTTTCTCACAGACTGATGTATTCTTCAGCTACATGTGTAGCTCTCCAGCCCCCATGACGCTTTAATACAGTTATATCGTCCCCTACATCAATGTACAGAGTGCCAGATGCTGCTGCGTAGCGCTGTCTCGTAGAAGACAAAATATCATCGGGATATTATCCATCACTGAACGTAGATTTCAGTCCTCTTTCATAATTTATATATTGTATTTTAAAAAAATAAATGGTGACCCAAAGACGAAACGTCGCATGAAAGATCTGATAATGCCATCTTTTGGAGAATAGAAAGTAGCAATGAGAAAGTAAAATTTATTTTTGGACAAACGAACAAAGTCAGGAAAAAATAAAAAACGAAACGCAAAAATTTAGATTTTTCCAAATATTTTGAAAACCCCTGTATTTATTTTTGATTTTTTTGGGGCATATTATTGGGCCATAATTACGCAACTTTGGCCCAATTTAACCGACTTCGTATCTCTTACCGTTTCCGAAATCCCAATGGTGAATGCCGAATTTGTAACACCCTGTATGGATCGAATTGGTTCCCGCTGGGACACTACTGGAAAACTACTAAAACAGTAAGGGCGAAGTTTAGCAGAGTCCATAAAAACTATTCTCACACTAAACATCTAAATATACTTTTTACTACTTTTTTTTTTGTTCCAGGTACGTTAAATCAAGAAAATTTTCCACTTCCAGTCTTGTAAGTATAAAGCTGAGCTCACATTATGTCGCCGAAATTACTTATGATAATAACCGCGTTGTTGATTCAGTCACTGACGAATGTTCCTTTTGAGCCCCTCTAAGGTTTCTCTTTATACCCCTTGCACTGACATTACGCACAGGTACATTGTGAACTTGGAAATGTTGTCGAACATCACGTAGAACTTTGATTATTGAGTTAAATTTGAGAACATTCTCGACACAATAAATGCGCTGGGTTAAAGACCAACGCTCCCTTTTGTTAACTGTCAACTATTAATTAATTGTCAACATTTCTCCAAGGCATACTATCTCAAACCATTATTAGATTAATTTAAATTTCTCCTCTAATTGATACTTATTATCCAAATAATATAGTCCATTCCATTTTACGGTTCCTGTATTGGTTAATTATATTAATTTGATTGACTCTTAAAAGTCATACTAGAAGTTGGCACTGCCTAAATAGAACCATTTGATCAATAGCATTAACAGAAAAATTAATTTTTTCTTCATTAATTTCCCACCTGCATTATGTTTTTATTGAACAGGTGGACCAGCAAGTTTTACTTACCCTTCTATCAAATTAAAAGACTATTCTGACCATGGTGTAAGGCATAATATGCAGGAAATAAAAATCCGATCAATATTTCCATCCAACTTATTTGCCGAAAAACGAACTTTTTAACATATTTAATTGCCTTAGAGCTCTCAGATTTTAAATTAAAAAATATTTATTAAAGAAATTCAAGCTGTCAAGTAAAAATTTCCCTCGCTAATAATTCCTTTCGCATTTCTGTAAGAAACGATTTATATTTTGTAGGAGTTGTTGGGGTAATAAGCTGGTTTCTCCACTACTAACCATTCAATCACGTATATTTTCAGCTTGTGAAATCACTTTTCTTAACCTCCTGCCAGAAATCATTATTATTTACCTCCATTATTGACCTAGGTCAATAATTTTTTTTTTATGATCAAACACAAGCACTATAGGAAAAATCCTTTAGGGCACTCTGGGAGTGGTGCGTGTGCGCAAAAAGCGATTCACGTTGGTTTTGAATCGTTGGAGGTTATATTCGTTGGGAAAAACGACCTCGGGAAGATCGTTCCATAAGGATGATGTCCTCCAGATGAAAGAATTCTTAAATAATGAAGTTCGAGGAGTACTAAGCTTAACCACATATAGATGGGCGGCCAGTGGTTCGTCGTGTATTTCTGCAATTCGTCGCTCTGGGCGGAATTAAGAGGGCAAGGTCAGCTGAGCACCTTCCATGAAAATATCTGTCAGAACAAACTATCAAACTCTTGAAAGCAGGCAACCCGAATACTTCAAATTATAATAATCTGACAGCAAAAATTCTGTGAAACTTCAAATCATGGGTATCTTGACTGAAATTATTAATATAGCAGATAAAAGGAATAAAATTAATAAATTAATAACTACAGAAAAATGTTGTAAATGGCTTAGTAGTGGAAAAAATAGTATATTAACCACGGGTCCTTAAATTACCGGACAGTATTTTTATGGTATAATCTAGGCACCCAAAATACGACAAGAAGTTCATATAAACACAATAGCGTACTTCTAATCCTTGGTTACTAATATGATATTAAGTAAATTGCCTTTAAATTATCATTACAATTATTTTTTCTTAAAATTGCTACACAGGGTGTCCTTAAATTAGCTGGCAATATTTTTAAGGTGTAATCTAGGCACTCAAAATACAACAAGAAGTTCATATAAACAAAAGCGTACTTCTAATCCTTGGTTAATAATATGATATTAAGTAAATTGCCTTTAAATTATCATTACAATTATTGTTTCTTAGAATTCCTACACAGGGTGTCTTTAAATTAGCTGGCAATATTTTTAAGGTGTAATCTAGGCACCCAAAATACGACAAGAAGTTCATATAAACACAATAGCGTACTTCTAATCCTTTGTTAATAATATGATAATAAGTAAATTGCCTTTAAATTATCATTACAATTATTATTTCTTAGAATTCCTACACAGGGTGTCTTTAAATTAGCTGTCAATATTTTTAAGGTGTAATCTAGGCACCCAAAATACGACAAGAAGTTCATATAAACACAATAGCGTACTTCTAATCCTTGGTTAATAATATGATATTAAGTAAATTGCCTTTAAATTATCATTATAATTAGTTTTTCTTAGAATTCCTACACATGGTGTCCTTAAATCAGCGGGCAATATTTTTAAGGTGTAATCTAGGCACCGAAAATACGACAAGAAGTTCATATAGACACAATAGCGTACTTCTAATCCTTAGTTAATAATATGATATTAAGTAAATTGCCTTTAAATTATCATTACAATTATCTACACAGGGTGTCCTTAAATTAGCTGGCAATATTTTTAAGGTGTAATCTAGGCACTCAAAATACAACAAGAAGTTCATATAAACAAAAGCGTACTTCTAATCCTTGGTTAATAATATGATATTAAGTAAATTGCCTTTAAATTATCATTACAATTATTTTTTCTTAAAATTGCTACACAGGGCGTCCTTAAATTAGCTGGCAATATTTTTAAGGTGTAATCTAGGCACTCAAAATACAACAAGAAGTTCATATAAACAAAAGCGTACTTCTAATCCTTGGTTAATAATATGATATTAAGTAAATTGCCTTTAAATTATCATTACAATTATTTTTTCTTAAAATTGCTACACAGGGTGTCCTTAAATTAGCTGGCAATATTTTTAAGGTGTAATCTAGGCACTCAAAATACAACAAGAAGTTCATATAAACAAAAGCGTACTTCTAATCCTTGGTTAATAATATGATATTAAGTAAATTGCCTTTAAATTATCATTACAATTATTTTTTCTTAGAATTCCTACACAGGGTGTCTTTAAATTAGCTGGAAATATTTTTAAGGTGTAATCTAGGCACCCAAAATACGACAAGAAGTTCATATAAACACAATAGCGTACTTCTAATCCTTGGTTAATAATATGATAATAAGTAAATTGCCTTTAAATTATCACTACAATTATTTTTTCTTAGAATTCCTACACAGGGTGTCTTTAAATTAGCTGGCAATATTTTTAAGGTGTAATCTAGGCACCCAAAATACGGCAAGAAGTTCATATAAACACAATAGCGTACTTCTAATCCTTGGTTAATAATATGATATTAAGTAAATTGCCTTTAAATTATCATTACAATTAGTTTTTCTTAGAATTCCTACACAGGGTGTCCTTAAATCAGCTGGCAATATTTTTAAGGTGTAATCTATGCACCGAAAATACGACAAGAAGTTCATATAGACACAATAGCGTACTTCTAATCCTTAGTTAATAATATGATATTAAGTAAATTGCCTTTAAATTATCATTACAATTATCTACACAGGGTGTCCTTAAATTAGCTGGCAATATTTTTAAGGTGTAATCTAGGCACCGAAAATACGACAAGAACTTTATAGGAACATTTCCCTAAACATATCGCAGAAAATTCACAATGAGCGATGTTTGGTCCGTATGGATATCTATAGACGTCTTATTGTGAGCATTATATTTAATAATTGGCTATATCCTATCTAAACATGTCACTGCGCCAGCACCATAAAAGCGTTTTTATAACCCCCTGTTCTTATTACCCAATCTCCCCCTACCTTGACCGACTTCGCGAATATCGGCACAACTCTGCTCCCTATCGACCGCTCTCACATTCGAACACTCGGGCCGTAAATTCAATCCGAAATTATATTTTGACTGTCTGAACAGCGACTGTGAATGAATCGAGCAGGCTTTGGAAGCTGTTGTGGCAAAAATGGAATTAGAGTAATGGATTTCGACGGCATTGTTTTTAGGGAAATGCAAGAAGTGGATGCAACAAAATTTAATCGTTGTCGAACGAACGGCTTGCTGTAATTTAATCCATTGTTAAGCAGGAATAGAAACTGCGAAAATGGATAAAATAACTCATATGGGTCATTCTTTTACAAACCGCACACTTTTTCATATTGACATTTCAGAATTGTCCGGAATTTGTTTTACAACTTATATACATACAATTAGTGGACACGTATTTCAGGATTTTGGTGAAAAACAAATTATTTTCCTAGGTATCCACATATTAATTTTTGATAATTTAACGTGCATTTACACATGCATGGATTTAGTGGCGCCAGTGGTCGCGCCAGTTCAATTTGCACGCCAATAAAGGTTTACACTTTGTTGAGAAAACAAAAATAAGTAACACGTCAGTTTCATTTTTAAAGTGTTTTTCATAGTGCGTACTATGTCGAGTGAACTTTCCGAAGCCTGTAAAATAGTCACTGAACTTTTAGTGTAAAAAAAGAAATACAGGAATAGAAACGACGAAAAGGCCGTGTCTGGGTTAAACCATGGATTGATCGTCGACCTGCTTTGGGTGCACATCCCATAAACACGGATAAGATTCATACCCTTCAAGAAATTTGATTGTCAGTTCGCTGACCACTTTGTTTTACCCATAATAAACTATATTCGCCGGCACAAAATTCCGCCACCCTGAAATTTTGGTCAAGTTTGATATTATACAGGGTCAGCAAACGAAGCGTGGACGGAAGATTAAATCGTTATCGAAGAACTTATCAACAATACTAAAACATCTTGAGATATTAGATTAAAGGCGGCATGTTTTAAAAATATTTTACATTATACAGGGTGGCCCAAAAAAGTGTGACAGCATAAAGTTATATTTTTTTAAATGGGACACCCAGTATTTTATTGCATATTTAGGTTCGTATTACTATCGTTTATAAGTGCCTCAAATTTTATTTAATTTGGTTTTGTAGTTTCGGAGAAATAAATTAGAAACTAAAAAAAAAAGTTTTGCAGTCCTGAATAAAAAAATCAAAAAAAAAAACAATCCAGAACTATTTTTTTAACCTCGGCAATAAGTGAAATTTATGACAAGAGGTCTAGAGATACTATGAATGTAATTGCGTTTATTTATTTTTGGGTGTTCATAATAAGCTCTCAAAAAACCCACATTTTAAAATAATTTTCCTCAAGTTTTTCAAATGGAACACCCTGTATATTATTTGACGTAGAATTCATAGACAATTTTTTTTTGTAATACAAGCATATAAGTTATATCCAGCCTTTTTCGAAATAATGGTAAATATCATAAATTATGTTGTTTAAATAGAATTTTTATTTCGACGACTGAACTGTAAATAATTTTATTTGGCTGTCATAGTGACAATCTAAACAAAAAAAAATCATGGCAACTCGCTTAAGAATAAAAAATAAAATTAAATAAATAAAAGTTGCAAAAATGTAGCCTTTTAAAATTTATATCGAAATAACTAAAATACTGTAATCTCTAAGAGTAAAAGGAAGCTATTTTGAACATTTACTTTAGTTTACAATTATTAGTCTAGTCGCCTATAACAAAATTTCCCAATAAAAGTCTATTTAAACAACATAATTTATGATATTTATAATTATTTCGGAAACGGCTGGATATAACTTATATGCTTGAAAAATTATTTTACAATGTGGGGTTTTTGAAAGCTTATTATGAACACCCTGTATAAAATAAATAAACGCAAAATTCATAGTATCTCTAGACCTCTTGTCATAAATTTCACTCAATGCCGAGGTTAAGAAAATAGTTCTGGATTGTTTTTTTTTTATTTTTTATTCGGGACCGCAAAACTTTTTTTTTAGTTTTTAATTTATTTCTGCGAAACTACAAAACCAAATTAAATTAAATTTGAGGCACTAATAAACGATAGTAATATGAACCTAAATATGCAATAAAATACTGGGTGTCCCATTTAAAAAAATATAACTTTATGCTGTCACACTTTTTTGGGCCACCATGTATAATGTAAAATATTTTTAAAACATGCCGCTTTTAATCCAATATCTCAAGCTGTTTTAGTATTGTTGATAAGTTCTTCGATAACGATTTAATCTTCCGTCCACGCTTCGTTTGCGGACCCTGTATAACTTTTTTATTTTTTTATGGGATTTCATTATCAGTTTGTAGATCAATTTATTGTGTTTTTGCTTAATTATTTTATAAAGTAACATTTTTCGATTAGGCTATATTATACAGGAGTAAATCAAACTGTTGTTTTCTGTCGTAATTTCAAAACACCCTGTAGGAAAATTGAGGTGGATAATTTTATTTACATACTGTTTCTTGCCATCTTTGATGTATTCTAAACATTTTATTCCTTGATTCATTCCATTATCTCATTTCTGCTACGAGTTGCAAAATATTAAATGAAACGATGTTATTTTTAGAAAATGTATGTCATGGATATTTCTACCGAAGCACGCACCAATCTTGTAATTGTTGAGTTCTAATCGTCCATCGTTACATTGAGAAAATCCTAGAAGAAGTTGTTGTTCCATTTGCTCCTTTCATTGGCAACCAATTTATATTAATTCATGATAGTGCTAGACCACGTTGCACATGTAGTGAGCGAATATTTTGATGAAGTTGGAATGGCTGGCCCGCATGTAGCCCGGATCTCAACCCAATCGAACATCTTTGACATCAACTTAAAAGTGCCGTTCGTTGTCCTCCTTTATAACCATAAACCTTACAAGACTTATGACTGGCACGACCCGACAAACCCACGAGCACAAATGGAAGCAGCTTTAATATGCATTGGCATACTTTCACTAAGGTTCCGATGTAATTCTGATCAATTTGCTGCCATTCTTTAAACAGGATGAGACAGGACAATGAGCTGATGTAAATTTTCAGGAGCAGGTATCAGAGGTCGTATTTTTGTGCCCAGTATATCGCAAGTATGTTTTATTGGGTTTACAACGGGGACGTGGGGGCTAATTCATTTTTTGAGGTTTCGACCTCATCTAAACACTCGTTAACAATTATTGCAATATGTGGTCGAGCAGTATCCTGCATCAGCATAAAATGTGCTCCGATGCTGGAATGTTGCTGTCCACTGTAATCACTTTAGTTGTTTTTCTACGGTACAAGAAATGGTTATTGTAATGTTTCTGACGTAATCGTATCTGCTAAAGAAACTAAAGTATTGAAATGAATCAAACATAAAAATGTTAAGAATAGATATAACTTGAAAATTAAATTACAAATTAAAAATTTCGTCATCCCCATCACTCTATAGAGTGTTTCAAAGTTTGAGTCAAAAAACATTTATTGTTTCAACCTGTATAATATGGACGTATTCTTAACTTTCATAAAATCTTACACATGATTTTCAATAAATTTACCACCAATATAAAAAAAAAGAATAATAAAAGTCGGACTTAAAATTATTCACTATGAAAATCCTTCCAAACATTGCATGGATCGATTATTTTGTCTGTGAGTATATTATTTGGCTGTGTAGTGTAAATCGCATACATGATTTTGTTTCCATTATGTCTTGCTTTCAATTTTAAGCTCTTTCTAGTTTATCTGTTCCTAAAATGGAATAGTTATGTTAAACGTAGCCTTAAATTATCAAGAACTTGATTTAAAAATAAATCCTTTTAAGAGTTATTTGCCAGTAAATATTAAATATAAAATAAAATAAAAGAAGCAATAAATAACTACAAAATAAAAACTGTATTTGTAAATTGACTTATTGCAATATCATAAATAAATTCGGAATTATCGAAAAATAATAAACTGTGGCCTCAATAAATATTTTCAGTTTTATATAATCCGTAAGATAAATAGGTTTTATGTAAATGTTTGTGGAATATTTTGATTGTAAATGAAAATCCCATGGGATTTTTTTCGCTTAAAAATCGAGGTATAAAAATTTCGAGGCCATACAGGATTTACAATCAAGCGAAATTTACTCTCTCTACGAATATTGAAAATGCACGTAAAATCAATGAGCTGTTAAGGTCATTGACAATTTGAATAATAATAACTATTAGAAAATAGATTCTAGAGCTTAGGAGAGAGCAGCTTACGTCCTGTAACGTCTAATTGTACGGGGTAGCGAATAAAAACTAGATGCATGTAAATTTCATAAAATTTAAATTTTACATATCTTACATAAAAACTAAATCAATTAGAGATATATCTGGGTTAGACACCGGCCCATGCCACTCGAAGTAACAAGAAAAAATACAATTTCTTCTAAACACGTTATATTCTCGAAAAATATTTCGTAAACAATCACTGCGTCGTTTTATCACTTTTGGCTTTTGCTAAATTAAATATTAAAATCGATTTGACAAATAATGTATATAACGCGGCGTCTACACATAAGGTTTGTTCGTTTCACGTTTTACCTGACGTTTCAGGTATTCAAGTTATACTGCAGACACCAGAAATCGTGATTTTTTTAAAAAGTTTTTCACCGATCGCCAGATTATTCATAAAATCATCAGATCTGGTAAAATTTCACCAGACTTAGTTAGACAGTCAGGTAAAATATCAGGTAAGACGTCAGGTGAAATCTTATATGTGGAGGCCGCTTCATACAGGGTGCTACGCAATTATCTTTTCATTTAATTATTCATTTGTAAGATTGCATCGTTATTTTCGAATTTTTGAATTAAATGAAAAGATAATTACATAGCACTCACAACAAATCCAAGCAGCCAAAAACACAAAACTGGCAGAGAGTGCAACAGTCTAAATAACACCGCTATCGCAATATATCAGTAACAATATTTAAATTAGTCAAAAAGAATATTTTAAACTGAGATTTAAAATGTTTTTCATCTTCAATATTTCGTATTTCCAAAGGTATTTTGTCGTATAATTTAGGACCCAGATATGATTTAAAGTGTTGATTCAAACTGTTGTTACAAAGGGTTGTGTTTAAAAGTTTATTTTCAACTCCTCTTGTGCAATACATATGTACTCTATATCTCGAGTCATACTTTTCATTGTTATGTATAAAGTTGCAAATAGTTATAATACAGCGTGTTATGGAAATGACGTATTATATTTAAACCGGCAATTCCTGAGATAAAGACAAATAACCATAAATGGCGCTTTCAATTAATTCAGCGGTAAAAGTGACCTGAGGTCAAACCAGAAAACACCTGTGTGGCACTGCGATACATGTAAGCAATCAAAGAATGCTGGCCGGTGTTGTCATATGTACACTTTAAACTCTTTAGACGAAATAAAATAATTTAAACACTTTTCCATTCTGTAATACCTTTTTGTACAATTAATTGAAGAACATTTACGACGGACTATGTTTTAAACAATCCAAAAAAAAAACATATGGAATAGTAATAGCCACCTACGTCACTAGGTCAAATGCCAATGACCTCTTGACGTCTTACATCGGCTGAGCGAAGTAGTTTCATATAGCGCCGCACGCTTGCGTCTGTTAGTTGAAGACCAACCAGCTGCCGGATACGTTGTGTCTCGTCGATCACCAACACACTCTCAGTAATCCGCTCTGTTTTTTTGGTTTACGCGTGTATCTTGCCCGTCCATAAATAATCTTTGAATATTGTTTTTATTGGCGCGTTTCTTCTAGACTCGTCGCGTGTATTATTGTATTTTTAAAAGCTAACTATCGGTTCTGTTTCACTGTTACTGTGTGTACATAAAGTGTTTCCAGGAGTGTTCCCATGAAAAAGAAGAAAAACTGATTGTGTTTGTGCCTAGATTTCCTCGCTCTTTAGGTATAAGGATAAATACAACTAGGTAGAAAATAATTTATTTTTATAATTTTATATGGAATTTTAGTTTTACATTAAGTTTGGCAACATTGCCATTGGTTCTGGGTGAAATGTTGTACAGTAGCGCGGACTGACCTGTGAGTAAGAGTGTTTTGACTCCACTTTTAAAACGGTCGATTTAAAAAAAATAAAATATGTAGCGCTTCTCTAGGACACCCAAGGAGTCACCCATTTAAATATAAAACGTAATTTCCATAACACCCTGTATATAAACTTATTTGTTATTTATGTCCTATTGTTGTTTCCGAATTTTTAATACTATAAGAATATTATAAGATATTATGAAAAGGTAATTGCGTAGTACTCTGTATAGACTTTATTTGTAGAAATGATTTTTATTTTTATTTAGCAAAAACCAAAAGTGTAAATGTTCCGTTCATTGTTTACGAAACGTTTTTTTAACCATATTAGAAGAAATTGTAATTTTGTGTGGTATGGCGATACATTTGGGCCAATGCCTAACCCAGATATATCTCTAATAGGTTTAATTTAAAAAATAATTTGAATATTCGGTAATTAATTGGCGTGGCGTATTTTATTTATTTATTCAAATATATATATAATACTAGATAGAAAACCTTATTTCTCTATACCTGGCACCAATAACATTTTTGACGGCACGTGAAATACGAATATTAACTAATAAACCTCAGCTACATACAGGGTGTTATGAAAATGATGTATTATATTTAAATGGGTGATTCCTTGGGTGTCCTAGAGAAACGCTACATATTTTTTTTTCAAATCGACCGTTTTAAAAGTGGGGTCCAGTCCCATAAAACCACAACTTATCCGGCGTATTTATCTACCTACTTGTATTTATCTTTATACCTCTATGCACAAGTTTTTTAAAAATACACTCAGATCAGATCATTAGATTTTATTACACGCGACGCGACGAAATTTGACTTATTCGTCGGCGACATTCCATTTTTCTGTCAAGTCAAATATCCAAAACAAACTACTCGTTTTAACTGAGCAACTTAGGTTCGTCTATAAAAACAATGTCAAACAATATACAAAGTTTGGACGAGTAGCAAGAAAATCATTACAACTACTATACGCGTACCTTCTGAAATCAAAGCGGATAGCCGAGAGTGTAAATGGTTATCAACAAAGGCGACCGCATTCTAACGCTGTTCTTCTATTACTGACACTTGCAACAACGAATACTTATAAACAGGAAGAAGACAAACAGCCGTGTTAAGAAATCGAAGCAAGTATGAACAAACGAACAAACCCGGCATCCATTACGTCTGGCATCAGCTGACAAACGCACGTGCTTTTCAAATGTCACTTTTGTCCAAATTTGTATTACTGTAAATATTTTAAAGTGACATTTAACCAACAAAAAATATTCAAAAACCTTTTATTTGATTTACTAAGTGGTGAAAATCAAATATAAGAATTCTGACATGTTTTAAGCTGTAAATATCACTTTAAAATAATCCTTACACACTCTTATATCATTTTTTGAACTAGTAACGTAACTACAAATAATAAATTAAACTTCAGAAATAAGCTTGTAAGTAGTTTTATTAAAAAAGTAAATCATAATTTACATAAAATATTTTATCATCTTCAACTGGGCTCTAGGTCCTAGCAAATATTTCAAGCTTCAAGTCCAAGCATATTTTTCGGCCCCATATGATTTAGCAAAAGAAATTATTATTGATGCTTACTCTCAGTAAAGGTGACTAAATGAGTATTTCAATTACAAATTACTCACTTGCACCAAAAAGGAAACGTTTTTCGTGAAAAGATTAGAAAATTAAAAATTATTTTAAAATTTAAAGATGCTGCGTCTTCTCCACCATTTTAAATAACATCAGATGTTGCTTGATTTTCATTCCCGCCAGACGAAGGAAGTTAGCTTGTTTAACAATTCGTGCTGTTCGCATTCTATGCCTGTCTCTGTCTGCAGCAACCTTCCCTAATTCAGTAAAGTGAGACAAATATGACCAGGATCACTGCATAAACAATCACTTTTTGGCATTTCATATTAACTCTACGTAAGTCTGATATTGACCCTTGACGCTGAGTGAAACAGATAGATAAAAGTAGGTTACTTGTGAGCGTATGGAGCAGAGTAGGCTTAGCATCACTTCCAAGGCCTTCTTACGTGTTTCGATCCCCCCCATAAGCAGTCTCACCGGGCTCACTTGCAAGTCGCACGCTTGTACCCATATCGGCCAGGCGCCGAGTGGATTGTGTGAAGGAGAGATGGCCGCGTGAGAAAGAAAATAAAATCTTCGTCGTTCTTGTCATTTGGAGTAGAGCTGGCTAATTTAATTTTTTAAGCTTCTCAAAAGAAAAAATACAGTCGCAGTATTATCAGCTACCACTATCATTTTATTCAATTTGGTCCAAATTCCATTAACGCCATATCAATTAAACGCCTTGCAAGAGATCTCGCGGTAAATAGCCAAGTAATAGAGAAGAATCTCGTGAAATATCAAACTGTCAAATATTGCCAATCTCTATTCCGAGTTTTGAAGGTATCTATTTTGTTCGTTCGTAGGTTAACTGTTTTATGGTTCGTAGATAAAATGTCATTTTTAAATTGAAGGATTGCATTGTGTGTATTTAAAATGTGTGTGTTTTAAATTAGTTAAAAGTTAAAATTAAAAATATGTATTTCAAAAAACTACGCGAGAAAAAAAGGAACAATATTAAAACAGTGTTCGCGTGTATTCTTTCCATGTGAATAGCTGCTATTTTTGAGGTTATGTGAGAGGTTTTTTCATAAAACTTAGATACTGTGTGGTTTGTGTGAAATTATGAACTAACAATTGTATTTAAATAAGTAAAGGTAAGAAAGCATGTGTCTTAAATAAAATTGCATTTTTTTAAAAGAGTTTGAACGATAACTATTATTTAAAAGGTCAATGACGTTTGACCTATTTACTTTCCTGTGCTTGTAACGATTATGAAATTTGTGTGTGATGATTAAAAATTGTTAAAATTATAAATTTTGGTCTAAATAGTTTGCCATGTAGGTATGACAACACCGGCCGAAATGCGCTGACGTCTTTTGACCCTGCAGACCTCAGTGTTGATTGTTTACATATTACGCCAGTGCCCCACATGTGTTTGTCTGATTTAACATGAGGTGATATAATCCGGTCATTAATTGAAAGCGCCATTTATGGGTATTTTTCTTCAATTTATTTTCATCTCAGGACTTGCCGCTTTAAATATAATACGTCATTTCCATAACACCCTATATATTCCACGAGTTTGTTAGATCAGGGTATATATTTTAAACTAGATGAAACTGTCGTATACAACCGTTTTGGAAAAGTCTGTATATAAAATTACTTGTTCTTATTCCGTTTAGGTAGCGATACATCAATTAACTTTAGTTCTTTATCCGAATAACATCAATCGGCTTACCTACTTTCTTTTCAAAGTAATCCGTCCGTGAGCTTATTCCCGAGAGAAATCTATGACCGTATCAAAGCTTATGTTTTGGGATGCTGCGCTTCACATTAACGTTGTTTTTGTTTCTTATAGTGGGATTCCTAAATATAGAACATATTCATAGATATCAAAAATATGTATTTCAAAAAATTTTACCTACTCACTAGTTAATTGTAGAATTTTAGTTGTAGACTTGGCCGGCGAATTTTCAAACCCATCAATTAAATAAGTGTACTAGTTTGACATTATTTTCTCGTTAAGCTTTGGCGAGAGGAACTTAACACGGAAGTGGACATTGGAAGAAAAGATATTATAAAACGATGACTTTTAGTAGTGTTTGAAAATTCTCACCCCTGATCGATTTGTCGCTTAATACATTAAAATCTACTGAGTCAATTTTGAAATAAATTTCATTGGAAGTTGGCTTATCTATGGCCGAAATAACCACTACGTTATGTGAAACTGGGCAACGGATTTTATGTATTAAATAAATTAAATTAAAAAAATTAAATGTATTACAAATAACATGACCGAGTTTAAAAATAAGAAGATTGGAAAATCAATCTAGTAAAATAAAGTGGCGGGGGTGATTCAATTTTTTTCTAAAACATACGGTTACTCCGGTTTGACTTAAACGATTTTAACAAACTTGGTCTTGTTTAATAGTATGTTACGTACCGAGGTGGAAAGTGTTTCATTCCTGTCGAGAGAGTCGATAGTCTCGAGACAGTAATGAAACTTTTCACCGAGGTTTGAATACTATTTTATTTACAACCACACCTAACATCCACTTCTTATTATTTTGAATTAAAATTATTAATAAAAGATAAATGTTATTTTGACTTTTCCATTGAAAAATTAGACATAAATTTCAAATAACCGCAGGTGGTAAAATAACATAGGTAATAATACACATCGAGATGGCAAATATCATTTTCTGAATATGATTTCCATGTCACTAAACAATATATTATTTTAACAACAGAAGAATGATCAGAATCAGATGAGGAATTTGATTTTGTTGCTACTCCACCAGAAATTCGAGAAGTAGCAAAAATAGTAGAAGAAGATCTTCTGCCAACTAAAAGCCGCCGGAGATATGACAAGGCATATAAATGTTTCAAAGAATGGTGTACGGGAAACAAAGTTCAAAATCCTGGTTCTGAGTCGGCGCTACTAGCTTATTTACAAAAAATAATTTACTTTCCATCCGGGTGGAAAGTAAAAGAAAAAACCTTTCCACCTTTCAAAGATAGATGAAATGTCATTCTTACATGCATGCTTGTATATAAAAGTTCTTAATTTATCCTACAAACTGCGCCTTTTTACATCCTTGAGTTCTACCGTCGCCGCTAGATGGCGTTTACGGGGTAACGCATAAAATCTAGATACAGGTAAATTTCATAAAATTTAAATTTGACAGATCTTAGATAAAAATTGTATGTTATTTAATTTTTAAACTAAACCAATTAGAGTGGTTAGGCACTGGCACAAATGTATCGTCATGCCACTGGAGGTAGTAACTACTATATCTTCTAAATACATATGTCATATTATCGACAAAATGTCTCGTAAACCATCAATGCAACATTTCATCACTTTTGGCTTATGCTAATTTAAAATAAAATGATTTCAGGCCTATAGTGCAATACAGCATATTCATCGGACTAGTGATGTGAACCTAATAATAAATTAGTATTATCTATTATTCTCCGAATATATACTCGCCGGCACAACATTCCTCCAACCTGAAATTTTGGTCAAGTTTGATTTTTAACTAACTTTTTTACTTTTTATGCGATTTTCATGATTTTATTATCAGTTTTCATTTACCTACATTTACTGTGTTTTTCCCTAATTATTTTATATAGTAACATTTTTCGATCATGCTATATTATACAGGAGTAAATCAAACTGTTGTTTCATTTCGTCATTTCAAAAGAATTGAAGGAAAATTGAGGTGGATAATTTTATTTACATACTGTTTCGGTAATCTTTAATGTATTCTAAACATTTCGTTCTTTGCTTCATTCCATTATCTGATTTCTGCTGCGAGCTGCAAAATTTTAAATGAAACGCTGATTTGAAGCCTATTTCTATTAAGAAAAACAAACACTAGGTATATCATAAAGTTAATTAACAAAAACAATTCTAATATCGTGGATTTCCTGATTTCGCAGCAATGACAGCTTGCAGTCTTCGTGATATCGAACGAATAAGGTTACGTATCCTTTCTTGATGGATAGCCTAATATTCTCAGTCAGTGCCAGTCGTAATTCTTGCAAGGCTTGTGGTGGTACTTTTAAGTTGATCACAAAGATGTTCGATTGGGTTGAGATTCGGGCTACATGCGGGCCATTCCAATCTTGGAAGTCCAACTTCATCCAGATATTCTCTCACTACATGTGCATTATCATGCATTAATGTAAGTTGGTTCCCAATGAAAAGAGCAAATGGAACAACAACTTCTTGGAGGATTTCCTCAATTTAACGGAGGGCGGTTAGAGCTGCATTTTCAACAAATACAGGATGGTGAGTGCTTCGGTAGAAATACGCGCCCAAATCATGACTGAACCGCCAAGATAGGAGATTCGTTCTGATATGATGCAGTAAGCATGTTTACTGTCTGTATACCCGCTCATGACCATCCGGCGACCTTAAACAAACCCGGGATTCATCAATGAATTGTACGTAATAATATTGTCACTGTCAAGTATTCTGTCATAATAATCGCGTTCTTAGCCAACGTGGATAATTTTTAAACGGAAGCTTGACATACATTTTCTAAAAATAACATCGTTTCATTTAATATTTTGCAACTTGCAGCAGAAATGAGATAATGGAATGAATCAAGGAACGAAATGTTTAGAATACATCAAAGATGACAAGAAACAGTATGTAAATAAAATTATCAACCTCAATTTTCCTACAGGGTGTTTTGAAATTACGACAGAAAACAACAGTTTGATTTACTCCTGTATAATATAGCCTAATCGAAAAATGTTAGTTTATAAAATAATTAAGGAAAAATACAATAAACGGATCTACAAACTGATAATAAAATCATGAAAATCGCATAAAAAATAAAATAGTTATAAAATATTAAACTTGACCAAAATATCAGCGTGGCAGAATTTTGTGCCGGCGAGTGTAGAATATAAATTTAAATTATCTCGTTATTTACAGGATAAAAGGATATTAAGCTAAAAACTTCAATGAGATCAATCGACTTACAGATATATCTACCTACTCCCTCAAAAATTATCCGTCTATAAGATCATCCCCGAAGGGAATCCATGACCGCAGCCGAAAACATAAATCAATATTGCCGCCCACTATTTGAGCTTAGTTTCGAGACGATGCTCATTCACAGCATATAACGATCATGTTTTGTTTCTTGAACAGGGTGGCTTATTGCTAACCTCGTGTCTATCTTATCTTTATCTGAGCAACGGAGCACGGGTTACAAATAAAATTAAGATCAAAGTTGATTGCTAATAAGAGGTAACTGTTTCGTTTATTTTCCTGCGTATAAGATTTTATTAATTTTTTCGTCATATTTATTTACTCTGATTCTGTGCTCGACGAGAACTTTCATTATTTGTATTCTTAAAGTAGTAATTAACTAGTACACACACAAAGTTACTTATTTTAAAAATAAAAAAATTTTCGCTTTGTAATTTCGCTAATTAATGGTACATGGAAAGACCACACTGCTTACGTAAAAGTATTAGGATTTAATTATACTTACCTATATCCAAAAGTTGATATCAACTGAGATACAGGGTGTTAAAGTATTTTGTTTTTCACTAATAATCTTGCAGGAAACCAACGTTTTTTACAAAATTTGGCAATTATGGTTTCTTAGGACGAGAAATTGTTTTTTTTATGAAATTTTAATATATAGTACATTGTATGGGGCGCTGTCTGCGGCATTATTTGCACATGTATTAGATCATAACTTGTGTGTGCCTCAGTATATTTAAGTTTTTAATGAAAATAATACTTTTCTCATATTTATTACGTAAAAAAGGTATACTAAGTTCAGGTCGCTCAGAGTTACCGTTTCGGAGATATTTGCATTTAAATTGTTTAGTGCACCCTGTCCAATTATTATTAATTTGCTTACCAAAATTTTTTTCTTAAAATAACCTATGAGAAGACAATTAAAGTTTAGAGATGCAGTTGCTATGGAACAGAAAATGTTTAATTTTTAAGTTTATCGTAAGTTTTTGTTTTCATTGCTGTTGGTTTCTTTCGACGATATTTTCTAGGGTAAGTTATTTTAATTAAAGTAAGTTAAAGAACAATCCAATAGTTGTATTTATTATTCCCAATTACCGTTACTAGAACATTAATTATCATGTAAAAGTGAATTGGTAAGAAGTCACAAAATATTATTTGCTTGCCTGAGCTAACACAACAACAACAATTTAAATGCAAATATCACCGAAACAGTAACTCTGGGCGACCTGAACTTAGTATACCTTTTTTACATAATAAATATGAGCAAAGTATTATTTTTTTTTTAAACTTAAATACACTGAGGCACAAAAAAGCTATGACCATATAAAGGTGCGAAAAATGCCGCAGACAGCGCCCCCTACATTGTACATTAAAATTTCACAAATAAATCAATTTCTGGTCCTAAAAAAATCACAATTGCCAAATTTTGTAAAAAAACGTTAGTTTCTCTCAAAGTTATTAGAGAAAAATAAAAATGAAGTTTTAACTTTAACACCTTGGATCTCAGTTAATATCAACTTTCGGATATATTTAAGTTTAATTAAATCCTAATATTTTTACGTAAGGGGTTTTCCATGTATGTACCATTAATTAGCGGACACCCTGTATACCCAAAAACATACCCCACGATTTTAAAATTCGTTCTATGGTACCTATCCCTTTCCATATTGATCTGACACACACCACTTCGAATCAACTAATACTAACAAAACACTAAACAGCCGTGAAAAAAAGGCAAAAAAAAACACAAATGCAGGAAACAACGTTAATTGTACGAAACTATTACGATGGAACCGAATAAAATTAACCCAAGAAGAATTTGTTTGGTCTTCTCGAAAATGAAATTATTACCCTTACCAGATTTCGACCTTGACGTCGTTGGTCGTGTCGAACACCCGATGTACCTATTCCAATCTTGCGTGTAATACTGATAGGTATTTAAATATTTTGAATTTTAGATGGGTAGGGGTAATTTAAATCTAAGAGAATACATATTTTGGCATGTCAGTATATTGCATACCCATGATCAGTGTCGTGAGAGTCGGGGGTGGAATGACGCTGTCGAGGGTTCCACGTGCTTGATGTATACAAATTTTAAACGTTATAAAGTATATATTTCGGGTTTGTTCGGGTTTGTTAATAATAATAACTCAAAGCGCCATTTAAGGTTATATTTCTTCAATTCATCTCAGGATTTGCCGATTTAAATATAATAAGTCATTTCAATAACACCCAGTATAGGGTGTTACACTTAAAAATCTTGAGAGAAATGATTTTGAAATGTGTCGTTTCTGGAACCTTATTATGAACACCCTATATAAAATAGAAAAACAGTATTGGATTCATAGTATCACTACGTCTTTTCTTATAAAACTCACCTATCCCGTGGTTAAAAAAATTATTTTAAAATGTTTTTTTGATTCCTAACTTAATTCTGGGTTGCTGGGCCCTGTATATCATTTTTTCGTATATGATGTTAATTTTGCAGAACGACTTAAACTGATTTGTTGTTAAAAACGGAACTTTTGATCGATCCTTCAAGGTAAAATTGAATTGCGGAGAATGTGGCTCTATAATAAATCTGACTGTAAAATAGTTTTATTTCGACTATTCCGTGCCACGAATAGCCCTTTTCATCTACTTATTTACTTAACAGAGAAGGAAATTCTTTATCTCCTTCATCCGAATACCAGAAGCAATGACAGGACCTTCGTTATCCGTCTGTGGGGAAATTCGTGTCCGCGGCTAAAACGGTAAATCAATAATCTCTTCTTCTACTTGAGCTTAGTTTCGAGACGGCGATTATTTACGGTATATCCCGATCTTTTTGAATTTCTTGTATCAATCAATCAAGAATATTTTAGATTCTACATACAGGGTGTTATGGAAATGACTTATGTCCGTATATTCCAATTTTCAATTTATTTGCGTTGTTTAACTATTGCCTGAAAATTAAGTAATTCCCAAAAATTAACCCCATGTTTCTTCCACATTTTGACAATACCGCGTGATGTCGCAATTCTATAGGATTTTTCGATTATAAACTGGTTACAAATTTAGGTTGGCCACGGATGAAGTAAAGGAAATGTCGAAACAACCTCTCTCTCTCTCCCTCTCTCTCTCATCGGATTCTCCTGCGGTGGCTCTTGTGCAAAATTAATAATAGTTATTTTTCATGAGTGCATTTCATATCATAGAAAACTCTTCCTGATTCTTTTTTTTGCAAAAATCAGAGAGAAAGGAACACAATAAAGTTTAAATTCAACTGAATCCATTCATGTCGAGTAATAGAGTGAAGTAGTGAGTAAGTAGTAGACTGGCTATGGGCATTATTATATTTAAACCAGCAAATCCTCTATTTTCCTATTTGCTTACGCTAATTAGTATACATGGTGTCCCAGAATATGTGGGCAATCTCCCGGGTTCAGATAGACCACTTAAAAATAATATACATTTTTCTTCCTACGACCTCGCCTACGGAGATACGAGCCTATACCAAACGTCCCTGAAAATAAATCTTTTTTAAATAATTTTTTAAATACTAGGTGTAATTTAATATTTTTTTAGTTTAATGGTTACTAGATGAGTCTCCTTAAAATTCGCCCTTTTAAACACATTTGGCTTATTTAGTTTGCCAGGGACGGACTAGACGTAACACAAAAATGTTTTTTTGTACACCTTTTATGATGACTCATCTACAAACCATTATACTAGTACTTAATAAATTATTTAAAAAACAACGATTTCCGTATATCCGTAGGGAAGCCGTAGGAAGGAAAATTTATAAGAACTTCTCCTGTTATTTTTAGGTGTTCTATCTGATCCCGGGAGATTGCCCACATATTCTGGGACATTCTGTATATTGTATGTATTCATTTTTATAGTTTCTGATTTGTTAATTAAATTAATACTCAAAGAAATAGTCCATTTTCTCCAAGAGACCTGTTTAGTGTAACTATTAAGATGTAGACTAAAAGTCACAGTCTCACGAAGTATATTAACGGTGTTTAAAAGAAGTTACATGTTTCGTCCAAATGGGCATCATCAGACCTTAAAATAAAATCAACACATATCATCATACATTTAAAAAAGCTATATTTACAAAAATAAAATATTGGCTCACTAATACAAACTTCCTTCTTGGTGTTAAGTTTGTATTAAGTCTATATTAGTGATATTTAATTTTTTATGTGTTTTTTTACGTTTTTTATAAATTATTTGTAACTACAATACCATATTAGTACGGACTATTAATGAAAAATATAATTACTACTATACAGGGTGTTATGGAAATGATGTATTATATTTAAATGGGTGACTCCTGGGGTGTCCTAGAGAAGCGCTACATATATTTTTTTTTAAATCGAACGTTTAAAAAGTGGGGTAATTCACCCCTAAACCCACCCGGTTACTCCTCGGCACATTCAAATATGATCATATTACATTGCCAAGCTATGTAATCAACAGATGTTCAAGCCCAATGTTGCCAACTGTGTAGAAAATAACTTTAGAGTCTTATAAAAATAATATTTAGTGTACCTAGTATCCAAATAGAAGCGAATCCAGGTGCCAGTACACTAGCAAGTAATCCAGGGCACAGAGACATCTTCAGGTTTGTGTTTCTTTTTCTATGGGAAAAGCTTTATGCTCATCACGTACCCTGATGATAATGTGGAACTGCATAATAAGCTTATACTCAATAAACCTCATTCGGCCTCTTATTTCCAATCTATCGGAACATTTGCACTAAATCATTTAAAGAAACACACAGACACCCACGAGTTTAAAATTATTTTTTTTGAAGATATGCACTTATTAGATTACACAAAAGCAATAAATACTAACGCATAATTACACTTTACAATAACCTACCGTACACATAAAACAACAGCACTATCGGATACAAATTATTTCGCAATAGAAATTCAGAAATAATAAAAACGCTAATTTCTAATGGCCTAATTAAATTTATTAATCCTTTACTGAAGAAGAATGATGAAATAATTATGTTGATAGACCCTTCCATCCCTTTAAAATAAATAATCTCGTCCAACCAGCGCGGTTGCCATTTCCGAGATTATCATTATAAAGATAAGTATTACAGAAGGAAATTCTTCATTTTATGAATATAACCTTATAAAACATCGAAAGTGTGGCAACGCTGTATTTTTAAGTATAAACCCCAGTCGAGTAAAAAAGAATATGCAACCGTTTCTGCTGATCAGCTGTTCCTCCAAAATTAGCCGGCCGATTTCATACTGCTGTTTCAAGCAGATTTGTGTATTAAATTGTATGTTAATACTTAAACCCGAGTTTAAATTATTAAGATATTTGTTCTTTTCGCGACGGTAGTGCCCCAGTCCAGCAGTTCAATATTGATCGACGGAACCAACGTGTTATTTAGACAATAAGGGCGTACTTTGTCTACACAATAGCACTTTAAAATACTAATTCAGATTGAACTGTACTTAGATGTGTTGTGACGCGAAAACTATGTGATTTTGTGATGTGAGTACTTAGTGTTTTTTATAAATTAAGTTGGTTTTAAATAAGTCCGAAAAGGTAAATAAAATTGCATTTTTTTTCCTAAAGGGTAAGTGGCATTTATAAACTTTTAAGTTGTCCAGATCTGACGGGTGTCGTTCGAATTGAACAAATTAGAACATACCTGACCATTTGAAAACTCCGCGGCGGTTCGTTCGAGTCAGTTCAAGTTTATAAATCAGGGATTATTTCCTAGCGAACTGAACTGAACGTAAAATTTTATAATAATGTACCCTGAAAAATAAACAACTTGCAATCTGTCAGACGGTTATTGACTTTCTAAAGAGTTTACCCTGAAGATATGACAACACTGTTGACATATGTTGCTTTGTTTACCTTCCTGACAGGGGCATCACATGGTCATTTTTGGTATGACATAAGGTCATGTACAGGGCATATTAAATTAAAGCGCCATTTTTGGATATTTTTCTTCAATTTGTTTTCATCTCAGGAATTGCAGATTTAAATATAATACGTCATTTCCATAACACCCTGTATGGCATAGGAAATCGTACAATAAAATCTTTACTATAATAATTTTACACTTTTTCCGTGTTTTCGTTGGATTATATAGGTACTATAGGCAAACTTAAAATGAAATAGCTTAAAACATCATGAAAACAGCAATTTTTCAAAAATAAGTAATTGAATCTATTCATTCAGTAAACAACATTAAAGAAATTAATGATATGGCAATATAATACCTAACCGGTAGACTAATTCATCACATTTCTTTGCTTTGCTTTTTTACCTGAATTTTCACCCCTTTGTGCGGACTAAATAAACGGGTATATTTTTTTCAAAATTAATGATTAATGGGTGTTGTTAGGATGTAAATTTGTGCCAAGAGATAAAGTTACTTGATATTAAAAAAAAAATAATAATAATTAAATTATTACGAGGAAATGTTTAATTCCATTTATTAAATATATATATGTAGCATGTATGAATATGTATCCAACGATGGTGCTAAATCAAATCTAATATAACGAGCATGTTGGTTCCAGCTTTGCTAATTCTGAAAATGCTCTACTAGTCTAGTATAATTTCCTTGGAAACGATACTATACTCTATTCATTTTTCTAATTCAGAAACATGAACAGACATCAGCGCGTGATAGCCACATGCTCGATGCATACACTTATTGCTATTGGTCAATCGGCAATAGAACTATAATTGTTTTTCTAATGCCATTTGCAAAAGCCGCATTACAATCGGCAATTCTTCTCTTGACGCAATAAAAGTTTAAAGAAGAAGAAGTCAGAACAGCAGTTGGTAGTGTCGAAATCCCTAAAATGTCTCGAGAGTTAGAGATGGGCAAAACTGCTCATTTTGATTATCAGTTAAAGGGGCCACTGCTACTTAGCAATAACAGCTTATCTGCTACGAATTAGCTGTACAAATGCTTAATAAAAATGTGATCTGCTAATTTAAGTAGCAGTTATTTTAAAAAAATCCATTAACAGTTCATAGAGTTAAAAATTACATATACCCATTTCTGGCAACGTATTTCTCCAGCTGATCGAGAACGGTTTGCTACGCTTGTATCCTTTCAACTTTTATTGCCGTAAAAGCAGAATTGCGGACTGTGATACGGCCTTACGGCAATACAGTACGACCCATTAAATATAATAATAATAATAAATGATGTTAAAGGTTACAAAAGTTAATGAAGAGCGTCCTAGCTTAACCTAAAACGGTTCCCGCTGGGACACCCTGTATTTTGGTTAATTTTTTAATAAAATATAAAGTTATTATTTCTGTAATTGACCGCATTTATCCCCTACGTACCACAATAGGAAACCTGTGTCAAATTAAGGATAAAAAATTACATTCTTTACGCGAAAATTATAATAATTAAATTTTGATACGGAAAACAAATTTAATAAATATGTTTTTAAAACTTTTATTTGAAAAAAACTGCTCTCTTAATAATGAAAAGTCGAGAGTGGAAAAACCCAATAAAGTTAATGGACTTTTAATTAGCTTCGTTTAGCATCGACAACTAAATTATTCCTTCCCAAGTTTTTTACTTTTTGGCATTCCTTCGTTCTCCTTACCTTGTCTGACTATTCTTGCGAAACATCGCAACAAAGTTTCGGATATTTTTTTTATACAGGGTTATTTCGAGATATTTACCTAAGCTTTAAAAAGCTGTTCTACTTTTACGTGATTTTTTTTTTAACAAAATGCTAACGAAATTTTTATTTGCATTGTAGCGTTTAACCTTTTCCTGACACTTACCTGTGTTTGGTTTTGTTGAAAAGTGTACTAGATTCACCGAAAGGCCACCGATACATTTGAAATTGTTGGTTGCCTAAATGAATCCCTGATAAGATAATAAAATCTATATCGTTCGATAGCTGGAAACAATTCCAATTTGCAAGGTTGCCATATTTGTCTACGAGTTTTCCTGGGGACCTTTTTACTTGGCGATGTTTACCGCCGGTTTAGAACCAATCAAATTTGAATAACACTCATTGGCGTTTCCGGTACTATCTGACTGAGAGGGATTTTGGTTTCCGTCCGCCATTTCAAGGTAATTTTAAAGAAATTGGGATGTCGTTCCCCAAAAACCCAATCGGGTGCTCACCACCGCCAAAGGGTAGATGGTTGTGTAGTTTTTTTTGTGTTGCAACCCTGAAAGTTCAGTTACCCAGGCATACCGGAATCATCTCTCATTTTACCTTCCGCAGAAACCTTCGTACAAGGTGAGTCGATTTTATTTAAGAGAATCAGTTCTGTTTTTTGATTATAATGAAGGCGATCTGCCCTTTCGATCCAGAGCGTGGACATTAACTACCCACCTTTACAGGGTTCTTCTTCCTTGCTCTCCTGTTACTGTTCCGTTTCTGTGAGAATGCCACCTTATGTTTTCCTGTTCAACCCCCCAGGTGTATCATTGATGCTACAGTGGAGCTCAGTCACTCAGAATACAAGGAGCTGGCCAGAATTCTTCGCTGGATTAATTCAGGCCAGAATTTTCAGATATTTTTTTAATTATTTTTTTTACATTTACATTCTTATTAGCGATAATCTTACGTTAATTTTCGATGATAATTAATGGCTTATTATGATTCTTAATGTAGCCGTAAGCTACGGAAATACTAGATATTTCTTTTGAAAAATTTATTTCAGTATTGATAATATTACCGAAACAACCAGTAGGTCTCTATATATCTATATATTTTACGTATCGTTGTAGTGCAACCCTACAATGTAAACTATAGTTGACTATGGGAGGGTGTGAGCATTCTTCTTATATAAACCTACTATTTCACCATTTAACTTTAATTATCTTATCTGATTTAATCTAAACCTACAATAGTCTACAATTAAAAATTATTCCTGTGCCATATGAAATAAAATTTAAATTTTTTTGATTTTAAAATTTTGCCTAATTTCAATAATCTCAGTAATACAAACTAAAAAGTCTCTTTAGACACGTGTTTACCTTACTCATGATCAACATAAGCTAGTTCAGCTATTTAACGCCTTCTTTTATTAATTTGGGTTTCGTAATTTTCCCCAAATTAAAAGACTTCTAAAAGAAAGATCTATAAATTACCCAAATAAATTTCAAAATAAAAATTTATAAATCGTTATTAGAAAATTCTCAAACTATTGATACTATGTATTAGCAAGCTACGACCTACGACGCTTACCAAACGAACAGCTGCCGGATGCATGTGATCATTTTCGTTGTTTTTGTCGATGGCGGTCGTCCAAAAGTTTAGTCTCCAGGAAAGGACCACGCACCACAGGTAAGTCCTGTTACAGCTTTATCACATCGGTAAAGACCAACATATGCCCGGTAAACGTGTAATCCTATCTCTTCGGCCGAATCAACTAAGGGTACCAAACTCCATTGTACCATAATTCCGGGCTGTTACGGACCAGCCCAAATGATTACTCGCCTCGAATACTAGAGCTGTTGCACCCAGCTCCGACATCTCAAACGGCTGAACCAATTAAACTGACTGGCGAGGATCAGGCTGCCGATACTTCGCCTCGGATAATACCGTTCGTGGTGCTACGAACTCCGACACCTCAAACGGCTGTGTTTTACACCTGCCTCTCTCAATGGCATTGGACACATGAATGAACCTTCCGCATCACCCACTGTCGCTCCGCCGGTCCTAGCGCGTAACCCTTGCCCCTACGAGGCCGACCCTTAGAGAGGGCCCCAGAAGCTCGCCTGGTGTGGCTCCCCCTCCCCGCAGTACCAGTTCGAGTAGCGGTACCACTCACTTCGTGCACTGGTCAGACGTCGTGGGATGAGTCGAGCGGCGATTAGACAGTTACGGATACTAGTCCCACTTTACCATGGGTCCGACACCTTGGCATGCAACCATGCGCTATGATTGCCTATGCGGCTGCGACGATGGGTTGGCCGCGCGGAATGCATTCGTTTCGAATACTAGATTGTGGTAAAACAATCCGACATCTCAAACAACGAGCATCCGGGCTTCCTCCCCACCCCACTTCTACCTGGCTGTGTCATCCACTCCGGGAAGCTTCCATGCAATCGACGGGGATCGCTCGGTGTTATGTGGAATCGCACCTAGCCGCCTCCAGTTTTAATGGTTGCAGCAACAGGTACTCTATAACCCGTTGTTTTATAAGGAAAACCGATACTTACATCACTTTCTTTTTCGCCCTGTATAATATTGAGAAGCCATCCTTGGTCAAAAGCGTTTCCCACCGCTGAAATCGTATAAAACCATGTTTGTATTCCAATCGGTTGAGCTTCTTTCAAGTATAGAGCTCAGAGATAAATAAGAAACTGTAGAAATTAAACTCTCTTGATGTTGAGGTATCTATGTCGAGATTGAATAAGTTTGCGAAAATTGTAAATCTTAATACAAAATATCAGTCAACCTTCTAAATCTCTTCAAATTATAACGCTCGGACTATTACGAATATTCGTTAACGTTGTGCTCTTTATTAAAACGTTTGTCTACACGTCTCGCATTGGTTTTATCAAAATTTATCATACATAAGCAAACATGGAACATATAACCCTTGATTCTAATAAAAACGTCTACTACAGTGTAAAAGCTTGTTCAACCCTCATCAAAATAATCACTTAAATGGAAACTCGTATAAATAATAATTTAGACCTTGATCTCGAGGTAGTCGGCCTTCAGTGTAATATAAATGCTACAAAGCATTTAGCTTAATTACTTCCCACGTTATAAAATTTGATATTATACTTGTATCTTTATTAATGTGGGATTATTATGTTTGTATAGGTTATACAATTCCATTTTAAGGGAAATTGTATATATCTGAAATAATTGCCTTCCAAAATTTACCCACTAACAATTTAATGCCTTTACTCAATCGAATTAGAAACATAATATACTGGGCGAGTTTTTTTACGGTACTACAAGGCCATATATTATAAGTGGGCTCAAATGTTTTCATATTATTATTTAATTATTAGTCCCCTCTCTTTTACATACGTTATAAATACTTGCCACGATTATTTTTCTTGACTCTTCAAATGTTTATTTCTAATAATTATTGTCTGATCCATCACGCAATTGATAGAAAAAAACATAAGCGTTTTGACGGTAATAATACCGGTATACTAAACAATAAACAAACATAAAATTTGTTCCCCGCATTTCACGCTACTGTAAAACAAATGTCTGTGCGTTTTAACGGCGCTACGAAGAGCGGAACTACATAAGAAATAAAATTAAAATAATGAAGTTTTTGGTTTTAGTGTAGGTTGTCAAATTTGATAAAGGACATTTTCATGATATATTTTACGAAACCTATAATGAGTATGAGTATAATGGTATAACAAATTTAATTATCTTGAATTTATTTACGCATTTAAGTCAATTTTGACCTAATTATTTATTGTTAACTTAATGAAAGGCTATGGAAAAACTTGGTTTCGCCCCTTAGCAAAACACAGACCCCAGCAACAACGTTGCCATGATTCTTTTCTATTTTACAGTACAACTAACGGCCGCATAGCCTAATTTGTTGCTTGCATTCCTCCGATGTCCAGAAGCGGCTGGACATTTTAACACATTTTTGTCATATTCTTCTTTCTCGAGGGGTAGTGACAGTGGCGGCTCGTGACCTATACCTACAAGTATGGTGAAATTATTTCTAAAATTTTATTTTTGTGTAGACCAAACAATTACTTTCTAGGCGTTTTAAATGTAGAAAGAAAGAAGTAATAAGAAAATGCGTTAGGTAAAACATATTTTTATTGATTTTTTAATTTTACACAAGGAAATACAACTTTTGGAAAATAAGAAAGGTTTTCTTAGTGTGTATAGTGCTTAAACGTAAAGTCCGTTCTTCGGTTCTTAATTGTAGAAAATTGATCAATAACAGCCTCATTAAAGTTTGGAATACCCTCTATCAATTTTTTTTCATTCCCTAGATTTACCCTTTGTGGTCTGCGTTAAATTAATTTCGGGTTTAGGTGTTCCCGCATTCTTCACTTCAATTTTTTGCTCAACTCAAAGAGCTAAAGTTATTTTTTAAATAGTCCACCGTCAAACTATTCATTTTAACTTAATAAATATATATAATTGTTGGGAATTCATAAAGTTGCTTCGAAGGACCACAGCCTATAATTTCGGCTGAATGTTGTAGTTTTTATAATTGTTGTTGGTTTGTAAAACACAGTAAAACGCCGGGTGACATTGGCTCTTTGGGAGTAATCTTTATTGCTTACAAATGTGGAATCCACGCACAACTAAGTCATACCATAATAATATGAAGGAACAGTAACAATACAAGTATTCACCTATTTCCTCGTCTCAGAATAGATATTCCGCCATGTTGCTGAACCAACCTAACCCACGTTCTATATCTCAGCGCTACTCCGCGACCTCTCACTGTAGTAGAGCTCCGTACACCTGCTGTCGCGAACTCTGAAGTAACTATTTGACAGGGCGGCCATTAGGGTTATAATAGTCCAGCTAATTTAGGTTAGGGATGTAAATACATAGTCCAGACAATTCAGATATTGAAATGTAGAAAAACCAGTCAATGTGACAAGGATTTGGAACAATAATATTAATATATTAAAACATACACGCTCGAATTTCTAACTAGATGCACGGACAGACAACGGCGCGGCGCACACTAAAGTTGTGCGCCTTCCCCATGTTAAATCGCCGTAGCCCCGCTATCCCCCGCTGTCTCCCGCCACCTGTTACTACAGAGAAACTGCATTATGCCCCGCCTACTTAATCGCACGTGCGAGCAAGTCTCGTCATAATCGTCATTCACCTCGACCGAGGCACGGCTGTCGGATCGAGAGCCTATAATATACAGTTTGGTTGACGGGACGATAAAATATTAGGTAAGGTCGGACTTTATACGATAATTGGCGGTACGGTAAAATATTAGGGAGGGTCGGACTTTATACGATAAATAATATTCAATGAATATAAATTAATATTTTTTTATTCTTTTATTCGTTTTGGGGGTGCACGTGCGCATGTGCTCCTGTGGAAGAACCGCCACTGGGTAGTGAGTAACTTTGGAATTATAAATAGATACACACAAAAACCGGAAAACTAGTTTGAACTAGTCAAATCTAGAATTGACTTGGGAGGACAGATAAAACTAGTCTTCCCTAGAACAATCGGGCTTACCTGAAATATATATGTATGTCCACGTAAATAACTAAACAAGCATTAGGAAATATGAGTTTGTTAAATTGAATAATACCAAACTAGCCCTGATGACGGTATGAACTGGATCGAAAATTTTGCATCGGTTTAGTCAATAAAAATGTCCAAACAGCTGAAAATCGAAATAAAATGTGTATCATAACACGTGACATTGTGAGTACATTAAAATATGTGTATCATAATGTGTTATATTGAATGTATTTTATTATTCTGTGGTTATTATGAAATGGGTATCATTTAACTGGTCAGCAAAATATTCTTATTTTTGCGAACAGAAAAATGTAATCGGTCAGCCAAAATGGCGAGTTGGTCAGCAACTTATGGACAGCAAACAGTGTCCTGGGAAAACAAGTGAAAACCCGCCCCCGCTGCACCTTTTGTAGCCGATTTCCTTCTGTATTCGGCAAAAGAAAACACAAGAAAGTTACATAAATTGACAGTGCCCTGGGACCTCTGAAGTAAACCGCTTCTGGACATGTTTGTTTCTACTGACCAATTATTGTAAACTTTTGCTGACCAAGTAATCATTTCGCAGCTCGACTGCTAATAACGGCAAACCATTTAATTAGTTCTCTTATGAAATGCAGCAAAAGTAAAGTAGTATTATGAAATTATATTGAATGTCCAACTAGTAACAGCAATGTGCAATATTTTATTGTTGTTGCGCACTCTATTTTTTCAATCTAGAACAATAAAGACCCCACAATTAATTTTTTTCTGTTAATTAAGACATTTTTTAAAATGTTGACAATAATTTACCTTGTTAAAATCCCGATTTCAGAAAAAATTGGTAGAAAAATAGGGTGAAAGGTATGATTTTTGAGCACGCCTCGATAAAAAATGTTCCCCGCCAAGTTTAAGATTTGGTATTTTTTAAAAGGCAGATTTTAGCAGATTAAAATAAATTTCTATTCATTTTCTTCAGATATATGGCAACGATGTAGTTGCGGTCTGTTTTTGGTAAGGGACGAAACCATACAATATTTTTCCATAGCCTTTCCATTAAGCTAACAAGAAATAATTAGTAAATTGCACCCAAACATACTCTTCGGCTACTGGATTCCATCGAAAGGAGGGCTATTCGTCTGATCGGAGACTACGAGCTGACGAAGAACCTCGACAGCCTAGAACATCGAATACAGGTTGGGGATGTAACTCTCTTTTAAAGATATTTTTATGGAAGGTGCTCGGCTGACCTTGCCCTCTTAATTCCGCCCAGAGCGACGAATAGCAGAAATACACGACGAACCACTGCGGCCCATCCATATGTGGTTAAGCTTAGTACTCCTCGAACTTTATTATTTAAGAATTCTTTCATCTGGAGGACTTCATCCTTGTGGAACGACCTTCCCGAGGTCGTTTTTCCCAACGAATATAACCTCAAACGATTCAAAACCAACGTGAATCGCTTCTTGCGGACACGCACCACTCCCAGAGTGCCCTAAAGGATTTTTCTTATATTGCTTGTGCTTGATCATAAAAAAAAAAAATTACTGAAATAAGATAATTTGTTATACCGACTCGTTATAGTTTTCATAAAATATATCATTAAATATGTTTATCAAATTTTACATCCTATTTGAAGCAAAACTTCATTACTTTAATTTTATTTCTTATCTAGTTCCGCTCTTCGTAGCGCCGTTAAAACGCACAGAAATTTGTATCTGCAGTGGCGTGAAACGCGGGGAGGATATTTTGTATTTGTTCATTATACCGGCGATGGCGGTAAATTGCGATAATAAAATATTTTATACTTCTGGTCTCATGACAATACCTAAACGTAATGTTATAGTTTCTCATAAAACCTACTTATGCTCGTCGTTAAATCCGTGCCGTAAGACTTCTATTCTCGAGAAATGCTAGAAAATGTTATGATTCAGTTAAAAGAATTTAAAAGTTTTAACATGATTATGCAGTGTGTCCACGGATGATGTTTATTTTCGGATATTTTCATTTTAATAATTTCTTCTGTTTGTTATTTACACGATTCAAACTCAGAGAGTTGTACAAGGTCTGCAAAAACTATAAATATTTAGATTTGTAAAATTGAAAATTTGTTATCAAACTTTTTGGACCGTCAAAATGAAAGAGCGTGGAAGAATAAATCAAAAATGTAAATACATTTTTTTCGACCGGTAGTTTCCCTCGGGTTTTTCACACACAGTTTTAAATATATTTGATATGAGAAATATCATGTTTTTCCATTCTAATATCGGTTATTACTTTTCAATGCTCCTTGTGTAATTTTTCCTCCTTATAGTGGGGTACATCCTTACCATCAGAGTGAACATTGCTAGTCCATAAAGAAAAACTATACATAGGAAAATTTTGAAAATTAGACAGTACACTAATTTTGATGGGGGCAACTCGGCTAAAATATTTTCAATATGATGACACTTCCGGTTATACCGGAAATCGATGTCATGTAATGTAAATGCCCTATAATTATTACGTTTTTGGATTCTATACAATATATTTTTTTATGTTAAAGAATTCTTAAATAATGAAGTTCGAGGAGTACTAAGCTTAACTACATATGGATGGGCGGCTGTTGTTCGTCGCGTATTTCTGCTATTCGCCGCTCTAGGCGGAATTAAGAGGGCAAGGTCAGCCGAGCACTTTCCATGAAAATATCTGTAAAAGAGAGTCAAATCCCGTCTTCGATGTTTTAGGCTGTCGAGGCTCTTCGTCAGCTCGTGGTCTCCAGTAGCCGAAGAGTATGTTTGGGTGCAGAGCTCCAGACATGAGAGCAGTACTCCAGTCATGGTCGAATCTGGGCTTTGTATAGTGTCAAAAGTTGTTGAGGTGTGTACTGTACAACTTTTTGGTTCTGAAGAGTACACCAAGTTTCTGAGAAGTTATCTTGGCGATTGCCACAACGTGGTTATGCCAAGACATATTTCCTCCCAGATTGACGCCCAGCAAATTGATAGATGAAGCCAGGAGGATTGCGTGTCCGTCCATGACTATATCCGGTTCAGTAAAGTTAACCTTTTTAAAGAAAACTGCGGCCTGGGTTTTTTAGCGTTAAATTCGACTTGGTTACTGTCACCGCAAGCCAAAATTTCTTCCAGGTCCTTGTTCAGGCATGATACTTCATGCTGCCTGCGAAGATGGGCGTCGACAGCCGATGTATTTGCATTCAAAGAGAAAGATGAGACAAGTGTGTTATCGTCAGCAAAACTAAACTTTGGATTTGGACCCTTGAGGAACACCGGCATTGATCGTGAATTTGTCTGAGCGAAATCCGTCAGTTACCACTTGCAGAGAGCGGTCCTTAAGAAAGCTAGACAACCATGCACAGAATCGACTGGGCATACCATAGGATCGCAGTTTACTTAGAAGCCCCTTATGCCAAACACGATCAGAAGCTTTAGAAATATCCAGTGCAACAGCCCGAGACTCCCCATGATGTTCGATTGCGTTGTTCCAAATATTGGTGACATAGGCTAGAAGATCTCCAGTTGATCTGAACTTCCGAAAACCATATTGATGATCGCAGATAATGTTGAAGCCTTCCAGGTACTTTAGAAGATGTTGATTAATAGCTTTCTCCATTACTTTTGATATAACTGAAAGCAAAGCAACTGGTCGATACACTTATAAGGAACGTGCCAATTTCATCAGTATAATCACATGTAATTGGTGTAAATGAAACAATTTGATCGGTCGACATAGTACTTTGACAGGTGATGGAAATAATGACTGTCGTTTACTCGTATATTTCACAAAAGTCGCCAACGGTTCATGTCCATACAATCTTACCCTCTTCAATAATAACAACCGTTAATAACTCGTTGGTCGAATAAGCAGTATTCTTCCTGATTTTAAAAGCGAATATAATATTGTATATATATTCGCCCAAGCCTTTATTAACAAATTTGCCATGAATAAGCAAACATAAAACATCGTGAGCCATAATAAAAATGTTTCTACACAGCGAAAGCTTGTTATACCGCCGTCAAAAGTAACCGCTCAAATGGAAACCTATAGAAATAATTTAAACTTTGATCTCCCATTTAAAATGATTTGACGTTAAAAGTTTTATACACGGTGCTACGGAAAATGTTTATTTAAGTCCTCGAATCCTGATATAAACACAAATTGCATACAAATAATCATAAATATTGACGGATTTCTCTCAGACAACTTCACCATCAATGACGGTGTTCCTCAAGGATCCATATTGTCTCCCACCGTTTTCTTACTCTACATTAACGATCTTCTAGTGAAAACTGAAAATCCGATATTTAGCTTTGCTGATGATAGCACACTTGTCTCACCTTTCTCCTTGAATGCACAAACATCAGCTGCCGATGCACATCTTAGCAGACAGCATAAAGTATCACGCCTCAACAAAGTCCTGGAAGAAATTTTGGCTTAGGGTGACAGTAATCATGTCGAATTTAACATTAAGAAAACCCAGGCAGCTGTTTTCTCTAAATAGGTTAACAGTACAGAACCGGATTAGTCATGGCAGGACACGCAATTCCACTGGCTTCATCTATTAATTTGCTGGGTGCCAATCTGGGGGAAAATATGTCATGATATAACCACGTTGTGGCCATCGCCGATATAGCTTCTCAGAAACTCTTCCGAACCAAAAAGTTGTGCACACCTCAACAAATTTTGATACTATACAAAGTCCAGATTCAACCATTACTAGAGGACTGCTCTCATGTCTGGAGCTGTGCACCCAAACATACTCTTCGGCTACTGGATTCCATCGAAATGATGACCATTCGTCTGATCGGAGACCACGAGCTGACGAGAAGCCTCGACAGCCTAGAACATCGAAGACAGGTTGGGGATTTGACTCTCATTTACATATTTCCATGAAAAATGCTCGGCTGACCTTGCCCTCTAAATTCCGCCCAGAGCGACGAATAACAGAAATACACGACGAACCACTACCGCCCATCCATATATGGTTAAGCCTAGTACTGCTCGAAAGGCATTATTTAAGAATTCTTTCATCTGGATGACATCATCCTTATGGAACAACCTTCCCGAGGTAATTTTTCCCAACGAATATAACCTCCAATGATTTAAAACCAACCTGAATCGCTTTATTCGTATACGCATCACTCCCAGAGTGCCTTAAAAGATTTTTCCTATAGTGCTTTTGTTTAATCATAAAAGCGCTTGGATAATAGACTTGATAATTTACCATATTATGTCTTTTTCATTAAATGCCGCGGGCGCCTTTGCTGGATTTGTAATCAAACTCCAATGATAATACTTGCCAATTGAACACTTGGTTGGCAATGACGTGCTGCAGTATTTAAGTTTAAAAATCTACTTACGAGTTTCTACTGTACAGGGTGTTCCAGGAGGAACGCTCACCCCTATAACTTTCTCATTGTTTTAATTTCAGAAATAAAATTTGGTGGGTTTATATGTGATATTATTTTGCATTTTATGGCATGACGGAATACATTTTGTCACTTCCGGTTTAACCGGAATTATCGAAAAATACCTAAACTAAATAGAGCATACCTACTATTTAAAATAACAATATTAAGTATAATTATCTACTATTTAAAATAACAATATTAAGTATAACTTCCGGTGTAACCATACCTAGCGATTATTTTGAAAACTAATATGAGAAGTCGATTTGGCATCCTGCAAAATTGCCAAATACAAGATTTCAATAAATTGACACAACCAGTGGTGGCCGATTTTATTTTTATTTCCTTTTAAAAATATTTAGATCTAGAATATGCGCAACAAGGGACAAGTAAACTACCAAAAATATTGACTGTTTAACTGTTGCATCTAAAAAACATTAAAAGCAGAGGCGTACTGTATTTTCTGCTATAAAATTAAATTTGTAATGTGATAAATTAGAAAATAATCAAATACGTATAAATTCATTAAAACGCCCGTGACAAAAAAAAATATAAAACTCATAACATTTTGTTTACATGGCCAACTGATTCAAAATTTCTTATTTATGGCTTTTTGATTCTTTTCTTAATTTTTCACATTAAACGAACAAATTTTTAAATGTAGAGGGTGCCTCCTCCAAATATTTCTTTCCGGAAGCTGTACGGTGAATCCCTTCCGAGATACAGCCGCTTAGTTGGCCACCCTGTACAAAATGTAATTTTATAGCAATAGGTACTCCACTGCTTTTAACGTATAATATTTTTTTAGTTGAAGCAGTTAAACAGTCAACATTTTTGGTAATTAGCGTGATCCTTATTGCGCGTATTTTAGATGTAAATGTTTTTATAAAGGAATAAAAATAAAATTGGCCATACGCACGCCACTGGTGATATCAATTCATTGATTTTTGTTTTGCGGGATGCCAAATCGACTTCGGATATTATTTTTGAAATAAAATAATCGCTAATGGTACTTTACTCTTATAATTATTATATTAAAATCCTTATGAAACCGGGCGCCAATGAGTTAACTAAAATAATAAAAGCCGTATTAGAGTCGGCAATTTTTGTATCTTGTGCCGGCAATGGCTATTATAATTGCACGTATTCATGCGCACTAACCGTTCTCGATCAGCTGGCCCAATACTGCTCGCATTGCCGGCGCAATGCGAGAATGGAATCCGTATTACAGTCGGCAATTCTAGTCTTCCGGCAATTAAAATTGCACGGATTCATGCGCAGTACACCGTTCTCGCCTAGCTGTCTCGCATTGTCAGAAATGGGGCACGCACCATTTTCACTGCCATTGCCGATGCAAGTCTGGGTAGAGATGGATTATTCTGTTATTTTTAAATGTTTATTAGTTGGTCGAAGCACCTATGAACAGCTAATGGCTATTTGAAATAACTGGTACTTAAATTAACAGTTCACATTCTTTATTAAGCATATGTAGTGCTAATTCGTAGCAACTTTTTTGAACTGTAATTTGTAAGTAGCAGTAGCTGCTTTAACTGCTAATCAAAACGAACAGGTTTGCCCATTTCTAATTCTGGGGGTATTTTAGGGATTTCGACACTACTAACTGCTGTTCTGACTGCTGGCAATGTGCCAGCTGATCGAGAACGGTTTACTGCGCATGAATTCTTGCAATTATAATTGCTATTGCGCCGGAAATTTTTATTGCCGACTCTAATACGGCTTTTAGCAATAGAAAAGTCCACCCTAGGATTATACATATTACATCAAAATTCAAACAAATTCAGTAATACCGAAAATATGAGTGGTATATGAAATTAACTACTTTCTAGCATTAAAAATGAACCAAATATTAAAACGTTTAAAAAAAATGTTGGTTAAAAGTCATTATCTGAATTTTAAACCCCCATGGACCCCAACATAAAAATATATTGTCAATAGAACTTTTTATTAAACCTACGACTAATTCGTTTAGATTTACTGCAGAATTTAAAAATTCAATAATTTTTCTGTCAGGAGCGAAATAAAACCAGTTTTTTTTTTTGGAATAACACCAACGGCAATTGGAAATATTCATTAAACTAATCCGCTTTCAATTTAAAATATCGAGGGGATGAACATGAAACAGGTGTATACTGTGAAATGGTCAAACACTTTAAACGGTCGATAATTTAATAAAAATAGAATATCTATTTGTTTTAAGTACCAATGAGTTTATAAGGAAGAAAAATGCTGAATGGCAGAGGTATTTACTTCATGAAAATTCATTATAGTTTCATGAAAGACAAAGTTCCATTTTATGTAGGAAGTTTTTTTTGCATTGGGTTTTTGCTTCCTCGTAGCTTCGTCCAATGCTTAGGTATATTTAGCATAACTTTTTGGCATAATATCATTTATTTAAACGGTAGTTGACCGTATCTGATGGAAATTTCAAAACACCATAATCAAGTAGTAAAATTATTTCAAAATACCAGTTTCCATTTCGAGACATCTATTCTTTTCATTTTGTTTTTTGGTTCATGTCTTTCCACGCATTTGCCTCAAACAAATCCAATATAATCTTGGTGATTAATAATTTAAATTTTTCCATAATTTCTAGTTCAATATGAATTGAGCATTTTGTTTGACAGGCAGGAGGTTCAGTGATGATATCAACCGACCTGTAGCGATAGTGATTAGGGTTAGAGGAAACAAATAATGGGAATTACCAATGATTTTAATAATCGAGTACTTAATACTCGAGCGATTTTAATAATCGAGTGAATCGCTCGAGCGATTAATCACTTTACAATCGCCACTGGCTAGCCAGTCCCAGTAAAATCAATACCCATATCGCAATGAATCCACTAAGGGATTTGGCATAATTTTTGTATGCACCTTCTCGTTTATGTTCCCTTAACAAAGACATATATCGTGTCAGCCTTCTGAGCGTCAAACTCGAACGTCGCCAATCGGCACATTTCGGGGACGCGGAGCGTCGAGCGAAGATTGTATGAAGTGAAAGGCAATGATTTTCGATTTTTCGCTTGAATTTATAACTAGAGTAGTATTTCCTATCGAGCGAAAAACTTCTCGAATATACGAGCAGTTTTTTACCTCGAGCGATCACGCTACCAAGCACCACATTTCGGTCGGCGGCAAGCGAAGCTCGGGTATTGAGTGAAAGGTAATAAGTAACAAGCGACGATTTTCGCTTGAAGTTATAACTCGAGCAGTTTTTTTAATAATCGAGCGATGTCGGTTATTTCAATAATCGAGTACTCAAGCGGTTTTTCGCTCGAGTGATCATATCACTAAAAATGTTTATTTTTCAATGTAGCATTTTTAATTTAATAAGTATATTTAATTGAATTTGTAATTAAATCTTGATTACATCAATAATTTTCTTCTGCGCTCTGATAATATTTTGTTCATCCGTCAAAAATATATTCTCATTCCAACAACAATGTTTAATATGTCAAATAATCACTTGCTTAAAATTTGTAGAAGTTACGCTATAACTGATAGCTGTACCTACAGTTTTCTAAAAAAATCACTAATATCGGAATAAGAATAAGGAAGTTATTAAGCCTAAAACTTAATTCAAATTTTGTAATTAATGTATGACCCTTTTTTTCACACGAGTGTAGGTGTATTTAAATTTAATTTCAACATTTCTTACATAAAACTTGAAATTAATTTATTTTTTTAACTAAACCTATTGGGTTAGGAACTGGCCGAAAAGTATCGTCAAGCCAATCGAGGTAACAATCTACCATTCTTCTAAATACATTATATTGTCGAGAAAACGTTTCCTAAACAATCAATTGTCAATCAAAAAATATTTTATCATTTTTAGCTTGTGCTAACATAAATAATTTCGACAAGTACAGTCTATAATACAGAGCGCTACGCAATTATTTTATGGTTAATCTTCGTATTTGTATCGTTATTTTATTATCGCATTTTTAATGTTAAGTAAATGACTGAATAAATCGGTAACACTCTGTAGTATCGACTTTTTTGTGATAATGATTTTCATTTTTAAATGTCGCATCGATTGTTTACGAAACGGGCTTTCGACATTATAATGTATTTGAAAAAAATGGTAATTTTGTTGTTACCTCGAGTGATATGACTCCTTGGGTGTCCTAAAGAAAGTCTACATACTTTTTTTTTAAATCGAAAATGTAAATACTAAGGTAAAACTACTTTTTACCCACATACTGTCGCGCCGTTCCATCTGGATTTACTTAGCAACAATATGGGTCACTAGAGTATACTACCCGTGTTGTCAAATCACACAGCATGTCTCGCCCTTGCTTCGATACCGGCCGCGCGCCACTGTCGTTGCTTCAGTATGTTTCGAGACTCGGGGGTGGAGTGACGCTGTCGAGGGTTCCACGTGCTTGAATTTTAAACGTTTTGTTAGTTATTGTAGCAGTAGCCGACCTTTTTTTCTGTTGTGAAATAATTCATATATAATAATAAATGTTGTGATGTGAAATCAAATTTGTGTGATATTATCTACTGTTGAGCTGTTGAAAAACATACTTTTTGTGTTTTATTTTTTTATGGAATTTAATTATAAAACGGATTATTTTGAAACAAATATCGAAGGTAAGAGAGTATATACCTTAAAATTGTAATTTTTTTTTCCTAAAAAGTTTGAAAAAGTAGTGACAACGCGTGTCAAAGACGTCTTGTTGTCAAAAACTGAACACGTGTTCTGTGTTGCAATATGACAACACCGCCTATAATGCGCTAACCTCTTTTGAACCTCGAGACTGCCTCAATAAACTATTGATATGGTTATTTTTCTTCGATTTATTTTCATCTCAGGATTTGCCGGTTTAAATATAATAAGTCATTTCCATAACAAGTTTAAGAAATATATTAAATTCAATTTGATTTATGTCTACTTTAAATTTTAGGAAATTAACATGCATCTGCCATAAACTCTAGAATATGTTTTCTATCGGTTAAATTATTAAAATTGGTTCATTATTAACGAAATAACGTATTAATTTGGACGTGAGTTATTGAGTATTCGATAATTAATTGGTGTAGTGTATAATAGAGGTTTAAAAAGGATAGAAAAATAGAACGATAAGCGTCATGTTAAAAAAATTCTAATTAAAAAGCAATTGAAACTTTTACCTCCGACTATTGGAATCGATCAACTTGGTCATTTTAAATTTGGCAATTAATTTAACTTTAAATACAAATTGAAGTGGCATAATATCGAGATAAAGAACCACTCCACAGAACAATCCTCGCTCACATATTAGTGGTTCACCCTCTATCAAATAAATACGCTAAGATTTTCCCAATATAAAATATACTAATTATTATTTATTTATTTTACCTAACAAAATTAGTATTTCCTAAAAGTTGAGCGAGAATTTAAAAAAATACATATTTTCCTCTAAATGTGATAATGATTTATCTAATTTCCATACAGAGTGTTATGGAAATGATTTTTATACTTAAACCGGCAAATCCTGAGATAAAAATAAATTGAAGAAAAATATCCTTAAATGGCGCTTTGATTTATTGTACGAAATATACACTTTATATGAAATCTGAAAATTTACGTGGCCACTACTTAGGACGTTCGCCATCAATACTTGATTGAGGCGGTGTTGTCATATATTGCTACACAGAATTGTAAACGCACGTGTTTAATTCTTGACAACTAGACGTCTTTTACCCGCGTTATCACTTATTTTTCAAACTTTTTAGCAAAAAAATACTACAATTTTAAGGTACATACTCTCTTACCTTCGATCTTATAATCCATTTTATAATTAAATTCCATAAAAATATAAAACACAAAAAGTATGTTTTGCAACAGAACCAACAATAGGTAATATTGCACAAATTTAAAATCACATCATAACATTTCTTATTATGAATTATTTCACAACAGAAAAAAAATCGGGTTATGCTACAACTAACAAAACGTTTAAAATTCGTATACATCAAGCACGTAGAATCCTCGACAGCGTTATCTCATTCTCGAGTCTCGAAACATACTGAAACAATGATAGTCGCGCGCGGCAGGTATCCAAGTAACGACGAAACATGCAGGTTTGTCCGGATTTGGAACGGCGCAACAGTATGTGGGTAAAAAGGGTTTTTACCTTAGTATTTAGATATTCGATTTAAAAAAATAAAAGTATCTAGACTTTCTCTAGGACACCCTAGGAGTCACCCATTTAATATAATAAGTCATTAGTGAGGTAAAGAAACTCATAATCTGCTCCACTCGTTTAATAACAAAAGCCATACATGTTTCGAAGGTTCAAACCTTCATCTTCAGTGGAAAATACAAGAGCATTAGGAGAAACTCAAGACATTGATTTAAGGAAAAAGAAAAAATTCATTTATTAATTTAAAAATTAATTAACGTTAACTTTTTAAAAAATTTCTTAAAAAATCTAATGCAGTATTTGATTTGATTTTTAATTTTAAATTTGATATAAAAGACGGAAACAGAATTTAATTTATAAATGGATTTTTTATTTTTCCTGCTTTGCTCAGTTTAAATAAATGCCATGAGTTTCTCCTAATGCTCTTGTATTTTCCACTAAAGATGAAGGTTTGAACCTTCGAAACATGTATGGTTTTTGATTTTGTTATTAAACTAGTGGGGCAGATTATGAGTTTATTTACCTACTTCGAGATGGACTAGTTCAAAAAAAATTAATAAGTCATTTCCATAACACCCTGTATACTGAACGTGAAATGGCAGCAATAACAGCCAGAGGTGAGGCCTTTGATCGGTGGGCGCTTAGCTTTTACTGATTATAAAGTGGATGATGATAATTGAAAAGGAACCAACAGCCAAATTCATATTTTGAGTAATCATTGGTTTTTTATGTCATCAAGTGTTTTTAAATTTACGACATTTTTAGAAGTTTTTCCCAGAAATAAGGGTGCAAGTTGGAAAGCAGGTGATAGTAAAAAGTTAATAATTTTTTTTCCAAGTCTCAAAACGTATATTTTAACATCTTTTTGGAAAATGGTTCTTTTTCAATAATTGAAAAATGGTAATTTTTTACTTAAAAAGGATCCAAGTTCCATGGTTCTATTTAAAGGAAAGGCAAACGATAACATGAGTCATTTTAAAGAAAAATTTTATTTTGAAACAACAAAAAACAAAAAACAATATCATAACCTTAGACCTCATCTTCCAAATCAAAATCTGTGTTGATGCCAAAACCTTCAATATCATCTTCGAAGTTCTCGATATTTTTGATTCTGTAAAAGTCAATTGTATCCTTGGGAAGAAACTTCAGTAAAGTCTTAATGTCATCCCATTTTTTTTTTGAGATGGGTTTTCCTTCAGGGTAAAGCAGTTTTAATTTTTGGGGATCTATAAGTGTCGCAGATTTTTTGCCCCGTGTTGATTTCGAGAGATCTATTTCTTTAAAATCGCTTTCTTCATGAGAGTGCGACTCACATAAAAATAATGTATTCGGGTTTGACTTCTCAAGTTTTATTATTTTTGTTTTCAACCAAGAAACTTTCTCTTTATTTATAGTTACTTTTCTGTTTACAATTTGTTTTTCAATATCTTCAGTAGAGTAGAAATCATCGGACTCCATAAGGTTTATAACAAATTTATTATGTTTCTTGCAACTTCCGATTACCTTCATAAAGTCTTTCAAGGTGTAAATTCGAACCTGATTTTTAAGCGCTCTTTCTATTTGTCCAAAATCTGTGTCGTTTGGCAAGAAGCTGTGCCCCGGACTCAAGATATTTAAAATAAATTTTGTTTAATGTAGGGTGCTGCATTAAAACTGTTTTCAACATTAACACAATTTTAATGTTGCGGTTTTGTCCACCACAGCTATCTGACCACATTATTAACTCCTCCGCTCCTTTTTTAAGATGCAACTCTATAAATTTTTTCATACAGGAACCCACTTCTTGGGCACCTCGCCCGGCTACTCCCTCTTTCCACAAAAAACAATATGGAGTATTTGTTGACCCTGAATGAATACCCTCATTATAGATACTTAATTGTCTTTTGTAATAAACAATATTTGTTGGTAGTTTAGGCAATCCTAGAACTTTTTCCATATCGTAGCAAAGGGTTTCAATAAGTGGATTTTTACTTGCTTCTTTAAAATCTTTGTTCAATTGATCTCTGGCCAGCTGCGCCTTTTCGATATGCTCATCATGTTGTTCCTTTATAATCAGTTGCTGGTTCTCATCTTGTGCATTTTTCACTTGTGAAGAATACATGTCACACTTGTTACATGTATCTTTTATAGGAGGTTTTCGCTTCAAATTGAAATGTTTATAGAATATATTTTTATAGAACTGAAAACTAACTTTTGGGTGTTTCTCTTCTATATAGAGTTCATACATTTTACTCTCTGTAAGGTCGTAAGGTAGAAATTTAGCTTCAGTTTCTGACCGGGAGTAATGCGAAACATAGGTAGGAAATTTCTTTATATGTTCAATAATTTCGTTTATTGCTTCTTCATTAACTTTTTTCTTTCCTCCCGATTTGCCTCGCTCATCTTTTATTTGGGAGCTACGTTTTTTTTCTAATGCAGTGTTAACTCTCTTTGTGGATATCTGATAAGTGTTTATATAAGTATCACGGCAAACTTCAATCTCTCCAAGCATATACACTCTAGTATATGATTTACCTGGTCCATTTTTAGCTCGTTTTCTTTTAATGGGAATTTCTTTAACTGTTGCTGCAATGTAACTCGTTTGCAAATCATATAACGATAAATCCCAAAATTTTTGAAAACATATCTGTTTTTCATCTCCTGTTAATTTTTCACTGCATTTTTTTAGACAGCTGCATTTGTAATCAGAAAATTGTCTGGCTTCTTTTAATTTTCCCTTGACTGTATAGTGAGTCTTGTTGGAATCTTTTAATTTCTTTCTCGTAGCGAAGGTTTGTCCCGGATATTTGTTATGTCTTTCTTTCTTAGCTCGACCTTTCCAAGCATTTTTTTCTTCCTTCAATTTCTGCTTCCTCTCAATTTCTTCTTCATTAAATAGCAACTCATTTTCTTCTTCCTCCGAAGTACTGCCGCCTTCCTCCTCCGGAATAAAGTCACGATCTTTTATACTGTCATCTGAATCTTCGTCTTCTATTATTCTCTGTTCAATGCTGTCATCTTTGTAGTTATTGTTTATATTCTCATCAGTTACCATTATTTCATGTAAGCCCTTAGAAATCGGAATGCCTGCAAGTAGTAAGTCTTCAATTTGAACTTCTTCAACAAATACATTTGTTTTTTCGACAGTTGAGTCTTTATTGTTCTGGTTGTGAAAAAACGAGTTATCTGTTTTTTTATTCTCTGTATTTAGAAGGTCTACCTCCTCAGAAATAATGAAATGGGTATTCGGAGTGCTTTTAAACGCCAAAATTTCTTTACTTATTATATTCGAATTTGACTTGAGAGTTAAGTCCCCATAATTTTGGTGTCATCCGTTTCTTTATCTTTAATGTTCGGAATATTTACCCCTGAAAAATAAAAAAGTATTTAGTAGGTATTACTGTCTGCAAAATGTTGATATATTTTTACCTGGTAAACTTAGGCCTGCAAAAGTGGAATTGCAAATCGGTAGTTGTTGCTCAGGTTCACAGGGTTCCTTAAAAATATAAAATAAACACGAGAAGATGTGTATTTTTTTAACAAACAACAAACTGAAATAATATCTAAAAGGAACCAACCACCAACATACCCTTTGGTTCGTAATTCGCTTTGTAATCAATAATTCTTTAAATACATGCACAAAAATTCAAAAAATTTCTAACAGTGTTAAAAAAGTATGAGTTTTAACAATAAGAAGAGATAATAATTTTTAGAGAAATAGTGAAAAATAAAATATCTTTTTAATCATAACCTAAAAAACTTACTGTATTGCATTCGCTGGATTTTCGTCTTTTCGGTTCTATTTTGTACGACGGATCATCACACTTTAGTTGTAAAGCATTATTGAGAATTAGTCTAGTTCTTTTACTCATTTTTTATTCCAATAAAATCAAATAAACATGAAAACCAGCAGCCACTATTATTAAAACAAAAACTAATAGTCATAAAATATAAAAGGAACCAAATGACACTGATCATTTTCTATAAATGGCACCGTGACTTGGATCTTTCTTGATAATAGGAAACCGCTTTTTCCTTTAAAGTCGCTTGGTTCATTAGTCAATAGATGTCGCTAGAATTCCAGTAGGCGTTTGATACTTTTTAAATATATAAATTTCGCTGAAAACTATCGTATGGAACCATTATCTCAATTTTTGCAATTTGGCGCTTGGTTCCTTTTCAATTATCATCATCCAAGTTAGAAATAGAATCTAGCTTTAATAATTATAGATTTTAACTATAATTGATATTTTTCTAATATATTCTTTGTTGTTCCAGGTGGGTATTTATTTGCCTAAAAAATAACCAACAGATGGTAAGTAAGCAGTGGGGAGAAGTAAATAGAATAATACATACTAAGAGTAGTAAGAAATCTATTACACAACACAACATTTTGAAAGCTACGAAATTCGAAAGAGTGTGTAATAGAACAAACACTCGAATTGTGTGCTATAATTTTTCAACGACTTCATATTTATTGTTTTTATTAAATTATCGAAATATACCAATAAAACATTTTCCGAGTAGTAGTAGGCCTTGCTGGAATGCATTGTCTGGATACCTACAAATCAGAATATTCATAATTTGCAGTTTGTTATTTCAATAGAACAGTTTGTTTCCGTTTTAATTGAAAATGTAATCTGGCTGTGCCATTTATAGAAAGTTGTTTTATTTGGTGGTGGTTATCCTAGAAATAATTTTAATATTTGGTGATGGACAATTACGTATCTAAACTTTTATAACAATTTAAATATTATTAGCCATACCTAATATCTAATAGAAATTTGTAGTATACAGGGTTTCAATTTTTCTTTTTTTTATGATCAACAAGCACTATTATAGAAAAATCCTTTAAGGCACTCTGGGAATGGTGCGTGTACGCATAAAGCGATTCACGATTGTTTTGAATACACAATTTCCTCCAGATGAAAGAATTCTTAAATGATGAAGCTCGAGGAGTACTACGCTGAACCAAATATGGATGAGCGGCAGTGGTTCGTCGTGTATTTCTGCTAGTCACCGCGGGGCGGAATTAAGAGGGCAAGGTCAGCCAGCAGTGATCTTGAAGTGAAGCAGCCGATGTTCCAGACTGTCGAGGCTCTTTGGCAGCTCGTGGTCTCCGGTCAGGCGAATGGCTCTCCTTTCGATGGAATCGAGTAGCCGAAGAGTATGTTTGAGTGCGCAGCTCCAGACACGAGAGCAATACTTTAGTGATGGTCGAACCTGGACTTGGTATAGTATCAAAAGTTGTTGAGGTATGTACAACTCTTTGGTCCGGAAGAGTTTCTGAGAAGCTATATGGGCGATTGCCACAACGTGGTTATGCTAAGACATATTTCCTTCCAGATTGATGCCCAACGAATTAATAGATGAAGCCAGTGGAATTGCGCGTCCTGCTGCCTGGATTTTCTTAGCGTTAAATTCGACTTGGTTACTGTCACGATATCGATGGTTTTACAGGATATCTCCGTTATTCGTAAAGATAGAAGGATGCGGTTTTCGCAACACTCTGCTAACTTTTTGTGAAGCAAAACATATCCCAATTGAAATTCTTCTAGGTCTCCTCGTTTTTCATATACAGGATGTTTTTGAGAATTTTACATTTTGGGACACAGTTACCCATATTTCGGTTACCATCTTATTAAAAAGAAAGAAAATGTTTGGCTCTTTTTAAATCACCTCGCGAAATCTGTCGTTCATGCTGACAGATTTCGAGCTACACACTTTTTGCCACGTTTTTGTTTGATGACTTGACTTGTTATCGAACTTGTAATTGAACCTGTCATCGAACTTGTTGTCGAACAAAACAGTCACAAGCCCGGTGAGACTGCTTATGGGGGGGATCTAAACACGTAAGAAGGCCATGGAAGTGATGATAAGCCTACTCTGCTCCATACGCTCACAAGTAAACTACGTTAATCATTATATATTAGTAAGCATTAAGTGTCAATATCAGACTTATGTACGTAGTTATATCTGGAAGCCATAAAGTGCGCGTGTTTAATGAAGGTGATTTGATCTTGGCCATATTTGTCTCACTTTACCGAATCGGAAAAGGTTGATGCAGACAGAGACAGACATAAAATGCGAACAGGCAGAGTTGTTAAATAATTTTACAAGTAGTAAATGAAAATGGCGAAAGCGAAGCGTCCTTAAATTCTAAAATAATTTTTAATTTTCTAATCTTTTCACGAGAAACGTCGTTTCCTTTTTGGTGCAAGTGAGTAATTTGTAATTAAAATATTCATTCAGTCATCTTTACTGAGAGTAAGCATCAATAATAATTTCTTTTCATAAATCATATGGGGCCCAAAAATATGCTCGCACTTGAAGATGGTAAAATATTTTATTAAATTATGATTTACTTCCTATTATTTAATAAAACTACTTACAAGCTTATTTCTGAAGTTTAGTTTTTCATTTGTAGTTACGTTACTAGTTCAATAAATTATATAAGAGTGTGTAAGGATTATTTTAAAGTGATATTTATAGCTTAAAACATGTCAGAATCCTATTATTTGATTTTCACCACTTAGTAAATCAAATAAAAGGGCTGTTTGTCTTCTTCCTGTTTATAAGTATTCGTTGACAGTCACGAACACCGCAGTCTGTATGCTCCTTTCGATAAGTTGTGTATCTGTTTAAGGGATTTAGACGATTCAGACAATGAAAATTAAAAAAATGGAACGGTCTCGATATGAAATATATCATATTCGCATTGCTTACAAGACGGATGGTCAGAACGCAAGGGAAAAGTAACATTCGTCACCTTTGGTAACTGTCAGTATTTATTAAAAACTTTTACCCGCGAATACATTCCGAAAACATAAAAAGCGTCTAACGGCTTCCCTCTGTAAAATAGAGCCGTTCTTTATCTCAGCCTTCAACCCCATATTCCTCAAAACGCCACTTCGTCTCGTACCTCGTGTTTTCGTTGCTAAGCACGCTGTCGGCGACCTCCATTCACGTGGTTGCCAAGTCGGGGGAGAATTGGGGGGATGAACGGACGAACCGCCACCGCCCTAAAGCCAGCTGTGCTGACGAACACTGTCGAATACGGCTTCGGGAGAATCCGAATCGGAACTGGGTTAGAATCAGGAGCTGCCTGTTCAAGTTATATTGGCTAAGAGAGGAAAATGCCGTGCAGACATAAGAGGTAATTCCGGTTCTCTGGTCTGCAGTGTTATTTTGCAGTATAATTTTGAAAAAACGTTGGTACGTATTACCAAAGATAATGGTTTTAGCCAGGGTTGTTCCGTTTTAAACATTTTGTATAAAAAAATTGTTTTAAAAATGTTTTAAACAATCGTTTGTTAAAAATGTTTAAAACATGTTTAAAACAGGTAAATTAAACACACGTTGTTTTTTTTTTAGTAAATTGATTATTTAACAGGAGTTCTTATACTTAATTTATGCAACAACTTGGTGTGAAAAATATTTATTGATAAATAAAAACTACTTACTAAAACAGTAACTTCCATTAAAATTAACAAAATAATAAAAGTTAGGTACTTAATGAACATCATGCACAGAACTTTGGTATGTTCAAAAAACTACAAATAAGTGTATAATAATCACTGATCGGAAGTGACATCAGTTAGCGCCGTAAGTGGGTGCATTAGAATTTAGTTCTTTAAAAATTGTAACCAACTTAGCTGCTCTGACATTGCCTAGCTTTTATTGCGGAGTTTGGAAGGAACTAAACCATAAGACGAAAAAAGTATTTTTATGTTAGCGGACGAAGCAATAGCTGTATGTAGCTGTTGGACAAGTTTCATTGCTCTTGTATTTAAATGTTTAATAGACCGCCACCATGCTAATGATTTTACATTTTCAAGTATCTGTTGAGGAAACATATATGGCATAAAAGGTGCACACCTAGATGCACTGCATGGATCCAAACGTTCTATAACCTTATTTACGCCACTCATTGAAAATTCCCCATTTAATTTTTTGTGTTCAATCGTCTCCAATAGTTCGAGCCATATTTCTGTCGCTTCTTCTATCGTGCAACTGTTTTCTTGAACTTTATCCAGAGTCACAGCAATGCATTTTAATTTTTTGTGATATTATTGTGAATTAACATTTAACGTCAGTAACTAATTTTATGATGTCGTTCTCAATAAGTATTCTGTTAGTACACACATCAAATAATATTGGCCAATTTTTTAAATAACTCTCAAAGCAGTCTGATAAAGTGTTCTAGCGAATATCCTGAGGTAATACAAGAGCGGAGCCACCGGCTTCTTTAAATTTTGCGCTAGAGAAATGCACATTTCTAAAGAATTTACAAACTTTCTTTACGTTAGTCTTGACTCCCACTACTTCTAAATCATGAGCAAGTAAGTTGAATATATGAGCTGAACAGCCATAAGTTATTATATTCTTCTGGTCTAATTCAAGAAGAAGGTTGTTCCTCATTTTAGTCATATTCGAAATGTTGTCTGTTACTACACTGGTAACTTAACATTCATACTCTTCTTCGCATTTTTGTATAGCTTTTTTCAGTAGTTGTAATAAATACTCTGATGTGTGGCTACGGACTCTATTAGATGCACCCGTTCACTTTCTATATCTGTGACATATATGCCTATTATAGGTTCATTATGGACGTTACTCCAACCGTCAAGGGCTAGACAAACTTTCTTCTGACACAAACTATCTTTCATTGTTGTTTGTACTGAGTTACAAACCGTATCGAGCAAATTGTTGGAAACAACATTTCTGTTTGGTGGTGAATATCCAAGACATAGCAAATTAATCAACAGTTTAAACTCACGATATTCTACTGCACGAAATGGTGTGTTCGTCGCATATAAATAAATATCTGGCTATTTGCATATCCATCTTTTTCTTGTCTGATTCGCTCGTTCAAATAATAAAACTTGACATGCTGCTACTTGATACTGAACCAGTGGAAGTAGACGATTTCGATAGCCCTGCAGCGTTTTATCATCTAACAAACTAAACATCTTGAGAATGTTTAAGAGATACGGGGGAAAATCAAAAAAATTACAATTTCAAAATTACGCTATATTTTCTTAGTTAAAAGAGATACGGAAAAATGTTTTATACGGGTGTTCCATTTAAAAAAATGAAGTTAGGTCCGATAATTTTCTTACCTGACCCCGTATACTTATTTTGAAAACGGCAGATTATTCAACAATCATTATAAATACACTTCTGTATAAAACATTTTTCTATATCTCTTTTAACTAAGAAAATATAGGGTAATTTTGAAATTGTCAATTTTTTGATTTTCCCCCGTATCTCTTAAACGTGCGATAATTTTCAAATTTTGATTTTATCATTTAAGTTTGGCCCAAGAAGAGTACATGACACCTACATGTCAATTTTTTGATTTTCCCTTTATCTCTTATGCGAGGGAAAATTTTCAAATTTTGATTTTACCATTTTAAATGTGACCCAAAAAGAGCACATGACACCTACATTACTTTTTCATCATGAACCCCCCCCCCCCCCCCCCAATACCATATTACCATATATAGCGGTTTGACTAACGCGGCAGGGTATTACTTTTCGTAACTTTTCCATCCCCCCCCCCCCCCCCCCCCCCCCCTTCCCTCCAAAACGAACAAACCCAAACTGAAGTTCTGGATCCGCCCTTGCTTCAAGTCAATGATTGATTATAACTAACAAAATCAATATCTGAATAATTAGTTTGCTAATTCTTGCTACCTAATAACTTCTTTAAGGTAGGTACGCCACATTTTTTCTCTCTCCCTGAAGGCATATTTTCGGTAGAACTGCTGGAAGTAACGGGTAGACACTGGTATTTAGGAAAATGAAATAAATGTGGTTCGCCTAGAAAGTCCGAGACGTCACGGTTCAACGGTTGGCAGTCGACTGCTGTGTACCTACTGCTCCGAGACCAGTCTAGCTGTGACTGCCCGACTGCTTGAATGTAAATTTTATAACCAAATTTGCTTCTAAAGTGTATGAAAAAGTTTCAGTTCTGCTACGAAGATCCAGAACAGAAAAAATAAGTATTTTATGAATGTTTCTTTACCCAAAATCAGTTATGGCACTAGACCTTTTCCTACTTATACTTGTTTGAACATTTTTGCTTTGTAACTTTAGAACATAGGCCCATTCAATTTCCACTCTTCAATTAATGACAGTAAAAAAATAATTAATAGTTTTTTACAATTAATCAATATGTCATTAATGTCAAGTGACTTGCCTACTATCTTCCAAGATCTTTTAAAAATGTTTTCTTTAAAATTATACTCCTGAAAAATATACCAAAATTCAAGAGTTCCGCTAAAATTTGACCCAATTAATATTACGTTTGACCAGTCATTAGAGGCATAAAATTAAATTATTAATGTCTCAGTTATCAATAATATGTTGATTGGTTCAGCAAAAAGGTTACTAAGGTGTAAATTTAAAGTATGGCAATAGAATGGGGATCGTATAGTATTTTCATTGCCATGTGTCATATTCTTGACATAATTCGTTTTTAGGTGCTTTTCCGGTCAGCTTTTAAAATAGACTTCAATTAGCTATCGTCAGCTGAAACGAGTATGTTCTCCATCTTCTGAGAGCAAGTAGAAATTACTTTTGTGCGCTGTGGTTTGCATGTCTTTAATTATTATTATTATTACATACTAAGTACTACTGTTTTTTATTTCAAACTAATAGCTGTATCAAATTTCAACTTATTGTATGTACAAGTAGGTAATTTATTTTATTAATACAAATAAAATTTGAGCCAGCTATGAGGCATTGAGTGTTATAATTTCGAATTAAAAAAAAAAATTACAGACTCGTACTGGGGGCAGTGGCGGCTCGTGACCTATGATAGAGTGTAACGACCAAACAATTACTTTCTAGGCGTTTTAACTGTAGAAAGAAAAGAAGTAATAAGAAAATGCGTTAGGTAAAACATATGTTTATTTATTTTTAATTTTACACAGGAAATACAACTTTTGGAAAATAAGGAAGGGTTTCTTAGTATGTTAGTGTATGCGTAGAAAATTGATCAATAACAGCCTCATTAAAGTTTGGAATATTCTCTATCATTTTTTTTTCATATATTTAATATTTAAACTTTCTAATAAAGTCCCTAGGTTTACCCTCTGTGGTCTGCGTTAAATTAATTTCGGGTTTAGGTCTTCCCGCATTCTTCACTTCAATTTTGTGCTCCAAACTCAAAGAGCTAAAGTTATTTTTTTAAATAGTCCACCGTCAAACTATTCATTTTAACTTAATAAATATATAATATTAAAATATTAAAACATACACGCTCGAATTTCTAACTAAACTGCTGGCCATTTGCTTTCGAGCAAGAAAAATTTCGCCTAAATTTAAAAGTTAATATTTTCTGAACCAGATATGACATCGATCTCAGGTTTTTAATTGTTGATAGATTTGTCCCTTAGGAAATAATTGAAAAAGTTGGATTGTCTTAAACTGTCAGAAAATTTTATATACAGGGTGTTAAAGAGAACGATGATTTTTGCTCCAATTTCAATAGCATGTAACTTTCACAATAATATTTTTAAATTTTATCACTATACGTCAATTGAATCACTGGTTCATAGCAAAGAAAGTAATTTGTCAAATTTTTGATATCTGCTATATTTTAAGAGATTCCGATTTTTTTTAAAAACTTTGCTTTTTTCAATTTTTTGTTAGCTAGATCCCACTGTGCGTTGTATCGTGCAAACTTTGCAAGTGCTTATTATACCTTATGAAACGCTTGTTTATGTTCAGTAACAACAATTATACCTAAATGTTGTACTTATAATCACTTATATGTCTAGGCTTTATGAGTATCTCACAATTTTTTTGTATTGGAAAGTACTCGCACACGACACAATTCCTAAAATTAAACTTACATTGAAAGGCACTTTAATATTACATATCACTAGCTGCCGTCAAACCAAACCCCGTCCATCCGAGTGTATTAATTATTTGAATCGAGATTATCACGAAAAAAGAAACAATATCAAGTCAGCCATGCTAATGCGTTTTTTTTTCAAACAATTAAATAAAAAAAATTTCTGTATAATATACCTGTAGCGCGATATGAAAAACTAAAAATAAGGAAAAACTTGCCTAATCTAGGGGCGAGTACTTTCCAATACAAAAAAAATTGTGAGATACTCATAAAGCCTAGACATATAAGTGATTATAAGTACGCCACTGCACATCACAACATTTAGGTACAATTGTTGTTACTGAACATAAACAAGCTTTTCATAAGGCATAATAATCACTTGCAAAGTTTGCACGATACAACGCACAGTGGGATCTAGCTAACAAAAAATTGAAAAAAGCAAAGTTTTTAAAAAAAATCGGTATCTCTTAAAATATAGTAGATATCAAAAATTTGACAAATTACTTTCTTTGCTATGAACCAGTGATTCAATTGACGTACAGTGATAAAATTTAAAAATATTATTGTGAAAGTTACATGCTATTGAAATTGGAGCAAAAATCATCGTTCTCTTTAACACCCTGTATATAGAATTTTCTGACAGTTTAAGACAATCCAACTTTCGCAATTATTTCCTAAGGGACAAATCTATCAACCATTAAAAACCGGAGATCGATGTCATATCTGGTTCAGTAAATATTAACTTTTAAATTTAGGCGAAATTTTTCTTGCTCGAAAGCAAATGGCCAGCAGTTTAGATGCACGAACAGACAACGGCGCAGCGCACAATAAAATTGTGCGCCTTTCCCATGTTAAATCGCCATAGCCCCGCTATCCCTCGCTGTCTTCCGCCACCTGTTACTACAGAGAAACTACATTATGCCCCGCCTACTTAATCACACATGCGAGCAAGTCTCGTCATAATCGTCATTAACCTCGACCGAGGCACGGTTGCCGGATCGAGAACCTATAATATACAGTTTGGTTGACAGTACGATAAAATATTAGGGATGGACGGACTTTATATGATAAATAATATTCAATGAATATAAATTAATATTTTTTAATTCGTTTTGGGGGTGCACGTGCGCATGTGCTCCTGTGGAAGAAACGCCACTGACTGGGGGTATTTTAATGAAGATGGTCAATTTAGAGAACAAATGGTCGGAAAGTCGGTAAATGTTGTATACCGCTGAAAGTAGATTTAGTTCCTCTTTCATAATTTAAACAAAAACTCGTATTTAAAAAATTAAGTTGAAGATGGTGATCCAAAGACAAATCGAGAATAAAAAAAAGCAATGAGGAAGCGATTATTTTTGGATATCTCTTCGAACAAAGTCACGAAAAAATAAAAACGGACACACAAAATTATAGATTTTTCTAAATATTTCGAAAGCACCTGTATTTTTGTCGGCATATTGGTGTGCCTATAATTACGCAGCCTTGTCACAATTTAACTGACTTCGTATCTCTTACAGTTTCCGAAATCCCAATGGTGAAAATATATCAGTAAAAATGAAGTATTTCCGTGCTTGCTGATAATTGTTGGACCCTTGTTCGAGATGCTCCACATGTAGAGTATCGTCGGGTACCAAAACGAAGAGATTTTTAGATTTAGAGAGGCATTTTTAAAGGATTTTTAATGTGTTTAAGAAATATAAAATATCTAAAAACCTCTAACCAATTTTAAAAATTTTTTGTTGTTTTTATTTATCTATCATATAAAAACATATTTTTTTTTAGTGTTGGGAAAACCCGATGATTTTAACAATAGTTCGTGATACTCGAGCGATTTTAATAATCGATGGAATCGCTCGAGCGATTAATCACTTGAAATTTTTATGACTCAGAAGAATGTGTTGATAAAACACTATGGGTTGTTTTTGTAAGCTTTAGAAGTTTAGTCTAGAGTTTTTATTAAGGAAGAACAGTTGCTCCTGATTTAAAAAAAAAATTATATGCTTTAATTTTTTTTAATATACAATCAATCAGTCAAAGCAAAACCCATGTTGCGATGAATGCACTAAGGGACTTGGCATACTTTTTTGTATACCTTCTCATTCATGTGCCTTTAACAAATACTTTTGTCGTGTCAGCCTTATGAGCGTCAAACTCGAACGTCGCCAATCGGCACATTTCGAGAAGCGCGCGGCGTCTAGCGAAAATCGGATATCAAGTGAAAGGCAACGATTTTCGATTTTTCGCTTGAATTTGTATTGCTCGAATATAAGTCGGCGTCAAGCAAAGCTCGGGTATTGAGTGAAAGGTAAAAAGTAACAAGCGACGATTTTCGCTTGAACTTATAACTCGAGCAGTGATTTTATTAATCGAGCGATGTCGGTTATTTCAATAATCGAGTACTCAAGCGGGTTTTCGCTCAAAACACTAATAAAAACACATGTTTTTCATTAAAGAACCGACACCGAATTCTGATCGAATAAAATTTATTGTTGTTTTCATTTAGCATCACAAGAATATACCTAAAATATACCTTTATTATCACAAGTACCTACTTTTTATTATAATCGGCTACAGAAAAAGCAAAACACCATTACTGTTAAAATTCACTAGTCATAGTTGTCTACCATACAAATATAAGAAAATAAAAAAAATAAACATACCCTTCAAATCAGTGATACCTGGAAATATTAATTTATCGATTTTTTAAATAATACCTATGTAATGCTTTGAAATACAACAGAGCCTGTCAGAAAGTTAATACCTAATGTGAATAGTAATAACCCTGAAAACGACATCACCATTTCTTTAAATTCATTTCTTCTTACCTCCTCCATTTTTTTAAAATGCGTTTTTCGAAATTATGTTTGTTATTCCAAGAATATTAAATACGACTCAACACTCTCAACAGTTTTAACAAAAATTTGTTTTCATTCGATTTCATCGACTATCATCCAATTGTTAACCGTCTTTTTTAAAGTCTATTATTTGTTAAGTTCCAAGTTATGATATAGTAATAGCCAATAAAAATGTGTTTTATATGTATTTATTTCTTTTATTTCGACTTTACTGTATAAAATTTAATTTACAACCTTACCTCTAACGTTTTCACATACACTCGTAGGCAAATAGCCCCTATAAAAATTAAAACAAAAATCCAAGCTTTCGTCGTTCAAAATAAAATAATTATGTTGCGCCATCTATTGCTAGACTTTACTGAACTTGGAGGCATAACATTATGCGGAATAGTGATACCACAAACTAACTTATACATGTGTTTGGTATAAAGACGATATAAAATATATTCATTATAATGCGCTGTTAACGCCATCGGTTGCTATGGATTTAGGCTCATTAAACGGCCGTCTTAAGGATAGCGACAAAAAGATCAAATTTGTCGTGCGCTGTAAGACTAAACACTTATAACAAACGAAAATATACATTATATATTATTCAGATTATTCTATTTCGCGTCAATGTGCCCTTTTAAGAATTCCAGCCACGACGATATCTCATATTTCCCCCAATTCGCTTCCTTCATCATTACGGCATTCCAAATGCTTTTCTCTCTCATTTTTTCGTGGTTTGACTAAATTATAAATATGTAAAAACTTGGGGGGATAGTCGACGGAACCTGTAAATATACAAATTTGGCGCCTCCATAAGGTTTCGGATTTTTAAATTAGAGTTGGGAAACAATTTTGATTAAGTTCTTCATTATCGTGACTTAAATAAAGCCCAGTCCTCAGTTTACACGAATTGGTCAGTTACAAATTATGGATATTTTTTCTTGCCAAATATTTTTTCCTGAGTAAAGGAAACTTGCGAAGCTTTAAATTGATATATTTGTAAACTATTATAGTGCCGTGTAAAGCTTTAAAAAGAAAGTAAACTTGACTGGTCTTAGGTTAGTTTAGTAATTGTTTCTGCTACCAAACACACATGACCGCATTACCAACGTTTAAAAAAGAAAAAATTGTTTCATAATAAACTCAGTTCGATGCTGATAACGGTATCGAATTAGCTTTGATATGAAACGAAAATAGTAAAAACTCATATGTCATCCGATGTTCATTTGTTTTCGAGTTTTAGCATCATTAACAAAAATTTATCTAGCATTCTTTTATATGGGTTTTCCATTGGGTTTCTAACGGCTACATTATGGAATGCAAAAAAAATTGAATAACCTGCCACTTTATGGAACTGAAATTTTTTTTATGTTGGCAGCAAGTAGGGTTCGAATTTTAGGCTTACTTTGATTTCGTTGAAATTAGTTTTCTTGGCATTATGGATTCGACAAACATTTTTATAGAAAACTTTAAAATACCAACCTTTAACCTTGCAAATAGATCATTTTTACTAGATATTTATCTGAAATACCTATACTCGGAACTATATAACATGCTGACGGTGTTCGTCACCTTTCTAGTCACCACTAAAAAACAACATAACCTAAAAATAATAGAAATATCAGTTTATGCTCTATTTCTAAAGTTTTATTCAATAAAGTACTATTTTTATTTTTTATTCAATATAGTATTATACATATTACTATATACAGGGTGGCCCATCGAAAACAGTCCAGCAAGGTTTACGGCTGTGTACGTGAAAAAAAAAAAAAACTAAGACCCGTAAACTTGTGTTTTCAGAAGAACACGTTTCACTATTAATTTCATCCCTGTAACCTCATCCCCCCTAGCGGGGGCGGCTACTGCCCTTGTTTATTCAAATGGGAAACGGTATGTTGTGATACATCTTTTTAAAGGGCATTAAATTCTCTCTAAAATGGCGCTTTGTTTTGTAAATTTGAGCTACGCGCCGCCGAGAAATTGCGTTTTAAAAAATGTAATTTTATTGAGTATTACTTGTTATGTTATATGTTATCTTATTAAATGTTGAAAATGTCCGCCATTCACCTCCATACAATAGTACAACTGTTTAAAGTGTTCTCGGGCATTGTGAAGAACATCTGGTGTAATTTGTTGACAAAAAATTGTTTACGCACAAACCTGTATACTTGATAAGAGGTGCAGTGAAATGTTTCAAATTCCGTTGCTCGGCGGCGCGTAGCTCAAATTTATAAAACGAAGCGCCATTTTAAAGAGAATTTAATGGCCTTTAAAAAGATGTATCACAACATACCAATTCCCATTTGAAAAAACAAGGGCAGTAGCCGCCCCCGCTAGGGGGGTTGAGGTTACAGGGATGAAATTAATACTGAAACGTGTCCCCCTGAAAACACAAGTTTACGGGTCCGAGGTTTTTTTTTAAATTTTCACGTACACAGCCGTAAACCTTGCTGGACTATTTTCGATGGGCCACCCTGTATATGCATATTTATAGTTACTGTAGACATTTCCTGGGCATTAATTTTTATTCCTGTCAGATTCTGTGTCGACACAAAATTTTGTTCAATAGTATTATTTATTATTTTGTTCAATATTTTGAACTTTGTTCTGCTCGCACCATAACTCAAAGTTTTGCACATTCTTTTTAACAGTTTTTCTAGATTATTTTCTGCAATTTTTCGTATTTCTGACGGAGTACAACTTTCTTCCTGACTGATTTTTATTAACTTTAATAATATATTTATTTTTAATTATAATGGGAAGAAGCTTTGTTGTGTTCAATTGTTTCTATCATGGCATATTTGATACTTGTAACATTTTATTAAATTGTAACAGTATTGCCAACCCAAAAAGAAAATATTAATTCAAATGGAAAAAATGTACTATATTTTTAAAAGTTTTTCAGACTTTAAATACCCAAATAGAAAAAGTATTATAAAATACACGGTTCATAAGACAATTAGAGCACTTGTACTTTAGAAAACTCCCCGCTTCGCGTACTCTAAGATAATGTCTTATGAAACTTGTATCTTAATATACTATTAAATGGTTGGTCAACCTGTGGTGTGGTATGATAAATAGTTATTTAAATGGCCATTTCATTTTGGAGAATGGTCTTCTTCCTAATTACGTTACCATAACCTGAAATGTTACACCCTGGAGAAATTTATTCAAAAAATTGAAATTTAGATTATTTATACAATATATTAGTACTCAGTCGTTTATAATATGTTGATTTTACTAATGTTACCATCTTTTCTCCTCTATTGTAACATAGACATCGAACTTTTCCAGGACTTAAAAAACGACCCTATAAAATCTCCAGTATCCCTATTAAATTTCCTCTCCAAAGGGCTAAAATGAGGGCCGAATACTTGACGTATCTAAAATGTGCGCTTAATCCTGCAAAAAGTTTTATCACTGGGTTCACGCGAGACGAGAACTTTTTTAATGTCATGCGAATGAGAAAAATTGTATCCCTGGGCCGCCTAAGTGGTCACAGATGCGTGATATATGGCATTTGACATGAAAACTTGTTTAAAAAGAAGAAGTAATGTGATTTAAAAGTGATTTAGAATTTTTGGTTATTGATTTATTAATGATTTATTTTTTAAAATGTAACCTGCAGGGGGACTCTGTGTCACATAGAATGCGACATATAGATTTCTACTGTTGAATTTATTCCATTCGTGCAGTCGACAGTATTTTTCTTGACACTCCACGTCGTGATTGGCAGACTTCGGATGTTTCCAGATAATTTCGTTATTACCATAATTACAGAAGATCGTATATGAAATTTTTAATGTTCTGATGAATTAATATCATTGTACGTAAAATGTGTCTCTTTTACAATATAACAGAAGGTTGTAAATGATTTTGTTTACAGTCATGCATGTAATAATGACATTTCATCTATCTTTGAAAGGTGGAAAGTTGACGTTTTTCTATTTTTACTTTCCACCCGGGTGGAATGTAAATTATTTTTTTGTAATTTAAAAAAAAATCGATATACGAATATCAAGTAGGCGGGGCATATTGCAGTTTCTCTGTAGTAACAGGCGGCGGAAGACAGCGGGGGATAGCGGGGCTATGGCGATTTAACATTGGAAAGGCCCACAATTTTAGTGTGCGCCGCACCGTTGTCTCTTCGTGCATCTAGTTGGAAATTCGAGTGTGTATGTTTTAATATTTTAATATTATATATTTATTAAATTAAAATGAATAGTTTGACGATGGACTATTTAAAAATTAATTTTATCTCTTTGAGTTTGGAGCAAAAAATTGCGGAATTGAAGAATGCGGGAAGACATAAACCCGAAATTAATTTAACGCAGACAACAAAGGGTAAATCTAGGGATTTTATTAGAAAGTTTAAAAATTAATTACATGAAAAAAAAAATTATAGAAGGTATTCCAAACCTAATGAGGCTGTTATTGATCAATTTTCTATTATTAAGAACCGAAGAACGGACTTTACGTTTAAGCACTATTCACACTAAAACCTTTCTTGTTTTCCAAAAGTTGTATTTCCTTGTGTCAAATTAAAAAATAGATAAAAATATGTTTTACCTAAAGCATTTTCTTAATACTTTTTTTCTTTCTACAGTTAAAACGCCTAGAAAGTAATTGTTTGGTCGTTACACAAAAATAAAATTTTAAAAATAATTTCACCATACTTGTGAACCCCCTCTATCATAGGTCACGAGCAGCCACTGATACCGGATGCTCTGTAATGAATAAGCCATAGATTAATCACAGATTCTGCACATGAAAATAATATGTTTGTTCGGGTTCGTTCTAAAGATGCCTTAGTAAAATGTTGGTCGTTAATGAGATACAGGATGTTAAAGTTTAATTTCTAAATTCAAATTTTTTATAACTCAATCTGTTCTTAAAATATTGTCATGAAAATTTGTATTTGGTGGGTTTTGAGGACGAGTAATATGAATATATTTCTGTTTTTCAAATAGGTTGTAGAGGGCGTTAATTATAACCACCCAATATATCACATCCAAAATTTTTTGGGATTCGATTAGAATTTATAATAGAGTGGTCATTTCTAAAGAAAATTGTATACTTCAGTTATTTTGTTAAATGAATCTATTTCTCACATATAGTTCACATTTTTAAATATTTTCAACAAAAATAATTATATAACAATGTAATGAAAATTATAAATTAAAATAATTTCACCAAATGTTACAATCCATGAAGACTTGCTTGTTAATAAATTATTATAATAATTCTGTCAAAGTTATTAATTACCATAATTCTGAAATTATTTTAGAGCACCTGTATTTGCATTTTAAATCAATTAAATAAGCAAAATCCATCTTCTCACAAGTAGCAACTCAATTCTTACTACCAAAAACTGCAGAATATATGACGGCAGTAATTTCTAGTTTCCAAATATAGTTTCTAACTCTTCTAATTGGTTTACAAACTTATAGGTTTAACTTAAAGTTTCTAACGGGAATATGTAAAATAAATTTTGGTTCTCCAAATTTACACCTACTTGATTTATGGTGTAATGAAACTTAAGTCGATATTGTTCACGGGCGTTCAAAGACAAAAAAAATAATGATATTCGTGTAACACTGCATGGGCATTCATAATAGAATTTCGAGAAGATAAGTAAGAAAATGTGAACATTGTCAACATTTCAAAAATTCTATATTTAGGTTGAGAATTGTTAATTAAAAGGTGCAAAGCATATCAGTAAATTAGATAATTGCACCACCAACTTCCAGAAACAACAACCTAATCGATTTAACGACGGTGTCCAGGGTGTGCCAATTTCGACACTTTTATAGGGTATCTCCGTAATTGTTAGTGCTATCAGAAAAGTAATGTAGGTGTCATGTGTTCTGTTTGAGTCAAACTTAAAGTAAAATCAAAATTTGAAAATTTTAGCTCGCTTAAGAGATATCACAAAATTAACAATTTCAAAATTACCCTATATTTTCTTAGTTAAAAGAGATACAGAAAAATGTTTTATACAGAAGTTTCTTTATATTGATTGTTGAATAATTTACCGTTCTCAGAATAAGTATATGGGGTCAGGTAAAAAATTTACCGGACCTAACGTCATTTTTTTTAAATGGAACACCCTGTATAATTTAATCTAAAAATATATTATTTTAAATTCTTCTTTCCAATATACAACACGCCATGGATGATATTGGTTTCCTAGGCGATTTATTTAAACTTTATTACTTTGAAACGAAATAAAATATTTAGATTAATGTAAAAAATAACGGGAATCATCGCAAATGTTCGGAATATGTCCTTAAAAGGTTACCGTCTTTCCGGATAGCGAACAAAATATACATTTTGCGCTATTTCATAGTTTTATCCACTTCCAATATAAACAGTTATCATATCAAGTTTTTCAAAATGTTGATAGGTCATTTTCGCAAATGAATATGTAGAAATGAAATTGATGTTAAATGTTAATAGTCAATATAGTTGTTTCTAGGATATTAGCTTTTGTTTCATGGTCTACTGTGGTTTAAAGTAATAAAGTTTAATAAATCCAATATCATCCATGGTACGTTATATATTAAGAGAATTTAAAATAGTATCTTATTAGATTAAAATATACAGGGTGTTCCATTTAAAAAAATTGAGGTTAAGTCCGATAACTTTTCTACCTGACCACGTATACTTATTCTGAAAACGGCAGATTATTCAACAATCAATATAAAGAAACTTCTGTATAAAACATTTTTCTATATCTCTTTTAGCTAAGAACATATAGGGTAATTTTGAAATTGTCAATTTTTGATTTTCCCCCGTATCTCTTAAGCGAGCGAAAATGTTCAAATTTGATTTTACCATTTTAAGTTTGACCCAAAAGAGCACATTACACCTACATTACTTTTCTGATAGCACTAACACACCCTGTACGCAAAGCAATGATGACATCAAATATACCATTAAATCATTGAATAACACAATATGAATTTTATTTTTACAAAAATATTACTGTAATTTTTGAAGTTGCTGAATATTGGCTCCATTGTATATTTTATAGAAAAACCGCATTATAAATTCTTGAAGAGATCGACATGGTGAATCCATTTACCGAGTTTCAATATATTTTGGTGAGCCAATCCTAAGCTATTAAACAACGTAATGGCAAAACCACGAAACTCTTATAGTTCAGGTAATACACTCAAATTAAATTTTGACATTTACAAAACGAAAATTAGTGTCAGTGACAATATTTTCATTGGCTGCATTCAGCAGAGCCCATCGATTTTTAATCGGTGACGTCACGATGCCCATTGATTTGTAGTTCTGCTGAAGGGAATTTATTGTCAGTTTTTTTGTTTGGTTAGGATCTCCTCAATTTCATCAAATATTACATTTTTTTCTGTACGAAATGGATAATTTTATTTTTATTGCTGCTCTTCACCAAGGGAGATCGTGTATAATATGTTTTTAATATAATTATAATTCGCTTGTTTCGTCACTTTTTATAAATTTTTCTCCTCAATCTGATAAACAAAACTGACATAAATCGCTGTCAAATCACAAATCGCTTTTTAAATTCGACGGAAAAAATGGCGTCCGATTTCCCATCGATTTGTTAAAAAAGCTTTTTTTTGCAATCAGCAGAATCGCTTACAAATCGATGGGTTTTGCTGAATGTGCCCAATATTCAATATGTTCAGCTTTACGTCAATTTTTGGTCATCACATTTAATTGAATAGCTTACGATTGGGTTAACAAACTGTATTCAAACTGGGCACATGGGTTTACCTTGTCGGCCTCTTCAAGAAGTTATAATGCAGTTTTTCTATAAAATGTACGGGGGAGCCAATATTCAGCCACCTCAAAAATTACATGGAATTTCCGATGTGGAACTCAACGATTCATCACCCAGTATAACGCAACTATTACTAAAAAGGATCTAAATGTAAAAACTTAAAAGTTAAAATAGATAATCGATTTTACAAGAGTTTGATAGAAAACACTCTATGGAAAATTGCAAATTGTTCTTGGATGATTTTACTACCTCAACTGAAATTAACGTGAATTAAATGGCAAACTAAAATTTGCCCTCATTAACGCGATTGACGTGGAAAGAGGCTTTTTCCTTCCTTCGAACACATGTTAACAGATAGGGGGAATTAATTTATTGTAGAAAATTTAGAAAAAGATATAGTTAGAAACATATTTTATAAAAAGTAGGTAAACAATACTTTCTTACTTAATTTACTTAAAATAATTTTTCTTGTAGTGCAATTTTATTGATACAGGGTGTCTGGTAAGTATAGGGCAATATTTCTTCAGCCTACAGGGGAAGTCAAAATATAACTAGTCGTATACGGATGTTATGGAAATGACTTATTTTATTTAAATGGGTGACTCCTTGAGTGTCCTAGAGAAAGTCTACATACTTTTTCTTTTAATCGAATATCTAAATACTAAGGTAAAAACCCTTTTTACCCACATACTATCGCGACGTTCCATCCGGATTCACTTAGCAACAACTTGAGTATACTAACAGTGATGTCAGATCACACCGCATGTCTCGCCATTGCTTGGATACCGGCCGCGCGCCACTATCGTTGCTTCAGTATGTTTCGAGACTCGGAGATGGAATGACGCTGTCGAGGGTTCCACGTGCTTGACGTATACGAATTTTAAACGTTTTGTTAGTTGTAGAATTACCCAATTTTTTTTCTGTTATGAAATAATTCGTAATAATAAATGTTGTGATGTGATATTATCGACTGTTGGTTCTGTTGAACAACATAGTTTTTGTGTTTTATTTTTTTATGGAATTTAATAATAAGACGGATTATTTTAAAATAAAATCGAAGTTAAGAGAGTATATACCTTAAAATTGTAGGTTTTTTTTCTTCTAAAGTTTGAAAAAGAAGTGATAACGCGTCTTGTTGTAAAAAACTGAACACGTGCGTTTAGAATTCTGTGTTGCAATATGACAACACCGCCTATAATGCGCTAACCTCTTTTGAACCTCGAGACTGCATCAATAAAATATTGATTGCAAAGGTCCTGATGAGCGGCCACGTAAATTTTAAGATTTCAATAAAGTGTATATTTCGCTCAATAATTCAAAGCGCCATTTATGGTTATTTTTCTTCAATTTATTTTCATCTTAGGATTTGCCGGTTTAAATATAATAAGTCATTTCCATAACACCCTGTATAATCATTTTTCCTAATCTCCATCCTAACTAATATATCGAGCCCCAAAGAGAAATTTACATTTTCGATTGTAAGTTTCAAGCAACCATGTATAATTTAATGACAATTTGTAACATTGTACAGCCCATATGAACTAAGAAACTCATACTAGAACCATGCTGGTGTATAGCCAGGAAACCCAGAAACGGACTTGGCCCGGACTAGTAGGAAAAAACAAAAAATGAATAATTCTCGAGATATTTAGCCTATATTCTCAAGCTAGTATGAACAACAGGAAAAGTTTCTATTGAAATGAAGGATTGAACATCGCTTTATATTAAAACCTAGGACTACTTACTAACAATCAACGAGTGTAGTGCCCCATAGATATTTACATTGCACAAAACTCAATTTCTCTAGATCTCTTTAATAGGTATTTTATTATATACTAAATAAGTAGAAATATTTTAGTACATATATAGGACGAACGAATCTACCCTATACGTGTCAGAATACACAGGTGACACAGTTGCACTCCTTAGCAACTGGCGCCTTGGCGGTTCTCCAAATGCAGAAGATCAGGAACAATACTTTGAAATTTATAACAGATGATGGAATAGTCAGCTAAAGTTCAAGTTGTTAAGTTTGGGGAAAACAGACAAAAATAATTTGACTCTGCATGATCTCCCAACCTATATTTATTACTGTTCTTAAATTCAATCTTCGTATTCAAGACGCTTTCTCAACAAGAACTTTGTTTATCTTGTTAGGAGATTCTGTAGAAAACTTCACAGGGTTTCAATATTACAGTGATCTTATTAATATGCTCATATTAATTAATGGTCCAGATATTGTCCCATGGAGGGACATGTCTCATATCATTCCCGATTCATTCAGGAAACAATTTTTAAGCGTGCCACTGATCTACTTAGCTGACATTACCTTTTCCTCGACACTCCAACTATTGTGAAATATATTAGTTTTATCTACGGATTATTTGTTTTTAAACTGAAATGTTTTTTCAGGTAGCCTATAGGCGCTGGATCTGCAGCTCGCTGGTGCCTCACTTCGGATCGGGCGGCGGTCGCATTCCCCCCTGCTTGCGTGTCTGCCAGGACGTGGAACAGCAGTGCCCTTATCTGCTGCCTGACCAGACCCTGACGCCCAGCGAGGCGGCGCATCCCACGCCCCAATACGCCGGAGAACCCAACTTCCTCTGCCTCGGTAAGTACACCGGTTGGATGTCCTTAGTCGCGTATGCACCATTACCCTATTTAATTTAGATTTTAAAGATATTGTTTATATACATGGTGTCCCACTTATAATGGAGCCAACCTTATTTATATTTTCAGTATTTCTGAATTGCTTATAGTTTCGGTATTTCTGAATTGTGTTTACGTATGGTCGTATATACTAGAATCTTTCTGCTTTTCTATTGCTTAGTTAACTCATCGACGTACGGATTTATAGGGGTATTAAAATAGTAATTTAAAGAATCAAGTACCTCTAGCGATTATTTTATTTCAAAACTGATATCAGAAGTCGATTTTAAATATTGGTGTTTTTCCAACATTCCTTCTACACAGAACAAAATCTATTAAGTCAAATGATTATTCCAGCGAGCGCCATCCACATATCCCTCCACTTACCTGTTGGTTTTCAGTCCGTTAAATAACAAATAACTACCCTATTGATGGGAATAATACCGCATTGTTTTAAATGACTATACTAGTCATGGTTATAGACACGTATTTAGCTGAATCTTTTGGAACCATGAACTATATGTTTGTCTATTTCGGACAAATATATGGCATTCGTTTAGACGAAATTAATAAAAAGTTGAGACATTATGACAAAGGTATGAAGTAAACGTATACAAAAATTACTTTTTTTTAATGAATTTAAGAAGAATGATTATTCAATTAAGGTACTTGAATAAAAGATATAAGAAACTTTCTCAGAATGATCAATTTTGTAAGAACTCTTTCTAAAACCTGTCAATCATCGGGTATTTTACCTTATTTCATATTAGTACCACCTCAAAAGCAAACAGGCTTGTTCTTTTGATTCATACATAAGATAATCAATCTTCTCTTCTGTTGTCAAGAAAATTAAGAAAAATACGAAATAATTGATTCAAGCAATGATTAATAAACTGACTCTGAACTCATTAGATACCATGCCTACTATTGGTGAGATCATAGATTGATAATCAGGACTAGAAAACAGTTGTTTAATTATTTTAATCTAGAATTTAGATGTTTAAAAGCGAAAAAATAAAATAATAGTCATAAAAGCTTTAAAAAATTCCATAATACAAATTAATTCCATAACCGAGTGTAACGTTAACAAGGGGATGCGATTTAAATCTAGATTTGAAATTAACGATGAGTTGGATCTGTTTGGAATTAAATTCATTTAAAAAATCCGAATCCGTGCATGTTTAATGATAATATCCAGGGCGTACGTGCGACTTAGGGACAAGGTTGTCAGACGTCCCGATTTATGCGGGTCTGTCCCGTTTTAATCTGATATGCCCCAATTTGTCCCGCGTTTCTATTTTCACGAATAGTTTTGAAAAAGTACAGATTGAAACCAAATATATTTATTTCGCATGACTTGCGCTTGAGGCATCCCTGTAGATTTATATATACAGGGTGTTCATTTGAAAACTTCCCACCACGGATTTATCGTAAACCACTGATTAAAAGAAAAGACGCCGAGACACGTCAAAAGATTTGCCAAAGGGGACAACTTTTTAACCAAAAACTACTTCACCCCCTTTTACCCTCTGGCCACCTCTTTAAAAATTTTAAATGACAAGGGGTAGTAAGTAATAGCTTGTTTGAAAGGTCTTTGAAAGTGCTTTATTTTGACGTTTGATTTTTTAAAATCGGTCGATTCGTTTTCGAGAAAATTAGAAAAATCTTTATTTATCTTAATTTGTTCAGAAAAAGCACACGAAAATATCACTTTTTATTTCAATAAGTGTTCAAAATGTTGCCCGTTATTGGCCAAACAATGATATAGGCGATTTTCAAATTCCTGACGGACATTTTCAAAAACATGTTGTGGGAGATCATGGCAGCTTTCGGTGATGCGTTGACGAAGTTCATCCAAACTGTTAGGTTGGGGATTGAACACAATAGTTTTCAAATGGCCCCATAGAAAAAAGTCTAATGGCGTCAAGTCAGGAGATCTAGCAGGCCATTATATATACCCTCTTCGCCCTATCCATTTATCTGGAAACTCGTCGTCTAGCCATTGCCGAACCGGAAGAACATAGTGAGGAGGAGCGCCGTCTTGCTGGAAATTTCAGCCTCATCAAGTATAGGGTTTCCATCGTCTTCGATTTGGTTTTCAATGGTTTCAGTGATATGCGGATTGATGGTATTTTCCAACATATCTAAATAAATGCCTCCATTTAAATTCCCATTAATAAACAATGGCCCAATCACTTTGTTTCCTAAAATGCCTCCCCATACATTAATTTTTTGGGGGTAGTGAGTATGCCCTTCTATAAAAGCATGAGGATTTTCATTGCTCCAATACCTGCAGTTATGCTAATTAACAAATCCATTTAGATAAAATGTGCATTCATCACTGAAGCAGATATTCTTTACATGAATGGTATTATCATTAATCGCTGCAGTCATTTGTTCACAAAACCCAACTCGCCTATCGAAATCATCTTCGGTTAACTCTTGCAATATTTTCATTTTCATGGATGAAATTTATGTAATTTAGTAACTGGGTGTACAGAGCCTAATGAAATACCAGTCGCATCAACAATTTTGCGTAATGAAGTATTAGGATTTATGGCAAAATGACCCAAAACTTCAACTTGAGCGGCTTCATCCAAAACTCTACGATGATTACATTTTTTATTTGCAACAGATCCAGTTTGAGTAAATTTAGTAACAAGGTCCAAAACATACCTATGCGAAGTTATCTTTTCCGGATGTTTGGCGTTAAATGTAACGGCAGTTTGCCGAGCACATTGATTTTGGGCACCATAAATTAGAATCATTTCCACTCTTTCCGCTAGTGTGTAAACCATTTTGGAAGTAAAATCTGAATCAATAAATTAATTTTCACTATCCCAAGATTGTCACAAAGGTAACCGATAGCAAATTAAATTGTTTCTTTCCCTTAGCAACTATAAAAAACTAAACAGGTATAAAAAAAACTAAACAGGTATAAGAATAAAAACAGTTCGCCCATGTTATCTGTGTTGATAAAAAGAAGGCGGTAAAAAGTTTTCTAATTTTCTCGAAAACGAATCTACCGATTTTAAAAAATCAAACGTCAAAATAAAGCACTTTGAAAGACCTTTCAAACAAGCTATTACTTGCTATCCCTTGTCATTTAAAATTTTTAAGGGGATGACCCCGGGGGCCAGAGGGTAACAGGGGATGAAGTAGTTTTTGGTTAAAAAGTTGTCACCTTTGGCAAATCTTTTGACGTGTCTCGGCGTTTTTTCTTTTAATCAGTGGTTTTCGATAAATCCGTGGTGGGAAGTTTTCAAATGAACACCCTGTATAGAGAAGCTACATAATAACTTCTTGAAAATTCTTGAAGAAGCCGACATGGTAAAATGTGCCGGGTTTGAATAGATTTGGGTGAGCCAGTCCTAAGCTACTCAATCAAACATGATAGCAAAAGCACGAAACACTCATAGTTCAGATAATATATCAAATACCAGCAAATTAAATTTTGACATTGACAAAGGGAAATTGAGTGCCAGTGACAACATTTTCGTTATTCGATATGTTCAGCTTTATGTCAATTTTTGGCAATAGAATCATAAAAATTATTTCTGGTGTTTGCTGAATCTGTATCTGAACTATTTACCTGAACTATGAAAGTTTCGTGGTTTTCCATCACATTTAGTTGAATAGCTTACGATTAGCTTACCGAACTGTAATCAAACTGGGCACATGGGTTTACCATGTCGGCCTCTTCAAGAAGTTGTTATCCCGTTTTTCTATAAAACATACAGGGGACCCGTTATTCAGCCATCTCAAAAATTACATGATTTATTTCAACTCAGCGATCACCAGGTATTTAAAAAAAAAAACAATTATATTTAAAAAACTAAATAACTTCTTACATTTTATTATGTATCATGATAAGAAGTAAAAACTTGACCCGTTTAGAATATGGCTAACAAATGAGATATTAGAGCTAATGTAGAGGGCATCCAGCACTCCTTCACCGATTTATTTATTTACGGATGTAAACACCGAATAACAATATTGCAATGGTACATAGTATACAATATATACAAAACCTTATATTTATGCTTACAACATCTACAATACTATCTACATGTTTATTCTCCTCGCGCGCCTCTTGAAGGACTCAAAGGAGTGCGAGAAGAAATCCACATCCAATGTATTCCCACTGGCTGCAATTCTTGCTATTGGTGAGAATGCGCCATAGTTGCATCTGTGAAAATGCAGCGCAAATAAATTAGTTGCCCTAGTTTGCCTTCCAGGTGCTCTTAGGCCCACCTGAATAATTTGGGACAATCGAACAAGCCATTGATGAGTTTAAACAGAAAGAGGAAATCCGCTTTCATTCGTCGTCTACACTCCAACTTTTCTAGTCCAAACCTATTTCTGGCCTCCTCATAATTATAGAAGGTCACAGGAAATTTTGTTCTAGAAGATGCCAATTTAATATATTTGTTTTGGACTCTTTCAATATTCCACCTGTGAACTAGATAGTATGGAGACCAAATGCTAGATAACCACATTTTATTTCTTATGCAAAAATTCAAGTAAAATTTGTTTTATAGGTTTTTTTGCTGAAAAGGATTTTCAATAGTTATAAAATCACTTTATAGAATTTTTCAATTTAGAAGCACTAAAACGGAAAGTTTAGAAGTTCACATTCATGGACAGATTTATTACTAAATAACTTTTATTTCTTACAGTTCAAATGGCTATTACATTTATCGAAATTCTATTGATTCGAAATTCTTTCTCCAGCCGTTATTGAAAAAAATATATTATTTTAGAGTAGCTGTTACACATATTGTTTACCCAGTGGTATTTGAATGTTTCCGTATGAGCAGCGAGGGAAGAAAAATGTATAAAATGAAAATATGTATAAAAAATTCAAATTAAAATTAAAAGCTACAGTTTTTTCCTCAAAATGTCCTTCTGACGTGTATTATTATTTAATTATTAGTCTCCTCTTCTTTACATACGTTATAAATATTTGCCACGATTTATTTTGTTTGCCTATTCAATTGTTTATTTCTAATTACAGGGTGTTATGGAAATGACGTATTATATTTAAATGGGTTTGTTCGGGAGAAACACTACATATTTTTTTTTTCAAATCGACCGTTTTAAAAGTCGGGTTCAGCCCCATAAACCCACACCTCATCCGGCGTTTGTTCGGGTTTGTTCGTCATGTCACCCTGTGGTCGCATATTAGGAAACAGGTGTTGCAATGTTGCTAAACTTAATGCAAAACTGAAATTCCATATAAAATTATAAAAATAAATTATTTATCTACCTACTTGTATTTATCTTTATACCTCCAGGCACAAGTTTTCTACAAATACACTCAGATCAGATCATTAGATTTTATTACACGCGACGCGACGAAATTTGACTTATTCGTCGGCGACATTCCATTATTCTGTCAAGTCAAACGTCCAAAACAAACTACTCGTTTTAACTGAGCAACTTAGGTTCGTCTATAAAAACAATGTCAAATAATATACAAAGTTTGGACGCGTAGCCCGAAAATCATTACAACTATTATACCTTCTGAAAACAAAGCGGATAGCCGAGAGTGTAAATAGTTATCAACAGAAGCGACCGCACCCTAACGCTGTTCTTCTATTACTGACACTTGCAAGTCGCACGCTTGTACCCATAGACCTACGTCGGCATGACGCCGAGTGGATTGTGTGTCGTCGGTCTTGTCATTTGGAATAGAGCTAAGCTAATTTAATTTTTTAAGCTTCTCAAAAGAAAAAGTACAGTCGCAGTATTATCAGCTATCACTATCATTTTATTCAATTTGGTCGAAATTCCATTAACGCCATATCAATTAACCGCCTCGCAAGAGAAAAGAATCTCGTGAAATATCAAACTGTCAAATATTGCCCATCTCTATTCCGAGTTTTGAAGGTATCTATTTCGTTCGTTCGTAGGTTAACTGTTTTATGGTTCGTAGATAAAACGTTATTGTTAAACTGAAGGATTGCATTGTGTGTGTTTTAAATTAATTAAATAAATTAATCTATGCGAGAAAGAAAGCACCAAAATTAAAACAGCGTTCGAGTATATTCTTTCCATGTGAATAATAGCTGCTATTTTTGAGGTTAGTGAGAGGTTTTTTCCTAAAACTTAGATTCTGTGTGGTTTGTGTTAAATTATGAAACTAACAATTGTATTTAAATAAGTAAAGGTAAGAAAACATGTGTCTTAAATAAAATGGCATTTTTTTTAAAGATAATTATTATTTAAAAGGTCAATGACGTTTGACCTATTTACTTTCCTATGCTTGTAACGAATTTGAAATTTGTGTGTGTGATATTACCATTATTTGTTTTGCAAATCATCTTTTGCCGTCGGTTTTCTGGAATCATATTTTTACATAAATGATGAGAATTAAAAATTCTTAAACTTTTTTGTTAAAATTTTTTTTCTAAAGAGTTTGCCGTGTAGATATGACAAAACCGGCCGAAATGCGCTGACATCTTTTGACCCTGCACACCTCAGTGGTGATTGTTTACATATTACGCCAGTGCCCCACATGTGTTTGTCTGATTTGACATAAGGTGATATAATCCGGTCATTAATTGAAAGAGCCATTTATGGGTATTTTTCTTCAATTTATTTTCATCTCAGGATTTGCCGGTTTAAATATAATACGTCATTTCCATAACACCCTGTATAGTCTGATCCATCTAGTAATCGATAGAAAAAAACGCCAACGCCGGTGTAATAAACAAACAACAAAATTTCTTCCCCCATTTCACGCCACTGTACAGACAAATTTCTATTCGTTTTAATGGCTCTACGAAGAGCGGAGCTTCATAAGAAATAAAATTAAAGTAATGAATTTTTTGTTTTTTATTTTATTTAATAAAACTCATTTAATGATATATTTTATGAAACCTATAATGAGTCGGTATAACAAATTATCTTCAATTTATTTACATTTGAGTCAATTTGGACCTAAGTATTTCTTGTTAGCTCAACGGAAGGCTATGGAAATATCTTACATGGTTTCGCTCCTTAACAAGAAAAACATATGCCATACAACGTGTCCAAGATAAGGAGGGCCAGTACAGGGAACTCAGAAACCGTAAGAGATACGAAGTCGGCTAAATAGAGGTAAAGCTGCGCATTTACGTGCCTTATAATATGCCGTTTAGAAAGTTTTAAATTTCCCAGTAGTTCCGGAGATATTCGGAAAGAAACGAAACTCTGAAAAATCGTTTTATTGTTTTCATGGGTGTTTTTTTACATTGGCACTTTTTCCGCTCTATCTAACGGCGTTAATTGTTTTGTAATCCGACGAGTCATCTTCGAAGGGACATTATCAACTTTCTTTTTTTAAATACGGTCCTGTTTTTCTGATATTGGAATTTGAGAGCTTTTTTCCTTCCGAATGCAACGATTGTGGTTTAATGACGTTTCGAGGGTTTTTTGAACATCAGGAAATTTTAGGATACGGTTCTGTATTTATCCTAATTTTATAAATAATCTCTCATAAGTAAGGTCTAAATTTTTACTTATGTTGGACTAGTAATAACAAATAATTTAATAATAAACCACAAATAAGTCATATTCAATGATGGCACAAAAAGTAATTAAAAATTAGTCGTTTCCTATGTCCGTCAGTGTATTTGTTGTGTCCTACGTCAAAGTTCTGAGCAAATTGGGCCAATCCCTCTTGTTTTCAACTAATATCAATTTATTCCCAGATATACTGTCCCTGATGTATTTCCCTATCTTCTTTAATATACATTTTCAAGTAAGCGTGCTAAATTTGTTCATAAATACTTCGCCAGATTTTTTCCTCGGCGAAAGAAAATTTTCATTTTTAATTAAGCTATTTCAAGTGCTAATTGGATATCTAATTAAAACACAGATCAAGGAAGTGAAATGCATCACGCCCCGGGGAAGCTCCTTTAAGATTGCAGGAACAAAAGAGAACAGGCGTTCTCCGTTCTACTTTAGCGGATCGTTCGTTTTTAATTGTCCGTTTTTAAAACGTTTCGGAAGCGTTAGGTTCTGGTTCTAATGTCCGTCTGTGCATCTATACTACTGAAATTTTTTCCTGTTTAGAAATTAAAAGTGAAAATTGCTACAAATATCATTTATTTTCGGGCTACACGGAAAGAAAAACTTGGTTAAATTAACTTTTTTTTTATGATCAAACAAGCACTATAGGAAAAATCCTTTAGGGCACTGAAGGAGTGGAGCGTTTGCGCAAGAAGCGATTCACGTTAGTTTTGAATCGTTGGAGGTTATATTCGTTGGGAAAAACGACCTCGGGAAAGTCGTTCCATAAGGATGAAGTCCTCCAGATGAAAGAATTCTTAAATAATGAAGTTCGAGGAGTACTAAACTTAACCACATATGGATGGGCGGCAGTATTTCTGCTATTCGCCGCTCTGGGCGAAATTAAGAGGGCAAGGTCAGCCGAGTACTTTCCATGAAAATATCTGTAAAAGAGAGTCAAATTCCCAACCTGTCTTCGATGTTCTAGGCTGTCGAGGTTCTTCGTCAGCTCGTGGTCTCCAATCAGACGAATGGCCCTCTTTTCAATGAAATCCAGTAGCCGAGGAGTATGTTTGGGTGCAGAGCTCCAGACATGAAAGCAGTAGTCTAGTGATGGTCGAATCTGGGCTTTGTATAGTCTCAAAAGTTGTTGAGGTGTGTACAACTTTTTGGTTCGGAAGAGTACACCAAATTTCTGAAAAACTATCTTGGCGATTGCCACAACGTGGTTATGCTAAGACATATTTCCTCCCAGATTGACGTCCAGCGAATTGATAGATGAAGCTAGTGGGATTGCGTGTTCGTCCATGACTATATCCGGTTCTGTAATGTTAACCTTTTTAGAGAAAACTGTTGCTTGGGTTTTTTTAGCTTTAAATTCCACTTGGTTACAGTCACCCCAAGCCAAAATTTCTTCCATGTCTTTGTTGAGGCGTGACACTTCATGCTGTCTGCGAAGATGTGCGTCGGTAGCCGATGTTTGTGCATTCAAAGAGAAAGATGACTATAAAAACAGTAAAACTAACCATAATTGATGTCGCTCTATGCAGTGGCGGCTCGTGACCTATGATAGAGGAGGTTCACTAGTAGCGTGAAATTATTAAAAAAAGGATTTTGATGTAACGACACCGACAACTTTTTTTTAAGCGTTCTAAACTAAAAGTAATAAGAAAAAGCATCAGGTAAAACATAGTTTTATTTATTTTTTAATTTTATATAAGAAAAACTTTCCGAAAATCAAAAAGGTTTTTTTTAGTGTGTACAGTGCTTAAATGTAAAGTTCATTCTTCTGTTCTTATTTGCAGAAAATGTATCAATAACAGCCTTTTTTACTTCAATATTTTGCTCCAACCTCAAAAGTGCTATAGTTATTTTGTAAATATTCCATTATCAAACTATTCATTTTAACGAAATAACTTATTAAAATATTGATACAAACAAACGCACCTTGAATTAATTACTGCATATATACACAGCGTTGTCAGCGTCATTACGTTCATAATAGATCTGTTACGGAAGACGAGGATTTATTACGCGGCTCACGAATCTATTACGTTTTTGTAATTATCGATACATTTATAAATTTAACAATTTTCTTCTAAATAATAAAAAAAAGGTCAATAACTCAATCACTTTGAGTCAGGCCCTTCACCAGGCAAGACCTAAGGATAAATTTACAAAAAGAAAACAGGTCATGTATAGGATGTCCCATTTTCGACACATTTATAGGGTATCTCCGTTGTTGTTAGTGCTATAAAAAAAGTAATGTAGGTGTCATGTGCTCTTTTTGGTTCAAACTTAAAATGGTTAAATCAAAATTTCAAAATTTTCGCTCGCTTAAGAGATACGGGGAATAATCAAAAAATTGACAATTTCAAAATCACCCTATATTTTCCTAGTTAAAAGAGATACAGAAAAATGTTTTATACAGTAGTTTATTTATATTGATTGGGACAGAATTAGAAGATTTTATTATTATGTCACATAGGACTGTACTTTTTGTTTGTTTTAAATACCCGTCATGGCCTACTAAAAAAAACATGGTATATTTTTGAAAAACGTATATTTTGAGCCTAATACTAAGACTAAAAATAAAGTGATATATTATATTTTTGAGAAGCTTTTTACTAACTAAATTATATTATTAAAAGGGTGACCCATTTAAAAAAAGCTAATTTGTTTATTTTCCTTGAAAACTATTCAATGTAGAAAAAATCTGAGTACGTCACTGGATTCTACGTAAAAAACTACAAAAAGAAAATTTTATTTCTTTTTAATACGTTACGGGGTAACCGAGATATGGGGGGTGTCCTAAATTGCACAATTGTCAAAAACATCCCGTATATCAGAAACAAGGCGGCCTAGAAAAATTCTGATTACGGCATCTTCTGTTTGACAAAAAAGTAGCAAAGTGCTGCGAAAACCGCATCCTTCTATCTGTGCTAATAACGGAGATACCCAGAAAACTACCCAAAAATGGACACCCTGTACGCGATAAAAACGGTATAAAAGTACAAAATAATGTAAAAACTATAATTCTTATTACGAATTAAGGACTAGACACGAAAGTCTATAGAACTATTAGATCGATGAATTTTTAACCAGAACCACAGAGGTTTATTGGCAATAAAATACCTTACTCCATCAGATTGCGGGCAGTCAGAATTACGATTTGGGCCGGCCGATCTTCTGAATTATTGATATACCTATTCAAGGTAGATACGTTTATACATCGATCTTTGCACTGACTTGTGATGGACGTTTTTAACGCTTTTTTATTGCCTCAATAGGTATTCCTATATCAATCCCTATTAGGATGTCATTATTAAATCATTTTTAGACATTCTTAACTATTTGATATTTTACACGAACAAGAATTTTATCACCTTTATAAAGATCTAAGGAAAGATCTCCAACGCTTTTGTGAATATATGAGAATGCATGCTTTGATTATGTCGTAAACAACAATGAAAGGAGAATAAATAAAAATTGGAAGAACTGCCATTCTCACAACCTATATCTGTGGAAGAAAGAGTAATGGTAATTCTCATATGTTCAAAAAAGCGTTGGGAATATTTCCTTGGATCATTATGAAGGTGATAAAATTCTCCATGGAATCTTCGCTTTACGTTAATGGGATGAACTGGTAATTTTGATTTTTGTTTAAGCATATAAGTACCACTTTGTTATATTAGATTCTAAAACAATATTTTCTTCATCGGAAGAAGATAACAACGCACAGTCCATGGTTATATTTCGATGTCGAGGGACTACTGTGCGAGGCTGTGCGGTGCTATGGTACAAGTCTATGTGCGATGGGCGGTGCGCCGTTATGGTCATCGACTAACGCGTTTTAAATAACTTTTATATTACCTTTTTTGGTAATTGTTTCATGTACCCATTTCTGCCAATTTTGAGAATTAAAAAAAAAATTGCTTTTATTAATATTTTACAAGTTGAAAATAATTTCGTTAATAAATTAATAACTAATTTTAATTATTTATTTAATAAACAGGTAATAAAATGGAGTCCGGCAACATTGCCTATCTACTGAATGGTTTATTTTTCTAATACTGCTATCGGGGACCAAAATTTTAAATAAATGCCCTAGGGAACCAGGCGAGAACCCGCCTGATACACCTTAATACAGTTCTTAAAAAATCACTAGCTTGTCTTTTCATCTCGTTACTTTTTGCTCAGTTGCCAAGTTACATCGATGTTTTCTGCAACAATTTGACGTTTTGCTTATCATCGACTTTTCAAATTGAGGTTATTATTAAATTTCAACTTTAAAATTTTTCGATCTTTGTATGAAATATCGTCGAATAAAAGGAAATTTTAAGTACAAACGTGCACTGTTACTATCTTCTTTGTTTATAGTTTTTCACCGTGTCTTATACCCCGGCCCGTACCCTCCATTCACAATAAGGGTCAAGAATGTTGGTTATTGTGTTCAGAAATAACGTCGTAACAGGTTAGTTAAAGCAGTTCAAAATTCTCAAAATCTGCAGAAATGGGTAATATGAAACAATGGACTGCCTAAGTGATGATGTCAGAAACGTCAAACTTTTGAAAACCTTTCAAACAAAAAAAGATTGCATTAAATTTCGTATAAGAGATTTTTTTTATAGCATCGGTGTACGTTTATTAGTGATAAATAAGCAACTTCTTGATATTATTTATATTTTAGATGTTATTATTGATCCATTTTCAACCACAGATTGAGGTAAGTGTTTTAGGTAGATTTTTAATCACCATCTGAACATGTTTGAGGTTATGTTATTGTTGTTTACTTTATTGTTTAGCGAGATTTAAGTTGTCATTTTTCTGTAAAAAAGCTTATTGTACTGTATTTATCAACATAAAGTATGCCGACCACCATATAGCTTGAAATATTTTTTATTATAGATTCGAAATCTGCAAAAATGGTTTTATTTTATAATGAGAAGTATCTACATTTGCAAAGGAAGAGAAGAAGCCTGGATATCACTTATAAGGTACCTTCTACATATATGAACACAATGATTGGATAAATCAATTATTATGTTAGTGTTTGCAATTTAAAATAGTACCTTTTTTTAGAAAAGATAGAAAACCTTTACGGTATTCTTTGGTTTATAGCTGCTATTTTTTGACGAAGACAGCTATGCCAGGCAGCATGAAAACCCAAAGACTGACTTATATAGCTCATACACATACATGGAAAGTATTAGTGGGTGTAGCTCTAAATGGTTTTGTTCGAGTTTATCCAGAATTAGTATTAGTATGTGAAGTGCTAAGGAAAATGATCTGGGGATCTTATACTAGCTGACGAGGGTTTTTAATAGAAAAGTTGCTACCTGAATGAGTCCATTTAAATATACCATCATTTTTGAGCACTCGTCAGACAATTGTGAAGGCAAGAATCCATGTCGAGAGAGCAAAACAGAATAAAATGTTACATTATTTTGCAACAAATACCACAACATTATATGTTCCAAATTTCAGTTATGTGTAGCACTTACTAACTTTCAGTATCCACTAATTAAAGAAGTAGAATAATATATTCATAAATATTGTATTTATTTTTTTAATTTTCAGTGGTTACTATTTAAACGTTATACTTTATTGCCAAGTAGTGTTTTATTTCTTGATAGTTATGAACATTTCCGTCCTCGAGAAGAAAACTATATAGTTTTATAGTGTTTACATGAGCTAATAGGTCAGTCTCTAATTTTCCATGCTGCCTGACGTAGCTATCTTGGTTCACAAAACGTCACCCACAAATCAAAAATGTTGGGAGGGTTCCCTATTTTGTCTAAAAAATCTAATTTGTAAAGCAGACATTAAAATAAATAATTGGGTTACCCAATAATTGTTTCACTATATTTATGGTAGATACCTTAAGGTGATATCTAGACTTTCTTTTCTTCCTACTTTGCAGGCAGTGTAAAATACTTTCAAATTTTCTTTTCATTATAATGTTTACAATCGGGTACGAAACACAATCATTTTTGCAGATTTTCAATCTATAATAAAAAAAAATATTCCAAGCTATAGGGTGGGTATACTCTATGTTTTTAAATACAGTGCAATTAGCTGTTTTTAACAGAAAAATAACAATTTAATTCTCCCTATACGATAATGCAAACAATAATAACATAACCTCAAACTTGTTAAGATGGTGATTAAAAATCCTCAAAGAACACTTACGTCAATCTGTTTCTGAAAATGAATCAATAATAACATTTAATATACAAATAATATCAGGAAAGTGCTTATTTATCCCTTATAAACGTGTACCGATACTTTAAAAAATCTCTTATGGGATTTTCAATGTAATTTTAGTTTGTTTGGAAAGGTTTTTGAAACCACGCCTCTCGTGACGTCAGACTTAGGCTGTCCATTACCCCTTCTTTTTTGATATTATTTACGCGGTAACCATAATAACCTTGTTCCAAAATAACGTTATTTTGGAACAAGGTTATTATGGAGGATTTTTAATCACCATCTTAACAAGTTTGAGGTTATGTTATTATTGTTTGCATTATCGTATAGGGAGAATTAAATTGTTATTTTTCTGTTAAAAACAGCTAATTGCACTGTATTTAAAAACATAGAGTATACCCACCCTATAGCTTGGAATATTTTTTTTTATTATAGATTGAAAATCTGCAAAAATGATTGTGTTTCGTACCCGATTGTAAACATTATAATGAAAAGAAAATTTGAAAGTATTTTACACTGCCTGCAAAGTAGGAAGAAAAGAAAGTCTAGATATCACCTTAAGGTATCTACCATAAATATAGTGAAACAATTATTGGGTAACCCAATTATTTATTTTAATGTCTGCTTTACAAATTAGATTTTTTAGACAAAATAGGGAACCCTCCCAACATTTTTGATTTGTGGGTGACGTTTTGTGAACCAAGATAGCTACGTCAGGCAGCATGGAAAATTAGAGACTGACCTATTAGCTCATGTAAACACTATAAAACTATATAGTTTTCTTCTCGAGGACGGAAATGTTCATAACTATCAAGAAATAAAACACTACTTGGCAATAAAGTATAACGTTTAAATAGTAACCACTGAAAATTAAAAAAATAAATACAATATTTATGAATATATTATTCTACTTCTTTAATTAGTGGATACTGAAAGTTAGTAAGTGCTACACATAACTGAAATTTGGAACATATAATGTTGTGGTATTTGTTGCAAAATAATGTAACATTTTATTCTGTTTTGCTCTCTCGACATGGATTCTTGCCTTCACAATTGTCTGACGAGTGCTCAAAAATGATGGTATATTTAAATGGACTCATTCAGGTAGCAACTTTTCTATTAAAAACCCTCGTCAGCTAGTATAAGATCCCCAGATCATTTTCCTTAGCACTTCACATACTAATACTAATTCTGGATAAACTCGAACAAAACCATTTAGAGCTACACCCACTAATACTTTCCATGTATGTGTATGAGCTATATAAGTCAGTCTTTGGGTTTTCATGCTGCCTGGCATAGCTGTCTTCGTCAAAAAATAGCAGCTATAAACCAAAGAATACCGTAAAGGTTTTCTATCTTTTCTAAAAAAAGGTACTATTTTAAATAGCAAACACTAACATAATAATTGATTTATCCAATCATTGTGTTTATATATGTAGAAGGTACCTTATAAGTGATATCCAGGCTTCTTCTCTTCCTTTGCAAATGTAGATACTTCTCATTATAAAATAAAACCATTTTTGCAGATTTCGAATCTATAATAAAAAATATTTCAAGCTATATGGTGGTCGGCATACTTTATGTTGATAAATACAGTACAATAAGCTTTTTTACAGAAAAATAACAATTTAAATCTCGCTAAACAATAAAGTAAACAACAATAACATAACCTCAAACATGTTCAGATGGTGATTAAAAATCTACCTAAAACCCTTACCTCAATCTGTGGTTGAAAATGGATCAATAATAACATCTAAAATATAAATAATATCAAGAAGTTGATTATTTATCACTAATAAACGTACACCGATGCTATAAAAAAATCTCTTATGGGAAAATCAATGCAATCTTTTTTTGTTTGAAAGGTTTTCAAAAGTTTGACATTTCTGACGTCATCACTTAGGCTATCGATTGTTTCATATTACCCATTTCTGAAGATTTTGAGAATTTTGAACTGCTTTAACTAACCTGTTACGACGTTATTTATGAACACAAAAACCAACATTCTTGAGCCTTATTGTGAATGGAGGGTACTGAGCGGGGTATAAGACACGGTGAAAAACTATAAACAAAGAAGATCGAGAAGAACGATATTTCACACAAAAATCGAAAAATTTTAAAGTTGAAATTTAATAATAACCTCAATTTGAAAAGTCGAAGATAAGCAAAACGTCAGATTGTTGCAGAAAACATCGATGTAACTTGGCAACTGAGCAAAAAGTAACGAGATGAAAAGACAAGCTAGAGATTTTTTAAGAACTGTATTAAGGTGTATCAGGCGGGTTCTCGCCTGGTTCCCTAGGGCATTTATTTAAAGTTTTGGGTCCTGATAGTAGTATTAGAAATAAACAATTCAGTAGATAGGCAATGTTGCCGGACTCCATTTTATTACCTGTTTATTAAATAAATAATTAAAATGAATTATTAATTAATTAACGAAATTATTTTCAATTTGCTACACTGATTTGGTACTCATAATTAACCTTGTAAAATATTAATAAAAGCAATTTTTTTTTTAATTCTCAAAATTGGCAGAAATGGGTACATGAAACAATTACCAAAAAAGGTAATATAAAAGTTATTTAAAACGCGTTAGTCGATGACCATAACGGCGCACCGCCCATCGCACATAGACTTGTACCATAGCACCGCACAGCCTCGCACAGTAGTCCCTCGACATCGAAATATAACCATGGACTGTGCGTTGTTATCTTCTTCCGATGAAGAAAATATTGTTTTAGAATCTAATATAACAAAGTGGTACTTATATGCTTAAACAAAAATCAAAATTACCAGTTCATCCCATTAACGTAAAGCGAAGATTCCATGGAGAATTTTATCACCTTCATAATGATCCAAGGAAATATTCCCAACGCTTTTTTGAACATATGAGAATTACCATTACTCTTTCTTCCACAGATATAGGTTGTGAGAATGGCAGTTCTTCCAATTTTTATTTATTCTCCTTTCATTGTTGTTTAAGACATAATCAAAGCATGCATTCTGATATATTCACAAAAGCGTTGGAGATCTTTCCTTAGATCTTTATAAAGGTGATCAAATTCTCCATAGAATCTCGCTTTGCGTCAATAGGATGCACTGGTAATATTGATTTCTGTTTAAACATATACAACTTTGTTATATTAGCGTCTAAAATAATATCTTCTTCAGCGGAAGAAGATGACAACGCACAGTCCATGTTTACATCTCAATGTCGAGAGACAAACTGATCGACAGGCAAGGCAATGAGCGAGGGCTCTGTGCGGTGCGCCGTTGTGGCCATACACTTACACGTCAAGTTGATAACGTTCCGTTACATTATAATAAAATACCGTTATTGGAGTAACGACCCATTACTAGTGTGTATGTTAAAGTAAATTATAAAATATAAAGTGTCAATCATATACACTTGAGTAATAGCAGAAATAGTAAAATGCACATCATATATTGTCTATAATACATTGAGGATAGTGTTAATACCTACTATGTTCTAGATCATACCTGCATTAATAAAATGATATTTGTTGGGTAAATATAAAAGTAGCTTTCTATATTTTTTAGTAAATATGGAAAAATTGGCATGCTTTTAAGGAAGGTACCCCATTTCGGTGCCTATGCCCAAGAAGGATCTATACAGGTATTCAGGTTAATAGTTTACTGGATTTTCCCCTATTACCTCTGTTGACATGGAAAGAAGATAAGATTTTCTTTACAAAGCTCCGTTCACAGAATGAACTTTCCAACCAGTTGCAAATTTAATTCGCATGTTCGGCTGTGGACTAGTTTTTAACTAGTTCTTGTCTCTGTGAACGGGTATAAATGCCAAACCTTCAACAGTCAAATCTGATAATTGACTTCTTAACTAACCTACAAGGATTCTTATTTTATTCTTGTTCGTTTCGGCTTTGTTTAGAGCTATCCATTCAGTTTTACATAGATTTTTAAAGAATAATGGAAAGTAATCAAACAAGAAAAGCAACCAAAATATGCCAGAACTAAAGACAATGAAAAATATAGGTAAAAACAAGTAGCCGTTAGGTAGTATGATTCTAATGGTTGTAAATCAGTTTATAATCGATACATTTGGCTATACGAACAGCGAATTTTTGCTCAGCGGTCACAGATCTTGCTTCTGTAAACCCGTTAAACCAGCTGCCTCGGACAGTTTTTATCTATTTCTGCCTGCTATGCAAACGAACCTATAGTTTTAAACTTGGTTTATAAAGTTAAGAGCAAGTAGGCAATACTTTCCTGTTTCACCAAAGATATTTGATGACATTGACGAAAGTTTCGACAAGGTAAAAACAGGTCTATTCCATGTATTTTTTATTTTAAACTCGATCCTCTCTTAAATTTACTTAACGAGCAATATTATTTATTAGTAGATTCTTAATAAATATTCATTAAACATAATTTGTATTGAATATACAACGTGTCCAAGATAAGGAGAGCCAGTACAGGGATCTCGAAAACCGTAAGAGATACGAAGTCGGTGAAATGGAGGTAAAGTTGCGCATTTACGTGCCTAATAATATGCCGTTTAGAAAGTTTTAAAATTCCAAATAGTTCCGGAGATATCCGGAAAAAAACGAAATTCTGAAAAATCGTTTTATTGTTTTTCTGGGTTTTTTGAGATCGAATTCTAAAGAAAATTACACTTTTGCATTGCCACTTTTTCTGCTTTATCTAACAGCGTTAATTGTTTTGTAATCCGACGAGTCGTTTTCGAAGGGCCATTATCAACTTTTTTTTTAAATACGGTCCTGTTTTCCTGATATTGGAATTTGGGGGCTTTTTTTCTCCCGAATTGTATGACACATTGTGGTTTAATGACGTTTCGAGGTTTTTTTGAACAACATCAGGAAGTTTTTGGATACGGTCCAGTATTTCTCCTAATTTAATAAATAATATCTCATAAGTAAGCTCTAAATTTTTTACTTATGTTGGACTAGTTCAATAAATAACAAATAATTTTATAATAAACCACAAATAAGTGAACAAAAATCATTCCAAAACAGTAATAAAACGAACGAAGAAAGTAAGGAACTACATAATCAGGTGTTCAAAATGATTTCCGTTATTCTCTAAGCACAAATAACATCTCCTAATTGCAACAGTTTTTTGAGATAAAATAAAACATGCTATAGAATATGAAACTTTTCAGCATTTGTAAATTTATGTTCCATATTTTTTGAAAAATAGAAAACCTCTTAAAACGCTCTCGAACGATTACAATGGGAATGTCAAGTGAAACAAATGACGCGTCACCATCTTAATTTTTTTGTTTCAAGCGCCTACTTTGCTTTTAAATCCCGAATCAACAGAAGTTTGAAATAATGTTTCTGTATTTTGTTCACTTATTTGTGGTTTATTATTAAATTATTTGTTATTTATTGAACTAGTCCAACATAAGTAAAATTTAGAGCTTACTTATGAGATATTATTTTTAAAATTAGGAGAAATACAGGACCGTATCCCAAAATTTCCTGATGTTGTTCAAAAAATTGTCGAAACGTCATTAAACCACAATGTGTCATACATCGTTGCATTCGGGAGAAAAAGAGCTATCAAATTTCAATATCAGAAAAATAGGACCGTATTCAAAAAAGAAAGTTGATAATGGCCCTTCGAAGACGACTCGTCAGATTACAAAACACTTAACGCTGTTAGATAGAGCGGAAAAAGTGACAATGCAAAAGTGCAATTTACTTTAAAATTCGATCTCAAAAAAACCCAGGAGAACAATAAAACGATTTTTCAGAATTTCGTTTTTTTCCGGATATCTCCGGAGCTACGGCATATTATTAGCCAGGTAAATGCGCAACTTTACCTCCATTTAACCGACTTCGTATCTCTTACGGTTTCCGAGATCCCTGTACTGGCCCTCCTTATCTTGGACACGTTGTAGATAATATGATACAGTGCAATAATAAAATTTCTTAAAATCTTACTCTACAAATAGAACCGCTTACTATAATCATCGTTGTAATCCTTACTGTCATTTGTTATTCATTTTGAATTCCGGACGATACGGCTGGGACTGATAAAACCGAATATTTTATGACGGCTTCGCTTAAACTGCATTTAAGAAACCATCAACATACGCAAATAAAGTTGAAAACTTTATAAGTGTGTACGTATGTATTTTTAATATTCGGCAATAAATTCTTTGTAGAAGCACTCCGATAAAATCGAAAAAATCGAAACATTACGAATGCCTATTAAATTATTCAAATAAACTGCGAATTCCCACCTCATATTTATACAGGGTGTCCGCTAATTAATGGTACATGGAAAAACCACAGACTCCTTACGTAAAAATATTAGGATTTAATTATACTTACCTATATCTGAAAGTTAATATTAACTAAAATACAGGGTGTTAAAGTTAAAACTTCATTTTTGTATTTCTCTAATAACTTTGAACTTTGCCAATTATGGTTTTTTAGGACGATAAATTGAGTTTTTGTGAAATTTTAATGTACAATGTAGGAGGCGCTATCTGCGGCATTTCTCGCACATTAATTAAATCATAACTTTTTTGTGCCTTAGTGTATTTAAGTTTTTAATGAAAATGATACTTTCCTCATATTTATTACGTAAAAAAGGTATACTATGTTGAGGCGGCCCAGAGTTGCCGTTTCGGAGATACATATATGGATTTGAATTGTTTAGTGCACCCTGCCCAATTACCATTAATTAGCAAACAAAATTATTTTCTTAAATTAAAATATGAAAAAACAAATGAAATTTAGAGATGCAATTGCTATGAAACCTCCATGTTGTTATTGGTTTGTTGATTATTGTGAGATAGCTGTGTGAGAAAATGTTTCATGTTTGAGTTTATCGTAAGTTAAGTAACAATGCCGAGACATAGTTTGTTTTTAAACGCAGAAATGCGGGATTTGTTGTGTTAAACGCGCAGGAAAATTTTAATGGACGAGGTGCCCAGAGATGATATTCGAAACTCTATCCAACAACCTGATTTTAAGATCTTCAAAAATATTTACGACCGATTAGGACCGAAACAGGTCCCGTTCGTCCCAAACGGAATTCCAAATAACTCACACATCTTATAATAATCAGCAAACAAACAACAACATGGAGGTGTCATAGTAACTGCATCTCTAAATTTAATTTGTTCCTTTAAGAAAAAATTTTGAAAGAAATAAGAAAAATTTTGAAAGAAATAAGAAAGAAATTTTGTTTGTGCAAATGAATAGTAATTGGGCAGGGTGCACTAAACAATTTTAATTCAAATATCTCCGAAAGGGTAACTCTGGGCGACCTCAACTTAGTATACCTTTTTTATGTAATAAATATGAGAAAAGTATTATTTTCATTAGAAACTTAAATACACTAAGGCACAAAAAAGTTATAACCTAATAAAGCGAAAAATGCCACAGACAGGTCCCACTACATAGTACATTAAAATTTCACAAAAAAAAATCAATTTATCGTTCTAAAAAACCATAATTGCCAAATTTTGTAAAAAAAACGTTGGTTTCTATTAGAGAAAAATAAAAACAAAGTTTAAACTATAACACCCTGTATCTCAGTTAATATCAACTTTCAGATATAGGTAAGTATAATGAATTCCTAATATTTTTACTGTAGTTTTTTTCCATATATCATTGATTAGCGGACACCCTGTATAATTTGTAAATTTTAAAAATATAATGAATTTTCAATCAATATCGTGAATTCGGCGACAAAAAAAAACCCTCTTCAGCAGTCTAATAAAGAATAAAATGTTACCTACTTACACCTGGGTCACCTTTGGTATCAAGCAGTTAGTAACTTACAGTAAAATATACTTGGGAATATTTGAATAGATTAATTTCAATTTATAACGTAAATTGATAATCTTTGGCTGATATTGGAATACTAACTGTCAATAACGAATACGCTCATTTGGTAGATAATTTCCTCAACTACACAATAAAATTTTTGGATTTTAAACTTAAATAAAGAGCTCCTTACTATGCCTTAAATTATCTAAGGCTTCCTATTTCTTTGCAAATATACCTAGCACGTACCAAGGTACAATGTGCTAGTTTAAGTGACTCTCTGGTGAGATCATAGCCATGATACGCCGAAACGAGTATAGAAACGGTTCTCTCGACAAGAAACAACAACAACCGATCGTGGTTTTTAGTAAATAATTGATTGACTATGTATCTTTTAGATCCCAACATTCCTCGGTTGGAGCAGAGGCCCAACTCGACGACGGGAGAAGAAGACTGCTGTTACACTCACTGCGGGGCGCCAGGCCGGGGTCCCCCCGACGCCTGTGAGCACTGCCCCGGCAGGCCCCCCAACGGCACGCGGGGGCACACCACGACGGACACCACGGAGGACAGCCGGAGCACCATCGACATACCCACGTCTGGCGCAAGGACTTCGATCAGCCCAGTGGCCCGGTGGATGTGGTGGACCTTTTTGTTATTGACGCTGCGCCATAGCGTGCGATTAAATGACATTTTTAATTGTTTAACCGGTACCGCTAACAGTGTTCGGACAGTGCCGAAGTGCTGATAGGGACCGATCATCGTACTGAGGATGCCGCTAGCCAAAGACGGACCGAAATGCCGCCGGCGAATAGAAATAGGAGATTTTATGTGTTCGAGTCAACGCCCGCAGGTCTGTCTGTGCCCAGCACGGACTATGCTCAAGGGAGAGGGCCTGTGATTTGTTAAGTCTTTATTGTGGGATTACTACTCTTAACTTAAATATTTTTTATACAACAATATATTGTTGCCTTGTTTAACTAAGGATCTATCTACACTATGAGCCAAATTAACTTTGATCATTTTGTAAAGTTCGTCAACTTTTTATTTTTTATTTAAATTTCATAATTTTTTTTATATAATGTGGAGACGACCTTCCTTTGGAAAAATTATTGATACAGGATGTTATGGAAACGGTATATTATATTTAATTGGAAAACACTTTGGGCGCCCCAGGGGACACTCCATACTTATTTTTTAATTGCCCTTTGGGGACGCTTCAGAGCTTTGCATGAAAGACACGAACATACAAACATTTAGTCATAATAGAAACAGTAAAACTGTCGTCAATGTCAATGCACACCACTGATCCAAGGTGAAAAACGGGACCGCGTAATACCAAAGTTTAAAGTTTGAGATTGGTTTTGTTTTAATTGTTTCACAAAAATTATATAATTCGGATAAAGATAAATAGATGTACTAATCTTTAAAAAATTGTTCAATTTAATTTGTCCCATAGTATACAATATGAATGCTTAGCAACACCTGCTATAACTTCAACAAAATGGAACAAATACTATCGCTTATGCCTTGTTTCGCCTTAAACGTTACCGAGATATTTATTTTAGATCCGGTTTTTCAATACGTTGTTAAAATTATCCTTCAGATGGGATGTGACAAGAGCCACCGGTATGAAACCATCTCTAATAAATCAAATAAAAACTAATAACACAAAATCTTCCAATCACAAAATTAAATAATCTGTAATGTTTATGGCTCTTGACACATATTATCTGTGAAATATTGGACTAGAAACAATAATTAATCGATGTTTTAAAACTGTATTTATTTTAATTAAAATTTTAATATCGCCTTATTTACACATCTGCCTTAATTAAGACCATATACGCCTGTATTGACTAACATACACATGTATTTAAAAAAAAAACTGTTCTAATTTATGTATAGAATGCCAGTTTCTAACTTGAAATGATTTCAGTAAATCCAGTACAGGATTTTTCTTTTTGAAAAAATGCTCGGACAAGGGTATTAACATTTTAAGTTGTGGTATTTTGTATAAAAAAATTGTTGATATAATGTGTCCCAACTTAGAGATATAACGATAATGATAATTTTTTTTAAATGGCAACCATGATTTTTCATTTGACTAGCGCATATGAAGTTACACACAAAACTACTAAATTTCAATTATTATTCCTTGTCATTAAAATAAAACTTCATTTAATTGAAGAAAATAGTCATCTTGTTTTGAACATTTCTATTTAGTTAGTGAGACATTGACCTATACTCAACTATTTTTTTTTTCACTCTCATTTGTAATAGAGAAGTGTATTTCCTTTTATTCCCTTCTTAAAGAAATAATAACTCATATAATGGGAAGCCTTTAAAATTTATACAGCGTTTGTGAAAATATTGGCAACATATGGAAAACTTTATGATTTTAGGAAAAAACTATTCTTCATAAAAAGTTTTGCTTGTCGAAACCCATAATTTGCGCAAATAATCACAAATATAACGTACAGAGTGGTCACAAAAGAGGAAAACGTGCTAAAATACTAAGAATAAAGTAACAATAATTTACATGGCATCTATTTTTATTTGCCCTAGATAGATTTAAATATCTTTAAAAATGCTTCTCTTATTAGGCTTCAATCCACCATAATTTTCAATGTATTTAACGAGATTTTTCCTAAATCTTCGAACATCGTTTTCAATTTCAAATCGTTGTACTTCATTACAGGCTGTGTAATTATATTTTTTAATTCATTGATAGCAGTTATTGCCCACAATACAAATAAGTACAATTTCTACTTTTTTTTGGTTAATAACTCGCATTTTTAAGCAATTAAGTTTTAAGAATCATATTGACATTTATTTTATAATATACAGGGTGGCCCATCGAAAACAGTTCAGCAAGTTTTACGGCTGTGTACGTGAAAATTAAAAAAAAAACTCGGATCCGTAAACTTGTGTTTTCAGGGGGACACGTTTCACTATTAATTTCATCCCTGTAACCTCAACCCTCCTAGCGGGAGCGGCTACTGCCCTTGTTTTTTCAAATGGGAATGAGTATGTTGTGATACATCTTTTTAAAGGGCATTAAAATCTCATTAAAATGGCGCGTTGTTTTGTAAATTTGGGCTACGCGCCGCCGAGAAATTGCATTTTAAAAAATGTAATTTTATTGAGTAATACTTACATGTTATCTTATTAAATGTTGAAAATGTCCGCCATTCACCTCCATATGCAATAGTACAACAACTGTTCAAACTGTTCTCGGACATTGTGAAGAACATCTGGTGTAATTTGTTGACATTCACTAGTTTAAAAAAAATTGTTTACGCACAAACCTGTGTACTTGATAAGAGGCGCAGTGAAATGTGTCAAATTCCGTTGCTCGGCGTCGCGTAGCTCAAATTTACAAGTTTACTGGTCCGCACAGCCGTAAACCTTGCTGGACTGTATTCGATGGGCCATCCTGTATATATATTATTAGAATAATGAAGTTCTATATCTATACTATATCTTGGGCAAGAGAAAATGGATGAAAATAAATTTTCTTCGTCAATCGTTGTTATTCTATATTTCGACATTAAATTTGATTTTTAACAACTTTTTCCTAATAAATTTTTTTGTATCATGTATATTAATTTTATCTAGCATTTTAGCACATTTTCTTCTTTTTGGCCACTCTGTACGTTATAGTTGTGATTTTTTCGCAAATTATGGGTTTGGGTGAGTAAAACTTTATATGAACGAGTAGAATAGTTTTTTCCTAAATTCACAAACTTTTCCATATATTGCCAATATTTTTACACACCCTTTATATTTATTTTGTTTACTATCATTTATAAGAACAAGGATAAAAAATTTAAAATTTGACAGCTTTATAACATAATATGCGCTTTAAAAATAGTCAACAAAAAAACTAGGATTGCCATTTAAAAAAAGTATTTAATTTAGGACACGCTGTATCATCTTTTATTTTTATGAAGAAGATCACAACTTAAAATGTTAATAGTATGTCCGAGCATCTTTGCTAAATGTATCTGTATAGGAAGGAGTATCTGAATTTATTTCTAGTTTTCTAGTTACAAACTCGCACTGTATAATATTTTGAACGGGCAAAAATGATGTGAACAAAATGACTAAATAAGTGTCGGTCATATACACTTCAGTATTGAGAAAAATAATTAAAGGTGTGTCATATCCATCAAGATTTTTACGCAAAATAAATTTTTATCTCGCTTTTAATAAACTTTGTAATTATTACTGTAGTATACCACAAAAAAGACTTTTAAAACACCGGGCTACTTAATTACTTTCATACCGTAAAACAAAATAATATTTGGTTATAAAATTTACTACGGTATAAAAGTATCGATTAAACCAGTAGGCCCATATAAAGAACCGTATCCCCTATTAAAAAGAAATAGCTCACTAAATTTTTATCAAGATTAATGTGTTCAATAAACTCAACTACGTAAATTTAATTCTCATTCATTATTTGTTTAATATTCTCGTGATTTTTAACGACCAAACATTAATATGTTTATACTGTAAAAGTGCATTAATAAAATATTATTAAAAGGTTATGTTACAAATTTTTTATTCCAATGATTGACCCATAAATAGAAAGTGGATGAATTAGTTATTTACTTTCCGAACTCTCATAATAATAATATGGATTTATCAATAATGCAATATTTCATTAATTTCTAAATTTAGCCACATGATCTTCAAGGCAATAAAAAGATTTATAAAGTCCTATTCGAAGTTGATCACGTGTCTAGTTATCTGTTAATTTTTATCAAAAAAATTACTGCGAAGACTAGCGAAATTGTTAAAATCTTAAAAATTTGTATTTCAAGAAATTTGCTTTTTTTGCCTGTATATAAATTTAATCGATAATTTTTTTTTAGGTTTGTCATTTTATATCTATGAAATTTTAAAGTATGTACTTCTTGTTATATATATTATATACAGTGTGTCCGACTAATATGAGAAACTTTACTATTAACTTAACAAAAAAAGTTCATTTTTCTTCTTGTTCCAGATGTAATTTTTCATATTCTTTACAACATATGCCAATGCTAAAGATTTTTATCATTTATTTCAAAAAACTTGCACCAGGACAAATTTAAGAAGCTTTATTTTGTCAATCAATTTTTCTTGGGAAGATAATAATCCCAAAGTTTTTGTTTGGCGGTTGAAGATAATGATGTTTCTCGAGTAATATATTAATTTTGTATTTACCCTTATCGATTTAAATCACAAATGAGTCAGTAAGTATACTCTGCACTAATTTTTCAACATCTCAGAGGCGATGTGTACAGGGTGTCTTATTTTCGACACTTTTATAGGGTATCTCCGTTATTGTTAGTGCTATCAAAAAAGTAATGTAGGTGTCATGTACTTTTTTTGGTTCAAACTTAAAATGGTAAAATCAAAATTTGAAAATTTTCGCTCGCTTAAGAGATACGGGGGAAAATCAACAAATTGACAATCCTTAAATTACCCTATATTTTCTTAGTTAAAAGAGATACAGAAAAATGTTTAATGCATAAGTTTATTTATAATGATTGTTGAATAATCTACCGTTTTCAGAATATATAATATATACGGGGTCAGGTACGAAAGTTATCGGACCTAACCTCATTTTTTTAAATGGACACCCTGTATATTTTAATCTGGAAGATAGCATTTTAAACTCTCTTTTCAAATTTATAACACACCATGGATGATAGATATCATCAAATTTTTCAAAATGTTGATAAGTATTTTTCACAAATGAATATGTAAAAAATGAAATTGACGTTAAATGTTAATAATAACTAGAATGTCAACATAGTTGTCTCTAGGATTTTAGTTTTTGTTTCATTGGTTACTTTGGTTTAAAGTAATAAAGTTTAATAAATCGCCTAAGAAACCAATATCATCCATGGTGTGTTATATATTTGAAAGGAGAGTTTAAAATAGTATATTTTTAGATTAAAATATACAGGGTGTTCCATTTAAAAAAAAGGAGGATAGGTCCGATAACTTTTTTACCTGACCCCGTATACTTATTCTGAAAACGGCAGATTCAATTCAATCAATCAATATAACTTCTGTATAAAACATTTTTCAATATCTCTTTTAACTAAGAAAATATAGGGTAATTTTGAAATTGTCAATTTTTTGATTTTCCCCCGTATCTCTTAAACGAGCGAAAATTTTCAAATTTCGATTTTATCATTTTAAATTTGGCCCAAGAAGAGTACATGACACCTACATTACTTTTTTGATAGCACTAACAGTTACGGAGATACCCTATAAAAGTATCGAAAATGGGACACCCTGTACAGGCTCGACTAGACTCAATAGGGGTCTCTTTTTGACTTTCGTTGTGTGATTTAACTAATATGGCCGTTGTTGTTTAATGGAACACACTGTATATTTTTATGGGAGGTATTTCTTTTTTAATTCCAAAAAATAAATAATTTCAAAAATTAAAATATTAGCGCAAACCGTTTTTAAGTTAAGTTTTAGTTTAATACAACTAGAATGAAAAGAAAGCTGAGTAAATAATAAAATGTCAAAATCGATCATCGCTAAGCTCAGTATGGACCTGAAGGCGACCAGAAATACTTACCAGTCGAAACGTTGTGCTTCAAATGAATATAAGTACAAGTTTCATATATTGCTCAAATTGATAGATTTTTTTTATAAATAACAATTAGGTAATAAGATACCTTTTATAATGATATTATTATAATTTGTTAGTGAACTTTTACAGACTTTTTAATTTATAAAACGCACAAACTTTTAATTTAAAATTTGGTCGTGATCTTATAATAATCTGTAAAAAAGTTTTATATTACGAAGCGTGTAATAAAATAATAATTTAAAATAAATGGTATAATGTAAATAAAATATCTCGTAACTATTAGTCAGCCGTTTGAAAATATAATATATCGATAATATAAAAATCTTTATTTTTGTAGCACAGAGCTTTATTGCCGATTTTGTTTGCCATGCGCGCAGAGACAGACTTCGTCGGATGTCTGGCAATTTTTTTAGAGAAAGTTAAATTTTATGCACATAGTTTGTTTAGGACTGCGTATTGTGGAATTAGAGTCATAATTTAAACCAATGTTACCAGTCAATTAGTAAATAAAGTTGATTTTATATTTAATTAGTTGTATAATGTACCCAGTGATTCAGGGGTACGTAAAAATGGCTATAAATAAAAATATAGAAAATGTTAAAATAAAAATTAAACATCAAATTTAACTAATATAAAAATTTTCTTACACGAAATAGCTATATGAACACCTTAATTCAACTATTATCCAATTTTTATGAGAAGTGACTGAAGGATTTTATTGCTAATAACATGTTTTAACTTACAATTTATCAAATAAATCCTTTTCGCTTACACAGAAAAGACAAATATCAAGGGATCGAAAAAGTTACTTAGTAAGATATTTGATGACATGGCATAACTATCTGTAAATGTTATTAAATGACAGAAAAATGTACATTAATCATGATAAACTCATTGAGAGTAAACAACCTTTAAAAGCCAGCATAATATCAAAAAATATTTAGGAAGAAGTTGGTTTTAGGTAGACAATAGCCATGCTCTCTTATCAAATTAATGTAGACGTTTATATAGAATTTAAAAATTATATTATAATGAAAATAACAAAAAGTTTCTTAATTTTACTTGTTTAATTGGTTGGAAATCATTTTTACCTAACTCTGGATCACCCGTACTCATATTCCATAGAATATACAAAACCAATACTTCATTCGTTCATTATTGTGGTTTCTCTGAATTTAATTTTTTGACAAAAGACATTATCTAAAGCCATCAGATGCGATGAATGTTCACCTATTAAGTTTAATTTTTAAATTTTAATCGTATGGAAGTTAGCGTATCTGATCGCTTATAATGTCTTCCACGTCCATTATAAAGTACAGTATCCAACCGGATTTTAAGATAGAAGTGTGCCAACATCAGAGTACTTAAAAGATTTGATCCCGGGAAAACTTTAACAGCAGGAAACCCTTTTGTACTAAATATTACAAATTTATAGCGAATACGTCACATAACATTGTATGGTAGAAAAAACAATTGAAGATATTTTATTTCAAATCAAATGACAAGTTGATTTATTTTGAAAAATGGTTCAACCACATCCAGATAATATTGCTTATGGTAAATTACCTCCTGTTATGTTCAACTGGCATGTTTATGATCCCTTATCTTATCCGTTAACAATATATACCGCGTGTCCTATTAGGGACGGCTAACGCTACACGTACACTTGGAAAATATATTTTTAGTTAGTGTTTGAAGATCCAGGTGCTACCCTCACGTACCGATAGAAATGTCGGTATAAATTAAATAAAGTGAGAGATACTGACTCCAGGTTTTCATTATTTTTATGGCCATCTTTAATGGGACACCCGGCTTAATAGAGTCGCTATTTTTAAGATGATACAGCACAGGGCTGAACAAAGATTGTAGTTTTCTGTCCAATTAAATATGCAATTGATTCAAAGTTAAGTTTCAAATAAATGTTACTTATAATAGAGAAGCCATTGTAATTCCGTGGTCGTTTCCATGAAGATTTTTTGGAAGAAACAATGTTTAGATCAGTTCCTACCTGCAGATAAATAACTTTCATGTTGCCTCGTTGAGATATGTGGTCGAAAGTTATGTTAAATGATAACTATTCAATATTATTAAGATTCGAATATAACGCATGTCATATTACATGAACCATGATCGTGGTTTCAATTTTATACGAAGTGCAAAGAGAGAACTAAAAGGGATATGGGACATTTTTAATGTATCTTGGCTCTAAGCCAATATTTATGAAATATTAGTATATTGTATCTATATTTTTTTTTAAACATAAATGCATACAATTGATCATTTTTTGACAAATTATAATTTTTTCATTCATTTTTTACTTTTGACTTCTCACCGAATGCTTAAAATATCAAGTTGCCACGAAAACAGCATCCGCGTCGTTCGTTACCTGGGCGCAGAATTGTTATTGTTGCCTTAAAAATGTAGATCATATTTGAAAACATCCATCAAAAAAGGAAAGAAATAATACCGAAGAAGAAAACTCATTTCAATGCGCTCCAGACGAAATAATTAATAAAGCCACTGAAGCAACACAAAATTTATTGCCTGAAAAATCGAAGCAAGCTTACAAAAAGGAATACAATACGTTTATTTAATTGAAGTAAAGAGTTTCAACGAATGGGTATTGTTAACGTATTTTCAAGAAAGGTAAAACATTTTTAAATTTATTTTGATGCCATTCCAAGCTAAAATCAACATTAATTCTGAATAATCAAGTCGATATGAGCAAATATCCCAAACTTATTGTATTCCTAATTGACAATGAGTTGGTTGGTTATACACCAATATATATTTTTCAATTTCGAAAAAGAAAGCTGATACGATCGGAGAAGATATATTGCATGAAACGTATGCATAAAGTTACTTTTTCTATTTTGGTTTCATATGAAATGCTTTTTCGATACCGTTTTCAGTATCGTAATAAGCTTTTTTCGATACAGTTTTTTTCATTTTAAACGGTTGGTTGTGTTATGTTTGGTTGCATAATAAACAATTCCTAAACTAACCTCACAATCACAAGTTTAGCTCAACACGTAATATATTCTCTTACAAAGATATCAATTCAAAGCTAATAAATACGCTGTACACTGATTATACTTATTTATTATTAAAAGTGCAGTTGATATAAACATTTATTGTGACCGTACTTGTGTCTGCAGCGTTAATTTTAAAATCGGGCATAGTTTGTGTGTTTGAAGCGTTTTGTTCAGGATTAATCCTTATTTGCGGATCCAATAATCCACTTTTGTTAAGAACTGGTTGTAAACAAATAATGTATAGGTAGGTAAGGTACAATTTTTTTTAAATGGAAATGGGCTTGTAGCTCTCAGATTGCCTTTTTAAAAAGGCTTGAAGTCTTGCATAATTTCTTATATCTGTGTTTTCATAAATGATAATGCAAGCTCTTAATTTTGAGTATAAGGACCACAGAGTCGACGACTTCTTAGTTTAACTTTCCTTCTCAAAATAAGCGATTAGAACATTTTCACTACTTCTAGAAACACCCTTCGCAGTACACCAGGTTGTGAAGGTCTTGTAGTCTTTTTCGTATACTTTCTTGGACTTTTTTGGTAAAAGTTGATCCAATGTATTATTTGCAATTTCCCTTAACCCAGGAGGAGTTAAATTAATAATATCTTCTTGATTCATTATTGATTAATTTTAAGAAAGCTTTCAATATTCGCGACAAGATGGCGGACACGTATAATTTATCAAAGCGCACTTGATAAATAATTTGACTATTGCCAACATAGAATTTAAACATACAAGTTTACAAAATTTGTATGGCATTTAATAGTTTTAATTATGTGTTTTTTTGATTAAAAAATACACAAAATAGAAAAAGTAGTATAAAGTACATGATTTATAAAGCTATTATAGTACTCGCCGCAAGCGGCTCGTTTCCTAACATAGCCGCGTGCTAAAATATCATGCTTTATAAAACTTGTACTTTAATATACTATTTTTTTCACATTCACATACGGGATTGCAGCAGCATTCAGATTTCCCATTTGGAAAAAAAGTAATACTTAAGTAATGTTGTTAAATAAATAACTATTATTAATGCGAACTATAATATACTGACATTTTACTGAAATTCGCCTAGGGTCAGAATACGTTTATAATGTACGACCTCATCTTAGTTGATTGTTTGTGCGATCAAAACCCACTAACACATTTCAAAATGGTGACACCCCGGAAATTATTAATCAAGAGGCACGAACTGACTTAAAAAATAAATGTTTCGCAACATCTTCACGAAACGAATCACAATATATTTTCCTACTATAATTTCTGTTGTTATAGGATATTAATAAATATGTGCAAATTTTTCACTTAACTATTGTAATAAATTTTTTAAAGATTGGTATTTTCTGACTCTGTTCTAACAAGGCTATTGCGAAGTATATAGTTGGTATTATTATGTAATGGATTGTTAAAATGTTAAAGATATATTATTATTAATTTTTTACAGCTTTACTTTGATATATGTGTAATCAAATAAAAAAATTTAAACGACTGTATTAGGCCAGTCCTAAAATAAAAAGTTGACTCTATTTTATACAGAAATTCCCTAATTTCCAAGAGTTATTAAATTACGAGACGTAACAAAAATATAACAAAAACGTACGCTTTTATAAAATACTGTTATAGAAATAATATGGAAATGAACAACACAAATTTAATATGTTTTAATTTAATTATGTTGGTCGGGGGCGCTGTGCGCCGTTGAAACTTGTGCATTTCCAAAAATCAATATTTATTTAACGGTCCAGGCGAATAAAATTAATAATTTCTGTAATAGTTTTATGTCCGTCCATTTGAAATTTATTACTTGCCATCAATTTTAATGGAGATATTAATGGAAAAATTATTTGGATTTGCGCACGTCTCTATTAAAAGAAAATTCCTTGAAAAGTAATGCAACAAAGAAATGCAAATTGTAGTCTATGGAAGGGCAAACAAAATTTGTTTAGATTACTAATGAAAGTATTTCATATTACCACGTGAAATGGAATTACGTAAGGGCCAGGACTAATCCAATATGCTTCCCCGAATTTTCTAAGACAAAAATTGATTGAATGTAATTGGGTCTCTCTCATTTAAGATCGCCATTTGTTGCCCACGGCAAAGGACCCCGCCATAGGCGTAACTAGAGGGGGGGCCAGGTGGGCCGTGCCCACCCCAGATTGCTCTGGTGCCCACCCCAGTGTTTCCGAAGTTCGAAGCAATACATTCGTCATAGTGACAATTGCCATTAAAATCCTACTCGACTAGGGGCCAGGCCCCCCCTACAAAATCATTCTAGTTACGCCAATGGACCCCGCGCGAAACATATGGGAATCGGCCCTCAGTTAAAAACTTTGATACTCGGGGATATTATCCAAAAATCGATGCTGATCAAAAGTCTCCATAGGCCCGAGGTCCGAAAATATACAGGGTGGCCCAATAAAGTGTGACAACATAAGTAATGCTGTATTTTTTTAAATGGGACACCCAGTATTTTATTGCATATTTAGGTTCGTATTAGTGTTCTTTATAATTGCCTAAAGTTTTATTTCATTTGGTTATGTAGTTGAAGAGTAATAAATAAAAAATAAAAGTTTTGCAGTTTTAGAAAAAAATTCAAAAAAACCTACCTAAAATAACTTTTTTAACCAAGGCATTGGGTGAAAGTTAAGACAAGAGGTCTAGAGATACTGTGAATATAATAGCGTTTAACTATTTTATACAGGATGTTCATCATTAGGTTTCAAACAAGACACTTTTCAAAATAAGGTTTTCAAATGGAACACCCTGTATATCATTTGGCTATTAGATGTAGAATTCATAAGCATTATTTTTTTTGTAATGGAAGCATATAGCACCTGATTTCACGATTTTATTATTTATTGATAATTAACTAGAAAGAAAAACTGCACTTTTCTCTCGTATGTATGTGTTAGGCTGTTAGTCCTAAATAACATCAATACTAAATTAAAGAACTGTCAAACTATAATAAACAAACGAATTCTTATTTTATTTCAAAGCCTACCATGGTTTTTAGGCATGCGTACCTTCACTAATGAGCCGTCTTGAGAGTATTTCATCTGAAATGTTGAGGAATGTAAATAGATCATTTGAAGAGCGTATTAACTTGTGCTCAGATCACATGGTAGGCATTTTGAACATTTACTCTAGTTTATAATTATTAATCTAGTCACCTATGCTTAAGTTTCAAAATAGAAATTGTACTTATTTAAACAACATAATTTGTGAAAGCAATTATTTCGAGAACGGCTAGAAATAACTTATATGATTACATTACAGAAAAAAGAATGCTTATGAATTCTACATCTAATAGCCAACCCTGTATAAAATAGTTAAACGCTATTATATTCACAGTATCTCTAGACCTCTTGTCTTAAATTCCACAAAATTCCTTGGTTAAAAAAGTTATTTCACGTAGTTTTTTTGAATTTTTTTCTAAAACTGCAAAATTTTTATTTTTAATTTATTACTCTTCAACTACATAACCAAATAAAATAAAACTTTAGGCAATTATAAAGAACACTAATACGAACCTAAATATGCAATAAAATACTGGGTGTCTCATTTAAAAAATACAGCATTACTTATGTTGTCACACTTTTTTGGGCCACCCTGTATAATTTCGAACCTCGGGCCCATGGAGATTTTTGATCAGCATCGATTTTTGGATAATATCCCCGATTATCAAAGTTTTTAACCGAGGGCTGATTCCCATATGTTCCGTGCGGGGTCCTTTCTAGTTAAAATACAGTCGCCATTAAAGTTGGAACCATTTGGGGAAAAATTTATTATTCGATTTATTTAAAATTTGACTTCACCATAAGTATTTGCTTCAATAAAGACCAACAATGATATAATTTAATGGGACCATGCGGCTTTTGTTAACTGTCAAATGTGACATGTTCTCCATAAAATGTTGAGAAGTAGCATTTATTGATCGAATTTTAAAAAAAATATTTGGAAAAGTTGTTTGTTTTGTAATTTTATGCCCACATACCAAATTTTAATTACTTATTATATAATTTTTGTTTCCTGTCTATTTTTATTCAAAACGAAAGTCGACCCTACCACCGTAAATCTATTTATCTATTCGCGTGCGGTAAGTAACTACTTACCGCACTGATTTGAGTGCGGTAAGTAGCCCTTTACCGCACTAATGCCGTAAGTAATTACATACTATAAAAACAAGTTTTTATATTAGTAGATGCTGGCAGGGATATCATGAATTTAAAAAGACATGGTGGATGGAAGTCTTCCAGTGTTGCGGAGGGATATATTGAAAATTCTGTACAAAATAAAATAGGAATTGCAAAGCAAATAAATGGTGTAGAACAATATGCAGAGAGAACCTCCAGTTTTAGTATATCTGTAACTTTAAACTCTTGTGTCTCATCGGATAGTAAAATACTTCCTTCATCGATATCGTTTGTAAATGTTACAAATTCTACAATTAATATTAATATTTCTTAAATTAAAACAATGCTCTTTTAGTTTCTAATATTGGTGCCCTAAAACACGCTTGTAGTTAAAATACCGTACGGTAGATGTCTTTACCGCATTTGAGTGATTTACCAAACTCGCCTTCGGCTCGTTTCATCACGTACATGCGATAAAGGCGTACCGACCGTACTTGTATTGTAATAACTATTATTTATACTATACTAATCGTCTAAATTCATTCTTTATGCCAAAAATTCTACCAAAATATTCATTTTCCTCAAAAAATTAAATGATAGTTTAAAAATATTGTTATCTGTGGAGCAAACTCCTCATAATTTTAAAGATTTAATCAACGAAGAGGAGGGTCTTGTTTTCCAAATAATAAATACGCTGAAAATAATGGACATTTTATAATTACCGTAGTATCGTAGGGTCGACTTCCGTTTTCAATGACAATTGGTCAAAAATAGATAGAAATCAAAAATTATTATAAGTGATTCATTTTGGTGTGGATGTGGACAATACAAACAACTTTTCGGAGGTAATTACACTTTACATTTACAAAATTTGAAAATGAACGAATGCTGTTTTTCAAAGGAAATACGCTTAAATGCAAAATTATCTGAGAATTTTTAGGCACGAGTGTAATTTAGTGAGAAAATTACTCGAATAATGGTTAAAACAACTTTATATTACAACTTTTAAATAAAGAACTAAAAAAATTAGTAATTATTAATAACGCAATTGTAATAATATTTAAAATTTGAGTTTGTAGCTGGAATATAAGATTTATTTTTTTAAACGTCAAAAAGTGTCATTATCTTTGTCAATAAACAATAAAAACTTGGCGGGTTGTTTTCGATAGCTAGAGGGGTTGTTTTCGATGTAATCAATCGAAAACAACACCTCTAGCTTAATGTATGAGGGTAATTTTCCAAATAAATTTTTTTAAAGTCGATCAGAAAATGCCATTTTTCGATATTTTGTAAAGAAAATGTCAAATTTGACAGGCGGTCCCTTTTAATTATTCAATTTGTGGTCCTTATTGAAGCAAAAACTTATGGTAAATTTCAATTGTACCTAAATCGAATAATAAGTTATTTTCTTCATACGGTTCCAACTTTAATAACGACACTTTATGTAATTAAAGCTACACAAAGCCAAAGATACTGAGTTTAAGACTAACAAACCAAAAAAAAAATTATTTCATTTTTCCGATTTGTGGCAATTTTTAAAAATATAAAAATGTCCCGGTCCCCAACACTATTATGTCTTCACAGTCGTAAACTACAACAAGATGAATTCATTAATTAAAAAATGTTTACAGAAGTTTTTCGCACATTTGTTGATAAATACACTGTTTAATTACAACATTTGGATTTCTTTCTAATTTTTAATTACTGCATATAAACCAGTGTCCCTAGCCTCAAACGTCAGGTTCGTCACAATCCGTAGTTCTTTAAACAAAAAGAGACGCGGTTAAATGCTTACTAAACTTTACCTTTACGAAGGACGTATTGGTTCGTTTGTTGCAGTTGATAAGAGCTTGCGTCAGCAGTATTTTTAGTTTAATAAACAATAAGCAAAGTGTTAACTAAAGGTTCGTCAGGTACATCACGTTAATTAATAATTTATGTATTTTCTCTGTTTTATCACTAACTTCACAGAATGTATAAAACTGTATATTGTTGGTTATGTTTCAAAAATTAAAGTTGATTTAAATATGATTCGGAATTTATTTCGTACAATTTGTCATGTTCGTCACCGTCAGCTGCATCACGAAATCTGGTGATGCAGCTGGCCGACGTGTGACGACTGGTACAACATATCGCTGGAGAGACGAAGAACCAATGTCATGTTTTTATCAGGTTTAAATAACGTGCAGAAGTTATATTGATATCGAAAGTATTAGAATTATTGGTTGGGCCACTTGTGATTATACACGCATCGTTGTTTAACGATATAAAGAAATTAATTTAGAAACGAATACCAATGTTAACTAAAAATGTTATAATTTTTCAGTCGCGTTATTGTTTTGCCGGAACGGCGCTATTGCAATTTTCACCTATGACATTCATGCACACAAGCCGAAAGAGTCAAGCGCTATACAGGGTGTCCCAGAATATGTTGGCAATCTCAGGGCCCATAACGGACGTCCTTGGAAATCGTTGTTTTTAAATAATTAGTATAGTGAATATAAATCATAGTGAAGAAAAATTTTTTTTTTCGTAAACTTCACTTTATCGACCTTGATCAAGAGTACCTTTTTTCAGCTTAAGGTTTAGAGTATCCAAAAATATTATTGTCGTCCCTTCATCATACGAGGTATAAAAAAAAATCAATTTTGTGTTGCGTCTAGTCCGTCCCTGGCAAACTAAATAAGCCAAATGTGTTTAAAAAGGCGAATTTTAAGGAGAGTCACCTACTAACCATTATACTAAAACATTATTAAATTACACCGAGTACTTAAAAAATTATTTAAAAAACAACGATTTCCAGGGACGTCCGTTATGGGCCCGTATCTCCGTAGGCGAAGCTGTAGGAATAAAAATGTATAGATACTTTTCCTGCTCTTTTTGAGTGTTCTATCTGAACCCGGAAGATTACCCACATATTCTGGGACACACTGTATAATAGCGATAGGCTAAAGCAATATCAGTAACGATTTTATTATACAGATAGAAGTGCGTTACGTCATGTCAAGTTCGTCACATTTGAAATGTTTGCCATTTAGTAAACATTCTAAACTACCCTAAATTTTAGTAATATTTTATACAACCATTTAAACCTTACTATACCCATATGCATTGTCGTTACGAACCTGACAACGGCATTTAAACAAAATGTAAAATACAAAAAACAACTCAATATTTGAACTGAACTTTTTATAAAATTACATTATTTGATTATAGTGGGGATATATCATTCTTTAAAAAATCGTATTTTCACCTTCAGTTTAGTGACTTTAAACGAGATAGACCCAATTATTAATGATTCTGTTAGTGATCCATTAGTTTCCTAACGTTCCGTCTATCAAATATGGTTTTAAATAAAAATCCAATACCATAATATTGTTACACAAAAATAATTCAAGGTATCTGTTTTAAAAGGCAGTAAAATAAAGAATTAATGAATTTTATAAGCAATAAATAAATCCTTCCTTGGCAAACATGTACAGATAGGTGATAGGTGATGAGTAAAATAATACAACTATAAAACGGATTATTCACAAGTGCAATATATTTAAAAATTAAAGATTTTTTAATAAAACATCGTTTATTTACAAAAGAAATATTGTTAGTTATTAAGATAATTTTCCGTAAAACATTTTAATTATCTACGATAGGCACGGGTTTGTTAGTAATACAAACACGTCTTCGGGGGTTTAAGCAGTTTATTTAACAACTTCAACCATTCATACAGAATATGTCTGGAGGTAAGGGAATTATTTTATACAGCGTGTGTGTAAATATTGGCACCATATGGAAAACTTTCTTATTTGTTATTTTAGGAAAAAACTATTCTTCATAAAAAGTTTCGCTTGCCTTAAAAACTCCTAATATTCGAAAAAATTACAAATATAACGTACATGGTGGTCAAAATATAAGAAAATGTTTTAAAATACCAAATTCAATGCACTTAATGAGGTTTCTTCGAAATCTTCGAAGCAGGCATGTGTATTATGTTTTTTAATTCATTGGTAGTTATTGCCCACAATAAGCACAACTACTTCTTTATCTTCATCTTTAAGCAATTAAGTTTTAAGAATCATATTAATGTTTATTTTGACACCTGATTATTTCAGTTGACTTGATGTCTTATACTTTTTAAAATACATTACTTTACCTTTGGAAATAATGATATTTTTCTTATTTTCGGCAAGAAAATATTTCCCTTTCCTACCGAACAAACACCCTATATAAGTAAAATTATTATTGATGCAGTAATCGTACCGCAGACATTGCAGGATATTGGTACCTACATATTTGTAACTTTTAAAATCTGTCTTTGTATTTTTGAGATAAGAAGGGAAGCAAGATAACTAGGAACTATTTGTTAAAATTCCTTGCGCGAACAACAAATGATACATCTACATATTATATTGTGCAGTCAGGCCCTTACACTTTTAAATGCCATTAATGATTGATTTTATTAATAATAACGAAATAACTATCTATCAAAAATTGTTTGTTCTACTTAAAACCTAAATTTTAAAATATACTTTTGCATATGCCTAAGCAGTCTCATAGGTGCCATGTTAATTTCTAATATAAAATATTTAAGTTACGTTACTTGGCAAATACAGGGGGATCCACTTTTAACTCGGTATTTGATAGCATCCGGAGTAATAAGTTTTGCAATTTATTTCAAGAACAGATGAATGTAGTGGTTAGTTTTAGTTACAATTATCACATCACAATCACATCTTATATCATACGAAGCTTGCCAACATATAATTATTATTTTAAATAGAATATTCGCATTAAAGGTTTGTGGGAAAAATTACATCTATTACACATCTAGTGTATGGGGTGTATATTTCGAATGATAGCGATAAAGAAAACTGGTTTCCCCATTGTTAACTTGGTCATTATTGCAAGAAACTACTGGTACCTATAAGAAAAAGAATAAAAATATGGGTTCCTATAATATTATGAGAACCTTCTTATTATACTTAGATCATTAGTGTAGTGGTATGCATAAAACGTAGTACGCCCTACGTAGCATTTCCTTTATATACAAAGTATCCGATCTACTTATAGAGAACATACTACATCGCGTCGCTAGAAAGAAGTAACTACTACTAGTATCTGCTACCGCTTGACCACTTCTCGCAGCGTTGGTAATGTCTCTTCGATTAAATCTTCTTAATACTAAGGATCTGGATACAATACATTGATTTATCCACAATATCCACAGCGATAACGAAATAATGGAGTAGATACTTCTGAAGCAAAGTACTTCTCCCACCATTATAGTACATTGTAGTAATTACTACTCGAGTGCAGCAAATACTTCGTTGGTTAAGTAGATACTCTACTCTACTGGAAGCATTAGCATGAACTACGTTTTAAGCATACCAGCCACACACCAAATAATATATTAAATAATATTTAAACTCTATTTTCGGAAAATAAATAAAAAGAACAATAAATAAAAATAATTAATATTGCGTTCTTACACCACCGTTGCTGTCGATTACGACTTGTACAACTGTACAGGGTGTCCCATTTTCGACACTTTTATAGGGTATCTAAATAATTGTTAGTGCCATCAAAAAAGTAATGTAGGTGTCATGTGCTCTCTTTGGGTCAAACTTAAAATAGTAAAATCAAAATTTGAAAATTTTCGCTCGATTAAGAGATACGGGAGAAAATCAAAAAATTTACAATTTCAAAATTACCCTATATTTTCTTAGTTAAAAAATGCTTTATACAGAAGTTTCTTTATATTGATTGTTGAACAATCTTCCGTTTTCAGAATAAGTATACGAGATCAGGTAAAAAAGTTATCGGAACTGAACTCATTTTTTTAAATGGAACACCCTGTATATTTTAATTTAAAGAGATACTATTTTAAATTCTCTTTTCAAATATATAACACACCATGGATGATATTGGTTTCTTAGGCGATTTATTTAAACTTTATTACTTTCAAACGTAATAAAAGATTCAGGTTAAGGTAAAAAATAACGGGAATCATCGCAAATATTCGGAATATATCCTTAAATGGTTACTGTCTTTCCAGATAGCGAACCAATTATACATTTTGCGAAATTTCTTCGTTTTTTCCGCTTTCAATATAAACTGATATTATATCAAATTTTTTTAAATGTTGCAAATGAATATGTAAAAATGAAATTGACGTTAAATGTTAATAGTCAACATAGTTGTTTCTAGGATATAAACTTTTGTTTCATGGTCTACTGTGGTTTAAAGTAATAAAGTTTAATAAATCGCCTAGAAAACCAATATGATCCATGGTGTGTTATATATTTGAAAGGCGAATTTAAAACATTCTATTTAAAAAAATGAGGTTGGGTCCAATAATAACTTTTTTACCTAACCCCGTATATTTAATCTAAAAACGACAGATTATTCAACAATCACTTTAAAGAAACTTCTGTATATAACATTTTTCTGTATCTCTTTTAACTAAGAAAATGAGGACAATATTGAATTTGTCAATTTTTTGATTTTCCCCCGTATCTCTTAAGCGAGCGAAAATTTTTAAATTTTGATTTTACCATTTTAAGTTTGACCCAAAAAGAGCACATGACAACGCTAACGATTACGGAGATGCCATGTATAAAATTGTCGAAAATGGGACACCCTGTATAATAATGGTATTTATTATTTATAAAGGAGTACAATATTTTAAACAGATACAAGAATATTTGGTTAGGCCCGAGTTTTAGTCATAGTGTGATTGTAACTAAATTTAAATTGTAACTAAGACGACCCTGTATATTCATATTTATGAAATGAATCGAATAATGCAATACTGTCACCGCTACGAAATCCTGCGTTAAGAGTAGAGCACCCTGTATAAATAAAGCGGACGAGTGAACCCAAGTTGTTAAATGTGAGATTTTCTAGTTGTTGGATCATATAGAAGTTTTTGAACTGATCATATTGTAGAAATATGTAATTGATAAAAAAAAACTATAGAAACCGTTTTTAGTTATGTGCAAGATTTTATTACGACTGCCAACCATTTTGTGGAGAGTGCTTAGTGGCTGAATTTAGTGTACGTCAACGATTACAACATTTACAACAAAAAAAGCACAATTTTCTTCATATCAGCTGGTTGACTATTTACACAGTGCTAAATATTTTTAGTTATAACCCATCACAAATCATTCGTAACAAGTACACTTACCATTTTATTGTAAACTATTTAAAGTGAAAAACATGATTAATAACAATAATAATTAATTTTGCGAATATAGTCCATCTCGCAGTGGAGTATAGAAATAAAACCACTCACTCTGCTCTGCTCGCGTATTGAAAATCTATTGCAAGTTTCAGTTGAAAATATACCTGTTTCAGAAGTAAAAACTGCCATCTTCAGCATTCAACATATAAATGAAAAAATATACAGGCTGTTACATATAAAATTTTAAAATTCATTTGATTTCCAGACAAACTAAACAGCTGGCAATAACGCCAATAACATCATTCGATGCGTAAGATCCTTTTAGACAACTGTACCAAATTTGATTTAAATCCGCCAATAAATTCTGAAGTTATTAAGCCGTTTCTAGACTATTTACACACACTGTATATTATGTTCTTAACAAAGTGAACAAACAAAGTGATAAGACTGGAAATATTAGTTAATTAAAGCTATTGAAGTTATAGAGTTAAAGTTTTAGCTGTAAAATTAAATAACAAATAACTAAATTGTAAAAATCATTCAGCGATGCATAATTTTCGTTCAAAATTAAATAAACTTTATTAAAATCAATGTCTCCATCGCCCTTAATCGGGTGAAAGCTTGAATTAGGAAAGATTTCATTTTGTTAACAATATCATTTATTCTTGATTGCTGAAGATGGAGATTCCGATTCAGAAACATGTACAATTTCAAAGTGAATCAGGTTGTGAGTTTTACTTCCCCTTCTACAATAATAATTGTTGTCAGTTAATTTAGTTAAAATTATTGCTTGAATTACATAATTATTTTTTCTTCGCAATTGTTATACTTTTTTATAATGTATTTTCTATTTTAATATATTTATGTTTTATTTAAATAATGTTTAGATTACATATTTTTTGATCCGTAAGTGATCAATTTATTAATATAATACTTAATTAAATTATTAATAATTAATTAATAAAATATCTCAAAAAATACTCACAAAATTAATGTATATTTTTTTAAAAATACAAATACATTCCCGGTATGCACTCGCACATCTCTGGTGAAGCGATGAAACTTTTGTTTACACTGACATACCATCCTGATAGATAGAAAGAAATCATAGGTTTTTAGTCAAATCAAAGTTGTTGTGACATGTTTCCTTTACGTGTTCTTTGTCGATTCATTTGTTTATCTATGTTTGAAATAAACAATTTTTATTAAATAGTGGCGTCTGTGAGTCGGGAAAAAACCCGAAAAAATCGAAATATTTTCAGCCGGAACAAGAGTACCTCTCTCCCCAGTTTTCGAAGATGCTGAACACGATGGCAGAATTTCTCTTTGGGGTTGCGCAACCCCTCAAAACTGCCAAAACCCACCCCCCAAAGGGGTTAAACGCGCTTCAAGAGGTTTCCCTGCAGAGGAGCACACTTTCCCCCCGTTTTCAAGATGCTGAGCACGGTGGTGGTGTTGGATATCACGTCCGACCCCCTTCCAACACCTCCATCGACCAATACTCGCCCCAATTTGGAACGACATTACCTCTTAATAAAAAAAAATTTCGAAAAAAATTGTTTAAAATTTTTTTTTTAAACTACTCTTCCTGTTTCATGTTTTTATTATTTAATCGAAATTTAAAAAAAAAAATTAACTTAGGAAAGAAAAATTTTTTCTAAATAATTAAAAATAAACTATTTGATTATATTTTTTCAGTTGGACCGGAATGAGAGACCATTACAACCAAAAAGAGAAGTACAACTACTTTCCCCATCCTTGAAAACGGGGGGAGGGGGTCGGACGCGATATCCAACGCCACCACCTTACTCAGCATCCTCGAAAACAGGGGGAAAGTGTGTTTATCTGCAGGGAAACCTCTTGAAGCGCGTTTAATCCCTCTGGGGGGTGGTTTTTGGCCGTTTTGAGGGGTTGCGCAACCCCAAAGAGAAATTCTGACGCCGCCATCCGTGTTCAGCATCCTCGAAAACGGGGCGGAGGGGATATATGTTTGCAGCTGATACTTGAAAAAAATTAACCCCTTTCAGGGGCGAGTATTGGCCGGTGGAGGGGTTGGAAGGGGTCGGACGCGATATCCAACAGCACCACCGTGCTCAGCATCCTCGAAAACGGGGGGAAAAGTGTGTTTCTCGGCAGAGAAACCTCTTGAAGCACGTTTAACACCCCTGGGGGGTATTTTTTGGCCACTTTGAGGGGTTGCGCAACCCCAAAGAGAAAAACGACTAAAAGTTCCAGAATACGATCCACACGTTGAGACAAATTTTTAGTTGTGCATTGAATGTTGTGCAGTGTAGGTCCCCATTTTCTTGGACAACAAATTTCTGCCTTTGTACTAGTTTCATCAAATGGAAAATTTTAAATTTCCCACGGGAGCCTTGGAATTCCATTATTATTAAAAAAAATTTACAGCGGACTGTTAATTGTGTTGTGGTGAAGTAAAACGAATTAGTAATGCATTTTATTATTAAATTACAATATACATTATACCTTCGAATTGCCAATAAATTATTCATTAAATTAATGATAATTAAATTTTATCACATGATTGTTAAATAATATAATTATTTTGGATATTAAGTGGTTTTCACTTTAAAACTAGTAGTAGGTACATACACAATAAAGGCTACATTAAAACTAACGGCCGCAAATCATTTAATAATAATTTTGATCAGGGTAAACTTTGTATTTTTATTATATTTATTATAAAAATTGTATATTAAATTAAAAATATATTTGCGGTAAAATAAGTTACTTTTAATGAAACTTTTCACCTACCTACTTTAAATTACACTTTTTTATATTGTTACAATTTTTACATATATTTTTAAAATAATAGGAGACAATTTTAAGATACAGATAGAACGTTTAGGTATGACAATATTATGCTATGATTTGTTTAGGCCATACCAAAATTAATATTTAGCATGATTTAGTATAATTACCTATAAATTACCTTTTAAAGAACAACATGCCTTAATTTTAGGGAGAAAGATATCGGTCCCATATTTTCAAGAGAAATTATAGTTTTACGCCAATATGATTTAAAAAACAGTAAACACATTTGTCCGATATCCCTTGTTTTCAATTCTATTTTTGTTAGCGATGTATTACATTTATTTTATTTTTATATATATATATATTATTTATAATCAAGACTTAATAAGGCTATAAAAATAATATAAACTAATGGTTAATATTTAATAATTAAAAGTTCATGATGGTTTTAATAAAACGAAACGTTTTTCAAAATGTAAATAAAAAGATAACGAACTCAGTTTTATGTTACGGTTAAAACGAGTCGAGCAAATTTAACAGAAATTCGAAATTTTGGAGCTATTAAAAACATAGAAAGAGCGTATTTTTTTTACGATATTACTCTAATTTCCACAATTTTATCCTGATTTTATCCAAACGATGAGGCTCGAAGTTGGGACACACCGTTTAAAATTACATTTTTATATAATATTCACAATATCGAAATGAAATCTTCAAGAAGTTATAATGCAGTTTTTCTATAAAATATACAGGGGAGTCAATATTCAGCCACCTCAAAAATTACATCGGATTTCCCATGTTCAACTCAATGATGCACCACCCCATATAGGGTGTTGAAAAAAGGTCGGTACCCCGGAATAAATCCGGTGCATCGCATTGCAACGGAAAATGTCTAGGGTAAAAGTTGTTTGGTTTTGAAGGAGGAATAGTTTGCAATTTAAACCACCCCCCACCCCCGGCACGGTTGGGGGTAAGTTAAGATTTTCAAATGGAACCCCATATTTTTTATTGGCGTATCGTGTTCTCCGACGAAGAATAAACATTTTTTGTCCGAAAAATTTTTTTATTCGGGCCCATCCTTCACCAATAATCACCATGAGTAAGACAAAATCAGAACCGTGCGAAAATCAAGTTTTATCCCGGAAATACTCTTTTTCTCTGTCTTGTACTAAAAAATGCCCGTGGAAAAAGTTGTTTGTATTCCACTGGCATTTTTTAGTACAAGACAGAGAAATAGAGTATTTCCGGAATAAAATTTGATTTTCGCACGGTTCTGATTTTGTCTTTCTCATGGTGATTATTGGTGAAGGATGGGCCCGAATAAAAAAATTTTTTCGGACAAAAAATGTTTATTTTTGGTCGGAGAACACGATACGCCAATAAAAAATATGGGGTTCCATTTGAAAATCTTAACTTACCCCCATCCGCGCCCGGGGGTTGAAGGGGTGAGGGGTGGCTTAAATTGCAAACTATTCCTCCTTCAAGACCAAATAACTTTTTCCCTAGACATTTTCCGCTGCAATGCGATGCACCGGAGTTATTCCGGGGTACCGGCCTTTTTTCAACACCGTGTATATAATTTGACTTGCCCTGCCCTACTTAATTCGTCAAGAGGATTAATGTGTCACGAGTATAACGAGACATGTAAATTCGCAGAACAAAATAAATGTAAAAGTCCTCTGCAGGACCAAGACCTGTCATAAATTTAGATATTATTAATAATCTAATATTATTTCTTCCAAAAGTTAAGGCATAATAAAATGAGGTAAAAATTTTTGATGTTTATTTGAACAAAAAAGAACGTGAAAATTGTTTGTATGTACGTGCAAATGTTTTAGTACAGAAATATATTGTAATGGTATAATTGGGCCGATTTGTAGATGAATTCTGTAAGTTTCGTCCGCAGTCTGACACAAGAAAATGCGTCATTCAGACGTTTCATTAAATAGCAGTGTTTGTTAGATAAATTGCAAATGTTTGTAATGCGTTCGCAGGTTACCGTAACACACCAAATATGAGCAAGAGCCCACCGAAGTGACTTTGATGCCATATCCCACTAAATAAAAAATAAATGAATAAAAAAATCAGTTGATTTTTCAAAATTTCGATGATTTTACTTCATCCAAGTAGATTCAGGACACTAAAGATTTTTTTTGTTCAGACAGTCGCTGAATCTATCCGCTCAAGAACCACTGATAATATTTGGATAAGTGGATGTAGACATGCCTCTTTGCAGGACATTGCAGGCAAGGTTTTCGTCCTGATGATAAATTTTGTGGTAAAAGGCTGTGGGTAATGTAAAAACGGATACTAAGAATTGGTATGCGAATTAAAAAACGTTGCAGATTTCCTTTGATAGTAAAGATTGATGAAAGTTTAAGTGTTCCTACCAAAGACTTAAAGATTTGTGGTTTGTAAACATTCGCCATTTATTTTTTTTATCAATATTTTATTATTTTCTAGTTTTATCCAAAAAGTGTCCAACTGGCGGTCTTTTGGGAAAATTATTACTGTTTAAAGTTAAAACATCTTGCTTATAAATTAATAGTTACAGTTCTGTGTTCAGAGCAAAGGTAACAAGATAAATACAGTAAAAATTATTTAATAACATCAACGACAATTTGGCATTTTTTCGTTATTTGAAAGAGGGTTCAGATAAATAAAGGTTTGGCTATTACTGCTGTAACGCATGTCCCATAAGATTTGGCACAGATTTCAAACAATTGTTTTTTATAATAAAATATATTTAAATACAGTTTTGTAATACATAGTTATTAATTGTTTCATAAGCAACAAAATTATCAACTTAAATTAAATATAGGGGACCATGGTCTTCCACTAGACGCAACTTTCTGCGGACACCTAGCATTACATTTTGGGTGGCATTTATATCGATTTCTCCGATTTTTTTATATATCCTGCGTCGAAGTTTCACGTCATTTTGTGCTTCCCATCCTCCATCGTAAACTTTTCGAGATAAAAGAGCCCAAAAATCTTCTATGGACCGAGCCTGGGGAAGGTTAGGAGGGTTGTCATTTCGCTGCACAAAAGCTACGTTTTGGTCTGCTAACCAATTTTGCATAATAACAGGACGCATAGTGCAGGAGGCAAGGTCTGGCCAGAACATAATATCGTCTCCAGCATGTTCTTCTTCAATAAAATTAACCAGTTTGGTAAGACAATTATAGATATACATTTGACTATCCAGGGATTCACCTCTTACTCCACCCACATAAGTCCTGGATACACCCCTGGTGGAAACAGCGCACGATACTAACACCTTATCAGCGAATTTGGTATTTTCTTTAAATTTGACATTATCAGGGACCTCTGCAATATTCTCGGTATAAAAACCATCACTTCGGGGCCTTACTTCTTTTTCGGTATCTCTGGCCATTCCGCCATAGTTCCCGCGCTATGGCGTTCTTAGATGTTCGATATTGTCGTGCTAGTTTTCTTGTTGATGTACCGAGTGGGTTTTCGCCCTTCTTACCAGTCTTTCTGATCTTATTCTGGTAAACATTCTAGGCCTTCCACTGTTTGGAAGGTTTATACAAGAAATACCTTGCTCACATTCAGTAATTGTCCGATAAATGGTTCTACGCGATATATTTTGATTTTCAAAAATGCGTATTATTTCGGATTTAGGGAACTCCAACTAAATTATAAATACTTTTCCGAATTTCTAATTTGTAAGCCATATCGACTTAATCAATTTAATAATTAAATTGTCAACGTTAAGTGAAGGTGTCAAATAAGTTTTTGTTGCCAGGGCAACTTGATATTTTCTTCTTATTATCAATTTTATGGCATCTGAAATTTGTGCCAAAACTTATGGGACATACGTTAGTAGTACCTAAAACTAAAGGAGCAGGTATCTAAAAAGTTACTTTGACCTGCACAAGATTATAGCCCATTATTAAACTGTTAGACTTTATTGACGTAATTAATGAAATTTCCTCAAATTCTATGATAAATTACTTGTTGAAATTCCTTGCTCTACAGATCAAAACTGGTTAGACATTGCAGTCGCCTATAAAATATATCTGTATGCTTATTCCTTTGCCGTTATTATTACGGAAAAAAAACGAGTAGGAAGCATTATATTTTCTATGAGGTTTTCAAATGTGCGCACATATTAATTTTGGACGTCGACGATTCTCTAACTTGAACTGAAATTCATTGGAACGAATTTAAATACATGGCAGAAACTTTTCTAATTTTATACTTTGTAGAGTATAGATGTAGAGTTATTACAATATTTAAAAGAGAGTTGTATACCAATTTTTAGAGCTTTACTATTGCAGAAATTGAAGTCCAAGAGATATTATTTTGACACATTTTAAAAAATCCTTAAAAAGTGGATGTAGAAAATTATGCTGATACACTTTTTTATGCAGTAGCAAATATCCGATTTATCGGATTACACAGGGTGTTATAAATTCGCCTTCACTATCGAGAAGTCAGTTAAATTGGGGAAAAGTTGTGTAATTATGGGCCCAATAATATGCAGCAAAAAATCAAAAATAAATACAGGGGCTTTCAAAATATTTGGAAAAATCTTAAATTTTGTGTTTCGGTTTTTATTTCTTCCTGACTTTGTTCGAAGAGATGTTGAAAAACGAATTTCACTTCCTCATTGCTACTTTTTACTCTCCACAAGATGGCATCATCAGATCATTCATGCGACGTTTCATCTTTAGGTCACCATCATAAACTTCTTTTTTTTTAAATACGGGTTTGAATTTTTTTGTTTAAATTATGAAATGCGTTCATGGAACGTACTAGGGGTATTTTAATGAAAATGGTTAATTTATGGGACAAAACATCGGAAAACCAGTACGTGGTGTATACCACTGTACGTAGATTTCGGTCCCCTTTCATAATTTTAACAAAAAGTTCCAGGCCCGTATTTCAAAAAATAAAGTTGATGCTAAATCTAAGACGTAACGTCGCATGAAAGGTTTGATAATGTCACCTTGTGGAGAATAAAAAGTAACAATGAGAAAGTAAAATTTATTTTTCGACATCTATTCGAACAAAGTCAGTAAAAAATAAAAACCGAAACGCAAAATTTTAAATTTCTGTAAATATTTTGAAAGCCCTGTATTTATTTTTGATCATCTGGTTACTAATCTTAAGCAGTAACCTGTAACTGTCAGACTACAAAGTTTTCTGAAATATACACCCCTCAGGATCGTGGTAAGCCCATGGATTAAAATTTTCGTGTCGGAATTTAGCGGCTCCAAACCACCTCGAAATGCATAATATTTTTATTCTTCTGTCATTTACACTCGATTTAGTAGCTCCCAAGGTTGGGCCTATAATTACGCAACTTTGCCCCAATTTAACCGACTTCCTATCTCTTACCATGTCCGAAAGTCCAATTGTGAAAGCCGAAATTGTAACACCCTGTATACACTGATAACCTAAATATTTTGAATCATTTAAATTAAAAATATGGATATCGAAACTAGGACAAAAAACATTAATTTCAAAATTTAATTTTCCAAATCTGTTGAGAGTAACTTATCTCTAACCTATCTCTAAAAACACTGTGAATTTTTCTTCTTGATTTGAAATAAAGAAAGCGTTTAAAATGTGTCAAAATAGTTCAGACACTCGGTATAATCATATATTTGGTGGAATATCGTAACCTGGTGAGCGTTCAACGTTTTTATGAAAGGATTATAAGAATATTGTGTTTAAATATTTTTATTGTGAGCCAATAGAAACATGTTATTAATAAGCTGATTGTAAAAATACATAAGTATACATATTTAGTCATTTAATTGTTGTTTTTGTACATTTTTGTTACAGGAGCGTTGTAAAATTTTAGTGAATATAATAAATATTATGTAGTTTAAACATTGTGCTTAATTAAACAAAATTTGGACACTGGTGGTCACTGAAGCTAAAAATATATTGAAATTATTATTTATCTTGCTTTCTTACGACAGCAGTTGAGGGTTGTATTCTTAACCCCCAACCCCATAGGGGCCGTAGCTAGGGAGCGACAACAGGGGCCGTACCAGGCAGTGGCGGTTCTTACACAGGAGCACATGCTCACGTGCACCCCCAAAACAAAACAAATAAAAAATATTAATTTATATTCATTGAATATTATTTATCGTATAAAGTCCGACCCTCCCTAATATTTTATCGTACCATCAAACTAAAAAACGTCCGACCCTCCCTAATATTTTATCATCCCGTCAAACCAAACTGTATAGATCCGGCAACCGTCGCCTCGGTCGAGGTAAATGACGATTATGACGAGACTTGCTCGCACGTGCGATTAAATAGTGCAGTTTCTCTGTAGTAACAGGTGGCGGGTGGCAGCGGGGGATAGCGGGCTATGGCGATTTAACATGGAAAAGGCGCACAGTTTTTGTGTGCACACCGCTGTTGTCTGTTCGTGCATCTAGTTAGAAATTCGAGCGTGCATGTTTTAATATTATATATTTATTAAGTTAAAATGACAGTGGACTATTTAAGAAATAACTTTAGCTCTTTGAGTTTGGAGCAAAAAATTGAAGTGAAGATTGCGGGAACACCTAAATACGAAATTAATTTAACGCAGACCACAAAGGGTAAATCTAGGGACTTTATTAGAAAGTTTAAAAATTAAATATATGAAAAAAAATTTATAGAGGATATTCCAAACTTAATGAGGCTGTTATTGATCAATTTTCTACAATTAAGAACCGAAGAATGGACTTTACGTTTAAGCACTATTGCGTAGGGTCGATAAATGTTGTGTGTTTCGATAAATGATACTCGATATGATTTTAAACCATTTTATATAAGGATTTAAACTAAAAAACACTGAAAATATGAAGAATGCCAACTTGTCAGTCTCGTGGCTCGATTCGTTCTCGTCATAAAACAGTTAACTATTGTTCTCGTCTTGGTTGCGCCTAATGACGTAGCCGTAGGTAGTGGTATTAGACATCATTCGGTTTTTTTGATAACACGTAGATGGCGGTAGTAGTATTGGACATCATTCGGTTCTCTTGATAGCTTTAGATGGCTTTAATAGTATAAGTAGTGGACTGTATAAATATTGTTACGAGGGTTGCATGCGACGACGTTAAGATCCGACAGCTATACACACTAAGAAAACCTTTCTTATTTTCCAAAAGTTGTATTTCCTTGTGTAAAATTAAAAAATAAATAAAAATATGTTTTCCCTAACGCATTTTCTTATTACTTCTTTTCTTTCTACATTTAAAACGCCTAGAAAGGAATTGTTTGGTCGTTACACAAAAATAAAATAAATTTTAAAAATAATTTCACCATCTAATTGCCATGGGCGACAACTACCCTAGCTACGGGTGACAAGACCAACGTTCTGAAAAATCGTATGTATAATTATTATTATGTATAAGATAAAATATTTGTGTAGGTATTGATAAGATTTTAATTTGCAATAAATAAGTGAATCATTTTGATTTATTATTTCTGACAACGGAATACTTTATGGAAAAATGTCAAACTAGGAATCAAGCTAATAAATCTTAAAACCAGACAACTTTACCGTTATCTCAAATTTTAAAAGATTCTGAAAATTAAACACGACGTAAACAGGATCGTACCACCAAAATATGATTACACGTACCAGAGTGATGGATTTCATCGGGTGATTAGCACACCTGGGGGCATTCTATATCTTTTAATTCTTTACTTATTAAAGAAATCAAGCAGATAAAAACTACTACCACTTATCTTATTTGACCCTTTCCATTGGAGCAACTTAACTTAAAATGAAAATTATCTGGCCTTCTCAAATGTGAGTTTCACGCATATAGTTATCAAAAGTAATTATCATGGTGATCATCCTGCACTAACTAGCCAGCAATGACAGGAATCCAGCTTTATACACAAATACGCCATTTCGTAAGTGTATGAACTTAACTGTGTAATTATTTTAGGGAATGTTAAAGTTTAAACTCTCGCCGGCGGATGTAACTTTAGTCAGTGAAACTGAAATGTGACAACCCTAACCTATATGTTTTGTTTTTCTCAGAGAAATTTCAACATTTATCCGTTTATTGTGTAATTTATTATTGATAGATAGTTGTAATTTATATATTATCGAATTAAATTTTAAAATGTCTGAATTCACACCGGACGAACTAATTCTGGCGCCAGAAAAATATGAATGTAAGTACAGTGCAATTAAGTTAAAAACCATTTAATTATACATCTTGTATTGTTTTAGATCTCGATCACACTGCAGATGTACAGTAAGTACTACATAATTCCCTTTATTAAATGGGTACATTTAATCGACCTGCTTTTTAGGTTGCACAGTTGGGGCGATACTCTGAAAGAAGCCTTTGAACAATGTGGTATCGCCATGTTTGGTTACATGACGGAAATTGACAAAGTTGAAATAAAGCAATGTTCTGAAATAGAAGCTACTGGTCACGATCTAGACAGCTTGTTATTTCATTTTTTAGATGAACTGTTATTTTTATTTAGCTGCGAGCCATTTTTAATTTGCAGTAAACTTGTAATAACTGAGTTTTCTCTTAATGAAGGTGAAGATTCAACAATTAAATGTAAGTGCTATGGAGAAGAATTTACTTTAGGAAAACATCCACAAGGTACTGAAGTAAAAGCCATAACTTATGCATCTATGTTAATTGTTAATGAGCCGGAAAAAAATAGGTTTGAAATCTTCGTTATTATAGATATTTGATTTTCTATAACGGAGATTTATTTTTCACATGAAAAACTTATTATACAATAATGCAAAATTATTTAAAAATAAAATTACAATTACGTGATTACTGTAAGCAGCGTTGACAGTACTACTAAGGGCCGATATTTGGAAGTCACCTTAAGGTACAGAATGACATAAGTCACAGTTAACACACATTTGACAGTATTTATTTTAAATATAGTTTTTTTAAGGTTTACCATAACGTTAAGGCTACCTTGCCTAAGGTCTAACTTAAGGTAACATTCAAGTTTCGGCCCTAAGTACTTCAAAATATTACTAGACCTTTCCACATTATGAAAGTAAATAATTTAGTGGAGATCTCCCTTGGTATTTCCTACCTAATTAAATCACAATTAATTGTGTTCATTTTTCTGTCTCGGCCAGTGGTTCAATACTTTTTACAAAATAAATAGGTTCATCTTTTTTGTACCCAGATTTTTTTGTGGAAGAGTTTAAGCTGATGATTAAGTTAAGTGCTTTGTGCACTTTGTGTATTATTTAAGAGAAAAATATTGTACCTAGCACTTATCATGATCAAATACCTCTGTATTTTTTATCAATATTTTAACATTTCTTATCTTTCTATACTTTATTGTGTTTACTTGAAAAGTTCCATTGAATAATTGGAACGAGAATTTTAGCAAGTTAGGACAAAATAAGAATTCCATTTATATAGAAAGGTTTTGAGAATATATTTTGTCTATCAAAGATTTTCCAAATTAAATACGAATAAGATACAAATATATCACCTCTAGTATCATCAGACACTTGTTAAGGATGCAACAAGACTGAGAGATAACTAAACCACTATGGAATTATGGTACCAAGCCAGGGGCACAATGGGACTCACATTACCAATTTTGTGATAGAACTAGTGGAAATAGTATTAGCACCTTCTTTGATGACACTACCTTAGCTTACAGTGACCAGCATTATCAAATTTTCCTACTGCATCCATTGTTGTGTTTATTTCACTCTAGTTTATTGTTGATAAGAGAAAAAATTATAGGTATTTCTGGTGCCTATTGTTTTATGTGACATATTATTTTCATACCTATACTTAATTGTTTTTATTTAAGAGACCTAGCTGGGTGCCTTCGCCATTTTATTTATTTGAGTTTATTGCAAGAAACCGTATCTTCTTTTTAAAACCAGACTCTTTGCTTCTTTCTTACTATACCCCTCTCTCTATTTTGAGGGATAGAGGCTTAACTTTGGAATTTTAAATAGCATGATATGTTATTTAGTTTATAAAATTAACAGTCAACAGCTACGTAAGTGTACTAATAATAATCTATTTGTACAGTAAAATTCGCTTCCATGTTTAATTGAGCAATAAAATGAAAAATAAGTATTAAAAAGTCAAATTTCTCAACTGACTTAACTAAAAATAACTCATTTCCATGGAAATTAATAATCAGAAAGGGAAGAACAAAAATTCTTTTATACATACATATACACCCCTCAAAATAGATAGACATGGGTAAATGCCAAAAATAGGTTTAAATCTATTACGTCACCAAAATTTAATGAAAATAGTTTGTCCATTTTTGAAATTTCACCTTATACTTTAAATGTATAATGACTGTAATATACCTTCGAAGTATTATGAATATAGAAGCCACATTACCATTGAGAATAGGAATAACATTTTAAAGAGTTTTGAATTTTTAATTTTAATACAGGATGATTGATGATGGCCTATAGCTATTAGACGTTAATGAAGACTAATCAACGAATCATTTAGAAAATTTGGTAACTGATATAAGTGGACATGCTCTCTCTTTTAAACATAATTTCAGTCGCACAGTGATGCCGCTTCTACTAGAAAGCATTGCAACTTTGACAATTTAAATGGAAAACCGTGTGTATTTTTTTTTAGAATCCCTATTAATTTCTTATTTTTGGGAGTCGGGTTATACTCAGAGGCCGACCATTCTGTTTCCAAATATTAGTTATAGCACAAGGTGTTTCATAATATAAATATTTTGATTGTTTAGAAAAATGATAAAAACTATGTTTTTTTTAAATGAAACGGCATGTATTTTATCTGTGGTCCTAATAGCTGTTGAAATTGTCTATCTCTCTATGTGTAATATTGCTGTACCTATCTCGAACAGTTTTTGACTTATGAGCAAAGTTATAATTATTACAGATAACAATCATAAATCAATTCGTAAAAGCTGAGAGTTACTTAACCAAATCTAAGTTGTAGCATATAAGGTGACATACAAATAATGTCTTTTTGACTGAAGTTCGTAAAAACAATATGCGAAAAATATCTAATTCTGTAATAATTAACTTTGCTAAATAAATAGTCAAAAGCTGTTCGAGATAGATATAGCAATATTACACATAGAAAGATAGATAAGAGCTGGGTGAGTAAGGGTGTTTCATTTAAAAAAATATCATTTTTCCAAACAATCTAAATATTTGCATTTGGAAGCACCCTATGCTCTATTTTTGACTAGAGTGAAAGGGCTCTGGGTATTTCCTGACACCTAACCAAATTTTAGTGCGCTAATTTGTCAGAGTTCAAAAATGTCAGCCCTATTTGAGCGACATTTTCAAACAAAAACGTTTAAATTATTATCTCGAGAACGATAATTATAATAGATAGGTATAGGAAAATTATTAGGAGAGTTATTAAGAAATTCTTAAAATATATAATACACAGGGTGTTCCATTTAAATTTTCTAAGTTGCTAATGCTTCATAGTAGAAGCGGCAGCACTTTACGGCTGAAAATATTTTTAAAAGGGAGAAGAGCATAATCCACTTATATAAGCTACCAAATTTTTAAATCATCATCAATCGCCCTGTATATTGGGTTAACTTATATAAGAGAGAGAAAAAGTAGAATACCCGATTCTAAAGAAAAAACTTGCTAAATGAACTAATCGTCCAAAAATGAAATGGTGTTATTGTTTTATTTATTTATTGTGTCAGATATTACATGAATATCAAGACAATTGTTACTTTATTACATTTGTACCATGATGAATAAATTGTTATTTAATAAACCTTGTATTTTTTTAAATCTACCGTCCAACAATAAGTTACAGCAACATTTAAAATTTAGATAAATTAAAAATCGCTCTGGTGGCTCCGCACTCTATCATCACTATCAAAGTCAGTTATATACCACCGCTGGATAGGTACGTTCATACCCGATTGAGCCAGGAGAAAGAATATAATTCTATAATTATATATGTAACTGTATACTTAACTATGAAACCATAGAATTCCATTTATACCCCGAAATTAACTAAATAGAGTTCGTTTAGTTACCAAGCACTAGATAACGCCACTGGGAATGTTGTGCCATTTAAATAAAATTTCGTTTGCTGCTATAATGTAATCCTCTTTAGATGGAGCTGCCCGTTATAAACTTAAAATACTTATTGCTCATTCGCCAAACCTTAAAAGAGTAAATGCCTTATCGCGTTTCTGCGTTCTTAGCGATTTCATTTCATTTATGAAATTTTTGAATTTATAATTTAACTAATAATAATTTTACCAACTTTAATTAATATCTATGTGAGATAGATATAGATTATATATGTTAGGCGCAACGCTCGAAAACGGCCAATGGTCGATAGTTTTGCTCAATTTTAGGATTGCAGTAGCGGCGCCAAGGGTGAACACGGTTGGGCGTGCGCCCAACTCTATTTAAGTTCCCGGCCAACTTGAAACTGCTCAATTGAGCAAGAAAATATGGGGAAAATTATACATTTTTGATGTCGCCGCCACTGAGGATTAGACATTTTAGAGCGACAGAGTTGGATTTAATTTAATTTAATTTCCACCACCCAATCAGGAATTGTGCAATTATGAAACGGCCAAAGCTTGATAGCGATTTTTCATAGATCGATATAGAAATTCTTTAATATTATAAAACTCTAAAGAAAGTTTGAAATGAAATATTTAAATTTGTAATTTAAAGAAACATTTGAATAGTTCAGTTAGTTAAATCTATTAAACTATATGTTTTTTCATTGTGTTCGAATTAACAGATATAAAGATCCATCACAAGCCAATAGATATAGATATATGAATATTTAAAACGTACAATCTTAAGATTAAGCAAAAATATGGATCATTACGGCCGTTTTCGAGCTTTGCGCTCAACGTATACATTTTTATTTAATATATTTTTTTAAGTTTTTGCAAAATAAACATGTTAATATACAAAAAAAATTAGAGCAAGTATTTTACATGCATACCTTGTAGAAAAGAAAACAACAAAAATCATCAACGTCCGAGAATGTTGTTCTATAATGCATTAAAATTAATTCAATTACATTTGTTCCTTTTTTGGCATTCAATATCCATGCATAGATTCCATTAGTTTCATGTTGGTCAGTAACAGCATTTTTAACCAAAAAATAGTGTGCCTAAAAAATAATGTATTAGCAGACAGCTCATATTGATTTATCTTATATTAATTTTATATATTTAAATAATATATTTTATAAAATACAGCAGTGCTACATACCAGAAATCCTTTCTCCATAATTTAATATGTTTGTTTTCACTCACTTCACTAACTTACTAAAATTGGCAACGTCCTATTTTTAAGAGCAATAACAAAGCTCCTTCACCATATTTGACTGATTATAAATAAATGCTGAACCCGATTTTTAAGACTTTTCGTCATAAATATCTTAACATTGTCCAAAACTTCATAAACGAGAACGAAAAAAAAAACAAAATGGTGTGGAACTATATATTGTTATTGTTATTGCTCTTAACCCTCCATTCTTTCACCTGTAGTAACAGAAAAGAAAAGAAAACTACCTTACCTTTCAATCATGACAAAAAGTGAAGGTTGCTTATTAACAATAACGGTGCCCATTGCAGTAAGAGGAATCAATCCACATTCAAGCATTACGCGTTGTAACATTTGAAAACGATACGCTTGAGTCAGGAATAACCCGTAGAACACTAAGGTCACTGTTCACTTTACACATACTTCAAGTTGTAACAGCATCACGTAAACCCGGACTTGTTTGCTGGCGACGCGAGACGGACGTACGCTACCAACACCAATGATGCTCACTTACCTGAAACAATAGAGAAAATTATTAGATACACAGTTTACATCAATAAAAGTTTAAACCAAGCTAGGTTTGATAGAATTTCGATTTTTGCTTTTATTAATTTATAAGTTCAATAATGATATGAAGAATGCGTCACCTCTAGCTCTAAAATCGAATATGATATATCTAAATTAAATTGTGATATGATTAGTAAGTATAGATTCTTCTTTATACATACATATTCATCGGTGAATAGTCCCAAACAAGAACGACATAATTATTACCAATTTTGACTTAATAGTTATGATAAATGTTTAACTAGAACAGTAATTTGTCTTCAAAGATGTCGTTTTAAAAGATTGCCAAACTGAATTGCATAACGATAAAGGATTAATAGTTTCGAGCTTCCCCTATAAAATTTATGTCTTTGTTGCAAACGTAGGAAGCAAAAAACCAAATGAATGTAAGTTTAAAATATTGGCAACTTGGTTCAAAATTCACGTCACACATTTATTTTCGAAAAAAAAAACAGAAAAGAACGAAGATTAATCAAAAACTGTAAAAACCAACAATGATGGGAAACCTTAAATGGTAATACATTTTTTAACTAAATATTACCTTAATAAACTCTTGCAGGCTGCTCTAATCCAGCTTGTCTCCCGAACATTTAGCTTCCAAGTTTAAGTTTCCATGGTCGCAGTCAACAACTTATCCTTAGGGAAGCGACAATTGAACAGACACAGAAACCAAAGGAGTTTAAGCAGGTGAATCTACTTCAAATACTACATATACATTTTTAAAAAGTTTTTTCATCATAATCGCTTAAAAAGTTCATTTTGTTTAATAATTCATACATCATTTTGAAAGTTTTAATACAATCTGTCAGATCCTTCCTGTACGTTAGACTAGGAAAGACCGGATTGATTTATCAATCAGATTTCTTCTGTACGTTAGACTAAAAAAGATCGGATTGATTTTATCGAGCAATGGGGTTCTGTGTCTTCTGCTACCCTGAAAAATTCGCGTCCCGAATTTTATAAAAGTCCATGATTCTGCAACAAAGAAAATTGCGTTTAGCCTTCAAGATAAATAGGCAAATTTGCGTAAAGGAAACTCTGTATTCTCCGCAATATGTATCTACGTTATTCAAATGATGGGATTAAATAGTAAAGTGCAGCTCATAATCGACATATTTTACATTTTGAGCTGAAAAAGTGTTTGATGTTAATGAGCATAATCAAAAATTAATTATGAATTAAGAAATACCCCTTTAAGGGAAGAAAACTAGGGAGCAGTGGCGGTTCTTCCACCACAGGAGCACATACTCACGTGCATCCCCAAAACGAATAAAAAAATATTAATTTATATTCACTGAATATTATTTATCGTATAAAGTCCGACCCTCCCTAATATTTTATCGTACCGTCAATTATCGTATAAAGTCCGACCCTCCCTAATATTTTATCGTACCGTCAACCAAAGTGTATATTATATGCTCTTGATCCGGCAACCGTGCCTCGGTCGAGGTTAATGACGATTATGGAGACTTGCTCGCATATGCGATTAAGTAGGCGGGGCATAATGCAGTTTCTCTGTAGTAACAGGTAATAAGGGAGATAGCGGGGCTATGGCGATTTAACATGGGAAAGGAGCACAATTTTAGTGTTCGTGCATCTAGTTAGAAATTCGAGCTTTGTATGTTTTAATATTATATATTTATTAAGTTAAAATGAATAGTTTGACGGTGGACTATTTACAAAATACATTTAGCTCCTTGAGTTTGGAGCAAAAAATTGAAGTGAAGAATGCAGAAAGACTTAAAACCCAAAACTAATTTAACGCAGACCACAAAGGGTAAATCTAGGGACTTTATTAGAAAGTTTAAAAATTAAATACATGAAAAAAAATTTATACAGGGTATTCCAAACTTTAATGAGGCTGTTATTGATCAATTTTCTACAATTAAGAACCGAAGAGCGGACTTTACGCTTAAGCGCTATACACACTAAGAAAATTTTTCTTATTTTCCAAAAGTTGTATTTCCTTGTGTAAAATTAAAAAGTAAATAAAAATATGTTTTACCTAACGCATTTTCTTATTACTTCTTTTCTTTCTACAGTTAAAACGCCTAGAAAGTAATTGCTTGGTCGTTACACAAAAATAAAATTTCAAAAATAATTTCACCATACTTGTGAACCCCCTCTATCATAGGTCACGAGCCGGCACTGCTAAAGATAAGCCTAAGAGAAAAAACAAAATTTATTTCAAATTTATTGGAGGGAAAAAATATTCTATTTTAGTTTCATATTCTTGTATTTTGAAGGCAAATTATTTTGTTCCTTTTTGTTATCTCAAAATATAAATTTTGTCGAATTTTAAATTTCCATTCTTCAATTTATGAAAAAAATATGATTTGAGCATTATTACAGAGTGGGGAATATTGCCACGCCGAGGTCGTAAATCGAGGTATCCCACTAGTGCCATAATATGCCATTTAGCGTGCATGTAAGTTTGATTTTAAATTTTACAAGTCTCATTTAATATTAAAAGTTTTAATTTAGATAGTTCGTGCCAAATGCATTTTTGAGGGTGGCAAAAATAAGTAACGTAATAACATCAGTAATGTAATAAGCCCATTACATCACTAGTGTGGTAATACATTTAATTAAGTAACTAAAAGTCCTAAATAAACGACGTAATCAGGTTTTATTTATCCTGTAAGTCGTAGATGAAATTTTTTTTTGTAAAACATGCTTAAAAGAAAAATACCATTTAGTTATAGATACAAATACGGGGTGTTATGGAAATGACTTATTATATTTAAATGGGTGACTCCTAGGGAGTCCTAGAGAAAGTCTACATACTTTTTTTTAAATCAAATATCTAAATACTAAGGTAAAAACCCTTGGATTCGCTTAGCAACAATGTGGGTCACTAGAGTATACTAACAGTGTTGTCAGATCACACCGTGTGTCTCGCCCTTGTTTGAATACTGGCGGCGCGCCCTTCATACTTCAGTATGTTTTGAGACCGGGAGTGGAACGACGTCGTGTCGAGGGCTCCGCGTGCTTGACGTATACGAATTTTAAACGTTTTGTTAGTTGTATTGCCCGATTTTTTTTGTTGTGAAATAATTCATAATAAGAAATGTTGTGATGTGATTTCAAATTTGTGTGATTCTGTTGATTCTGTTTGAAAAACATACTTTTTGTATTTTATTATTTTATGGAAGTTAATTATAAAAGGGGTTATTTTAAAATAAGATCGAAGGTAAGAGAGTATGTACCTTAAAATTGTAGTTTTATTTGTCTAAAAAGTTTGAAAAAGAAGTGATCCCGGGCGTCAAAGACGTCTTGTTATCAAAAACTGAACACGTGCGATTAGAATTCTGTGTTGCAATATGACAACATCGCTATAATGCGCTAACCTCTTTTCGAGACTGCCTCAATAGAATATTGATTGCGAAGGGCCTCAGGAGCGGCCACGTAAATTTTGAGATTTGATATAAAGTGTATATTTCGCTTAATAATTCAAAGCGCCATTTATGGTTATTTTTCTTCAATTTATTTTCATCTCGGGATTTGCCGGTTTAAATATAATCATATAGTCATTTCCATAACACCCTGTATTATTTTCACAAAATAACACTCAAAAATATTTTTTAAGAATGTACATATCTGTCACAGAACGTTTCCATTACAAGACCTTTTACTAGATGAGTCTCCTTAAAATTCGCCCTTTACACATTTGGCTTATTTAGCTTGCCAGGGACGGACTAGACGTAACACAAAAATGCTTCTTTTTGTACACCTTGTATGATGAAGGAACGACAATAATATTTTTGGATACTCTAAACCTTAAGCTGAAAAAAGGTACTCTTGATCATCGATAAAATGTACTGTTTTCAAAAAAATATATATTTTTGCTCAACATGATTTATATTCAGTATACGTAAATTCCATTACTAAGTAACTAATAAGACAAAGGAGAAAAACCGCAAATTTCAAGATCCTATCATAAACTGACACTGGCATAAATATTCTTATTTAAATCTGTACATATGAAAAAAGCCATAACAACAATGAGGGAATTTTATGAACATAAAACCACAACTAATGCAAAAAACCATATTGAACAAAAATATGTTTTTTTCGAAAACAGTTCACTTTATCGACATTGATAAAGAGTACCCTTTTTCAGCTTAAGGCTTAGAGTATCCAAACATATTATTGTCGTTCCTTCATCATACAGGGTGTACAAAAAAAACATTTTTGTGTTACGTCTAGTCCTTCCCTGGCAAACTAACTAATCCAAATGTGTTTAAAAGAGCGAATTTTAAGGAGACTCATCTACTAACAATTATACTAAAAAATTATTAAATTACACCTAGTTCTTAATAAATTATTTAAAAGACAACGATTTCCAGGGACGTCTGTTCTGGGCCCGTATCTCCGTAGGGGAGGCCGTAGGAAGACAAATTTATAAGAACTTTTGTTATTTTTAAGTGTTCTATCTGAACCCGTGAGATTGCTCACATATTCTGAGACATCCTGTATAACTAAATGTTGCTAAATATATTCAGAAAGAGGAATTTTAAAAAACTTACCCTTCAGGAAATAGAGTAAAACATTTTTTTAGGATAACTTTACAGCCCGAATACCAGATATGGATCATTGCAGTGGGGAGTATTCTGTTCTGGAGGACGTAATAATCTCGCGGGATTATTTCCTCAAACCGGCGAAGAACGCGAACTCCTTTCGAACAGACCACTACAAATAAACTAACAAAAGGAATCAAAATTCGATTCAAAAACACCATGACATAATGCACCATGCAAAAACACGGAGAATAAAAACCTCGCATTCGAAAATAAACAGAAGAAAAACGGTGATTCGCCTCGATTTATTGTTTAATATTTTTATACCCGTGTGCAGGCAATTCTTTGGAATTTAAATAAAATTTTTGAAAATTATTCGCGTGGAACCATACATTTTAGCATGGAGTATTCACCTTTGTTTAATGTTGTTTAGAATGTACCTAGATTAGATTTGAAAATTTCAAATAATGCTATTTTAACAATAATTTTATTAATATTTATTTATTTTTAGCTAATATACAGAGTGTCGGCTAATTAATGGTACATGGAAAAACCACAGACTCCATACGTAAAAATATTAGGATTTAATTATACTTACCTATATCCGAAAGTCGATGAGGTACAGGGTGTTTAAAGTTAAAACTTAATTTTTGTTTTCCTCTAATAACTTTGAGAGAAACTAACGTTTTTTTACAAAATTTGGCAATTATGGTTTTTTTAGGACGAGAAATTTATTTCTTTGTAAAATTTTAATGTACAATGCAGGGGGCACAGTCTGCGGCATTTCTTGCACATTCATACGGTCATAACTTTGTTGTGCCTCAGTGTATTTAAGTTTTTAATTAAAATAATACTTTTCTCATATTTATTACGTAAAAAAGGTGTTCTAAGTTACCGTTTTGGAGATATTTGCATTTAAATTATTTAGTGCGTTAGCTCAGAGACAAGCAAATAATATTTTGTTACTTCTTACCAATTCAATTTAATTAAAATAACTTTGACCCTAGAAAATATCGTGTCCAAAGAAACCAACAGCAATGAAAACACAAACTTACGATAAACTCAAAAATTAAACATTTTCTGTTCCATAGCAACTGAATCTCTAAGTTTTATTTGTTTTCTCATAGGTTACTTTAAGAAAAAAAATTTGTTTGCAAATTAATAATAATTGGGCAAGGTGCACAAACAATTTAAATCCGAAACGGTAACTCTGGGCGACCTGAACTTAGTATACCTTTTTACGTAATAAATATGAGAAAAGTATTATTTTCATTAAAAACTTAAATACACTGAGGCACAAAAAGTTATGTTATGTTACCTAGTAAATGTGCAAAGAATGCCGCAGACAGCGCCCCCTATATTGTACATTAAAATTCAATAAAGAAATCAATTTCCCGTCCTAAAAACCCTTAATTGCCAAATTTTGTAAAAACACGATGGTTTCCCGCAAAGTTTTTAGATAAAAACAAAAATGAAGTTTTAACTTTAACACCCTGTATCTCAGTTAATATCAACTTTCGGATATAGGAAAGTATAATTAAATCCTAATATTTTTACGTAAGGAGTCTATGTTTTTTCCATGTACATGTACCATTAATTAGCGGACACCCTGTATACAGAACTGCCTTGAAGTCACCATATACTATACAGAGCTGCCGATCAGTGCGTCAAAGCACAAAGCAGCAATGTAACTATTTTTGACTTTACAAGGTGACTCAAAAAAGCGGAAAGAAGAAATATAATTCCTTTGAAAATAGGGCATAACTTATGACATACGTGTCAATTTGAAAACCTCCCATCCTCAATATCTCGCATTCAGTAAATAATATTAAGAATCGGAATTTGAAGCATTGCTTTGCAGCTTCTTGTAGCGGAGTTTCTAAACAAGCCCGGCCTATATGTTGACCTGTAAGCTGCCTTTTATATACAGGGTGACAATTTAAAAACTTGAAATGGCCATATATTAGAAACGAAAAACTGAAGAAAAAAACGCAAAAAACAGTTTCTATAAAACGAAGGGGGAACAAAAACAAGCGTATTAGCCCACCCCTATATGCAACCCCTTGGACAGGGTGAGATAAACCCTTAAAATCTTAAATAGAAAGGGGGTCGAGTGATACATCATTTTGAAGCTCTTGAAAATTGCTTTCCAATGGTACCATAGAAAGGTACATTTCAGGAAATTATTCTCTGTGTATTAAGGAAAACAATAAATGAAAAGACAATTTTGAAATTTTTTATTATTAGTTAATTAAATATTCAAAATGATTTGCGTTGTTTTGAAGACAATAATAAAGCCTACTTTCAAATTCTTCACGTACATTTGCAAAGGTTTCTCTGCATATAGCACGGCTTTCCTGAACTATTCTATGCTGAAGTTGCTCTAGTGACTCAGGTTGCGTTTTAAAAACCACAGATTTTAGGTGACCCCACAAAAATAAGTCAAGAGGTGTTTGGACCGGGGGTCTAGGTGGCCATTCAACAGGATCTCTTCTTCCAATCCACTGGTTGGGATAATTATCATCCAACCACTGACTAACGGGAACTACATAATGCGGAGGTGCTCCATCCTGTTGGAAATGTAGTAAGCGTTCTTCTAAAGATAAATTTCCGAGTATGTCCCTCTGATTTTCTAATTCTCGCACTATTAATGGTTCGATAGACCTCTGTAGCATTTCAGCATACCTGTCGCCATTTAAATTTCCTTGTATAAATATTGGGCCGATAATACCATCTCCCAATATACCAGCCCAAACATTAATTTTCTGGGGGTACTGGGTATGCCCTTCTCTAAATACGTGGGGGTTCTCGTCATTCCAGTAACGACAGTTTTGCTTATTAATATGCCCATTTAAATAAAAGGTACACTCATCCTGAAGCAAATATTTTTAACTAGTCGAGGTTCTGCCGTAATTCTATCTGTCATTATTTCACAAAACTGTATTCTTCTGTCAGGGTCGTCGTCACCAAGTTCTTGTAGTATGTGCAGTTTATAGGGATAAAACTTATGAATTTTAAGTACCTTTCTTATTGATTCACGAGATAATCCAGTTGCTACAGCTGCTTGACGAGTTGATAAAGTTGAATTCATTGCAAACTGCCCCAGAATTTCAATTTGCGCTGCTTCGTCGACTAGTCTCGGTTGATTTCTCTTTATATTCGCGACAGACAGTTTCTTTAAATTTGGCTACTAGTTGGCGAACATACTCCGGGCTTACATTTTGACCTGGATGCCTTTCGTTAAAACGTTGAGCTGTTCTTAAAAAACATTGATCCTGGGAACCATAAATGAATATAATTTCTACCCGTTCAGCTGTGCTGTACACCATTGTTAAAGATAAGAAGTGCTGCTTTTCGTTTAAACTGAACCGAAAGTTAACTGTTCTTAAAATAATAATACTAGTAGAAGTTACCTTTAAGGTAAATTCTGTGATAATAAAATGCGAATATTTATAAACAAATTTTTTTTTATCGACAAAAAAAAAATAGCAAATAAACCGAAACGAAATACCGAGGCTTAAACTGTTTAGAATTCTTAAGAGATATCTATTAATATGCCAGGATATTGGTAGCAATCATTTTGAACATTTAATTAACTAATAATAAAAAATTTCAAAATTGTCTTTTCATTTATTGTTTTCCTTAATAAACAGAGAAGAATTTCCTGAAATGTACCTTTCTATGGTACTATTGGAAAGCATTTTTCAAGAGCTTCAAAATGATGTATCATTCGACCTCCTTTCTATTTAAGACTTTAAGGGTTTATCTCACCCTGTCCAAGGGGTTGCAGATAGGGGTGGGCTAATACGCTTGTTTTTGTTCCCCCTTCGTTTTATAGAAACTGTTTTTTGCGTTTTTTCCTTCAGTTTTTCGTTTCTAATATATGGCCATTTCAAGTTTTTAAATGGTCACCCTGTATGTATTCCTTAAAGATAAATAATTTGTTTTGTTTTATCATCTAATAGAGAGGAAGTACAAATAGTTTTAAATGCAGTATAAGACTTCAGAGTATGCGTTGTTTGGATTTTAATCCTAATTTTGTAATACCGTCTGAGAGTGTAATACGATCGTAGCAAATACCTTCACGTAACGCTTAAGTCAATCAATAACATCTCATTAGTAAATTTTCATTACTCTTTAACAGGTTTCTCGCATAATTTAGGTAATTAGTAAAAAGTATATTTGCTTTTCTATCTTCACCATGATTATTTGAATAACTTCATTGGCGACTTGTAACAGGAGTGTCGTAGCATTGGAGCGGCGCAAATTTTTCTGGTTAATATTTAACAATACCCATTTTTAATGAGTTATCAAAATTTATCGAACTTAAAAAAAGGAAATAACAATACTTATAGTGTCACAATTAAAGTTGGGATCATATGGTTAAAATATGTATTTTTCGATTTAGGTAAAATTTAAATTTACTATAAGTTTTTGCTTCAATAACGACCAACAATGACATAATTTATGGGACCATGCGGTTTTTGTTAACTGTCAAATTTGACATTTTCAAAACAAAATGTCGAAATAGTTATTTGTGTATTAAGAGCGCAAAGTGATACATTGCCGCTCTGAGCGAGAAGTTTGACGAGCGACGCATAGCGGACCGCGGCTATATCGAGAGAGCGGCAATGTTACTTTGCGCTCGAATTACACACATGATTTTTTCTACAACCAGTGTTTTTATAAAAACGTTTGGTAAAAATTAATAATAAAAGCTTTGTAATAAATTTAAATAATACAATTAACATTAATTAAGGTTATAGGTTTTTTTAATAACACTATATCTATAAACTATCATTTTTCCTATTATTTACAATATTAAAGTAAAATGTACAATTTTCGCAATTTTTAATGATGATTTCAGAGGAAGTTTCTGATGGTAAATGTATCGGGATGTTTTCAGAATTTCTCGCTTCCACAAATATGGGTGATTTATTTATCGTTGGTGCCGGTCCCAAAATTTTTTCAGACGTAGCAATTTTCTGAGCAAGACATTCATCTATATAGCCTTCTGCTACGTTAGTACTCTTCCATCCTCCATGTTTTTTTAATTGAGTGATGTTGCCTCCTCCATTAACTAAAAGAGTGGCAGAAGTTCTCCTAAAGCAATGACCGGTATACTTGCATGGTTCTGGAAGTCCAAGGTACTGTACTATGTCTTTTGGTACTTTTGCAATAGAATTCATTCCTACTACTTGATTATGGCATGTACCATTCGAATATTTTAAAAATAATCTACGGTTCGTACAATTTTTGGGCCTGAGGCTAATATATTTTCGATAGATTGATAAATTTAGTCGAGTGTTATTTGTCACAGTGAATGTTCTGCTATTGTAGGTCTTAGAATCAGGTATGTTTACAATAAGGATAGACTCTTTATCCTCAATGTCGTCCACTACCATTTTGACAAGTTCGTCCCTCCTACATGCCCCGGCGATACCCACAATTAATTTTTTTCAGTATATGTCTTATCAGGAGCTTCTTCTAATAAGGTTTTCACTTCATCGAAATTTAAGGTTTTTGATTTTATAGGTTTTTGGCCAACAGGTTGACGCTCGCGCGAGCGACAAAGTTTAAATACGCTCGCTCCTCGAAAAAGTGCAACTTTGCGCTTTCTTTTGAAAGCACAAATTTGTACTTTGCGCTAGGTTGTAGGAAAATGTAACAATTGTATCTGGAAAAGTTGTTTGGATTGTAATTTTATGCCAACATACCAAATTTGAATCATTTATCATAATTTTTGTTTCCTATCTATCCAATATCCGTCTTCAATGAAAATCGATATGGACCCAAGAATAGATAGGAAACAAAAATTATCATTAGTGATTCATATTTGGTACCGTTGGTATACGGTCGGTCGATGTACCGTTTTCGAAATAAATCGATTTAAAAATTACCTTGGAGAAGAAAATCAGAATTTTAGAAAAATATATTTTTTTTAAATCTTAATTTTTAGCGCAAATCCTTTTTATGCAATTTATTAGTGTGCCTTTAAAAAAGTAGAATAAATAAAAATAATACAATTTCAATACAACATTCAAATTAAAAGCAACAAAACTATTAATTTGTTCTAACGAGCCTAAAAAATAAATCAATATAACAACAGTAACGAAGATATGGCTTTTTAAATCAATTGATCTCAAAACCGGTACATTCCTATCTAAATAAGAATGTTTTTTTTTTTTTCGTAAAATGCGTTGAATTTCTTTAGCTTAACATAAAATAGTACAATATTCAATGTTACAAATAAATTAGGTATATTTTTACTCCACTACCCTCTCCTTTTGCCAATAATTTTTAAGTGCCAACATTTTAAAGATGGTAGTAAGTAGATCCTCTTAACGTACAAAGTTTACCAAAATTTCCAAATTTAATATTTTTATCTTTGATAATTTCGATAATATTTAGTGAAAACCATCTCCAGAGTCCCCCCTCAGGGGACTGCAGCTCGGTAATGCCTGGATAAAAGACAAAATTTTATATGAAGCTCTAATCTTGTTTTTTCCAATATGCTGAATGCTTAATTACACTAATCAACACAAAAATCCTCTTTATAAAAATATCGTGTATTTTGTAACATTTGGACTTAAACTAATATACAACTGACCCTCAAATGTTTATATTGACCTCAGATTTCTTGGAAGTGTCGAATAGGCCCATTAATAGGTAATAAACGGTCGCCCCATTGTTATTTGCAGCTTATTTGGATCTATGCTTGAAATATCCCTTTAGTCGTTACTATATAATCATTTAGTAAACATCTATTAATATTTTCGCTTAGATCTACGTGCGGGGTAAAACGGTACTAAAAATGTCGATGCGTGTGTGCGTTAATAAAGCCGATACCTTCTGTTATATTTGTGGCGAAGTTATCGCGAAAGCGTACCAAAAACCGATATCTTCATTAGTAAAAAAGGCTTATGAACTGTACTTTGGATGCAAAGTTGGCGATGAAGATAGGTCCTGGGCCCCAAAAATGTATTGCAGTTCGTGCTCGAGAACATTGACTGGATGGCTGAAAGGTACTCATAAATCTATGCCATTCGCCGTTCCAATGGTTTGGAGGGAACCTCGTAATCACGTAGATGATTGTTATTTTTGCATGACGAATATTAAAGGAATTACTAGCAAAACCAAGCGTAGCATTCAGTACCCCAATATTCCTTCTACAATGCGACCAGTGCCCCATGACAACTCATTACCCATTCCCCAGCCACCTGAGAGTTACACGCTTGATTCCGAATCAGACTCCGGAAGTATTTCACCAGAAGCCGGACCAAGCTACATCTCTAGTTCTCATGATTTGCCTGATAGACCTCATTTAATCACTCAAGGTGAATTAAATGACCTTGTTCGTGACTTGGACCTCCCGAAAGCAAAAGCTGAACTTCTTGGATCCTGCCTGCAGCAGTGGAAGCTCTTGGGAAAAGGAGTGTAGGTGCCCATCTACAGGAAAAGGCAATCTACTCTCACAATTTTTTTTGCAGTGGAAGGTGATTTAGTATTTTGCCATGACATACCTGGCCTAATGACCGAACTGAACTTATCATATACTCCCGATAAATGGAGACTATTCATAGATTCGTCTAAAACAAGTCTAAAAGCTGTTTTACTTTTTAATGGAAACGAGCATCCATCGGTTCCTATAGGTCATTCGGTAAATATGAAAGAATCATATGACAATCTTAAGATGTTACTAAGATGTGTAAAGTACGAAGATCACAAATGGAACATATGTGCAGATTTAAAAGTGGTGGCGTTACGGACAGGACTGCAAGCAGGCTATACAAAATACTGTTGCTTTTTGTGTGAATGGGACGGCCGTGCAAGAGACAAACATTATAAAATTAAGGTTTGGCCTCCACGTGGCACAATACAAGTTGGCGTTAAAAATTTGACCCGAGAACCATTAGTTCAGAAAGAAAAAATATATTTATATTTACCTCCACTTCACATTAAGCTGGATCTGATCAAAAATTTTGTTAAAGCACTAGATAGAGAAGGAAATGCTTTCAAGTATTTAAAAGACAAATTTTCACGTATCAGTGAGGCCAAAATTAAAGAAGGAATTTTTGTTGGTCCCCAAATTAGGCAATTGTTTAAAGATGCGAACTTCAGGCAAATTTTAAGTGACAATGAGAGGCGGGCATGGAATGCATTTGAAAGTGTTTACAACAATTTTCTTGGAAATAATAAATCAGAAAATTATCGTGAAATCGTGGAAGAACTACTCACGGCCTATCATATTTTAGAATGCAACATGTCACTAAAACTTCACTTTCTCCATTCTCATTTGGACTTTTTTCCTGAAAATTTAGGAGCAGTATCAGATGAGCATGGAGAACGATTTCACCAAGATATTGCCTCTATAGAGAAAAGGTATACAGGAAAGTGGAGCCCGAATATGTTAGCCGACTATTGCTGGACCCTAATACGAGACACATCCAGGAGTTCTTATAAAAGAAAGACGTTAGGGAAGTAAATATTAAATTTTAAATTATTTATAAATGTTTATAATGTACCTAAGCTAACTGTTAATAAAATATATTATAGGTTTTTAATTGTTCAAAGCATATGTCCCTCCCTTATCATTGTAGGCCGATATCGAAAATCTGAGTCCAGATCCGGATTCAGCAGGCCAAAATATATAAAATCCTGCCAAAATCATTCCAGGGAGGAAAAATTTTTTTTTAAATGTTCGTCAGTGTTATTGGCCGTACTCTTTAGGACACCCTGTATACTTGATTAAAATATCAATGAAACTAATTTTATAATAGTATGATAATGTAGTTTCCACCTTTCCGCCACGCGAATCAGCAAGATCATTTTCTACTCAGCAGCTAAAAAATATGTGTCTTTTATTTTTTATGCTTTCTTATACGTATACCAAATTTCATAAAAAATCCTGTTCTGTCTGTCGGCTTGCAAGTGCCGCGGCCGTGCATAAGAGAACTTATTTTAAATCAACTATAAAAGCAAATACGTAAGGGCAATTTTTGCTATTTTTCTTTGGAGATTTAGTAATGGTATATTGTTACGTTTTAAATATCCATTAGTTCTCCATGATTGATCGCAAACCTTTGTAGATATATTTCTCTAATGATCGTTGCATTATTTGTTTCGATATAAAATAACAATAATTCCAAATTCAGTATTTGACCCGGATCAATACATTGTTTACTGGAACTTTCCAGAAAAGAATTACGATCTAAAAGCTATCAGATCGAAATAGAATGATTAAAAAATGTATTGTTTTTCAGAAAAATATTGTATTTAATTTATTTTTTAATGTACTGATAATCAAAATTTTTTCTTGTATCTATCGCCCCTGTGGCACCCTGAAACACACGTTTGTTTTTATTTTTTTGTGAAAATAGTTCTATAATTTCTATTAGTAGAATAGTGGAAAATGTTGTCTGTTTCATCCTTTTTCATTAACTGATAAAATGTCTTTGATATCCAAACTGTAATAGGGGAAAGTGTTCCACAATGAGACAAGTTCCACAATGAGACATTCGCCATAACTTTTTGAACTTCCCACCTATTTAGTTTAAAAAATATGGCGGACGAACATATTTAGTTGTGCATGTGCTCCACCAATTTTTACGAAATTTAGAAAATTCTAAGCATATTTAGTGACTTACATAGCTCAAATTGAGGTAAGTTTTTTTTATAGTCGATATTTCAATTGGTGATTAAATACAATCCGGTGGTTTTTTGATAAATCTGAAATCCAGAAATTGTTTGGGCATTTCTAGGGTAGGATTCTGAATAAACTAGAGATGTTCAAAACTATCGAAAATTTTTTGCCAACTTCTTAAAATAATATCGAAAAAGTTCCACAATGAGACAGTTGGTTTTGTTTCACAATGAGACCAGAGGAACTAATATTATTGAAAAATTTATATCGCCGGCAGTATTGAAAGGCTATCCGAAAGCACCAGAATTAAAACAAAAGAACAGGGCTAGAAAAAAGAAGAGTATCATAGCTACAGACATGCCAGAACTTAATGAAATAAAAGTAAAATCCAAGGAGAAAGAGAAGGCGGAATTAAAAATGAGAAAAAAGCAGTGAAAATTAAATGTCGTCAAGACCAGAGTGTTTAATGAATCTTCTAGTGAAGAGTCTGATAGGGAATCCTATCAGGAAGATACTAGGGGCTCCTCTGAAGATGCTAGTGATATTGAAGATGCCTTGGATAAAGATAACTTTCTTGCACTGGAGCGACAACCAATCGCTGGGGACTACGTTTTAGTTCAATTTGATGAATTAAAAACTGTTGTGTTTTATGTCGGAAAAATTTTAAATAAAAAAGAAGATGAATTTGAAATTTCATTTCTTCGTAAAAGTAACAAGTCTGACAACTGTTTTTTTCCACCCCGTAACAGAAGATATAAGTATGATCGAAGAAAAAAACATCAAAATAATACTTTCCAATAATTTAACGACTGGGAAAACTAAGAGGCAACATTCCCTAATACGTTTTGAACTAAATCTCAACTCATTAAATGTGCGCTAATATTTTGAAGGATTTTATTTTTTACTTGTCGGATTTATATTTTATGTTGTCCTATCTAGCAAAATAAGTTTTTTGGATACTGTTTTTTTCAAAAGAATGTTCATTTTCCTTTAATATATATTTTTTTTCTTATTTTTTGTATTGTTTTTTGATCTAAAAAGTGTCTCATAGTGGAACATACATGTTCCACAATGAGACAAAAATCACGATTTTTAAAGAATTCCTATTTATTTTCTAAATCGATATATTAATAAACTTGTTGCGTTAAATGACAAGGAATATGTCAATCTATGTGCATGAAACAACAAAATTACAAAATTCAATCATAACCTCTGGCAACTTATCGAAACGTAATTTTTGTCTCATTGTGGAACACTTTTCCCTACTTATATTTTTTCTCTATACAACGTAATGTTTTTTTTATATCTCAAAACCCACACAAAAGGAATTCCGAGGCAAGTTAAGAATACCAAAAGTATAACACGCTCTATTATCCGATTTTTTCAGACGGACCTTGTCCTGTATGTCTTCCTTTCAGGTATTTCATCCAGCACTTTCCTGTTTCAGAGAGACTTCCACATCAATTTTCTAAATAATTTTATGATCTCCAAAATATTTGGCGGTATTTTTTCTTTGTCAAGTTTGCGAATCGTTCCTAAACTATCAGTGTTTCATTTTCTGTTTCCTGTGGATATATGATGATTTCATTTTCTGTTTCCCGTGGATATATGATGATAATATCACTGATAAAACTCTGGATTTTGTTGAAAAAATTTGCTGGATTTTCACCAATATTCTCTTACTTGAAAATTAATATCTCCAGTTGTACTGATCGTATCAGTGTGTCTTTTTTTATTTAAGACTTTGTTATGTGAACTATCGAGGTGTATTAAAAAAAAATGTCATTGTGAACAAATATAAAATAATAACAATATAATTGTTTAAATAGATATAACATGTTTGTCCCCCACATTAAATTAATTTTAAAAAATATCGTTTTTTCTTTATCATCGTATCTTCAATATCCATTTTACGAAAAAGTGGCAGATCGGTAGTTATTAAATATTTTCAAGTCACTCAGCTCACGATGAGTCGAAGCGAGGCAGAACCACGCTTTCGAACGACGGAAAATATGGAAATATTAATGATTCACACTGGTAAATTCCTTGCGCATTGCGTGACTTGCGATTTAATATATTTAATAACTACCGATCTAATTGAGGTGAAACTTTTTCGTACAATGGGTTTTGCAGATAAGAGGATAAAGAACAGAACGGTATTTCTTAAAATTAATTTAAGGTGTTGGTGAGCATGTTAAAACGATTTAAACAATTAAAGTGTTATTACAGTATACACTCGATATTGTGAACCGAAAAAAACAACGTCCGTTCACATTCACGTTAACGGAGGTTATATTTAATATGTTAGAACTTTTTATAACCAACATAATAAACATATAAATTAGTAATATTCATTAAAACAAACAGTAACAAATTTTAAAAAATGGGATAAAGAATTATTTTTTTTTTAAAGTCAGAAATTTTTGTTTGTTTTCGGGGATTTTTAATTTTCTGCATAATGGCTTTGTCTCTTAGCATTTTTATAACTACAAGATCATTAATATCAATGTCACTTTCCTCAGCCCACTGGTTTACTACATTTAAAGACTCTAACTCTATCTGGTGAAACCAATGGAGTTGATTATTCCTAATTTTCTTCGGCTATCTCACTCTCATCGTTCTGACAGTCTTCAGTATCTTCAACTTCAAGTTGCAAGCTAAAAAAGTTATTAGCTGCTTTTCAGCTTTCCTACTAGCTGCAGCTTTTTCTGCTGCCGAGACAAATGTTTTGTCTGGTAATAATTTCCAGTCCTGTTTCGTTAGCATTGTAAAGTTGGCCTAATGTGATACCAAGTTCTTCTACTTTGTTTTTTAATTCGATTTTAAATGAATCCACAAGTTCTGGCTGTGAGGACAATTTATCTCCAGAAATTTTCAAAAAGCGGATTCCCAATCTCCTTTTAAAGCGTTGTAGCCATCCCTCACCGGCTGTAAATTGATTATCTTTTTCTTTAATTTGTAAATGGATTTGTTTTGCTTTTTGCTTGATCATATCCCCACTTAAAATAAAATGTTAGTTCTTTGCTCCAGGAATCACTTATATAACTTTTTTTCATTCTGGGAAATCCCGAACTCTTTAATGTATGTCTTTTACCTGGGCCCACATATGTATCTTTCACAGCTTTAGAAATCAGTTCCTTTTTTGTTTTATTTTACAAATTGTGGATTTTGCAACACCATATTTTTTTCCTAAATACGTAACATTCTGCCTTTTATTTAATCCTTGGATTACTAGCGATTTTTCATAAAGAGTAAGACACTTTGGTTTTTTAAGTGACATCTCACCGATATTTACCGAGTGACCCAAATATGCATCAACATCGAACAACTGGCATTTCTAGCTAACACAGCGCCTGCGGTGAGAAAGTACCGCATATATCGGGGATTTACAGCACCGCGGAACAACGACTGCCACATAATGTAAATTTTTAGGGTCAATGACTTTGTTTCCATTAGCGAAGGTTTAGTTTGTTCACGGTATACGGTGGTCTTGTATAATTAACATCTTGTTCACATTATGCGAGGTTTCCGTTAGACGATGTTCACACTATCGAGTGTCTACTGTATTTAGCATTTGTTCACAATGACAATCTTTTTTTTAATGCACTTCGATAGCTCACATAACAAAGTGTTAAATAAAAAAAGACCGTCATTCAGTGGCGGTTCTTCCACAGGAGCACATGCGCACGTGCACCCCCAAAACAAAACGAATAAAAAATATTAATTTATATTCATTGAATATTATTTATCGTATAAAGTACGACCCTCCCTAATATTTTATCGTAACGTCAAACTAAAAAAGTGCGACCCTCCCTAATATTTGATCATCCCGTCAAACCAAACTGTATAGATCCGACAACCGTGCCTCGATCGAGGTAAATGACGATTATGACGAGACTTGCTCGCACGTGCGATTAAGTAGTGCAGTTTCTCTGTAGTAACAGGTGGCAGCGGGGAATATCGGGGCTATTGCGATTTAACATGAAAAAGGCGCACAGTTTTTGTGTGCACCGCTCGCGCTGTTGGCTGTTCGTGCATATATTTAGTTAGAATTTCGATAGTGTATGTTTTAATCTTTTAATATTATATCAGTGCCTCTTATATATTTATTAAGTTAAAATGAATAGTTGACGGTGGACTATTTAAGAAATAACTTTAGCTCTTTGAGTTTGGAGCAAAAAATTGAAGTGAAGAATGCGGGAACACCTAAACCCGAAATTAATTTAACGCAGACCACAAAGGGTAAATCTAGGGACTTTATTAGAAAGTTTAAAAATGAAATATATGAAAAAAAATTATAGAGGGTATTCCAAACTTAATGAGGCTGTTATTGATCAATTTTCTACAATTAGGAACCGAAGAATGGACTTTACGTTTAAGCACTATTGTGTAGGGTCGATAAATGTTGTGTATTTCGATAAATGATACACGATATGATTTTAAACCATTTTATTTAAGGATTTAAACTAAAAAACACTGAAAATATGAAGAATGCCAACTTGTCAGTCTCGTGGCTCGATTCGTTCTCGTCATAAAACAGTTAACTATTGTTCTCATGTTCTCGTCTTGGTTGCGCCTAATGACGTAGCCGTAGATGGCGTTGTGGTATTAGACATCATGCGGTTTTCTTGATAACTCGTAGATGGCGGTAGTAGTATTGGACATCATTCGGTTTTCTTGATAGCTCGTAGATGGCTTTAGTAGTATTAGTAGTGGACTGTATAAATATTGTTACGAGGGTTGCATGCGACGACGTTAAGATCCGTGTTTAGCACACACTAAGAAAACCTTTCCTATTTTCCAAAAGTTGTATTTCCTTGTGTAAAATTAAAAAATAAATAAAAATATGTTTTACCTAACGCATTTTCTTATTACTTTTTTCTTTCTAGTAATTGTTTGGTCGTTACACAAAAATAAAATTTTAAAAATAATTTCACCATACTTGTGAACCCCCTCTATTATAGGTCACGAGCCGCCACTGCCGACATTGATAGGATCAGTACAACTGGAGATATTACATTTCAAGTATGAGAAAATTGGAGAAAATCCAGCAAATTATCAAAAATTCATTTGTGGATATTTTGGAGAATAAGTTTTTTTCACCAAAATCCTTGAAATACGTGTTAATTATATGAAGGTATATAAGTTGTAAAAGATTCTAAACTGTCAAGGTTAAAAAATGTGCGTATTGTAAAAGAATACTTATTAATTATACTTATATTCTTCCTCTCGAAAACGTGTCCGATTTTTTCTATTATACCTACACAAAAGAAGTCTCGGGACAAGTTAAGAAAGACCACATACCAGAGGTAAAGCACGCTCTATTACCGGATTTTTCCGGGCGATTTCTAACTTTGTCCTGTCGGTCGTCCTTTCAGCAATTTCAGCCGGCAACTTTCAGGCATTCAGGCTTTTGAGATTCCATCCTGCATGGCTCGCCGGCAGTCGAAATCGAGCTTCGACAGCACAAAGAAACTCTCCGCTGTCTCGCGGTTCTCTGATTGGACATTATCACGTGCTCGCGGCAAATTGGCATACCTCGAGTTTCAAAACAGTCGCGATTACTAGCCCAGTGATTACCGGAAAGAAAATTTATGATTTTAAGTCTGAACTTCGTAACATGTCTTTGATGTTAGAATTGACAATGTCGTCGAAATAATGGCAGTTAGAGGGACATGCATTTTCATCGCTTGTGTTTTTGTTTTTGCCGGATGGTTAATGGGAATGGGAGAAAGTATTAAATGGCTGTAAGTTTTTACTTTACAATGTTTTTCTTTTTAAATAAAAAAAAATTATAACGCGCTATAGAAATTTAATGCGCCAATGAACACTGGGTAACAGCAAAAATGGTTCGGTTATTTCCTGTGTTATTTTATTATATTAATTAACAATCTGTCTTGCAAAAGTGTCAGTTGGCTCTGGTTTTATAGATCCATGCTAATTGTGATAATTACCTAGCTACCTGCCCTTAATGTATGGAAAGATTCGACCATTAAATGAGAAATACCTGAATTTATTATACCATGTGTACTTTATAAGGAGTTTAAATATATATAGCAAAAATCCTAAATTGTTAGTTAGTTCTATTTCAAACGCTAGTTGATCGAGGGCTGTCCGTATTTGAGAAATTAGAGAGTTTTGAGCAATACAACGTGTCCAAGATAAGGAGGGCCGGGTCCAGGATCTCGGAAACCGTAAGAGATACGAAGTCGGTTAAATGGAGGTAAAGTTGCGCATTTACGTGCCTAATATATGCCGTTTATAAAGTTTTAAATTCCTAGTTCCGGAGATATCCGGAAAAAAACGAAATTCTGAAAAATCGTTTTATTGTTTTCCTGGTTTTTTTTTTTGAGATCGAATTTTAAAGTAAATTGCACTTTTGCATTGCCACTTTTTCAGCTCTCTCTAATAGGGTTAATTGTTTTGTAATCCGACGAGTCGTCTTAGAAGGGCCATTATCTTTATTTTTTTAAGTACGGTCCTGTTTTCCTGATATTGGAATTTGAGAGCTTTTTTTCTCCCGACTGCAACGATTTATGACACATTGTGGTTTAATGACGTTTCGAGGGTTTTTTGAACAACATCAAGAAATTTTGGGATACGGTCCTGTATTTCTCCTAATTTTATAAATAATATCTCATAAGTAAGATCTAAATTTTTTACTTATGTTGGATTAATTCAATAAATAACAAATAATTTAATAATAAACCACAAATAAGTGAACAAAATACAGAAACATTATTTCAAACTTCTGTGGTTCGGGATTTAAAAGAAAAGTAGGCGTTGGAAACAAAAAAATTAAGATGGTGACGCGTGGTTTGTTCCACTTGACATTCCCATTATGATAGTTTGAATGCCTTTTAATGGTTTCAGATATTTAGAAAAAAAAATATTGTATCCTCTAATACCAATAACTTTTTTCGAAAACTGCAGTTGAATGCAGATTTAAAAAAAAAGACCCCGAGTCTTATACTGACGATAATTTTTGAAACAGGGTTACAAATGGTGAAAAACTTAAAGGTCTAAAGATGCAGTTGAAAGAGACCTTAGGTTACTTACAGAATACTGTATTATTTTAATAAAACATGAAGAACAAACATAAGTTTTGCTACAGATTGTTACAGATTATCGTCAACGTTTTCCAGACTCAACAGTATTAAAATCAATGTACTTACCTAGTAGTTATAATTGCCTACTTTTTTAAAAGATTAAAATATAAAGACAATATAATTTTTTTCATAATTAAATATATTATATAATATGTATCTATATTTATGTGTATATATATGGGAAAACATAAATTTTTATAAATCTTCGTAGGTTAGTGTTTACTTTTGCATATTATGTAAAAAATCTGAATATGGTAAATTATATCATTCAATCGGTCCGGTTTATTGTTGTTCGATTGAAATAACATTTGTCACCGCTTTGAGGGAAGAACAAACTTGGTGCCCCGAATTACAATCAATAGTTGCAAAAGATAATAGATATTTATAATATTATATCATCTATGTATAATTTTCATTTGGTGTTTCGAATGCTCTACCGAGTAGCGCGATTTAGGCATCATTTACCAATAGAAATAACGAAAAATACGGTAAATTAATAATTAATAAATTAATAATTAATAGTAAAATAAATTGAAATGGTTTCCAGAACAAATACGCATCTGATGCGCGTAAATAATCCAATTTTTGGAAGCTTCTGGCCATCTATCTAACGATTGGCATATTGCACCCAATAAATAAAATATTTAATTTGACTGTATACCCGAGAGTGTCGTTGGATGTTTTTCAAGGGATATAATAAAATATGTATGGCGTATAACCACACAAACCTGGACAACGCATTTGAAAAATATGTACAGGACTTCCCAGCAGTTCTGCATAAATTATACACAGGTTATCCAGAACTAATGATCATAAATATGTAGGGTAGAAAAAATTTCGCCTATCTTGCTTCCTTATTGATATAGTAAACCACCGACTAATTAAAAATCAGACACGGGAATGAAAAATAAATATAGGATCAAGCCCTTAACCTATTGCCTATATCACTATCATCTTCTAATAGCACATTGCTATCAATGTTAATGAACTCGCCCAAATCATTGTTATCAAATTACAAACTTCCACAACATCAAAATTCTCTTTCAGACTCAAAACGCGACATTTTTGTGCCATTGTTAACGATTTTAACCGTAAAACTCACAAATAAACGGCGGACTGCTCTCGGGGAATCACACATAATTCGGCGAAGTCCTTTCGCGCTGCCACGCATACGCGATTGGTCGCCGGTCAGCCTTCAGAGAGTTTTTGCACCGTACTTATTCGACGCCCAAATACTTAAAATTTTTTGTCCGTTTAAAGGAGGGCTTTCGCACTCTTTGTATGAAAACAGCCTGTCCGCGTCCGCCCAAAGAAGAGTCCGTCCAAGAGAGATTGATTTTCATTGAAGTTCATATACCTAGTTCCGGACTATGAAAAATATCCGCTTAATAGAGATGTCCGCTTATTAGAGGTGTCCGTTATGAGAGGTTTCACTGTACCTAAAAAAATACATCGTTCCAAGAAAATAATAAAATTCATAACCTAATATCAATATTTATAGAGACGGAGTTAGATAGGTATCATTAATTTATTGATTTTTAAAGTTTTTCACTGGATTTGCTTAAAATAATATTCAAATTATTATTAAAACAAATAATATTTACCTAAATTACGCTTACTTACCTTGTATGGATATTATATCCTTGATAATTGATATAATCGAAAATAAATCAGTACTTATCCCATTTCTACATTATCCAAGCAGTTATTATGTTTAATGGATTGCCTGACAATTTTCTGTTCCTTATTTTTTTATATTTAGCAATAAAGGACACTTTCTAGTCGAGTGAGCAGTGTTTTTCTCCTCATTTTCATAGCTGGTCGTAGGAAAAAATATCCTTTCCATTGTGTGCTTAAAACTCCAATAAGAATACATTTCTTAAATGTAATTATTTATCGGAATTTCTACGTGGGATTTTAACCATACTAAACAAATAATAGTGTTATTTAATTGTAGGATATTTACTATTTAAATGAAGTCATAATTAATTATAATCTCACTTACCTGGCGAAGTTAGATGAGGTTTAAAAAATAATACTCACTACGTTGGCACATTTTTTAAACATTTTTGATATTACACTAAATTTTTTTGGTACATTTTCTTTTAAATTGTTTTTTTAATATCCCCGAAAGAGCTTATACAGTGTTACCATTATAGTTGGAACCATATGTGGAATAAATGTATTGGTCGATTTAGATAAAATTTGACCTCATCATAAGTCCTTGCTTCAATAAAGACCAAAAATAATGTAATTAAATGCACATATATATAACCATTATATTGCCAATACGAACGTTCCAAAATACAAAAAGTGTCCTCGCTATGGGAGATGTCGTGGTAATATTGAGTTTGCGCAGTAAGGTCAAAATTTTATCGATCGCGTCAGAGCCGGCCCGACATTATTTGTTTGGTGTTATTCGTCACCATCTTTGGTTCTGGATGCTTTTTCAAATTACAAAATAAAAAGTGGTTCATCCACATTGTTGTCGGTATATTAGTGCTTATAAACTTTCATTACCTAACAACAATTTTTGTGAAGGAGTTTTTAATTTGTGGTGATTCGCTGTTTGATAGGTTCGTGGCTTGTTTTGTTTAAGATGGAAGGAGACAAGTGCATGGTGCTTTTTTGCAAAAGTCGTGGATATACCTAAAGTCTTTCAGGTATGTACATATATGCGAAAATATTTTGCTTATCACATTATCCGATCTTCCGAACCGAATTTCACTAAAAAGCTTGCAAGAAAAGAAGAGAGTGTCACTCGTATACAATATAATATACTATATGTGGCCACTACCTAACCTTAAAATTAATATATTTTTAATTTGGTGCATTAGTAGCCAATAATAATTCCCAAAATAGTCAATATAGTCATTCATTCTTAATTTTGGGCTTAGAAAAAAGTGACGTTAAGAAACATACCACGTCGAAAGTTAAAATAAAGCTTATCGTGTTGATTGTTACAAATATTCGGACGGAATTTAGCACCAAATGTTTACACCACGCAGGGCACCGTCGGATCATCATATCGTCAGAAATGGTATGCATAGAACACAGTCTTAATTCGGACTAATCGAAATTTTGATTGCAATATTTTTCCTAAATAACCATTCAAATTTACATTAAAAAAGCTGAAATCCGGTCCTGTCGAATGTTTACTTTCACAAGGAAATTTCCGAACTGCGCAAACTCACAACGCCCCCTTCGATGCCCATAGCGGGGACATAATTGCAGATAATATTAGCAATATAATTATTAAATGGGGCTGCTTTTGTTAACTGTCAATTTCCACAAAATGTCGAAGGATTGCCTTTATTGGTCAAATTTTAAAAAAATGTATTTGGAATTTTATGACCACACATCAATAATTTATCTATTTTCATTGAAAACGTATATATTATTTAAAAAACAATACTCTCCTCTTCGTTGGTTAATTCTTTAAAGTTATGAGAAGTTTGATGCCAACAACTTTTCGAAATAAAAATTTTTTCAACATTTTGTGGAGAAAATGTCAAACTTGACAACAAAAGCCGCCTCGTCCCATTTAGTTATGTTATTTTGGTCTTTATTGAAGCAACTAAGGTACTAAGTTCATAGAAGTAGTCCATTTTTTGGATGAGACGCCGACTTTGTTATTTTTTAATTTTTTAATAAAGGTGTAGTCACATAACAAAAAGTAAAAAACTCGATATTTTTTTGCTTCCATTTAAAAATTGATTTTCTTGCTGTTTTATGGACCCGATGTACATTTTTATTAGGTATCCTTTATCATTAAAATGGCATGTTAATTTTTCTAATAACTGTCAAAACAAAAGAGACATATTCCAAAAATTAAATTTGAATTTCATATAAAGTGGCCTTTGGTGGCATAGTAGAAAAAATAATTATGAAAGAAGTTGTTAAGCATAGTCCCTGTGCCACATATTAACTTGATAGTTTAACTGCTAACGGATGGCCCATAAGTTTTGGCACAAATTTCAGATGCCATAAAATTGATAATAAGAAGAAAATAGCAAGTTGCCCTGGTAACAAAAACTTGTTTGGCACCTTCACTTAACGTTGACAGTTCAGTTTTTAAATTGATTAAGTCGATATGTCTTACAAATTAGGCATTCGGAAAACTATTTATAATTTAGTTGGACGGGTCCCTAAATCCGAAATAATACGCATTTTTCAAAATCAAACTATATCGCGTAGAACCATGGACAATTGCTGAATGTGAGCAAGTTATTCCTTCTATGAATCTTCCAAAAACTGGAAGAAGGGCGAAAAACACACTTGGTACCTCAACAAGAAAACTAGCACGATTATAGCGAACATCTAAGAACGCCAGAGCGCGGGAACTATCGCGGAATGGCCAGGCATAGAGAAGAAAAGAAGAAAAGCTCCGAAATATACAGCCAACCAACTACACTGACAAAAATGCATGTACCAATGTCGTGTGTTACAAAATTGGAACTACCTCAACCCACCTCTCTATGTTGTTCTAACTGAGCCTACGAATTATCACAAATTATTTAAAAAACGCTACAGTAATGCAGGTTCTTTTGGTTCGCCTCAACCCAGAAAGAGATTTTTTATCAACATTTTAAACATATTTGGGATCACCACAATTCCTCATTATTTTGAGTTGGAATAATTCAGGAAACGTGCTCCAAAACACCATATCGAGGGTAAAACGCAAGATCGTAAGGTCACGGAAAGTTCCGAATTCGTGCTCGTGCAGGTTTGGCGCGGTTCATTACATTGTTATTCGTCAATTCTCCTTCGATCGCGCTATAGACACCTGTTGGCCGTTGCGCCGTTTGAGGGATTTTTCATCTTTGTTCTCTGTGCGTGAAAATTTGTGTTTTGTATAATTTTGGTCAGTTGGCGTAAAATGGAGGGACAGGAGGGAGATGAAAAACAAATTGTTATTATTGGAATGGAGCCTTATTATTTATAAGCAATCGTCATAACTTCGTCCTCGTGGTTTATTAGCCGTAGTATGCTCTCCTGTCTATAATTCATTTGATTATTTTTCTTTTAATATACAACAAAAATGTCATATCTTGAAAAAACAAAAGGCAATTGAAGTCCACAATATGCAGGCGTTAAATCAAGAAATATTTTGAGTTCCGATAATCCACAATTTAAGTACTGTAGTGCAAAATTTGGACTCTGGTAGCCCAAAGAGTGAGTTATTCCAGCCACCATCGTAAGCTAGAACAACTTAAATGTCAAGTTTTGATAGCTCGAATCATGAATTAATCTAGCCCGACTAGTAACGCATCACAATTCACATACTGGTAGCTACGGTAGCCTATCAATAATTTAAGACGGTGGGGCGTGAGCTATTCCAACTCATAAAATAACCCATCTTCTGTGATACCATAACTTATGAATAGTGAGTTGATGCAATTTCTTCGATTTGGTTGCCGTAATTCAAATGTCTGGGCTGTCCCCTATTAGCAACACGCTTCGGTCGAGGACAACTCATATTTGAGTTATATCAACTCGAAATTTCGCTGTATAGACAGAATCCCGAAATGCTGCTACCGTGCATTCAGAAGAGTATGTTTTGCTAACAATCGGGTGATACTTATGGATGACGAACGAGCGAAACGACAACCCTATTAACCTTCCCCAGGCTCGGACCATAGAAGATTTTTGGGCTCTTTTATCTCGAAAAGTTTACGATGGAGGATGGGAAGCACAAAATGAGGAGAAACTTCGACGCAGGATATATAGAAAAATCCGGGAAATCGATATAAATGCCGTTCAAAACCTAATGCTAGGTGCCGCAGAAAGTTGCGTCTAGTAGAAGACCATGGTCCTCTATATTTAATTTAAGTTCATAATTTTGTTGCTTATGAAACAATTAATTACTATGTATTACAAAACTTTATTTAAATATATTTTAATATAAAACAACAGTTGGTTGAAATTGGTGCCAAAACTTATGCGACATACGTTAGATGTTAAAAATAAGATAAAAAAATTAACTTTGACACAAAAACTATTGAATTTTCGACCTTTTGTTACATGACTTACTAGCTTTATTTTAACATATAAAATCGCATCTCCAAGTATTCTGATGCATTATCTGAACACCCTGTATGTCTGTGCTCACACCGGTATCCAATATAATTTTTTTTTTGAACAGACATGATAACTTCACAATAAAACTACGCGGGGTGTAATTAACAGCCTACCCAAATTACATATGCATCATTTACCATGCAATACTCGTATTTCATCAATGCAATGTAAATTTACACTGCCTACGTGTGAAATTTGTCACTTGAGCGAATTGTCTTTAAAATCCTAAATGGTTTTTATCTTAACTAACCGTTATATTTATGGCCGTAAAATAAAAAGGGATGACTCAAAAAGTTAACGTGACAAGAAACGTTTACAAAATTTGCGTTTGAGTTCAAATATTGAAGGATTCACGTCGAATATAGTCTTTGCAGCAAACCCTCAAGCTTTTTCGACAATTGACATCAGCAATATGTCATCGATCAGCTGTTTGAGGACTTAATCAAATACCCCAGTTTTATACGAACCGCATTAAGCGTGTTGTGTTTTTAGATTTTTCCAGTTTGATTGGTGCTAATAAGTTTTAAAAGTGTATTTCCGTCGTTTTAGTATAGTTTATCTTGTTTTGAAAACTTTGATTAACTACATATCGAGTTGTTTGTGTATTTGTAAATCACAGTAAGTACTAATCACGTAACGAAAAAGTTATAGGTTAATATTTTATTTATCTGTTTTTAGGCAAAAATAATAATTATGGAGCATAATTATTGTCTGCCTTCTACCTCAGCTGATGCCACCGTTAGAGAAACTAAGGTGAATTTTAAAATTAATAAAAAAATTTCTAGATGTTACATTTCTTTCCGAGTGAGTTGAGATTTATTTCAGTTAAATATCAGGTAATACTTTTGTGTGGCAACTTGAATGTAGACAGTTTGGTCAGCTGGGAAAGTAGGAAATATCTGCATGATATTTTTAATAGTTTTGGTCAGAATTCAAGTGCAATTATTCATCATGTAGTGTGTAATAATATGTCTATCTAAGTTCACTATTTTTAGAACTTTGCAGGGAACACTAAATATATTGTCGGAAGCTTTTGATTTATATATAGAGCTGAAGATAATCGGCGAGCTCTAATGGAAAAGCCTTGTGTTGCTCAGAAGAGACGCAGATTTCTTGAAATATATATGGCCAATGAGCAACTTGGTGCCGAAAAAAATTGTCCCAATTTAACCGACTTCGTATCTCTTCACTCTTACCTTTCCCGAAATCCCAATGGGGAAGTCCAAAATCCCCATTTCATTAGTTTTTGCATAATATATGACTTACGTAACCTACGTATTTGCAGTATACGTAGCCTACGTATACCGAAGAAGGGTGCATATAGAATTTGCTTGTTATGATACTATACACTTATAAGTTACTATTGAACAGAGGTAACAAGAGTGAATAACCTTTAAGCAAACCGTATATTTAGTTTTCTAATACAATAACTTTTCCTTAGTCCATAGCTTGTTTCAGAAATATTTTTTTGCACATATCTCCGAAATGGTAACTCTGGGCGACCTGAACTTAGTATACCTTTTTTACGTAATAAATATGAAAAAAGTATTATTTTCATTAAAAACTTAAATACACTGAGGCACAAAAATTTATGACCAAAAAAATAAGTGTGCAAATAATGCCGCAGACAGCGCCCCTACATTGTACATTAAAATTTCACAAAAAAAATCAATTTCTCGTCCTAAAAAAACCATAATTGCTAAATTTTGTGAAAAAACGTTAGTTTCTCGCAAAATTATTAGAGAAAAACCAAAATGAAGTTTTAACTTTAACTCCCTGTATTTCAGTTAATATCAACTTTCGGATATAGGTAAGTATAATGAAATCCTAATATTTTTACATAAGGAGTATGTGGTTCTTCCATGTACCATTAATTAGCGGACACCCTGTATATAATAATAATAATGTTTATTTAATTCCCAACGAGCTATTTTTGTCCATTACAGGGAATATTATAACATAGAACATAAATAAGTAATTAATCGATATAAATATTAAAAATAAAAATTATTATAAATGGTTTTTTTAAAGTAATTTGTATATTTTCCAGAAAAAATTTCTTTGCATTTTTTAAAAATAATTTTAATTAAATTTATACCATAGGTAACGTATTATAAATATTTATTCCATCAAATAAAATCGATTTCATCCCTATGCTACTTTTAATTTGATTTTTTTTAGATGATCAATATTTCTGGTATTATGATTGTGTATATCAGTTAATTATACAAATTTTATACAAGATTTTTTTATTTTGATTATTAATTGCATGAATTAGTATTCTGATTTTGCATTTAATAAAAACTATTCAGATCTAGATATCCTCTTGGTTTATATAAATTTGTTGTCGGTTTCAAAAAATTTAGTTTATGAATTAATTTTATAATTTTGTTTCGTAGTCTTTTTAAATGGTTTAATATTGTGGCACATGCAGATCCCCAAACTGATATTAAATATTGAAATTTTGAATACACTAATGAATAATAAATGTTTTTTAAATGTATTAAAGGTATATAATCTCTAATTATAAATAATATTCCAATGAGTGGTGATACGCTTCTTCGAAGGTTTTCAACATGTTTTCTCCAATTTAAATTTTCGTCTGTATATAAGCCAAAAACGGATTTTGCATACTTAATTTCGTTCCCATTAAAAATTATTGGTGAAATATTGTTCTCAATTGCACATTTAGAAATTAACGTGAAATATGACTTTTCAAAGTTTAAAGAAAGTTTATACGATTGCAGCCATGAAAGTATAATTTTCCAATCATTAGTAATATCAGTTTGAATATTTGAAAAAGTGTATTTTTTAGTGACTAAAACCAATTTATATGTACACTTTGACCCTTCCGACTGCGATGAAATCGCACTACCTCTTACAGTGGCGTAGCCAGGGTTTGGGGGGAGCCAATATTTTTAAGTATACATATTTTTCTTAAATATAAAAAGTAACTTTCGGTCCCCATGGCCACGGCATTGCCTCTTGACCTCATCGTAGCACTACTCCTACACAAATATAAAATACAGTAAATACACCCTATTGTTGTCTAACTTTTAACCATTCTACGGCTCCGTAACAAATCTTTATAAGAAGACAATTAGCTACGGCTACTCGAGAAATAATGGCACTGCGGTTAATTTAACTTGAAGCGTCAAAGAATTGCTCATTTGTTGACTTTAAATATCGTTTTGAGAATTTATGGTGATCATTCAGTAAGATTGTATGTTCGGCATTACCTTTAACTGGACTATACAGGGTGTCTCCATAAATATGAGGGAATATTCTAAGAAAATGTGATGAGGCTAGAAAAGTTTTTTGCCTAACAATTATTCCTGTAGATCTTTCAAAAAGCTGTCAAATTACTCTGGTGACTAGCGGCACTACGACGAAAGTTCGAGGTGCAAACCCCATGACGTACCCGGTGAATTTTAGTGGTATAAGACGTGACGTTACTATCCGGCGTCATGTAATAAAACAGGAGATAGGCCGGATGTGATAGGGTATATCGTGGGGAACGGGGTACGCACTCCTCAGTAGGTAAAACTGCGATAAGAGAAACTAAGGATTGATAGCCCTTGAGGAAGCACCGTATAACCGAGGAGCAGACGAACGAGGAGGAAAAAATAGATGGAAAAATCCTCTGTCAAATAATTACACAAGTCGACATAATTTTTGTAACATCGATGAGAATGCTTATTTTGCGTTTCTTTTAGGAAGTTATTAAAACACTTTTTCCCAGAAATGAACCTACTGACCATGTAAGTGATTGCTACTTTTGCATAACTAAAATAGAAGGGATTTCAAAAAAGCATAGAGAAAAAAATTGAGTATCAAAATTTGCCTTCTGCGCTGAGGCCAGTTCCTCATTGCCAGGAACTACCGGTACCGATAGCGCCTTTAAACCTGGACATCGTGTTTCCCGGTGATTCTAATTCTTCATCCGAATCTGATCCACAACTTCCTGAGAACACCAGTTGTGACCCAACATTTTCACCAACTACCAGTGAACCTCACTTAATAACTCAGAATGAATTAAATGACTCCGAACGTGACCTAGGATTGTCAAAACAAAAATCGGAACTTCTTGGTACCAGACTTCAGCAGTGGAACTTGTTAGATAAAAAAGCAAGTGTTTCACTTTACCGAAAACGGAAAGTAACATTATCAAGTTTTTTTAAAATGGAAGGGTCGCTATGTGTCTGTTGTGATATTGATGGTTTAATGAATGAGCTTAATATGGAACATGATCCTAGCGAGTGGCGTTTATTCATAAATTCGTCGAAAAACAAAAAACCATCCGTTCCTTTAGCCCATTCAGTGACAATGATAGAAACGTATGACAACTTAGCAACCATATTAAATCATGTTAAATATGAACAGTATATATCTGTGGAGATTTAAAAGTGATAGGTATATTGCTAGGACTTCAAGGGGGTTTTACAAAGTATTGCTGTTTTTTGTGTCTGTGGGACAGTAGGGTAACAAAAGAACACTACAGTAAAAAGGATTGGCCTCATAGAACTTCTTTTGAACCTGGTACTTCAAACATTAAATATGCCCCCCCTTGTTAACCCAAAAAAGGTGCCTCTCCATATTAAGCTTGGACTAATGAAAAACTTTGTCAAAGCCATGGACCAAGAAGGTAGTGGTTTCCAGTACCTAAGAGAAATATTTCCTCACCTAAGTGATGAATTATAAGAAGGCATATTTATTGGACCTCAGATAAGGATGCTCCGTTTTCAAGAACAATTAAATGAAAAGGAATTGTTTGCCTTGTGGGCCTGTTTTGTACGTGTAGTGAAAGGATTTCTGGGCAACAAGAAAGATGAAGACTATAAAAGACTCATTAATGAACTGTTGAAAACCTATGAATTACTAGGGTGTCGCATGTCTCTAAAAATACATTTTTTGCATTCCCATTTGAATTGAAACAAACCCGGAAAATTTGGGTGCAGTAAGCGATTAACAAGGATAGGTTTCACCAGGACATCAGGACGATGGAAACAAGATACCAGGGACGCTGGAACTCATCTATGTTGGGCGACTACTATTGGTTTTTGAAAAGGGATGATGCTACAGAACACAATAGGAAAAAGTGAACATTTTTGTCGATGTATCATATCTTGTGCAATATATTTTTTATTAACATAACAAATAATCCTCAATAATGTTTTTGCATAGATGCCACATGTTTTATTTGTTTATATTAAATATATATATTAGATTGTAAAAATATGTCGTCTCCTCTTTTTTCTCCACCACCCACCCCTTAAAACAAAAAAAAACTGTACGTGTTACAGTAATTAGCTTATCATTTTCGGATTTAGGACTGAAGTTGCGGTCGCGTTTTGGTTGCGTTGCGGTTGCCAGTTGCTTTGGTGAGAACAGTTCATATACCACATATCAAAGCGAGCTCAAACGTAGGTTATTATAACATAAAACTTTTGTTTCTCAAAATAGCGCACAATACAGAACACTTAATTCAAACGATATATCAACCGATAAAACAGGTTTGTTTGTATATGTAATGTATGTATATATATATGTAAAACTGAAGAGAAAAACAATTAAAGTCCTTTAGTAAAGTGCCGCTATGGAATTGAAATACGTGTCTGCTCCTCTGTCACCGACGCCATAGACACGTTCTTGTTGTGTTTTGAATTTTGTGTGGCTGCACACGCAAGACGCAACAAATAACTCCGAAAGTGGCTGAGAGTAAGCGAAAAGCAACGAAGGTCGTTTATCAATCAAAATATTTACCGTGCCAGTTAAAAAAAATATAAAGATTTTTTTAATCACAATAAAGTGAATTTAGTCCCCAGCATATACATATAAGATTAATGACAGAGAATAATATTTCTATTATAGCAAAGTCTCTTCTAACAAGAATAAAGAATATCCAGTAAAGTGGTTTCTACTGTTCCAAAAAATCAATTTTGCTGTTACGATAGAAAATATTCTATCCGAGCTAAAATAATCCTAGCAAAGAGTTTTTAGCTAGAGCATTTCTCAGTGTGCCGAATTCGCATGAAGATATATTCTTCTAAAGTCATTTAAAAGCTAGTAGAAGGCAACATAATACTTTTTTTAATAACAACGTTCCTTGTTTTCAACAAATAACAGCGATCAAATAATAGTAGAAAATTTTACGCTTACAGAATTTTTCACACTAGCTCAGACACAAACCGGTCACTTAGTCACATTCCCGTCATTAATAATCTAAGAGACGAACCGCGAGGCGCCCAGTCGGCACCTAATAACACATGATCCACCCCTGTAATTATTGGGCGCCCCCTGACTTACCTGCTATATTACAGAGAGAGTTTTCGCGGCTAACTTTAAATTAGTAGTTTGTGACCGCATGGAAGTGATGCAGAGATTCTACGTGTCTTCTTTGTTACAGCATTGGAACCGCAGGATGGCCCATTGATAAACTACGTTGCCAAAATAAAAGAAGGTCAGTCAGCTAATCTTGAGATTATTATAAATCGCCTCATTTCGATATTGGAACTCTCATCAGTATCGCAAGTAAAATATTTATGAAATTAAGTGTGCAGCAATGGAAGTCATACTGGGACTAATACCCCCTAGATATTCACATCAGAATGGAGGCTAGCTGCAGCGCCTCAAGGATGAACACAAGTGGGAAGTGGACACAGCATCCCGTGAAAAATGGACATACTAAACCAACGGTTCTAACCTACGGCTCTAGGATCGTATGATAACGATCTAAGATTTCACAGAACCATTCAAGATCAGCTGGGACTCTGATAAGAGGATCAATAGTACACCCCCGTCGCTTGACAAGGGTCTAGTTTGGTACACCGTTGGATCAAAAACCGCTAACGGTGTGGGCGCAGGTGTATTTGGGGATAGTCCCAGGATGGATATACGCATCCTACTGGGTAACTGCGCAACAGTATACCAAGCGGAAGTTTATGTCATACATGCGTGCGTACAACAGAATCTTGAAAGGGGCTACCATGACCAATATATTTACATCCTATCGGACAGCCAATCTGCTCTTAGGGCTCTGAACTCCAATCGGTTTACTTCCACACTCGAGTACCGTGATATCCTGGCGGCCAGGGGGGCCAACCTGAACCAGCTTCGGGATATCAAAACATTCAACGCAAATATCATTAGATAGATGGGCATAAAACAACATATTTCTTGATTACCTGGTCAAATACACGCATGGGTCATTAGTTGCCAGTTGGGAAACCATCAAAGATGCTATCGAATGGGATGCTAACCCTAACGCGGACCCAGATAAAACAGGTGACTGGTGTGCTAACAGGCCACTGTCACTTACGAAACTATCTTCAACGTATAGGAATCTACAATGGACCAATTGAATTCAGACTTTGCTCCCATATAATGTACAGCTGCGAAGCGCTGACTCGTATGGAAGACTTAAGTTCTTCGGGAACATCCAAAGTGGCAACAACCACCCGCATGACAGACTTGTCAGAAGGTTATTGGACTTCTTAGAAGCACCAAAGATTTTCTAGCAAGATCGGGGTACACAATAAGCCACACATCCGACCCCCGCCTGTAACCAACCAACCAATCAAGTGCGACTTATATTAAGGACAATAAGGAAGGGCTACGTGAGAAAAGTTTTCCGCCTAACAATGAAAAACTTACTGTTTAAAAATAGCTCTCACTGATTTATTAACGGCCCTGTATTACACTATGTTGGTTTTTTATACTTTTATTTGTTTAATTAGGCGGTTTCTTGGCTTTATTTTTTTATTTTTTTTTATGATCAAACACAAGCATTATAGGAAAAATACTTTAGAGCACTCTGGGAGTGGTGCGTGTGCGCAAAAAGCGATTCACGTTGGTTTTGAATCGTTGGAGGTTATATTCGTTGGGAAAAACGACCTCGGGAAGGTCGTTCCATAAGGATGAAGTCCTCCAGATGAAAGAATTCTTAAATAATGAAGTTCGAGGAGTACTAAGCTTAACCACATATGGATGGGTGGCAGTGGCTCGTCGTGTATTTCTGCTATTCGTCGCTCTGGGCGGAACTAAGAGGGAAAGGTCAGCCGAGCACTTTCTATGAAAATATCTGTAAAATAGAGTCAAATCCCCCAACCTGCCTTCGATGTTCTAGGCTGTCGAGCATTTTCGTCAGCTCGTGATCTCCAATCAGACGAATGACCCTCCTTTCGATAGAATCCAGTAGCCGAAGAGTATGTTTGGGTGCAGAGCTCCAGACATGAGAGCAGTACTCTAGTGATGGTCGTATCTGGGCTTTGTATAGTGTCAAAAGTTGTTGAGGTGTGTACAACTTTCTGGTTCGGAAGAGTACACCAAGTTTCTGAGAAGCTATCTTGGCGATTGCCACAATGTGGTTATGCCAAGACATATTTTCTCCCAGATTAACTCCCAACAAATTAATAGATGAAGCCAGTGGGATTGAGAGAAAACTGCTGACCTTGCGAAAACCATATTGATGATCGCTGATAATGTTGAAGCCTTCCAGGTACTATAGAAGATGTTGGTTAATAGCTTTCTCCATTACTTTTGATATAACTGAAAGCAATGCGACTGGTCGATAGTTGTTAGGCAGGGTTCTCTTACTTTTCTTTGGTATAGGCTGGACTCGTGCCATCTTCCAGCACGATGGAAATATTCCTTGTTTGTAGGATAAGTTAAAATGCCTACAAAATACTGGTGTTAGTTCATCGGCGCATCTCTTGAGAACTATAACAGGAATTTCGACTGGACCAGAAGCTAATCTATGTTTTTTATGAAATATTTCTCATGACATTTTCACCTATTATCAAACCCTAACAACAACGTGAATCCCCATGAGCAATTTAAAAATAACTGACACCTTGTGGCTTGTTCGTGTATCATGACTTGTGAAGTAGAGAAATGAAATTTACTCTTGCATGTAGGTAAAGGATTCGTATGATACGCAGCTTTCAGTTTTCACATTTATACGAAGATCAAAGCGAATCAGTTATTTTGTAAAGCAAGTTCCCTAATTTATAAAGTGTTAACAATAATTGATCTAGAGAGGTCACGTATAAATGGCCCTACCAAAACTCTTTTCAAGATTGGGCATCGCAAGTGTTAATTGAGGTTGTTGGATTCACGCGATATCTTTTCCACGTGGGAATATTTTGATTTCGCTGATGATTATTTGTTCGTGCGTGCCGTACCAGCCAGGGAATGAAGGATAAAGATATAAAATATATATAAATTTATTTTTGCCCAAAATTTTATTAAATATTTTTCATACACGTTTAAATATTTTCAACAGTATTGACGGAAAAAATGTAACTAAATTAAAAATCGAACAAACCTACTAATAATAATAGATCTAATTTTAAAATTTAGGATTTAAAAGGACAAGTATTCTAAGAATAAAATTATAACTGACCCACTATATACAGGGTGTCCCACTCGATCTATATATGGAAAATTTTGAAAATTGTATGCTAATGTTGATGGGAGCTACTCTGCTAAAATATTTTCAATATGCTGGTTATACCGGAAGACGATATCAACTTGCTTATTTTAAATGGAATAACCTATACATTATCACATTTTTGAATTATACGCTATATTTGAGGCCGATTTCATGTCATATACCTAGTCCAAAAGCATTGTAAACTAAAGACCCTATAATCCATTCATAAAACTCTTGGAAAGTGAAGCTGTGATTGCTTGAAATGTTATTGAAAATCAGTAATGGGTGGAAGAGAGAACTGCATGGTTGTTGGCTGAATGGCAACAATGTTGAACTGTGGTTATATCGGATGGTTAAATATTAAAACATAACCATACTTAACGATGATGAGATAAATCCTTATTTAAATGATCCACTCTTTTCCATATTAATTACAAATTTAATATATAACAATCCGTTAGATCAAAAGACAAACATCGCAATGCTTACGAGATTAGTATTCATTCATATTTTGCTTATCGTATTTGTAAAATAGAAATAGATGTTGCAGTGCAGCTGGATTAGTTCAAGATTCGTTTGATACTTTTAAGTATAATAATATTTTTTTCTCTCCTCGCCACAATACCAAGAATTATTGTTTAAGGTATCATCGAGTGGTCTGGGAAATAATAATTCTTCCATACATTGGTATTTGATATTAATACCACCTGAAAAATAAATAGACTTTTTATTTTTGATTTATTCAAATAACGTCCGTTCAGATTGTGTGGGACTGCTAAGAGATGGCGCTGTTCGCTGTATTTTCTTGACTACCGTTGATAAGACAGCGTGAGTCTTCTCTGATGGTAGGTATGTACACCTACCCTGTACTGTCGAGAACAAAAGAGTTCGAAACCGGTCTGCAGGTGGCGACATCCTATCAATGGAAAAGGCCTCCTTTTCTTGGTAGTACCATTCAATCTAAATTAGTATTTTAAAGTGCTACTGTCTAGACAAAAATACGCCCTTATTGTATAAGGTATCATCGGCTGGTCTGAGAAAATAATAATTTGTCGATACATTGGTATTTAATAAAATAAATCTCTAATCATTGTCTTCAGATATATGGCAACCCTGTGCCCGTGGTCTTTCTTGCTAAGGGGCGAAATCATACAAGATTTTTCCACAGCATTCCATTAAGCTAACAAGAAATAATTAGGTTAAAATTGACTCAAATGTAAATAAATTCAAGATAACTTATTATACTCACTACTTAGACGCTTCATGAAATATATTATTAAAATTGTTTTATCAAATTTGACATCCTACACTAAACCAAAAACTTCATTGCTTTAATTCTGTTTCTTATATAGTTCCGCTTTTCGTAGCGCCGTTAAAACGCACAGAAATGTCTCTCGAAACGAAGGGATGGAATTTTGTGCTTGTTTATAATACCGGCGTTGGTGTTGTCAAAATTAATTTTCTATTAATTACGTGATGGATCAAACAATAATTAGAAATAAGCATTTGCAGAGTCATGCAGAAAAAATCGTGGAAAATATTCACAACCTATGTAAAGAAAGGAAAATGTAACAGTTTCGAATTTTCAAAATCCAGAATCAGTTTTATATAGTTTCCACTTAATAAATTGATTGAGCACGCTTATGGTAAAACGCTTTCTAGCATGTTTTTTATACATTCTTCTCCTCCCGCTCGTGATACAAAAACGTTCAAATAAAACTGGGCGAGCAATACCAGCGTGAAGACAAAGTCTTTATGATTGAAACACATTAAAGAGACATAAGAATTTCACTGGGAATCGAACCCAGAACTTTTCCTTTGCCGAATGGCTGCTCAACAGACATAGAATTTTTCTCACACCACTCAAATTTTATGGTAAACATACTCGCCGCTAAATATTTGTCAATTATTTAAATAGTTATCTTAATTTTTACCTTTTTTAATTAAAATTCCTTCATTATACGTAAATGCGATTTAGCCCTGATTAAAAATACATTGTCAGTAGAAACGCTGTTAAGTTTTCTTTTAAGTAATATATTACACATAAAGGAAAGAAAGTTAAATTTACATAATGCATCATTATCTAAATGTATATTATGCTATGGTACATTAAAAGATTTGTGGTAATAGTTTATTAGTTTTATCTTAAAAATGCAGATTGTTGGTTAAAATACCTAAGTGAGAAAAGTAGTAGATGAAAAATCTGACAGCAGTAACGGGCAAAAGGCCGTGTTACCTGCTGTAAAAATACCTTGTTGTATAACGGAGAGATCTGACCCAGAGGCATCCAGATTTGGGCTCTCGCTAGATCGGTCGCAAGTTTTCAAATTTTTAAAATTTTGTTAAAAAAGTTTTCTTCTCTTTATTCTTTATTTTTATTATTGTTAGATCGACCCAAAATCAAAGCTTGACTCAGTACGGAGTGTATTTCAGAGCACCACTCCGATTTTTTCCAGATGTGTTTCAAGCACTTTTATTTCAAGTAATCTACAAAAATGAGGGACTTCTAAGTAAACTGCGATCCTATGGTATGCCCAGTCGATTCTGTGCATGATTGTCTAGCTTTCTTAAGGACCGCTCTCTGCAAGTGACGATTGACGGATTTCTCTCAGACACCTTCACCATCAATGCCGGTGTTCCTCAAGGGTCCATATTGTCTCCCACTCTCTTCTTACTCTACATTAACGACTTTCTAGTGAAAACGAAAAATCCGACATTTAGTTTTGCTGGTGATAGCACACTTATCTCATCTTTCTCTTTGAGTGCACAAACATCGGCTGCCGACGCACATCTTCGCAGACAACATGAAGTATCACGCCTCAACAAAGACCTGGAAGAAATTCTGGCTTGGGGTGACAGTAACCAAGTCGAATTTAAGGCTAAAAACACCCAGGCAGCAGTTTGCTCTAAAAAGGTTAACATTACAGAACCAGATATAGTCATGGACGGACACGCAATCCCACTGGCTACATCTATTAATTTGCTGGGCGTCAATCTGGGAGGAAATATGTCTTGGCATAACCACGTAGTGGCAATCGCCTAGATAGCTTCTCAGAAACTTGGTGTACTCTTCCGAACCAGAAAGTTGTACACACCTCAACAACTTTTGACACTATACAAAGCCCAGCTTCGACCATCACTAGACTACTGCTCTCATGTCTGGAGCTCTGCACCCAAACATACTCTTCGGCTACTGGATTCCATCGAAAAGAGGGCCATTCGTCTGATTGGAGGCCACGAGCTAACGAAGAAACTCGACAGCCTAGAACATCGAAGACAGGTTGGGGATTTGACTCTCTTTTACAGATATTTTCATTGAAAGTGCTCAGCTGACCTTGCCTTCTTAATTCAGCCAAGAGCGACGAATATCAGAAATACACGACGAACCACTGCCGCCCATCCATATGTGGTTAAGCTTAGTACTCCTAGAACTTCATTATTTAAGAATTCTTTCATCTGAAGGACTTCATCCTTATGGAACGACCTTCCCGAGGTCGTTTTTCCCAACGAATATAACCTCCAACGATTCAAACCCAACGTGAATCGGTTTTTGCGCACACGCACCACTCCCAGAGTGCCCCAAAGGATTTTTCCTATAGTGCTTGTGTTTGATCATAAAAAAAAAATTAAAAATGTCCCATAAGTTTTGGCACACATTTCAGATGCCCTAAAATTGGTAATAAGAAGCAAATATCAAGTTGCCCTGGTAACAGAAACTTGTTTGACACCTTCACTTAACGTTGACGAAAAAGTATTTATAATTTAGTTGAACTGGTCCCTAAATCCGAAATAAAACATTTTTGAAAATCAAAATACATCGCGTAGAACATTTATCAGACAATTGCTGAATGTGAGCAAGGTATTCCTTGTATGAACCTTCCAAAAACTGGAAGAAGGGCGAAAAACACACTTGGACACTTGGTATATCAACAAGGAAACTAGCACGACAATATCGAACATCTAAGAACACCATAGCGTGGGAACTATCGCGGAATGGCCAGACATACCGAAAAAGAAGGAAGGCTCCGAAATATACAGCCAACCGACTAGCCGGAATCCTGAGATGCTGCTACCGTGCATAGAAGATTTTTGGATTCTTTTATGTCGAAAAGTATACGATGGAGGATGGGAAGCACAAAATGAGGAGCAACTTCGACTCAGGATATATAGAAAAATCCTAGAAATCGATATAAATGCCGTCCAAAACGTAATGCTAGGATTATGGATGACGAAAAGTATTTCACACTAAGCAACTCCGAAATGAAGGGAAATGATGGTTTTTATACCTACAATATTGCAGAGGTCCCTGATAATATCAAACTTAAACAAAAGGCCAAATTCGCTAATAAGATGTTAGTATGGTTCGCTATTTCCACCAGGGGAGTATCCAGGCATTATGTGGGTCGAGTAAGAGGTGAAACCCTGGATAGTCAAAGGTATATCGATAATTGTCCTACGAAACTGGTTAATTTTATTGAAGAAGAACATGCTAAAGATGATATTATGTTCTGGCCAGACCGTGCGTCCTGCACTATGTGTCCTGTTACTATGCAAAATTGGTCAGCAGACCAAAACGTACCTTTTGTTCAGCGAAACGACAACCCTCCTAACCTTCCTCCCCGGGCTCGACCCATAGAAGATTTTTGAGCCCTTTTATCGTGAAAAGTTTACGATATAGGATGGGAGGCACAAAATGAGGAGGAACTTCGACTCAGGATATATAGAAAAATCCGAGAAATCGATATAAATACCGTCCAAAACCTAATGCTAGGTGTCCGCAGAAAGTTGCCTCTGGTGGAAGACCATGGTCCCCTATATTTAATTTAAGTTCATATTTTTGTGGCTTATGAAACAATTAATTACTACGTATTACAAAAATTTACTTAAATATATTTTATTTTAAAAAATAATTTTATTCGAAATTTGTGGGACATACGTTACTTTAAGAATCTATTTTATTATTATTTATTATTATTATTTTATTTGTTAACAAAAAGTATGAACTTAATAAAACATTAAAAATATTGAATAATAGAAAAGTTTCGGACTTGCATTGTCTTTATTTGTTATATATCACAACGTTTCGACTGGTAAGTATCTCCAGTCGTCTTCAGGTGAATACTAAATAAGAAAAGTAACTACAGGTCTATTTATACTAGCTATGTGCACTGAAGCATAATTGAGATGGGTGCAGTCGTGCGTTCAGTTTTGCGCGATATTAGTAATTTTAAGCTTACATCTACTTAACAAGGGCTTCCAGATATTTCTTAAATCTAATGAAGGTTTACTAAAACAGCCAGGGTTCTGGTGTATGGTAGCAGCTTCCTTGAACTTCCTCTTCCTCCAGTGTGGTTCTTTGAGCAGGATTTCGGCTTCTGTCCACCTGATGTGATGGCCGTGTGTCCAGGCATGGTCAGCTGCACCAGATTTTTCCGTTTCTCCTTTTTGAGTGTTGTTTATGTGTTCTTTAATCCTTGTTTCCAGTGGCCGTAGTGTTTCCCAATATACGATTGGCCACATTTGCAGGGGATCTGGTAGACACAGTTTTTCCTATCTTTCTGGCTAGTTGGTTTCGTCTTTGTTAGATGGCTTCTTAAGGTGTCTCTCGAGCTGAATACCGTTCTGATGTTGTATCGTTGTCCTAGTCTTCTAATTCTCTCGGATATCCCTTTGACATATGGAATGTTGAGTACTGGTTGAGCCTCTTTTGTCTCTCCTTTTGGTGTCTTTGGCCGAGTCTTACGATTTTCCAAAATTTTATCAACTAATTTCGCACCCATCTCAATTATGCTTCAGTGCACATAGCTAGTATAAATAGACCTGTAGTTACTTTTCTTATTTAGTATTCACCTGAAGACGACTGGAGATACTTACCAGTCGAAACGTTGTGATATATAACAAATAAAGACAATGCAAGTCCAAAACTTTTCTATTATTCAAGAAACACCATTGTCTACGACCTTCAAGTTCCTCAAATAATTTTCCTTCAAATGTCTTAAATAAATTGAAATTTCGGCATATTTTTTGTATTGTAAGTAAAGTACTAAACTAAAAGTATTTGAGCACTTATACATTTTATAATCAAATAAAAAACTCATATATTTTTATAAAATATTTATCGAGCATACATTACCAAGGATACAAAGTGCTTCAAGCACTGAAACTATTGGAATTAATTTTTTCAATTACTTCCTTATTTGAAATACTACCTACCATGCTTTGACCAAAACTAATTATATTATTTATTATTTATAAAATTTTAGATGAATTGCTGAAATACTAAACACGGCATGGACGTCTCGAATGCAAATAAACGAATACATTGATGGGACATCCGATATTCCTATTGTTAATCTTCAATATTTTGACCTATGACATATTTGACATTTATTTAAATGATAACTTAATTTTTTTTTATTGGATAACTAGAGTCCAAGGTAAATCAGAGCTATTATATTCATAAATGCTAAATTATTTAAATTTTAATTAATCAGTAGGAAGATAACGAACCCGAACGAATACTATTGCCCTATCGAAGTAACATATACAGGGTGTCAATTTGAAAACTTCCTACCATTAATATCTTTATTCCAGTAAATTATATTAAAAATTGGAAAGACAGGTCAATTTTATTGGACGCTTTTAAAGAATAGCTGCAGTTTTCGTGATTTAACCCCCTGAGAAGGGTAGATGTTACCTTTAAAATCTTAAATGGCAAGGAGGACCAGGCGGCATTTTGAAGATCGTATAAAAAATTTCTTTCCAATATTACTCAAATTTATTATTTTCAGAGTATACCGGGTCCTGCATTAGTGCGTCGGGCATCCATAGCGTCCTTATTTACAATAGTAGAACAAAAAGTTTAATGCAAAAGTTGTAGGATGTGGGTTGATGCATATTTTAAAAATATTTGTAAATATACAGGGTGGTCCAAAAAAGGGTGACGTCATAAAATATATTTTTTAAATGAGACACCCTGTATTTTTTGGCACATTTAGGTTCCTTTTGGTGTTCTCTCTTATGTGCAAAAATATTTTTTTATTTGCTTCGATATTTTAGGAGCAATAAATAAAAAAAGATAAAAAGATCGTTTGGCACGCTTGAAAAGATTAGAATAAAAATCTTGTTAGATCTGTTTTGTTCCAGCTAAATAGTGTGAACACTAATGCTAGAGGTCTAGTAATACTCTGACAATAAACAGGTTTTTCTTATTTTATACAAGGTGTTCAAAATTTGTTTACAAAAATGGCAACTTTCAAATCAGTTTTTCTTAGTATTTCTAAATGGCACATCATGTATTTTATTTCATTATTTAATGCAGAATTTAATTACAAGCATATTTTGTTATAACGAATGTAGCAAAATTCTCAATGGTTTTAGAGATATTTACCAAAAACCATCAATATCCTCATTAAACTAGTGCAGTGAGTGTAGTGAAATTATCATAGACAGCTATGAATGCCCCAGAATTAAAATATTATCCCAGCAAGCTATGGAAAAACAAATGGTACTTTTCAACAACAAATGATTTTGACCTTTCTAGTTCCTTGTAAAAATTTTTTTATCTCATTTCTGGAGTATTAGTTTTTTAAAAATGAAGTTGTCAAGGGAAGAGTTAATTGATATGGTATTTGTGTTGGGAAATTGTGACAAAAATTGTTTACTGGCCAGTAGAGTTTACGCGACTAAGTTTCCGGAAAGGCGTCATCCAGATCCCCTAAGCTTTACTAGATTGCTCGAACGTTTTATTGAGACAGGGACTGTGGACTATAAAAAGGAAGAAAGAACAAAACCGGCTACTAATGAGGAAAATCAACTAGCAGTTTTGTTAAGAGTTACTGAAAATCCAAACATCAAGTTAGGCACGCGTGGGAGAAGAGGTTGAAACTAATGAAATCAGTTCAGCGAATTTCAAAAATACATCGTTATCATGCATATCATATTCAGCTACATCAGGCTATGAGTGAAAATGACTTTCAGTGCAGGGTACAATTTTGAGAGTGGGCTCGAACACGTCTTCAAGAAAATCCACGTTTTATTATGTCGGTGTTATTTACTGATGAGGCGACATTTCACACATTTCACAACAACGGATGCGAAAACAAAAGTTTCATTATTATGCCGCCGAAAATCCACGCATCTTTCGTGAAATGGACTACCAACATCGTTGGTCGATAAATGTTTGGGGAGGAGTGATTGGTGGTATGTGATCGGTCCTAATTTTTTTGACGGCCACCTTACTGGTCAAATTTATCTTGAATTCTTGAGAAACGATTTACCTGTATTTCTTGCTAATTTACCACCAAATAGGTATGCTGGCCCAAATGTGGTTCCAACAAGATGGAGCTCCAGCCCAATATGCGCAATAGGTCAGAGCAGGGTTAGATAATACGCACGGAAATCGCTGGATTGGAAGAGGAGAGCCAGTTTGATGGCCTCCGAGGTCGCCCGACGTAACCAAATTAGATTTTTTTCTGTGGGTTTCTGTAGATCTAGTTTATAAGGAACGGCCAATTACCGTGGAGAACATGCGGCAGAGAATAATTAACACATTTGCCACAGTTACACCAGCGATGCTGGGCGATGTGGATGGGAGCTTACAAGTAAGAATAAACAAATGTTTGCAGCAAAATGGAAGAGATTTTGAACATTTGTTAAAATGAATTGCCAATAGTTCCAGTTAAAGTCTGTAAAGTGATAAATAAACACATACATATTGTTTTTCCATGGACGTCTATGATATTTTCCCAATACTTTTTTAGTTTAATGAGGATATTTTGGTAAATATCTCTAAAACCATTGAGAATTTTAATACATTCGTTATAACAAAATATGCTTGTAATTAAATTCTGCAATAAATAATGAAATAAAATACAGGGTGTGCCATTTAAAAATACTAAGAAAAACTGATTTGAAAGTTGCCATTTTTGTAACCAAATTTTGAACACCCTGTATAAAATAAGAAAAACCTGTTTATTGTCAGAGTATTATTAGACCTCTAGCATTACTGTTCATAGTATTTGGCTGGAACAAAACAGATCTAACAAGATTTTTATTCTAATTTTTCCAAGCGTGCCAAACGATCTTTTTATCTTTTTTTATTTATTGCTCCTAAAATATCAAAGCAAATAAAAAAATATGTTTGCACATAAGAGAGAACACCAAAAGGAACCTAAATGTGCCAAAAAATACAGGGTGTGTCATTTAAAAAAAATATATTTTATGACGTCACACTTTTTTGGACCACCCTGTATATTTACAAATATTTTTAAAATGTGCATCAACCCACATCCTACCACTTTTGTATTAAACTTTTTTTCTACTATTGTAAATAAGGACGCTATGGATGCCCGACGCACTAACGCATGACCCGGTTATATGCACCGAGATTTATGGTTTTCAGGTTTTAATTTAAAAAAAACATTATTGTGTTTAATCCTCTTCTAGTAGAATGATTAGGGGTCCGTAGGAAGTTACTCCGGGTGACACACAGTTCTTTACCAGGGCCAAAGTTACCTAAAAATTTACATGACTAAGTCCATTTTTTGGAATGCGATTTCTTAAACAACTACTTAAAAAAATTATAAAATAGAGCATTATTGGAAAGAGATTAAAACTAAATTTAAAATAATGTGCCACTTAACCACGCTTCACATTTAAGATTTTAATATCTGAGAGCTGTCGTCAATGATCGGTGAGTGAAGATAATAAGCGCGATTTTGAAGAATAAAACTGTTGAAGGTTATTTTTAGAATACTGAGAATTGAAAACACGAGCATGCTGATAGATTCGTCAGTATACGGTGGAAATGTGTGTTTTAACTTGCTTTTTTCGACCTTTGAGAAGAATGAAGTGTGATAGAGGTTTGATAGTGAAAGATAAAAGTCTGTTTACGAGTTGAAATACGTGCGTATTTACAAAGAATAATGCGGTTCAGATGCAATTGTTTTGTATGAAGAAAGAATAAGGTATTTATTTGTATCAGGGAAGCTTAGAGATTAAATATAATTATAATCGCATAAAAAGACACGATTGTTGGAACTAGTTTTCCAACAATTATAGTCATCCCTCGTCCAGTCAAATAGATAAATATATCAAACAGTTTAATCAAGTCTGGAAGTGCATAACGATACATCATATAAGGTGTTGCTAAGTAGAAAAGTGTTGCTAACCATACAATTAGTACTTTTCTTACGATTTTATCTCAATAAAGTAGGCTCCTTTCCATTAGAAATACGAGAAACAAGTTTACGCGACATCTCCTCGAGAGCCTTCAAATAATCACTTCTCATGGTATTCTTAATTTGTAAATTAGTCTTAATTCCGAACAGAGAACTGGAAAACTTGGAAAATGGTTAAACTCGGTACGAAGACTAATTCGGAGTTTTAACTCGGAATTACCAATAGTTAATTATATTTTTTTTCTTTTGGCGGTGCTTCCTAACTGCACATTGGGATTTAAATTGTTTATATTGCAGGTCTAAAAACATTTATTTACTGGTGAATGAATATAATTGTTTGTATGTTGTAAATAAGTACCGCCGCACCTGTCAATAAAACATAGGTACCTAGCAGATAGGTGCAATTTAAATCTAATATCTCAATCTGAAATTACTGATACTGATATATGACATACCAATTAGGCAATTTTCACACATTTCATATAACACTTCCTTAATTGCTTTATGAAATACTATCTGGTCATAAAACGGTGTAAAAACGAACAAACAATCGTCTTCCAAATTGCTTTAAGGAAACGGGTGGGGTGTGTAGGGTTATTAGAATTCCTATAGTTGAACCGAGGAAAGAATGAATCCGAGTCATCTCCTGTATCCTTATCATTCAAATCGAGATTATGCAGATCAAATAAAATAAAACCACGTCATCCGTTAATGTACGTGATAAACAACATAATCGTCGTAGATATATAACAAAACTTATTTATTGTAGAACTCAAGTAAAATTTTGTCTATTGCGTTATTGTCACTCGTAGGAACCAAGTAGCGATTGACGGATTTCTCTCAGACACCTTCAGCATCAACGCCGGTGTTCCTCAAGGGTCCATATTGTCTCCCACCCTCTTCTTACTCTACTTTATCGACCTTCTAGTGGAAACTAAAAATCCGATATTTAGCTTTGCTGACGATAGCACACTTGTATCATCTGTCTCTTTGAATGCACAAACATCGGCTGCGGACGCACATCTTCGCACACAGCATGAAGTATCACGCCTCAACAAAGACCTGGAAGAAATTTTGGCTCGAGGTGACAGTAACCAAGTCGAATTTAACACTAAGGAAACCCAGGCAGCAGTTTTCTCTGAAAAGGTTAACATTACAGAGCCGGCAGGACAAACAATTCCACTGGCATCATCTATTAATTTGCTGGGCGTTAATCTGGGAGAAAATATGTCTGGGCATAACCACGTTGTTGCAATCGCCATGATAGCTTCGCAGAAACTCGGTGTACTCTTCCGAACCAAAAAGTTTTACACACCAGAACAACTTTTGATACTATACAAAGCCCAGATTCGACCATCACTAGAGTACTGCTCTTACGTCTGGAGCTCTGAACCAAAACATACTCTTCGCCTACTGGATTCCATCGAAAGGAGGGTCATTCGTCTGATCGGAGAGCACGAGCTGACAAAGAGCCTCGATAGCCTAGAACATCGAAGACAGGTTGGTGATTTGACTCTCTTTTACATATATTTCCATGGAAAATGCTCGGCAGACTCCACCCAGAACGACGAATATCAGAAATAAACGATGAACCACTGCCGTCCATCCATATGTGATTCAGCTTAGTACTCCTCTAACTTCATTATTTAAGAATGTCAGTAATGACGTGTATATAATTTTGCCACTTGCATCTAATACACTGACATTGTATTTCGTTTCCGTATTCGTGCAACTTATCGATACATGAAGCATATCCTCTCAGAACCAAACAATCATTATAAAGTACGTCTTGAATTTAATTTATCGTACTTTTCTTCGCAATACACGTCGATAAATATCTAGACAGATTTTTTCCTATATAAAATCTTCCTACGCTGTGACACAGACCAGCCCATGTTTACTCGAGTGTCATTGCTTAACGTTAAGACAATAGATTTACAGGAAACGTATCATTTCTGGCTTATTTGAGAAGGTTAATTATAGTTATAAACCTAAATCAACATTTTTTTTTATTTTCTTTGATAATTTATTTATAAATGAGCTTGTTGTCAAGATCCGCCCATTTATTCTTGCATGGGTGCGCGTTGTTAAGTTGGTCAATATTATAGGGAACGCTCTGGGATTCTATCTAATAGAGGAAATAAATATCTATATCTATTATTGGTATGTGTACTAACGTATCAGTGAGAACGGATGTACTAGACTCGCCGGCACAAAATTCCGCCACCCCAATATTTTGGTCAAGTTTGATATTTTATAACTTTTTTATATTTTATGCGATTTTCATGATGTTATTATCAGTTTGTAGATCCATTTATTGTGTTTTTCCTGAGTTATTTTATAAAGTAACATTTTCGATTAGGCTATATTATACAGAAGTAAATCAAACTGTTGTTTTTTATCGTAATTTCAAAATACCCTGTAGGAAAAGTGAGGTGTATAATTTTATTTACATACTGTTTCTTGTAATCTTTGATGTATTCTAAACGTTTCGATTCTTGATTTATTCCATTATGTCATTTCTGCTGCGAGCTGCAAAATTTTAAATGAAACGCTGATTTGAAGCCTATTTTCATTAAGAAAAACAAACACTAGGTAGGTATATCATAAAGTTAATTAACAAAAACAATTCTAATATCGTGTATTTCCTCCTCTCGCAGCAATGATAGCTTGCAGTCTTCGTAATATCGAACGAATAAGGTTACTTATCCTTTCTTGAGCCTGATATTTTTCGGTCAGCGCCAGTCGTAAGTCTTGCAAGGTTTATGGTTGTAAAGGACGACAACGAACAAAAGTTGATTCCAAAGATGTTTGATCGGGTTGAGATCCGGTCTAAATGTGGGCCATTCCAATCTTGGAAGTCCAACTTCATCCAGATATTCGTTAACTACATTCGTTCACTAGCATTATCATTAGAGTGCTTATTGCAAATATTAGAAGCAAATAGTAGATAACTCAAGATATTGATGAATTGAACGAGAAATTTGCCAAAAAGGCAGTGTTTAAGTATAATGCTTATTGTGCTTTTTTTTAAACTTTATTCTTATTTTAATTTTTATGCCTATTTATAGCTTTTTTTGCCTTTTGTTGAAATATTTGATCATTTTTTAGTATTTAAAGCATTTACTTGTGGAAGATATGTTGAAAATTGAGTTGTAGGAGTTCTTGATGAAGAAATTCCAACCACAGGATATTTATTATGCTCCAAAGAGCTGGAAAGTACAAATAGTAACAGAAAGTATCAAGGTTGAAGCAATAAATGAAGCAATAACAAGCTTTTACTTGCCAGGACCAGTTCCCTGTAACAAAGTATTACTCATGCATTCTGACACAGCAGCGTATATGGTAAAGACGACTTCAAATTTAAAAGTGTTTCACCCAAATTTAATCCATTGTAGGTACTTGCTTAGCACATGGCTTAAATAGAGTTGCTGAAACTATAAGGCAACAATTTCCTCTTCTTAATGAACTTATTAAAAATGGAAAAAAGTTTTTGTTAAGGCGCCTTTACGGGTACAACTCTTCAAAGAACGAGTACCTAACACCCCGTTACCACCTGACCCGGGTACTTGGTTAGATGCTGCAATATATTATACAGATAATTTCGAAAAAATTTTAAAAGTTATATTTGAGCTACCCGAATCAGCCAGCAAGGCAATTAAAGATTGTCAAACAGACCTAAATCAAGAAGAAATTAAGGACCATTGGACCACCGAAAGTGTAATTTTAATTTGACACAATAAAATCTGTCGAGAAATAAGGAATGCCTCCATTAAAAAAAATTAATGATTTCAAAGAGGCCATTAACCTGGAGAAACGGGCCAAATAGTACAAAAAAATTAAAGGATACATTGTTTAAGAATTAAAGTTTTCAAAAATTTAAAAAAATTGCTTTGGTATTGGCAAGAAATCCTAATCCAGACTTGCAATATGATTGCAAAATTTAAATATGGGCCCATAACAAGTGTTGAAGTAGAAAGGAGTTTTTCGGACTATAAAAACATTTTAAGTGATAGAAGGCAAAACTTCAAAATGGAACACTTAAACCAACATTTGATTATTGCTTGTTTTTACAAAAGTTAATTTTGTTATACATATAACTTTATTCTATTTTAAGATTGTACTTATTTCGAGATTTTATTTATGCTAAGATAGAATAAATTCTGTTTTTAATTTAAGTATGCTTTTTATATTTTTTTTGCCTTTTTTGTGCATATTTCATGCTTTTTTTAAGTGAAACTTTATGCTTTTTAAGCGCTTATTTTAAGATTTTTTATGCTTTTTAATCCGGACTCTAATTATGATGCATTAATGTAAATTGGTTCCCAATGAAAGGAGCAAATGGAACAACAGCTTCTTGGAGGATTTCCTCAATGTGACGGTGGGCGATTAGAGCTCAACTAAAATAAGATTGGTGTGTGTTTCGGTAGAAATATCAATGACATACATTTTCTAAAAATATCATCGTTTCAATTAAAATTTTGCAGCTCGCAGCAGAAATGAGAAAATGGAATGAATCAAGAGACGAAATGTTTAAAATACATCAATTTTCCTACAGGGTATTTTGAAATTACGACAAAAAACAACAGTTTGATTTACTCCTATATAATATAACCTAATCGAAAAATGTTACTTTATAAAATAATTAAAGAAAAACACAAACTGATAATAAAATCATGTAAATCGCATAAAGAATAAAAAAGTTATAAAATATCAAACTTGATCAAAATTTCAGGGTGGCGGAATTTTGTGTCGGTGAGTATATTTATGTGCGAGGGCAACGAAATTTTTCTATAGCTAACATGTTAAGTGAAATATAGTGTTCTGATCACTCGAGCGAAAAACCGCTTGATCACTCGATCATTGAAATAACCGACATCGCTCAATTATTAAAAAAACCGCTCGAATTATCTATTCAGGCGAAAACCGTCGCCCGTAACTTATTATCTTTCACTCGATACCCGCGCTTCGCTTGCCGCCGACGGAATTTACCGCTGTAGCGTGATCGAATTAAAATACTGCTCGTATATTCAAACAGTTTTTCGCTCGATAGGAAATACTCTAGTTAAAAATCAGGCGAAAAACCGAAAAATATCGCCGGTTATCTGATAGACCACCTCCGGTCTAAGCGCCGCGCGATCCGATTGGCGACGTTCGAGATTGACGCTGAGCAAGTACACGACATACGTTTTTCTTAAAGGCACATAAACGAGAAGGTGCATATAAAAAAGTATGCTGAATCCCTTAGCGGAGTCATCGCGACATGATTTGGTAAAGTTTTGTTTTAACTGGGTAGCCAGTGGAGTAGTTTAGGTCTCCGATTGTTAATTTTAAAAAATTAAAGGATATAATTTTAAAATTTTTAATTACTATAAAGACGAGAAAACTTCTCAAAAATAACATAATAATAGAAATTGTTAATGAAAAATAACAAAACGAACAAAATGGTTAACAAAATATATAGAAAAATTCGTTGGTAATCTTATAGTAAGCATTTTTAAATCTAAACAGGAACTTTTTATTATTAAACTCAAGAAGACTTCTCAAAAATAACATACATTATAGAAAATGTTAATGGAAAATAAGAAAACGAGCAAAATAGTTAACAAAACATAGGTATCGACAAATTTTTTGGTAATTAAAAGTAAGCATTCTTAAATTTAAACAGGAACTTTTAGGTAACTATGAATACATGAGTACATGAATTTAAAATAATAATAACGAATTTTCTTATTTTGTCAGTCGCGTAACTAAGCCTAAATTTTTGAAGTGCACACAGTGGGCACCTGATAATTTAAATTGGAAGAATTTGACAAGTTATTTTAAATATCTACTTATTTTATGCTCGTAGATTGGGAAAGATGTGAAGAAAAATAACTCTTGGTAATACTTTTTGTTCGGGTTAAAAACGCACAATAATAAACCCAAACAATAAATACATATTTGTGTGATTTTTTGCAGTTTTTGTTTGGTATCGAGACACGTGGTAAAAATTCATTATTCACAACTAAATAAATTTCTGGAATTTTTTTGGTGACACTATAATTTTTTAGCTAAACCTGTGCCCACCCGTAGTTACGTGCCTGCTAAATACCCGACCTGATCACATGTAAAGGGCTAGGCAGCCCGTTAAGCAGTCGGTGACGTCATCGCTTGGTAAATTGGAATTTCAGGCGATTCACTCGAGCGATTAACTCGATTATTAAAATCGCTCGAGTATCAAGTACTCGATTATTAAAATCATCGGTTTTTCCCAACACTAGTGAAATATTCGCTGATATATTTAGGCGCTGTAGACAATTTCTGGGCAACATACTATAAATCTTTTATTTTCTACAGGTATAATAAAATTTTTAACATGGTAAAACTTAAAACTGCAGTAATTAATAATAATTGTAAAAGCTGCAACCGCATGCTATCTTAATTTTCCAGAATACCATAATTTACCTGCACACTGACGTTTTAGCCAATAAATTACCAAGTCATTTTCTCTCACCCATTTTTAAATGGCCCAAGTGTTTGGACATTCACAAAGAATCGCATGATGTGAAATTATTTACAATTCCCTGGTATGGGCCTCGCACGCAAAAACAACATTAGATACTGTCAAAAGTTAAGTCGTAGGATATTTAGTGTTAAACAATGGCAATTTATTACCCTCCAGATATACCTAATCCGCGCTACTAATCGGCCTAAAGATTGCACCTTAGCCATTGGTCAGCGACGCGTCTATTTCTGGTTGGAAATTTTCAGCTGACGGCGATTTACGTCCTTTTATATAAATTATGATTTATTAAACTTCTACGGGAGAATTAGACTTAATAGGGAATTCATTGTTACGGTATTTTCTTTGACATTTAAATAAAAATAAGGGATATGTGAATTGAATTTAAAGAGAATGCAGGTGCGGCTAAATTGGGGTGGGTCAATTGCAAAAATCCCTAAAATATCCCCAGAATTAGAGATGTGCAAACCTGTTCGGGTTTGTTCGGGTACCAGTTAAAGCAGCTACTGCTATTTACAAATAGGAGGTGCAAAAAGTTGCTGAATTAGCAGTCCATAAGTGTAATAAAGAATGTAAACTGCTAATTTAAGTACCAGTGGGTTTAAATGGCCATTACCTGTTCATACCTGGTTCGGCCAAATAATAAACAGTTAAAAATAACAGAATAATCCATGTCTACCCAATTGCGCCGGCAAGGGCAATTAAAATGGCGCCTGCCCCATTTCTGGTAATGAGAGACAGCTGATCGGGAACAGTGTACTGCGCATGAATCCGTGTCATTTTAATTGTCAGAAGAGTAGAATTTCTGACTGTAGTACGGAGAACGGTGTACTGCGCCTGAATCCTTGAATTATAATTGCCATTGCTGGCGCCATAAAAATTCCCGACTGTAATACGGCCTTAATAGTTATTTATGTATCGAGGGTATGAGGCCTCTGGCCCGAGGGTTTGTAAGTCGCCCGAGGGTATATATCTATTAGTACCCGTGGTGCATATTAAGCGATACCAGCTCGTTTTAAATAATAAATATTTTTTTTAAATTTAATTTAATTTAAGTTTTTATTTTTACCTGTCACATTACCTTGACATTATTAGGTATAGCCTGCGTTTTTGTTGCTAGGGAGATAAGTATTCAAATGTTTAATGTGTCAAAGTCAAAAATCAAAAATGGAACAAGATTTTGAAATTCCCGACGAAATTAAAAAAAGGCTGAAAAGGCAACGCAAAACCTGTTACCGAGAAAATCCAGAGACTCACACGTCAAAGAATATGACCAATTTTTGAAGTGGATGTCAGAAATTGCTGTAGAAAACATTAAAATGGCGGATGGAAGAGTACCACAGTTGCTGAAGGATATTTAGAGGATAGCATATCCTCAAAAAATTAGGTTTCAAGAATGTTGGCAGGCGTACCATCTGGATCTCGCTTTTCCTTACAGAAACTAGAGACCCAGACAATGAATCATGAGTCAATCTTTGCTGCGGGAAATTTAGCTATCAGCGGATCCTTCCAAAATTGTCAGTTCTATGTAAATACAACCAAATAATATATAAACGTAAATTTATATTGTGATATTTTGTTAATAAAGAATAAGTTAATCGAAAACTGTTTTTTACATCTTAATGCCAGCGCGGGCCATAATGTGTACTTTATGCCCGCACCGGCATTAAGTAATCCATTATGTAGATGGTATCTAAGGTATAAAAACACAATAATGTACTGGTATGACATAAAAAAAATATCGCCTCCAACGGGGGCTTTTCTTCTCAACTTTGCCCTCCCCTCAATTAAATCCTGTATCCGCGCTTGAGAGAAGGTACATATGTCCATCCCAATTAGATAATACACTCAAAATAATCGATAAACGAAACATTGAGATAGATTTTGATAGTGGATAACTGTCTTATTTAAAGTTCGATTTTTATTATTCTTTCTTCATATCGTAGGTAAATTTATTGAAAATCTCTCACATGTTAGGGTTTTACGAAAATTAAGAATATGTCCATAATATACAGGTTTAAACAAGAACTGTTTTTTGCTGTGGAGTGACGGAGATGTCAAACTTTTTATTATGTCATTTAATTAACAAGCGACATCTATTCTTAACATTTTCGTTCTTGGTTCATTTCAATACTTTCATTTTTTTAGCGGATATGATTTTTTTAAAGAAAAAAACTTGATTAAGAAAATTGTATCAATTTCCAAACATAACAAAAACTTAAACCTAAAATTAGAAGAATCACGTGAATTAAATTAAAACCAACCTAAAAGATAACATGGATCTCAGTAGCAGGTGTTTCCCCCACGAACATGAATGACAACCGCAATACGCCTTGGCATAGCTTCAATAAGGTTCCGTATATAATTCTGGTTAATTTGCTGCCATTCTTCAACAAGAGCTGCACTGAGCTCATGTCAATTTGCAGGAGGCATCAGAGCTCGTATTTTTTTGCCCAGTGTATCGCGGACATGTCCTGTTGTGTTTAAGATGGGGCTACGTGGGGGTCAATTTATTTTTTGGGATTTCGACCTCATCTAAATGCTCGTTAATAATTCTTGCAACATGTGGTCGAGCATAATCCTTCATCAGCATAAAATTTGCTCCTATAAACGCGAAAGAAACAAGCTGTGACTCTAAAACATCCCTAATCCGCTGTCATCATTTTAGTTCTTTTTCTACTTGAAAAGAAATTGAAATTTTAATGTTTCTTTAAAAATAGTGTATCTGCTACAAAAATAATTAAAGTATTGAAACGTTGAAAAAGTCGTTTGTATTCCACGGGCATTTTTTAGTACAAGACAGAGAAAAAGAGTATTTCCGGGATAAAACTTGATTTTTGCACGGTTCGGATTTTGTCTTTCTCATGGTGATTATTGGTGAAGGATGGGCCCGCCGAATAAAAAAAGGAAAGCCGGATTTCAACTTTTTTAATGTAAATTTCACTGGTTAGTTAGGAAAAATATTGCAATCAAAATTTCGATTAGTTCGATTTAAGACAGCGTTCCATGCATACGATTTCTGACGATATGATGATCCGACGGTGCCCCGATTGGTGTAAACTTTTGGTGCCAAATTCCGTCCGAATATTTGTAACAATCGACACGATGAGTTTTATTTTAACTTTCATCTGACGTCGTATGTTTCTTAAACTCACTTTTTTCTAAACCAAAAATTAAGAATGAATTGACTATATTGACTATTTTGGGATTTATTATCAGCTACTAATGCACCAAATTAAAAATACATTAATTTTAAGGTTAGGTAGTGGCCACATACATATTATATTGTATACGAGTGACACTCTCTTCTTTTTTTTCAAGCTTTTTAGTGAAATTCGGTTCCGAAAATCGGATAATGTGATAAACAAAATATTTTCGTATATATGTACTGAAATACTGAAATACTTTATACCTGGTATTGATTCACGACTTTTGCAAAAAAGCACCATGCACTTGCGTCCTTCCATCCTAAAAAAAACAAGCCACTAACCTACCAAACAGCGAATCGAATCACCAAAAATTAAAAATTCCTTTAAAAAAATTGTCGTTAGGTAATGAAACTTTATAAGCACTAATATACCGACAACAATGTGGATGAACCACTTTTTATTCTGTAATTTGAAAAAGCATCCAGAACCAAAGACAGAACACGAATAACAACAAACAAATAATGTCGTGCCGGCTCTGACGTGGTCGATAAAATTTCCACCCTACTGCGCAAACTCAATAGGCCCACGCCATATCCCATAGCGGCGACACTTTTTGTATTTTGGAACGTTCGTATTGGCAATATACTGTTTATATATGTGTGGGTTTAAACCCCTGGGAGGCTAAATGTTACCCTTAAAATCGTAAATGGGTATAATTTATTAGAGTAGAAGTTTTCAAGAAATCGCGTTCCGAAATCCAGGAGATTCATCATAACACACACTGTGTCCTTTAATATGATATTTTTAACTCACAAATTTCATTTGTTTTAATTACATATGAACATTTATTTTTCAGATCTCTACAGCATTCACATTTAAACTGGAATGTTAGCTCTGTAAATAGCAATCATGGTCGTGGAATTAGATCTGGAGTAAGATCGCCGTGTACATTAGCTAGAAGACGGTAAGTACAGCTAGTATACATTGTAATAAGACCATTAGAAAACTTAAGCCACAAACACACTATTATCACGTCACGTGAGATCACATGCTATCACGCAATGTCACGGCATACCCGAAATATCTGCAAGGCGGTTTATGCATGCTTATAAATAGGTTTAGAAGTACACTATAGCTCACGGCAAGTCATACTTGACAGCACAATTTTATTTCTGCAAATTTAGATATTCGGCACGCGTGATAACACTGTGGCAGAGTTTAACGCTTGAAGGCTATAAGATTCAATTGAGATCTTGACAAACACAAAATATGTAATAAAAATGATCTGCAGTGCACTTTGAATACGTAGTCTGTTTCTAAGCAGTGACAGCATGTGCTATTTTGACGATATGACAACACGTGAATTCACGTGTCGTGATAATAGTGTGTTTACGGCTTTAGGCTCGCCATGAATGAATCAAATGACTTATTTTTCAACGTAATCATCATTAATGTCAACGAATTTTCGCCACCTGAAGGACAACCACTTTATTCATCAGAAAAAATTATTCGTGTTGATGGCCATCAAAGTAAGGTATCATATACCATCATAAGGTATTACATACATATGCGATAATTGGAAGAAAGAGACCGAACGTGATAGGGTTTAGACTTCAAATCAATTAGCACTGAATAACGGAGTTTTCTCTTCTTATGAAAACGTTGCAATTTTTTTAAAATTATAAAACAAAAGATGTCTAAATTTTATTAACAATTGGAGGAAAGTCCATAATTTCGTTCTATACGGAACAATAAATAAAATTGAATCTAAAAACCTTTCGAAACAAAAAAATACATACTTTCCTCCAATCTTAGTTACATTACAAAGCTTTTTTTCCTTGAACTTTTTTTTCCTAAAACAGAAATAAACGCTTGGGGCGAGAACTCGTTTAGAGGTACTCCTGCATCCTTAACACTATTTGTTTATGTTATCACGGTCCTTAAATTATTTCAGATACGGGCTAGTTAAAATTCAAGCAAAATTGTGCCGAAATTCAATGGAAACGATGCCTCACATTCAAAACGCCGCCCTGTTGGCTTCGGATACCTGTAAGAAAATATTTAAGGACAGGAGATGGAACTGCTCGTCGACAGTCACAGCGCCATTTTTAACACCGGATTTGACGAGGGGTAAGTAAACTTTGCATTTTATCAATCTCACCTAAAAATCACCAGGACAAGTTCAAATAATTTAAAATAAAAAATAGAAAATAATTTTAAAACTGGGTAAAATAATAATATTTAAAGGATGTTAGATTCTCAATTATAAAATATAAATTAACTTACTCATTTCTTATGCTCCCCTTTATCGTTTTTAACAATAAAATAATATTTTAGAACAAACCCCGAAAACTCTTAAGATTTGACAGTCTTATGCCACTCGTTATTTTTCATAAACTTACTATTTTACCCCCTCTTACCCCTATACTATTTATTAAAAATAGTTCTGAAAACGACATACGATTAAACATTAATGACATAAATATCATTGCATCCCCTTTCATCCCCACTCCTTTCGATTTTTTATATTCCTGACTTCTTTACTATGTATAATCAAATTTTTTATTACATATCATCATGCTTTTATCAAAAATTTAACGGGGGGGGGGGGGGATTCAAGGAAAAGTAATACGCTGCCGCGTTAGTCAATACTGTAAGTGTATATTTTTTGTGTTCCTCTGTTTGTTTGGGGGGGGGGGGGACAAACCCCCTTCCTCCCTATATACAGGGTACACCAAGTAAAGTGGCCTATTAGAAGTACCTCGAGAACTAAATGAGATTTTATTTTGAAAATTTGGCTGTGGCTATAAGAGATGGTTTTCTACGTTTATAAAATATGGTGCGGTGTTGCCGAATCATACCGAAAGTGGTAGCAACTTTAAAATTTTAAATGAATTACCCTATGTATTATTTTTTTTTGGAATCTAGGTAAAAATCTAGAACAGTTTTCTGTATAATATCTTTAAGAGTTTTTGAATTATAAATAATTTTATAATAATAATTACATAGCGATTTAATAGTTTCACAAGACCATCGACATTTTATAATTTTGAACAGTAGGTATTTAATTAGTTTTATTCAGGGCGTCTCCATAACAATATTTCTGAGGGAGATGAATTATTGCAAAAATCTTCTTTTTTTTAAATGGAACACCTTGTAATCTTGTATCTAATGATATTAAGTGTTCCTATACTTATCTTCAATATTTTCGGACTTATAGCGAAATTTAAAAATTATCTTAAAAAAATATATTTTTGGTAGTTGGCTGTGGAATGCATTCATAGAAACAAAATAATGAAAAATCCATTTGACGTTATGTCTGTGTTGTTGTAAAAAAAAATAGTTAACAAATAAGCAATTTATTAATAAATAAATAAACAAAATTAAAATTACGCAACAACACCAATAAAATAACTAATAACTAAATTGTTGGCTGTTAAACATTCATGAATTGTGATGATAACATGTTCATTTATCACCTTTTCCATTCCATCCCCTTCTAGAGACCCCAGAGCTGTTGTTATTCGATATTCTAAATCTTCCCTTGTTGTGACGGGTGTATTTTATACTATTTCTTTAATCCTACCCCATAGATGAAAAAAAGCTAGGGGGGGTAAGATCCGGAGATCTTGAGGCCATTTCCATGGACCTCCTCGGCCAATCAACTTTTTGGGAGTCATAGGAGCTGCATCACCCTGTATATTATATCTATGGGTACTAAGCAGGGCCTACTTTCAATTCAACTGGTCACTAGGCTACAGCAAATTGTCACCTCTGAAAAGTAATTATTGTTGTGGCATATCTAGAAATTTCTGAAAAAGGGGGCAATAGATTTATCTGAAATTTTTTTAAAATCATAATATGCACAAGTACGTACAATTCGAAAAACACTAAACGAGAGTAGGCGAGAATTTTAATCACATTTATAAAAAAATTACGAAAATTACGTTTACCTAATAATTTAACTTATAAAACAGGATTTATTAAAATCTCATTATGTCGAAAAATTATTCCACAGTGAAAAATCGATTAAATCCGTATTTTAATGGATAAAGTAGCTTTAGGTATTAAAAATTCACATCATTGTCTCAGCGTAAATTAGTTCCAGTTCAATGTCAAATTACTCTTAATCCAATGATCACTTTCAGAGAACTAAAGTTGAACTGAAAAGCCGGAGAATTTGGTTTCATTTAAATTAGAATATTGTAAAGTTTTCAAAAAGATTTAACTGTAAAGATAAATGTTTAAGATATATACAGGGTGTCTCGAAATTTGCACAGAAATCTGATTTGTTCGGGTTTGTATGATATTACTATTGGTTGTGTTGCAAAACATATATGTTCTGCTTTATTTTTTTATATTTACCCGGGTCCCAACCAAGTGTGATAATTTCTCAGAGTTGAAAAATATCACCCCTTTTTGTAAGACATGTATTCCAAAAAACAAAAGATAAATTAATTATTATTTCGAGAACGATAACAGACAGGTATAGGAAAATGTTACAGACAGGTAAAGGAAATATTAAAAAATTAATCTAGATTCTAAAAAAATAATAATACACAAATTATCAAAGTTGCTAATACTTTCTAGGAGATGCGGCAGCACTGTACGGCTGAAAAAATATAGAGCATGTAAACTAATATAAGCCATCAAATTTTCAAAGTGATCCATCCACCAATCACAAACATTGATTTTTTTTTCATAGATAGTTTTGCCCGTATACAGGGTGTTATAAATTCGGCCTTCAAAATGTCGGGAACGGTAAGAGATACGAAGTCGGTTAAATCGGGGCAAAGTTGCATGATTATGGGCCCAATAATATACCGCAAAAAATCCAAAATAAATATAGGGACTTTCAAAATATTTGGAAAAATCTAAAATTTTGCGTTTCGGTTTTTATTTTTTTTTTAAGGAACAAAACGTCGGAAAACCAAGTGTTGCATACCGCTGAAAGTAGATTTCCATCCTCTTTCATAATTTAAACAAAAAAATTCATGCCCGTATTTAAAAAAATTAAGTTGATGATGGTGACCTAAAGACGAAACGTCGCATGAAAGATCTGATGATGCCATCTTGTGGAGAATAAAAGTAGCAATGAGAAAGTGAAATTTATTTTCGAACAAAATCAGGAAAAATTAAAAACCGGAACGCAAAATTTTAGATTTTTCCAAATGTTTTGAAAGCCCCTGTATGTATTCTTGATTTTTCTGCGGCATATTATTGGGCCCATAATTACGCAACTGTCCCAATTTAACTGACTTCCTATCTCTGACCGTTCCAATGGTGAAGGTCGAATTTGTAACACCCTGTATACATCAAACATTTTGGAGAGATCAAAATACTCCCGGCGAGCACTTTCTCTACTCCATTAAATAATTAAGGACGGAATTCTAGAAAAGAAATTCGTTCGCCCAGAAGGTAAAAATAACCGTACGCTGTCGGCATTTTTTGCCAAAGCCATCTCAAATTCCAAACACGTGTATCAGAAGAGGCGAGTAACTGAAGTAAATAAAAGGGATCACATCCCACGTGAATCAGGATCCCTTTTCTGGACTCTTTCCCATTTACGCCTAATGAAACTGCATTTTCTTAATTTACTAAATGATAAAGAACTTTTTCCGTGGCAGCGTTTCAGAAGAGAAAATTGCTGTTGAAAGAAACGTGACACGAAATAGTAAACTTTACGATGTGATTACGACAAATGCTTTTAGTTTGTTGAAGTTTCTTAGAAAGGTGTTAAGGTACACATGGAATTTCGGTTGAGGAAAAAGCTATAATGGTACTACAACTGAAACAGTTATCAAGCAGTGGCGGTTCTTCCACAGGAGCACATGCGCACGTGGGGGATGGCGGGGCTATGGCGATTTAACATGGTGTCAGGCTTCCATAGCTCTTACATGAATTAACTTAGGAATTTCATTCATATGCCGATTTATGCTGTATTATAGGGTGCATGTCAGGAAAACATTTCTAAATATACAGGGTGGCCCAAAAATATGTGGTAACATAATGCTGTCTTTTTTAAATGGGACACCCAATATTTTATTACATAATTAGGTTCGTATTAATGTAATTTATAAGTTTTATTTCAGCTGGTTATGTAGTTTAAGAGTAATAAATTAAAAACTAAAAAAAACGTTTTGGAGTATAAGAAAAAGGAAGTAGGAGTCTTAGAAATAAGGAAACTGTAGTGCATATGAGGGAGATTCAATTTTTTTAAAGTTGCTCAAGTTATTTTTCACGTCCTTCAGTCAAAATTTTTTTAAAAATACTTATTTTCTTGTCCTGCTAGTATTTCATTTGAAATGTTCAGGAATGTAAATAGATCATTTGAAGAGCGTATTAACTTATGCTCAGATCAACATGGTAGGCATTTTGAACATTTACTGTAGTTTATAATGATTAATCTAGTCGCCTATGCTTAATTTTCATAATAAAAACTTTATTTAAACATAATTTATGGCAATTATTTCGAGAACGGCTGGAAATAACTTATATGCTTCCATTACAAAAAAGCATGCTTATGAATTCTACATCCAATAGCTAAATAATATGCATGGTTTGAAAATCTGGAGAAAAATTATTTTAAAATGTGTCGTGTTTGAAACGTAATTATAAACACCCTGTATAATAGATAAACGCTATTATAATCACAGTATCGCTAGACCTCTTGCCTTAAATTCCAAACAATGCCTTGGTTAAAAAAGTTATTTTAGGTAGTTTTTTTTTAATTTTTTTAGATTACAAAATTTTTTATTTAGTTTCTAGTTTATTACTCTTAAACTACATAGCCAACTGTAATAAAACTTTAAGCAATTATAAATGACACTAATACGAACCTAATTATGTAATAAAATACTGGGTGTCCCATTTAAAAAAGACAGTATTATGTTACCATATATTTTTGGGCCGCCCTGTATATTTAAAAATATTTTCCTGAAATGCACCCTATAATACAGTATAAATCGGCATATTGAAATTCCTAAGTTAATTCGTATAGGAGCTATGGAAGCTTGACACACTATTGCAGGACACTATATAGGCAGCGAAAAAGAACCTAATTTCGGGCGAAGATATCTCTCGACAGGGAGTTCTTTACGCTTTGGACACTTTTATCTACTCACTGAATCCTATCAGTGAGGAAAGTTTGGACCAATTTGACAGGGACCCATTTTCCATAAGGATTCTGCGGGGTCCTTTTTAATCATTTATTTGCTGATGTACTGTCAGTAATGTGTCAGTTCCGTATATCCTAGTTTATCATTTTAAAAATACATTTTGTTCAATTCAACTTCTAAATTACTATTAAAATACACTTTAAATTGAACAAGGACATTATTCTTATTATAGTATTTAAAAAGCTTAAGTACTTTTTTGAGCTTATATTTGACCACCTCGCAATTTACATTGGAATGTGTCCTGACCGAATGCACCACCCCGAACACTAGTATTTCCCCGACTAGCATTGTAAGAGCATAGTATTTTTAAATGATATAAGTAAAAAAATAGGTTCGATAAGAAAAACGTCCGTTACTATCTGCTGATGCATAGGTCTATGATCTGCTGATATAAAATGTATTTCATTTTAGCAACAAGAGAACAAGCCTACGTCTATGCTATCAGTTCAGCAGCGCTCACCTATACATTGGCACGTGCCTGCTCAAGTGGTAATCTACATCAATGTACATGTGCTGGAAAACCAAATAGTCAACCAGAAGGAAGCTTTCAGTGGGGTGGGTGTGGGGATAACGTGAGGTAAGGACACTATCAATTAAGGTAATGATAGTGAGTTGTCGTCAACGACTCAACGAGTATCGATAATACGGCAGCAGCCGGTTGAGGACACATAGATATAAACAGTATATTGCTAATACCATCTGCAATAATTATGTCCCCGCTATGGACATCGAAGGGGGCGTTGTGAGTTTGCGCAGTTCGGAAATTTCCTTGTGAACGTAAACATTCGACAGGACCGGATTTCAACTTTTTTAATGTAAATTTCACTGGTTAGTTAGGAAAAATATTGCAATCAAAGTTTAGATTAGCTCGATTTAAGACAGCGTTCCATGCATACGATTTCTGACGATATGATGATCCGACGGTGCCCTGATTGGTGCCAAATTCCGTCCGAATATTTGTAACGATCGACACGATGAACTTTATTTTAACTTTCATCCGACCTCATATGTTTCTTAACCTCACTTTTTTCTAAACCAAAAATTCAGAATGAATTACTATATTGACTATTTTGGGAATTATTATCAGCTACTAATGCAAAAAATTAAAAATACATTAATTTTAAGGTTAGGTAGTGGCCACATATATATTATATTGTATACGAGTGACACTCTCTTCTTTTCTTACAAGCTTTTCATTGAAATTCGGTTCCTGAAGATCTGATAATGTGATAAGCAAAATATTTTCTTATATATGTACATACCTGAAATACTTTATACCTGGTATTGATCCACGATTTTTGCAAAAAAGCACCATGCACTTGTGTCCTTTCATCTTAAACAAAACAAGCCACTAACCTACCAAACAGCGAATCGAATTACCACAAATTAAAAACTCCTTTACAAAAATTGTTGTTAGGTAATGAAAGTTTATAAGCACTAATATACCGACAACAATGTGGATAAACCACTTTTTATTCTGTAATTTGAAAAAGCATTCAGAACCAAAGATGGCGACGAATAACAGCAAACAAATAATGTCGGGCCGGCTCTGCTCAAACTCAAGAGGCCCGAGCCATCTTCCATAGAGGGCACACTTTTTGTATTTTGGAACGTTCGTATTGGCAATATGCTGTTTATATACAGGGTCCGCAAACGAAGCGTGGACGGAAGATTAAATCGTTATCGAAGAACTTATCAACAATACTAAAACAGTTTGAGATATTGGACTAAAAGCGGCATGTTTTAAAAATATTTTACATTATACAGGGTGGCCCAAAAACGCGTGACAGCATAAAGTTATATTTTTTTAAATGGGACACCCAGTATTTTATTGCATATTTAGGTTCGTATCACTATCGTTTATAAGTGCCTCAAATTTTATTTAATTTGGTTTTGTAGTTTCGGAGAAATAAATTAAAAACTAAAAAAAAAAGTTTTGCAGTCCTGAAAAAAAAAATCAAAAAAAACAATCCAGAACTATTTTTTTAACCTCAATATTGAGTGAAATTTATGACAAGAGGTCTAGAGATACTATGAATGTAATTGCGTTTATTCATTTTATACAGGGTGTTCATAATAAGCCTTCAAAAACCCAACATTTTAAAATAATTTTTCTCAAGTTTTTCAAATGGAACACCCTGTATATTATTTGGCTATTTGACGTAGAATTCTTAGACAATTTTTTTTTGTAATACCAGCATATAAGTTATATCCAGCCGTTTTCGAAATAATTATAATTATCATAAATTATGTTTTTTATATAGAGTTTTTAGTGGGAAATTTTGTTATAGGCGACTAGACTAATAATTGTAAACTAAAGTAAATGTTCAAAATAGCTTCCTTTCACTCTTAGAGTTTACCATATTTTAGTTATTTCGATATAAATTTTAAAAGCCTACATTTTTGCTACTTTTATTTATTTAATTTTATTTTTTATTCTTAATCGAGTTGCCATGATTTTTTTTGTTTAGATTGTCACTATGACAGCCAAATAAAATTATTTCATTTGTTTAGTCGTCGAAATTAAGTACTAACTTAGACAAAATGTCGAATTTTACAACTTTAGAAATGGTAAATATGATTTTCATACTGGGTGAATGTGCAAGAAATTGCCTCCTCACGAGCCGAGTATATTCTGAAAGATATCCAGATATTGAGAGAAAGCTGGAACCAGAAACCTTCGAGAAGTTGTTGCAAATGAACTTATGAATGTAAACCATTAAAAAGTTACCGCTAGATTTTAAGAAAAAGTAGCAAAAACTAAAATACGGTAAACTCTAAGAGTAAAAGGAAGCTACTTTGAATATTTACTTTAGTTTACAATTATTAGTCTAGTCGCCTATAACAAAATTTCCCAATAAAAACTCAATTTAAACAACATAATTTATGATATTTATAATTATTTCGAAAGCGGCTGGATATAACTTATATGCTTGTATTACAAAAAAAAATTGTCTATGAATTCTACGTCAAATAGCCAAATAATATACAGGGTGTTCAATTTGAAAAACTTGAGAAAAATTATTTTAAAATGTTGGGTTTTTGAAGGCTTATTATGAACACCCTGTATAAAATGAATAAACGCAATTACATTCATAGTATCTCTAGACCTCTTGTCATAAATTTCACTCAATATTGAGGTTAAAAAAATAGTTCTGGATTGTTTTTTTTGATTTTTTTATTCAGGACTGCAAAACTTTTTTTTTAGTTTTTAATTTATTTCTCCGAAACTACGAAACCAAATTAAATAAAATTTGAGGCACTTATAAACGATAGTGATACGAACCTAAATATGTAATAAAATACTGGGTGTCCCATTTAAAAAAATATAACTTTATGCTGTCACACTTTTTTGGGCCACCCTGTATAATGTAAAATATTTTTAAAACATGCCGCTTTTAGTCCAATATCTCAAGCTGTTTTAGTATTGTTGATAAGTTCTTCGATAACGATTTAATCTTCCGTCCACGCTTCGTTTGCGGACCCTGTATAAGTGGTTGAGGAGCGAGGGGTTTGATAGAAATACTGCAAATTGAGTGTTTTTCGAGTTGAACGACGGCATATATTTATCAGTTGTATTTTTTTTAGATGGGCTTCTCAGTTCGCCAAAAGATTTATTGACAATGTCGAGAAGCACACTTTAGTCAAGAAAGAGAAAATCAAGAGGGCAAAAGACACCAAAGAAGAAAATAAAATTTTAAGGGATGAAGCTGCTGTTATAAACTTGCATAATAATAGAGTAGGAAGAAAAGTAAGTTATCTATACCTGTAAGATGCTAATTACATTCAGTCTAATATTAAAAAGAAAAAAATTCTTAATAGGAAGTTATTATTAAATAATAAGTAATAGGAAGTGTGAAATTCGTCGATATACTAAATGAATGGCTATTATACCGAGTGATGAATCATTAAGTTGAATTTGAACATATGAAATGTTTTTTTCATTTTTGAGCTGGCTGGATATTGTACAGTGTGTTCTGCCAGTACTGACCTATGGGGCAGATACGTTGACGCTTACCAGGAAAATCGTGAACAAGCTGAGCGTTGCTCAGAGGTCTATGGAGCGATCAATGTTGGGATGATCTTTGAAGGATAAGGTGCCCAACACGACTATACGTCATAGAACGGGCGTTACGGATATGATAGAACGAATCGCAAACCTGAAGTGGAATTGGGCTGGCCATCTCGCAAGAGCATCGGATGGAAGGTGGTCAAAGCGCATCCTGGAATGGATGAATGACATAAAAAGAATCCGTACAAATTGGATGCATCCAGCAGGGGACCGGGCAGAGTGGCGTACACTAAGAGAGACCTATGTTTAGCAGTGGACTCTAGGGGCTGTTTGATGATGCTGATGATAGGAAAACTGCAGTATAACTTCTTGAAGAGACCGACATGGTAAACCTATGTGCCGAGTTTGAATACATTTTGGTGAGCTAATCCTAAGGCTATTCAATTAAATGTGATGTGACGAACAAAGCATGACACTAATAGTTCAGGTAATACAGCAAACACCAGCAACTAATTTCTATGATGCTATTGTCATGTGGCTTTGCCATCACGTTTAATTGAATATCTTAGGATTGGCGCACCAAAATGCATTCAAACTCGGCACATGAATTCACCATGTCGTCCCCTTCAAGAGGTTATAATGCTTCTATAAAAATGTAAAGGGGTGCCAATATCCAGCCAGCTCAAGAATTACATGGCCATTTCCTATGTTCAACTTAACGATGCATCACCCGATAGAAACGCCTTGTTCCTAGCTAAATTATAATGTTAACATTCTTATCGACTAGGTTATAAGTTCAGGTCTCCACACCCAATGCAAGTGCCATGGTGTATCCGGATCATGCAACATAAAAACCTGCTGGAAGGCGCTCCCGTCAATGCTCGAAATAGGCCGGGAGCTGCTACATAAGTACACTACCGCTCGGGAAATTTCGAGAACGGGGATCAATCGTCTGGAGAAGAAGGTGGGAACTTCCGATCAACTGGCCTATATTTCCAAGTCTCCGGATTACTGCACCAAAGATGAAAAACTGGGAAGTTTTGGAACTGTTGGAAGGTATAATTCTACTTAGGATAAATATAGCGTTCGTTTCTCTTTGTGGATGTGAATGTGTGTGTTTTGCCGAAATGATGTTTCAAAATAATAATACAGTAAATTTCAGCCTGGAAGTAGAAGAATTTTACTTTATAGCTGACATTTTGCTAACATAATTAAAATAAAGCCCAGGATAAGATTCAATGCGGCAACGAACGGTACGAATTGTCAATACGTTTTTATTCTACAGGCCAAATAAGGATATACCATCCAGCTAAGCTAATGAAGCTACTGTCTGAAGCTAGTCCATAATATCTTGTACTTAATATGAGCTGTATATAATGAACAAAAATATTCACAAAGTTACGGTTTAGTGAAATTTAAATAAATAAACTTCTGTAATATTTTATTTACTAGGCCAATTATAAATGTATCTGCTCTCAAGAGCTACAATGCTGTACAAATAAATCATCATTCCTCGTACTATACAGGGTGTTATGGAAATGACTTATTATATTTAAACCGGCAAATCCCGAGATGAAAATAAATTGAAGAAAAATAACCATAAATGGCGCTTTGAATTATTGTACCAAATATACCTACACTTTATATGAACTATCAAAATTTACGTGGCCGCTACTGAGGGCATTCGCAATCAATAGTTTATGGAGGCGGTATTGTCATATATTGCAACACATAATTGTAAACGCACGTGTTCAGTTTTTGACAACAAGACGTCTTTGCCCCGTGTTATCACTTCTTTTTCAAACTTTAAAAAAAATACTACAATTTTAAGGTACATACTCTCTTACCTTCGATCTTATAATCCGTTTTATAATTAAATTCCATAAAAAAATAAAACCCAAAAAGTATGTTTTGCAACAGAACCAACAATAGGTAAAATCACACAAATTTGAAATCACATCACAATATTTCTTATTATGAATTATTTCACAACTGAAAAAAATGGGGTAATAATAACTAACAAAACGTTTAAAATTCGTATACATCAAGCCCGTGGAACCCTCGACAGCATCATCCCATACCCGAGTCTCGAAACATACTGAAGCAACGATAGTCGCGCGCGGCAGGTATACAAGCAAGGGCGAAACATGCGATGTGATCTGGCAATACTGTTAGTATACTCTAGTGACCCACATTGTTGCTAACTAGATCCAGATGGAACGGCGCGACAGTATGTGGGTAAAAAGGGTTTTTACCTTAGTATTTAGATATTCGATTAAAAAAAAAGTATGTAGACTTTCTCTAGGACACCCTAGGAGTCACCAATTTAAATATAATAAGTCATTTCCATAACACCATCTATTCTAGAAGTGTTCAGCAATCCCATAGCTGAATAATGTAGAATGGTTTTAAGATCGGCATCAATGCACCAGCAGCGGCGTGTACGGTGGTTTTACAAATAACATACCACGACCCTACCCAAATACCTAAGCTCTTAAAAAGATGTTATTAATTATTACATTTTTCTCTGTAATACCTACTTAATATAACAAAATGTTTATTTAAAAATATTCATGCCCAAAACGAATTCGCTAATATCAATTTGATAGTGTAAGAACTAACCACAAGATGTTACAAATAAGTCTTCGACTTTTTATTATACGAGTTTACTACCTTTATTTTAACATGTAGAATCCCTCTTCAAGTATCCTGATCCATTATCCGAACACACTGTATTTTATAGCCATCTCAATATGGTTTGCGATATGGGTCAACATTTTTTTACAGGCAACTTTCAGTAAATCGGATTTTAAAAATAAATATTCTCAAAAACACCTATTAATTTTTTAATAGGTTTCTTATAGTATCTAATTAGAGGAATTATATATGTCCACGCAAAAGATCATCGTCACAAAGATCTTGGTCTATAGCATCGATTTTTTAATAATTTAACCCCCGTCACATGACTAATTTTACTCTACTGACTCATATAACGCCGATATTTGGAACTGAGTTATTTTAATCAGTTCTAACCATTTTTCTATTATTTATAACAGCCATGTCTTATATTGGCTTAAAGTTTAGAATGTTCCTTATAGAATATTAAAATACCAAGAAAATTGTTTATCTACCTAAGGTGTAAACGAAACTTGCACATCAAAATATATTTTCCCTTAATGGTTTATAAATGTTTAAAATATTGTATATAGCTTCGAATAACAAACCGTCACATCAACTTATCTCCGGTAACATTTTCATGCGTGACCGGTGTTACTGTGATCGGCGATAAAAATGCACAAATTTGTGGATAACAGCTAATACAAGCTATTTCTTAAACTTTTTTAGACTGAAATGAGTATCTGTAATCAAAAGAATGACTTCGTGCAGTAATTTTCCCTTAATTAAGACTGCTAGGTCCGAGTTAACCCTGTGACCGGCGATACAACATAAAAACATACGCCTGGTAAAAAGTAGGCAATGTTCTAGTTTATACCTAAATAAACATAATAAGGGACTTACCTAAACAGGAGCACGCTTTACGCAAATGCAAACACATACCGTCATATTTGTAAAACTATTAGGCCGACCTGTAGTGGCGTTATTTATAAACAGTTTCTGCCGTGGCCGGCGATACATGCAGTTGCGGGGACGGAACTTCTGGTTAATAATTGGGTTAGAAGAACTAAACTGTTGATCTTTGAACATTATTTTTTCAATACAAATTGTAGTAAGAGTGAAAATTATTGATATATAAAAGTAACTTTAGTAAAATGACGTGAAATATAAAAGGGTAAAGTAAGAAATTATTGACTGGGGACACGTGACCGGCGATACATTTTTAAATTCAAATTTTAATACTGCAGCTATAATCGAAAAAAAAAACCTTTTAAAATTGCTTTCTAATGCAGGAAGTAACATATATTTCGCAAATTATAATCCTTTCTATAGGCAAATAGTTTATTTTAGTTAGTTCTATGCTAAGGACTGAAAGTTGCCTGTAAAAAAATGTTGACCCATATGATAGATTCTCTGGCACGATTTGCAGCCTACTGTTTAACTTATGAACGAAAATGGTACCGAACAATACAAAAATCAAGATTTGTTTAGTTATAAAATTTTACTGTACGGTGTGGAATTAAAACAAAGAGATTCTTTACAATGGTAAACATTATGCCAGAAGGTATACCCTGTCCGTACTTTCTTTAATAACATATTATCTATTATTTGTCTGACATCTGACATCTTAAAATTGGACATATTAAGTCCACACACCACATTTTTAATGATAATGTTGAAAGGAGGCAGAAAAGTGGTTGGTTTTACCAAGATTTATTACCGTTAATTATAGATAATCAGCATCTTGGCCGTTTTACAAAAACTAGATGAGGTTTACGGTGTGGTATTTATTCGTGTGAAACAGCCGAATTAAAATTCCTTCGTGGTTGTATTGTTCTCTCGAGTAATGATTAGGATTAAATAACAGGAACAAATAAGCATACCGTAACCGTAGTTATTTGTAACACAATATTTTACCTTAAGGTGCATTTACACATTCATGGATTTAGTGCCGCCAATAAAAACTGGCGCACCAGTAAATAAAATTAGCAAGTGTAAACATCGACTTGAATAAAAATTTATTTTTGTGATGACAAATTCGTACAGAAAATCAAGACTTGCAAGTGTAAAAAAGAGCATTTACACATGCATGGATTTAGTGGCGCCAGTGGTCGCACCATTTCTATTTGCACGCCAGTTAAGGTTTACACTTTGTTGAGAAAACAAAAATAAGTGGCACGCCAGTTTTATTTTTAAAATGTTTTTCACAGTGCGCACTATTTCGAGTGAACTTTCCGAAGCCTGTAAAACAGCAGCTGAACTTTTAGTGGAAAAAAGATAAAAGAAATACCGAAAAAGAAACGACGAAAAGGCCGTGCCTGGATTAAATCATGGATTGATCGTCGACCTGCTTCGGGTGCTTCTACAAAACTTCTAGTAGAACTCGCAACAGAGGATCCTGCAAGCTATAAAAACCATCTTCTACCAACCAACTATATAAACTACAATCAACAAAAATTAGAAGCGCAACCTAAACGAAAAACTGGCGAGCGGTCGCTGACGTGCAAGCACTTGTTTACACTTGCAAGTTTTGATTTTCTGTACGAATTTGTCACCACTGGCGCCCGTGATTTCAGAAGGATGCTGACTTTTTTGATCTATGCATGCAAAAATATTTTTTTATGCAGGTCGATGTTTACACTTGCTAATTTTATTTACTGACGCGCCAGTTTTTATTGGCGCCACTAAATCCATGCATGTGTAAATGCACCTTTAGTTCCGGTTTTGCTTACAGTGAATAATGTTTCTAGGAAAAAAATATTCATATACACAAAAAAGAGTTACTTATTTAATAAAATACTGTGTCCGAATAAATGTTAGCTTTTGATACGCTAAGACATATGTTTTCTAAATGAGTATTTTAAATTATTACAGTAGGAGACCAAAAGATTTCAATTATCCATTAATTTTCGAAATCAAGGAATTATTTCACATTTCGAGAATATACAGTGTGTGTATAAAGTTTGGAAACGGCTTAATAACTTAACGATTTAGTGGCATGTTTAAATTAAATTTGGTACCGGTCAGGCGCCGAGTAACGATATTGGCGTTGTTTCAAGCTGTTTAGTATTCCCGAAAATCAAACTAATTTTAAGTTTTTATATATAACACCCTGTATATTTTTCATTTATAGTTTATACGTTATATTTGTTACACTTTTGATATAGCATACTTTGTTCCTAATATCAGTAATTTTCGAAATAACGAGTATAATTTAATTTAATTATTAAATATACTATACTAAAAATCCGATATTTAGTTTTGCTGACGATAACACACTTATCTCATATTTCTCTTTGAATGCGCAAACATCGGCTGCCGGCGCACATCTTCGCAGACAGCATGAAGTATCACGCCTCAACAAAGACCTGGAAGAAATTTTGGCTTGGGGTGGTTTAGTACTCCTCGAACTTCATTATTTAAGAATTCTTTCATCTGGAGGACTTCATCATTATGGAACGACCTTCTCTACAATTTCCAGTTTACTCGAAGCGTCAGACAGTTTTTCGAATAGTGGCTTTTGAAATTTGATTTCGGTTTGGAAATGACTCATTAAATATAGTTTTAACCTCTTCGTATCGCCATATCCATTCCCAATAACTGTCAGTTAAATACGTTTTTGCATGTAAAAATAACAGCTCTGATGACTTTACGTCAAAATGGAGTTTTATTTAATAGGAAGTAAAACACAATTTCATGTAAAAATAGCAGCTTTCATTAATTCGAAAAGTACTAATATTAGGAACAAAGTATATTATATCAAAAGTATAACAAATGCAACGTAGAACCTATAAATTACAAAATATACAGGATGATACATATAAAACTTAAAATTCGTTTAATTTATAGACAAACTAAACCGCGGGCAACAAATTTTTGAGAATTCGTATGTCCGGTTATACCGGAAGTCGGTGTCAACCTTGTTTATTTTAAATGGAACACCCTATACATTTTTGGATTCTACGCAAGATTCTAACCAGATTTTGTATATCATGTATACCTAAATATAAGCGTGTTTGAAATATTTAAGTTTTTAGGTCAAAAATTACGTTTTCAGACCTTAAAATAATTTTCCCTATAAGGAAACCTTTATTGCTTAATTTGGGTTGGATTCCCAGTTGAAAAGGACCTGATTTAATAATTTTTTTGTAATATTTTGATAACTATTAATACAGAGTGTTAAAAAAGGAAAATTAAAAATGAAATTGAGAAAACTGCAAAACATTTAATTAAATTAACAAATAATAACCATGCTGGCGCCCTAAATTATACAAACGAAAATTATTTAAACTGATTTATTATTTATGGAAAATATGATAAACTAATATCAATAACATTATTTCTTTAGGATTTGACGGTTTTTCAACGCCGGCATAGCCAACTGAACTAAAATCCCCAGCAAAATCGCAATATAAAAATATTAAATTGGCAATATTTCGAAAACTACAAATTTTCGGAATAGGCAACCTTATAAAAACTTATTCTTATTTTTAATGCTAAATAGAAAATAATTATAAAATTTGATGGTTTCCATTTAAAAATGTAGATTTTTTTGTATAAAAATCTATTAAAGCAGGTCAGTTTCAGCAAGAAATCCTAAACAACCAACCCAAGTTAAATAATATCTTAATCCTTAAAAATTATTAATTAATTTAAGGCATGCAAATGTCATATTAGACATAAAACTTTAAATATGTCAAACACTTAGGTATAGGATATAATATACAAAATCTGCCTAGAATATTGCGTAGAATCCAAAAAGTAATAATATACAGGGTGTTCCAATAAGCAAGTTGCAACCGGCTCCCGTTATATCCGGAAGTGCCCCCATATTAAAAATATTTTAGCCGAGTTGCCCCTATGAACATAACTGTCCAATTTTCAAGATTTTCCGATGTATGTATATAGTTTTTCATATACAACGTGTCCAAGATAAGGAGGGCCAGTACAGGGATCTCGGAAACCGTAAGAGATACAAAGTCGGTTAAATGGAGGTAAAGTTGCGCATTTACGTGCCTAATAATATGCCGTTTAGAAAGTTTTAAAATTCCTAGTAGTTTCAGAGATATCCGAAAAAAAAACGAAATTCTGAAAAATCGTTTTATTTTTTCTGGGTTTTTTGAGATCGACTTCTAAAGTAAATTGCACTTTTGCATTGCCACTTTTTCCGCTCTATCTAACAGCGTTAATTGTTTTGTAATCCGACGAGTCGAAGGGCCATTATCAACCTTCTTTTTTTAAATACGGTCCTGTTTTCCTGATATTGGAATTTGAGAACTTTTTCTCCCGAATGCAACGATGTATGACACATTGTGGTTTAATGATGTTTCGAGGGTTTTTTGAACAATATCAGGAAATTTTTGGATACGGTCCTGTATTTCTCCTAATTATATAAATAATATCTCATAAGTAAGCTCTAAATTTTTTACTTATGTTGGACTAGTTCAATAAATAACAAATAATTTAAAAATATACCACAAATAAGTGAACAAATATCATTCCAAAACAGTAATAAAACGAACAACGAAAAAAGTAAGGAACTACATAATCAGGTGTTCAAAATGATTTCCATTATTCTCCGTATCCCAAAATTTCCTGATGTTGTTCAAAAAACCCTCGAAACGTCATTAAAACACAATGTGTCATACATTGTTGCATTCGGAAGAAAAAAGCTATCAAATTCCAATATCAGAAAAACAGGACCGTATTTAAAAAAAGAAAGTCGGCCCTTCGAAGACGACTCGTCGGATTACAAAACAATTAACGCTGTTAGATAGAGCGGAAAAGGGCAATGCAAAAGTGCAATTTACTGTAGAATTCGTTCGTTTTTTTCCGGATTTCTCCGGAACTACTCGGAATTTCAAAACTTTCTAAACCGCATATTATTAAGCACGTAAATGCGCATCTTTACCTCCATTTAACCGACTTCGTATCTCTTACGGTTTCCGAGATTCCTGTACTGCCCTCCTTATCTTGGACACGTTGTATTGATCGAGGCAGTTCCCGGTGGGACATTTTGTATTAATACAGTCGAATAATGCATGGAAGCCACAGTATATTTAAGGAACCTTAATTTTTTTTCAGGCATTGCAACGTTTCCTCAAACACTCTGGACAGCTGTAGGATATTATGTTGCGGTCGAGGATACAGAACCGTAGTAGAAGAAAAAATCGAAAGATGTCAGTGCAAATTTTACAATTGTTGTTACGTTAAGTGCAAAATTTGTCGAACGATGACGCAAGTGTACGAGTGCTTGTAAATATGCAACGATTATTTATAATACAGTGACCGGCAAAAAGTTGACCACATGTGGGAATCTTTTTTGTTATAAAGATATTTAAAAAAAAATGTTTATGCCGATTGAGCCTCTACATATTTGGCAACCCAAAAGCTTCAATTTTCCATTCAAACGAGTAGTCTAAGTCTAAAACCGAAGGTTACCAATCATGCAGACGCAATCGGCGTAAAATTTGTTGTAAATATTTTAATAATAAAAAAGTTTCTCATACGTCGCCAACTTTTCGCCGATAAGTGTATAACCATATAATATGAGCCTTATGCAAATAGATGCTTTAAATAGGCTAAGCATTGGCACTGCCCTGTATTGTTATACATACATTATCTGATAATGATTATCTTAAGATTAATTGAAGGATATTCCGAAACAACACCCTAAGACCAAAAATTTATGGTAAACTTCCCGGAACTCTCTTACATTGTTAATAATTTGGTTATTCATGTTTCTGCTCAAAGATGCTTACTTTAGAAGATAGTTTGCTTGCTGCTTAAAGCACAATGAGCATGCCAAACTAGTACTGTATGCTCCCTGGATGAAACAATAAAATCTACAAGAAAAATTCCATTTCATATTCGAAATTACTTTAACCTTTGAATATTGAGGGTTAAAGAAAAACAGATCAATGTAAATATCTAACAACTTGTATTGTAACCTGAACAAACGCTTGGTTTACATGGATTTCGGTCTATCTCAGACATACCGCGTTAGATATCCGTGCGCTACAAAACGAACCGCCCGCTGAACTCGCGTCGATATGGGAGTTCATCGCATTATGAATTGGTCGTATCTATCCGTCAATTCAAAGTATTAACCAACGAGTCGTATGAAAGAAAAAAAAACAATTTGTTATACAGGGTAGCCAAGTGAAAAGAAAACAAACCCGGTTTTTCATATTTATCGCCGCTAAAAAAAAGAACGCTTCGACACTTTTATCTTGTGTCGATCGGGGAAATATTTTGTTAATATTTTCTTCACCCCTAAAATTTTAAATGGAAATAGGAGCCATCATTTAAGGCCATTAAATCCTTTTTTATCGCCCCCTAGTTCTTTTGTTATTTGGATTAGTACTTTTTAAGAAAATACCATTTAAACGTCATAATCCTTCAAAATTAATATATGAAGACCTGAAATAAAAACCGGGCTAAGTGCCAAAAATTTAAAAATTGTGTTAGAACTTGAAAACAGTGCTAAATGCCATCGCCAACAACCTATAAAACGTGCTATGTGCCAGGATTATCGTAAATGTTTTTTCTATCCGTTGAAAGATGGCGCGCGGTGTAAGTCCAGCACGCCGAATTATTTAAACCGAGCTAAGTGCCATCTGTGCATCAGCTGTGATTTTAACAGTGAATGTTGTGATTTTCTGCTTGTTATATATGTTATATTAGCGATGGAAAACGTACGTGAACAAAAGAAAAAACGAAAAGCCGGTGAGGGTAGTGTACAATTTGATAAGAAAATAAAAAGAAGTCAAGGTTTGGAGTATGTGGATAACAGACGAGACATTGTACTTGCCCAGGTCGAACCAACTGCAACGGTAAGCTAACTTATAACTTAAATGTTTATTTTAACTAATTCATACTTTTTTGCTTTCTTTTAGAATACATGCAAGTGTAGATATAAATGCAATAAAATCCCACATGGCCAAAAAGTAACCCTTTTCAAAGAATTCTATGCTTCAGGCGATAATGTAAAACAAAATTCATATTTAATGGGACTTTTGAATGTATGTCCTGTTAAGAGAAGACGACATGGTAACTATGTAAATTCAGAGGAAAGCCGAAGGCAAGCAACAGTCTATTTTACCGTACCAAATGGATTCGGAGATGTTGTGCAAGTATGTAAACAAACTTTTTTGCACATCTTTGGGATAAGTAGAAGGCGAGTTGAAACTCTCGTTAGAGCAAGGAAAGAGGGACGTGTTACTTATATCGAACGCAGAGGAAATAAAACTGAACACAGGAAATTTTCAACATTTTCGGACAATGATCTTGTAATCCAAGATATTTCGTCATTTCCTAGAGAAGAAAGTCACTATGGAAGATCAAAGAGCCAAAAAGAATACTTAAGCCAAGATTTAAATATTAATAGACTGTATCTAGCGTTCAAAACTTCTTATCCTAACTCTAACATATCCTACCGCTTTTACTATACAGTTTTTAAACAAAAGTTCAAAAATCTAAGTTTTCACCATCCCCGTTCCGATACCTGCGCAACTTGCGATTTATTGAACATGAAATTGAAAGGTAGCAATAATGAAGATGCAAAGATAAAATTAGAGCTTCATCACAGGCAGGCCGAAAAGGCAATGAAAATTATGAAAGAAGATCATTGTGCATCTCAACTTCCATCCAGTGATACCTGTACTATTTCTATGGATCTCCAACAAGTACTTTCTCTCCCAGCGTTAACTCATAGGCAAATGTTTTATTTGCGACAGCTGTCATGTTACAACTTTGGTCTCCATGTTGGTGACACAAACAAGGGAAATATGTACTTATGGCACGAAGGAATTTCTGGGCGTGGTGGTAATGAGATCGCATCGTGTATTTTGAAGGCTATTACTAGTGGTATAACAAGAAAACAAAAACTGACAGTGTGGAGTGATAATTGCGCGGGACAGAACAAAAACAGGATGACGATTTTTTTGTGGATTTACTTGGTAACGAAAGGATATTTTCAAGAAATAAATCAAAAGTTTTTGGTGTCAGGCCATTCGTTCTTATCCTGTGACAGGGATTTTGCGCACATTGAAAAAAGGAAAAGGGTTGAAAAATGTGAAGTGCCTTTTGATTTAGTTCGACTGATTGCCACAGCAACCCCAAACAACCCATTTATCGTTACTATGATGCAAGCTGATGATTTCTCCGATTTCAAGGCTGCTGCCGATATGACTGTAAACACATCAAAGATCCAGATTTCAAAAGCTAAGTGGATTTGTATTTCCGCTGACAATCCTGGTTTGGTTAAGATCAGACAAACTTTTAATCCAATGGAAGCCTGGGCATCAGTGAATGTTCTCAAAAAAAATATTAATATCCAAAGGATTAGAGGCATGAACATTCCGCCTCTGAAATGTGAAAATCAGATCAAGACCAAAAAAAAAACTGATATTGAAGCGATATTACCATTCGTAAAACCTGAAAATAAGGAATTCTACCAAAACCTATTAAACTAGTTCTATGCTTTTTTTAGTTTTTATGTAATAATAATAATAATAATAATGCATACCTAATGCTTGTAGGCTTACAATAAGCTGTTGTGTATTGTTTTTCCAATAAAATGTTACGTTCAAATGATTTTTCTTTCAAACATACTTATATCTTTATATATTTTTGACCGTAAATGAATTTTATCTATTTATCATGTTCCACTTTTTATGTTATGGGCTATGGCACTTAGCACCTTTTACAAAATTCTACCTCAATTATTTTTTTGGAGGCAGATTGTATATGTACCTAAAATTTCATGTCGATAGGATTACAGAACGTATATAACAGTATGCGTCAACATTTTTTAACTCATATTTGAAGCACAATATATTGTCATAAGTAGAAAAAGTCGATTATCTCTAAACTACAATTTTGGCACTTAGCCCGGTTTTTATTTCAAGTCTTCATATATTAATTTTGAAGTTGAAAATATAAGAAAACGAAGAAAACATAATTCTCCTATGCGATACATACAAGCATGGGCGTCGTTAAGAAAGTTTTGTAGGGGGTGACAATGATAAAATGAGCAATTTTATAAACTTAAAAACCAGGACGCCAGTGGTAGCAAAAAGGGGAAATGCCCGCTGCAGGCGAAATGTTTTACGGACCACGCACACCGAACAAACCCAAAATACACACCTAAATTTGGTAAATAATTTATAGTAAATACTAGAAAAACCGATGCGGTAAGGTGCGAATTCAGATAATTTGACAGAAATTTTGACGAATTCTCATTATACTTAATTTAAAAAGCGCGACATTTTTACTTAAGTCACAACAGACGAACGAAAGTAATTTTTTTTTTGTGGAGTTTTCCTTTTTGTGATGAATTTTAAGGACTTTTAAAATGATCCCTGTTTTACGTCCCAACAAACCAAAAAATATCTCGATATTTATTTTAAGAAACATTGATTGGTATGCTTATTTGTATTTTAATGAAAAATATATGCAATAATTTCACCGTAAAAAAGTGCATTGTTTCTTAATACTACAACGAGATCTCCTGAGTGTCCTGGCCAGTTGTAGTTCGTATTTCCCGCATAAGTTTTTATTTATTTTAAACCAAAAAAGATACTCTCGATTGAGACGGACGTAATGGATTTTTAAGTTCAATTTTCAGTTGAACAGAATCAAACATTTTATATTGCTTCAATAACCAGTCAAATAGTTCTTGCGAAGACAATTTTGAATAGGATTAAAATGTATTTTTGGTCATTAAATCGAAAAAATGTAATTCACAAATGTCAAAAAATCTAGGTTTAACTTAATTAATAACGGTGCCTAAAATTTCTTTATATAGGAGTTTCGGATCCGCTACCGCTTCGATTTTTCAAAGACACTATCACACAATGTGATGTGCCGCGAATATACAGGGTGTACGCTAATTAATGGAACATGGAAAAACCACAGACTCCTTACGTAAAAATATTACGATTTAATTAAACCCGAACAAATCCGAAAGTTGATATTAAATAAGATACAGGGTGTTAAAGTTAAAACTTTATTTTTGTTTTTCTCTATTAACTTTGACAGAAACCAACGGTTTTTTACCAAAGTTGGCAATTATTATTTTTTAGGACGAGAAACTGATTTCTTGATGACATTTTAATGTACCATGTAGGGGGCGCTGTCTGCGGCATTTTTTGCACATTTATTAGGTCATAACTTTTTTGTGCCTCAGTGTATTTAAGTTTTTAATGAAAATTATATTTTTCCTATATTTATTACGTAAAAAAGGTATACTAATTTCAGGTCGCCCAGAGTTACCGTTTCGGAGATATTTACATTTAAATTGTCTAGTGCGTTAGCTAAGGCAAGCAAATAATATTTTGTTACTTCTTACCAATTAACTTTTACATGATAATTAATCTTCTAGTAATCTTAATTGGTAATAATAAATACAACAATTGGATTGTTCGGGTTTGTTCTTTAACTTACTTTAATTTTAAAAAAAGACCCTAGAGAATATCGTGTCGAAAGAAACCAACAGCAATGAAAACACAAACTTACGATAAACTCAAAAATGAAACATTTCCTGTTCCATAGCAACTGCATCTCTAAATTTCATTTGCTTTCTCATAGGTTACTTTGCAAATTAATAGTAATTGGTCAGGGTGCACTAACAATTTAGATGCAAATATCTCCGAAAAGGTAACTCTGAGCGACCTGAAATTAGTATACCTTTTTTACGTAATAAATATGAAAAAGTATTAATTTCATTAAAAACTTAAATATACTGAGGCACAAACAAGTTATGACCTAATAAATGTGCAAAAAATGCCGCAGACAGCGCCCCCTACATTGTACATTAAAATTTCACCAAAAAATCAGTTTCTCATCCTAAAAAAACCATATTTGCCAAATTTTGTTAAAAACCGTTGGTTTCTGTGAAAGTTATTAGAGAAAAACAAAAATGAAGTTTTAACTTTAACACCCTATCTATATATCTCAGTTAATATCAACTATCGGATATAGGTAAGTATAATTAAATCCTAATATTTTTGCGTAAGGAGTCTGTGGTTTTTCCATGTCGCATTAATTAGCGGACACCCTGTATAGCAGCTTCGGATACGCTACCGCTTCGATATTTTCGACTATCCCACCATGTACCGCCACGAATATCGAATTTACTTTAGACTTTAAAAATACGTAACACAAAATTGAGAAAAAAATAGAAAAAACATACTAACGATATAAAAGATTATTGATGTATAAAGACAACTTCGGGGGGGGGGGGGGGGGGGGGGGGTTCGGCAGGGTCAAGTGCCTCATCTTGCCCCTGCCAAACGACGCCCATGCATACAAGATACACGTGCTAAAACAGTTTTGTCTTAAAAAATGAGGCATATTTCTTCATTGACCCAGTATATAGAACTCTGACAAAAACGTATACAGGATATTAATTTCATTTTGTATGTTCAAATGTAGCGACTTCTCTTTAAAAAAAATTGTATCTTCCTTATTTGAAGCGAACGATCAAAAAATAGTTTCCAACATGAATCCACAATAAACATAGAGTTAGTATTTAGAAAAGATGAATGCAGTCAGAATATGTATGTTGCTTTGTTATAAATATAATAATCAAAATCCAACAAATTTGTTAACGCAGTGGTGTATCCATGGAAAAGGCCGAGGGGGGCATGCCACTGCGATGACTTATGGATAACGAATCATTGTAATTATTCAGACAGTCGCCTTTATTACGTACAATTACTGTATAGTTTAACGCATAAGTAGTATCTGGAATAAGAAAAGTTAAAACTAAAACGTTTAATTAATTTTAGTTTTTTTAATTAGAGTCCTTCGCTGAAGGGAAGCCTGTGTAAACTTGCAAAAGATGTGACCTGAATGCGAAATGAATCTAATGAAATTATCTGACGAGGGATAATTTTCGTTTTTCGAATCGAAGCCAATTTGGACTATACACGGTGGGCGAAAAAAGTGACCACATTATTATTTCAAATATTTTGTAACAAAAGCATGAAATATTTACATAAGTACAAGTTCTCGTAAAATTAATTTAAAAGTAATAAGGTCGAATTAGAATATCATACAGGGTAGGTTAAAATATGAAGTTACTACAGGGTGTTATGGAAATGACGTATTATATTTAAACCGGCAATTCCTGAGATGAAAACAAATTGAAGAAAAATATCCAAAAATGGTGCTTTAATTTAATATGCCCTGTATATGGCCTTATGTCAAACCAAAAATTACCACGTGGTGACCCTGTGCGAAAGGTAAACACAGCAACATATAGCAGTGAATCTTGAACAGTGTTGTCATATCTTCAGGGTAAACTCTTGAGAAAGTCGATAACCGTTTCAAGTTGTTTATTCTTCAGGGTACATTATTATAAACTTTTACGTTCAGTTCAGTTCAGTTCGCTGGGAAACAATCTCTGATTTATAAACTTGAACTGACTCGAACGAACCGCCGCGGAGTTTATAAATGGTAATGTATGTTCTCATTTGTTCAATTCGTCAGATCTGGACAACTTAAAAGTTTATAAATGCCACTTACCCTTTAGAAAAAAAAATGCAATTTTATTTACCTTTTCGGACTTATTTAAAACCAACTTAATTTATAAAAAACACCATAGTACTCACATCACAAAATCACATTAGTTTTCGCGTCACAACACATCTAAGTACCGTTCAATCTGAATTAGTATTTTAAAGTGCTAATGTGTAGACAAAAATACGCTCTTATTGTCTGGGAAATAAGGTATTTAACATCTAAAAATTTTTTAAATAAATAACACGTTGGTTCTCTCGATAGATATCGGCCGGCTTCTTTAAACAGCTGATTTGGGACAATCGAGCTAATGTTTAAAAATACAGCGTTGCCACTTTCGATGTTTTATAAGCGACTATCATAAATTGCCGAATTTCCTTCTGTAATAGTACTTTCCTGTATAATTATAGTCTCGGAAATAGCAACCGCGCTGGCTAGAGTAGCGGAGAGTTCTCGGAAAGAAAGTTCGACTGGTCCGAAGATGGACTAGACCATTATTTTCATAAGGGTAGTTCCTGTCAATCTTTAGTAAAGGGTTAATGGCCCATAGAAATTAGCGTTTTTATTATTTCTATTGCGAAATGATTAAGTGCTCTTGTTCTATATGTGTGTTATTGTAAAGTGTAATATGCGTTAGTGTTGGGGTTTAGTGATAAGCTTATTATGCACTCCCACACTATCATCAGGACACGTGATGAGCATAAATTTTTCCCATAGAAAAAAGTACTGAAAGTGTCTGTGCCTTGGATTCCTTAATCGCGTCCTGGATTTACTTTCTAAGTAAGCTAAATATTTATTTTTATAAGGAACTAAAGTTTTACACTCTTAAACAATTTGGCAACCTTGTGCTTGAACATCTGTTGATTAATCAGCTGGGCAATGTAATATGTTCATATATGAAAGTGTCGAGGAGTTGTGTGTGGGTTTAGGGGTGAATTAACCCACTTTTTAAACGTTCGATTTAAAAAAAATATGTAGCGCTTCTCTAGGGCACCCCAGGAGTCACCCATTTAAATATAATACGTCATTTCCATAACACCCTGTATAAACAAGTCGCAAAAATAAGTTCTTTCTTTTTTCAAATAATTGGGACTTTCATGTCCTCTTATATTCTCAACAAAAAAAGAGTTTTTCAGATGGTTTTTAATTTCAAGCATTTATGACTAATTTTATGAGCAAATGTTTCTAGCAGTTAATATAAGAATTTATAACTGAATAAAAGAAAAGTAGTTCATCTTTAATGTGAAAAATATTAGTAACATTGAAATTATAGTAATAATAGTGTTGGGAAAAACCGATGATTTTAATAATCGAGTACTTGATTCTCGAGCGATTTTCATAATCGAGTGAATCACTCGAGCGATTAAATCACTTGAATTTTTTATGAATAAGAAGAATGTGTCGATAAAACGCCAGGGGTTGTTTTTGTAAGTTTTACAAGTTTAGTGTAGAGTTTTTATTAAGCAAGAACAGTTGGTTCTGATTTTTTTTAAAATTACATGCTTTAATTTTTTAAGAATTTACAATCGCCGCTGGCTAGCCAGTCAAAACATTTTTTCGCCTGAATTTATAACTAAAGTATTTCCTATCGAGCGAAAAACTGCTCGAATGATATACGTCGGAATCAAGCAATTTCAATAATTCAGTACTCAAGCGGTTTTTCGCTCGAACGATCACAACACTAGTAATAATAATCTATCAAATTATTTGAAAAATTGTTCAATATAATCATATAGTATATTACAAGACCTATGAATTTAATCAATTAAACTATCCAACATATTTTTTGCATGATCTTGCTTGGAAAATAGTTGAGTGCGCAATAATCGTGGTCTCGGGTTTTTATGTTAAAATTATTGTGCATGAAACTATTTGCCAACAAGCCCAATCATGGCAAAAGTATTTGGATAGTTAATCCATTTAAATTTATAGGCGAGTAGTATACAGTTCTTATTTGACCCTGCCCTGTATGATATTCCAATTCGGGCTTATTACTTTTAAATTGATTTTATGAAAACTTATTCATCTGTAAATATTTCCTAGAAATTTAAAAATGATTTTAATCAATAAAATTATTAAGAAAGAATAATGGGGTCACTTTTTCGGCCTACCGTGTATTTCTAGTTCCAAAAAAGAGTATTATTTCGTGGAAAATAATATTCCATAAAAAGTTGCAAAATTTTGAGCAACGAAATAATTCAAACAGCGCGACAAATATATTTTTGACTAGGTGGGTAAGATACAGTTATAATTTTGATTTTGAATATGATTTAGGTTATTTTCTAGACTGGGGAAAGTAAAATAAAAAAATAAAAATATTATGTAAAAAAACTTAAAGCGCTGGTAAGTGAAAAAGTGGAATCAGTATTTGTAATAATAATTTATTATTGTATTTATAGGTAATTTATAAACTACTTATTGTTATTAATATTATCATTAATTTAAGTAATTAAGTTGATTTTAAAAAAATTCTAATTCCATTAAATTCCATATCGTTCATAATGTGTTTATTTTACTTGAAACAAACAAGGACCTATTGAGTTAAGAATTACTATTTTTTTTTCCACCAACAATACGTAAATTTAACACACAAATACTGAAAAACAACAAAGAATTTTATTTAACAATAATGACAACAATGAAGGCTGTTAATCCGGTAGTGTCAAACGTGAAAGCAGGTATGAAAGACGGCCGTTCCAATAAGGGCTTTATAAAAAGTACGTTCCAAACGCTCGAATGCGACGTAATGTCTTTGTCTAATTAACAGAAAAGGAGAAAGAAAAATTATACTAGTTTTCAGAGCTCCCCGATTGTTTTCTGGAAAATTGTTTACAACCTACCTAAGCATGTGACTTGTTTATTCTTCAAAGACTGTGAACCAGAGCCTCCTTGATTTAAGATCCTTGGTTTAAAGACTGATAACAAACTATAAAAATTCATAAGAGGGGCAGTAGCACCCCGTGTTATTTATTGCTGGCCGATAGATATTTGAACAGTCCACATTCCGCAGAACTAGTAGACTTAAGGTATTTATTTTTATTTTTCTAAAAATATTTATACATAATTTAAAAATGTAAATAATACCACTTATCGACAGTTCACAACAGTTAAGCTTAACAAAAAAAAAGTACTGTACATAATTAAATTTACATCATTTACGTATCCTATAGCTCCGAATGTATATCAGTCGTATCTGTAATAAAATGCAATAGTTAATAAATATATGATTTAACAAGTTGTTTAATTTTTGTTACAAAGTATATTGTAATTGTAATTTTTTTTACCGCTGCTCAAAGTGAAGTACACGGTGTCCCATTTAGGGTATCTCCGTAATTGTTAGTGCTATCAAAAAAGTAATGTAGGTGTCATGTGCTCTTTTTAGGTCAAACTTAGAATGGTCAAATCAAAATTTGAAAATTTTCGCTCGCTTAAGAGATACGGGGAAAAATCAAAAAATTGACAATTTGAAAATTACCCTATATTTTCTTAGTGAAAAGAGATACATAAAAATGTTTCATACCGAAGTTTCTTTATATTGATTGTTGAATAATCTGCCGTTTTCAGAATAAGTATACGGGGTCAGGTATGAAAGTTATCGGACCTAACCTCATTTTTTTTAAATAGAACACCCTGTATATTTTGATCTAAAAAGATACTAGTTTAAATTCTCCTTTCAAAAATATAACACACCATGGATGATATTGGTTTCCTAGGCGATTTATTTAAACTTTATTACTTTGAAACGATATAAAATATTCAGATTAAGGTAAAAAATAACGGGAATCATCGCAAATGTTGGTAATATGTCCTTAAATGGTTACCGTCTTTCCGGATAGCGAACAAAATATACATTTTGTAGTTTTTTCAATTTCAACTGACATCATTACAAGTAAGTAAGTAATAAACATCACTACAACTAAGTAAGTAATAACGTTTAATAAATCGCCTAGGAAACAAATATCATCCATGGGGTGTTATATATTTGAAAGAAGAATTATAATAGTATATTTTAGCGACTGAAAATATATAGGGTGTTCCATCTAAAAAATTTGAGGTTAGGTCCGATAACTCTTTACCTGACCCCGTATACTTATTCTGAAAACGGCAGATTATTCAACAATCAATATAAAGAAACTTATGTATGAAATATTTTTCTGTATCTCTTTTAACTAAGAAATTATAGGGTAATTTTGAAATTGTCAATTTTTTTGTTTTCCCCCGTATCTCGTAAGCGAGCAAAAATTTTCTAATTTTGATTTTACGATTTTAAGTTTGAACCAAAAAGAGCACATGACACCTACATTACTTTTTTGAAAGCACTAACAGTTTCTTTTTTTTTTTTTTTTTTTTTTATTTTTATGATCAAACACAAGCACTATAGGAAAAATCATTTAGGGCACTCTGGGAGTGGTGCGTGTGCGCAAAAAGCGATTCACGTTGGTTTTGAATCGTTGGAGGTTATATTCGTTGGGAAAAACGACCTCGGGAAGGTCGTTCCACAAGGATGAAGTCCTCCAGATGAAAGAGTTCTTAAATAGTGAAGTTCGAGGAGTACTAAGCTTAACCACATATGGATGGGCAGCAGTGGTTCGTCGTGTATTTCTGCTATTCGTCGCTCTGGGCGGAATTAAGAGGGCAAGGTCAGCCGAGCCCTTTCCATGAAAATATCTGTAAAAGAGAGTCAAATCCCCAACCTGTCTTCGATGTTCTAGGCTGTCGAGGTTCTTCGTCAGCTCGTGGTCTCCGATCAGACGAATAGCCCTCCTTTCGATGGAATCCAGTAGCCGAAGAGTATGTTTGGGTGCAGAGCTCCAGACATGAGAGCAGTATTCTAGTGATGGTCGAATCTGGGCTTTGTATAGTGTCAAAAGTTGTTGAGGTGTGTACAACTTTCTGGTTCGGAAGAGTACGCCAAGCTTCTGAGAAGCTATCTTGGCGATTGCCACAACGTGGTTATGCCAAGACATATTTCCTCCCAGATTGACGCCCAGCAAATTAATAGATGAAGCCAGTGGGATTGAGTGTCCGGCCATGACTATTTCCGGTTCTGTAATGTTGACCTTACAGTTACGGAGATACCCTATAAAAGTGTCGAAACTGGGACACCCTGTACTTATAATATTTTTTAACTTACCATTCGCGGCTTTAAAGGACGTTCGTCGATAATAAGTTGACAGTATTTGATTTGCATTCCTTTAAATATGACATTAAAACGCAGTTTCGCTTTATGTTATAAACTGCGATTTTATTGATTGATGCGAATTGTACAAGTTATGGCTGGCTGTCAGACGACGACGGTTCGGTAATGGTCTATCTGACCCGGGGAATGTCTATTTGATTTGAACTTTTTGAACGCATATACAGAGTGGCCATGAAATCATTTCACATAACTTATTTCAGTTATTACAGCTGGTAAAAATTTGAAAATTAAGTAGAAGGCTCGAGGATCAAAACACATTTTTTGGCACAAAAAATTGCCCGTCGCTTCCGGTATTACCGGAAGTGAAAAATAGTTTTTTTTAATTTTAAATATACCTACAAATTTTTTTCCGCAATTGTACTAATTAATTCCCTAAAGCCCTGGTTTTTATTACATTTCGTTACGATATATTTCGGTGGATTGGAACGGAAAAGTTCGGCGTTGGTCATTTGGTCACATGTGTGGTTTTTACTACAGTACAAGTGCGTAGTTAAAAATGGACGATATTAATAGATTCATTTGTACAGGGCGATCACGTTTTATGTCCCCCCATCTTAACCTTTCTATTTTACGTAGGTACTTGAGAAAAATTAAAATGATTGGTATACAAGGTTTTTAAAGTGTTCGACCCAACCAAAACAAACAATATTTAACATGAGCTCCAGTATGTTGCTAGCTTTTTTGAAGTGAAATAAAAAGTAAGTTTTTATATCGTCGTATGCGGAAAGTTGTCTAGTGTTTAATCATGAAAACGTAACATTAACAAATTGCCAAATATCCGAGGAATCGGCGAGAATTCGTTGTGCATAGTATGTTAAGTATAATTAGCTTGAATCATAAAACTAATCTTCCTTATCAGAAAAAGAGATTCACATTTAAAAAAATGTTTGTTTGACGTGACAAAGGACAAGAGAGCGTCTGAAATCTGGGTTTACTAAAATAATCTTTTCTTAGATACATTTCAATTAACTTTAAATATTAACATTATATAATAGTATATTCATGAAGTTTCGTTTGTAAAATACTTTTGAATAATACTCGATAAATGGGATCAACGCGTGCTTTATTTGTGTAAGAAAATTTGATGCCTTATCCATAAATTTTATATCCTTCGAGAAATACTAAATAAAAAATTAATTGTTATGATTTATGAGGCAATAGTTGAGCCTTTATTGAGGTAGGGAATCATCGTTTGGGGATGAATGTACAGTACTGATTTAGAGCATCTAAATATTGCCCAAAACTATATTGTGAAGGTAATCCTAAAAAGACCCAGACTGTTCTTTACTAATATGCTATACTCGTCAGATCTTTGCAATATTAAAACATTGTATGACCTATCGGTTTCTAGTTACATGTATTCAAAATATTATAACTTAATCGATGAATATTACTATCCTATTTAAGGACGTATGTATGTATAATATAACTGAATGAATAAATAAATAATAAATAAATAAAATATTTGTATAATTAGAACATACCTGTTTTATTTGATCCAAATTCTACCGCTATTTTATTCCAAATATTCTGCTTCATTTGTATGTCTTTAAAAGTTTTTAACTTTTTAGCATATATGGGTGGATTTTCTTTTACCCTTTCTATCAACAATTCATCTTCTAAGGCACTAAACTCTAGTTTATGGTATTTTACACTCATAATTAATAAAATAAAAGTTCACAAAAATAATAATCTGCCGCCGAAAAACTCCGTTCAAATCCAAAAGGTTGGATACCGACGAAATTAGGTCAACGAAAAGTATTCCGCTTGACGTGTGTCATTATTAAGTGACACGGGTTATCGGTTCCTTGTTTCCATAGCAATCACGATTTTCAACAATAATAATCTGCCGCCGAAAAACTCCGTTCGAATCCAAAAGGTTGGATACCGACGAAATTACGTACGTCAACGAAAAGTATTCCGCCTGACGTGTGTCATTATTTAGTGACACGGGTTATCGGTTCATTATTTTCGGATTTATCACTATATGCATACTAGGCTCTAGCCTACGGCCTCGTATTTAAAGGGGCATCGATAAGAACCAAAAAATAAAAGAGTTTAAAATTTAAAATACGATTTTAAATTTACAAATTAAATTAGGCCTCAAACTGTCAAAATCTACCACAGAATAAAGAATCGGCGTAACTAAACGCGCTCATTATTTTTACCGACTTCATTATTATTAATAAATCGGAATATACAATGTGCCTATTCTAGGCCCGTTACGCAATTCGGGGTCACTTCAAAAAGTGTGTTTTCCTTAATAAGTTATGCAACAGTAATTTATTACAATTTACTAATATCATACGATCACAAGTTAGTGTCGTCTTATACATATATCCTATACATAACTCTGTAGGTTATTTCTTAAATTACTTGGTTGCATATTATAATATAGATGTCTAACAAAGGGCCTCAACATCATGTTGAGTAAAACCAACCCTACTTGTAAATCAACACACCTAAATGATATTTTTTCCCATTTCAAATATTACTTTAAAAACCTTGTATACCAATCATTTTAATTTTTCTCAAGTACCTACGTAAATTAGAAAGGTTACGATGGGGGGACATAATACGTGATCGCCCTGTACAAATGAATCTATTAATATCGTCCATTTTTAACTACGCACATGTGACCAAATGACCAACGCCGAACTTTTCCTTTCCAATCCACCGAAATATATCGTAACGAAATGTAATAAAAACCAGGGCTTAAGTTCCCTTTCCAATGTTGGCTGCGAGCAGGATACGTTTTTGCTAATTTCGGCATTCCGCCATTTTGAAGTAATTAAGTAAAATGTTTTGAAAATAATTCAACAAATTTCACTTGGTATTTTCGATTTTACCTCCTACAATTACCAATTTTTAAATCAAATGTTCATCAATACTTCAAATGGAAAGTTCTATAAATTAAATAGCCATAAGAAAGTAAATCCATTTACCTATCTTAACACATTTATCCCATTTAAGATGTTTTTTAAATGGAACACCCAGTACATTATGTCAATTTCGAATTCCGTGATAACAACTTTAAATGTTTTGTATAACCCACCGGTATCTCTGGAAATAGCAATTTCCGAAATATTGGCATTTGAAAATTTAATTTCAAGCTATAGCAACGATGCTGATTTAATTCAATTATACATTAAAATGAAGCTAAAGGCTATTAATTAAATGCTGATATTGCCGCCATTGACTGGTTGACATAATAATTACAATTTTGAAACGTCAATATTCGATAAACCGCTATTTTCAGAGGTATGATTAGTTATACAAAAAGTTTTACGTATTCGAAATTGACACACCATTTTCTGGGTGTTACATTTAAAGGAATCCTAGAGAACCTTATATCTGCCGCCTGGGACACCAGATATACCAACGTTTTAAAAAACTGCGCCAATAAAAATATTAATTAACGTGTTCGAGCGTTTAAAGAAACCAGATCATTGAATTTTAAATTAATCTGTGCAAGACTTTATGGACGCCACTGTATGCTATTAACATTACTTTAAACCAAAATCTGCTCCATAGTTTAATAACAATATTCAAAAAATCATTCCATACATGTTTCGAAGGCATAAACCTTCATCTTCAGTGCAATTTTTGAAAGAGAGAACTCATGACATTGCTAAAATTATAACTGCAAAAAGAGAGAAACAATTTAGGAAATCTTATCAAAAATATAGATGTAGATGGAACGTGTAGATGAAACATAAAAAGAGAATAAATATTCTTACCTATTGCAGCAGAAAAAAGGACTTTTTTTACAAAAAATTTATAAATGATTAACTAAAAGTTCACATAATATAAGTAACTTGAAAAAGAAGGTAAAAATTCTTATTTATAATCTAATATTTTTTTAATTCGTTTAAATTGCTTACAATATGTTAACTTTTAGATAATAATTTATCAATTTTTCATAAAAAATGTTTTTTTTCTGCTGCAAAATTCTGCAGAAAATTTCTCATTTTTTTAGTATATTATCTACTCAAAATCAACAGACATAATTTTGGTATGATTTCCTAAATAGTATTTTCTCTTTTTGCGGTTATAATTGTAGCATTGTCATGAGTTCTCTCTTTTAGAAATTCCACTGAAGATGAAGGTTTATGCCTTCGAAACATGTATGGAAAGATTTTTTGAATATTCTTATTAAACTAGTGGAGCAGATTTTGAGTTTATTTCTCCATTCATCATTTCACCACACTTTCAGATGGATTACATCAAAAAAAAATTACATTGAACAATAATTATAAAATTCTTACCTTCATGGCTTGTACTTTTACTACTACTACTACTACTGTCTTCTTCGGAATCGTCATCCAACAATCCCGAATCAATTTTTCTTTGTAATTCTCTGATTTCTTCATCGTACCCTTTCCACTCGGGTACTATCCTCATAGCTGCCGATAACTTGGCTTCTTTGGTTAACGGATTATTGCACTAAAATATAATAAGTTTTGATATTCATTTTGACGAACTGCGATACCGTCGTTGTTTCACCAAGTACATACTTAATATTCAATGACTCCTCCGTTATTTTGTTAAAAGTTGCTAAAAAGCAATCTAGTTTGACAGGACCTTATAAAAGCAGTTAAGCCCAGCTAGCTTACCAAATCAATAGTCTTGGCTCTCGCTTTCGAACCATCGTCGCACCACGTCTCACACCACAACCATTCCTGAGGCAACGACTTGATCGCCACCTGATGGATCATGTTATTGGGCAAGTCCTGGTCCAGATTCGAGAGACTGTTCGGGTCTTGACTCAGCGCCTGGTACTGACCTCTGAGACGGTCTCCCGCCGCTATTCGTCGGAATCGTTTTAAATCGACCACGTATAGCGCAGAAATGTGATATTTTCTTCCTGAAATTAATAGAAATGTTTTATCTTTAAAATGTGAAAATTTTTAAATGAATAGTAGTAGCAACTGTTGCAAACTAAATACCTTAATTATACAGGGTCATCGGAAACTAGTACTCATAAATGATAGTATAGTATATAGAGGAAGTCAGTACACAGTACATGATGTAAATATTTTTCATATCTGGCTTGCTTATTGATTGATATATAGGGTTCAAAGTTACAAGTTAAATAATCGAATTTTAATTATTTTGAATTTTATTATTTTTTGACGACCCTGAAATTTAGGAGACGGTGAAATTTTATATAATTTTGATGGTGTGTCAAATTTCACATTTTGCTTCCGCAGGTCCATATTGATTTACTAAAAAAAGTTATACTTTGTTTTAGTTGATATAATTTTCCATTTTCGGTATAAGTCTGTTTTATTTAACTAACGCAATTTTGAAACCATAATATTCTTAAATGAGTAATATGCATTGTAATTGTTAATTTCAATCAAATAACTTACCTCGAAAATGGTGGAAGATCGAAATATGTTTTATTTTAGTAAACTAAAAGGGGAATGGAATTGTCAAATTTCGCAACACCGTCAAAATTGTATAAATTTTACAATTTCAGTATTTCATTTGTAACTTTGAAACCCTGTATATCAACAAGGAAGCCCGGATAAGGAAACAATATATCTAATAAAGTGTGGACTTCCCTATATATTGTCGCCGATATGAACAAGAATGTTTGAGAATATTATTTCGAGTTTTTGTACATGATGTGAGTGGAGTACGTAATCCGTAACGTCCGTCCGTTTGGCGCTTAATCAATAGTAGGTAACTATAAGCGTTCGCTTACGGCGCATTTTACGTAAGACGTTTTTGATAACCCCTGTATAACCAATTTACCCCTTTAATTTTATTCGAATTTAGTTTGAATGGATTATTAGTTAGATGGCAATTATTAAATTTTGAAGATTGTCCCATTTTGGTTTTTGGTTTATTGTCCACCCAGGAATTTTTTATTAATATCAATCTAACTTTTGAATCCATAAATTTTGAGGATATGAGAACTGGTCGACACTATTTGTAATGTCGCCAAGTATATCGCGAATAATGAAAAATTGATCATAATTTTTTAACGCCCTACTTAATTAATTTTTCGAACGCATTATTTTTTGAATACGGATTTTTCGATTCGATTTTTTATTTGTTTTGTCAGGTATGCCAGCCGACAACAGTGTCTGGTGGCCTTCCCCGCCAACTGGAAGCTGTCAGCAGTCCACCAGCGCAATTGAAGAAATGAGCGCAAAATTTTGAGAATAAATGATATTTTATTTGATTAGGTAATAGTAGCTGAACTTAGAACGAAGTCTATTTTAATGTTCTGGCTATTACTTCTTAAGGATTGGCTCGGACACATCCAATGTAATATCACAAGGCAAGTTTGGTATATTGAACACGGAGGGGCTGTTATGTAATTTAATTTTAATGTCTTTTGTCTTATGAGGATTGCTTTAGGGGTTTAGTCTTACGTCAGTCGAGTAACGCGACCCGAAGTACTAGTGCGATAATTATTTACATTTTATATTTACAATAAAAAATATCATACACTAACATTCTGCGTTTCAAACCAACCTACAATCCTCCTATCACGAACTCTCAATTTAAATTTTGTATTTACATTTTATACAACATAAAATTAACCCAAGCTAATATTTTGTTTTTACTCAAATAAAGAGAATCAAACTAACCTATAATTGTCAAAAATTATAGAATCGCGGGGGGTTTGTTCGTGTTTATTAACTTAAGATATTTTAACTCAAGATATTTGATAGTTTTTCTCGTCACAATCGGGCATTCTTTATACTCGTACGGAAAACTGCGAATTCTCGAAGATCAATTTTAGTTATTATTTAGACTCGCACTAAAATACACGAGTGTTCGAAGAAACTGTTAGGTTTTATTTATACTCGTCCCAAAACACGAGCGTTTGAAGATATTTCAGAGTTATTTAAACTCGCACTGAAACATACGAGTGATAGAGAATTATTTTTTACTCGGGAAAAGACCCGCGGTTGACTTTTCTCGGAATTCTTGGCGATGAACACGCTGAAACCTGTAGTCACCGTAGCGGGCCCCCCTTTGTTGTAAAAAATGAAACGCGGTTGAGTGCGATCTGAGATACCCAGGAATCGCCTGACCTGTGCTAAAATATTGGCTCTTAAATAGTCTTCCCGCATTTCTGGCAAAAATCTGGCAAAAATCCGCGCGAAAGCGTCAATTTGTTCATTATAATGCATGCCACAGCGGTGAACATATGCTAATAATCCATGTTTATGAATTTTTTAAAAATAATCCTTTTTAGGTAACATACAGGGTCCGCAAACGAAGCGTGGACGGAAGATTAAATCGTTATCGAAGAACTTATCAACAATACTGAAACAGCTTGAGATATTGGATTAAAAGCGGCATGTTTTAAAAATATTTTACATTATACAGGGTGGCCCAAAAATGTGTGACAGCATAAAATTATATTTTTTTAAATGGGACACCCAGTATTTTATTGCATATTTAGGTTCGTATTACTATCGTTTATAAGTGCCTCAAATTTTATTTAATTTGGTTTTGTAGTTTCGGAGAAACAAATTAAAAACAAAAAAAAAAAGTTTTGCAGTCCTGAATAAAAAAATCAAAAAAAACAATCCAGAACTATTTTTTTAACCTCGGCATTGAGTGAAATTTATGACAAGAGGTCTAGAGATACATGAATGTAATTGCGTTTATTTATTTTATACAGGGTGTTCATAATAAGCTTTCAAAAACACCACATTTTAAAATAATTTTTCTCAAGTTTTTCAAATGGAACACCCTGTATATTATTTGGCTATTTGACGTAGAATTCATAGACAATTTTTTTTTGTAATACAAGCATATAAGTTATATCCAGCCGTTTTCGAAATAATTATAAATATCATAAATTATGTTGTTTAAATAGAGTTTTTATTGGGAAATTTTGTTATAGGCGACGAGACTAATAATTGTAAACTAAAGTAAAAGTTCAAAATAGATTCCTTTTACTCTTAGAGTTTACCGTAGTTTAGTTATTTCGATATAAATTTTAAAAGCATACATTTTTGCTACTTTTATTATTTAATTTTATTTTTTATTCTTAATCGAGTTGCCATAATTTATTTTTGTTTAGATTGTCACTATGACAGTTAAATAAAATTATTTACATTTGTTCAGTCGTCGAAATTAAGTACTAACTTACACAAAATGTCGAATTTTAGAAATGGTAAATATGATTTTTATACTGGATGAATATGCAAGAAATTGCCTTCTCGCGAGCCGAGTGTATGCTGAAAGATATCCAGATATTGAGAGAAAGCCGATAGCAAAAACCTTCGAGAAGTTGTTGCAAAAATTTGTAGCAACAGGAAGCACTGCGTACACAAAAAGGATAATAATCAATAAACCCGTTATTAATGAAGAAAATGAATTAAGAGTTCTGTTGGCAGTAGAGGAAAATCATTAAATTAAGTAAAAGGATGCTATTTTGAACATTTACTTTAGTTTACAATTATTAGTCTAGTCGCCTATAACAAAATTTCCCAATAAAAACTCTATTTAAACAACATAATTTATGATATTTATAATTATTTCGAAAACGGCTGGATATAACTTATATGCTTGTATTACAAAAAAAAATTGTCTACGAATTCTACGTCAAATAGCCAAATAATATACAGGGTGTTCCATTTGAAAAACTTGAGAAAAATTATTTTAAAATATGGGGTTTTTGAAAGCTTATTATGAACACCCTGTATAAAATAAATAAACGCAATTACATTCATAGTATCTCTAGACCTCTTGTCATAAATTTTACTCAATGCCAGGTTAAAAAAAAAAGTTCTGGATTGTTTTTTTGATTTTTTTATTCAGGACTGCAAAACTTTTTTTTTTAGTTTTTAATTCATTTCTCCGAAACTACAAAACCAAATTAAATAAAATTTGAGGCACTTATAAACGATAGTAAAACGAACCTAAATATGCAATAAAATACTGGGTGTCCCATTTAAAAAAATATAACTTTATGCTGTCACACTTTTTTGGGCCACCCTGTATAATGTAAAATATTTTTAAAACATGCCGCTTTTAATCCAATATCTCAAGCTGTTTCAGTATTGTTGATAAGTTCTTCGATGACGATTTAATCTTCCGTCCACGCTTCGTTTGCGGACCCTGTATAGGGAAATAATCCTCTTTCTATGTTACATTATTAAAAAATTATTCGACGGGAAAATCGTTATAATTTTCTTGAATTGGAAAAGCCAGTTTTACAACAATATCCTATAATTTATGATCACTAGTTTCTGGAAATCATGTACATATTTAAAAAGAGCGACAATTTTTATATTGTTATACAAATGTGTCCTTATGGTGACACAATCTATCTGGATAATTATGATTAAAAATTAATCATTTTCATCCAAGAGAACTTGTTAAAAATTACATACAAGAAGTTATTTATATAAGGTCGCACTATCTGATACCCGCGGCGTATGTAATGACGAAGCCGGTACGTTGTGTATAATGTATACTTCACAGAATCATCCATACAACCAAACCGTGGATCAAAAAACCAGGAACAACACACGTAGTGTATGCCCATCGGTTTCTGAACATAGGAAGGTATGCAAGCAAAAAATTAGGCTATTAACAGAAAATAATCATATCATTTCCAATTAAAACAACAAAATTTACCAGTAATATAATACATTGTAATGCTATGTTATACTTGGCATCAAATCAACCTAGACAATCGCAAAGATATATAAAAATGATCATTTCCACAACATTTAAATGATAAAGAATTTCAATTAATTAACGTCAGATATATGGCAACGCTGTAGCCGCGGTCCGTATTTTGCTAAGGGGCGAAACCATACAAAATTTTTCCATAGCCTTTCATTAAGCTAACAAGAAATAATTAGGTCTAAATTGACTCAAATGTAAATAAATTGAAAATAATTTGTTATACTCATTCATTTCATAAAATATATCATTAAATCAAATTTAACATCATCTACTAAAACAAAAACTTCATTGCTTTAATTTTATTTCTTATGTAGTTCCGCTCTTCACAGCGCCGTTAAAACGCACATAAATTTGTCTCTGCAGTGGCGTGAGACGCGAAGAGGAAATGTGTTTGTTTATTATACCGGCGTTGCCGTTTTGCTAATTCTATCAATGATGATCCGACAATAATTAGAAATAAGCATTTGAAGAGTCGAGCAAAATAAATCATAGCAATTATTTACAACGTAAAAGAAGAAGGGAACTTAAATAATAATATCAATCAAAAGAACATTTTGAGAAAAAAAAATAGTTTTGAATTTTCAGGAAGAACAATGTTTTTTATTTATTGATTTTCCACTTAATAAAATATTGTTTGGGCACACCTATGGTAAGACGTTCAAATAATACCGGACAAACAATACATACCTTGAAGATGATTTCGCCAATATCCTTGCTTCCAAAACCTGAAACCGTCCATCTCCGTCCGAGATTCGCAAAATGGCGTATAGCCGTACGGGGCACCACCTAAGTCGAAATCTCTTAATTCTTTCAGATCGGTCCTCACAACCTAAAATATAAATGTAATATTTTCTGACTGCAAAATAAAAATAAAAAATAAATAAAAAAACGTTTACTTAATTATTATGCATTTACCTGATCTGCATCTACGAAAATAATTTTCTTAACATCAAGCGGAAAGAGTACATCTAGAAATAGAATTTTATAGCCCCAAATAATCCGTTGTTTTTCCGTTTGTGGGGTAAGCCATCTGGGCCATTTGTACTGGATGAGTTCGTATTCGAAACCATACTCCTTAGCCATATATGGCAAGAAATCCTAAAAAGAATATTTTTAACTTTTAATAGTGTTTGTAGATAATAAGTCCATTGTATACCTAGGAGGAAAAGCGGATAATTCCCGGGCGACCGTAAAAACTGCCTGTCGAGGCGCAAAACGGAACTGGGGCAATACGGAGTCCGGGAATGTAGCTTTTCCTACGAGGTATACTCTTTTTCCAAAAATCGAAAATTATTCAAAGACCTTAAATTATTACAATCCACTTGTTAAAATTTTGAAATAATTGTAACTTTTATTCACAAATAAGGATTGCCATTTAACTATGGACCACTATGCGGAAACTATGGAAACTAAGTAATATTGAATTGTCAAAAGGATATTTTTGACGTCTGTAAGAAAACAATTTTTCCTACGACCACCTACGAAAATGAGAAAAAAAGCACGGCTAACTTCCCTAATCACGCGCGTGTTGAGAACAAACCCGAACAACCTCTCGGAGTAAATTAGGATATTGAATGGGGTAAAGGGCACTAGAGCGATACTGAGCATTAAAAAATTACATATATTTGTCTACTTTTTTACCCATTCAACATAATAAGTGCTTGGCTAAAGGAGTAATGGGATAATCCTTCACCATCAATGCCGGTGTTCATCAAGGGTCCATATTGTCTCCCACTCTCTTCGTACTCTACATTAACGACCTTCTAGTGAAAACGAAAAACCCGATATTTAGTTTTGCTGACGATAACACACTTATATCATCTTTCTCTTTGAATGCACAAACATCGGCTGACGATGCACATCTTCGCAGACAGCATGAAGTATCACGCCTCAACAAAGACATGGAAGAAAATTTGGCTTGGGGTGACAGTAACCAAGTCGAATTTAGCGCTAAAAAACCCAGGCATCAGTTTTCTCTAAAAAGGTTAACATTACAGAACCGGATATAGTCATGGACGGACACGCAATCCCACTGGCTTCTTCTATTAATTTGCTGGGCGTCAATCTGGGAGGAAATATGTCTTGGCATAACCACGTTGTGGCAATCGCCAAGATAGCTTCTCAGAAACTTGGTGTACTCTTCCGAACCAGAAAGTTGGACACACCTCAACAACTTTTGACACTATACAAAGCCCAGATTCGACCATCACTAGAGTACTGCTCTCATGTCTGAAGCTCTGCAACCACACATACCTTCGGCTACTGGGTTCCATCGAAAGGAGGACCATTCGTCTGATTGGAGACCACAAGCTGACGAAGAACCTCGACAGCCTAGAACATCGAAGACAGGTTGGGGATTTGACTCTCTTTTACAGATATTTTCATGAAAAGTGCTCGGCTGACCTTGCCCTCTTAATTCCGCCCAGAGCGGCGAATATCAGGAATACACGACGAACCACTGCCGCCCATAAATATGTGGTTAAGCTTAGTACTCCTCGAACTTCATTATTTAAGAATTCTTTCATCTGGAGGACTTCGTCCTTATGGAACGACCTTCCCGAGGTCGTTTTTCCCAACGAATATAACCTCCAACGATTCAAAACCAACGTGAATCGCTTTTTGCGCACACGCACCACTCCCAGAGTGCCCTAAAGGATTTTTCCTATAGTGCTTGTATTTTTTTTTTTTTGAAAATGAAATGTTGAAGCATCCAGAATGGTTTTATAAGAAGTTAGATGACTATTACTCCAATCAAAGTAAGAAAAAAACCTTTGAATATTTCGGAATTGACGGAGGTAAGAAAATTATTTTCAATTTTAAGGAAATTCCTGATAATAATCAGTTATTCACAAACCTTTTAATGTAAAATATCTTATTTTTATTCACTACTGGCAACACTGCCCTAATTACAATGATTGACTAAAACCGGTAAACAGGGTGACTTAAATCATTTAGTTAAGTACAACGCTTGACTGAAAGAATTCCGTCATTACTGGGAATGCCTGATACTCCTAGGCAAACGGTGTACCAAACGTAGAGTTACACTGTTTGCCTCCAATACGTGAAATGACTAGGCATTTCTGGGAATGACGGATTTTACTAATGGACGCCCACACGTGTACATAATACATAGTAATTAGCGTAAGCAAATGGGAGAATAGCTATTATTTTAAATTATAACCAGGTAAGTAAGCCAATAATCTATTATTGACTTATGCTAACATTGACAGGCGCTTCTACTATCTTGTAACCTGAGGATAGGTATCATTGTCTACAGACGCAACAAAGCAAAATTACCTTAACTTGAGGAGATAAATAATTCTTTAGGAACCAAAACTTCACAGGCAATTTAGTTTGTTTGAGTACGGTCAGCATCATGATTCTAAGGAATCTTTCATACAGATGTCCCGACGCCACAGAAAATATATTTAGTTTTTCTTCCGGTTCCTCTTCTTTGGCGCTGAAAGAGCTAAAAATTAAATGTTCTTCTTATTCTTTAAAATAGGCATCAATCGTCAAGGATCCTTCATTTCTCATGACAGCGGTATGTACCTTGAGATAATTCACAATCTTTTTAAATTATTGTCTCTTACCTTGTTATGGAATTCCACAACCCTCCGTTGTCTTCATCTTCGGAAAGTAAATCCATATTGAACTTGTCAGCTTTCTTCTGCACTCTCAATTTTACGATATTAGATCGAAAAGAACTAATCAGTACTTTAATATCGGTTGAATTTGCAGGTGTATCTGAACCATCATGGCTAAAAAGGACATTAGAAGGATTTTAAGGCAAGTAACCGCAAGTAAACATTTATTACTTAGTACAGCTGTTGAACCGGGGAAAGAATGAGCATGCGTCATGACCTGTATGATTCAAATCGAGATTATGTAGATCAAATAATACAAAACCACGTCGGCAGCTAACGGACGTGATTCACATTATGAAGGTCGTAGATAAAAAAATTATTTATGGCACTAAAAGCAAACATTGTAATTTAAAGTGGTAGTTGATATTTTATATTTTGTTCCATTATTCAATAATTTAAATATAATTTATTGAAGAATCCTTTTCAACAAGAATTATGAATGTAAATACAACGGATCACACTTTTAGTGTACAGGGTGTTCCATTTTCGACACTTTTATAGGGTATCTCCGTTATCGTTAGTGCTATCAAAAAATTAATGTAGGTGTAATGTGCTCTTTTTCGGTCAAACTTAAAATGGTAAAATCAAAATTTGAAAAAATTCGCTCGCTTAAAAAAAACGTCGCGTTCAGAAGATTTCTTCCCTTGAAAGGTAAAAAAACATCAATAATTTATAATGTCCGCTTATTTAAATAGAGATTCTTTAAAAACTTTTAACAGTCGCCATTTTGAAATAGCTTGACAGAATCGCGCTAAAATTTATGAGCATACTGTACGAGATATTAGCTTTCAAATGATGTATCACAAGCTGTATGTTTCTATTTAAAAAAAAGATCGATGCCGTCATATCTTTCGACGAATGTCTATAAAAAAAACAAACGAATAACGTCAAAATGTGAGCATATATAAAACTAAATTGACGTGTCCGAGCGTTTTTCCCAAAAGTTACAGGTTAAGGCTATATTAATTTTATTCCGGACTACTGGGCAATCCTGTATATAAAACTGTTTTCAATATACAGGGTGTTATGGAAATTACGTATTATATTTAAATGGGTGACTCCTGGGGTGTCCTAGAGAAGCGCTACATATTTTTTTTTTTTCAAATCGAACGTTTAAAAAGTGGGGTAATTCACCCATAAACCCACACACAACTCCTCGGCACAGTCACATTACACTGAGCAGCTGTGTAATAAACAGATGTTCTGGCGCAATGTTGCCAAATTGTTCGTGTAAAACTTTAGATTCTTATAAAAATAAATATTTAGTTACCTAGTATCCAAATAGAAGTGAATCCAGGTGCCAGTATACTAGCAAGTAATCCAAGGCACATAAATCTTCAGTTTTTTTGGTTTTAGTGGGTAAAGCTTATACCCCACTAAAACCCCTTCGGCGTTTTTCTTCCAATCTCAGAACATATCGTCAGAGACACAGAACAAATAATGAAACACTGAACAAATTACCATAAATCACTTAAAGAAACACATGTTCCAAATTAGTTTTTTAAGATAGGCCCTTGCCACACAAAATCGCTATACACTAATGCATTATTTAACAAACACACAAATCGGAGATAGGACACAATTGGCACTTTATAAACTAAAACGTTAAGCAATTATTTTATCTGCTGCATCCAATATCTTATATCGCAACTGATCCATCTTCGACTTTATCAACTAATTCTTTATTCATCGTACCCCATAGAAAAAATTGCATGATGTAAGATCCGGTGACCTTGCGATTTCCAGTCTCTTACTAAAGGAACATTTTCTAATATGCCTTCGACTTGATTTTTCTGTATGTACTAAACATTTTTCCACTTATTCTCACTGTACAGTTGTTTAAATATCCCGAAAAAACTTTCTCGCTCGCGCGAAGACGCTTGTTGTCATGTTGTCAAGCAAATGTCAACGTTTAACCTCAAAGAAAATATAACATTTAACCTGTCGATTTTATACTAGAGATGTGGCAAATTTTTGGTTTTAAAATCCCGCTGTGAAACGATCGATTTAATTTTTTTAAGCCTTTCGAATGAAATAAAGCACCAGAGCAGCGATTAACAAGTTTTTTAATCTTTATTGGTATCTACACCATAAATAAGCGCTGTAGAATATTATTAATTATTTATTTCAACCTTTTTTGGTGAATGCGCAGGAATCTACCGGAAAACATGCATTGCATATTAATACATTCCTAGTTTTTGACAGTTCGTTTCAGACAGCGAAATGATACATTTCACAATGTGTTTTATAATTAAAAACAAATGTTCATACAAATCTAGGCGAGACAACCCAATGTTAATAAAAAACGATGTCTCCAAGTGAATTTTGTGTGTGCTTTGGCCAGTGTTGTGAATTTTGTGTGTGTTTTGGCCAGTTCATGTGAAGATTTCCGATTATGGTTATGGGTTATGTGCCGGTTTCTTTACTAAAATGCTGTATAAGTTTTTATAGAAGTTGACATAAATTTTTAAATAAGACCGACAAGGTAAGTGTATGTGTGTGGCCTAAATAAAATTACATTAAAAAATCAATCGGCCAATCAAAAGTCAAAAGGTCATTGACATTTGACCTAGTTACGTAGTTGGGTATTTCAAACTTGTGCGAGTGTAAGGTGTAATTCTGACAACACCGGTGAGAATTCGGATGTGTCGCAGTGCGGTACAGTGATATTCCTGGTTTGACGTCAGGTCATTTTTACCGCTAAATGAATTGAAAGCGCCATTTAAGGATATTTTTCTTCAATTTGTATTCATCTCAGGAATTGCCGGTTTAAATATAATACGTCATTTCCATAACACCCTGTATACAGGGTGTCCCATAACTAATGGTACACAGGAAAACTACAGATTCCTTGGTTAAAAATATTGCGATTTGGCCATACTTAGTTTAGTCCAATAGCTGGTAATAACCGAGATACAGGGTGTCAAAGTAAAAATTTAATTTTCAATTTTCCTAAATAACTTATTTCTGAATCAATATTTTTGCATAAAATTTTGTGACTAGGGTTTTTTTGGGGAGAGGAATTTGAATTTGTTAATAATTTTGATGTAGATTGTAGGGGGCGCTCTCTGCGGTACTCTGGATACATAAAAATAAGTGTAACTTTTTTGGGCCTTAGTATAATTATGTTTTTATTAAAAATATCAGTTTTTCCATCATTTTTAAGCAATAAAGGTATACTTTGTAAATGTCGCTCCGACTAACCGTTTTCGAGATTTTTGCATTTAAAATGCTCAGTGCGTTTCTTAAAATATTTAAATAAAACTTTAAGCGGTCACTAATATAAATAAATATTATTTTATAATTTTATTATTTTATAAATAAGAATTCAAGCTTTACATAAATAAATAAAAAACTATCAATAATAGAAATGGTCTGTTTTTGACAATAATTGTTCACAGTGATTGCCGTTAACTTCAATGCATTTGGCTACACGCTTATCGAAGGATCTCCTGATTTTAAATAACAAGCATTCGTCTTGAAACATTACCGCCGCATCTTGAATTCTTTGCCACAGTTGCTCCCGACTATTTATCGTTTCATTATAAACAAGTGATTTCATGTATCCCCATACACAAAAATCAAGGGGATTGAAATCGGGACTTCGGGCAGGCCAAGGCAATGGGCTTCCACGACCTATCCATCGATTAGGAAATTCGGCATTTAAGTAGTCTCTGACAAGTCTGGAATAATGTGCTGGGGCACCATCTTGCATGAAAAACATATCTCTTCTTAGCTCTAACGGTACATTATCCAAACAGTCGGTCATCTGATTTTGCAAAAAATCAAAATAGAGCTGTCCGTTGGGTGGTAGCTCGAACGGACCCAACATGGAGTTGTCAATGAGGCCACAACAAACATTTATTTTAAACTCGTGCTGAAAATGCCGTTCGGTTACTAAGTGAGGATTTTCTAAATCCCACATATGTTTATTTCTAAAATTAAAGATACCCCTTCGTGTGAAAGTCGCTTCATCGGTGAACAAACCCCTATTCAAAATCATTGGGTTGGCGTTTTGCTGGATACAACAGAAATGGGAAAATTGCAATCTAGCTGGAAGATCAACAGCCAGCAAATTCTGAACAGGCGTAAAGTGGTATGGATAAAGCCCTTCGTGGTTAAAAAGTCTAGAAATAGTGGATTTACTTGCCGGAGCTGCTGCAGCCATACGTCTTGTGCTAATTTCTGGGTTTTCAGCCAGACGAACAAGTATTTCTTCTTCCTGCTCGGCTGTGATAATCTTCGGACGTCCTCCACTATTACGTTTTGGGCGCAAGGATCCTGTTTCTCCCAGTCTGTCGTATAAGCTTCTAAAAATTTTAAAATCTGGCTGCCTTCTATTTGGATACATTTCCAAATACCGCCGATGTGCCCCGCGTCCGTTGAAATTTTCTTGTGCGTATAAACATACCATGTCTCGCATTTCTAAGTTAGAAAACAAGTTATGTCGCGGCATTTTTAGTTTAATTTTTGATAACAGTATCTTCAAAAACTCCTTAAAAACACCCACAGTGCTGACAAATGAAAATAAACTTTGACAGAAATGAGGTTTCAGTGCTTTCATTGTATTTGTTTTTACCAAAGCCTACTCTAACAAATTTCACATTTACAAACCAAAATTTAAACGGCCGCATTAGAAATTGTAATTGAAAATATCTCGAAAACGGTTAGTCGGAGCGACATTTGCAAAATATACCTTTATTGCTTAAAAATGATGGAAAAACTGATATTTTTAATAAAAACATAATTATACTAAGGCCCAAAAAGTTACACTTATTTTTATGTATCCAGAGTACCGCAGAGAGCGCCCCCTACAATCTACATCAAAATTATTATTATTAACAAATTCAAATTCCTTTCCCCAAAAAAACCCTAGTCACAAAATTTTGTGCAAAAAATATTGATTCAGAAATAAGTTATTTAGGAAAATTGAAAATTAAATTTTTACTTGGACACCCTGTATCTCGGTTATTACCAGTTATTGGACTAAACTAAGTATGCCCAAATCGCAGTATTCTTACCCAAGGATTCTGTAGTTTTCCTGTGTACCATTAGTTATGGGACACCCTGTATATATATACATATATTTTTTTTCTCCATAAGTTAAACAGGGACACAGGATAAAAATGTTAGTTTCGGGTTGGCTGTCCCGGATGGAAATACTAACAAGAGGCCAAATTGTAGGGTGGGTAAACATGAGTATAAACATATGCTTTCTATAGCTAATAGTCTCCTAGTCCAATATAGGGGTGGTTAGCCCACATTCATTCCAGCCAAAAAGACTTTGTTATTTGGTATAATGTTTATAAACTATATTAAAATTCTTAATGTCGTTCAGTAGATATGCAAGATTAAAAGGAAATACTGTTTTGGAGATACTCAGCTGCGTGAAAAATTCAAAGAAGAAAAAGAAAAAGCTTACCTAATAATATCATAAATATCAGCACTCCTTCCCTGTCTCAACTTAAGCAACCAAGCGCCAGGATTGGCTTTCAGCTGGAAATAACCCAAGTTTGCCATTACAATGGTATCTACAATAACAGGTTGTCTTTCGGTACCCAATGTAATTTGAAGACCTCTCGGGGGACTACCAGTGGTTTGTTCAAAACAATGGCCTTCCAATAAAAGATATTCCAATTCATATTCGCTAAAATAAAATAAAAATACTTCTATTTATACCTCCTAATACAACAGCAGCAGAAGATATTAAAAACTACAGATAGAAATATGTACATTTCTAGCCTACGCAACGAATAGTATTTCCCACCTCTTTCGGTCATTATTGCAGCATAGCAACATATTTATCGCAACGGTATCTTGCAAAATCCCAATTAAAAATGTGTTAATTTAAAAATTACAACTGGTTTAAGGTTAATCCGCAATTGCTCTTAAAACAAATTTATTTCCGAATAATTTTACTATAAACTGTGAAAAGGCGATGAGAAATTCTTTTAAAAAAATATTATTATACTTAAAAGTGTCAAACGAATCCTGAACTAATCCAACTGCACTCTGGCAACATCCATTTCTATTTTACTATGCGCTACATGTGCGCTAAGGGTTCAGGAGCCAAAATATGAATAAATAATGATATAGAAAACGGTAGTCTGGCCTGGTACATACTCCTAGTGATGAGCGATATCGTGATTTTTCAATCACGTTGTGAAACGTGATTGTTATTTTTTTATATCAGTGAAAAATTAGAGCGTGAAGTGATCACGGTTTATAAACTGTTATCACTGTTAAGCGAGATATTAACTAGATAATATACGTAAGAGAATATTGCGCGCATCGTAAAATAATTAGTGGGTGATGGTCGATGGATTTAAATTAGTTAATATGTATACCACTTTACTACTAAATATTACACAACATTGATAACAAACAAAAGAAAACGTTATTTCTACCTAGATTAAAGTAGAATTATACCTTTTAAAAAAACTATGATGAACTAAACACTGTGTACTTTACCACAAACTATTTGTTCATACAAATACGCATGGTTTCTTAATCATTTTGTTCATATTGTATATTATCATTTAAGAATAGAATCGTTAATCATTTGAGTTTTCTTATTACTTAGCCTGTTTCTTTAAAAAATGCCCAGAGCTCGCTAGTCATTCGAATATTCCTACTCATTTTCATTTCACCGTTTCAAGTTCAAGATTCAGAAGTCACAGTCAAGTACCAAGTAACGACCTGACAACTTCACGGAATCACATTTTAAATAATAGGTCTACAGGGTGTCCCGAAATTAAGGGGCAATACTTTACCACCATATTCTTTGGCTAAAAATAATAGGATTTTGTCATTGTGCAGAAAAGCATGCTAAGGGGGGGCTACGACTCTTAGAATAGAGAACCCTGAAGACGTTTTTTCCTAAATATTTTCGAAACCGTTCATAATAAAATTTAGAAATTAGATATGGTGTATAATCTTTTGACGCTACATCAGTTTCTGAAATCAGAATTTCAAAATTTTAATCATAGGGGTCACATACTGGGGTGGTTGGGTTAAAATAATCCCACTTTTTTAATTAGTCATTATTTTTTTAATTTTCTTAAAAATTATGAAATATCAAAGTATTTTACGTAAAAATGGCTCTCTTAGTTCATATTGATAGGACTTACAGTTTTTGAGTAAAATCGTTTTGAAAAAAAAATACTAAAAGAGTTCAATAATGATATTAAAAAATTGTAACGAAGTTACTAATTTTATTTTTATTTAATAATTCAAGTCAAGTCGCACCATAAAAGAAAAATTTAAAACAAGAACTACTTATTAAGAACGTGCTCAAACAGACCTCCATTTTCTCTGATAGAGTCTAGCTCTACGGCAAGTGTTGTGTAATTTTCTTTTTCAAAACGATTTTACTCAAAAACTGCAAGTCCTATCAATATGAACTAAAGGAGCCATTTTTACGTAAAATACTTTGATATTTCATAATTTTTAAGAAAGTTTAAAAAGAATGACTAGTTAAAAAAGTGAGATTATTGATTAAAATTTTGATTTCAGAAACTGATGTAGCGTCAAAAGTTTATACACCATACCTAATTTCAAAATTTTATTGTGAACGGTTTCGAAAATATTTAGAAAAAATATCTTCAGGGTTCCCCATTCTAAGGGCCGTAGCCCCCTTAGCATGCATTTCTGCACTTATGCCCATATGGCAAAATCCTATTAATTTTAGTCGGATAATATGGTGGTGAAGTATTGTCCCTTAATTTCGGGACACCCTATATATGAGATGTGATTTGAAAAAATTCACCAAAAAGCAATAAGGCACGAAGTCCAGTACCCTCCATGTTATTCTTATGATCATATACTAAAATGACTTTTATTGCTTACTCTTTACCAATAAGGCACGACGTCCGGTATCACCCATGTTATTCTAACGGCGATATGCGAAAATGGCCTTTATTATTTTAACACAATTGGTATTGGTAAACAACACAATAAGGCCGATTATGGCAAATGTAATAAACGTATTTCTTATGGTGTTACAATTCAACCCCATGGAAATAAATTTTAAACAAATAGTGAAATACATACGCAAAGGTGATTTGTTTAAACTGTGATCACATCTCGCTTTTTATTGCTGCTAAGGAACTGACTAACTGTGATTAGATCACAGTTCGTGAAATATCGCTCACTACTACTACTACCTACTCCCAACTAAAAACATGGATTTCTAGCTATAAAATGTCTTACGAATTGACTAGACCAATATGCTTGGATCCGGTCCTGTCCTGATTGATCATATTCAAAAACTTCAAATAAGTACAAATTAAGAATTAAAATAATATTAATTTTTAATTATATAAATAGGCCTCCTCAGAGGCCGGCAAAAATTGCCTTAGCGCACGGTATTTCACGTGCACGTGGCGGGGTATTGGTTAAAGTTTTCAACTAGCAATAATCGCACCTCGGATAAACCTCATTGGTTACGATAATGCCACTGCGCAAAGCTGACGATAAACGCCACGTCCGGATTCTTTACCCATTTCATCCGGTTACGAAGCGGTGCGATAGAACTTCCAGCCCCATCTATGTAATTTTAACATAAACACCAAAAACAAAATATCACAGAAGGGTCGTTATTTTAAAACGATTGTACAAAAATATACATATTTTAGTTAAAATGTACAAGAATGTTTTATTAAGCCAATAATTAATAACATATGTTGTACTTTTAATAAATCAGCAAAATTACTCTTTCTGACACGGTGGTGACTGCATATTATTTGAAGATAATTAAATTGTACGGATGATTTACACTGTAAATTTTACAGCGCCTTGCAATTCGTGACGCAAATTTCGTCCTAATAAATAACCAGCGATAAACTATTCTCGCATCAACTATTACAGTAAGTAAATAAGAAATTTTTCTACTACCCTACTAAAAATAGTATATTGTACAACAAGTGAGAAAAATTACATACTTCTCCCGAGCGCAGAAGATTGTTGCAATTGCCATGTAACAATTCATGGCTGCCTTGGGTTATCATAATAACAGTGAGAAATTATTTCTCACTATAATGGCGGATATTTCTAACTGCGTGAGAAATTCTTTGTTTTGAACGTATGGAAGCGATGAGAGAAGTGGAACATTCCATAGTATCCGTAGAAAAACGTAATTATTAGGAAAGTATAGCCGCATATAGTTGCACAACTTTCTGCTGTCGTTCTTATAAGTATGCATGCATGCATTATAATTTTTAGTGCAATTTTTTCCTCAAAGTACAGGGTGTCCTATCTTAATGCGCCACTGTCGATATATGAAGAACCGCATACAACGCATGTGAAAGTAATGGCAACATACGGAAAACTTTTTTATATGTGATTTTAGGGAAAAAAATATTCTTCTTAATAAGTTTTGCTTACCTTAGAAACTCATAATCCGCGAAAAAATCACAATATAACGTACAGAGTGGACAAAAATTTAAAAAATGTGCTAAAAGTAAAGTAATAATAATATACAGCGTGTCTTCGGAAGTTCTTACCAAATGGGAAACTTTTTAATTATTAACTCTACGAAAAAAAGTGTCTCTTCCTAAAAAGTCCTGCTTGGTGAGAAAATAAATTTGCACAAGAATATTTGTATGTTGGACATACAGGGTGGCTTCAAAAAGTACCGGGTTTAAAATTTATAAAAGACGGCTATATTTACAAAACTAATAGTCGTAAAGATTTGGTAATAAGTATTTCTGGATAAGTAGGCTTTGAACAATGGATTGTTGTTGGTAACAGAATAGGCGTTTAGTTAGTTTAGTATTGTTGGCGATAATTATAAGACGCTCACGAGGCTGCCGACATTTTTAATACTAGACACCCAAATAAACATATTAGCCACGTTACTGTCGGCAATGTCGTCAATAAATTTAAAAATAATTTCAAGAGGAAACATGCAGTTCGAACACTTACTGAAGAAAATCAATTACAAGTATTGGAAGCGGTTGTGGAAAATCCAAAAATTTTATTGGAAGGAATAAAGAAGACAGTTCAAGATAACGTGTCAAGAGCTTCTGCTAGTAAGATACTTAAAATAAATAAATTTTATCCGTATAAGCCAAAATTTGTACACACGCTCAAACCTGGAGGTATGGAATCGCGTTTCATGTTCTGTGCTTGGTTTCAAGGAGAAGTTGAAGACGACATTTTCTTTTCAAGGAGAATTTTATTCTGTAACGAGGCAACATTTACTTCCAATGATGTCGTATCTTCCAGAATTGTCGTTGGTGGAGCGATGTGAACCCCAATTTCGTAATCGAATGCCGTGACCAAACGTGATCAAAATATTAATAGTGAGATTTACTTAAATTTCCTAACAACCGAAATTTTTATATTATTAACGGCCTGCCATTAAACGCGCGACAGGCTGTTTGGTATCAGCATGATGGAGCTTCTTGTCACAGCGCAGCCAGGGTCAACGAATATTTGGATAGAACTTTTCCACAAAGATGGATAGGACGCCGTTCAGAAGTACCCTGGTCACCTAGGTCACCGGACATTACACCCCTAGATTTTTTCTTGTGGGGTCATTTGAAGCAATTGGTGTACAAGCACAGACCATTCCGTGATATTGATCATCTAAAAGAAACTATAATGCAGTGTATCCGGCTAGTTACTCCTCATATGATCAGAAACGCTGTGTCAGAGTTTTCTAGAAGGACAATCATTTTTATGCAAAAAGACGGGGGCCATGTGGAGACCTAGATTATTTTTGGAGTCATTTAGTTTTATTTGTTATTGGGAAATTAGAAATTGGCCACCTCATAGAAATTAGTGAACTAATTTTTATCCGTCATAAAAGTAGTTCTCTTAAGTAGAGTTTTTATTGTGTAATTGTTATAGTCTGTTAGCCTTTAAACATGCACTCTCCAAGTTTTTAGTTTTGTAAATATAGCCGACGTCTTTTATAAATTTTAAACCCGGTACTTTTTGAAGCCACCCTGTATGTCCAACATACAAATATTCTTGTGCAAATTTATTTTCTCACCAAGCAGGACTTTTTAGGAAGAGGCACTTTTTTTCGTAGAGTTAATAATTAAAAAGTTTCCCATTTGGTAAGAACTTCCGAAGACACGCTGTAGGTACATGCAAAAATATTTATCAGAAAGAAGTTGCCAATTAAATTCAATATCAAAATATAAAATACCAGCCATCTACGAAAAAAAAAATATTGCCCAACAAGATATGGAAAATATCGGATTTAAAAAGAAATTTTAAAAAAATTTACCTCACCTGAGCCACTTTCATTTTTAAGAATCACATTGACGATTATTTTGACACCTGCTTGTTTCCTAGGTGACATTTTTGGCATTAAATTCGATTCTTAACAACTTTTTCCTAATAATTTTTTTTATACCATGTAAATGAATGTTACTTTACTCTTAGCATTTCAGCACATTTTCTATTTTTTGACCACTCTGTACGTTATAATTGTGATGTTTTCGCAGATTAGAAGTTTTTAAGGAAGTAAATTTTGTTATGAAGAATAGTTTCTTTTTCCTAAAATTACAGATACAAAAGTTTTCCATATTTCCAATCACACACGCTGTATGCAAACTTTCTGAAAATTCGATGAATTACTAAAACGTATGTGTACATCCAACAAAAATGGTTTTCAAGATGGTGCCACTTCCGGTATTAACTTTTTTATTTTAAATTGAAGAGCCTGTATAATTTTTACATAGTACAGTGAACAAACCCGAACAAACCCTCGAGATATGAGTGCCCTAACATACAAGTTATTTGAGATACGAGCTGTCGAGCGAGCGAAGTTTTGTTTTTGAAATACAAGCGACATTTGAGATACGAGGAGCGGTCAGCTGCGACGCGATCTCTACAAGTGAGATAAGAGAGATCTTGGGAATGTAGAAGAGAGTTTCACAGTTCGTGGAAAAGAAACACAACAACCCGAACAAACCCGAAAAAGTTGCAACTGGTCGTGCATTGGAGCTATTTAATGACACTTGCCTAACTCATTTCAGCAGCAATCTGAAAGGGAGGACGAAACAAACTTCCTTGGACAGTTTTTTTTTTTAATCCGGCGAAAAACATTTGGGGATAGCATTTTTGGGGCTGGGACGGATTAATGGCATTTCAATTAATTTCAATGGGGAAAATTGCTTCGAGATACAAGCAAATTGACATACGAGCAAGGTTACGGAACAAATTAAACTCGTATCTCGAGGTACCACTGTATTTGACATTTGAAAATTCCAGTACTTTTTCGTATAGAGCACCATATCGACTTCTTTCAAACTTTGGCGCCCTCTAAGTAAGTAGTAGAAAAACAATATACAGACTTCAAGAGGAAAATGCGTTACCTCCCTTAGATATTAAACTATCCGCGGGAGGAAAAGCAATATTTTCCTCCCTTGGTATGTAAATGGCTATAATTTACAATCATATATGTAACGTTGTCATTTCAGACTTTTTAAAAGTTTGAAGGAAACATATTTTTAACTTTTACAGTTATCCAGGAGGAAAGTGACATTTACCCGGGTGGAAAACGATCACTTGCCACCCGGATAAATGTCACTTTCCATAGGTACCTATCAACATTCATGAATAGCCAGAATGACTTGAGAAGTTGGGTGTTTTTGTTCTACTTGTGAATGGTAGCGAAGCTTGTGGTTATACAGGGGTCTTATTTTGCAAATTTTTCACTCACATAGTTATATTTGTTATATACTATTACATTACCTATGTACGTTACTCTCCACATTTTCTAATCGAATATTATCCAAATCGTAAACCGATCGAACTACTTCGACCAGCCAATTTTCGGGTACGTGATAGTTTTGGGTTAGTAACGGCGAAGAGGGCATATTGTTGAATCTGGCTATCGGGCCCGGCAACTGTTTCCCTTCTTCGGAGAACTGGATCTCTGGTTCCAAGACGAAGCGATAAAAACTAAAAAAAAAAAAGCTTGTCTTGGTTAGGAAAAACAAACAATCTGCGGACGTAACGCAAAAATCTATATTATTATCCAGTTTATGGCAGACCTGGCACAGTCTTACCACATTGAGTTAAGGATGACTATTTTTCCACAAACAATACTTAAATTTAACGTGTATTTTTTTTCAAATTTTCAATATAGGTAGAAAATTAATGTGTTCCTTATACAGGGTATATCCAGAATCTAGTGGTCATTTATTGATAAGCCCATAGAAAGTCGAAATAATGTCAGTACTTCATATAAAGTTATTTTCTCTGGAGTCCCTATTGACATACAGGGGTCAAAGTTATAAGTTAAATAAAGACATTTTAATTTTTTTGAGATTTGTTATTTATTGGCAACCCTAACATTTGGATGATAGTAGCAACCTATAGGAATACAACATTCCTTATTGAAATTGAAATTCAAAATGCTTCATTATACAGGAACGGTCGAAATTAATTATACAATTTAGACGCTGTTGCCAAATTCGACATTTTGCTTCTGATATTCCATTCCCATATTAATTTACTAAAAAAAATATACTTCGTTCTTTTTGATATATTTTACCTATTCCGAGATAAAATTAACACGCCGTCAAAATTGTATAAATTTTAATATTTAATTTCGATCGTAGTTGTATAATAAAGCATTTAAAATTGAAATTTCAATAACGAAAATTGTTATTACTATCACCAAACCAAAAAATAACAAAATTATAGTACCTAAAATAACATATACAGTGAAACCTCTCATAACGGACACCTCTCATAACGGACACCTCTAATAAGCGGACATCTCTATTAAGCGGACATTTTTTCATAGTCCGGAACTAGGTATATGAAATTCCATGAAAATCAACCTCTCTTGGGCGGACTCTCCTTTGGGAGGACGCGGACAGGCTGTTTTCATACAAAGAGAAAACCCTCCTTTAAACGAACAAACAATTTTTTTTGTCATACGTGCGCCGTAAGCGCCTCTTACGCGACCTCTTTTCGTGACCGTAAGTAGCTCTTTTCAAGCCTCTCGGAGACAGGGCTGTAATATACCTAGAAACAGGGCTGTAATGTTTTCATTACAGCCCTCTCGCGTTCACGCTGGAAGCACACACCAACACTCTTTTTAGTGGCAGAAGGACTCGGCGCACTTTTGACAAAAAGTACGGTACGAATCTCGGGCAGTGAAGGCCCTCGGTACGTAATGTACTATTAAAGTATTTGGGAGACGAATAAGTACGGTGCAAAAACTCTCTGAAGACAGACTGGCAAATGGCGTTTATTTGTAAGTTGTATGGTTAAAATCGTAAACAATGGCACAAAAACATAGCGTTTTGAGTCTGAAAGAGAATATTGATATTGTGGAAGTTTGTAACTTGATAACAATGATTTGGGCGAGTTCATTAACAGTGATAGCAATGTGCTATTAGAAGATGATAGTGACCCCATTCCTACCGATTATGTAGTCCAAACTGAAACCACATCTCTATCTGACGACTCTGATGAAGAAGTTGAATGCAGTAATCAAACAAATGTCACCAATTATCAACAAGCCATTAGTATGGTAAAGGAATTATAAAAGTATGCAAAGAATAGAGGTGACTCTACAGCAATAGAATTGTTATCAGACTTGGAATTACATTTTCTAGATTGCAAGTGTAAAACGCAAACACGTCAAACTACGTTATTAGATTTTTTTAGTACTACATCCTAACTAAAACTGTACATACATGTACATCGTAATAATTTTGCATTTACATATTACCTAATAACAAATTTCCCATGGGCGGACACATTTTGACGGTCCCGTAGGTGTCCGCCTAAGAGAGGTTTCACTGTATTATTCATTTGTTTGTTTCAAAATCGGGCATAACATACTAGATTACATAGAGAATCACCACACGAGCAATGACATATATTTTTTATAATGCCCTGTATATTATAAATAATTCATTACCACTAGTTTCTGGACACCCTGTATAACATCTCTGTCGTCACTTGTCTCTCGACTAGAAAATAACCTACCTTTTAACTGGCATGTCGCTATTTTTCTCGACGCTGTTCAAGAACAGTTTAATATTACAGTTTAACACTTCCTGTAAAACTTGTAAAATAGGTCCTAGCTTTTGAGCACCTCTCGAAACCGGATCGACGACTGCCACCAACTCAAATGCTACTTGATCCGGGTGTTGGGCGGGTATTTTGATTACCGAGTGTTCGTCGGACCCGTACGTTATGTCAAAACGAGCCTTACTGGACGATTTGGACACTAATAGTGATTCGAGTTTCAATATCGTGTCGCTGGTTATCGCTAAAATACAATAATTATGTTAAATAATAAATCAATTTTACAAAAGGCAATAATTTAGTAAGGTAATAACTCGGCCATCTAAACACTAAGACCCCTAAAATTATGCGCCGACCCCTACGATATCTGTTTTCACTTAACCACTGTAATGCTTTCCTCGACCTTCCGCTACCAGCCAGTCTAATTTGAAACACGAAAGTGAGAACACGTCGGTGACGTGGAGTTTCCTTGAAATCGCAAGTATTAGAACGAGTTTGACGCGTTTAGGGTGTTTCTTGCTTAATAAATAAGGTGTATCAGTTCGTAGCACTATCGTTTTTCTGTGTCATAAAATAATTTGTTTCCATGTGCTTATGATGTGATTTCATATGCGAGTAAAAAGCAAGTGAAGAGATTCAGCGAACAGGTATTGTTAACGTATTTTCAAGAAAAATAAACTAACTGGGAAAAACTGATGATTTTAATAATCTAGTACTCGATACTCGAGCGATTTTAATAATCGAGTGAATCGTTCGAGTGAATTGCTTGAAATTCCAATTTACCAAGCGATGACGTCACCGACTGCTCGACCGGCAGCCTGGCCGTTTACATGTGATCAGGTAGGGTATTTAGCAGACACGTAACTACGGGTGGGCACAGGTTTTGCTAAAAATTCTAGTAGCCACCAAAAAAATTCCAGAAATCTTATTTGTGAATATAGAATTTTTACCGCGTGTCTCGATACCAAACAAAAAAACTGCAAAAAATCACCCAAATATGTATTTATTGTTCGGGTTTATTATTGTGGTTTATTAACATGAACAAAAAGTATTACCAAGAGTTATCTTTCTCAATCTACGAACATAAAATAAGTAGATATTTAAAATAGCTCGTCAGATTCTTCCACTTTAAATTATCAGGTGCCCACTGTGTGCACTTCAAAAATTTAGGCTTAGTTAGGCGACTGGCAAAATAAGAAAATTGGTTATTATTTGTTTAAATTCATGTTTATAGTTACCTAAAAGTTCCTGTTTAAATTTAGAATGTTTACTTTTGGTTACCAAAAAATTTCGATACCTATGTTTTGTTAACTATTTTGCTCGTTTTCTTATTTTCCATTAACATTTTCTCTAATGTATGGTATTTTTAAGAAGTCTTCTTGAGTTTAATAATAAAAAGTTCCTGTTTAGATTTAAAAATGTTTACTATAAGATTACCAATGAATGTTTCTATACATTTTGTTAGCCATTTTGTTCGTTTTGTTATTTTTCATTAACAATTTCTATTATTATGTTATTTTTGAGAAGTTTTCTCGAGTTTATAGTAAATAAAAATTTTAAAATTATATCCTTTAATTTTTTAATATTTACAATCGGACACCTAAACTACGCCTTAACTAAACTTTACAAAACCAATGTCGCTGACTCCGCTAAGAGATTTGGCATACTTTTTTATATGCACCTTCTCGTTTATGTGCCTTTAAGAAAGACGTATGTCCTGTTACCTGCTCAGCGTCAAACTCGAACGTCGCCAATCGGATGGCACGGCGCGTAAAACGAAGGTCGGGTATCAAGTGACGGGCGATATTTTTCGGTTTTTCGCCTGAATTTATAACTAGAGTATTTCCTATCGAGCGAAAAACTGTTCGAATATACGAGCAGTTTTTTTAGCTCGATCACACTACAGCGGTACATTTCCGTCGGCGTCAAGCGAAGCGAGGGTATCGAGTAAAAGATAATATGTGACGAGCGACGGTTCTCGCCTGAATAGATAACTCGAGCGGTTTTTTAATAATCGAGCGATGTCGGTTATTTCAATAATCGAGTAATCAAGCGGTTTTTCGCTCGAGCGATCACAACACTATTTTTAAACATTCGACCTTATGGTCATGATATTCCAAGCTAAAATCAACTTTAATTCTGAATAATCAAGTCGATATAAGCAAATATCCCAAACTTATTGCATTCCTAAGTGACACTAATATATAATTTTTTAATTCGAAAAGACAGTGCCAGTGTTGCCACTTAGAGTTTCTTATAACAATCGTTTTTGACTGTTCAGATCACACAAATACAGTTACTGGTTGTATTTTGGCAGCACGTTGCCTTATTCAAAATAATAACAAAGGGCTATTTTATCTTTACCTTCGTCCTCCTCCTCTTCCTCCGATACCTCAAGAGCTTTATTTATTTTGTCCAAATAACTGGCACTACTAAATCTTTCCAATAAGGAAAAATCGTCTGCTGAAAATGATTCGTTTTCTCCAAGAGGTCCCAGAACTCTTCCATTTGCTATTATCGCTCTTCCGCCCTCTTTAAGGTTCAGCACTTTCTGGCTGTATACTCTAAGCATCTTCAGGTTTAATTCTTGGCTTGGTACTTTAGACCAAACTTCAGACTATAAAACATAATATATCGTTATTATGTTTATGAAAATTATTTATTTATTCATCAATATACTTCCCGATAATAAATTCAGGACAGAGATAATGTTAGTCATGTTTATAGTCCTGTAACTTTTTTAATTGTTTTGCGAGTTTAAAAAACAAACCCGAACAAACCCGAAAAATATCGATGTTTTGATCATTATATAGGCAGAATTGAATAATATTTTAAAATTTAATTTTAGCAGGTACAGTTCTGTTGTATTCATTGAAAATGGGGACACTAAATTTGTTATAATGTAAATCGGTCTTCATTGATTTTGACTTCAAGAGGGGTCTTTGACAAGAAAAACTGGTACTTGTCAGGGCCGCATTTCCGACACCAAAGAATCGGAGCTAAACAACAACAACAATAAAAAAATTGTTTAGCGACGCCACTGCTTATTGCTCATAACCTTCAAAGCAATAAATCAATCAGAAAAGCATGATTTACGCAAATATTTTTTTAAAATCCTTTAGGGCACTCTGGGAGTGGTGCGTGTGCGCAAAAAGCGATTCACGTTGGTTTTGAATCGTTGGAGGTTATATTCGTTGGGAAAAACGACCTCGGGAAGGTCGTTCCACAAGGATTAAGTCCTCCAGATGAAAGAATTCTTAAATAAAGTTCGAGGAGGAGTACTAAGCTTAACCACATATGGATGGGCGGCAGTGGTTCGTCGTGTATTTCTGATATTCGTCGCTCTGGGCGGAATTAAGAGGACAAGGTCAGCCGAGCACTTTCCATGAAAATATCTGTAAAAGAGAGTCAAATCCCCAACCTGTCTTTGATGTTCTAGGCTGTCGAGGTTATTCGTCAACTTGTGGTCTCCAATCAGACAAATGGCAAAACTAGTCATAAGACTTGTCCCGATTTTCAATGAATACAACTGTATGTATGCCATATAAAACTTTCATCATATTTTTAAATTTTTGCAAATAAATATTTTTACCAAATTAGTATTCTGAAAATATATTCTATTCATACCAACTATATACATTAAATAATATACTTTATAAATTTGACGAGAAATCTATGCGCCTTAATTTACCATAAAAACTTAGTTAACGTATTCTTATACTTCTTTCTGTCTGTTTAAACTATTAAATTAGAACGGTTTTAAATGTCCTGTCAAATTTAAAATACTTACAGGAATGTCCAATTTATTCCCCTTATTAAGTTTTTCTGCCGTTTCTGGATTTCTCAAGAGCGATAAAACTAATTTTAGCGCACTATCTGATGGCAAAACTTCCAGTGCTGCCAACACAACTTTATTAAATGTATTCTTTTTGTCTCCATTTACATTTGGCAGAAAACTAACCCTTATGTCGCTTTCCATTTTCTGAAAAAGAATATTCAATATTAACAGAAGTAATCCATCACGAGCATTTTTATTTTTTACCATATAGTTTTTGTGAAGAAAAAACTTTCAAATATATAATTCGTCTAACACAGTGTCATCTCCTGAATTTTAAAAGTAAAAACTTTTCATTCTAAAAACTTACCAAATGTTCCAAAGCATCCAATAATAGTTGCCTTCCTTTAAGGCATTCCAAATCACCTATAATCCAATAGGTAATAGAGTGGTACTGTCTACCTTTCTTAGGTACAGTGAAGTACTTTACATTCTCTATGGCGGTGGCAGTCATATCTGGTAAACTTAGTTGCAATAAAGCCTATAAAAAACGATAATGTTCAGAAAACCTACAGTAGCAGTATAAATTGAATATGTTTCATGTAAACTAAGAAAACTGGCCTCCAAGTTCTTAAAATTATGACAAATTTTAAACCGCAAAAAAATGAATATCGTTTATTATTTCTTTTACAAACCGCACACTTTTTAACTTTATTTTAGAATCGTTCGAAAAATTTATACACTTTTACATACATACACAAAAACTTATACACCGTGTCCAAGATAAGGAGGGCCAGTACAGGGATCTCGGAAACCGTAAGAGATACGAAGTTGGTTAAATGGAGGTAAAGTTGCGCATTTACGTGTCTAATAATATGCCGTTTAGAAAGTTTTAAAATTCCGAGTAGTTCCAAAGATATCCGGAAAACCCCGAAATTCTGAAAAATCGTTTTATTTTTTCCTGAGATCGAATTCTAAAGTAAATTGCACTTTTACATTGCCACTTTTTCCGCTCTATCTAATAGCGTTAAGTGTTTTTTAATCCGACGAGTCGTCTTCAAAGGGCCATTATCAACTTTCTTTTTTTAAATACGGTCCTGTTTTCCTGATATTGGAATTTGAGAGCTTTTTTTCTTTCGAACGCAACGATGTATGACACATTGTGGTTCAATGACGTTTCGAGGGTATTCTGAACAACAACAGAAAATTTTGGGATACGGTCCTGTATTTCTCCTAATTTTATAAATAACATGTCATAAGTAAGCTCTAAATTTTTACTTATGCTGGACTAGTTCAATAATTAACAAATAATTTAAATTACTCTCATATCAAATAGATAAATAAAAAATAGCAACGTTCTGTTTAAAATATTAAAACTGACAGCAACTTTCTTGCCTGCGTAAGTTTTATTTATTTATGTGATATTTTAGTTCAGAAGGGCACATATAAAAATAGAGACTCGTAGCTTCGGAAAAATTCTTTTAGTAGATTCCTTAAACGTTCTAACGAATATAAATATAGAAAAAATAATAATAAATAATGTTTTAAATATTTATTTATTTACCTGCAAATTATTTAAACTTGTGGGCTTTCCGGACATATCCAAATAAAAAGATTTTTCTTTATTCAATATTCTCTCGTTTAATCTGGGCATTATATTCGTTTGGTCCATTATATAATCCAGTACATTCTTACCTTCCGTAAGTTTACCTCGGTAAACTGCTTTCTGGAAGTACGAGGTTTGGGACATCACTTCCTGAAGAACCGCTTCTTCAAAATCGTCAACATTCGTCTTAAAATGCAAAAAAAAATTACTATATCGGTTTTGACTAGCTAAAGAAATGTGCAAAAAGGCCGTAGTGGATAATTATTCTAATTGTTTCACAAAATGTATCAAAAACTCTAATAATAAATCAAATTTAAGCCATTCTTATTCTTTCAAATTTTACATGACAAGACTTTTGAGTAAATGGGATTATCATTGAACCCAAAAGAAAATGAAACCAAAAAAGTTAAACAATTCTATACGGAACTGAGCCAACTGGGATGTAACCAGGGTTCGCCCAATTTAACTAATTTGATTTAAATTAACGATTTAATCAAACTAATATACTCTAACGACTCTCTTGTTATTTCGTAATAAAGTCAAGTGACCAGATAGGGTTGTTATTAACTTGCTTAGATCGGTGCGATTTACATTACAAAAAACGTGCGATTTACTTTTTCCTACTCCTATATTACAGGTCGACACCTTAATCTGTAGCTACAAAAGGAATGCGGGCAAGAAAATGTCTTGGGTTAACAATGTTGTCACATATATTAAATTTTAATTTAATAACATGTTACCAAGTAAACCCCAAAATTAAATTTACCATTTAAAGTAACTTATCATAAGTATATAAGAAACTAATACTCTATTATAGTTTCAATGTTCTTACAACTTTCTTTTCATACTATTTATTTTAATATTTAAATGCAAAATAGGGCAACCTGGTGCAATGTCGACGGTAACCGGTGGCTAGAGCTAATTTGATAGGTTATATCCCAGACAGAGGATGACGACACGCGTCTGGTGACACGCTCATTATGCCGGCGTGGTTGTTCGGGTTTGTTCAATATGCTTCATCCAGTTGCGTAGTGATAGGGTTTGTTTTAAAACTGTGATAATGAATCAATATACCCTAGTAAAATCTTTCATAGTCAAACCCGTGAAGTGATTGCCAATGTGTACAGGATGTGCGAAGAGGAATCACAAATTAATACATTTAAATTGCAACTTAAGCGAAAGCTAGAAGGGGTCGCGAGGGCGCAGTAAACATTCACAAAGAAAATACTGAAAGAAAAGAAAATAACCAGGATCAATTGTTGTCATCTCCTGTCAAAAACAGGGCCCGTCTCTCTGCTGTCGAAAAAATCGAAGGCTTCGACTTGTTAGGAGAACAATACAAATGTTTTATTTGGAACTAAAAGTGGTTCCAACCTTAAAAAAGTCGCTACAACAGCTGAGAAGTGACATAAACTTTCCGTTTTCCCGTAAAATTTGAGGTGCATGTTGAAATCAAATGGATTTTATTGGCGAAAATGCCAAAATAAGCGAAAAATATTAATGGAAAGGCCTAATATCTTGCACTGGTGATATAAATATATTCATGCCATGAAAAAATATATATCATTACATTATTAAGATAATAATAGCACGCCAAGGACTCGGCCATGTTTTAAAAGATATTGCTTTCCTCTTACCGATACGTCGTAGCTATAGACTCGCTTGTCGAGCTGTAGTAAATTAGTAAACATTGTTTTACGTACAGTTCACTCTATAAGTAAATCCATTCTTGCGCACAACTGTGCGTTATGATTAGTGTTGGGAAAAACCCGATGATTTTAATAATCGAGTACTTGATACTCGAGCGATTGTAATGATCGAGTGAATCGCTCGAGCGATTAATCACTGGAAATTTTTATGACTAAGAAGAATGTGTTGATAAAACACCAGGGGTTGTTTTTGTACGTTTTAGAAGTTTAGTCTAGAGTTTTTATTAAGGAAAAACAGTTGATTCTGAATTTAAAAAATTACATCCTTAAATTTTTTAAGAATTTACAATCGCCGCTGGCTAGACACGCAAAACAAAGCACATGTCGCGATGACTCCACTAGGGGATTTGGCATACTTTTTTATATGCGCCTTCTCGTTTATGTGCCATTAACAAAGACGTATGTCGTGTCAGCCTTCAGAGCGTCAAACTCGAACGTCGCCAATCGGCACATTTCGGATGGCGCGCGATGATCGGGTATCAAGTGAAAGGCAATCATTCGATTTTGCGCTCGGATGGCGCGCGATGATCGGGTATCAAGTGAAAGGCAATTATGAATTTGTAACTAAAGTATTTCCTATCGAGCGAAAAACTGCTCGAATATACGTCGGCGTCAGGCGAAGCTCGGGTATCGAGTGAAAGGTAATAAGTGACACGCGACGATTTTCGCTTGATTTATAACTCGAGCGGTTTTTTTAATAATTAAGCGATGTCGGTTATTTCAATAATCGAGAACTCAAGCGGTTTTTCGCTTGAGCGACCACAACACTAGTTACACACATAATTATGAACAAACCCGAACAATCAAGTCAGCCTTGAACCAGTCAAATCGTGACATTTATCTATCTTGCCTTTTGAATATTTGACAGTGACATTGGAGCGGTATGAAAAAGTGTATCAAAAATGTATTGACTGGTGAATTGATAACCATGTGAGTACTGACTCAGAAAATGTTTTATTAGCATATTTCGATAATTTAAATATGAAGTCATAGAAAAAGAAAAGTACACAATTCGAGAGGTAAGCCTATTACACAATCTTTCGACGTAATATACTATTATGTTACTTAGATAGTAGGTAGTATATTTTTTCCTATTTACAGTAGTGATCGTAGGTAATAATATTTAAAATACCATACATTTTTAATACAAATTTAAAAAATCACCCGTATTCATTTTTTTGTACCTAACAAAAATTAGCTCCTGCTTCGTCCCAGATACGATGACCATGAGCTTTGCAGATAACTAATTGAAAGAGATTCCATGAAAAATAAAATTATCATTCATTGTTTGGAAAACAAACGTTCCTAGTACCATTCGTATTATTACTAACCCCGTATATTCTTACCTTCTGTTGGGGTAATGGAATTCCGTTCAATAATGCCTGAGGTAACGTTGTCAGTCCCGTTCTCTCAATAAAATCTCGAGACAATTGTCTGCCGAAATCATAATCGGAATCCTCGCCCAATATGTCGGCCGGATCTTCATTGTACTGTGATCTTAATTCTTTCTTGACGTCCTCTACGGTAACCTAAAATGAAAAACTTTACATCAGATCTGACTTTTTTCAATGAAAAATTTATAAACCCATGTTTGGTTGCATAAAAAACTAGTGTTCCACCGAATCGCCGTTTTGACGGAACCGGAACCAACGCGAACATTATTGCCGGATCCTGGACCGGAACCTATATTTACAACAAAACGTTCTAATAATAGATCAAACTCCATTTGAATGATGGAAAAAAACTCAAAGAAAATTTTCCTTTTTTTATCAGAACACCTGCATAAAGTGTTTATAGTGAAAGACTAACCGTTATTAATTACAAATATTAATGTGTATTAATATCTCGTTTAGTTCATAAAGCATAAAACAGAATGATACTACCATTTAAAAATTAAAGGTTGATGATGGTTGCGAAAAAACGAAACGTCAAATTGAAAATTCAATTAAAATTTTTATAGAGGAAGAGAAGTGGCGATGAGAATCTAAAATGAGAGCAAATCATTTCACAACAAACAAAACTTTACGATAGCGAACGAGACGACGCGGTTATACAGGGTGTTATGGAAATGACGTATTATATTTAAACCGACAATTCCTGAGATGGAAACAAATTGAAGAAAAATATCCAAAAATGGCGCTTTAATTTAATGTCATGACATGACCTGCTGTCAAACCAAAAATAATCACTTGTGTCACTGGGAGAAAGGTAAACAAAGCAACATATGGCAAAAACGTCAGTGACCAGTGTTGTCACATTTTCATGATAAACTCTTTAGAAAGTCAATAACCGTTTGACAGATTTGAAGTTGTTTATTTTTCAGGGTACATTATTATAAACTTTTACTTTCAGTACAGTTCGTTGGGAAACAATCTCTGATTTATAAACTTCAACTGAGTCGAACGAACCGCCGCGGAGTTTATAAATGTTCAGGTATGTTCTCATTTGTTCCATTCGAACGACACCGTCGAAACTGAACAACTTCAATGCCACTTTACCCTTTAGAAAAAAAATGCAATATTATTTACCTTTTCGGCCTTATTTAAAACCAACTTAATTTATAAAATAACACAAAGTGAAGAACCCGAACAAAAACCGACGCAATAACCTCACAAAACACTAAAACAAAGCCACATAAATTCACATTAGTTTTCGCGTAGGTATGCATCTCATGAACACATCTAAGTTTTTAGTATTTTAAAGTGCTACTGTATAGACAAAAATACGCCCTTATTGTTCTGGGAAATAATATAAATTTACATACATTGGTATTTCACATCTAACAAAATTTTGAAAGAAAAATTTTGAAAGTAACTAAACACGTTCGACATACTCGGGTTTACTAGGTCGATCGATATTTAGCCATTTGGGCTGAAAATACAGCGTTGCCACTTTCGATGTTTTATAAGATTATATTCATAAATTGCGGAATTTCTTACTGTAATACTTTCCTGTATAATGATAGTCTCGGAAATGGCAACCGCGCTAGTTAGACGAGACTATTTATTTTAAAGGGATGTCCTGTCTATCAACATAGTTATGTCATCATTCTTTTTCAGTAAAGGATTAATAAATTTGATTAGCCAATTAGAAATTAGAGTTTTCTGAATTTCTATTGCGAAATAATTTGTATCCTATAGTGCTGTTGTTCTAAGTGTATGGTAGTGTTATTAATTATGCGTTAGTATTTAGTGCTTTGGTGTAATCGAATAATAGGTGCATATCTTCAAAAAAACTGATTTGACACTCGTGGGTGTCTGTGTGTTTCTTTAAGTGATTTAGTGTAATTTGTTCTGTTTCATTATGTGTTTTTTTCTCTCAGACGATATGCCGGTTATATTCTGAGATTGGAAAGAAGAGGCCGAATGGGGTTTAGTGGGTGTAAGCTTGTTATGCAGTCCCACACTATCATCAGGGCACGTGATGAGCATAAAGCTTTTCCCATAGAAAAAAGCAATGGGTATCTGCGTCCTGGATTTACTTTCTAAGTAAGCTAAATATTTATTTTTATAAGAAACTAAAGTTTTACATTTTTATACAGTTTGGCAACATTGCGCGTAACAGGTGTTTGTGATACACTGCCACAGGGTGCTTTGATTCATAACCGCGGAGTCACATGTGCGTAAGAGGGTTTGTTACCCCACTTTTAAAACGGTCGCTTTGGAAAAAAAATATGTAGCGCTTCTCTACGACACCAAAGGAGTCACCCATTTAAATATAATACGTCATTTCCATAACACCTGTATTTGGTATACGCGTTGTTAAAATAACAACTGTTAAAATTTATTATTTTATTTTCGGTAACTTATAAAACCATTTAGGAAATACTTTCGTGCGGCTATGGAACCTTAAAACTGAATTCTTAGGGTCGATGTTTGAATGTTACCTTAAGTTACACCTTCATTGAGCTAGCCTTAACGTTATGGTAAACCTTAAAAAAACTAGGTTTGAAATTAATGTGAAGGTCAATTGACGCGTTAAGTCTAAGATTACCACGTATCCCTTTAGATGCGAGTTAAAAAGAACTTTAATATACTGTCAAACTTGTGTTAAGGCTGACTTATGTCATTCTGTACCGGCCGTTATATTCCGAAATCAGCAAGTTTATCTTACCTTATCATCCTCAGCGTGACCCATCACAGTTCGCAAAAACGTAAAAGCGGTGGCCGCATCTCTCGATTGTTGCACATAGTTAAAAGCTGAAAGCATGGCAATACCAGCGTCTTCCAAACCGGTTAAGGTTTTCGAAGAGTTCACATTAAAAACTACACCTGTTCGTATGGGAGTGGCATGAATTACGAACGATTCCACTATTTTGAGGAGCGGTCGAATGTTACGGTCCGTAGGGTCGATAATAAGCACCTACAAAACAACGTTGATATTATCTATATTTAAGATGAATCTGTTATAACTTAGTTTAGAAAAATAGTTATCGCTAAGTATGAAAAATAAGTGTTTTTTCATGATAAACAACCACCGATCTATAACTATGAATATATATGGGGTGCGCAGTAAAAAGTTAAATTTAATGAGTGAAAAAATGGGATGGCGCGCACGGTTTTCCGGTCATATTTTTAAAGGTTGCTCGTCGGTTGTCTTACGCACAATGTTGTCGCCGTCATATAGGCAACCCCGCCGTATTTGTGCCGGTTTGGTTGCCAACCAACGACGTGAATCAACGACGACCGTCTACGTATATATAACCATTATATTGCCAATACGAACGTTCCAAAATACAAAGTGTTCCCGCTAGGGAGATGGCGTGGTACTATTGAGTTTGCGTAGTAGGGTTTTATTTGTTTTTGTTGCCATCTTTGGTTCTGGATGCTTTTTCAAAATACAGAATAAAAAGTGATTCATCCACATTGTTGTCGGTATATTAGTGCTTATAAACTTTCATTACTTAACAACAATTTTTGTGATTTTTGTGAAGGAGTTTTTAATTTGTGGTGAGTCGCTGTTTGATAGGTTAGTGGCTTGTTTTGTTTAAGATGAAGGGATACAAGTGTATGGTGCTTTTTTGCAAATGTCGTGGATCACTACCAGGGATAAAGTATTTCAGGTATGTACATATATACGAAAATATTTTGCTCATCACATTATCCGATCTTCGGGACCGAATTTCACTAAAAAGCTTGTAAAAAAAGAAGAGAGTGTCACTCGTATACAATATAATATATATGTGGTCACTACCTAACCTTAAAATTAATGTATTTTTAATTTGATGCATTAGTAGCTGATAATAATTCCCAGAATAGTCAATATAGTCATTCATTCTGAATTTTTGGTTTAGAAAAAAGTGAGGTTAAGGAACATACGACGTCGGATGAAAGTTAAATAAAGCTCATCGTGTCGATTGTTACAAATATTCGGACGGAATTTGGCACCACAAATTTACATCAGGGCACCGTTGGATCATCATATCGTCAGAAATCGTATGAATGGAATGCCGTCTTAATTCGAACTAATCGAAATTTTGATTGCAATATTTTTCCTAACTAACCGGACAAATTTACATTAGAAAAGTTGAAATCCGGTCCTGTCGAATGTTTATTTTCATAAGGAAATTTACGAACTGCGCAAACTTACGATTACCCCTTCGATGCCCATAGCGGGGACATAATTGCAGATGGTATTAGTAATATAATGGTTATATATATATGTGCGACCGTCCAGAACCAAAATCAGTCGTAGGGATGTAACGATATTAAAAATCTATCGATACGTGGACAATACATATCAAAAGTAATTCTAAAAGTGGCCTTTCAGTGATGGCCACAAGGCCGTCTATTATGCGAGAAAATAGATATAAGTCGGTGTATAAAACAAGTATTTGCACTGTTGCTAAAACACCTTTATTATGAATGTAGGATGATAATTTTATGTACCATATTTATATTGACCCAAATTTAACTATATGGCAGTGGCGGCTCCTCGAAGGAGGCAAGAGAGGTTAACCCTCCTTGTTCAGACCGTGGACTCAATTGCTTGATTTAATTATAAAAAAAACTCATAGCGGCAACATTGTCGTGACGGGATAAAGGACGCCGCGGCGTAGGAGACGCCCGCAAAAAAATCGTTCAAAAGACGCAAGTTTCGTGATTCAAAGCGCTGATATAAAAATTGTTTTTTAAAGGTTCAAATTCATAAAACAAACACTCAATCATCACACAGGTGCGTACACATACAATTCGGATATTGAAGAGACAATATCTTCATCTATGTCAAAATAAGTAGCTACAAAAACAAGGAGGTACAAAACACTCCTCGGAAATGTTCTCCTGGTGTATCGCTCAAGTAATAACTTTTAATTTACCGCAAATATATTTTTAAGTTGATTAATACACTACGCCAATTAATTATCGAAGATTCAAAAATTAATAAGCTGTTATTTCGTTAATAATGAACCAATTTTACTAATTTTTAGTTTAATTGATGGAAAATAGCGTCAAAGACCATAGAAGGTTTATTAATAAAGATACGATTTAGCAACATCCCACACAATATAATTTATAAATTAACAACAAACTACATATTAAATTAAACAATACAAAAACGTTAATAAAAAACCAAAATGGAATAAATAAATAATCATGAGCCATTCAATAGTGGTTATTGGTCCCCCTCTTGATTTTAAACCGGCTGCACATCGCCAGCCAATGGTCGAGATGCAGTTATTTATTTTTTTCTTTGACGCGACAAAAATGTAAGTTGTCGCATCATGTATACCTTGTAGTAAAAAAAATACCACTTTTTATTTCTCGTATATTGAATGAAATGAACGGAAACATAAAACTTGTGTATGTGTAGCTAAATAGTGGGGTGAAAAGTTTATCAAAATCCATTAAGCGAATCAAAAGATATGATGTCGCAAAAAGTACTTAAAATTATAGTGAGTCGTTTTCTACGACCATCAGTGTATTTGTATGGGTACCCAAGTAGCATTTTTAGACACATTATGGTACATGTATCGGAACTATCGTTTCTGTTTCCGATTAAAATTGGAATGGAAATATTTTCGAAACGTATACATTTTAAATATGTTTCCAAGTGGTTGGTATTAGCACAATCGAAACTTTTATCAAACATGTTTCGACAATGTTCAAAAATATTTCTAAACTGTTACTTATGTTTATTCAAAGATGACAGTATGGGGCGGGGCTATGTTAAACCATGCGCAAAACAATTAGGATACCTTAACTGTTGTAAAATAAAAGAAATACAATATGAAACAATAATTTCGCCATGATGAATTCGTTATAAGTATATTTCCTATAAGTTATTTTATTTCATATACCTAGTTATTGCACTAAGAACCAAAAAATCATTGTCGCAGTAAATTCTATCGTGCAGTTTAGTAATTTGGCTTTATATTTTTAACGTGCCCTCGATTTATTTTCATTTACAGAAAACAATATACTTTGCCAAGAAAATTAAAATTAAAATATTATCAAAATTTTATTTATTTCTTTTATACATCGACTTAGCTAGGAAAATGGAACTTATCTAACAACTCTTGGCTTTGCAAGAGATACAGAAATTTCATTAAAACTCATTTTAACAAAATAAAAATTCATTTCCCAAAATGGCCGCTAGAAAGCAATAAATTATTCTGGTCCAAAATGGACCCAACACACAATTTCTAGTCTTTGGCTTCTATAATGTTTCCATGATGCACAGAAAAATAAAAGGTTTGTTAAGGTGATGGTGAAACCACAGAAAAAAAGGTTTGCTTCTATGCACAGAAAACAAAGGTTGGGTATGGACAGCCTAAGTCTGACGTCACGAGAGGCGTGGTTTCAAAAACCTTTCCAAACTAAAATTACATTGAAAATCTTTTTAAAGCATCGGTACACGTTTATAATGGATAAATAAGCAATTTCCTGATATTAGTTCAAGTTGTATATTAGATGTTATTAATTGATTCATTTTCAGAAACAGATTGACGTAAGTGTTTTTTGAAGATTTTTAATTAACATCTTGTTTGAGGTTATGTTATTATTTAAATTGTTATTTTTCTGTTAAAAACAGCTTATTGTATCGTATTTATCAACATAGAGTATACCCACCCTATAGCCATACTTTATGTTGATAAATACAGTACGGTAAGCTTTTTTTACAGAAAAATAACAATTTAAATCTCGCTAAACAATAACATAACCTCAAATTTGTTCAGATGGTGATTAACAATCTACCTAAAATACTTACTTCAATCTGTGGTTGAAAATGGATCAATAATAACAGCTAAAATATAAATAATATCAAAAAGTTGCTCATTTATCGCTAATAAATGTACACCGATGCTATAAAAAAATCTCTTATGGGAAATTCAATACAATCTTGTGTCTTACCAAAACTTTAAAAATTTTAACTAAAAATTTTTCGAAAAATATGTAACTTCGCGTGTTGTTAATGTATCCACACTATGGTTTGTAAAATATTTCGAAACAAGCACGTCTTTAAGTGTTTCTAGTAACTGGATTCGAAAATGTGTAGCAAAAGTTTCGTAACACATATGTCTCGATACAACTTTATAATTTTAATCGAAAATGTTCCGAAACGTTTCTCAGCAAAGAGTGTGTGTCCATTTTGTGTCTAAAAATGCTACTTGGGTATGTTAAGATAAAAAATAAATTTTCGGGGACCGGCGGTTGGAGACCACTGCGTTCGGGAGAATGACAATTAATCGTCCTGTAATATCAGCTGTAGCTACTTTTTATGACACTTACCAGATTATATAAGTTCCTTTTAACCTGCCTAAGCATGCCGGGAAAAGTGGGTCTTAATAATTCCATTAAACTACTGGACCAATATCTATACTTCGCGTCTTGTTCAATATCGTTAAGCCAATTTATTGACGAATCTCTAATGTCGATCCCGAAATCGGGAGAACCATTACTCTCGCTAAAATCCAATTGTAATAATGATCCCATTTTCTTACTGCTAACTCCAAGAGCGTGAATACCTAAACATAAAGAAACATTTAACTTTTAAGATTCAAGAAGTAGAATTAGAAGTAGTAGTGGTTAGATAATTAGTAAAAATAATGTAAAAATTAACCATCTTACTTAATTAATTAAATTAATAATATTAATAACATATTTTTCGCAATTGACTATTGCAATGATTCTCTTACTATCTCGATACTTAAGTATTTACTTCCTTCTCATCCCCCCCCCCCCCCCCTCATCTTTCTTTGATCTATCATGATTTTTCGATGCTGTCAAGCTCTTTTGGTTTTTTTTTTAATTTTAATTTTATCTAGTTGCATAATGGTATTTATCAATTATTATGTTTAATTTTTCATGACTTCCAAGGCTAAGTTTTGATTCCTGCTTTTATGCCATATAGTTAGAGAGACGGTGACAATAGGGGGTCCGTGAAGTGGAATATCAGTAATTTGGTTTTTCGTGTAGTTCAGGTTCAAAAATTCTAAGACTAGTCATCCCTTTTAAACTGTTGGGTAATTTATTGAAAAATCTGAGACATGTATAACACGGACCCTTCTCGGTCAAAGTTAATCTATGGATTGGATAATTAACATTTAATGTTCTCGTATTGTATACGTGAGATTCCTGCAATTCAAAACAGTCTCGGTTCCTAAAGAAGAATATTAGTGACTGGTAGATGTAAACACCATAAACCGTCATCATACCCTCCCCCTTAAAAACACCCCGACAACTTTCCCAAAATTGCATATATTTCATTGTTCTGAGAATGCGTTTCTGAACTGTAAAAACCCGTTGTATGGCACTGTTTCCCCCCCAAAAAATAATGCCGTATCCCAAAACTGACAAGAAATTAGCATAATATAATATTTTTACATTTTTATACTCCATGTATTTACCTACAACTCTAATTCCGTAACATACAGAATTTAATTTTTTTAAAAGGTTGTTAATATGTCCTGTCCAGTCCATAAATTCATCTATGTTTACCCCTAAAAACTTAACACTATCTACAATGTTAATATTTACATCCTTACATTCTATGTTTGGTGGTCTATTTAGTTTAGATTGCTTTGTTCTAAATACAATAGCATTCGATTTTTCCTTATTTAGAATCAATTTATTCTCCTTGAACCACTTATCTGTTTTACTGAATATTATATTGCCTTTGTTTAACATTTCACCAATGTCCCTTCCACCTACCAGTAAGTTCGAGTCATCTGCATAACAGACAATGTTTTCATTGTTCAGATCTGCGATTGACTAAATATCATTTAAATATATAATGAACAAAATCGGTCCTAATACGCTCCCTTGTGCAATTCCATATAAGTTTTCTTTTAGATCTGAGAGGTAAGATGTTCCATCTTTTGTTATTTTTACAATCTGTTTTCGATTTGATAAGTATGACTTTAATAGTTGAAGTACATGTCCCCTTATCCCATACCGCTCCACCTTTTTTAGAAAAAGATCCCTGTCAATACAATCATAGGCCTTTGACAAATCCAAAAAAATACCAAGTGACACGCCATCATTTTCAATATTCTTTAGAATTCCTTTAGTAAACTGAAATAGTGCAGTTTCAGTAGATTTGCCAAAGGTATACCCATGTTGATGCTCCCTAAACAAGTTACACTTATTAAAAAAATCTATTAGCCTCTTACATATCGCTATCTCAAGTATTTTTGAAAACCCGGACAACAGGCTGATTGGCCTATAATTATCCATCACTTCTGGATCGCCTTTTTTGTATAACGGCTTTATTAAAGCTAACTTTAGTTTTTCCGAGCGTGTCAAAAAAAAAAATGAATATTTAAAAAAAAAGAAAAAAAGCGAATTTGAAATTTTCTAGAATGGAACATTATATGTTAAAGATTATGTGAAAAAAATTTTGTCGTTCTAGGTCTCGCCATTTCATTATTGGAATTTTTTAAAAATCTCCTCGGAGGAAATTCGGAAAACGATCGTGACATGTCAGAAAATTGTCACACTATATTCCTTCATACCCAAATATTGTGGAAAAAAATATTTCAGAAAAATCGCACTAGCTAGGCGGAATTCTGACAATATTACCCAGAGATACCGGAAGGCAGGTATCGTTCAGTTGTATGACGGGAAAAATGATAACTGGTGATTAAATAAAGTTTTTTCGTCCTCTTAATCGATGGGATGGGTTTCAAACCCCCTCCCCCCATACGGTGTTATTGTAAAATTTAGGAAAATATTACAATTCTGAGGTTGTTTCGCACACGGGAAGCAATTGGCGTGAAACTATCGCACTTTCGCAATATTCTTTTTATCAGAAAATTGTTTACTAGTCATCTCCATGTGAATACAAATCGATTAAGCCCACTTGGACCCATGTCACTTGAGACTTTATATTTTTTCCATTCATTTTTTTTTTGACACGCTCGGAAAAGTATGCGCAATGGTTGGCTTGTCAGAAAATGTGTTTCCCGTGCCTTTGGGGTCACGCAGATGCTGTAAATTCATTTTCAGACATGGCTCGATATAATTTTGAAATTATTGAGAATTTCCTATCTAAAGCGGTACAGCGCCTCTCAGCAACGCTCTACGGCATTTCATCAGATATAAAAGTTGTAGAGGGGGACCTAAACTCCACGTAAAACCAAATTACTGATATTCCACTTCAAGTACCCGCTATTGTCACCGTCTCTCAAACTAATATTGCTTATCCCCTGAACCTTTATTTTTATGATTGTAATACTGATGATGACTTTCTCTAAGGTCGAAACATGTCTTGATTTTTACTTGACGTAAAGATCCCCGCCCCCTTTTTTTATTTATAACCTACGCTATCTACCTTCCATAGTTCTCAATTCCTGTCGAAGAATATCCAAAATTGAATACACGTCGACAATATCAACGTCATAGAACATTCCGTTAATAAATAGAGCGGTATCTGATGGTTGCAAGTTAAGGGTGGATGCGAAAATATCAGAATTTATCTTCATTTCCTTTTTCAGATCTGGATTCACTATAGTTTTTACCAATCCTTTTGCCTAAAAAGAACATTTAAAGAATCACCAAGTCTAATCATTACAGGTATATTTTTAAATTAATTTAACAGTTACAGTAGTGGAGTAGTTCCGGTTTACGAAAATCCCTTGACGAAATCGAGTAACTTTTTTTTCAATCGATACAGTAGGATCCCCTCGATATTCTGACATGATTTGTAGGGGGCGTCGCATGCGGGGGGCACGCCCCGTAATTCAAACCGACAACGGATTTTCCAGGGAAATGGAAAATAACTCGGCCGGTTTTGATGCTACAAAAAAAATGTGAAGGGCAAAATTGATGAGCTTGACAGAGCGCGTAAGCTCGAACAAACCTGAACCCAATATCTCAATGAGTAATTTTCAACTGCAAAAAACAATAAAATTTAATTAATTAATATCTCGAGAAGGGACGGAGTTGGGACATCAATTTTTCACGAATCAACGGGTGACAACGAGTACTTTAATGGGCCGGAGGCCGGGATTGTTGGGGCAATTAGGAGGGGAGTTATTGGGGGGGGGGGGGATATTACATAAATGCTAATAAGTAGTTTATTAATCGAGCTACGGGGATCAGGCCGGATTCAATTTATTCATTTTTTTATCAGCTACGAGGGGGAATTGGCGAAAAAATTTTATTTTCCCAAATGGCCACTTTTTAATATCTTCGAAAATACTTATATATGTATGTATGTTCAATTTTGGTATGTGTTAATAGGATATAGAATCACAAATTTCAGTTACAAAAGTTATTTAATTGTTCCACCAGTAATGTCCCTGCAAACATGTCCTCTGATATTTTTTACAAAAAAGACGGTACGCCACTGACATTTTTCCATGTGGATTTTTTCTAATTAGCCTGGTCAATTCTACATGAAAACGGTCTCTTGAGTTTTTCTCGCCAGACGAACCGTTCTTGATTCAAACCACTAAATTTATATTGAAATTCATTATTATTAACATTGATAAAATAATTAATGATAAATTTTGTTTCATAAAAATTGTTGGAGTGGGCATTTCGATGCGAAGGTGGGTGGAAGCATGCCTTTTAAGTGAAGGTGCCCCGCATGCGGCGCCCCCCACAAATCATGGCAGAATGTCGAGGGGATTCTACTGTATCGATTGTAAAAAAAAAATTATTCGATTTCGTCAAGGGATTTTCAAGCCGTTGATTTCGCCAGAACGAATCCACTATAGTGTGTTTTTAAGGAAAAACCAAGCCCCGTCTGGAACGCCACAACTAAATAGTTATTTTTTTAAAATCCTTAGAACCTGGTTACTATATATCTATATATTGATTGATATATTACTTGAATAGGAAAGTTTTGGACGATATTTGTGAAGACTCTTAATGCCTCATCCTTAGGGGCGGTCATAATTCGTTCGGCTGCCTGTAAACTCAATTCCTGAAACTCCCAAACTTTGAGAGCGGACAATTCATTCGACGAATCCTCCAAGTGCTGTCTAAATTTGTCCAGTTTCTTCTTAAGGTCAGGGAATGATTTTCTAAAGAAATAAACGGAATTAAAATGTGCGCGTAAGAAGCAATCACACTATACATGTGGTTACATATACCACAAAGGGACGTAATTTTTAATTTCTCGACGTAAAATAATTATTTATACAAAATTTTGTTTGATAAAAAATTAAGATTTTGTCATTAGAAAATTTGGTTTTCGTATACAGGGAGGTCGAAACCTTAAAAAATATTGATTTTAGAGTAAACTATCTTCATCTTTTGCTTTTCAGCAAAATGACATTAGGAAATGTTCGTTAGAATTACTTTTTTCGTCGTGATTCAAGATTTAAAGAAAATTTATTTTTCGCCTACTAAATCAACAGATAATTTATTCTGTTTATAGTGAGTTTAGACTAGAAACGTGTGTAGAAGATGGAGGCTTTCACGTTGAGTAAAAGCTTTTTAAATAAAATACTAGTTTAATTAATACTACTTAGAATTTATGTTTAAAAAAAAATTATGATATTGATCATTGTATACGAAAACATATATTTTTTAAATCTTGAATTATCACGAAAAAAGAAATTCTAGCGAACATTTCCTAATGGAATATATTTTTTCCAATGTCCCAAAAACTAAATTTTATAATGACAAATCTTAATTTTTTTACTAGCAAATTTTTTTTATAAAAAATTACTCTTTATCAAGAAATTAAATATTAGATCCATTGAGGTAACACCATCCTGTATGATAAAATCATACTTTAAATGTCAAATATTAATAATATGTAGTAGTCTGGTTCCCAGTACTCGGCCTACGCCTACAAAGACACAAAAGTAATAACATTTTAAGACCAAAAAAACCTAAAAATGTATATTTCTTACACACCACGCACTGACGAACCATTGTAGATAGTTAATAAATAGCTCTAAATAGTTTTAGTTTGAAAAAACACTAAGAATTAATCCAAAAACACAATAGATCACAAACAATCACAACCCCAGCAGCGAATAACGCTAACAACACCGCTGAGGATAAATGAAAGAGAATAGCAAACTTCAGGTCATTTTTACTCTAGCAGGTAAAAATTACCATACAGCGTTGCCACAATGATTTCCCTAAAACATTGCAACTTGATGTTCACACATATTTAGTAGAATATTCTGACTTAATAGGTACACACACACACACACACACACACAATTATAATCAATATTGATATTAATATAATACTATTGGTCTCAAATGCAAGCAGTAGATTTAGGACCTTCAGAACAGACTTGGCATCATTGATTTCTACTTAAAACTTTGTATGATTCTGACAGAATAAAAATAATTCTGTCACTTTATTACTTAAATGCTTTTGGTCTGCACCTAGTTCCTGGTACTACACAAAAATTATAACATTTTAAAATCAAAAAAAAGATCTGAAGATATTTATATGGTTTGACTAGACGTCTTCCATTTTTATAATTATTCCCATACTTACTTCAACTTAGCAAAATCAAACCCATCAATTTCAATTTCCTCCTCTTCTTGCGATGCTTCTTCCGATCCTTCTTCTCCTCTGACCTCACTATCATCTTGTGATTTGTACTCAGTAGATTTCATTTGCAATTCAACACCATAACCCGAGAGTCTAAGTCTTTTATCACTATTATCCTAAAAAAAATTGTTAAAAATATCAATTAGAAATCATCATAAGGTGTTTGTGTGACATTTGATGTTATTGTTGTAAATATTATTTACCTTAACAAAATGCCTTACAACATAATCAATATCTGCAGTACTCGTTTTAGTTTTAAGCAATTTGTGAAACTTTGCAAAACATTCTGTTCCAATTTCACCATAAAAGATCACAGCCAATGAGCGGTTTGCTGAACCAGGATAGTGATTGTCTAAGTTGAATATTTCGGTATTTTTGTAACTGCTTGGAGGCTAAAAAAAAAATGAAAGTGTAATTTGCAGATTACAAAACTCAAATAAGGAACAAATATACAAGGAAAGAAGAGAGTATTTTTGGATATATTTATATCTTCGTTTACTTACATATTTTTTGATTTATAATCTATATTTGACTGAATTTATAGGTGTGTATGTGTATGGATAAAGAGATGTATGCAGGGCCGGCACTAGATGTATATGGGCCATTCTTTTCATTGTACACTTTTTACCTTGACATCATATAGAAACAATTAGTTGACAAGTATTTCAGGATTTTGGTGAGAAAAATTATTTTCCAAAATATCCACACATGAATTTCTTATAATTTGCTGGATTTTCTCCAATCGTCTCATATCAGAAATTTAATATCTCCAGTCGTACTGATCGTTGCAATGTCGGTCTTTTGACAACATGGCAACCCAAATAAGATAGTAAGAAGTAATAAAAATACCTTGTCCTTGTTGTAATACAACGCTGTGTTATTTGTTTATTCCTTATTATAGGTTAACAAGCAGAGTCCTGTCACAGCTCCCTTTATTTAAAAAATTTAAAACCAGAACAAACCCCTTTTATTTAAAGGAGGCAGGGTCCTGTGTTCTTACGAAAAATATACTTACTTTATCTATTAAGTTGCTAATTTCAGCTAAATCACAGGTGAGCTTTCCCCCTACATCAGCTACACATGAGCAATCAGGTAAGTTACTTTCTGTAGCGATCTGCTTGAACATCTGCACTTCTGGAGAGTATATGTGTAACGACAAACTTAATTTTAGGATAGATACTTGTGATGGTGTTAATAACTTTGCAGCCTCTTTTAGGATCATGTCATATCTTTGTTTTTCATTTCCTGAAAATAAAATCTAAGTAAGTAGGAACGTGTGTAAATTTTAAAGGATTAAACCTTTGGTACTACCCAGGTCATATGTAGATGAGTACATGAAAGATACAGTAACACAAAAGCAATAGCAAAATACATCCAGTTGAACCGGGGAGAGAATGAGTATGATTCAAATTGATATTGTGTCTTCATTAACTGATAATACAAAAAGACATTAAAAGTAACAAGGCTTTGATATTACTGTAAAGCTATGATGCACATTCATTCATTGCATAATCCACCATTTTAATGAAAGAATCCTTTAACAGAGACAATTAATTAAGAAGATATGGTTATCTTATTTTCAGTCTGCTTTCTTTCCCTAGACCCCTCATTTATTTATTTCAGGTTAAAGAATAATGATAAATAATTCTTACCTATCTGGTTTAACGGAGGATTTAACCTACATATTAAATCGATGTAATTCCAAAACAGCTCAATATTTTCATCAGCTAAGTATTCGGCTACTTCCAAAGCTAAGGGTGTACGTTCCCATTTTGCTTCTAATAATGTTGTCACTGATTTTGATTTTATTTTGGCTCTCACCGCAAAAATTAATGTTATAAAAAGCAAATTCCCAAAGATTACCGATAGTTTCATTCTGCAAACTTCGGTATATACTTATTTAAAAGGAAATTCAGAAGAAAAAATTATAAAACTAACCTCCAAAATCTGCCGAATAGACGTTAAAAATAAATAAAGGAAGTAATTATGTTAAAGGGTGACGCCGCGTAAATGTGTAATCACTTTTTTACTTTCTGTATCAATATTAAGATATTTTTTTGTTAAAATTTTAATTTAAATAGAGCAAAACATCTTTAAACAGTCTTTGTATAGTCAACAATCAGCTGGTTAACACATATCTGTCAAATACCGGACCAATCAAAATTGGACAACGGGTAGGCAGGAATACCACAGAGAAGAACTCGCACTCAATAAACAGCGACAGAATTAATAATTCTTCGTTTTCCATGGGTAAAATTAGTGATAAGTGACCTACAGATTCAAAGCCTACAGCTTAACGTGAGGATATGGCCACGATCAGGATCAGGAGTGTGTACCGCCCCCTACGAAATATCCGATTTCGTCCAGCCCGGTTCAACAACTCCTACAAAACTACCGGCGTGAAGGGGGTAGAAATGGAGGATGATACATTTTTCACTTTCGACACTTCGGCTTCAACCGGCTCGTTCGCCCCTGACTTTAGATCAACAGTAAACTTATATAATGGCGAATTCGCCAGACAACCCATTTCACTCGGCGTCCGGCGAACCATTTTACCTTCCTAATACCGTTGGCAACACTGGTAAGAACCCGAAAATTCAAAAATCTATCACAGTTGCAGCATCAAAACAAATATACAAGTATTCAAAACAGTTGAAAAAGTTCTCATCGGGATTTCGCGGCTTTCAAGAAGTGCTCTTAAAACTGGTCTTCATAATCGTTTAACACGCAATTACATCATAAAAACAGTGAAGACATAGTGACAACGCTATAGACACCAAAAATACGTAAGTGAAAAACATATTATCCAACGTACCAAAACTCAACAACAATACTCAAAATGACCTGTTTTGAATGTGGCTGGTCATTTCTTCCTCTATAATGACTACGTAAAAACCAGGCCCTACGTTTTTCAAAGTTATGAGTAGATAGAGAGGGCAGTGGCGTATATGTAATGTAATTAATAAACTAAAAAGCTACGAAATATTAATCAAAACACGAAAAGGCGAAATCACCACTATATTTTTGTATGTAAGGCCCTCCCGATGCAAATCCCTATATACTACCCTGATAGAGGGTACCATATAAATTAGAAAAAAAAAATAATAATTATAAGAACATGATCCCTCAGGATGGCTATACAACTTCCCATATCTGGATATAGTGGTTCTTCGGCTATCTCAAAATAAACTGTTTATCCACTACTATATGTACCTATATATTGTTTAACAAATATCATGTATAATTAATTGAAAGAAAACAATTTTTTAGCACACTTTATTGAAAATTATACTTATACATAATATACTTAGTGGACTAACTATACCTCGCATGATCCTTTTCCTGTTACCATAACAGTACCTCGAATATCCGTAACTTGATCATAGTCAATATTTCCAAACTAAAAAAACAAAGATATTTTTAAAACATTTATATTTTACTAATAATCAACAAGACGACCGAATTGATAGGTAGACATAGAAAAAATCCGGTGCTTTATTACCTCATTGTCCTGCTTCCTGCTCTGCTCAAAATATTTAGTTTTCTCGTTGGTATAATCACGGTAATTTGAGCCAATAGCGGAGAGTAAAAGTGGAGTTGATTCAGTACTAGCCTCGCTTGTATCGCTTCTCCAGGATTCGCTAATTCCGCTGTCCGTTCCCGCTTCGCTATCGTGCCACGTTGTTTTAAATACAAAAAAGAAAAATGTGATAATTCCCTAAAAAAATTATCCTGATAGTGAATTGCAAAGAAACTCATTCTTGAATTAAAAAAGTGTATTCCAATGCACCTATTATTGATAAACAAACAGGATTTTCCTACAGTCATGTCCATATACAACGTGTCCAAGATAAGGAGGACCAGTACAGGGATCTCGGAAACCGTAAGAGATACGAAGTTTAGAAAGTTTTAAAATTCCGAGCAGTTCCGGAGATATCCGGAATAACCCGAAATTCTGAAAAATCGTTTTATTGTTTTCCTGGGTTTTTTTGAGATCGAATTCTAAAGTAAATTGCACTTTTTCATTGCCACTTTTTCCGCTCTATCTGACAGCGTTAATTGTATTGTAATTATCAACTTTCTTTTTTTAAATACGGTCCTGTTTTCCTGATATTGGAATTTGAAAGCTTTTTTTCTTCCGAATGCAACGATGTATAACACATGCATTGTGGTTTAATGACGTTTCGAGGTTTTTTAACATCATCAGGAAATTTTGGGATACGGTCCTGTATTTCTCCTATTTTTGTAAATAATATCTCATGAGTACGCTCTAAATTTTTTACTTATGTTGGACTAGTTCAATAAATAACAAATAATTTAATAATAAACCACAAATAAGTGAACAAAAATCATTCCAAAACAGCAATAAAACGAACAACGAAAAAGTAAGGAACTACATAATCAGGAGTTCAAAATGATTTTCGTTATTCTCTAAGCACAAATAACTTCTTCTAAGTGCCACATAACAGTTTTTTTGAGATAAAATAAAACACGATAGGATATCAAACCTTTCAGCATTTGAAAAATTATGTTCCATATTTTCTGGAAAATAGAAAACCTCTTAAAATGCTTTCAAACGATCACAATGGGAATGTCAAGTGAAACAAATCACACGTCACCATCTTAATTTTTTTGTTTCAAACGCTTACTTTTCTTTTAAATCCCGAATCAACAGAAGTTTGAAATAATGTTTCTGTATTTTGTTCACTTATTTGTGGTTTATTATTAAATTATTTGTTATTTATTGAACTAGTCCAACATAAGTAAAAATTTAAAGCTTACTTATGAGATATTATTTATAACATTAGGAGAAATACAGGCATATCCCAAAATTTCCTGATGTCGTTCAAAAAACCCTCGAAACGTCATTCAACCACAATGTGTCATACATCGTTGCATTCGGAATAATGAGAATTCCAATATCAGGAAACAGGACCGTATTTAAAAAAATAAAGTTCATAATGGCCCTTCGAAGACGACTCGTCGGATTACAAAACAATTAACGCTGTTAGATAGAGCGGAAAAAGTGGCAATGTAAAACAATATCTCTGGAACTAATCGGAATGTTAAAACTTTCTAAGCGGCATATTATTAGGCACGTAAATCCGCAATTTTACCTCCATTTAACCGACTTCGCATCTCTTACGGTTTCCGAGATCCCTGTACTGGCCCTCCTTATCTTGGACACGTTGTATAGCCATATGATGAGACTTATTTTGTCATCAAATTAAATACAGGATGTTATAGAAACTACTTGTTATATTTCAATCCGCCAATCATCAGTTGCGGATATATTATATCTAAACTTTTGTTCATAAATTGACCTAAAAAATCGCACTCTGAAATATTAGTATCAGACCGATATTGATGTCCATAATAGAATGATTAGATATTGAAGAATATCGCGGGAATGTTAAAATACACAAGGACTTACCATAAAAAATGTAGATGCTGCCATAACGGTGGCGGATATAGGAAAACCATAATACTGTAAAAGGAAGCCGCCCAATGCGGGACCAATCACTTCTCCCAAAGAATACATGCTGGACCAAATTCCAGCTACAACGCTGTATGTTGCAATTGAATCGCTACACCCTCCGTGACTACAAGGAAGAAATAATATCCAATATTTATTGAACAAAAGGCCCTAATAATGAAAAAAAACATTTAAAGCCGTATTAGAGTCGGCAATGTTTGCCTCTTGCGCCAGCAATGGCAATTACAATTGCACGTATTCATGCGCAATGCGAGAATGGAATCCGTATTACAGTCGGCAATTCTAGTCTTCTGGCAATTAAAATTGCACAGATTCATGCGCAGTACACCGTTCTCGATCAGCTGTCTCGCATTGCCAGAAATCACTGGCCATTTTCATTGCCTTTGCCGGTGCAAGTCTGGGTAGAGTTGGATTATTCTGTTATTTCTTAATGTTTATTAGTTGGTCGAAGCAGCTATGAACAGCTAATGGCTATTTAAACTAACTAGGTACTTAAATTAACAGTTCACATTCTTTATTAAGCATATGTACTGCAAATTCGTAGCAACTTTTTTGAACTGCCATTTGTAAGTAGCAGTAGCTGCTTTAACTGCTAATCAAAACGAACAGGTTTGCCCATCTCTAATTCTGGGGGTATTTTAGGAATTTCGACACTACCAGCTGCTGTTCTAACTGTTGGCAATGCGCCATAATTTGTGCAATTATAATTGCCATTGCACCGGAAATTTTTATTGCCGACTCTAATATGGCTTTTATTCCTTAACATCAAGGCTTACCCCATTACGCCATTTATTAGTACCTAATATTAAAATAAGTAATATGTGTTTATACTTTCATATAATACTTACATAGCACTATTTAAAACTCCTTGAAAAGTAGGCATTAGGGCAAGAGCTACTGAGATTCCTAGCATCGAAAGTGCCACCAAATTCAACCAAATAGAGCTATAAAATGATATTACTAAAATGATTGCATCCGGTAATTAAAAAAAGTCGGTTACGGATTTCCATTTTATTTGAAATTAGTATTTCATTATTTTTTATATTCAAAAACGAGCCTTAATGGTGCCATTCTGGATCAAGTTATCCAGCTTTCATAAACACAATTTATAATTTAATAAAACTGACAAAAATTAACTAGATGGGTCAAAACTCTTTTCCAGGCAACTTTCAGTCCTTAGCGTATAACTTACTAAAATAAACTATTTGCCTGTAGAAACAATTATAATTTGCGAAATATATGTTACTTCCTGCATTAGAAAGTATTTTTTTAGTTATAGCTGCAGTATTCAAATTTTAATTTAGAAATGTATCGCCGGTCACGTGTCCCAAGTATAATTTTTTACTTTACCCTTTTATATTTCACGTCATTTTACTAAAGTTACTTTTATATATAAATTATTTACACTCCCACTACAATTTGTATTGAAAAAATAATGTTCAAAGATCAACAGTTTAGTTTCTCTAATGCAATTATTAACCAGAAGTTCCGTCCCCGCAGCTGCATGTATCGCCGGTCACGACAGAAATTGCTTATAAATAACGCCACTACAGGTCCGCCTAATAGTTTTACAAATATGCTCCTGTTTAGGTAAGTTCCTTATGTTTATTTAGGTATAAACTAGAACATTGCCTACTTTTTACCAGGCGTATGTTTTTATGTTGTATCGCCGGTCACAGGGTTAACTCAGACCTAGTAGTTTTAATTAAGGGAAAAATACTACACGAGGTCATTCTCTTGAGTACAGATACTCATTTCAGTCTAAAAAAAGTTTAAGAAATAGCTTGTATTAGCTGTTATCCACGAATTTGTGCATTTTTGTATCGCCGGTCACGCATGAGAATGTTACCGGAGATACATTGATGTGACAGTTTGTTATCCGAAGCTATATATGCAATATTTTTTATTAACCATTTATGAACCATTAAGGAAAAATATATTTTGATGTGCAAGTTTCGTTTACACCTTAGGTAGATTAAAAATATGACTAATTTTCTTAGTATTTTAACATTCTATAAGGTGTATTCCAAAACTTTAAGCCAATATAAGACAGGGCTGTTATAAATAATAGGAAAATGGTTATAGTGACTGATTAAAATAACTCAGTTCCAAATATTGGCGTTATGTGATTCAGAAGAGTAAAATTAGCCATGTGACGGGCGTTAAATTATTAAAAAATCGATGCTATAGACCAAGATCTTTGTGACGATGATCTTTTGCGCGGACATATATATAATTCCTCTAATTAGATACTATAAGAACCCTATTAAAAAATTAACAGGTGTTTTTGAGATTATTTGTTTTTAAAATCCGATTTAAAGAGAGTTGCCTGTAAAAATTTTTTGACCCAGATATAGTTGATATCCCATGGAAATAAAAAATTCTCTGTTAAATTACTTATTTTAAATATTACTTTTTGCTGGCGACGGCTTATTGTTTCAAGCAGGGCGGCATCCGCCCAAAGAGGCGATTCTCCAAAAACTGATTATGAGAATGCACTATTCTGGCATGAAAATACGTTTACTAGATTTAAAAAGTTTTGACCATCCCACTAGTTGTGTGCGCGACAGCAAAAAATAATATTATTTTGACACAAGTAATAATACGCCAGTGATATTTTCCAAAATATATATGTGTTTCTTAATTGAAAGTAACTTCTTAAAAGAAAAAGTCTCTTGAGTTTTTCTGGCACGACAAACTGTTTTCAAGTAATAATTGTATTCAATGTGAAACCCCGAATTTCTACACACTTTTCTAGTCATCTCCTACACTCACTATAAACAGAATAAATCATCTGTTGATTTATTATACAAAAATAATACCAGAAAAATAATGTAAGATTGTCAACAATCATCCAACAATATGAAAAAAATCGCAGATGGGCATAAAAGAAAACAAATCGTGACGATATAAAATCATAAATTCTTTACCTTTGGATATAGGGAATAAATGGGCATGGTCCCAATAATAAAAGCCCAATTGTACTCATGAATAGTCCCGCCACCATCATTGACCAATGGTTGTTAACTTTATCTGCCATCCAGCCCCATCCCGGACTAGATATACCATACAATCCAGAGAAGAGTAAAAATATTAGTCCGATTTTTTCTGGAGATAAATTAAACTAAAACAAGGAATCATTGACATAAGGCATATTACAAAGCTAAATCAATAGATACAAAATAATATTATAGGTTATTGAGAATAGCTTATTAGCTCCGCCATTTTATTTTTTTTTGCCAATAAAGACAATATTATTATATTCCTTACTTGTCTTAAGTGTGGCTCTAACGTCGGATCTAAAAACGCCCACGTACTTGATACAATAACAACCACCATACCAGTAACGAAAACGGCTGGAACTTTGATTAATTTAAAAACTGATGTTTTTCTATTTGTTACATTATCAAAATCTGAAAATAGCAATAGTTTTAGGGTTCGATTAATAGACTATGGCATATGGAAACAATACATTTTAATACAATGTTAAATTACAAATTAATCTATTAATTGGCCATGCTTAAAAAATAACAGAAAAATGATTGTAAATAAAACAGTAGGTATGTGGGTACCACCGACCTATAATTTTAACTATAGATACGTACAACTTATGGGGTGCGCAGTAAAAAGTTAAATTTTATGGTTGAAAAAATGGGTTGGTGCGTACGGTTTACCGGTCATATTTTTAACGGTTGCTCGTCGGTTGTCTTGTGCACAATGTTGTCGCCGTCATATAGGCAACCCCGCCGCATTGGTGCCGGTTTGGTTGCCAATCAACGACGACCGTCCAGAACCGAAATCAGTCGTAGGGATGTAACTATATTAAAAATCTGTCGATACGTAGACAAAAGATATAAAAATTAATTTGTAAAAGTGGTTTTTCAGTAATGACCTTCTTTTATGCGAGAAAATAGATTATTTATTTCCCAGTGAAGAAAGTCTTGGCTGTGCCAAAACATTGCCGTGTAATCGTTTTCATTAACGCTGAAGTACGGTCCTATTCGTCGGATAAGTTAAATAGTTTATCAGTCGGCATTGCGCATGACATCTGACGATCAGCTTTGTTTACATGCGCGAGGCCATAAATTACTTCTTTAAAAAATATAAAGGGTGATTCACGATGAGCTTGCATTAGAACTTTATGGAGAACTGCTAATTAGAGAGACGATGACAATACGGGGTCCGTGAAGTGGAATATCAGTAATTTGGTTTTTCGTGAAGTTTAGGTCCCCCTCTACAACTTTTATATTTGATGAAATGCCGTAGAGCGTTGCTGAGAGGCGCTGTACCGCTTTAGATAGGAAAATCTCAATAAGTTCAAAATTATACCGAGCCATGTCTGAAAATGAATTTACAGCATCTGTGTTCAGCCCCTTAAAGACTTCGGGGTAAACCTGTTCCACAGAAGTAAACGAACTCAAGAACTGGCAAACCGTGCTCGACGTCTGTGCCGGCCGACCGCGGGAGTCGCAAACTCGCAAATCGAAGCTCGACTAAGAACGTTTAATATGAACGTATCTTGTATGAATAAAAACCGATTTGTACAAGAAATTAAATCGTTTTAATAGCGTAAATATCTCAATATCGACCAATTCTCAATCTGCGTGACCCCAAAGTCAGGGGAAACACATTTTCTGACAAGTCAAACCTTGCATATACTTTTCCGAGCGTGTCAAAAAAATATGAATATTTAAAAAAAAAAAAAAAAGAATTTAAAGTTGAAACTTTCTAGAATGGGACATTATATTATGTTGAAGATTATGTGAAAAAATTGTTGTCGTTCCAGGTCTCGCCATTTCATTATTGGAATTTTTTAAGAATCTCCTCGGAGGAAATTCGGAAAACGATCGTGACATGTCAGAAAATTGTCTTCCTTGGCACCCAAATATTTTGGAAAAAAATTTTTCAGAAGAATCGCACCTAGCTAGACGGATTTCTGACAATATTACGCAGAGATACCGGAAGGCAGGTATCTTTCTATATCTACATACATACAATTTTCTACAGTCGTAAATTATTCTTGGATTTTTTTCATTAATAGAGACCAAAACTCACAGTTTTGTGAGCTAGTAATTTAAATAATAATTAATGTTAAAAAGTAATTTAAATATAATTTTCATTTACCTGCAACCCTAGGTAAAAGCCACATATTTAGTGGAACAATAGCAATCATAGCAACTCCTAAAACCAAGAATGGTAGATTGAAGCCACCTACCTAGCTAGAACAAAATTATAAATATAAAACCATATGTAAATGAATATATAGGGTTGAGATTTCGGAAACGGTAAGAGATACGAAGTCGGTTAAATTGGGTAAAGTTGCGTAAGTATGGGCCCAATAATATGCCGCAAAAAAATCAAAATACATACAGGGGCTTTCAAAATATTTGGGAAAATCTAAAATTTTGCGTTTCGGTTTCTGTTTTTTCCTGGCTTTGTTCGAAGAGATGTCCTAAAATAAATTTCACTATCTCATTGCTACTTATTGTTCTCCACAATATGGCATCATCAGATCTTTAATGCGACGTTTCGTCTTTAGGTCACCATCATCAACTTAATTTTTTTAAATATGAACCTGTTTCTTTTTGTTTAAATTATGAAAGAGGAACAAAATCTACGTTCGGTGGTATACAACACTAACTGGTTTTCCGACGTTTTGTTCCTTAAATTAACCATCTTCATTTAAATATAATTAGCCATTTCCACAAACACCCTGTATAATAAAAAAAATGTTTTTACATGAAGTTACTGCCCATGATTTTTACTATAGTTATAAATTCAGATATTTAGTGAACACGGTTATCGGTTATAAATGCAAGTAAAAATTTATATTGTTCAAGATACATACCGAATACAAAAATCCTCCCAATACCGGACCGGTACTCATTCCTAATCCTACAAATGTTTCTAAAATACCCTAAAATAAAAAATAAATCTATAATGTACAGGGTGTCCCAATTTTCGACACTTTTATAGGGTATCTCCGTAATTGTTAGTGCTAGCAAAAAAGTAATGTAGGTGCCAAGTGCTATTTTTGGGTCAAACCTAAAATGGAAAAATCAAATTTCGAAAATTTTCGCTCGCTTCAGAGATACGGGGGAAAATCAAAAAATTGACAATTTCAAAATTACCCTATATTTTCTTAGTTAAAAGAGATATAGAAAAATGTTTTATACAGAAGTTTCTTTATATTGATTGTTGAATAATCTGACGTTTTCAGAATAAGTATACGGGGTCAGGTAAAAAAGTTATCAGACCTAACCTAATTTTTTAAATGGAACACCCTGTATATTTCAATCTAAAAAGATAGCATTTTAAATTCTCTTTTCAAATATATAACACATCATCCATAATATTGGTTTCCTAAGCGATTTATTTAAACTTTATTACTTTAAACCACAGTAGGCCATGAAATAAAAGCTAATGTCCTAGAAACAACTATGTTGACATTCTAGTTGTTATTAACATTTAACGTCACTTTTATTTTTACATATTCATTTGTGAAAATGACTAATCAACATTTTGAACAAATTTGTTATGATATCAGTTTATGTTGAAAGTGGAAGAAACGAAGAAATGGCACAAAGTTTATATTTTAAGGACATATTCCGACGACTGGAATATAATTTTAAACTATACGGCTCTTTTTCGATGCCGAGATCAAAAATTTATAATAAAGAAACCCAGGAAAATGAAGAAAAGCTTAAATAAATCGCATAGGAAACCAATATGATCCCATTTAAAAAAATGAGGTTAGGTCCGATAACATTTTTATTACCTGACCCCGTATACTTATTCTGAATACGGCAGATTATTTAACAATCATTATAAAGAAACTTCTGTATGAAACATTTTTCTGTATCTGTTTTAACTAAGAAAATATAGGGTAATTTTGAAATTGTCAATTTTTTGATATTCCCCCGTATCTCTTAAGCGAGCGATAATTTTAAAATTTTAATTTTACCATTTCGAAACTGGGACACCCTGTACCTATTTAACATTTTTTGCAATTTAGAAAGTATGTAAGTAAGCTTGTTGTTAATAAAAGATATCTTATCTATCTACCTCCATGAGTTCAGAAATCATGATCCCATTGATTTTGCGCGAGGTCGAGTGTTTGTTTAATGTTTTTGTTCTAAAAATTACCGTATTTGATATTGCGTACTGTTTGTTGCCATAAGCATGTTACAAATGGAAAAGTTAATTAAATAATCTCAACCACCAGACTTTCCTTATAAAAGTGCATATAAATATGGCGAGACGAGCCTGAGCCGTGCAAACAACAAGCCTGATTCGTCATATTGGTACGGGCTGCGAGCCTGGGACGCACCTACCACGAGCCTCTCGAGGAGGACTCGCGGTAGATCCATGTCGGTTTTAACCTCGAGCTCAAAGGGATTTGACGCGTCTAGTGGAACGGGATTGTGGCTGGCTCGTGAAGAAGTTCTGTTTGCAGCGAGACTCACTACTTTTTATAGAGTGGTCCGAAGAAGGCATACATATCCCCATGTTCATTTGAAACCAATAATTGTTCTTTTTCTTAAATAATAAATATGATCATTATTATTATTATTATTTAGTGGAGACCTACAAATTAATTTCCAATGTGTGAGATCCGAGGGGTGAACCACTAGGTGTATTTTATTGTACCAGTGAAGGGTATTTTTTGGGAATTTATCTTTAAAATGTTGCTTTTTGGAATATTTTTGGGGTATTTATGGGTATTTTGAGGTATTTAATGCATTATCTTTGTAGTTGCCTATTTAAAGGTATTTTTTTATAAAAGGGGTGTTTTATTGTACAACTTTTAGGCGGTGGCTTACCCCTCGGTGGGATCACAAAGTAAAAGATTATTTTAAAAAGAAAACAAAGATAGGTAGGTACATTGAATGAGGTTGCATCAGTCGTCGAGAAATCTGTAGAGGCGACAAAGAAAAAAATGTCGAGTTTATTGGCGACCTGCCATCACCAATTTTTCCTTTTTTGTTCACTTCACAAGCACCACTGCCAGTGGCGTAACTACCGTCGGTCTGGTCGTTTATATAGTTACGCCACTGACCACTGCATATAGGTATTAGGTAAATAAGTGCTTGTGTAACGAAATGTCACAAAGTCTTTAGTATATTTTGATTTCATATAAAGTTGTGATATTAGCTAGCCGAGAAAGGGCTAAGAATCGTCTATTATTATTATTATTATAACAAACAACGTCTGTTCTTCGTCATTAGACATGGTCTACCTCCTTTGGCTCACCATGCACAACTTAAAATAAACTAGGTTCGTGGGAAACTCGTGGCGGGCTTGCCATACGAAAAGAAAAATATTCGAGAGAGACTCGCAGCAGGCTCGTGGCTGAAAAAATCCCGACCGAAGCGCGGCTCAGTCGCGTCTCGGGCTCGTCCCATCATATTTATACGCACCTTAAGATTTGGTTAATAGTAATTTATGGTTTGTAAACTTGTGTTTTATAAATTAACTTAAACGGGCCGCTTCCTATGTTAAGCGGATAAATAGGTTATGATACGAAACAACAAACAAAAACTTGAAAATATCAACAAAGTTTGTTCCTTGACATATTCTGTTATAACAAAAAATTCATGACAAAATATGTTTGAACGGAGTCACTGGGAACTCCAGGACGAGAGTCGCAGGTTCAAACCCCACTGCCGGAAAACCGGACTAAGTCATGGCGGTTACACAAAAACTAGGGAAAGGGTGAAAAATGTATCATCCCTTATAAACGCCGGTAACTAGGCCGGATGAACGAAGTACGAGGGAGAGTATGACCGAGGTCGTGGTTCGAATAGATCCACCATAATGCATACGTATTCTTTGTTTCTCAGTAAGACACTTAATTAATTAGTTTTCTTAACTTACAATAACTGATCCTATATTGTTAGGGAAAGTGTTAACTACAAAAACGTAGCTGGCAGTTGAAAATGCGCTGGATCCTAACGCCTCAAGTCCTCTTACTACTAAACAAAGTGTTGTGAACATTGTATAATCTGTTACGTATTCCAACATCCTAAAAAATAATAGACACATCACGTAACAAATTCCCAAAAAAATATTAATCATGTTATTGCAATTGAATATACAATCATGTTTCTTCTCGTTGATGATTTTATTATTGTGACAATGTGGGAAAAATAAAGCCCGATTTTTTATATATATCATATAGGAGTAAATTAAATTTACAAGAACTTACCCAAACAATAAATTACATGCGCCAGCAACAAACATTCCCAATAAAAATATAAATTTTGCACCTAACATGGGGAGCTAAAATGGAATGAAAATATTATCTACTTGACAATAAATAGTAAGTACTGATTCTGCAGAATCGTCGTCGAGCATAAAGCCCAACATAAAGTAGATGTGTGGAAGTAAAAGCAGTACCATCCATCTCACTAAGGTCCCCTTTATGCACGCGTTTTGTGTCGCACGATAAAAATCGTGGCGCGTTTTGTGTCGCTTTCTAAAGACATTGTTCTTATTGCTCGCTCGTCCCTTTTATGCACTCGTTTCTTACCGCGGCGTTCCTTTCGCGGCGTTTTCTAAATAAATGCATTGTTCTTATATGGACGCTGTTGATCCCTTTTATGCACGTGATTGTTGTCGCGGCGTTTCCGCCCATAAGAACAATATGTTTTGAAAATGCTGCGACAAGTAACGCGTGCATAAATGCGGACAAAAAGAGCATATTTTTAACAATGTCTTTAGATTTTTATAGCGCGATACAAAACGCAGCCGTGAATATATTATTCAGTTTATTGCTTATTAAAGCTTTTTGATTTATTCAAAACAATAACATTCCACTAAGAATTATTTTTAAATGAAGGTAGTTAATTAGGCATGACATCCTGTCCTAAAATTAGTTCTGTACTAGATTTCAGTGGTCAAAAAAGTTTGAGAAACGCTGCTATATAAGCGTTCTTGATCATGTTTCATAATTGCTGTTATACAAGTTTTCTGTAGCAAATCTGGAGTTTTAATACGTCTTATAAATCATTTGTAGTGATTCTAAGGACGTTATCATTGAAAATTTATACAGATTGAATATATTTGGTGTATGAATATTTTCACAAACTTTGTGTCAGCCATTGTAACATATTTTTATAAATTATAAAATATCCGTTTTTAACTGATAGTTTATTAAACGAGAATTGACTGCATTTTGTTATCAAGGAAACATATTATATTCAATAAAGATTTACTTTGTATTATCTGATAAATTAAGTGGGTAATAGTAACATTTAAACAATTAGAATTCTTGAGATTGTAGTTCGTGATATAGCAAATAAAGTTGTTATGGATATAATTATACAGGGTCCTGTAGTGTGTCAGGCTTCCATAACTCATACGAATGCATTTTAGGAAAATATTTTTAAATATACAGGGTGGCCCAAAAATGTGTGGTAACATAATGCTGTCTTTTTTAAATGAGACACCCAGTATTTTATTACATAATTAGGTTCGTATTAGTGTCCTTTATAATTGCCTAAAGTTTTATTTCATGTGGTTATGTAGTTTAAGAGTAATAAATTAAAAACTAAAAAAAAGGTTTTGGAGTCTTAGAAAAAAATTCAAGAAAACCACCTAAAATAACTTGTTTAACCAAGGCATTATTGGGTGGAATTTAAGACAAGGGGTCTAGAGATACTGTGAATATAATAGCGTTTATATATTTTATACAGGGTGTTCATAATTAGGTTTCAAACACGACACATTTCAAAAGAATTTTTCTCCAGATTTTCAAATGGAACACCTTGTATATTAGCATTCTTTTTTTTTGTAATGGAAGCATATAAGTTATTTGCAGCCGTTCTCGAAATAATTGCAAATTTCATAAATTATGTTGTTTAAATACAGTTGTTATTATGAAAATTAAGCATAGGCGACTAGATTAATAATTATAAACTACAGTAAATGTTCAAAATGCCTACCATGTTGATCTGAGCACAAGTTAATACGCTCTTTTAATGATCTTTTTACATTCCTAAGTTAATTCATATAGGAGCTATGGAAGCCTGACACACTGGCCACCGCGCTTCTGAACCGTGTTAAATGGTCTTATTGGTTTGAGTAAAGTCATTCACAAGAGGCCGCTTGGCGACCGGTTTAGCATAAAGAAGCCAACAATTGACAACGCGCCGGCCGATCAGGATCATGCCGACCGCAGAATTTCCCTTTATCCGCGCTGCGTCGCGTGTTATTGGTTCATGGCGGAAGGAGAAATTATCATGCAAAGTTACGACGGGGAATTTTGATTCTCTTTATTTAATGTATGGCCTGTATCTTACGTTCTCTTTTCTGCCTGTTAGGCGCCTGATTGTAATAATTCCTTGCCAATACTGTACATATATTATATATTTCAATTTCTATCGATTAAAAAAATACTTACAAACTTTCCAAATATTGGAGATGATATAAACATGACTAGAGCGTAAAAACTAAAAACGAACCCAGACATTGTATCTGACAGGCCTTTTTCAGACGCTTCCTTTGGGAAGAATGGTGCCATGATGGACATGGAACAAAAACAGAAAAAGTCCACTAAAGCTAGCATAGCCAATGTCATTTTTTGAGTTCTCGAAAAGTTCTTCAGTGCAGATGTTTCTAGATGGGAGTTGGTTCTAAAAGAGGAAAAATAAATAATAAATTTTTTTACAAAAAAAGTGGCACGCCACTTTTTTCCATGCGGATACTTTTCCTGATTAACATGGTCAATTCTACACGAACACGACCTCTCGTGTTTTTCTCATCAGTTCGTTAACCGTTTTTGATTAAAATAATTAAATTCAATCTTATTAACATTGAATTTTGTCATTATATTGTAGTACGGCACAGGAGTCTGAAACAGGGACGGAAGGGAAAGGAAGGTCAAAAAGTATTCAAATTTTCATCTAAGCATAGGCGTGCTAAAATTCATTTCAAATCACCGTTCCCCATCAAATACTAACAGCAAAACACAGTATTAATACAATAAATGGTTTTTGCTCCGCCACTGGTGGTAGATACAAGTGTGCAGTTACAGTGTGCACTTGATATTTTTTTGCTCTGCCGTTGACCAATCAGAACTCAGTTAGGCACCGGTGTAGTCATTCTTGACGGCGAACTGTCGCTGTGGTGTCATATTTACAATTTGAGAAAATGTTGCAAAATTAATTTAATTCTACCAAATATTCATTACCTATAATAATTTTGCAATAAAAAGTCAATATGAATATAAAATTGACATTGTGATTCTAGTCTTCATTTATAAGGTAATACGATATGTTGGCATGTTTTATATGTACTGGGTGTTATGGAAATGACTTATTATATTTAAACCGGCAAATCCTGAGATTAAAATAAATTGAAGAAAAATAACCATAAATGGCGCTTTGAATTATTAAGCGAAATATACACTTTATATGAAATCTCAAAATTTACGTGGCCGCTCCTGAGGACCTTCGTAATCAATAGCTTATTGAGACAGTCTCGAGGTTCAAAAGATGTTAGTGCATTATAGGCGATGTTGTCATATATTGCAACACTGAATTGTAAACGCACGTGTTCAGTTTTTGACAACAAGACGTCTCTGACGCGCGTTATCCCTTCTTTTTCAAACTTTTTAGAAAAAAAAACTACAATTTTAAGGTACAGACTCTCGTACCTTCGATCTCATTTTAAAATAATCCGTTTTATAATTAAATTCCATAAAAAAATAAAACACTAAAAGTATGTTTTTCAACAGAACCGACAGTAGATAATATCACACAAATTTGAAATCACATCAGAACATTTATTATTATGAATTATTTCACAACAGAAAAAAAATCGGGTAATGCCACAACTAAGAAAACGTTTCAAATTCGTATACGTCAAGCAATGATAGTGGCCCGCGGCAGGTATTCAAGCAAGGGCGAAACATGCGGTGTGATCTGACAACACAGTTAGTATACTCTAGTGACCCACATTGTTGCTAACTGAATCCAGATGGAACGGCGCGACAGTGTGTGGGTAAAATTGGTTTTTACCTTAGTATTTAGATATTCGATTAAAAAAAAGTATGTAGACTTTCTCTAGGACACATTAGGAGTCACCTATTTAAATATAATAAGTCATTTCTATAACACCCTGACTAATCCAATTAAATATTTAGAATTGATGTCAAAATTTTGAATTTGTTTCTAATAAATTGACCATGGCCTACTGTTCAAAGGTAAATTATTAAAAATATCGCATTCTTAGGTCCTTTTTGAATATAACTATACACAACTATATATTATTATAAAATCCCTAGTATGCTCAATTAGTTTAAAAAATAATATATAGGGTATCCAATTTAATATTTTTTACTTATGTTAATATTTTAAAAAATAAACTTTTTGGAGAAAAACTAGCCACGCCACTGAGCTATGAAAACTTTGACACCGGAGCCTTTCGTTTCATTAAAAGGACGGAAACTAAAGTGAACACGGCAACATTATATCTTTGATAATAACTCCCAGAAAGTGTCGAAAACGGGACACCCGGTACATTTACCTTAGAAGTCGCTCCTTTATCCTCCTTATTTCGCCAGCAGTGTAATCGTCGGCAACGATATTCGATAATGATTTAGTTCGACGGTATTTTTGATATACTCTAGGTTCAAAATTACCCGAATTAGATGAAAATGTAATACTGCTTTTGCTAGAGCCTGAACCAGCAACTTCTGGCGATGGAACAGCATTTGATTCAGATGGTAGAGGTTCATTCGTTCCCATTGTTCACTGAACTAAAAATAAAAAACTCGACGATAAACGCTTAATGATGCCACCGGATCCGGCATCCGGCAAATCCGGTCTTCTTTTTTAATCGGTCAGATTTTATACCTGATCCGGGCGGAACTAAATTTTAAAATATGTGTTGTAGAAATTATGCACCACAGCGACACAGCAGCTCTACTATGTTTTATCTAACGAAACTGAGATAAAAACAAGACAGAACTCTGCAACAAATAACATAATTAATAACGAGAACTAATTAAATGGTTTTTTCGTTATTAGAATTGGTTCGTAGTAAAAAATAGCCATTAACTCATTTGATCAGCATAAAAAGATTTTGCTTGTAATAAATAAAAATCGGGCTGCAGCACTTGTTCTGCAAAAAATGCTACAAACTATCAACAATTTAACAGATATCAGTCCGCTTGTAATATCATGTGTTCGCTTAATTAACAGTCGAGCTGCGAAATGATTACTTGGTCAGCAAGATTTTACAATTGGTCAGTAGAAAAATGTCTAGAAGCAGTTTACTTCAGAGGTTTGCATATTAAAAGAATGGTTATCAATATAAATCATTGGATTGCGTTTGTTTTGAATAATCGGCGAAGTTCGATATTGTGGGCGGAGCGAAAGCAGTTGCGTGATACGAGTAGCTAATTGCGTGCGTGTGTTTTCATTCGGTGGTCAAAGATGGTTCACTTGTTTTCCCAGGCACTGTCAATTTATGTAACTTTCTTGTGTTTTCTTTTGCCGAATACAGAAGGAAATCGGCTACAAAAGGTGTAGCGGGGCCGGGTTGTCACTATGTCACGTTTTATTGGTTTTTTTGTTGATGACGAAGATTAAATATTTTGCTTACCCGCTGATTGCTTACTAATATCTGATTAAAAGTGGATCGCTCATAGCAGCTTATATATTTAATGTGCGTACCAAAATAATTTAGAGTACTCTAGTATGACATTAATTACTGACCGATTCAGAAATGTTTGCTGTCCATAAGTTGCTGATCAACTAGCCATTTTGGCCCACCGATTACAGTTTTCTGTTCGCAAAAATAAGAATATTTTGCTAACCAGTTAAATGATTTTTAAACCAAATTGACTAAATTAAAACCTTTGAGTTTTAAAATATTCTTAATGTAGGTACTCTTTAAAAAGGAAAAATGGAATGGAATTTTATTGAGCATATAGATTAAAAAATAGTTTTCTTAATGGATTTTAATGAGTACATCAAAGGGTACTTCATAAATTAAAACTGATTGTTCCAAAATTGATTGTTTTAAAACCAACTCGCTAATTAATCCTTTAAAAAAGCAAATTAGTTTTAAAATAGCCAATGTCACGAGTATTATAAAACCAGTATAAGATCAATAGGGCATTAGTTTTATTATTTTAATTTAAAGAGTGTTTTAAATTATTTGCATAAGAATAAGTGGTCTTTAAGAACTTTTAGTTTATTTTAAGGTAACTTTAAAAACAACATCTTTTTATTAAACATATTAAAGCGCTTTTAAACCATAAATAAATCAAGTGTCTTACAATTGCTACTTGGGTTAATCACATAGTGCAATCGTATGTGATACAGAAAAACCTCTCTTAGGCGGCTAAATGTGTGCGCCTAATAGAGGTGTCCGCCCATGGGAAATTTGTTATTAGGTAATATGTAAATGCAAAATTATTACTATGTATATGTATGTACAAATAAATATAACATAACAAAAATACACTAGTTTTAGTTAGGATGCAGTACTAACAACTGCGTTTTATACTTGCAATCTAGAAAATGTAATTCCAAGTCTGATAACAATTTCATTGCTGTAGAGTCACCTCTATTCTTTGCATAATCTTATAATTCCTTTACCATAATAATGGCTTGTTGATAATTGGTAACATTTGTTTGATTACTGCATTCAACTTCTTCATCAGAGTCGTCAGATAGTGATGTGGTTTCAGTTTGGACTACTGAATCAGTAGGAATGGGGTCACTGTCATTTTCTAATAGCACATTGCTATCAATGTTAATGATCTCGCTCAAATCATTGTTATCAAGTTACAAATTCCACAACATCAATATTCTCTTTCAGACTCAACTCACAAATAAACGGCGGACTGCTGTCGGGGAATCACACATACTTTCATTCGGCGAAGTCCTTTCGTACTACCGCGCATACGCGATTGGTTGCCGGTCTGTCTACAGAGAGTTTTTGCACCGTACTTGTACTGTTGTAAAGTCAGCATATGGTAATTTACTTTATAAAGTTGTAATTATATTTGGCTCAATGACGTCATTCCGTTATAACACTTTATCACATCAATTAACAATTCACACTGTAGCTTAGTGCTTAGTTCTAGAGATGACAACGAAAAAATTAGAAATTTTCAAGGCTGTAAATTCTGAATTGTGTGAGGCCATTTTGTATTTTTTCTAAACCTTTATAGTAATAATAATTTGACAACTTACATTCTTGTTCATCAATATCGCTTTTAAATAAATCACATACAATTATTCCAAATGCTACCCTCACGTAACAACCAACTACTGAACTATGTAGGTATGATCATGCATGTGTATGTTCTAAACCTATCACTTGAAGATAATAGTAACAATAATATAAAATAAATAAACAATTTAAGTTATCTCTATTATTATCAGACATTGAAAAATGTTAAAGTTATTAAAGACTGTTGCGAAAGTACATAACCGACTCTTAATAATAAATTTTATTAGTTAAATATATATGATACGGGGTCGTTCACGGTGAGCGGCCTATTAAAAGATCTCGGGAATTAATTATTGGTAGTACTGTATAAAAAATGGCGATCTTTTTAATGAAAATATTTTTATGTCATACCAGTGCATTATTGTGTTTTTATACCTTAGGTACCATCTATCTAATGGATTACTTTATGCCCGTGCTGGCATAAAGTACACATTATGGCCCGCGGTGGCATTAAGGGGGTCGCCTACCCAGAAATTTTAAAATTTCGTTTTTTTTTTTTCACATAAATTTGATCTCTAGGGTTTCAAGAACATTTGTGCCAGAAGATTTTTTTCTTCCATAATTAACGGAGATACAGATGAAAAGGCAAGCGCTGCCATGGTCACGAGCGAGCGAGCGCTCTCAGGTACCAACCGCGCGGCCGGCTGCTTCTTCTCCGCCCACTTCTATTGTCCGATTGACCTGACCGACTGACGGAGGTTCCTGTATTGTAAACGGTTAGTTTCTTCTCGGCAGTCGACTATTTTCCATCTTTCCCTCCACGTGCTCCAATTTATTTATATAAATAATGATCCAATCCTCGGATTTTCAATCTCGTTTTTCTCGAAACAATGTTTTTCCGAGAAACTCCGCGATATCTCGGAAAGTTCCCAACGGATTCGGCTGAAATTTGGCACAGATCTTTAGTGCATGTTTTTTTTGTTGACAAGCAAAAAACCTTTCAAAAAAACGAAGAAATCCATTCTTTTTTTAAATTACGCCAAAGTCTGATTTTTTGTTCTCTTCTTTTGATTCTGGTAGGGGACATAGCTAAGAGTGTGCAGATGCTGATTTTTTTTGCTGCTTCCTTTCAGACACCTGAGTCGCCTACAATCACCGGAGTTCTGCAGCGTTGCCGATTTTTTATATCCACCGTCTCAGGACCACAACTTCCGCAATTTTCAAAATTAAAAAAAAAAAAGACACTCATACTTATGACATATGAATAAAGACGTATACCAAACGGCAACTCTGTATCTCGCTTTCTCTTCACACAACGAACTGTAGAATATAGGGCTTGAAACGCGACCTATTGGGTAGACGACCCCCTTAAGTCGCAAAAAAACAGTTTTCGATTAACTTATTCTTTATTAACAAAATATAATTTTACATTTATATATTATTTGGTTGTATTTACATAGAACCGGCAATTCTGGAAGGTTTCTCTGATAGATAAATTTCCTGCAACAAAGGTTGACTCATGATTCATTCTCTGGGCCTCTAGTTTCTGTAAAAAAATGCGAGATCCAGATGGTACGGCTGCCAACCTCCTTGAAACCTCATTTTTTGAGGATATGCTATCCTCTAAATATCCTTCAGCAACTGTGGTACTCTTCCATCCACCATGGTGCTTCAGCGTAGTCATACTTGCTCCAGCTTCTGCTAAAAGAGTTGCCGATGTTCGACGTAAACAATGACCAGTAGATCATTAAAGTACCCCAACAGCGTTACGTTAATGTTTTAATAATAATAATAATAATAAAATGCCTTTATTGGAGATTAAGTTAAATTAAGCAGAAAATTTACAAAAAAAAATTATACAAAATAATATCCCTTTTTAACATATTATGAAAGTCTGGCGCAGTCTAGCTCAGAGCTACTCTACTGAACCAAACCATCATATAGCTTTTTTAAATGAGAGAAAACTAGAACTACATACATTTGATTTGTAAGGTACCCAACCACTAGCTTACAGAACATGTTTGTTTTATTTTAGTGCACAAAGGAAAAAATAATTTTTAGTTAATATTATTACACTTTCCATTCTGTAGATCCTGAAGGTATTCTTTATAACATTTCTTAAAACAAAGTAAACTTAAATTTAAAAGATGTGTTGGTAACGAATTGAAAAGTTTGACTGCATTATATGAAAAAGATCGCTGAAAAATTGCTGTCCGATGCTGAGGTGTTGTTAATTTAGTACGATTACGAATATTAAGGTTATGTGCTTGACCACGAGTGGTTAGACGGTCAAGGATAGACGATGGAGCGGCGATACTATTAAAATTCTTCATTAAAAATGTAGCAAAATGAAGGCTTCTACGGTGTTCCATGTTGAGCCAATTAATGTTTTTATAATATGAGGACACGTGTTCAAACTTTCTTAGACCGTAAATAAATCGTATGCATGCGTTTTGAACCTTTTGAATTCTCCCTTTGCTCTCTTGATCGAGACAAGGGCCAAAAACATAGTCACAATAGTTAAAGTTTGATAAAACCAGAGACTCCGCTAAGTTCTTTTTTAACCCATGACTAAGAACATGTCTATTATTATATAGCATTTTTAATGAGCAGAAGGTCTTTTGAAAAATTTTCTTTAGGTGTTCCTTAAATCTCAGTGAAGTATCCAGAGTCAAACCCAGGTTTTTGGCCGTATCAACAAAAGATAGAGTTGATCCATTAATTTGAATCTTCAATAGGTTTTTTAAGAAATTAGTGTTACTTTTGCTTCCAAAAATCATAAGACAGCTCTTAGTTGGATTTAAATTTAAGTTATGTTGCTTAGAGCATTCAAACAAAATCTCCAAATCATTATTCACACACCTCTCACACTCTTTCAAATCCTCAAGGTCAAAACAAAAATATATCTGGGTATCATCCGCAAAAGCTTGAACTTTACAGTTCTTCACCGAGTTTAATATATCAGCAGTGTATATAAGAAATAACAATGGTCCTAGAATTGAGCCTTGTGGGACGCCTGACGTAACCCTAGACCTCGCCGAATATTGGCCTTCAGAAAAAATACTCAAATATCTATCAGTTAAAAAACTTTTAACCATATCAGAAGCCTCCCCTTTTCTACAGCATTTTCTGACATCCACTTTAAAAATTGATCATATTCTTTGTGGTATGAGTCTCTGGATTCTCTCGGTAACAGGTTTTACGTTGCCTTTTCAGCTTTTTTTCAATTTCGTCGGGAATATCAAAACATTGTTCCATTTTTGATTTTTGACTTTGACACATTAAATATTTGAATATTTATCTCCCTAGCAACAAAAACGCAGGATATAAAATGCCAAGGTAATGTCGCAGGTAAAAATAAAAAATTGGTACATCAAATTAAATTTTTAAAAAATATTTATTATTTAAAACGATCTGGTATGACAAAAAAGTTTGTATGCGCCACGGGTACTAATACGAACCCTCGTGTCAGAGGCCCTCGGCTTTGTAAGACTGTCGCCCTCAGGGCATAATCATCTACTTTGTACCCTTGATACATAAATAACTATTACTATTATTCTTTTCGGTTATACCGAAAGTTAGGCTTACCATTGTTATTTAAAACAGAATGCCCCGTATATTTAGGCATTTTTGCGATTTCAAGCAACTTTCTTAACAATTTCCTATACCCATCTCTTACCATCCATACATAAAAAAAATCTACAAATTCTTATTTCTTATTCATAAAAACATCATACCGCCAATCCGATACGTTGAACCGATTTCAAATTATGGCTTATTTTCGAAAGTAAACTTTTCAACATTTCTGGGACGAGAAACATTTGGAAAAAACTTATATGACAATCGGTCTAGTTTTATCTTTCGTATCTCCAGTTGCTCTATGGCCCATAAGTCATGGGACACCCTGTATAAGAAAAAACAGATTTATTCAATTTAATAGAAATTATAAAGATGACATTAAATTCCGGTATAGGTTCTGTTTCTTGAACTATTTCATATTATTTATTAGACATACTTACTGTTTCGCGTCGAGAAAATATTGAATAAATGAATAGAAGAAAAGAAACCAACGATGAAACATTAACAAAAAATAAGTAAAGCTTCAGTATTTGTAGGTATACTTTATTAGCAATGTCGTTATACTTCAGTATTGTTTCTCGCTCAATTTCTAGAGGTTCACAGAAAGGAAAATTTTCACATATTTTCGGAAGAAAAATGGAGAAATTTTATAAAAAAAATTATGTTGTATTTTTAGTACCTACAGGGTAACTACGTACGTGGCTTTTATGAAAATATCAAGTTAGTGAATAATTCGTTATTGACGTTACACAACACAAACTTTCCGCGTGAGTCCACCCAAACCGTATCTAAATAAATTTCTTGTTTGTGCTACACATAATTATAATAAACCTATAAATACATTTAAATTTAGAAATTACTGCTCCGTCGTTTCAAAAATAATTTATATATCCAGATAAACGGATACTCTCTCTCTCTCTCAGAAGAGGTGACAGTGGGGTAGAGTTTGCCGGGCATGTCCTCCTTTTTCGGGAATTTTCTAAATCCGTCCGGCATTTTGTTTCCATCCGGCTTTTTCTAGCAACCGGTCAACCATAAAAATTTACCATTACCACGCAAAATCGCTTGTTATTGTTTATATCGTAGTCGCAGTAATACCAGGAAAAGTTCATATCGTCGGCTTAAAGTGTTAACCTGCTAAGTCCATTTTAACCAATTTTTACAGCAGAGGTAAAGAAAGCAAGTTTTTGACCTTTATTGTTGTCTAGCTTTCTTAAGGACCGTTCCCTGCAAGAAGCGATTGACGGATTTCTCTCAGACACCTTCACCATCAATGCCGGTGTTCCTCAAGGGTCCATATGGTCTCCCACTCTCTTCTTACTCAACATTAACGACCTTCTCTTGAAAACTGGAAGTCCGATGTTTAGCGTTGTGACGATAGGATACTTTGTTTCTTCTTTCTCTTTGAATGCACAAACTTCGGCTGCCACCAACGCACATCTTCGCAGACAGCATGAAGTATCACGCACCAACAAATAACCTGGAAGAAACCAAGCAACCAAGTCGACTTTAACACTAAGAAAACTCAGGCAGCAGTTTTCTCTAAAAAGATTAACATTGCAGCAGGCGCGGAACTACTATGCAGCAAGACCATGCAACGCGGGGGGGGGGGGGCAATCGTCCAGGGGCCCACGGCCCAATGTGGCCTCCCGTTACGCAATGCGTTGCCCCTCGCCACTTCAAAAAGTGTTTTTTTCTTACGCTACACTAATTTATTATGATTTAATACTATTATCAAGAAAAGCAGTTCCTACACATCTGTCGATCGCCTTAGATTTTAAGAACTTTTACAATTTTTAGCGCTGAGCTACTCTGAAACTGGCGCCCCGGGCTAAACCAAATTAGCAGGAAATCTTTACAAAGGTTTTCGTAAAATGAATTTAAAGGAAAAGGTACATAATAAGATCGAATTACAATATAATACAGGGCAGGTTAAAATAAGAAGTTACTTTAAACAAGTCGCAAGAATAAGTTATTTCTTTTTTCAAATAATTGGGATTTATGTGTTAAAGCCTCTTATATTCTCAACAAAAAACACGTTCGGAGATTTTTGATATAATTTTCTGACCAAATGTTTCTAAGCAGTTAAAAACTAAATATCTCTGTTTTAGTCAGTTGGCAATGGAAACAATTTTATAAAATAGAACAGAATTGATATTTTTATGAAAGAAATGTATTTCATCTTTAATTTGTTAAATAATATTTGAAAAACATTATTAACATCAAAAGAATAACTTACTAGTAACATACTAATCTACATTAATTGAAAAGTTGTTCAATGGTTCAATTTACGGAAAATATACGTTTACAGAAATGCATTGAACAAACCAGAGGTCATATTGAAAAATTTCTCAAATAATTTTTTTTGTAGATTATTATTAGTAAGCTGAAATACATTTCTTTCATTCAAATATCATTTATGTTTCATTTTATACAATAATTGTTTCCATGGCTGACTGATGACTAAACATTGTGATATTCAGTTATTAACTGCTTAGAGACATTTGGTCAGAAAATTAGTTATACAGTGTCACCATTAAAGTCCGCACCATATGGAACTTTTTTTTATTAATGAGGTTAGTTAAAATTAAATTTCGGCAATCGTTTTTGCTTCAAATTAGACTAAAAATTATATAATCAAATGTCACCATCTGTCATTCGGTATCTGTCAAAAATTACATTCTAATCAAAAAATGCTGAAAAATGGCATTGTTTTACCGAATTTCAAAAAATTTTATTAGAAAAAGTTGTTTCTAGTACAATTCTTGGCCTAAATACAAAGTTTCAGTTTTCTAGCTCAAAGTTGATTTTTTTGCCATTTTTTCTAATTAACTTTTTTTTTATTTAATGTAAGTTCGCTTAATGGATATTAAACTATTTGCTTATACCATACTCAATATTTTATTTAGTTTGTATGAGCTTTTTTTTACTAGAATGCCATTTTTTTTCGAAATTTAAAATTAGAGGCAAAAAAATTTGACACAGGTGGTGCAAAGTTATCCTAATTTAAAAATTTTAACAGATAGACGTCAGATATTCCATTTTTTTGATAGTACATACACCTAAGAAGTTTAAAAAACTTATAATAAAATTCCCAGATATCAGATTAGTTCAAAATTTAGACACACTTTCTTTTTATCCACAATAAAATATCAAGGCAATTTTGAATTTTATAAGTAGGCTATGGAAAAAAACGAATTAGAGTGCCGAATAAATAAAAGAAATGTCATAAATGTGAATATTTTCGCAAGTTATAGTATTGGTGTTATCACCAATGTTGTCCATTCAAGAAAAAATAGAAATTGTCTTAATTTGTGGAGAGAATATGCCTCACCGGCAAGTATCTGCCATTTTTAATGAGAGGCATCCAGAAAAAAATTTGCAGCATAGCACTGTTTCAAGAATAATGTCAAAATTTAGAGAAACTGGATCTGTTCGAAATAATTTTAAGAAACCGGCAAGTAAATACGATGAAGCAGCACAACTTGATGTTTGTTTAACTGTTATTGACCACGGTCAAACTAGTGTAACCAAGATAAGTGATGCAAGAGGGAAAGCGTTAGAAAAATTCTTCAGAAAAATCGATTTCGGGCATATAAACCCAAGTTTATAAACACATTAAAAGAACGCGATTTTGATATCCGACTTGATTTTTCGTTTTGGTATCAGGGACAATATGAGGAGAATATTCTTTTTCCATACAAGATATTATGGACAGATGAAGCCCCTTTCTCTTCGAATGGTACCGTGAGCTCACAAAATTGCCGATGGTGGTCCCAAGAAAATCCTAACTTCACAATTGAATGTCGCGACCAGTATCATTTTAAAACCAATGTTTGGTGTGGAATTTTGAAAGATCAGCTTATTGGACCATACTTCCTTCTTTAGAGCAAACTTAACTGGTGAAAGGTACCTGAATTTTCTTGATAACGAGATTACCGAAGTTTTGGATAACATGCCCTTACACCATAGACATAACTTATGGTATCAGCTTGATGGTGCACCCATACATCAAACTGTAGCAGTGAAAGAACGCATAAACCAATTATTTCAAAACAGAGTTATAGGGCGTGATAGAGAATGTCACTGGCCACCTAGGTCGCCTGACATAACACCACTAGACTTTTTTCTGTGGGGTTATCTTAAGCAGAAAGTTTATAAGAATCGACCGTTTAGAAATATCGAGCATTTGGAACAAACGATAGGACAGTGTTGTGCCGATATAAGACCAAGCTTTTTACAAAATGCTGTCAAAGACGTTTATAGACGGACGGGTGTTTGTATAGAGCGAGAAGGACGTCACACTGAAATGTGAAATTTATATTGCTTTTGTGTTACCTATTTAAAATGATTACAGTTCCTTTTTGTTCCTTTTAATAATAATGATAGTTTTAAGTATAAAATAAAATTTTTATCAAATATTTAGATGTATTTGTCATTTGAAAAACGAAACATCTGACGTCTATCTGTTAAAATTTTTAAATTAGGATAAGTTTGCACCACCTGTGTCAAATTTTTTTGCCTCTAATTTTAAATTTCGAAAAAAAATGGCATTCTAGTAAAAAAAAGCTCATACAAACCAAATAAAATATTGAGTATGGTATATGCAAATAGTTTAATATCCATTAAGCGAACTTACATTAAATAAAAAAAAAGTTAATTAGAAAAAATGGCAAAAAAATCAACTTTGAGCTAGAAAACTGAAACTTTGTATTTAGGCCAAGAATTGTACTAGAAACAACTTTTTCTAATAAAATTTTTTGAAATTCTGTAAAACAATGCCATTTTTCAGCATTTTTTTATTAGAATGTAATTTTTGACAGATACCGAATGACAGATGGTGACATTTGATTATATAATTTTTAGTCTAATTTGAAGCAAAAACGATTGCCGAAATTTAATTTTAACTAACCTCATTAATAAAAAAAAGTTCCATATGGTGCGGACTTTAATGGTGACACTGTAGATGGCTAATCGAGTGAAATATGAAAATATCTCTTAAAATATTTTTTGTTCAGAATATAAGAAGATTTAACATGTAAGTCTAAATTATTCGAGGAAAGGAAAAGCTTTTTTTGCGACTTGTTTAAAGTAACTTCTAATTTTAACCTACCCTGTATGATATTCTAATTATTCGATCTTATTATGTATTTTAAATAAATTTTACGAGAACTTAACTTCGGGAAATTTGGTTTAAAAGTGATTTTAAACCATAAAGTTATTCAGAAAAGATACTGTGATCACTTTTTATTGGTTTTGGAATAATATTGTTATAAAAATAGTATGATTTTTAGTATAACCTTAGTTTCTAAAGAGCATTAAAAAATTTTCTCTCATAAGAATCATCAGTTTTTTATTTTAAATTCTTATGGAGTAGCATCTATATCTATAATTTACCAATTGAGGCAATTAATCGTTTGTTTTTGTCGTTTTATTAATAATCAGTGTTTATTATTGCATTTTATTTGGTTAATACTGATTGGACTAACCTTCGCAAAAATTAAAAACCGAAAAATTTTATTTTAATTTTATATTTGTTTAAATTAAATGCATGTCCGGCTTTTTTTATACAATTGTCCTAATGATACGCATTGTACGTCTGACAAACATAGAGCGGGGGGACTAAAATTAAAAATTGGATTATTAAAGTCATATTATTTTTGCACAAAGAATATTTGGTTAACGGATTGACCATTCTTTTTTCGCACAACCTGTGTATTTTACATAAATTCACGAAATAAATCAAATTATCACGCGACCAGTATCACCTCCTGCACTATTACCGACAAGTACCAACAAATTCGTATAATGCAACAGCGCTATGTGCATTAAAAACTCGATACTTACAATTTCTCCTTGATAAGCCAGATAATTCAAACTTAAGAGGAACACCACATTATCTTAAATTTAGTACAAATAAACACGTGAGAGATAACCAGTTGAATTTTTAACGTCGGCAGCACGAAGGAAGTTAACAATTTACAGCGATTTCACAATTAAAATTAAAACGCAGTATAATATTATATTTATTTACACCAAACTGAATGATATCGCAAAAAATAGGTTTATATTTGGCGTATGATTAAAATAAACTAATAAATTTTATTGTTCTGTCGGCCATATGCCCTTGTGATGAGTAATGATAACTGATGAGTCTGACCTAGCCATTTTTTTTTAATCTGTGCAATCCACGGCTGTGTTGACTTGCACACTATTTTTTTTTACATTATAATTTCAAAGTAATGCTGTATTACTCCAGTGAACCAATGAGTAATAGTATACAGTAGTGTTGGAAAATATCGATAATTTTAATAATCGAGTACTTGATAATAATAATATATTTCTTTATTTAGCACTTGGCTAATCATATACATATACACAGTATTCACAATACATATTATTAACCATCAGTTAAATAACCATAAAATATTCAAACTAGGTACACCCTTGATTTCGCCAGGCAAAGCATTGTACAGGCAAATGCCCTCATAAAAAAGTGTTTTTGTAAGCTCGTCGTTTTAACGGAAGGTATATGATAGTTCTGTCTGGAACGAATATTATGTCCATGAAACTCTGATCTCCTTTCCAAAAAAAGATTCAAATATGCAGGTAACTGATTATGCTCTATCTTGTATATTAATATTAAATTTGCCTGTCTAATGCATTGCTCAACGGATAGCCGATTTAATGCTGCTAACATGTCTCTTATTGGAGTATACCTATCACAGTTGTTTAACACAATTCTCATTGCATTATTTTATTGCACTTGTAGCCTTTCTAAATTTTCTCTGGTACATGAAATCATCAAAGAAGAGCAGTAATTAAAATATGGCAAGACAATTGTGTTAAATACAAGCATTTTTGTCCACTGAGGCAAGGAGACACTCGACGAAAAAAACCTATTTTTTTACCTAATTTTTTTACATAAAAAATCTACATGATTATTAAAATTTAGTTGTGGATCCAAATATACTCCTAAGTATTTAATTTCAGTTACAAAATCAATAGGTGATCCATTTATGTTTAGAAATTCATCCAAAGCTAGAAATTTTTTACAGTTTGTTTTTGACCCTATTACCATACATTTGGTTTTTGATGAGTTAAGTTTTAATTTATTCTGACATAACCAGTCATATAATATAGCCAGTTGGGCATTCAATTTAATGATTAATTCACGAAAATTCTTCCGAGAAATAGAAATCAGTGTATCATCAGCAAATAAATTAACAAAACAATGTTTCAAAAAACTGTAAATATCGTTAACATAAATTATAAATAATAGGGGACCCAACACACTACCCTGTGGGGCACCAAATTTGCTTTCTATTTTTCCTGATACTCTGTTATTTATCTTAGTTCTATGATACCTGTCCTTTACCTGATACTCGAGCGATTCTAAGAATCGAGTGAATTGCTCGTGCTATTAATCACTTGAAATTTTTATGACTAAGAAGAATGTATTGATAAAACATCAGGGGTTGTTTTTGTAAGTTTTAGTTAGTTTTTATTAAGAACTGATTTTAAAAAAAAATACATCCTTTAATTTTTAAAAAATTTACAATCGCCGCTAGATAGCCAGTCCCAGTCGATTTTTCGCCTGAATTTATAACTAGAGTAATTCTTATCGAGTATACAAGCAGTTTTTCACTCGAGCGATCACACTACCAAGCAGCACATTTCGATCGGCGTCAAGCGAAGCTCGGGTATCGAGTGAGAGGTAATAAGTAACAAGCGACGATTTAATAACTCCAGCGGATTTGTGCCAATTTGAAAACTTCCCATCCTTAATAACTTGCTTCCAGCAAATAATAGTAAAAATCGAATATTTGCAGCCTTCATGGTTTAACCCCCTAAGTTAGGTTGAATTACCGCCACTTAAATTTCGCCGGCCCTGGCCCGGGTCTTGTTGATTTTGAAGGTTATTTTCGTTGGGAAACACGACATCGGGAAGGATAAGGATCAGGATGACGTCTTCCAGATGAAAGAATTCTTAAATAATGACGTTCGAGAATAACTAGTGCCAACCACATATGGATGAGCGGCAGTGGTTCGTCATGTATTTCTGCTTGTCGCCGCTCTAGTCGGAATCAAAAGGCAAGGTCAGCCGAGCACTTTCCATGAAAATATCTGTAAAGGAGAGTCAAATCCCCAACATGTCCTCGACGTTCAAAGCTGTCGAGGTTCTTCATCGGCTAGTGGTCGCCGATCAAACGAATGGCCCTCTTTTGGATGAATCCAGTAGCCGGAAAGTATGTTTTGGTGCAGAGCTCCAGACATGAGAGCAGTACTTTAGTGATGGTCGAATCTGGGCTTTGTATGGTATCAAAAGTTGTTAAGGTGTGTTCAACTTTTTGATTCGGAAGAGTACACCAAGTTTCTGCGAAGCTATCGTGGCGATTGACACAACGTAGTTATGCCAAGACATATTTATTCCCAGATTGACGCCCAGTAAATTAATAGATGAAGCCGGTTAGAATAGCGTGTCCTGCCATGACTATATCCGGTTCTGTAATGTTAACCTTTTTAGAGAAAACTGCTGCCTGGGTTTTCTTAGCGTTAAATTCCACTTAGTTACTGTCACCCCAAGCCAAAATTTCTTCTATGTCTTCGTTGAGGCGTGATACTTGCGTCGGCAGCGTTTGTGCATTCAAAGAGAAAGATGAGACAAGTGTGCTATCGTCAGCAAAGCTAAATATCGGATTTTTAGTTTTCACTAAAAGGTCGTTACTATAGAGTAAGAAGAGGGTTCGAGACAATACGGACCGGACCCTTGAGGAACACCGGCATTGATGGTGAAGGTGTCTGAGAGAAATCCGTTAATCGCCACTTGCAGAGAACGGTCCTTAAGAAAGCTAGACAACCATGCACTGAATCGACTGGGCATACCATAGGATTGCAGTTTACTTAGAAGCCGCACATGCCAAACACGATCAAAGGCTTTAGAAATATCCATTGCAACAGCCCGAGACTCCCCATGATGTTCCATTGCGTTGTTCCAAAGATGGGTGATATAAGCTAGAAGGTTTCCCGTTGGTCTGGACTATTTTATAAAGATATAAATAATATAAAGATCTTAACTTACACCTCAGAATACTAAGATGCTATATCCTTTCGGTGTTACTTTATGCGATGGAATCCTCGACATTGAAGAAGAACATTAGTGACCTACTACAATCAGTGATCATATAGAATAATTTTAAGAATAAGTTCTGTAGACATGGTAACAAATGATGAAGTACTGGCAAGAATGAGGTAGGAAAGAGAAATATTAAACGCAATTAGCCAGCCTATCACTGAAGATCGGGGTTCGGTGCCCACGTTGAACTGTAGGTCCTATCGGTCCTTTGTTGTGTTTTTATTCCAAAAAAGAAAAAGATTAGCCTAGGTTAGGAAGCTAATATACAGTGTGCAACTGTAACTGGAATAAATTCTGTAAAAAACGTCCTATTTTTCCTCAGTCAGGGGTTTTGATTGAAAAAAAAGTCAAAATATATACAGTGTGTACATAAAGTAAGGAACAAATTCATTATCTAGGAATCTAAAAATATTTCGGAAAAATCCTCGGACACGTGTATAATAATTTTTAATGGCGCATTTTTTTCCCATACAAACTTAATATACAAGGTGGCTCATGTAGTAGATAATATGACATTATCGACGATTTTTTTAAATGGTAACCCCTATATTTTAGTTCAGATCTGTAATCTCCAAGAACAGCTGATTTCAAAAACATAACACACTTAGGGCCTAAAATTCGTAGTTTCGTTACTACAGGGTAAAACAAATAATTTTATTTAAGATATTTTTAATTTAAAAAAATGTAAAAAAATTAAATAAGCTATTTAATTAAGTGTTGAAATTGTCCTCCTTCTGCTGCCTGACAGTACAGTTTACATTGTTGTCAAAAAAATATGGCCCAATAATTTTGTTTTTCACAATACCAGCCCAAACATTAATTTTTTGAGGATATTGAGTATGGTGCTCACGCATCCACCTGGGATTTTCTTTTGTCCAGTATCTACAGTTTTGCCGGTTCACTTCTCCATTTAATTTAAAGGTAGATTCATCCGAAAATAGGATATTTTCAACAAACAAAGGATCTAAGTTACATCTTTCCATTAATATTTGACAAAACTCCATCCTACGATCTGGATCATGTTCATTCAACTGATTCTACCGTCAATAGGTTATGAACGGTCATAGCAGCCGCCCCATGATCAATGCTAATCTGGCGGACGCTGTTGTGGGGATCTTCTTCCATAGCCAATAAAATATCTAATTTCTTATCATCCGGAATAGTTGGACGGCCTTTTCTGGGAATATCTTCCACTGAACCCGTTTCCCGAAATTTTATTTCAAGTTTACTCACAGTTGATCTAGTAATTGGTCTTGCTGGATACTTAGTGTTAAACAAAATGCAAACTTCTTGTTGAGTACGGATCCTATCACCATATCCAATCATCATAAGAATTTCTATTCTTTGTGTTAAAGATAAACGCATAGTAACTCAATATGTTTTAAAATAAAATTTATTACTTCTAATAAACTTACTAGAAAAATGCAATGTAATGACAATGACATTATCTAAATACCATAGTTACATAACAGCAAATAAGCCTACTTGAGAAAAAACATAAGTAACAGCAAATGATGGTGTGTCCATTAATTACGGAAGGCTTTCAGGTAAAATTGGGTGATGGCGGAAGCGATTGAGCCAAATGTCACGAAATCTTTTATTGGGGGAAGGGGGGTTGAAAAATCGCTAGAAACGACTCATGTAATTAATTGATGCCTCCCAAGCCAAAATAAAATTATTTGTTTTACCCTGTAGTAACGAAACTATGAATATTAGGGCCTAAGTGTGTTATGTTTTTGAAATCAGCTGTTCTTGGAGATTACAGATCTGAACTAAAATATAGGGGTTCCCATTTAAAAAAATCGTCGATAATGTCATATCTACTACATGAGCCACCTTGTATATTAAGTTTGTATGGGAAAAAATGCGCCATTAAAAATTATTATACACGTGTCCGAGGATTTTTCCGAAATATTTTTAGATTCCTAAATAATGAATTTGTTCCTTACTTTATGTACACATTGTATAGTGATACAGGGTGTTAACATTTAAAAAAAATTTCGTTGTTTTCAAGTAATTTTAGTGACATTTGGGTTATGAAAGTATTTAAAATAGCACGTATTTAAGCAAGAGTTACTGTGATTTTATTTGGGTAGATATATTTTCATATCAATAAATACCTAAATGCTAAAATCTTATTACACTGCCTACATACGTTACCCAATAAAATTACATTAATCTTGTAAACGAAGCTGACTTGAAACAAATATTACGGTATTTTTTTTTCATTGATTTTTCCAAAAAACGGTGCCATCAAAATGTGAAAAAGTTATTGTGGTATCTATTTTTTGTTAAAAATTAAGGCGCGAACGCACCAGTGTATACAGTTTTATTTCTAAAATATGTACTATTTTAGCTACTTTTCATAACCCACATAACACTAAAATTACTTGAGAACACCGAAAATATTTAACACCCTGTATCTTTCAAACAATGCGTCTGGGGACCTATGTGGATAGGAACTAGGTATTTGTATTATTTTTGGATAAGGAATCAGCGCACAAACATATAACGTATTTTTTTGAAACGCCCTTTATTTATAGTTAAATCAGCCACTATGGTATTTATTAACTGTATTACAATAGCACTGTCTTTTCTAGCAATAAATTATACACGTTTCTATTGATCGCATTTTAATAAACAACAAATTGTTTATAGTCTATCAATTAATCAGTCGACAACCCAATCTACTTTAAAACATAGATTCACGTAAAAATAACCTAGTTATGTTTTCATACTGGCAAGGTATTAAGCGTGTTTTACATTATCCCATTTCTTGTCCAAGAAATTGTACAATTTCTTGTACAATTTAAATTGTATAGTTTCATACAGTCAATTGTTTCACAAATTGTATTGAGTTACAAAATTGTACGAAAAATATAGCAGATCCTATTTTTCATACAATACGCTACAATTTTCAATTGCCCTTGCGCCAATTTGACACTTGGGTTTCTCGTCAGTCGCCATTTCCACGTTTTAAAACAAAGTTCTGAAATGTCAGGTTATCTGAATAAAAATAGATAAATAATACATTAAAAACCTTAGTTAAAATTAAAAACACATTTATTTATGTTATAAGCCTTACCAACATTTTTGTTGTTACCAACATAAAAACAAACATTACTCACTAGACAACACTACAAACTATTTATTATCCCAACAATATTTACTCTATTTATTGCACAAGAAGTTGTACAACTTCTTGGACAAGATCTGGGATAATGTAAAACATGCTTTATTGACAAAATACTCTTTATTTTAAATCGTATATCACTAATTTCGGTATTATTAGAGTTAGGCAGTAGTATAAAAGTAAGTTAGTTAACTGCGTAGTTAACTACTTTTTTTATAAAAGTAGTTGTGTTCTTACTACTTTCTTCTCTTAGTAGTTATAGTCGATTACTTTAAATCTGCATGAAATATTCTTGAAAAGTGTTAACTGCTGCTAACTAGTTTAGATATTTTAACTATATTTGCTTATTTTAACTACTTAACTTACTAATAAGTTTTAGTTTTGTATTTTGTACCAAAAAAGAAACTGCATTTTTTTAAATATCTCGATACATGCATCGAATAACATTTTAAGTGACATTTTGACCAATTTCAGAGTTGAAAATAAATGTTTCAAACCTAAAATTTGGTTTTTTAGCTTAATTTTTTTTTAAATGCCTGTTTCATACCATTTGTATCTGATTATTTTGGTATTTTACCTGTAGTATCATGGTAAAGTAATTAACCGGAACCTGTTATGTCTCTAAAAACACGATTTGCCACTTACAATGTTATTCGATGTATCGATCTCTTAAGGGCACTTATCAATCACTACCATTAAGGTATAAAGGTGTGACAAACTATACGAAAACTATTGGACACAATTTGTTAAAATTTTAAATTTAGCTTCAAAATATTACTATAGGTCTTGAATTTTTCGAAAAAGAATTTAATTTTTTTCAAAACGGTAAATAACGTTTAAATTGAAAAAATATAATTATTATACAGTCATTTTTGAAAGTATCGCATGCACTATCAATAAACTCAATTAATTCCATAGCTTAGTTTTAATGCAAAGAAATGTCACACCGAGGTTTTCAGAAAAAATAATCTGAAATCGCAACTATCGACAGTGATTTGGCAACGCTTCGGGTGATCAAAGGCAAAAGAATAAGAAAAACGTCTCCTACTCCCTCGATACAGCCGGCCAACGCGCTGATTCGTCGCGTCTTGGAATATCGATGTTGTCTCATTGTTCAATAACAATGACGAACAAACCCAAACGGAACCACGCGGTCCACTGATAAATACTCTGTAATGGCGCCATATGCGCGAATTGCAGAATTGTCAATTATTATATAAGTATACGCCAGTAACAAATATTGGTCAAGTACAGGGTATCCCATTTTCGACACTTTTATAGGATATCTCGTAATTGTTAGTGCTATCAAAAAGTAATTTAGGTATCACGTGCTCTTTTTAGAATGGTAAAATCAAAATTTGAAAATTTTCGTTCGCTTAAGAGATACGGGGGAAAATCAAAAAAATGACACTTTCAAAATTACCCTATAGTTTCTTTATATTGATTGTTGAATAATCTGCGGTTTTCAGAATAAGTATACGGGGTCCGGTAAGAAAGTTATTGGACCTAACCTAATTTTTTTAAATGGATCACCCTGTATATTTTAATCTAAAAAGATACTATTTTAAATTATCCTTTCAAATATATAACACACCATGGATGATATTGGATTTATTAAACTTTATTGCTTTAAACCACAGTAGACCATGAAACAAAACTAATATCCTAGAAACAACTACATATGTTGACTATTAACGTCAATTTCAATTGTACATATTCATTAGTGAAAATGACCTATCAACATTTTGAAAAAATTTATATGATATCAGTTTATATTGAAAGTGGAAAAAACGAAGAAATGGCGTAAGATGTATATTTTGTTCGCTATCCAGAAAGATAGTAACCATTTAAGAACATATTCCGAACATTTGCTTTTATTTCGTTTCAAAGTAATAAAGTTTAAATAAATCGCCTAGAAAACCCAGTATCATCCATGGTGTGTTATATATTTGAAAGGAGAATTTAAAATAGTATCTCTTTAGATTAAAATATACATTTAAAAAAAATAGGTTAGGTCCGATAACTTTCTTACCTGACCCCGTATACTTATTCTGAAATCGGCAGATTATTCAACAATCAATATAAAGAAACTTCTGTATCTTCTGTATCTCTTTCAACTAAGAAAATATAGGGTAATTTAGAAATTGTCAATTTTTTGATTTTCCATTTTAAGTTTGACCCAAAAAGAGCACATGACACCTACATTACTTTCTTGATAGCACTAACAATTACGGAGGTGCCCTATAAAAGTGTCGAAAAAGGGACACCCTGTACACCAGTTAACCGAGCCCGGCTTTATTCTTTTGCCTATATTTTATTTAGTTTTATATATTTTTTCCCAAAAATGAACTGTTATTTATCCATTTTTGTAAGTATTGTACTGTTTTTAAGTCGCAGTTAGTTTTCTAGGTAAAAGAAAGTAGTTAAATTTTTAACTACTAATATTATTTTTTGGAGACGTTGTGTAACTTTCCAGGTAAAATACTACATTATTATCAACGCCCTTAGTGTCGGACACAACTTTTGAAGTCATGTTTCTGGTTATAAAATATATCATTGCCGCAAGGCCCGCGGCGAAATTTAGTAACGCTAACGTTGTTGATGTTGTCGGAAAACCAAAATTTTCCATCAGTGTTCCGGCCAGTACGGGCCCCAGCACTTCACCTAGCGAATAAAATGACGACCATAGTCCTGCTATAATACTGTGTGTACCAAGACAGTCTTCAAAACCTCCCTCCCTAAAAAGATAAATCCTGTGTTGTATCGTGATTTACATTTGTTCCTGGAAAAGAATGAACTTGTGCCTTACCTTACAGTAATATCCAATGTTATGTTATTTTTTAATGCCTTTTTATTTTATCAGTTAATGAAAAAGATATACAGTGTTATAGTATTTGCAGAATTATACCGTTGATCTTTTGACTGCAATAAAACCTCATTATCCCTTCGACCATAAAATAAATAAGGAAATCCCAAATTTTAAAACCTTTTCGAGCAGAGCCGGACCAGGTATACAAATTCAATTTATACCTATGCCTGATGCATATATAAATACAAAGTGAGCGAGTAATTTTTAGTTAGGCTTATTAGTGGTAGAATGTGGCGTCCTTGGAATTGTGCTGATAGGGGGGCATCTTCAAGTGTCATTTTTAAAAGAAAGCATTTATCTACCGATGCCAAACTAATAATTAAAAATGTGTATCAATCGTTGTTGAGTAGAAATTTTAATTCGATGGATGCTTTAGCAGAGACGTCTACTTTGACAAAAACTCCTTTATCTTCGGTAAGAGACATAGTACTTAAACCTGTTAATCCTAGAAAAAACCGGAGTGATTCTGGCACATTTAGAAACATTGACGAAAATGACATGGATTTATTTTACCAAATGTATGAGGCACAAACTGTACCCACTTTGATTTCCCCCAAAGAGTGGCTGATTAAAGACGAAACAAATATCTCTTGTAGCCTTTCAAGCCTTAGGAAAATATTGCGAAAAATGGGTTTTAAATACCGAAGCATTGATAAAAGACAAACATTAATGGAATCTCAACGTTTACGGGAATGGAGACTTAAATATTTAACAGCTGTTAAACAATTTAGAGAAGAAAATCGTCCAATTATTTACCTTGACGAAACATGGTTCGATACCCATGACACTCCAAGAAAAGGTTGGGATGATTCTTCCAAAAAATGTCAAACCAAGGCACCATCAAATAAAGGCAACAGAATCTCAATATTACATGCTGGTTCAGAGAACAGGTTTGTTCCAAATTGTCTGTTGCTTTCAGCTAAAAACAGCAGATTCTTCTTTAGATTACCATCAAGATACCGACGCACAACTTTTTGAAGATTGGTTTAAACATAAACTCCTTAAAAATATACCTGAAAATAGCGTCATTGTAATGGACAATGCTTATCATAGTCGGCAAGCAAAAATCATTCCCAATTCTTATAATACAAAAGCAGAAATTCAAAATTTTATGATTGAAAGTGATTTATATTTTGAAGAAACTTACAAAAAACGAGAACTGCTAGAAGTATTAAAAGCTTTTAAAATAAATAAGGAATGAACTTGCAGCAGAAAATGGACATACAGTGTTGCGTCTTCCTCCGTACTATTGTATATTAAATCCTATTGAGCTAATATGGCACCAATTAAAATCCAATATTAGGAGAAATAATATTTCTCCTACAATAAATGCATCTGTAGTAGAATTAATTAAAAACGAAGTTAAAAAAATTTCTGCAGACAGCTGGAAAAACTGTGTACAGCATGTACTTAAGGTGGAAAATTCTTACAATTATTGTATGATTACAATATTACAAATGTTCATCCCTTAATTATAAGTTTAGGCTTAGATGAAGATAGTGATAGTGATACAGAGTTAAATTTTGAATAAATTATCAATAGTTTCTTAGAATTTAATTAATTTTTATTGTACTTGTTATCCTAATAGTTATACTTTTAAATTATATTATTTTCAATTATCATGAATTGTTATCATTATTTTACATTTATTATAGGTACCTAAAACTAAAAATACCTATCTATTTATTTTAAATTATAAAAATAAATCATGTGGTGTGGTATACATTTTCAAGCCGGCCCTGATCCCATGTATTGAGCTTTGAAGAGGTTGAGGCGTATACAATAAGGTTTAATCAGGTAGTTTATTTATGGCAGTAAGAGTCAACGGTATAATTCTGCAACAACTATACCATTAAAGTTGGAACCGTATGGGGAAAAATATATTATTCGATTTATGTAAAATTTGACTTCACCATAAGTTCTTGCTTCAATAAAGATCATGGGGCTTTTGTAAACTGTCAAATTTTACATTTTCTCCACAAAATGTCGAAAAATAACATTTATTGATCGAATTTAAAAAAATATATTTGGAAAAGTTGTTTGTATTCTAATGCCCACCTACCAAATTTGAATATACACTTTAAGTACCTAATAATATGCCGTTTAGAAAGTTTTAAAATTCCTAGTAGTTCCGGAGATATCCGGAAAAAAACGAAATTCTGAAAAATCGTTTTATTTTTTTTTTCTGGTTTTTTTTGAGATCGATTTCTAAAGTAAATTACACTTTTACATTGCCACTTTGTCCGCTCTATCTAACAGCGTTAATTGTTTTGTAATCCGACGAGTCGTCCTCGAAGGGCCATTATCAACTTTCTTTTTTTAAATACGGCCCTTTTTTCCTGATATTGGAATTTGAGAGCTTCTTCTCTTTCGAATGCAATGGTGTATGACACGTTGTGGTTCAATGACGTTTCGAGGGTTTTTTGAACAACATCAGGAAATTTTGGGATACGGTCCTGTATTTCTCCTAATTTTATAAATAATATCTCATAAGTAAGCTCTAAATTTTTACTTATGTTGGAATAGTTCAAGAAATAACAAATAATTTACTTTAACTTTTTCACTCTTATTTCCAACTTTTAACATCAAATTTATAATAATAAAGTTGAGGTTATGTTGTGTTTGTGACACTTTCAGCCAATCAAAACATTAATTACATTTACTACGTTTGCGACGTAACACTTATAACAATGTAGTAAATGGAATTTTGATGACCCTGATGTTGACCAGAGTGACCCATAGTACTAACAGGCCTAATAAAATAAAGCTAAAAAGGTCGTTACTTTGATATAGGGGCGCACCGCTCCTCCACCAGAATATTATGTCTGATCAGCTTCCGGCGCGTCTAGTAAGTAACGCCGCGGCGCACACATTTGGGAACCCCTGGTGTATATCGAATTTGGAGGACACACTCTATTAACATTTTTCTTATTTTTAAGATAAGAAAGGCTAAATTTACCAATGTCAGTGGAATATTTCCAAAGTTATATATTATCGTATTTATAAAATAATTAGCAATAAAGACCAAATTACTTTTCCAAAAATAGTTATAATATCCAGATTCATATACTTACATGGAACTATCTAAAATAAATTGGTATGTTGGCATAAGTGACATGGATACGAAAATTCCTAAAGTTGCTAGAGCTCCAACATTAAGCCATATCGAGCTAAAATAATGAAAACATGTAAAGAATAGCTTAATTTTAAAATACATCTAGAGGTCTTATCGAATTGGAGTCAAAGGCCAATCTTCCATATTTAACTTCTTAAAAGATAATAATAAAAAGTGTTTGCGTAATAAAATAATTATTCTCTTTTCTTCAATCAAATCAATAAATACAGGATGTAAGAAAATGAATATTTAAACCAGTAAATCCGAAGATGAAAAAATTGAAAAAAAATAACCATAAATGACAGTTTGAGTTAATACTGAGAAATGCTTGACAACACTGCAAGACCTTGGTAGGTGGACCTATATTACAATAGTTAAATAAACACGTAGATTTATTGGGTTGCTGCAGTGTCCAAACGGTCTATTTAAAAAAAGAGTATGTAGGACTTTCACTAGGACACAGAAGGAGTCACCCATTTTAAAATAATTTCCATAAAACCCTGTATAAATTATATTATATATCAGCTGACAAGATTTGTTACGGTACCGAATAAATACACATAGATTCCAAAGTTTTGCATCACTCTGATTTTGGCATGTTAAGATAATTTCGGGAATGAATTTTTTTTTCTAAATGTTTATTTATGTTTATCAGTAAAAACGATACCATTTTTTGTAGCAAAAAAATATTATCAACACATTTGCTTAAGATAACATTTTCAGTGTTGTATTTTGTTGTCGTTGGCCAGTTAAATTTTTCGGTTCAGTGTGTAAAAACAAATCGCCGAGTAATATCTGAAATTGATCGTGCAAGAATAGTAGGTTTAGTTTGGAAAGGTCATTGCCAAAGATTTGTTGATGAAAGAATAGGGGTTTTTCAAAGTGATATATCTCGCATATGGAATCGCTATCTAGAGACCAATTCTGTGCGAGACAGACCACGAAGTAATAGAAGGCGGGTTACTGGGGCACCGCTATCTTACGTTAACAATTCGGAGAAATCGTACTATGCCAGTCCCACAACTTCAGAGAGATGTTACGCATGCAATTGGAGTTCGCGTATCCGTCTCTACACTAAGAAGACGCATTCTTGAATCCGGTTTAAGATGTCGGCGGCCAATAAGAGTTCTCCAACTACAATATGACCACCGAGTCCGTCGACTGCAGTGGGCTGAAACGCACGTTCGCTTATCTGAAGAATTTTGGAATTCTGTCCTATTTTCCGACAAGACCAAGATTTGTCTGGTAAATGATAGTCGCCGAATTCGTGTTTGGAGAGAACCAACAATAGCCACCCAACTTGCCCATGCTCGCCCCCTTGCCTCCATTCGCGGGAGGAAGCGCCATATTTTGGGCAGGTATTATATCTGACGGGCGTACTGAGTTGAACGTGGACTGTTTAAGGCGCAATGACTGGCGACAGGTACATTAGGGATATTCTACATCCTTATATTAGAACGTGGAGAGGGGCTGTTGGTAACAATTTTGTGTTTATGGAGGACAATGCCCGGGCCCATCATACTAGAGCTGTGGATGAATACCTAGAAAGTGAGGAATTCAATCGCTTGGAGTGGCCTGCTTTGTCCCCTGACATGAACCCGATAGAACATGCTTGGGATATGCTCTCTAGGGCAATTCGCGTTAGAAGAAATCCTCCTAGAACTCTCCAGGAGCTTGTCGTCGCTGCTACCGAGGAATGGCAGGTTATTCCACAAAAACGGGTTGCTAACCTTACGCACAGCATGCGGCGTTGTCTTTAAAATGTTATGGTAAATTTAAAAATTTTAAAACTCATTGATTTTTATTTTAAACTTATCAATGTACTAATATTTAGTCTATTTTCGCGATGACGTAATTACTTATTCGAGAATCAGAGTGATGCAAAACTTTTGAATCTATGTGTATCTGTACTTATCCCGAATAAAAATTGGAGATTGTAGCTTCTGATTTTCATCCCAATTAGCAAATCAGTCACCTGTTCAAGTGAGACCACGTTAGGAGTAACATCCCCCTCGATAGTATTCGATGGTAACCCTAACATCAATATGTTATTATCGCCCCTATCTATCTAAAGTTGGCCTTGCCTGTTTTGATATCCCGAGGACGGGTTGAGAGCCCCTGTGATTTTGAGCAGATACAGCTTGTGCTAGTGCATCCACTTTTTCATTTCCTAATATCCCAGAATCACCAGGAACCCACAAGAGTTCCTCCTGGTCGCCAACTCTTTTAGGTACTCCAGTGTGAGTTTTGATGTAAACCTATTGGAATTCAGAGCCTTAAGAGCAGCTTGGCCATCCGATAGGATGTATATCTTTTGGTTGTTGTAACCTTTTTCAAGAATCTTATTAAAGCGCGCTTGTATGGCACGGACTTCCGCTTGGTATACTGTGGCGTAGTTAGCCAGTGGGATGCTCATGTGCATCCTGGGCTTTTCTCAAAATACACCTCCGCCCACACCGTTGACAGATTTTGATCCATCGATATACCAAACTATACCCTTGTCAAACGACGGAGGTGTACTGTTTGCCCATTTATCAGAGTAACTGCTGATCTTGAATAGTTTTGTGAATACACGATCGGTTCGCATTTCCAGCGCGTCATTTAACAACTGCAACCATTAATATCCCTATTTATTAGATATGCTTTGATGAATTGCGGAAATATATTTAAAAATAATTAACGGACCAGACAACTTTGATTGTGACATTAATAACATTGATAGAAATTATTCACTAGGTTAATATTAAAGCTGATTTCGTAAATTGCAATCAATTGAGCAAAACCTATTTCTTTTAATAAGAGATACGGCGTAGGACGAGCCTGTTTGCATAGCAATAGTTTATACTTACTCGTTCAGAAACGTAAATATAGGCGATGGTCCCAGAAATAATAAAACTATAGAAGTCCCGAATAGACCAGTCGTCATTAACCAAGTGTAATTCTTCATTTTGTCTGTAATCCAACCCCACAATGGACTAAATAAACCATAAGTACCCGATTCGAGTAGGAATAGAAGACCAACCTGTGTTGGTCCTAAATTAAACTGAAACAAAAATCACATCGTCATCATTATTTCATTTGTAAGGAAATACCTCTAATAGGCAATTTTTTAAGAATTGTTGTAACAAGCTAAAGATTTGTGTTAAGAATAACATTTAAGGTTACAGGTCCGCGTTATTCGTCCATATCCTATTAATAAGTTAGATTTTAGAAGACTAAAAATACTCCATCGCATAGGATTTCTGTAGTGCTGCATTTTGCTGCGACTGAATTTCAAATTTTTGTGCTCTTTGAGCTGCCGCATGCGTTTGATGGAGTGGGGAAACATAATAATAATAATCATCTTTATTTCAACTTGTTACACTTTAAACAGCAAAACAAAGAAATGACGTCACACCAAAACAAAAAAATAAAATAAAAACCCATTGCACTAGTATCATGTCTACAGTTCACAAGCTTCCACAAAATTCTTTAAGACTGTAAGGCTCTATCAGAAATTTTCTTAGTTCTCTCTTAAATACTTTTTGTGTGATTTCTCCACTGCCTCGTTCTGCTGTGACTGAATTTCAAATTTTGGTCCTCTGCGCTGCCGCATGCGATCGATGGGGATGGGAAAACATAATCTACCTACCTATGTATTTCTGTTTGCTTTGCGATACTTAATATTTTTACTCTTCCAACTTATTACTAGGATATGGACGGACAACGCATTTCCACACAATTGCATTCTGGTATATCTAATAATATATTTTTTTAAGATCTCTAGACGGTATATTAATTTACATAGTTTAATAATGAATATTCATCAAGCAACTTCAATTGAATAGGTTTTTCCTTATATTGAGTCTAATCTTGAATCTAAAAATGTACCTTTCGCAAATGAGGTTCTAACGTGGGATCCAAATAAGAGGAGCTCATTGCTGTCACAATCAAAACTACACATGTTATTAAAACTGATGGTAATTTTAATAAATTGATTAAAGATCCAGTTTTCTCAACTTTGTTTTCTGAAAATGAAGGAAGGTATAAGTAATGATATTAGTGAGGACAAAGGAGAAGAAGGGAATGTCAAATAATAAACAAGCAACCAGAAGACGTCATTTCTCTCTTAACTACGCTTGAATGACAAAGGGACACAATAATAGTGTCCTTCCTAACTCCAACAATATTATAATTTCTGGATTTATAAATTTTTAAAATTAGCTTCATCTTAATCGAAAAAATAACATTGTTAATTTTGGGTGTATATAGCATTAACTTAATTGCAATGTATAATGTATCTGCTTCCGGTAAAAGGTGATTACTTTTGATCTTGCTAAGAAAATAGAATGGAGTAAATGTGAACTCTGAAGACTCTTAATAATTGAAGCGGTATTTTCAAAAACAGCATCATAAGTCTTTTTTAAAATCCTGTAACTTTTTTAATTGTTTTCCGATCTTGGTGAAATTTGTAGCAACTTGTGTCTTGGGATGATATCCAGAATTTTAGTTTTCCAAAAATACGAATGTCTTATACAAGCAGAAACGAAAGTTACTTTTTTAACATTAATTTCTTAAGGCCCTGTGGAAAAATTGAGCCGTGGAATTTAGCTAGATTGTGTTTTCTTATTGGGCTATATACAGGATGTCCCAAAACTAATAGTACACCGTAAAACTGCAGATTCTTTGGGTAAAAATATTGCCATTTGGTCAAACATTGCTTGCTCAAAACCTGATAATAACCAAGCTGTGTATATACAAGTGAAAACTTTATTTCCTATAATTTCCTGATTATCTTCCTTTTTTGTGATTGGAGGTTTTTAGGGGCTAGAAATTTGAATTTGTTAATTATTTTGTTTTTATGTAAATTGTAAAGGGCGCCCGGTGCGGCACTCCGGGTACAAAGAACAACCAACTTTCTTACGCTTTAGTATATACAGGGTGTCCCAGAATATGTGGGCAATCTCCCGGGTTCAGATAGAACACTTAAAAATAACAAGAGAAGTTCATATAAATTTTTCTTCCTACGGCCGCCCTACGGAGATACGGGCCCATAACGGACGTCCCTGGAAATCGTTGATTTTTAAATAGTTTTTAAGTACTAGGTGTAATTTAATAATTTTTTATTATAATGTTTACTAGATGAGTCTCCTTAAAATTCTCCCTTTTAAACACATTTGGCTTATTTCGTTTGACAGGGACGGACTAGACGTAACACAAAAATGCTTTTTTTTACACCCTGTATGATGAAGGAACGACAATAATATTTAATACTCTAAACCTTAAGCTGAAAAGAAGGTACTCTTGATCAATGTCGATAAAGTGAACTATTTTCGAAATAAAAATATTTTTGTTCAATATGGTTTTTTGCATTAGTTGTTGTTTTATGTTCATAAAATTCCCTCATTGTTGTTATGGTTATTTTTACATGTACCGATTTAAATAAGAATATTGATGCCAGTGTCAGTTTATGGTACTGTCTTGAAATTTGCGGTTTTTCTCCTTTGTCTTATTAGTTACTAACTTAGTAATGGAATTTACATATACTGAATATGCCGACATGCATTTAATGTATGAACAAAAATTTTTTTTTCGAAAACAGTTCATTTTTTCGACATTGATCAAGAGTACCTTTTTTTCAGCTTAAGGTTTAGAGTAACCAAAAAAAATATTATTGTCGTTCCTTCATCATACAGGGTGTAGAAAAAAAGCATTTTTGTGTTACGTCTAGTCCATCCCTGTCAAACTAAATAAGCCAAATGTGTTTAAAAGGGAGAATTTTAAGGAGACTCACCTATTAAACATTATACTTAAAAATTATTAAATTACACCTAGTACTTAAAAACTATTTAAAAATCAACGGTTTCCAGGGACGTCTGTTATGGGCCCGTATCTCCGTAGGGGGGCCGTAGGGAGAAAAATTTATATGAACTTCTTCTGTTATTTTTAAGTGTTCTATCTGAACCCGGGAGATTGCCCACATATTCTGGGACACCCTGTATATGGTCCTATTAAAATATCAATCTTCTCATCACTTTTGCTCTTATCAATGTCGCCCCGAGCAACTGCTTTCGAGATTTTTGCATGTATAGTGTTCAGTGCGCTTTTTAAGATATTGAAGTACATAGCACATTATTATGTTAGATATTAATAATTATTACATTTTAGGTAATAGAATTTAGCTACAAATAATTAAGATTTACAACACGAGTTCTAACTTAACTTATATTTTTAAAAGTATTAGTCCAAACTACAAAGAAATTAGAAGACCAGTAATGAAAATATTTATAACTTAAATAAAAAATTTTATTGTTACATAAATAAACTATCAACAAAAGATCTGTTTTTGACAATAATTGTGGTAATATTTTTAAAAGCGCACTAGGCACTATAAACGCAAAAATATCGAAAATATAAATACACTAAAGCGCAAAAGAGTTGCACTTGTTGCTATGTACCAAAAGTGCTTCAGCGAGCGCCCTCTACATTCTACATTGAAATTATTAACAGATTAAAATTTCTCGGCCCCCACAAATCAAAAATTTGATACTAGAATATTATTTAAAAAGTAAGTTAATTAGGAAATTAGGAAATAAAATTTTCACTTGTACACTCGTATCTCGGTCATTCTCAACTTTTGAACTAAGTAAAATTTGGCTAAATTGCAATATTTTTGCCCAAAGAATCTGCAGTTTTACTATGTACAGGGTGTCCCACTTTCGACACTTTTATAGGGTATCTCCGTAACTGTTAGTGCTATCAAAAAAGTAATATAGGTGCCATGTGCTCTTTTTGGGTCAAACTTATAATGGTAAAATCAAAATTTGAAAATTTTCGCTTGCTTAAAAGATACGGGGGAAAATCAAAAAATTGACAATTTCAAAATTACCCTATATTTTCTTAGTTGAAAGAGATACAGAAAAATGTTTTATACAGAAGTTTCTTTATAATGATTATTGAATAATCTGTCGTTTTCGGAATAAGTGTACGGGGTCAGGTCAAAAAGTTATCGCACCTAATCTTATTTTTTTAAATAGATCACCTTATATATTTTAATCCAAAAATATAGCATTTTAAATTTTAAATTCTCTTTTCAAATATATAACACACCATGGATGATATTGGTTTTCTAGGCGATATATTTAAACTTTATTACTTTAAACCACAGTAGACTATCAAACAAAAACTAATATCCTAGAAGCAACTATGTTGACATTCTAGTTGTTATTAACATTTAACGTCAATTTCATTTTTACATATTCATTTGTGAAAGTGACTTATCAACATTTTGAAAATTTTGATATGATATCAGTTTATATTAAAAGTGGGAAAAACTAAGAAATGGCGCAAAATGTATATTTTGTTCGCTATCCGGAAAGACAGCAACCATTTAAGGACATTTGCGATGATTCCCGTTATTTTTTACCTTAATCTGAATCTTTTATTTCGTTTTAAAGTCATAACGTTTAAATAAATCGCCTAGGAAACCAATATTATCCATGGTGTGTTATATATTTGAAAAGATAATTTAAAATGCTATCTTTTTAGATTAAAATATACAGGGTGTTCCATTTAAAAAAATGAGATTATGTCCGATAACTTTTTTACCTGACCCCGTATACCTATTCTGAAAACGGCAGAATATTCAACAATCATTATAAAGAAACTTCTATATAAAACATTTTCCTGTATCTCTTTTAACTAAAGAAATATAGGGTAATTTTGAAATTGTCAATTTTTTGATTTTCCCCCGTATCTCTTAAGCGAGCGAAAATTTTCAAATTTTGATTTTACCATTTTAGGTTTGACCCAAAAAGAGCACATGACACCTACATTACTTTTTTGATAGCACTGACAATTAGGGAGACTAATTATTTTTTATTCTAATATTTATTATTATTTATTTTGACATTTATTATTATTTAGTTTAATATTCCTGTGTCGAAAATGGGACACCCTCTACTACCAATTTTCTTACACTCTGATTTTTTTAAAAACTCAATTTGGGCGATATTATCAACAGTTGGACACTGATAAAAGTTTCTAATCGATTAATAATTGGGTACGATACGACTGCTGCTACAATTGCCACACTTGAATTTGCCGCCCGAGGCATCGGCACCCAGCTTCCCCCCCCCCCCATCAGGGGCTGCATGGGGTTAAGCCACGAGGACTGCAAATATTGTTTAAAAATTTCCCCAATGTGTCATACCGGAAGCGAGATATTAAAGGTGCGAAGTTTTCAAATTGACACCCTTATTAATAACAGTTAAATTTTAAATTGTACTATTTTTGCCTACATATTCCCCATTGACACTTTAATTATTATTTTACTATTAAGTTGCAATTATGTTAATTATTAAGCCACTTTAAATTATTCTCTCTCTAATTATTACCATTACGACATACATAGTACCTGGGTATTATAGCATATAATTTTATATCTAAAAAAGCAATAAATAATTGAACTATCTATTAAATAAATTAAATGTTTAAATTATGCATCTATCTGCCTATTTACTACAAACCCGAACAAAAACCTACTTGCGATGTTTGATTTTTTTAAATGTCTATTAATCTTAAAGTTAGATGCACCGAGAAGTTTTTTTTAGAGTTCCCATTAGTTCCGCTATCAAACTATGTATTATCTGTTCAAATTATGACCTTTTCTTTCCTTAAAATTGCCTATTAAAAATAATTTTTACATACTATGGTACCATTGATTAGAGTCTGCTTTAAAGGTGGCAAGGCCGCAAATGATGACTAATAATGACATTACCGGTAAAGGAATGCCATTAATCTTGATTTTATAGGGATAACTTTCAAATAATGATGACAGTATTTACGTAAATCCTAATTTTCACACTATTAGTATAAGTAGCTTGAGGGTTCGTTACACTATTCATACACACGAATTTAAAATGTTTACTATTTTTTCTAAAATTATACATTTTACAGACGCGCCACGTCTGTGAGTCGGACGAACATCGAAATATGTTCAGCCGGAACAAGAGTCCCCCCCCCCGTTTTCGAGGATGCTGAACGCGATGGCGGCGTCAACATACCCGAACAACCCCTAATAACGGCCAAAAACCATCCTCCAGAAGGGTTAAACGCGCTTCAAGAGGATGTTGAGCACGGTGGTGGTGTTGGATATCCCGTCCGACCCCTCCACTCCCCTCCACTACATTTTTTTTTCAAATATCGGCGGAAAATATATTTTCCCCCCGTTTCCGAGGATGTTGAGAATGGGGAAAATAGTTGTGCTTCTCTTTTTGGTTGTAATGGTCTCTCATTCCGGTCCAACTGAAAAAATATAATCATGGGCGCGTAAAAACGCGAAGGCGTGGTGGTTTATTTTAAATTTTTTAGAAATTTAGTTAAATATTTTTTTAACTTTCAATTAAATAAAAAAATCATAAAACAGAAAGTAATTAAAAAAAAATTTTTTAAACACTTTTTTTCGAAATTTTTTTATTATTAAACGGTAATATCGTTCCATAATGGGGGCGAGTATTAGCCGCTGATACTTGAAAAAAACATTTACCCCCTTTCAGGGGCTTGTATTGGCCGGTGGAGGGGTCGGACGCGATATCCAACACCACCACCGTGCTCAGCATCCTCGAAAACGGGGGGAAAGTGTGTGTTCTCTGCAGGGAAACCTGAAGCGCGTTTAACCCCTCTGGTGGGTGGTTTTTGGCCGTTTTGAAAATATTTCGATTTTTCGGGGTTTTTTCCGACTCACAGACGCCACTATTTTGTAGTGTTGTAACCATATACATATAATATAAAAGCAGAGACTAAACATTCCATTCATAAAACACCATTTATTTACAATCATGCGCACCACGCACTGACGAACCCATGGTAGATAGCTAATAAATACCTCTCTAGTTTTAGTTCGAAAAACCACAACAGATCACAAACAATCACAAAAGCAGTAGCAAATAAGCTTGAACAACACCGCGGCCGAGAAATGAACGAGAACTTCAGGGCCATGTGTACTCTAAACCGTAAAAGGGACCATGCAGCGTTGCCACAGAGATTTCCCTAACACATTGTTTGATGTTGGGAAACTATAAATAACTTTACGAGTAGAAAATTTTTTAAATACACACATATTTAGTATACTATTTTTACTTAATAGGTCAATCCATTCAATATAATTAATATTAGGTATACCTTTCGGTTTCAAGCGCAGGCGGTATATTTAGGACCCTCAGTACAGACTTGGCATGATTGATTTATGTTTAAAACTGTATGAATCTGACAGAATTGTGTCTCTTTATTATATTAAATGTTTTTGGTTGTAACTATGGCGCCCTTATTATCAGATTAGAATGAATAGTGGGCCTAACCTCATTTTTTTAAATGCAACACCCTGTATATTTATAAATTCTCTTTTCAAGTATATATCACACAACACAGGCAACATGATATTGGTTCCCTAGGCGATTTATTTAAACTTTATTACTTTGAAATGAAATAAAAGATTCGAGAATATAACGGGAATCATCGCAAATGTTCGGAATATGTCCTTAAATGGTTGCCGTCTTTCCGGATAGCGAACAACATATAAATTTTGCGCCATTTCGTTCTTTCCACTTTCAATATAAACTGATAGCATATCAAATTTTTCAATATGTTGATAAGTCATTTTCATAAATGAACATGTAAAAATGAAATTGACGTTAAATGTTAATAACAACTAGAATGTCAACATAGTTGTTTCTATGATATTAGGTTGTGTTTCATGGTCTACTGCGGTTTAAAGTAATAAAGTTTAAATAAATCGCCTAGGAAACCAGTATCATCCATGGTGTGTTATATATTTGAACAGTGATTTTAAAATGCTATCCTTTTAGATTAAAATATATAGGGTGTTCTATTTAAAAAAATAAGTTTAGGTCCGATAACTTTTTTACTTGAAATAGGGTAATTTTAAAATTGTCAATTTTTTGATTTTCCCCCGTATCTCTTAAGCGAGCGAAAATTTTGATTTTACCATTTTAAGTTTGGCCCAAAAAGAGGACATGACACCTACATTACTTTTTTGATAGCACTAACAATTACGGAGTAACATGCGTCGATAATAGTGAGAGCTTAGCTTGGTACTTACTTTTAGGTTGTGGCAAGTGAGAGCTTAGCTTGGTACTTACTTTTGGGTTGTGGCAAAAGAAGGCTATTTAAAAGGGCTGTGAAGATCAAGATGATGCCAACAACGTAAAATGGTAATCCAAACCCTCCAACCTTCCTAGAGAAAATTTATCCCTGTTAAAAATCGCTATTAATGATTTGTTTTTATTTTAATGTAAATATTTATATTAAAAAGAAAACTTACCGTATAAAGAATCCCACCAATTCCAGGTCCAGCACATAATCCTAGTCCCACAAAGGTTTCCAAAAGACCCTAGAACCGTTAATTGTGCAATATTTTACCCCGGATTTCTTTTGTACTAAGTAATACAGGGTGTTTCTTATTCACATGCTAATATTTAAGGAGGTTATTCTTGGGCCCATTTTCAGAAAAAAACTTCAAATGAACGTCTTAACTTTTGAGATACAGGGTGTTAAAGATTTTCAACAAATCTCGTTTTTTTTAATATCTGTGATACTGGTTGCGGTCACCTGGAGTCGGCAGGGAATATCCAAGTAAACTCATGGCTGGTGGCTGACCTGTTGCTGCGTTGGTGAATAAAGAACTCGAGGCAGATATTTGCCCCAGTGTTCTGGATTTTTATTTAATAAAAGTGTTTTTAGAGTTTTCTTTAACTCTTGATTTCTACGCTCAACAGGATTAGCTCTTTGATGATAAATTGCAGTTGTAATATGAACGATGTTATGTAATTTACAAAATGTATCCCAAACACGTGAAATAAATTGAGGTCCATTGTCGGAAATAATTTTAGTGGGATACCCAAATTACTGCTCTCGATATTTTTGTGAAATTTAGTACACACTTTCTATTCATGAAGAGGCATTGTATGATGTGTAACATGTTTTTTTATTCCGACCAGTGGCGTTCGTGCTGGAATTGCCCTCGATATTTTTGAATAAAAGAATGGTACGCACTTCTTTTCTTTTGAATAAAAATTATTTTTAAAATTCTCATTCTTTGCTGAGCTTTCGTTTAAAAAAATGAAATTCATTCATGCGCACTCTGTTATGAAATTTAAATTGAAAAAAAATTGGGTCGTAGTCATGACCTCCATAACCCCCTGGATCCGCGCTTGTAAGAAGTGGATTTTGTTTCGTAAATATAAACAGTTTTGACAGTTGTCTACCTCGTCTATGTGTCACGTATTTAAGTCATTAAACTTAACAAAATTATTAAAAAAACATGAAAATATTAAATCGCAGAAGTTAACGTTTACGACATATGATCATATAAAGTTTTTTGGACCCAAGAATAACTTAAATATTAGCATGTTATTAACAAACACCCTCTATTGGTAATGGCCGTACTTTCTAAAATTCAGCACGATTGTTATGCCATTTAGTTTTTTGATCAATATTTAGTTGCTTTTTAGTTTTAGCCAAATAGTCATTTTATACAGAGTGTAACAAACTCGATGGTCACCATTGGGATTTCGGAAATGTTAAGAGATACGACGATTGTCGGTTAAATTGTTGCAAAGTTGCGTAATTTTGAGCCCAATAATATAATATTCAAAATATTTGGAAAAATGTAAAATTTTGTGTTTTGGTTTTTATTTTTTTTTTGACTTTGTTCGAAGAGATGTCCAGAAACTAATTTCACGTCCTCGTTGTTACTTTTAATTCTCCACAAGAAGGCATGATTAGATATTTAATGCGACGTTTCGTCTTTGGCCACCATTATCAATATATTTTTTTTAAATACGGGCCTGGATTTTTTTTTTTTTTTTATGAAAGGCGAACTAAATCTACGTTCACGGATATACAGAAATTATTTGTTTCTTAAATTGAGCATTTTCATTAAAATACCCCTAGTACGTTCCTGTAATTTACTTTTGTTTAAAAAAATTCGGTTTAATTTTATACTTTATAACTCAATTCCCCTTTTAAAAGTGTTTAAAAGTGCTGGCGTTAGAGCTAAAATTTATTTGTATTAGATCTTGTACTTCATTTCAACCTTAATAGACATATTTCTCGATAAATTTGTAAACTGAAAAGCTAATTGATGTTACTAAATTTTGATTAATAACTAATAGAAAAATTAAATAGAATTTTTTGAAAATAGTAAATTACGAGAACGTAATATCGGCATTTTAATGAATACGGTCAATTTATTTTGGATTTTATTTTTTGGGCCCATAATTATGCAACTTTACCCTAATGTTACCGACTTCGCATCTCTTACGAAATCCCAATGGCGAACAATGAATTCGTTACACCCTGTATAGGGCTCGATTTCCTAAAGTTTCAAAGTTTAAAATTTCCGATTATCAAATCAATGGAATGTGAAAACGAGATTTGAGCAAATTGACGAAATTACATTTTTTGGTCTATTAATTTATTAATTAAAAAATTTCAATCCTAGCTCCAGGTAATAGAGTCTCAAAAACGGGTATTTGGCCGTTACATTTTTTAATTATAACTTACTCTAACGCCTCCTGAATTATCTGGAAATATATTTATAATCAGCACATATGCAGCAGTAGAATATGCGCTTGCTCCCAATGCTACAAAACTTCTAATAAGAAAGGATAATGCCACAAATAGAGTATAGTCGGATATGTACCCAATCAACCTATAATAAAGAAAATAATTAACATGATACAAGATTAATGCAATAGTATATTAAGATACAATGCGCACAATCTGGATTTTGACTTTTTGAAATCGGTCCAGCGGTTGCCGAGATATTGCGATTAGCCGGAGTCTCCATTTTTAGCTGCGGCGAGAACGCCCGAGAACCGCGTTGCCTTTTTTTGCAGGGAAGAAATCGACTTAGTGACTTTTTTTTTTCCTCGGTAGATGGTCGGGTCCAGATGACTGTGTCCAATTTGCAAGTCCCTAAGTCAATTAGGACGGGAGGGGGAGGGGAAATAAAAAAAAAAATTTCGAACTGCCCGACTATTTTTATTAATTGGCCGATCTCGCACAGCCAACGTGACGTTCTTTGTTGATGTTAGTACTTCAATTTTCATTTGTTTTTTTTTTAATTTTTCGCCATAAATAAACAAGTTATGGCGAGAAACCCGACTTGTTTTTTTATAAAAAGGGTGTTTTCTATGGGAAGGAAGGGAGTGGGGGAAAAAAAATTGCCAACTAACGCGTTTTTTTATCTTCAATTTGAGCCTAAGTCGATTTCTTCCCTGCAAAAAAGGCAACGCGGTTCTCGGGCGTTCTCGCCGCGGCTAAAAATGGAGGCTCCGGTTAATCGCGATATCTCGGCAACCGCTGGAGCGATTTCAAAAAGTCAAAATCCAGATTGTGTGCATTTTCGAGCCCTTCATTTTCGTTATTTTGATTTTTTGCCGTCCGACATTAATTAAGGAAGTTATTCCCAAAAAACTCATTTTCCCATACTTCACGTGTTAATTTCCCCCCCTCCAACACCACCTGCTGGGCGAAAAGTGCCTCCAAACGATAGAGGAGACTCCAAACTATAATATTGAAAAAAAAACAATTCAGTTTTAAGAGTTCAAATATGGCCTTTTTGAAGGCAGATCGACCCCACTATGGTGGGAACGGTGTCCCGTCAATTCATCGTACGACATTTCACCGCTACGACAATTCATCGTGAGTCAATTCGTCGAAAATTCTTCTATACTTTTCATGACTTAATCCTCTTCCTTGAAATACCAAAATTATATATTCATTTTGGGTTAGGTTGAGTACTATAATTACTTAATACTATAATTAGTTAATACTAATAATACCTAATCCTCTTAAGGGGTTTGTTCGGGTTTGTATTTTCCTAGATATAATGGATGACCACTATCTTATTTAATAATAAAGTAATTAGTGGTTTTCTTGAATAAGGGGAATGTAAATTTGTAAAACTAATGGGTTTGTTCGGGCACTGTTTCCGAACAGGAAATCAGCTACAAAAGGTATAGCGGGGGCGGGTTCTCACTTGTTTTCCCAGGGCACTGTCAATTTATGTAACTCTTTATGTTTGCTTTTGCCGAATACAGAAGGAAATCGGAAATGTTAATTAAGTTATTGTATGCATTTCCATATGCATATATTATTATTTCAACTACTTGGTTATTATTATGATTGATGCTTATGATGATTATGATTATTTAATCGCTATTAAACGTCTTTTTTGGTTCCATTTATTTGTATTATTGTAATAAATTGCAACGATAAATTGTCGCACGATGAATTGTCGTAGCGATGAATTGTCTCTGCGATGAATTGTCGGCGATGAATTGTCGTTCGATGTATTGTCTCGCGATGTGTTGACGCTAAATCCCCCACTATACCGACAGCGAGATATTAAGTTGGTTGACACCCTGGCACGCGTTTACGGAACGGATCGAAACTAAACTTATGATATTTTAATTATCTTCTCCTTTATATTATTCGAGATTTTATTAGAGCCGACCCTGTTTACAGTTCTAGCAAGATAAAGGAATGAGCCTGAAACTTAACGTAAAACCTTTTTTGTCATACGTGCGCCGTAAGCGCCTCTTACGCGACCTCTTTTCGTGACCGTAAGTAGCTCTTTTCAAGCCTCTCGGAGACAGGGCTGTAATATACCTAGAAACAGGGCTGTAATGTTTTCATTACAGCCCTCTCGTTGAACTATACACGTGTATAGCTCTGCGCGCAGACAAAGACGGCGCAGACAGGAACGAACCGGCTTGACTCGGCGCCCCGACATTCTAACGACCAACACTCTTTTTAGTGGCAGAAGGACTCGGCGCACTTTTGACAAAAAGTACGGTACGAACCTCTAGCAGTGAAGGCCTCGGTACGTAATGTACTATTTTTAACCTATACTTACCCAAAAAGAATATCGGACACTCCAGACAAAAATAATCCAGCAATAAATATATTTTTGGCACCAAACTTGGGAAGCTGTAACATGATATTACATATGATATATTCTATGAAACGTATAATTAGTTAATATAACAAATTATCTTGAATTTATTTAAAGCCGTATTAGAGTCGGCAATTTTTTCTCTTGCGCCGGCAATTATAATTGCACGTATTCATGCGCAGTAAACCGTTCTCGATCAGCTGGAGCATTGTCATTCATGCGCGGTACACCGTTCCCGATCGGCTATCTCTCATTCATTGCCAGAAATGGGGCACGCGCCATTTTAATTGTAATTGCCGGTGCAATTGGGTAGAGATGGAGTATTATGTTATTTTTAACTATTTATTATTTGATCGAAGCCGGTATGAACAGCTAATGGCCATTTAAATCCACTGGTACTTAAATTAGCAGTTCACATTCTTTATTAAACTTATGGACTGCTAATTCGTAGCAACTTTTTGCACCTCCTATTTGTAAATAGCAGTAGCTGCTTTAACTGGTAATCAAAACGAACAGGTTTGCCCATCTCTAATTCTGGGGGTATTTTAGGGATTTCTACAGTACCAACTGCTGTTCTGACTGTTGACAATGCTCCAGATGATCGAGAACGGTTTACTGCGCATGAATACGTGCAAGAGAAAAAATTGCCGACTCTAATACGGCTTTTACATTTCAGACAATTTTGACATAATTGTTCTTGTTAACTTCCTTCCGTATTAGAGCCGGCAATTTTTTCTCTTGCAATGGCAATTATAATTGCACGTATTCATGCGCGAGTAAACCGTTCTCGATCAGCTGGCGCATTGCTCCCCAGAATTAGAGATGGGCAAACCTGTTCGTTTTGATTACCAGTTAAAGCAGCTACTGCTACTTACACATAGCAGCTCAAAAAAGTTGCGACATATGCTTAATAAAGAATGTGAACTGCTAATTTAAGTAAGTTAGTTTAAATATAGCCATTAGCTGTTCATAGCTGCTTCGACCAAATAATAAACAGTTAAAAATAACAGAATAATACATCTGTACCGACTTGCAACGGCAACGGCGATTAAAATGGCGCACGAGGACCCCATGACCCCTCCCCCATTTTTTCCACTGAAGCTGATGAGGGATATGCCTTCGAAGTATGTGTGCAATTGAAATATTGTTTATTTGACTACTGAAATAGACTATGAGTTTCTTTAACTCTTCATAATTTCACTCCACTGAGAGATGGACTATTTAAAACATAGTTTAATTTATTTATAACTTTATTGTATGTTCATGAAATAAATATACCTAAATACCATGATATTATTCTTTCATTTCTCATACTATTAAATGCGTAAAACCTTTTCATACATTTAAAAGAGAGTTAAAAACGCTGACAGCAATATAAATCTCTATAAGCGATTTCAAAATCACTGGAAAATGACGTATTATATTTAAACCAGCAAATCCCGAGATGAAAATAAATTGAAGAAAAATAACCAATACACTTTATATGAAATCTCAAAATTTACGTGGGCGCTCCTGAGGCTCTTCGCAATCAATATTTTATTGAGGCAGTCTCGAGGTTCAAAAGAGGTTAGCGCATTATAGGCGATGTTGTCATATTGCAACACAGAATTCTAAACGCACGTCTTTAGTTTTTGACGACAAGACGTCTTTGACGCGCGTTATCACTTCTTTTTCAAACTTTTTAGACAAAGAAAATTACAATTTTAAGGTACATACTCTCTTACCTTCGATCATATTTTAAAATAATCCATTTTATAATTAAATTCCATAAAAAATAAAACACAAAAAGTATATTTTTCAACAGAACCAACAGTAGATAATATCACACAAATTTGAAATCACATCACAACATTTCTTATTATGAATTATTTCACAACAAAAAACAATCGAGCAATTCAACTAACAAAACGTTTAAAATTCGTACACGTGGAACCCTCGACACGACGTCGTTCCACTGCCGCGTCTCGAAACATACTGAAGTATGAAGGGCGCGCGGCCAGTATTGAAGCAAGGACGAGACACGAGGTGTGATCTGACAACACTGTTAGTATACTCTAGTGACCCACATTGTTGCTAAGTGAATTCAGATGGGACGGCGCGACAGTACGTGGATAAAAAGGGTTTTTACCTTATTATTTAGATATTCTGTTTAAAAAAAAAAGTATGTAGACTTTCTGTGGGACTCCCAAGGAGTCACCCATTTAAATATAATAAGTAATTTCCATAACACCCTGTAGGTGTGAAAATTTGAAATACATTTTTTAGGTTCTTTTTATTTAGTGCAATGAAACAAACTTACCACTTTACCAAATACTGGTGAAGTTAGGAACACTACCAACGCATAGTACCCGAAAAGCAATCCAGCCATTGACCCGGACATTCCTTTCTTGGAACTTTCTTGTGGGTAAAATGGTGCTAATATGGACATGGAGCAGTAGGTCATAAAATCTGCCAGTGCCAGCATCGCAAGAGATAGCTTCTGTTTACATGTAAATTTGGTATTTTTTCTGTAAAACAAAATATGTAATGTATAATGTTCAAACCTAATAGAATCGGCAAAAACGACGTTTCACCATAGAAATAATTAATTGTATTCCAATAATTCAAATTTTAAATTAATGGTATAAATTTATGTTATTTTTTAAATTATTTTAAATGCATTTTATATTTATTAATTCCAAAGATATTACAAACTACAGATAGAAAAATGTACACTTCTAGCCTACGAATCGACTGCAACCGTTTTTCGCATCTCTTTCGCTCATTATTGCAGCATAGCCAGATTGACATATTTATCGCAAATATATCTTGCAAAACTCAATTAAAAAATTGGTTAATTTGGCAATTACAACTTTAATCCGTAATTGCTCTTAAAATAAATTTATTTCCCAATAATTTTACTATAATCTGAGAAAAGACGATGAGAGATTTGTGTTTTTTGTGTGATTATTGGTTTTGGATTATTATAATCAATCATGGTGCATTCATGTGTAGTTTGTGAAAGAGTGGATCATTTAAATAAGTATGGTTATGTTCTAATATTTAACCATCTGATATATCCAGACCTCAACATTGTTGCCATTCAGCCAACAGACATGTAGTTCTCTCTTCCACCAATTACTGATTTTCAATAACATTTCACACAATCACAGCTTCACTTTCCAAGAGTTTTATGAATAGATTATGGGATCTATAGTTGACAATACCTTTGATTAATTCATAGTTTGCAACAGACTGAAAATTTAAATTTGTTATTAGATTTAGTCCTTATTTCGGTAGAGTTATCTACATAGTTTAACTTGGTCTTACACCGATAAACAAAATTACATATACTGCTAATATATAAAGTTCTGATATTTACATTATCTTCCGAAAACCATAAATTGGTTGGAAATCTTTTTTGAGTATAATTTTAAGAATATATTTTTGTGTTATATTTAACTTATTAAGTACTGTGCCTTGGGCACCACCCCAGACAATTATTCCGTATCGTATTAGCGACTCCACAAATGCTTTATAAACCATCGCCAATGTTTTTTCATTTAGGACTTAATATATAAAATTTTTCGTATGAGTCTACGTATTTTTTTAGAACATAGTCAATATGTGGACTCCACTTCATAAATTGGCCAACAAGCACACCAAGATATTTTGTGTGGGTTACTTCAGCAATTCTATCATTACCGATAGTAAAATCTGTAAAATTGGGATGACCAGTCCTTGTTAATGAAGAAGCTATGTAATTTGTTTTATTTAGACTAAGTAATAGTTTCCAACTAACTCTTAACCAATTTAAAACCTTCTATTATCTTATTTTTAACTTCTTCCCAATCTTTATAAGTAAATGTTATAGCCGTGTCGTCAGCATAAGATATAATTGTACCTCCTATATTTTCTGTTAAAAGAGCATTAAGATAAATGATGAAGAGGATTCATCAAAACGTCAGTATTTCTCGGAAACTAACATTCAGGTGATGATTCCAAGACACAAGTTGTCGCCTAATTTGAAAAAGACACGAAGGAATTTCTTCAAGCGGAACGTACGTACATTATACCATGATATGAGTGGAGTACGTAGCCCGAAACGTGCGTCCGTTTTGCGCTTAATAAATGATAGGTAACTCTAAACGTTTTCCTTATCTATGCGTTTAACGTAAGACCTTTTTGATAACCCCCGTATAACCAATTTACCCCTCGACTTTATGTTAGAATTTAATTCGAACTGATTATTAGTTAGATGGACAATTTTGAATTTTAATTTTTTGTCCCAATTTGACTTCTTCCAGAAAGTGTATTCCTCCACCCAGGCATTATTTATTAAGACCAATCTAACTTGTAAGGTGAAGCTGTACCTACTTAAAATTAAGTTTCGGACGCTTTTTCCGTTTACGATTTTTATTTCGGTTGTTTGTCAGGGATGCCAGCCGACGACAATAGTCTGTCGGTCTTAGGTGGGCCCACCATCCCCCGCCAACTGGAAGCTGTCCGCAGCCCACCAGCGCAATTGAAGAAGGTGCGGGCAATATTTTGTCTTAGAAGTAAAAGGATTGATTTTACTGTTATAAGTATAGCTGTTGGAACGTAGGACGAAGCCTAACTATTGTTCGAACTATACTTTTGAGTTTATTGGCTCGGGCACGTCCAATGTAATATAACAACAATGCTATTTTGTTATATTGAACAAGAAGGGCTATTAATTTGTTTAATTTTAAGTCTTTTTGTCTTAATGAGGGTTATTTAAGGGTTAGTCCTTTCGTTAGTCGAGTAACGCGACCCGAAGTAGTCGTAAGTTAATTATTTACATTTTTTATGTACAATAAGAATTAACCTATACTAACATTGTTTTTTCCCCAAGAGAAACAAACCATCCTATCATTCATCTGTCGCGTACTCTCAATTTTAAATTTTGGTATTTACATTATTTACATTGGAAAATAAACCTAAGCTAATATTTTATTTTCTCAACTAAAGAGATCTCAGCTACCCTATAATTTCCAAAAACTTAGAAACACGGTAGAGGCTTCTAATATTAACTTAGGATATTTCATGAACTTAGAACAGCTTACCGTAACTCATCACCTCCTCGACGGGACCTAGAAAAAATTTCTAGTGACCATGACTTCTTCACTCCGGGCTCAGAATGTCTTTTATCACAATCGGGTAAAATTTGGCTTTTAAAATTATTCCAGCTTTGGGCGCAAAGTCTTTATAGAATAATTTTTTCCGCAATTTGTAGGTTCGAGTTTATGAGGAAGAGATACGCGATTGACATTCTTGGAATCTTTGGTGATAGACACTCTAAAACCTGCAGCCAAATGGCGAACCCCCTGTTGAGTAAAAATTTAAACGCGGTTGAGAACGCTTTTGGGAACCCCAATCGGCGGTCGACCGCGTAGAAACCTACTTCTTAAAATTTTCTCAGGAAAAGATCCGCAGTTTGACTTTTCTCGGAATTTTTTGTTGATGAACACTCTAAAACCTGTAGCCAAAATGACAAACCCCCCCTTTTTCAAAATAGAAACGCGGGTGAACGCGATTTTAGGGATCTCTATCGGTGGTCGACCGCCCAGAGAACCCAAACATCGACTGACCTTACTCCCTTCTGAAAAGTCGTTCTCATGATTTCTGCTGACATTGCAAATCATAAGAAGCGGGTCTGATTTTGTATGTTGACAGATTATATTAACCTGGCTATAATAAATCGTGCTTTATTATTTTATGAAATATAAAAATAATCCTTTTGGGTAAAATATAGGAAAATTAATCCTATGTACATATTACACAGGCCAACAAAATAAAAAAATTTTTTTGGTGCCTGAGATGTGAGAACTGATTTTAGATATACTTAATGTGCTGATTCTAAAACTGGCATCAGATATTTTCTATCAGCTCTAGTTTTTGAGAGAGACTAATTGAATTTAGTTCTAATAAAAGGCAAAAATAAATAAATCTACATCTCTTTAAAATTCAAAATAGAAATTTGGTATTCAAACTAGGATCTAATTAGGGAATATTCCTACTTAATCCTATTAATTTTATTACCTATTTTATATTTGGAATTCCCTATGATCCGATCTCCCCATACCTGTTCAACCCCGACTAATTGGTTTTGGAAACATAGTACCTTTTGTCTACCTTTATCCTTCTCGACTTAGTATATTGTGTAGTTTTTGCAAATAAAGTTGTGTCATAATTTTGTGTACATTTTCGTCGTTTTATAGTGTTAAAACTAAAACAATGGCATCCTCCAGCAGGCGTAGCTGTGTAAACCATCCAGATGTTTTTTGTTATGTATGTGACGAATACACTTTGAAAGAAAGTAGAAAAACTATTTCTGAATTTGTGAAAAGGTTTTATCTTGCCTATTTTGGCGTTCATTTAGGAGATCAAGACAAATCCTGGGCTCCACATGTGGTGTGTAAAACATGTGTTGAACATTTGCGACAGTGGACAATTGGAAACAGAAAGTGCCTGAAATTTGGTGTACCAATGGTTTGGAGGGAACCACATAACCATTATGATGACTGCTATTTTTGTCTCGTTAATATTAAAGGCATAAATAGGAACAATCGACATAAATGGACATATCCTGATCTAGATTCTGCAAGAAGACCTGTACCGCACTCTAAGGAAATACCGATTCCAACCTTCAGCAGTCTTCCTGAAATCCCGGAAGATGATACAGAAACATCAACGTCTGATGAAGTTCAAAGAATGCAATCAGAAAACGACAGCGAATTTGAAGCAGATTTAACAACTCCTGAGTGTTTTAATCAACAAGAACTGAACGATCTCATGAGAGACCTATACCTCTCAAACTAGTGTGCTGAATTACTTGCATCCAGATTAAAAGAAAAGAACCTTCTTTATCCAGGCACTAATGTTACATTTTATCGTAAGAGAGAAAAGGATCTGCTGCCTTTTTTCACTCAGGAAAATAAGCTGGTATTCTGTAACGATATAAAAGGACTCCTACAAAAAATGGGTTTGCCAGAATACACTTCAGACGATTGGCGCCTTTTCATTGACAGTTCAAACCGTAGTTTAAAATATGTCCTTTTACATAACGGTAACAAATATGCCTCAATTCCTATTGGACATTCTACTACCATGAAAGAGGAGTATAAAACAATATCACAAGTTTTGAAACAAATTAAATACGAAGAACATCAGTGGGCAATTTGTGTTGATTTGAAAATGGTGAACTTTCTCCTCGGACAGCAAAGTGGATATACAAAATACCCCTGTTTTTTATGTCTTTGGGACAGCAGAGCTAAAGATCAGCACTGGGTTAAGAGAAAATGGCCTTTAAGAGATACTATCGTTCAAGGAAAACAAAACGTAGTGAATGAACCTTTGGTTACGAGAGAAAAAATCTTACTACCACCCTTGCATATCAAGTTGGGGCTTATGAAGCAGTTTGTGAAAGCGTTAGATCGAGATGGAAATTGATTTGGGTACTTGTCAAATAAGTTTTCTAGGATTAGCACGGAAAAACTAAAAGCTGGTATATTTGATGGTCCTCAAATAAGGCAACTTATGAAAGATCCACAGTTCACCACATCAATGAATGAGGCTGAATCTAACGCTTGGGTTTCATTTGTTCAAGTAGTTAAAAATTTTCTTGGAAATTACAAAGCACACAATTACTTAGAATTAGTGGAAACTATGCTAACATGAGTATAAAAGTTCACTACCTCCATAGCCACTTAGGTCGCTTTCCAGAAAATTTAGGTGACTGTAGTGAAGAACAGGGAGAAAGATTCCATCAGGATATTAAAACTATGGAAGATCGATATCAAGGACGATGGGATAGCCACATGATGGCCGACTTCTGTTGGAGCCTTCAGCGAGACTACACCGGTAAACTCCATGCTAGAAAGTCGTATAAAAGAAAATAAATAATTCCTATTTTAAAAACTAGATCTGATAGACAAAATCTGATGGCTATTTCGGATTCTCCACCCAAAAATTACCCAGGAACAATTAAAAAATCGCCGGCACCAAAATATGTGTTGGCCAGTGTTATATTATTAAAAAATAATCTAACGTAAAAATCCTCATCATTTTCTTAAATTGGAAAAAGCCAGTTTTACAACAAGTCTACACTTTGATATTTCACCAAGATCGGAAAAATATTTAAAAAGTTTTAAGGTTATGTGTTAAGGTTTATAAACTTGACTAACCTTATCTTTGTCCGGAATTTATTGTCGGGGAGTCTATATAAAAAATTTCTTTAAATACCTATGACGCGAGAGAATTCAAAGACTGTTAATCGTTAGGCTATTATATCCGGTTTATCGAGGAAACTTTTCCATTTTTATCTATTAAGTGCCAATACACAGATTAACAACAATAAGACGTTTGGTGGTTTTAATTAACTAACCAGATTCTCCCATATTTATTTGCATGCGTTTCGATCATTTAATGACGTTTTAATTGATTAATAAAAAATCTCATTTCCATTGTTAATTTGTTTTGTACATAATCTATAATTTGTCCCAATTAAATTTAACTGTAGTTTAGTCTAGTAGTAGTTTCATGTGAAAATAATACCTACAGGGTGGTCGGTAATGAATGCGCCATAGAGTAACTACAGATTCTACAGGGTGTTATGGAAATGACTTATTATATTTAAATGTGACTCCTAAGGTGTCCTAGAGAAAACCTACATACTTTTTTTTAATCTAAATGCTAAGGTAAAATCCCTTTTTACCCACATGCATACTGTCGCGCCGTTCCATCCGGATTCAGTAAGCAACAATGTGGATCACCAGAGTGTACTAACAGTTTTGTCAGATCACACCGCATGTCTCGCCCTTGCTTGGATACTTGCCGCGCGCTGCTATCCTTGCATCAGTATGTTTCGAGATTCGGGGTGGAATAGCGCTGTCGAGGGTTCCACGTGCTTGATGTATATGAATTTTAAACGTTTTGTTAGCTGTAGCATTACCCGATTTTTTTCTGTTGTGAAATAATTCATAATAGGAAATATTGTGATGTGATTTCAAATTTGTGTGATATTACCTATTGTTGGTTCTGTTGCAAAACATACTTTTTGTGTTTTATTTTTTTAAGGAATTTAATTGTAAAACGGATTATAAGATCGAAGGTAAGGGAGTATGTACCTTAAAATTGTAGTATTTTTTTCTAAAAAGTTTAAAAAGAAGTGATAACGCGGGTCAAAGATGTCTTGTTGTCAAACACTGAACACGTGCGTTTACAATTTTGTATTGCGATATATGACAACACCGCCTCAATAAACTATTGATTGCGATAGTCCGCAGTAGCGGCCAAATTTCATATAAAGTGTATATTTCGTACAATAATTGAAAGCGCGCCATTTAAGGTTATTTTTCTTCAATTTATTTTCATCTCAGGATTTGCCGGTTTAAATATAACAACTGTCAGAGATAGCTGTAAGAAGGAATACATGTTTTATATTTGGAATTTAATGTAGACTAGAATTTTTTTTAAATACAGGATGTTTCATTAAAATAACGAAGATGACAGGGTGCCCATGATAAGGGGGGCCTATATGGGGATCTCGTTAATGGTAACAGATAGAACTTCGATTAAATGGGGAAAGAGTATCGCAATCAAAGCACGAACAATACGCCGTACAAAAAGTTTTAGTAAGATTTATTAAAGAAAAACTGAAATTTTGAATTTTTAATTTAATTCTTTTTCGACGTTAATATTAAGGTTAGAGCAAAACTGACAAAACATTGTCACAGCAACTTTTAGTGTACTCTAAGAATACATAACAAGTTTTTTTATACGACGTTTCGTTTTCAAGCAATCATGATCAACTTAATTTTTTCTAATACGACCCAGATTTTATGTCAAATTGTAAAACCTTTTTTATTCTAAATTCAATGATGTACCACACATTATCATTCAATTACGTTTCGAGTCTTTTTAATCATCTTCATGAAATTTTCAGTATACGGACCTGTATTTTCCATAATTTTTTACAAAACGGTTCAATAGTAAGTACTAATATAAATACTTTTATAATAAGGCACTACATAATAATCATAAAACAAGATAATTTATTAACAATAACAAAACAATAAGTTCGAAAAAATAAACAACAAATAGATACATCGGCAAAAACATTAATTAAAGTAAAACTAACGGTAGATTATTAGAAATTAATTTTCCAAAAGATATATGAAATGATTTCCGTTATATTCCAACCTTAGACAACTAGTAAAGTTATTGAAGCCTCTCAAACCGTAAGGCCATAAATGCTAATGAATGTTTTAAATTTGGCAATTTTAAGATGCTATTTGTTTGGAGACTGACGGAAATCATTTCTACCACCTTTTGAAAAATTTATTTTTATTAATCTACCATTAATTTTACTTTAATTAATGATTTTTGTCGATGTTGTTTATTTTTTCATACTCACTGTTTTGTTCTTGTTAATTATTGTTAATGTTAATTATCTTGTTAGTTATATAAAATAATTTTAAAAATATTCATTTAAGTACCTACTGCATTGAACTGTTTTTACAAAATTATGGCAAATACAGGTCCGTATCCTGAAAATTTAATGAAGATGATTAAAATGACTCGAAACGTAATTTAACGATAATGTGTGGTACATCATTGAATTTAGAATAAAAAAGGGCTTTGGGGCTGGGTCGTATTAGAAAAAATTAAGTTGATCATGATTGCTTGAAAATGTAACGTCGTATAAAAAAAATTGTTATTTATTCTTAGAGTTCACTAAAAGTTGCTGTGAGAATGCTTCGTCAGTTTTGCTCTAACCTTAACATTAACGTGGAAAAAGAATTAAATCAAAAATTCAAAATTTCAGTTTTTCTGAAATTACTTAAAAAATCTTACTAAAAGTTTTTGTACGGCGTATTGTTCGTGCTTTGATTGCGATACTCTTTCCCTATTTAATCGAAGATGTAACTGTTATCATTAAAAAGATCCCCCATTTTACACCCTGTATATAAAACCCAAATTTTAGTAAACCCTCGGAAAATAATTCTGTTTGCGCCACTGGTTCAAACCAATTATTTTCATATGTAGAATATGCTTATGACGCATTCATTGCAGACCACCCTGTAACTTTTGCTGCCTTGCATACGAAATTTGTCAACAAATAACATTGACGTTTGAGCAATTAATAATAATTTTTTAAAATTGATTCCACGTGCCCAATAAACATACAGTGTGTACATAAAGTAAGGAACAAATTCATTATCTAGGAATCTAAAAATATTTCGGAAAAATCCTCGGACACGTGTATAATAATTTTTAATGGCGCATTTTTTTCCCATACAAACTTAATATACAAGGTGGCTCATGTAGTAGATATGACATTATCGACGATTTTTTTAAATGGGAAATAAGTCAGACCTGCCAATATTGAAGATTGAAAAAATCGAATAACAACAGAATGCAGGAACATTTCAGAAGAAACCATAAGAAAAGTCCAACAAGAATTTATTGATCGTTTGGGGTACTGTCAGGCAGCAGAAGGAGGACAATTTCAACACTTAATTAAATAGCTTATTTAATTTTTTTACATTTTTTTAAATTAAAAATATCTTAAATAAAATTATTTGTTTTACCCTGTAGTAACGAAACTATGAATTTTAGGCCCTAAGTGTGTTATGTTTTTGAAATCAGCTGTTCTTGGAGATTACAGATCTGAACTAAAATATAGGGGTTCCCATTTAAAAAAATCGTCGATAATGCCATATCTACTACATGAGCCACCTTGTATATTAAGTTTGTATGGGAAAAAATGCGCCATTAAAAATTATTATACACGTGTCCGAGGATTTTTCCGAAATATTATTAGATTCCTAGATAATGAATTTGTTCCTTACTTTATGTACACATTGTATATTTCAGTATGAAGGTTTATTCGGGTTTGTTGCTGACCCTTTAACGTAAGATTATTTAGTCACCCGATGACTTTGAAATTTAAACATGGTACTTGGGATGACTTTAGAAAATATCCAAAATATATTTTTTTTGGATTGTCAAAGACATCATTTTAAAAAATGCTGGTAAACCCTTTTACCAAAAGTGTGAATTCTATATTAAATGTTTCCTGGTAGAAATATTATACGGGTAAAAATTTTTTTACAGGCAACTTTCAGTCCTTAGCATATAACGTACTAAAATAAACTATTTGCCTATAGAAACGAAATTTGCGAAGTACTATAGTATATGTCACTTCCCGCATTAGGAAGCAATTTTAAAAGTATTTTTTTAGATTACAGCTGCAGTATTCAAATTTGAATTTAAAAATGTATCGCCGGTCACGTGTCCCCAGTCAATAATTTCTTACTTTAAATTATTAACCAGAAATTCTGTCCCCGCAGCTGCATGTATCGCCGGTCACGGCAGAAATTGCTTATAAGTAACGCCACTACAGGTCTGCCTAATAGTTTTACAAATATGACGATATGTGTTTGAATTTGTGTAAAGCGTGCTCCTGTTTAGATAAATTCCTGATTATGTTTATTTAGGTATAAACTAGAACATTGCCTACTTTTTACCAGGCGTATGTTTTTATGTCGTATGACCGGTCTCAGGGTTAACTCAGACCTAGTAGTCTTAATTAAGAATTACTACACGAAGTCATTCTCTTGAGTAGTACAGATACTCATTTCAGTCTAAAAAAGTTTAAGAAATAGCTTGTATTAGCTGTTATCCACAAATTTTTGTATCGCCAATCACAGTAACTCCGGTCACGCATGAAAATGTTACCGGAGATAAATGTGACGATTTATTATCCGAAGCTATATATACAAAATATTTTTTTATTAACCATTTATATACCTACCATTAAGGAAAAATATATTTTGATGTGCAAGTTTCGTTTACACCTTAGGTAGATTAAAAATATGACTAGTATTTTAACATTCTATAAGGAACATTCCAAAAATTTAAGCCAATATAAGACGGCTGTTATAAATAATAGGAAAATGGTTATAGTGACTGATTAAAATAACTCGGTTAAAATATTAGCGTTATATGATTCAGAAGAGTAAAATTAGCCATGTGACGGGCGTTAAATTATTAAAAAATCGATGCTATAGACCAAGATCTTTGGGACGATGATCTTTTGCGCGGACATACATAATTCCTCTAATTAGATACTATAAGACACCTATTAAAAAATGAACAGTTGTTTTTGAGATTATTTATTTTTAAAATCCGATTTACTGAAAGTTGCCTGTAAAAAAATTATGACCCATATACCACCTCAAGGTATACTCACGATAAACTCTTGTTTTTAAACTACTCCCAAAGTTTCATCGCAATCAGATGAATGGTATAGAACCGCATACGAGACAAACAAATAAACATTCATTTTTCTATATCAATATACTATACTTTAAGCATTTGTTACAACATAAATAACTAATCTCGTACTGTTTGTTAAATAGTTAATTTCTTATGTTTATTGTTTAATTTTATTAATACCGATATGAAACACGAAGACAATAATCCATTTCGTTATTGATAATCCGTATCTCACTCCCAAAACTAAATCTTGTATATTCGTGTTCCTAAATAGACTCGACAATTTTTTCAAAATATTATAATCAAATTTGGGTGTGGCGATTTTATGAACACAGACCTGCAAATTTACATTACATAAATATTCCAAAACACGTCAATGAAGGTAATTAAGTTATCGTGACTGTACAATATACATATTTTTAATTTAATATTTTTATAATAACAACAATAAAATACAAAATATGTGCTTATAATTTTAAAGTAGCAATAAAACACTTCTATTGTTGACCCATAAAATTAAATGTCAAAGATAAAAATTTAATTGTTTGTTAAATGGATCCACGCCAACTGTTTTATTTATGATATTTATTCCAAGTATATTGTTATAATGCATCTTTCAATGTTATTATATTTTTCTCTTCTTCGTTATTGGTTATCGATAACACAGCCCAACAAAAAATGTTTGTCTTGGTGCCGAAGAAAAATAACTGATTTTAGTTATTTTGAATGCGGCGATTCCAAAAACACTTAGTTTTTCTTCGTATCAGCTCTAGCTTTTGAGATAGAGCCTGCTCATAATATGGTCATAAATTTTATCAATAATTTAACTAATTCCAACACTAATGCCTTTTAAATTATACCTATGTATTCATAAATCACTGGAAATACCTAATCTTATATTGGCTGAAGGTCATAGAATTATTACAGATAAGAAATCATTTTCCTTGAATTTTTTTGCACCTGCAGATTTCATATTTTCCTAATTGCAATGAGCACAAAATATACATTAGAAGGCAATAAAAGAGAATTAAATTGTATACCATAAGCCTCATAAGTTAATTCGTTAACGTGGCTTGTATCCTAGGGTATTAGTACCTATATAATCCCCATATGCGGAATATTGCTTGCATGCATTTGAAAAATTTAGTTGAAGAATGGTGCGTGTTTTGAGAATACTTGTCAAGTAAATTTCCTTCACTCAGCAAGGAGAAAGTGAAAGCCGGAATATTTGTAGGACCTCAGATCAGAGAGCTCATAAAAAATCCACATTTTACAGAATCGATGACCGAAATTGAATTTAATACATGGTGCTCTTTTGTTAAAGTTATTTGATTGAGATTTTGTTGGAACAAACCCTAACTAGAAATATAAAAAAAAACACAGTCTGTTTACGAAAATTTCAATAAAAATCGAATTCTAAGCAAAAGAAGTAACTTTAGGTATAGGAATGACTTAATAAGAATGAAAGATACTTAAAATATCTATAGTATAAGACTAAAATATATAGGGTGTTTCATTTGAAATAACCGAGTTATCGTAATTTAAAATTTCCTATATTCGAATTTCAACAGAAAACACCCTGTACAAAGTTTTAACTACTTTATTATTTACAAAAGTTTTCTATCCCTATACTTAAGAGCTTACAAGAAATGGTCGATTTTGTATTTTCTAATTGAGAAATACAGGTAATTTTATACTATCATGTTTTTTCAAAAATCTTAAAAATTTTCTATTTTGTTGGGCAACGTTCCAAAAAAACGAAAAACTTAAAATAGGGTCATATGAATAATTTTGTGGCGAATCAAAAATCGCGAAAATATATAGGGTGTGCCATTTAGAAGAAGACATATCTTTATTGTCCTACTGTTCTGGACCACTTTGTATACTTAAAAATATTTTTAGAACATGTATTTCTTAATACCTCACAACTTTTATTAACACTTTTTTTTTACATCTTTAATGGTAGAGCCGTTATATTACTTTGTCATACAAATGGGCCACCCTGTATATAATTATGCGATATAAAATACCCTTAATCTCAAAAATTTAGCTTATGGCCCTGGTTTTTGAAAACGATCTGATGGAGCAAATCTGAGATTACGTTTAAGTTTAGCAGACCCAAATTACCTAGAAACAGTAACAAAATTGCCTGCACAAATTATGTGTTGACCAGTGTAACGATCACCAGACTTGTAACAGTGCATTTTGAAGAATAACATCTTGCATATTCCCACGCATTGTACAATAATTAGCTTCGTTGCACCTGCCTGCTATAAAATTCCCTTTATGACCTAGAACATTTAGTTACTTATATCCAAAAACATTTAATATAATAAAGAGACAGAATTGTTTATATGTCGTCAGAATCATACAAAGTTTTAGGCAGAAATCAACGGTCTATACTGAGGGTCCTAAAGCTACCGCTTGCGTTTGAAACCGGAAGATATAATAAAGTCGGTATGGTGTATGAAGTCCGCTAAGCAATAAAACCTCTCGACCAGGGTAGTCGGTGGCTCTCAAACAATAAATTATATTTTAGGTATTTTCTAAATAAAATAATTTAAAGTAAATAAAAAATTAGTATAGGTTAAGAAAAATAATTATTTTTTAGCTTTTATAGTATTTAGGCAAATTAGTTTTACGAATTCGTTCTTTATAAAGTTTTGGTTCTAAAAAGAACCGATGTTGTAGTCTTGCGATAGAACGTACCTACTTGTAGACGAACGAACGAACGAGCATACCCGAACAAACCCGTACTTTACTAAAAACAGCCTTCCTCTGCATTTGAAATTTCATCCATGCTTTCAGACTCATCATCATCCCTAATAATTAACGGTCTTACTTCGTCTTAACCTGTTCTGTCTCATAAGATTCAAAAATAATTTTTTCCGTGTGTTCAATGCATTTCCGCCATTCTTCTTTGGCCTCCTCCCATAACTTTATAACGCTAGGCTTACTGATATTTTTACAGGCATGTTTGTCATAATAATTTTTGCTAATACCCCATATCAATTCAATTGCATTGTAATGGCAATGGTAGGGCGGTAATCTCAAAACTTGATGTCCATATTTCAGGGCTAATTCGTCAGCAACATATTTTTTTTAAATTACTGCTCTTTACACTTGCTTAAAAGATCACTTTTTAAAAATAAATCTTCATGGTTTATGTTTTTCTTTGACAACCACTCTCTAATTCTTCCCTTTTCCAGCTACTTGTAGGAAATTTCTTTTCAAGTCTCGTATTGTAAGAGGCATTGTCTAAATCAATTAAGAAAGGGTTTCTTTTTAAAAGTATTTCCTCGAACCAATACTCAAAAATTTCATATACAATATTCCTAATCGACAGTTTTATCCCTTGGGATAAATCCAAGGTTTTAGAATGGAATCGAACTCTTTTATATGGTCTGTCTGAAATGCCGTAAATATCAGACGTTCGTTTTTGCACTGCCAAAATGACACTAACGGGCCCGAGTTATCTATTTCTAAAGTAAAATAACGTTCTACTTGTAATACCAACGGCGTTCACCTTCTAGGCGTTGGGTCACCTTGCTGAACATTTTCCATAACTTTACTTTATAACTGCTTTTAATTCACACACAATAATGAGAAACAAACTAAAAGCAAAAGCATAACTACTTATTTAAAATAGAACATACCATCCTGCACTTGAACAAATATTAATTATTTCTTGGAAAATAATGATTATTAAATAGATTTAACTATAATGATCCCAAAATAACTAAATTCTAGGAAAAAGTACCTAAGAATATCTTTAACTTATTGACGCAAAATCTTTTTCATTTGATAAATAAAAAACTATGAGTGAAAAATAAACTAGATAAAAATATTTATCTCGGTACATAATTCTAAGACAATTTTGTTTTGGAACCACTGATTTTGCTCAGCCGACTACAGTGAACCAGTGGAATGTTCTGTACGATCAAGTATAGCGAAGGTATTGTTAACTTAACCGTCTTACTGTTTAACAACCTTGGAAGTGTGACAGCATAAAGTTATATTTTTTTAAAAGGGATACCCAGAATTTGATTGCATATTTAGGTTCGTATTAGTATCGTTTATAAGTGCCTCAAATCTTATTTAATTTGGTTTTGTAGTTTCGGAGAAATAAATTAAAAACTCTAAAAGAAGGTTTTGCAATCCTGAATAAAAAAATCAAAAAAATAATCCAAAACTATTTTTTTAACCTCGGCATTGGGTCAAATTTATGACGAGAGGTATAGAGATACTATGAATCTAATTGCGTTATATCTATTTTATACAGGGTGCTTAAGCTTTCAAAAACGCCACATTTTAAAATAATTTTTCTCAAGTTTTTCAAATGGAACACCCTGTATATTATTTTTTTATCTGACGTAGAATTCATAGAATTTCTTTTGTAATACAAGCATATAAGTTATATTCAGCCGTTTTCGAAATAATTGTAAATGGGAAATTTTGTTATAGGCGACTAGACTAATAATTATAAACTAAAGTGATGGTTGAAAATAGCTTTCTCTTGCTCTTAGAGTTTATCGTATTTTAGTTATTTCGATATAAATTTTAAAAGCCTATATTTTTGCTACTTTTATTTATTTAATTTTATTTTTTATTCTTAATCGAGTTGCCTTGATTTGCATATTTAGGTTCGTATTAGTATCGTTTATAAGTGCCTCAAATCTTATTTAATTTGGTTTTGTAGTTTCGGAGAAATAAATTAAAAACTGAAAAAGAAGGTTGTGCAATCCCGAATAAAAAAATCAAAAAAATAATCCAAAACTATTTTTTTAACCTCGGCATTGGGTGAAATTTATGACGAGAGGTATAGAGATAATATGAATCTAATTGCGTATATCTATTTTATACAGGGTGCTTAAACTTTCTAAAACGCCACATTTTAAAATAATTTTTCTCAAGTTTTTCAAATGGAACACCACACATGTTGGTATATTATTTTTTATCTGACGTAGAATTCATAGAATTTCTTTTGTAATACAAGCATATAAGTTATATTCAGCCGTTTTCGAAATAATTGTAAATGGGAAATTTTGTTATAGGCGACTAGACTAATAATTATAAACTAAAGTGAAGGTTGAAAATAGCTTTCTCTTGCTCTTTACAATTACTAGTCTAGTCGCCTATAACAAAATTTCCCAATAAAAACTCTATTTGTTTCATAATTTATGATATTTACAATTATTTCGAAAACGGATGGATATAACTTATATACTTGTATTACAAAAAAATTGTCTATGAAATCTACGTCAAATAGCCAAATAATATACAGGGTGTTCCATTTGAAAAACTACAGAAAAATTATTTTACAATGTGGCGTTTTTGAAAGCTTCTTATGAACACCCTGTATAAAATAGATATACGCAATTAGATTTATAGTATCTCTAGACCTCTTGTCATAAATTTCACCCAATGCCGAGGTTAAAAAAATAGTTCTGGATTTTTTTTTTTATTCATTACTGCAAAACTTTCTTTTTTAGTTTTTAATTTATTTCTCCGAAACTACAAAACCAAATTAAATAAGATTTGAGGCACTTATAAACGATACTAATAGGAACCTAAATATGCAATAAAATACTGGGTGTCCCATTTTAAAAAATATAACTTTATGCTGTCACACTTTTTTGGGCCACCCTGTATAATGTAAAATATTTTTAAATCATGGCGCTTTTAATCCAAGACCTCAAGCTGTTTTAGTATTGTTGATAAGTTCTTCGATAACGATTTAATCTTCCGACCCGGCTTCGTTTGCGGACCCGGTATGTCTATGGTTATATCCTGTACTTAACCTAATAAGTTTCAATTGAATGAACGAAGCGAGCAAAGGAAGTAAAAATATATTTTCCTGCTGAAAAGTTGATTTAAGAGCACTTATCAGTGACCTCCATTAAGGTAAAAAGGTGTAACAAACTGCAAGAAAACTATTGGATAGAATTTGTTAAAATTTTGAATTTAGATTCAAAATGTGATACCTACTACAAGACTATATTATCTTTAATTTTTCGAAAAAGAATTTTATTTTTTGCAAAATGGTAAACACGTTTTAATTGAAAAAACATGGTTATACAGTCTTTTTGAAAGTATTTCCTCCAGTATCTGTAATCTCAATTAATTTCATAGCTTAGTTTCAATGGGAAAAAATACCAACCACCTTCCGCGGCGAAATCCCAAATCGGACCACGCGATCCACTGATAAATACTCCTAAGCGATATTACCAAAACGATTTTCAAGATACAGGACGCTAGAACTTTGCAAGGAAAGGAGAATATAATAGTATTCGTAATAAAGTCGTTTACTCTAATAGAATTTTATACTAATTACCTGTTAACGATTAAGAGAACATAGACAGTGTACAGATCAAGATTAACTTACTTTTTTTTATCCATCGTTCCACAGCAAAGTACATTTTCACTGGAAATTCCATCCTCTGTTTTTATATCGTTTCTCGTATCGATGATTGAATCACCTTTTCCATTAATTTCCACGTTCATACTTAAGATTTCTTTAAACAAAAATTTAAAGTTTTTATTAACAATAACCTCTTGTATTTCTTTCTGAAATTTTCGAATTTGTTACCCGTGATTTTTTTAAAACTTTTCGTATGGTGAATCATTCGCAATTGTTTCTCTTTTTATTCAATTATCACAAACTAAAACAGCGTTGAATCAAGGACTGTATTGAAATAAAATCAACAACGTTTTTTTAAATTTCAGGTTCTTCCAATGTAAATAAATCAAATAAACATCTGATCAGGTCACCACTAAATTTTTAATAAAAGACGATTGACTTGTTGATGCCGATGGACTCGATATTGAAAACAACGTATAAAAAATATGGTTTAAGTAAAACTAGTTATTTAATTAAAAAATATTATGGCAAGAAAAATCTTAACCGTTTTAATATGAATTCATTTCTCGTATAAGTAACCTTAGGTGGGGAATATCTACCTGTGCGGTACGAATTATTGTTTCACAGTTTAAAATAAGAAGGTGGGGGACTAGAGCATCTACTCTCCGTATAACAATAGTTATGGTTATTTGTTATTTATTTTGTAAAAAAAAAATATAACGAAGCAAAACAATGAAATTTCTTATCTTGAAAGGTAAAAAACCATCAATGATTTATCATTTCCGAATATTTAAATAGAGTTTTCTGACCGAATGGCAGACCTGCCAAAGTCAAAAAAATAAAATAAAAAAAATTTAAAGAGAGATTTTTTAAAAACTTTTAACAGTCGCCATTTTGAAATAGTTTGACAGAATCGCGCTAAAATCTATGATCATACTGTACGAGATATTAGCTTTCTAATGATCACAAGCTGTATGTTTCCATTTCAAAAAATAGATCGATGTCGTCATATCTACGACAAATGTCTATTAAAAAACAAACGAATAACGTCAAAATGTGAGCATATATGAAACTAAATTGACGTGTCCGAGCGTTTTCACCAAAAGTTACAGGTTAAGGCTATATTAATTTTATTCCGGACTTCTAGGCAACCCTGTAGATACCGGGTCCGCCAACGAAGCGGGGGCGAATGGTTAAATCATTATCGAAGCACTCAAAAATACTAAAATACAGCTTGAAGTATAGGATTAAAGCGGGAATGCTTTAAAAATATCTTACATTATACAAGGTGGCCCAAAAAGTGTGATAACATAACGTTATATTTTTTAAATGGGACACCCAGTATTTTATCTCATATATATATAGGTTCGTATTGGTGTCCTTTATAATTGCTTAAAATTTTATTTAATTTGGTTCTGTAGTTTAGGAGCAATAAATTAAAAACTGAAGGGAAAAGTTTGGCAATCCTGAACTTGGACAACTCAGCAATTTTAACTACGCTTTAATTTAATTTTTTTAAATAGGACACATATTTTTAGGTTCATGCTAATATCTTCCGAATAGCTTCTTTTTTTGTTAAATATCTTCTATACCTAAATCTTATAATATCTGAAATATTTGACGATTTGTCTAAACTCAGGTAAAAATGAGAAGTTCTGATTATATAATTTATTGCTTTGGAGCAAAAAATATACAATTTTCTTTAACGCAGCTGTCATTATTAAATTAGTTTTCGCTTGCGCCTAAAACAAAACAAAAATTAATATTTTTCTATCTTGAAAATGTTAACTGAAGGAATTCAAGTCTAACCAGTAATAAAGCACAAAACTTCAGAAAACTAAATTTAATAATGACAGATGCGTTAATTATTTGTTTTATTTTTTGTTCCCAACAATCTAGACTAAATTATGTAATCAGTTCAGAAGATTTAGGTATAGGACATATTTAACAAGATAGGAAGGTATTCGAAAGATACATCCATATGCCTAAAAATATATAGGGTGTCCTTTAACATGACATGTTTTCAATAGCTGTCAAAACAAAAATATATAGCAGAAATTAATTTTGAATTTCAGATAATGTGACCTCTGTGCGACACAGTATAGAAACATTTTTATACCAGAATGATAAAAGTCGGTAAGCGTAGTCCCTGTGCCATATATCAACTTGATAGTTTAAAAACTAACCGGTATTATAAAAAAAATTTAAACACCCTGTAAAACAAAAAAAAAACTATCTATGATATTATTCATAATATATGTGTTTATATAAATTACGATCCGGGCAAGCGCTGAACTGTTTTTAAAAAACAAGTTTTTACTGACAGAAGCGTCTATTCAAAATAAAGGTAACAATACAACTGAAGATGATATCTGATTTACTATTATTTATAAACGTTTCTAGCTGATGCTGTTAAATATCATATTCTAATGAATAGGCATTACTACGGAATATAACTCCTCCGCCCTTAGATAAAAGCATACCCTTAAGGGTGTGGTTTTTAAAGTTTCAAAACAAATATTTATATTTTTCAAAATTAATTAATAAAATTAAAGCATGATATATCAAATAATGATATCGTTATTTTGTTGAATTTTAGAAGGCTTTTTAGAATACCTATTCTTATACAATTTGTAACCTATAAAGGCAAATATGCTGAAAATAAACAAATATAATAAAATTGTCCAAAAACTGACTCGTTCAATAGATACTGGTGTGGTCATCTCATTGATTTTCTTCTTTTGGTCTTGAAGTTCGGCTTCGATTTCTTTTGTTTCTTTTAAATTGACAATGTTCAAGTCCAGTGACGGCGGATTGAATATTTTTTCGTTTTGTTCATAATAATTTTGGGACAGGTCCAATTCTGGCAAGGAGATATCTTGATATGTAAGTTGCCTTGGTTTATATGTGCGTAGAATAAATGATTGAATTTGAATGCTGCATTGATTAGAGGCTTCGATTAAATATGATCCAAACAGTGGCGTGTTGTCTTTGGAATTTTTACAGGATATCGGTACGACTAAACGATTGGGTATCGTGACGATCCATTTTCCATCAATAATTCTTGTAATTTGAACTTCTTGCAGTCGAATATGGAATGGTTGACATGTAGTGGCATTTGATTGATAGGTTATCAGTTGAACGGCACACGGAGGGGCGTTGCTGATATATGCTGTGTGGGCTTCTTTGCAGAGGTACTCATTAGGCACTAATTGGGTGCAGATTTGATCCATATATGAATATTTAGCATTGCTAAGTGCTAGGTAAGGTTTGTGTGGGAGGTTAAGATAAAATTCGGAAGTTTGGTTGTTAGGAATAGGTAATGGATATAATCTGTAATAGTGATAAATTTCTGCTTCGACTAATGGTATTTCTAAAATGAAAGTAATAATGTTTTCTTTGGAATAACTTTTTATCTCGACAATTTTTTCAAAATTTAATACATTTTCTATAGTGGCTTCTAAAGGGAGTACATCTGTATTTAAGTTAGTTTTAAAGTTTTGTATTTCTTTAATTAATTCTATAGGGTTTACAATTGAATTGTGAAGCGTATTTAATTTTGCAAAGGAAACAGCAATTTCTATTTTTTCGAAAATATCAAAGATTGTTTGATACATCATTGTTACTTGATTGGTCACTACATGAATTCTGAAATATTGGTGATCAGTGATTTGTTGTAGAGCTACTTCTTTAATAGTACCTTCGACTTGCATAATTCTCGATTTTAAAATTATTTGATTGTGTGAAATATTTGAAACGATATTTTGGAATTGATTGATTGATTTCTCTAAAAGAGTAATTTGATTAGAAACGATATTTTTAAGTTTATTTTGATTTTGTTGTAATTCTTTAATTTGTTGGTCATACTGTTCTGCGTCTGTTTGATCAAGATTACCTGTAATGCATTTTATAAAAGAACCAAGGGGGTTAAAAATACCACGTTTTTGTCTTTTATTAATAAAATTAGGGTTAATTTGATAAATTTGATTTTCAATCCTTTTTTCTATTGCTAATAATGGAATAAAAGTATTTTTATATTCTGTATGATAATGTGAGTTATTTTGAACGCTATCAATTAAATCTTTTGCAAAGTGCTTAAGTGTAAAAAATTCTTTAATTATTGAGGTTAGGTCATAAATTTGAATTAAAGACCAATGATTTGACTGTATTTTGGTGGTTCCTAATTTATAAGGAAGGAGTCCTGGATACTTGTTTAAATTGTGAATTTTTATCTCGTTTGCTCTGATGTCGATGAATCCGATGCATCTGGAACAATTGGCATTATTTTAGTTTCGTTTATATGAACTATGTCCGTTCGTTTTGTTTTCGGGTTCTCGATTTTAATTTTATTATTTTCTAATATTTCTTTTAAAATAAATGGCCCTGTATAACGGTGTTTTAATTTGCCTAAACGTTTTTCTTGTTTTTTATAAACTTGGGATCCTATTTGCAAATCTTGAGATTTTTTATCTTTATTAATTTTGTCTATCGTTTTTTGTTTTTGATTTATTGTTTTTTCAACAATTTGTTCATATAAGATTTTTGTATTGTTTTTGTGTGTGTTAACGTATTCTGCGAATACTTGCGCGGGAATTAATTTCATAGGGTCACTTGAATCAGTGTGTCCTAATACTAATTCGTATGGGGTTTTCTTTACAATAAACTGATTTAATTTATTATTGATTATTTCGTCTAAAATTGGAATTTCTTTTAATGTTTCATTAGTAGCTGTACTGTGTACAGTATTAGATTGATTATTATTATCGGGTGGTCGTATTCTAATATCTTGAATAATATTGATTTTAGGTTTTGATTTGTCAGTATTACATTCATTATTTTGTAACATATCGAGTTGTCGACTGACGTCATCCGGGTCTAAATTTTCGGGGTTAAATTGGTTATAACTATCGTCTAAAAATTTATCGATATCGAAATTTATGTCACCTGGGTTATTATAAACAGAATCGGTTTCAAGTGCGTTTAATTGAATTCGCGATAAAGCATCTGCGTTAGTATTTTGTTTTCCGCTTTTGTAAATGATTGTATAGTCAAACTCTTCTAGTTTCAGTCTCCATCTTACTAATTTAGAATTAGGTTCTTTAAGGTTGAATAACCAAACTAGGGGTCTATGATCTGTATAGATTTGAAATTTTCGGCCATAAAGGTAGGGACGAAAATATTTACATGCCCAAACGATAGCGAGTAATTCTTTTTCTATCGTTGAATATTTTTGTTCGGTCTCGTTTAAAGTGCGTGACGCATAAGCTATTGGATTGTCATTTGGTGGTTTTGATTGTGATAAAACTGCGCCTAGTGCTATATTTGAAGCATCTGTTGTAAGAACAAAGGGTTGATTAAAATCAGGGTACTTGAGAATAGGGGCGTTTATAAGCAGATCTTTTAAGTGATTAAACGATTGTATAAAAGCTGTAGAGTGTTCTACTTTAGCACCTTTTTTTAAACATAATGTTAGGGGTTTCGATATTTTTGCAAAGTTATTTATGAATCTTCGATAGTATCCTGCTAAGCCTAAAAATGATTTGATTTCTTTTTGGGTCTTAGGAATCGGAAAGTTTTTGACTGCGTCAATTTTTTGTGGATTAGGTTTAACTCCGTCGTTAGTAATTTTATGTCCTAAATAGTCTACTTCCTTGTGTAGAAATTCAGATTTATCGAGCTGTATTTTAAAATTTGATTGTCTAAGACGTTCGAATATTAATTTTAATCTTTGAATGTGTTCTTGTAATGACGTAGAGAAAATTATGATGTCATCAAGATAAACTAAACAAATTTCATTTTGAAAACCGCGAAGTACGTTATTCATTACGCGTTGAAAGGTCGCGGGGGCATTTTTGAGTCCAAATGGCATTCTTTTGAATTCATAATGACCTGTGTCAGTGGAAAAAGCAGTTTTAGAAATATCTTCGGGGTTCATTTCAATTTGGTGAAAACCGTTGGCTAAATCTAAAGTGGTGAAGTATTGAGCTTTTCCTAGTCTGTCTAAAATGTCTGTAATGTTTGGTAATGGGAATTTGTCATCAATAGTGACGTCATTTAATTTTCTGAAATCGCAAACTATTCTCCATTTACGCGTGCCTGATGCATCTAGTTTTTTCGGGACTACCCAAATTGGGCTTGACCATGGCGAATTTGAATGTTGAATAATTCCGTCATTAAGCATTTTTGTCATTTGATTTTTGACTTCGGTTCTATGTACTTCCGGGTATCTGTAAGTTTTTGTGAAAATTGGGGTTTCATTAGTTAAATTAATTTTGTGTTTTACTTGATTTGTAAAGGTTAAAGGCATTCCTTCGCAATAAAATATATCTCGATATTCATAACAGAGATCACGGATAGCTTTGTATTCTTCAGAATTACAGTGTTTTAAACGTAAATTTTTCAAATTTTGTTTTTGTAGATTGTCAAGAGATTGATTTATTTCCGTATCAGTTTCCATTTTTTCGATAAAATTAATTTCGGTTTCTTCTAGTAATTCGATATCCAAAGGTTCATCAATGTTTATGTTAATAGTGTTTTCGGATGGATTTGTTATCATAGTATAAGCATGAGAGTTTGTAATTTTTACAAGTGATTTTGGCATTTCGGCGTCGCCAAAATTTAAGAAATTTAAGATACCTATACCGTTATTAGCTTTTACCGGCACTTTAACTTTTTGAGATGTTCGTGGAGGTATTGTCAATGTCGTGTGTTGTTGTACTTGCTTGGGTTTGTTATTGTATATCAGGTTTCTATTTTGATAGTGCAAGGGCAAATGTACATTAGGTGTTTCTAAAGTTGAATTACTAAGATTTATTTTTGCACTTATTTGTATTAAAAATTCGATTCCTAATAGTCCATCGAATTTATCCGAAAAATCGAATAAATAAAATTTATGATTATCATTGATTTTAAAAGAAGGGAATATTGGTATATTCATAACTTCACTGTGTATAGAAGTTGCATGGGCTGTTTGTACAGAAAAATATTCGTTAGTTATAAATTGAGGGTAAATTTGATATGCTAAATTTGGGTTAATAAAACTTTTACCGCTTCCTGTGTCAATAAGAAATTTTGCATTTATTTCAGGGATGAAAATTACAGGAAGGTTTGAATTAACGTAATTATTAAGATATACTATGTTATCTTGTCCGTATTCGAAATCATCTGAAAATTTTCATTATTTTGGGTATTATACTCCTCGTATGGGTTATTGTTATCAATATATTGATCGTTATAATATTGGTCATTATAATCAATATTAGGGTCATAAGAATAATTGTCTTGTACAATATTATTTTCATAGTCATAATCGGTTGTTAATTCGGTATTAGACAGTTGGCTTTGTAAATTTGTTTGTGAGGGCGTGTCATCGCCTATTTTTGAATTATTTAATAAATCGACTGATTGATTGAAAAGTAAAGGTCTTTGTACGGAATCTGGACGTGCGAATCTACCAGATGTTGTTTCCATGGGTTCTACGTTTCTTTCGTTATTTCTCGGAAATGCGCTTGTACTATTAATGTTACGATTAAAGGGTGATGGCGTTGCCATAGGTGTGAATGGTCTCGGATTAAAACGATTAGGTTGTATAAAGTTACGTTGAGATAGGTTAGGTCTTATAGCTGCGCTATGCCTAAAATTTTGATTATAATTTGGGTTAAAATTCGAATTAAAATTTGAATTAAATCTTGGGGTAAAGTTTGGATTAAATCTTGGAGTAAAATTTGGGTTAAAAATTGATTGAGGTCTAAATAATTGTGGTGATTGATTATTATTAAATTGATTTGGCATGGGTCTATTAAAAATTGTTTTATTTGGTACTTGTGGCAAATTTTTATTTACAAAACTAGACCTATTTTTGTAATTAATAAAATTTTCTTCTTCGCAAACATAAGACATTGCTTTTTCGAGAGAATCAGGATTTTTGAGACGTACAACTAGTTGCATATGGTAGTTTAAATTATTAATAAAAGTTTTAAGACATAAATCATCGTACTGTGTTATTTTTAAAAGTTTTAGTTCCGCTGTAATATTTAAGTTATTAATTTTGGTAAATAATAAGCTGCGTGAATCTTGTAATCTTAAACCAAAATTTTGAATGGGTTCGTTTTTGTCTGGTCGCATGCAGATAATATCTTGAACTAAACAGTCTTCAGATCTCTGATCAGAAAAAGTTGTAACAAGAGCATCTTTAATTAATTGCCAAGTGTTTAATTCCATTCGCGACGCTATTAAATCTGCGGCTCTACCTGTTAGTTTACCAATGATAGTATCAAATAAGCAAATATTAATTTGTGCTTCAGGATTAACAGCATCCTGATGATTTTGTAAAAAATGTTCGCAAGATCTTAAAAAACGACTTAATTGTTTTGGGTTACCATCAAAAGAAGGGATATTATCAGCTTGATATCTGATAAGACTATAATTTGGGTTTGCCATCTTTTGGTGAACAATTAATTCTTGTATCAAATTTTGAGTATCGTTAACTTGATTGTCCTGCGGATCAATTACCAAGTTTTGTAATAAATTGAGTAAATCTTCCGTTTTGGATAATTTTTTAAAAACAACGAAAAATAAAGTAAAAATAAGTCGAAATCAGATTTAAACACTAGAACTGGGAAAAATAAGGATATGTTCAAAGGATTACTTACAATGCTAAAATTTGGAATGTGATGAGTTTCATTGATTTCTTTTCTTAATCTAGGGTCCAATAGGAGTAGCGATTTTTGTCTTCTCCCTGGCTATGCTATGGAGGTTTTCTTCTTAATCTAAGTTCCAATAGGAGTAGCGATTTTTGTCTTCTCCCTGGCTATCTATGGAGATCGGACGATTTTTGTTCCTCACGCCGCACCAATAGGGCTGTAGATCGATTTTTGTATCTGTCCCCTGGTCAGTGAGTTGCTTGCACTTTTACTTTGATTGTCCGTTCGCGTTTTTTAGACAGTTAATTGTTGAAACAAAAGGCAGATAACTGGTACACGGGTTTTTTGCGTTTCGAAACAGCGATTGTACGAAAAGTCACAATTTTACCGAAAATTACACTGAACTACCCTGTCTATATCCTACCGACTGCGCCAATTACGATCCGGGCAAGCGCTGAACTGTTTTTAAAAAACAAGTTTTTACTGACAGAAGCGTCTATTCAAAATAAAGGTAACAATACAACTGAAGATGATATCTGATTTACTATTATTTATAAACGTTTCTAGCTGATGCTGTTAAATATCATATTCTAATGAATAGGCATTACTACGGAATATAACTTATATTTAAATAACAAATTATGCATTATTTTTTATTCTAACAAGTTCATTAATCATTTTCTGTTATAAAAACGAATCTGTAAAAAGTGAACGTGCAAATATTCAAGACAATCAACTATAGAGTTCTCTAATTGAAAATCTTAGTATTAATTATGTTTTATTGTGTGCAGTTTTTAATTTCTACGAAATAATTACAATTCCAAATAAACAACTTAATACATGCATGCAGTTGTTAGATGTTCATAGAGGGCTTCCCAAAATTTCCGCATAAAATTCATCTTTTCTTAATGAGTTTATTGTGATGAAAACTCCTAATATATCTCATTTAATTTTCTCTACACAAGAAAAACTTAATTATAGCAACATTTTAACCTACTCTTTTAGTAGAAATTACAAAAATATTTAGTCCAGTTTTTGTAACATTTACTAAAATTATAAAATTTACTAAAATTTTTTGTAAAATTTAATAAAATCTTTTGTAAAATTTACTAAAATCTTTTGTAAAATTTAATAAAATCTTCTGTAAAATTTACTATAATCTTGTGTCGCTTGACTTCATCGGTCGATGGTATGTTTCCTGTTAAGTTCTCCACCTATTATTTCTTACTAAAAACAAAACTTGGTAATTTTTATAATAAAAAATACTTAAAGAAGGATCTTAAATCAAGGAGAATACGGCTTTGGTTCTTTGGTCTTTGAAGAATATGCAATTGACATTCTTAAGTAGGTTGTAAAAAACTTCCCCGAAATACAATCGGGAAGCTCTGAAGATGATTATAACTTTCTTTGTCGGTTTCTGTCAATTAGACAAAGACATTACGTATCCTTCGAGCGTTCGAAACATACTTTTTATAAAGCCCTTATTGGAACGGCCGTCTTTCATACCCGCTTTCACATTTCACTACCGGATTGACAACAGTCATATTTGTCGTTATTATTAAATAAAATTATTTTTGGTTTTCAGTGCTTGTGTGTTAAATTTAAGTATTGTCTGGAGAGAAATATAGACTTGTGAGTCACGTCCGCCAATTGTTTTTCCTAACCAAGACATATCTAACCGGTCACCTGTTAGAATGAAAACAGAAACAGACAGAAGATAAAAAGAGATGGGGATTCTACTGATAAAAGCAGTTTACGTCCTGATTCGTCTAATTATACAATTGTACGGGGTAGCACATAAAATCTAGATGCATTATTAATTTCCTAAAATTTAAATGTGACATAGTATTACATAAAAATTGAATTTAATTTTATTATTATATTATTTTTTATAAACTAAACCAATTATAAGATATATCTGGGGTAGAAGACAATGGCCCAAAAGTATCGCCATTCCACTATAGGTAACAATAAAATTATTATTTCTTCTAAACAAGGGCGGATCCAGAATTTCGATTTGAGGGTGTGTTTTGCGGGGAATCATTCAAGAAAAAGTTACGAAAAGTTATACGCTGCCGCTTTCGTCCAGCCGATATGTATATATGTTATTTTTCGTGTTCCATTGTGGGGGGGGGGGGGGGGGTTGTTCGGGTTCGGGAACAAACCCTAATAACAGGCTAATATTTAAGAAGGTTGTTATTGGGTCCATTTTCAGAAAAACGAACAAACCCGAACAAACCCTGTATCTCAAAAGTTAAGACCTTTAGGACATATATTCATATGAAGTTTTTTTCTGAAAGTTATAAGCATGTTATTAAGTATTGTCAAAAAAACACAATCAATGCGACATTTTACGTTTGGTTTTTGCTAAATTAAAAATAAAAATATTTTCAGCAATTAAAGTTTTTAGTTTATAGTTCTAGGCAATTATCTATTCCATTAAAAATTCTAATAACGATACGAAAATAAATTTTGTATATTTAATGTTAAGTAAATTAATGAAATTAATGGAGTTATGCAATTTTCTCCGGGTCGATATATCTCTAATTGGTTTAGTTAAAAAATAAATTTAATGTAATTTAGATGTATCTAAACTTTATGCGCTACCCCGTACAATATGCCCAGGCGTATCAGAACCAAAACGATATGCGTTATACTCTAAAATCTATTTTCTATCAGTTAAAATTTATTTCATTATAATTGATTCATTATTAACGAAATAACAGCTTATTAATTATCACGTAAATTAATTTATTGGCGTAGTGTATAAAGAAATATTTAGCCTAATTGAAATATAAAGAAATAGCTCTTGTCCGCGGCTTCGCCTGCGATCTCACAAAGTCTTATGACTGATAAGCTTCGACATTCCGGGCTATAAACTGTTTTTTTATCATACGGTACGGTTTAGGTACCCAGATGCGGAAATATCATATCTGAGGTGATCGTGTTGTATTTACTTCCTAGTTAATTGTATATTTTCAGTTATTATTACTGAAACATGTTTTCAAGTTAACGATGAAATAATACTTATTAAATTCCTTATTAAGCTTTTGACGGTCACTTTACTTAAAAATTTCAAATGGTGATACGTTTTTGAATTGGATACACGCTACTCGTTTTACTTATTATATTTTTATGTACAGGGTTATTGACCATATTTTGATTAAGAGATTACTTTTTTATTTGAAGGGTTAGAAAACCGTTTAAATCGGGAAAATTTGTAGGAGTTCTCCCAAAGCAACAGAATTTGATATCAGGAGAACAAATATTGCTCGAAAGCCTCAAAAATGGATAACTTAGGTTTGTTTATTTATATTTTTAAATTATTAGGGTGTCCGCTAATTAATTGGACATGGAAAAACCATAGACTCCTTACGTAAAAATACGTATAAAATTATAAATATAATATACAGGGTGTTAAAGTTAAAACTTCATTTTTGTCTTTCTCTAATAACTTTGACAGAAACCAACGTTTTTTTACAAAATTTGGCAATTGTGTTTTTTTTAGGATGAGAAACTGATTTTTTGGGGAAATTTTAATATACAATGTAGAGGGCGCTGTCTGCGGCATTTTTTGCACATTTATTAGATCATAACTTTTTGTGCCTCAGTGTATTTAAGTTTTTAATAAAAATAATACTTTTCTCATATCTATTAGGTAAAAAAGATATTCTAGGTTCAGGTCGCCCAGAATTACCGTTTCGGAGATATTTGTATTTAAAGTGTTTAGTGCGTTAGCTCAGCAAGCAAATAATATTTTGTTACTTTTTACCAATTCACTTTTACATGATAATTAATGTTCAAGTAATGGTAATTGGGAATAATCAATACAACAATTGGATTGTTCTTTAACTTACTTTAACTTACTTTAATTAAAATAACTTTGACCCTAGAAAAAATCGTGTCGAAAGAAACCAACAGCAATCAAAACACAAACTTACGATAAACTCAAAAATGAAACATTTTCTGTTCCATAGCAACTGCATCTCCGAAACGGTAACTCTGGGCGACCTGAACTTAGTATACCTTTTTTTACGTAATAAATATGAGGAGAGTATTATTTTCATTAAAAACTTAAATACACTGAGGCACAAAAAGTTATGATCTAATAAATGTGCAAAAAATGCCGCAGACAGCGCCCTCTACATTGTACATTAAAATTTCACCAAAGAATCAGTTCATCATCCTAAAAAAACCATAATTGCCAAATTTTGCAAAAAAAACGTTGGTTTCCTGCAATGTTATTAGAGAAAAACAAAAATGTAGTACTTTCGGATATAGGTAAGTATAATTAAATCCTAATATTTTTACGTAAGGAGTCTGTGGTTTTTAGATGCCCCATTAATTAGCGGACACCCTGTATATTGTTATACCGGGTAATGCATCGTTGAGTTGAACTTAGGAAATCACATAATATAATTTTTCGAGGGGGCTGAATATTGGCTCCCCAGTACATTTTATAGAAAAACTGCATTCTAACTTCTTGAAGAGACCGACATGGTAAACCCCTGTGCCGAATTTGAATACATTTTGGTGAGCCAATCATAACTTATTCAATTAAACGTGATGGCAAAATCACGAAACTCTTTGGTCCAAGATTGAAATTCGTCCATTCCACTCCGTTTACTTAACTTACATTTACCGTTTCCTTTGAATATCGAACCGTAAGAAAGACTGATAGATATGACCAATTCATAATGCGATTAGCCCCCAACCCCTCGATATGAATTCAGCGGGGGTTTCGTTGTGTGGCGCACGGATATCCAACGCGATATATCTGAGACAAACCGAAATCCATGTGAACCAGGCGCTCGACTCCCAATATAAGCTGCTAGATTTTTTTTTCTTTAGCCTTAACCGTTTCCAAGGAAACATCATATTGGCCTACATTAGCTCGTATACAAATAACACACATACACATAAAAGACGAACAACGAAACAACGAAAACATATTTTATTTCTTAAAAAGAATTATTAATCAATTTTTTTTTCTTCCTCAAACTGTACTATTGTGGCATCCTTTAAGACGCTGTCGCCGACTTTAAAAGGAATATTTACAATTTTTGCATCTCTAGGAGCTTTAACCACATGTTCCATCTTCATAGCTATCAGGACAAACAGCGATTCCCCTTTCTTCACCTTATCGCCAACTTTAACAAGCAATTTATCGAGTACTCCAGGCATTGGGGCTATGGCTTTGTCGAGGTCGCCCAGTAATGAATCGGAATCTTCGTCCACATTAAACGAGGGGGCTTTCAGAGTAAATTGTGTTTTGCCATTCTGAAATAGTGTTATCGTATAAAGAGAGTTTAGTAATGATGAAGTATCTCGAGAACTAAATGAGATTTTATTTTGAAAACTTTGCTGTGGCTATAAGAGATGATTTTCTACGTTCATAAAATATTTTGGATGATGTGGTGTTGCTGGATCATACCGAAAGTGGTAACTCTAAGTATCCCGATGCAACGATATTAGGAACTGCAGCGACACGTTCTTAATTTTAGTCACTTTTAGTTCGCAACCAAAACGGATGGCAGTGACAACAGTCGAAACCATAGAAACTGTCAAAATGATGTGTTGTCATTGGTAGTTTGCATTTTTTCCATGGTTTCGACTCCTAAGTCAATGCCATCAGTTTTGGTCGCGAACTATAGTGTACTATATTTTGTACTTACTTCATGGAAGATTGCCAAAGATCTGTCATTTCTGAAAATATTAGCTCGAGTATTATGGCCGTCTATACTGCAATTTAAAATATATTTATTTTCCTTGATGTTTAAAGTCGCATTTACTGCGTTCCATGTACTTCCATTATCATAGGAGACGTCGAAGTTATTTGTAGTATTTGTGAATTTCACTTTAATTACAAAATCTAAAAATAAAAGTTATCTTATTATATATTATTGTCATGTTGAAGATTCGTTAAATATTGAATGTTTTTCTATATTTCCTGTATAAGAGGACCAGTAATTTCCTTGGTGTAATACTCCCAATAATATGTCACAGTTTCACACGTCAGCCTAAAAAATATTGCCCCTAGCCTTTATTTGGAATTTAAATGATCATAATTTTTATTGGTCGGGGTAATCGGAATTTCGCTGGATATTTTGTGTCTTTTTTACAAGAAAATTGGATGATGATACCGATGATTTTTCGTTATATTATTATACAGCTATTAATCTACAGGGTGTTATGGAAATGACGTATTATATTTAAACCGGCAATTCCTGAGATAAAGACAGACAGGCTATTTTTCTTCAATAGCCATAAATGGCGCTTTCAATTTATTCAGCGGTAAAAGTGAACTGACGTCAAACCAGAAAAACACCTGTGTGGCACTGCGATACATGTAAGCAATCAAGGAATTCTGGCCGGTGTTGTCATATGTACACCTTCCATTCTGTAATACCTTTTGTACAATTAATTGAAAAACATTTACGACGGACTATGTTTTAAACAACCCGAAAAAACATGTGGAATAGTAATAGCCACATACGTCACTAGGTCAAATGCCAATGACCTCTTGACGCCTTACATCGGCTGAGCGAAGTAGTTTCATATAGCGCCGCACGCTTGCGTCTGTTAGTTTAAGACCAACCAGCGGCCGGATTCGTTGTGTCTCGTCGATCACCAACACACTCTCAGCGATCCGCTATGTTTTTTCGGTTTACGCGTGTATCTTGCCCGTCCATAAATAATCTTTGAATATTGTTTTTATTGACGCGTTTCTTCTGGACGTCAAATTTCTCGCGTGTAATAGAATCTAATAATCTGTATTATTGTATTTTCAAAAGCTAACTATCGGTTCTGTTTCACTATTACTGTATGTACATAAAGTGTTTCTAGTAGTGTTCCCATGAAAAAGAAAAGAACTGATTGTGTTTATGCCTGGATTTCCTCGCTCTTTAAGTATAAGGATAAATAGGTAGAAAATAATTTATTTTTATAGTTTTATGTGGAATTTCAGTTTTACATTAAGTTTGGCAACGTTGCCATTGGCTCTGGGTGAAATGTTGTACAGTAGCGTAGACTGACCTGGGAGTAAGAGTGTTTATTACCCCACTTTTAAAACGGTCAATTTGAAAAAAAAATATGTAGAGCTTTTCTAGGACACCCAAGGAGTCACCCATTTAAATATAATACGTCATTTCCATAACACTCTGTATAATGTCACCATTAAATTTGGAGCCATATTGAGAAAATATTTATTTTTCGATTTAGGTAAAATTTGACTTCACCATAAGTTTTTGCTTCAATTAAGACCAAAAATGTCATAATTAAATGGGACCGTACTTCTTTTGTTAAGTGTCAAATTTGACATTTTCTCCACAAAATATCGAAAAATGGCATTTACTGATCGAATTTTAAAAACGAATATTTGAAAAAGTTATTTGTATAATTTTATGCCCGCATACCAAATTTGAATAACTATGATAGTTTTTGTTTCCTATCAATTTGTTCTATTTTTATTGAAAACGGACGTCAACCCTACCTAGACACGGATAAAGGTAGAGGGGGGGACAATGAGGGCAATTGCCCCCTCCCACCGAACTAAGATCTCTGAATTCACACCTTACCTCATCGGTTTTCTAGTATTTACCATAAATTATTGACCAAATTTAGCAATATTTGGGCGGGGGTTTTTTTCTCGACTTTGCCTCCTCCTGAATTAAATCCTGTATCCGCGCCTGAACCTACCACCGTAATTATAAGCAACGGCGGTATTATTCTAGTATGTCCATTTTTTTCAACGTGTTTATTATGTGGCAAATAATACTCTCCTCTTCGTTGGTTAAATCTTTAAAGTAAGGAGTTTATTCCGCAAGCCGACATTTTTAAACTGTAATTTATTTTTTTGAGGAAAATTAATATTTTGGTAAAAAGAATGAATTTAGACGATGAATAATGTATAAATACAGTGAAACCTCTCTTAGGCGGATACCTACGGGATCGTCTAAATGTGTCCGCCTAATAGAGGTGTCCGCCCATGGGAAATTTGTTATTAGGTAATATGTAAATGCAAAATTATTACTATGTATCTGTATGTACAAGTAAACATAACGTAACAAAAATACACTAGTTTTAGTTAGGATGTAATACTAAAAAAATAATAACGTAGTTTGACGTGTTTGCGTTTTATACTGGCAATCTAGAAAATGTAATTCCAAGTCTGATAACAATTCCATTGCTGTAGAGTCACATCTATTCTTTGCATACTCTTATAATTCCTTTACCATACTAATGGCTTGTTGATAATTGGTGACATTTGTTTGATTACTGCATTCAACTTCTTCATCAGAGTCGTCAGATAGTGATGTGGTTTCAGTTTGGACTACATAATCGGTAGGAATGGGGTCACTATCATCTTTTAATAGCACATTGCTATCAATGTTAATGAATCATTGTTATCAAATTAAAAACTTCCACAACATCAATATTCTCCTTCAGACTCAAAAGGTGACATTTTTGTATTGTTTACGATTTTAACCTTACAACTCACAAATAAAGGCCGGACTGCTGCCGGGGAAACACACATGCTTTCATTCGGCGAAGTCCTTTCGCTCTGCCACGCATACGCGATTGCTTGCCGGTCTGTCTTCAGAGAGTTTTTGCACGGTACTTATTTGTCTCCCAAATACTTTTAAAATTTTTTTGTCCGTTTAAAGGAGGGTTTTCGCACTCTTTGTATGAAAACAGCCTGTCCGCGTCCGCCCAAAGGAGAGTCCGCCCAAGAGAGGTTGATTTTCATGGAATTTCATATACCTAGTTCCGGACTATGAAAAAATGTCCGCTTAATAGAGGTGTCCGTTATGAGACGTTTCACTGTAAATATATTTCTTGTGGTAGGGTCGATCTCAGTTTTCAATGAAAATAGATATTGGCAAAAAGATAGAAAACAGAAATTATCATAAGTGATTCAAATTTGACATGAGGACATAAAATTAGAATACAAACATCTTTTCCAAATAAATTTTTGTAATTCGTTCAATAAATGCCATGTTTTCGAGATTTTGTGGAGATAATGTCAAATTTGACAGTTAAAAAAAACCGCATGGTCTCATTTAATTATGTCATTCTTGATCCGTATTGAAGCAAACTTAGGGTGAAGTCAAATTATACCTAAATCGAATCATAAAGTTTTTCCCCATATGGTTCCAACTTTAGTACCTTTGTCCTTAAATTTCAACTTAATATCCCGAGAATCGTAATGGTTAACTCTAAAGTTTGATTCCACAACAAACGGATTAAAATGATCCTTTCTCGAAATAGCCTCCGTTTCTTCCAGACTTTGATCCCATAAGACATTAGCCACACCAGCTTGAATGAGTTGTATGCCCGATGGAGTATCATCACTGAAAAGAGTATTATAATGGTCTTTTATAAAGTTGGTATGGACGTTTCCCGCTTGGAATTCTGAATGATTGGCAAGAGTTAGTAAAAAGTTGACATTAGTTTCCAAACCTGCAATCTAAATATGTAATTTTGTCAGTAATATGATTTTCTAATGACATCATATCGATGAGTTTTTGACGGAACATCGTAAGCGACAAATTTCTCGAAAATGATATTTTTGCAGCAAACTATGATGAAAAAGGATTTGAAATTACACCCGTATATGTAATTTTGTCAGTAATATGATTTTCTAATGACATCATATCGATGAGTTTTTGACGGAACATCGTAAGCGACAAATTTCTCGAAAATGATAATTTTGCAGCAAACTATGATGAAAAAAGATTTGAAATTACACCCGTATAAAATTGTTTTGACTCGAGAACTTAAGCCACCATCGTAGGCGCCGAGAATTTGCTGCTTGGAGTTTAGAACAAGTTGAAAGGGATCCTAGTTCATTTTTGCCTAAGTGGATATGTCAACAAGCAAAATTGTCGTTTTAGGTGCAAAAACAATGCACAACAGATTCACGAGAAGCCCTTATATCCGCTAAAAGTAACTGTATGGTGTGGTTTATGGTATGGTGGCATCATCGGACCATTCTTTCTCCAAAATAAGGTAGGAGATTCAGTTACAGTGAATATATACAAAATATAGATGCACTTGATTTGGAGGATATGTGGTTCCAGCAAGATGGTGCCACATGTCACACTGCTCATGAAACTATCGACGTATTGCAAGAAAAGTTTTTTAAAGAATAATATCAAGGAATGCAGCTGTTCACTGGCCCCCCAAGTAGCTGTGATTTAACTCCTTTAGATTACTTCTTGTGGGGCTATTTGACATCTAAGGTCTATGCAAACAGACCAAAAACACTTGACACCTTAAGATTGAATATTGAACGCTGCATTCGTCAGATTTTGTACAATATTAACGAAAATTGGGTTCGACGAATTCGCTCGTGTAGACCAGGGGTCGGCAACCTGCGGCTCGCGAGCCACATGCGGCTCTTTGGATGTGAAGCTGCGGCTTTTTAGTTCCATACGCAAATATTATTTATTTTATCGAAAAAGAACATTAAAAATTCGTTCTGAATCGATTAACGAGGATTAGGCACCGATTCTATCTCTCAGCCACTTGTACTCGCTTTTCACCGCACCCCTCCCCCGTGACACGCGTCGTTACTGTCGTCAGTCCGTCGAAAGCTCTCGAATGACGCCGTCGCCGGATGTTTCTATGTAGGTTTTAATTCGTTTTCGACGCAAGACAATTTGGCGTGTTCGCCAGTGCTTTGGCTGTGACCAGGGGTCGGCAACCTACGGCTAGCGAGCCGCATGCGGCTCTTTCGATGTCAAGTTGTGTCTCTTTCAATATCAAATTGCGGCCGTTAGTGGCTCAAAAACTGAGAAATTGTGTAAATTATAACTTTTGGCTCTTCCGTCTCAAAAGGTTTCCGACCCCTGGTGTAGACAAACTCGAGGTGGACATTTAAACGATGTATTATTCAAAACATAAATGTTATCGGCTGTACTTTAATATATTATAAAAAGTTTGGTTGTATCTGAAATAATTTTAATTTTATTTCATTTTAAAATCATATCGCTCTTATTGGAAATCCCTTTATTTTTCGGGGATTGAGCAAACCTATAAGTGATTAGGTACTTACATTATATTCCAATAGCTTAGAATTTAGCTTAGCTAGTGCTTCCGTTCTGTCGTTGCCCCAGACAACCAGTTTTGCTATCATAGGATCATAGTGAACTGATACCTCATCACCTTGCAGAACACCTAAAAAAATACATTAAATATTTCCGACACCCTAAAGGTATTAATTACGTTAATCCATAATCAGTGAAATTGACTAGGTAGGTTATAGGTATGTTCTTTACCTGTTTCAATTCGGACATCATCAGCCGCAGCAGGTGTAGACAGATATTCCAAAGGCCCCGCTCCTGGTAAGAAACCTCCGCGTGGATCCTCCGCATATATACGTGCTTCAAAGGCATGACCGTTTAAAGGAACGTCCTGTTGTTTTATCGGTAGTTTCTCGCCTGAAGCAATTTTTATTTGCCACTCTACTAAATCGGTACCTAAAATTAAAATTACTCTTGTATAACTTGCATTGGACAATTTGACATCCTACGATAAAACAAAAACTTTATTAGTTTAATTTTATTTCTTATGTAGTCCCGCTCTTCGTAGCTTCGCTTGCCGCCGTTAAAGCGCACAGAGGTTTGTCACTACAGTGGAGTGAAATAATATACGTTTATTTGGCCCTTTGAAATGCTGGGAGAAAAATTTCTGTTTGTTTATCATACCGGTGTTTCTTCGGGTGATGAATTACGTGATCAGTCAATAATTAGAAATATTATAATTGATATTATTAATGTTTATTATTTTTTTAATTATTCTATTATACGTATTTGTTTAGTCTTAATATTAGTAACTAACCCGTTATCATTTCTGTTATAGGGTGCTCCACTTGAAGCCTCGTATTCATTTCCATAAAATGGAAGCTGAGATTTTTCCGGTCTAAAATAAATTCTACTGTGCCTGCGCCTACATATCCTACTGCCTTGGCTGCTCTAACAGCTGCTGTTCCTAACTCTCTCCGCAAGTCCCAAGACAAGCCTGGCTAAAGTGAAAATAATAATGTGATCGCCTTAAAACTATGTAAGTATACAGGGTGAGTCGGGAGGAACGGACCAAATTTCAGGAGTGTATTATACACGCGAAAACAATGTAAAAAAACCCATATGTTCTTATCGGATATTCATTTGTTTTCAAGTTATAGCGCAATACCAAATAAAGAAAAGTTCATATATTAACGGTTTCCTAATCATAGCGTTCTTTTAATAAATGTTCAAAAATACCGCCATTGACTTCTAAACATTTTCTGCTTCGTCTACGAAGGTGGCCCGTTGCTCTTCTAATTGCTTCATTTCTTTCTTCTTTAAAATTGGCTGCAGTATTTCTAATACGTCGAATTAGTGCATCTCGAGTGTCCACTTTTACTTTGTACACTTCATTTTTAAACCAACCCCATAAACAATAGTCTAGTGCTGTGAGGTCTGGAGATCTTGGAGGCCAATTAATACGACCACCGCGACCAATCCAACGCCCTGGAAATGTTTCATCTAAATGTTGCTTGACCTGACGCGCAAAATGTGCAGGAGCTCCATCGTGCTGGTAATACATTCGCCTTCTGATATTTACAGGAACATCCTCTAGTAGTCCTTGTAACTCATGTTGTAAAAAATGTAGGTAGTTGTCTCCTGTGAGGCGATTCTCCAAAATGAAAGGGCCAATTAAATAGCTATCGAGCATACCACACCACACATTAACCGAAAACTTATGTTGAAAATTACTTTCAACTGTTACGTGGGGATTTTCGATTGACCATACATGAGAGTTACGAGTATTATTAATACCGTCACGGGTGAATGTTGCTTCATCTGTAAAAAGTATATGCGATACAACACGATGATTATTATTTATCCACCGACAAAATTCAATACGATTAGCATAATCTTCCGGTTCTAGGTGCTGTACTCTCTGTACATGGTATGGATATAAGCCTTGCTCGTGGAGTGTGTTTAATACTCTTTTTTGTGAAATGCCCAATTGAGTACCAATTCTTCTTGAGCTGGTCGTTGCATCTTCTTCTACTAAATCCAGAATATTTTCTACTTCTCCTAAACCTTGTCGAGTAGCTCGTTCAGATGTAACGTTGGCACTGGGAAGATTACCATTCTCGCACAAATTACTAAACACTCTGATAAACACGTTTCTAGTCGGATGTCTGTGATGTGAATACCGTTGACGATATTCTTCAACAGCAGCTGTATCACTGCCATTACAGAAACCATAAATAAACACCATATTTGCATATTCTAAATTTGAATAAATATTTGGCATTTTCTATCACTTTAATCACTCAAACTTGAAAATAAACGTTTATTTACTGCCACAATAGACTGATACATTGTCAAGACAACATCGGTGTCAAATAGTTTAGAATCCTGAGCATGGCATACTCTAATTATGTGAAAATTTTGATAAAAGTGGAACGTAGAAAAAATATTGGATATTGCGCTATAACTTGAAAACAAATGAATATCCGATAAGAACATATGGGTTTTTTTACATTGTTTTCGCATGCATAATACACTCCTGAAATTTTGTCCGTTCCTCCCGACTCACCCTGTATATAAGATTTGTTCCAACGGACTTCAAGAAATCCCTAGTGGATTTGCAATTTTGATATGATGCTACAAAAACGGCAAAATGCACATAGAATAAGCAAAACATGTTTTAAAAAACTCAGTTGAATCTATTATTAAATACTTTTATAGCAATTATGAGCACGGAAAACAGCTTGATGGCATTATTCGCACATGAAACCCTATAGTGCTATTATTTGATCACATAAAAAAATTGAACGTCGCGTCGGTGCTCCATACCACGTAACCTTTATTATCTTATCTAAGAACTTACAGCTGGAGCCTCCTCGATAATCTTCTGATGCCTCCTCTGAACGGAGCAGTCTCTTTCATACAAATAAACAGCACTACCATGCGTGTCTGCGAAAACTTGTACTTCTACGTGCCGCGGCTCCTCGACGAACTTTTCTAAGAGAACAACCGAGTCCGCAAATGCTTTCTGAGATTCTGTTCTTGCAGATTCGAGAGCCTCCTCAAAGTCTTCCAATCTATGAGCTATTCGCATACCTTAAATAATGTAAAATAATTTGTTTATTACTAAATATTACTTTACTGTAGTTCTTAGGCAAGGCAAAGCAATATTTTTCTAGTTAATTGTTATAGGGAGTACCCATATCAACTGACAATGCATGCGCTGGTATTCTAGAGTCTATCGAACCTGAAGGAGTAGTAGGAGATAAGTAGTTATGCCACCAGATCCACTTTTTGAAAATGCGGGATACCGAAACCAACGCAAACATTTTTGACCGGATCTTGGACCGACACAACCTATTTATTTAACTACATAGCACGTTAAATTTTCTACAATAACGTACCTTTGCCGCCGCCCCCTCTCACTGCTTTAATCATCACGGGAAATCCTATTTTTAGAGCCTCTTTTCTCAGATGTTCATTAGTCTGATCTTCACCATGGTACCCTTGTATAATTGGTACACCAGCTTCTGACATTATCTGCTTAGATGTGCTAAAAAATGTAATTGACATGGTTATGTGTAAATGTTATAAAGGGTGAGAAGAAAATAATGTAAAAAAACTCATGTGTCCTTATCCGAATATCATACCTTTTAATGCCCATATCTCGTATAGCTGATGCAGGTGGGCCAATGAAAATAATACCTTCTTTTTGACATTCCTCTGCAAATTCAACATTTTCTGATAAAAACCCATACCCTGGATGTATGGCTTGACAATTAGATTTTCTTGCTACATCTAGAATTTTATCCCCTCTTAAGTAACTTTGGGACGCTGCTGGCGGACCTATTTGGTAAGCTTCATTAGCCTAGAAGTTGGAGTGACATTTCGTTTTCGTTATCCTAAATTTAAACTCATAAACAATGTGTTTCCTAAGGCGACGCGTTAAAAATATTCTTATAACCCTCTTGATAATCCCTGTTTAAAGTGTTCGATACCACAAACTGTATTTGTATCACGAAGCCACTGCATGTATTTATTCCTACAGCACATTCCCCGTTTGGCGTTCGCTGCCTCGATGATGCGTCATCAAGCTCCCTTCCACTGCTGCAACAATGAATTCAATATCGATCGACCGAAATAAGGACAGTGCCGCGACAAATCGCGTCACAGCAAATGTGCATCGACGCGAAGGCTGGTAGCCTTGAAGTTATGGTAACGTATCCCCAAGACAAAATTTGAATCAATCGGACGCGGCGAAAAAAGGACAAGTCGACACTACAAGCCACTTGTGTGTAATGAAGTGTTTTCGGCTGTAAAATGCTTTATTTTCGTTAATTGATGATTTGTTTCTGTTAGGGTTTGAGACAAAAGAGAAATTAGTGGACTTGATATTCTTCTGGTTGAGGTGATGAGAAGAATGAGGAAGATAAAATTTAAATATAACGATAGCGTGTAGCGTGACACCAAGTGAACAGAAAGTCGAATTAGGTTTTCCTCTAGGTGGCCACAGCTGAATCCCTGAGATAGTCTACGGGAATCTTCGATTGAAACCTAGAAACACTGTCTCACTTTTGGGAGTAGTTAGATGAACATTCACACTAATGGATTTGACGATTCCAACAATGGATCGGGAGCACACACTTATTGTGTTCTTGTGCGTACTTCCAAGGAGCAGTACAATGTGTTTCGTGAATATTCGCGCTGTGCCCGGGAATGAATTTGGCATGAAGCAATTAAAAATTAAAATAAGAAATTAATGACACCCAAGCAGTTTCCATGCGCTTTTGATTTGAAATGTGTTAGTTGGAAAATACATTTTTGCTGGCATTTTTATGGAAATTGCGGAAATAATTATTTTTAAGGAAGGTAAGACTTTGAACTTACGGGAGGCATAACATCGTCCTCTATAGGGAAACTCGTAGGGTACCGACCTGACCCATATTTTTGTTTATACATAAGTTATTTTTTGATTATTTTTCTTAGATTTCTTTTCATCTCAGGATTTGCAGATTTAAAATGAAATTGGGCAATTATACAGGGTGTTATGGAAATGACGTATTATATTTAAGCCGACAATTCTTGAGATAAAGACAAATTGAAGAAAAATACCCATAAATGGCACTTTCAATTCATTCAGCGGTAAAAGTGACCTGACGTCAAACCAGAAAAACACCTGTGTGGTACTGTGATACATGTAAGCAATCAAGGAATTCTGGCCGGTGTTGATATATGTCCACCTTAAACTCTTTAGACAAAATAAAATAACTTAAACACTTTTCCATTCTGTAATACCTTTTTGTACAATTAATTGAATAGCATTTACGACGGACTATGTTTTAAACAACCCGAAAAAACATATGGAATATTATTAAATAAGTTTTAAATAGGCATGTACGTCACTAGGTCAAATGCCAATGACCTCTTGACGCCTTACATCGGCTGAGCGAAGTAGTTTCATATAGCGCCGCACGCTTGCGGTCTGTTAGTTAAAGGCCAACCAGCGGCCGGATACGTTGTGTCTTGTCGATCACCAACACACTCTCAGCAATCCGCTCTGTTTTTTCGGTTTACGTGTATCTTGTCCGTCCATAAATAATCTTTGAATATTGTTTTTATTGACACGTTTCTTCTGGACGTCAAATTTCGTCGCGTGTAATAAAACCCAATAATCTGTAGTATAATCTGTATTATTGTATTTTCAAAAGCATCGGTTCTGTTTCACTATTACTGTGTGTACATAAAGTGTTTCCAGGAGTGTTACCATGATAAAGAAACAAAACTGATTGTGTTTGTGCCTGGATTTCCTCGCTCCTTAGGTATAAAGATAAATACAAGTAGGTAGAAAATAATTAATTTTTATAATTTTATATGGAATTACAGTTTTACATTAAGTTTGGCAACATTGCCATTGGGTCTGGGTGAAATGTTGTACAGTAGCGCGGATTGACCTGTGAGTAAGAGTGTTGGTTACCCCACTTTTAAAACGGTTGATTTAAAGAAAATAAAATATGTAGCACTTCTCTAGGACATCCAAGGAGTCACCCATTTAAATATAATACGTAATTTCCATAACACCCTGTATACCCCATAGGTATTAATACTTTTATTTGCATTTGATAAGTGAAAAAACTTCTTTGTTTCCCCAATCTAGCGATAAATATGGCGCCTTACAAATTTTGACCTGTGGTACTGTATGCCGCTCCCAATTTAATTTACCGCCTCCTCCCCTTAAAGCAGGCTATGATAGCATTCAGTACCTATAATTATGTTTTGCTTACCAAAGCAACATGCAAGGAATTTTTGTCTGCTTCACTATAAACAGCAACAGTCCGAATTCCTAGTTTCTTTGCAGTTCGCATTACTCGGCATGCTATTTCTCCTCTATTGGCTATCAACAGTTTATCTATTCGTCTTATTGTGCTTTTCCATCTTAATGCGCACAAGAATACTGGTAGATTTGAGCTAAAAAATATATGCGGCAGAATTCAAACGATGTAAATCTTTAAAATGCTTTAAATCTTTATGAAATGATTTTAATCTTTAAATATATTTGAATCTTGACGACTTGCCAATCACAAAAGTACTGAAAATGATGTCACACATAAAGCAGCAGATCAAAGGGTTTGTTCGGGTTTGTTCGGGTTTGTTCGAAAATTGTTTAGAGCGGCGAGTTTTAAATGTATACGGAAAATGAATCTTATGAATAGAATACTTAGAGCGGATTCAACAAATATACTTCTTTAAAGAAAATGTTTTTAAAATGTAGTTGCGTGTTACCGTCATCAGCTCCCGTGGAACGCATGTTCTCCTACACTACGTTTATAAATTCTCTACGCTTCGGCATGCGTTGACCCACAAAAACTTTGAGAACCTTGTCTCTTAAAATCAAATGACATTTATGTTCCAAAATTTCATGTTGTAACAAGGTTTTGTACCAATATTTAATATATTTTTTTAACACGGTACACTTTTTTTTGTCCATATATACCAAAACCTTAAAAACGCTTTAAATCATCTTACATGATTTAAATACCTCCTGATTTAAAGAGTCTTACATGAAAATATAAATACTATTTAAATGATTTAAAGTTTTAAATGATTTAAATCTTATTAAATTATTTTAAATCATAAAAAATTATTTAATCTATTTAAGAAATAAAAAGTCTGCTTTTCAGGTGGTATTAATATCAAATATCAATATGGAAAATTATTATTTCCCAGACCACCCGATGATTCTTATACAATAAGGGCGTATTTTTGTCTACACAGTAGCACTTTAAAATACTATTTCAGATTGAATGGTACTACCAAGAAATTTCCAAACCGGTCTGCAGGTGGTTGCATCCTATGAATAGAGAGGGCTTCCATTTCCTGGTAGTACCATTCAACCTGAAATAGTATTTTCAAGTGCTATTGTATAATTATCATCGGGTGGTCTGGGAAATAATAATTTTCCATATTGCATGGTATTTAAAAATTATTTAAATCTTTTAAAAAGATTTAAATATAAAAAAGATTAGTCATTTAAGTCTGTTCTTACATGCAAAACGATCTTTGATTTAAATCATTAATTGTGGAAAGAGAAAAGATCTTTGATTTAATTCATTTTTAAAATGATTTGTGACAGCTTTGGGTATGTTTAATAAGCTTTTCTTCATATAATGACCTAAAAGGAATCACACTCTGAAATATTAGCACATCATTAAGAAACACTCTGTATAATATTAGATAAGTTGAGAAGACATTTTATACTGCAACCACATTAACACTTGGAGTTGAATAAATTAATTTATATTGTCGATTATTTCAAGGTTAACATATAAATCCAGAAAATATAAACAAGAGTAAATAAACCACATTTCCTAGTACATTCAGGTACTACTTACCATTTTAAAACTACCGTAGGTTTGAAATACATTTATATATTGTGAAGAAAAAACACTGTTATCGTGCAAACAACAAAATATCTATGATGAAGTCCTCGCTTTACAAATATGGTTATCACCACTGACGAAATAAATGGATTTGCTACTTATTGTGACATCAAGTTGAATAAAGATAATGGTGATTATATAGAGCGACAGTATAAATAATCTATATTTCGGAATACGTTTAAGAAATATTGATATTTTTAAATCTTTATAAGAAATTGAAATCAGATTCTAACTGTTAACTCGATCCATCTCATTTTTTTTGCCAAGTTTACAAGTACGATAAATTGACAAATGCGATACTGATAAGATAGCTAAGATAAAGATAATCTTGATACGAATATTTATTAACCATTATTTTATTTGTGGTCTACAGACTACAGGGTGTTATGAAATAGTTTATTATGAACCTCTTGGGTGACATTAGAGAAAGTCTACATATACAGGGTGTCCCAGAATATGTGGGCAATCTCCCGGGTTCAGATAGAACACTTAAAAATAACAGGAGAAGTTCATATAAATTTTTCTTCCTACGGAGATATGGGCCCATAACGGACGTCCCTGGAAATCGTTGTTTTTTAAGTAATTTATTAAGTACTAGGTGTAATTTAATAATTTCTTAGTATAATGGTTAGTAGATGAGTATCCTTAAAATTCGCCCTTTTAAACACATTTGGCTTATTTAGTTTGCCAAGGACGGACTAGACGTAACACAAAAAAATTTTTTGTACACCTTCTATGATGAAGGAACTACAATAATATTTTTGGATACTCTAAACCTTAAGCTGAAAAAAAGGTACTCTTGATCAATGTCTCAAAGTGAACTATTTTCGAAAAAAAAATATTTTTGTTCAATATGGTTTTTTGCATTAGGTACTTACTTGTTGTTTTATGTTCATAAACTTCCCTTATTGTTGTTATGGTTTTTTTCACATGTACGGACTTAAATAAGAATATTTATGCCAGCGTGAGTTTATGGTAGTGTCTTGAAATTTGCGGGTTTTCTCCTTTGTCTTATTAGTTACTAACTTAGGTAAAAACCCGTAAAATCATCCCACATGCGCGATGCCATAGACATATAAATGTTCACTTAAAAGTGTAATATAGGTTAATCTTACGCCATTGTATTTTATTGGTGTTGCCAAATAGCTGCGCGTGCTTCGTGATTTCGTCATTCGCTACCACGATGAAAGTGAGATGAAACGTCCCCCACGTCTCATCCCCTCTGTTCCATTATCATCGAATCTCGAGAGGCAGTTAGAGTGCCGTTTTAACCTGCGTACAAGCAAATATATATGTACGTCTACGCGGTAGGTTCCTTGAAATCGCAATTAAACGTTTAAGGTGCCCTTGCTCAATAAAAATGGTGTAAAATTTACCAGAGGTGTTGTTATTTCAACGACCGCTTATTACGTCCCCATGCATGGTTGAGATACAGTTATTTATTTATTCTTCGACGCGACAAAAATATAAGTTGTCGCATCATGTATACCTACGATATAACCTTAAACGAGAAATAAAGAAACTAACTAAACTAAGACTAACCTTTACTCTCGTGAATATGTAAGTAGTTAGATATTGAGGTATATCTATCTCCCCGTGTATCAATTTAAATTTTAGTAAAGAAATGCCACTTTTTATTTTATCCCGTATATTGAATTAAATGAACGGAAAAATTTAACTTTGTAACGTCAATATGTAGCTAAATAGTGGGGCTACCCACCAATGAAAAGTTTCTCAAGATCCATTTGCGGATCAAAAGACATGATGTTGCAAAAAGTACTTAAAATAGTGAGTCGTTTCGTATGTCCATCGGTGTATTTGTATCGGTATATTAAAAAAATACATTTTCGCGGACCGATGAAACACTTCTGCGGACCGGCACCGGTCCGGCGGTTGGAGACCACTGACATGGACAGAGAATAAATAACGGGGCCCTTCACTCCTGCCTGCGATGCCCTTGTCGTATTATTATTCTCGTAGTTAAAGGTCCGCCCTTGTGGTTCATTAACAACTACTACATATGTGCGTAACATAACCTCAAAAATTAAGTAATTTTTGTAGAGGTGAATATTTTTAAAGTTTCGATTTAAAAAAATAAAATGGTAACGATTTCCCAGCAGTATTTTAATAATATAGCGCAATTTCTTCAATTGCCTTTAGGAAAAATTACAGAAAAAGATAATGTGAGTATTTTTCTGTGATGATTGCGCAACTTAATTTTTTTCTATTTTAAAAATAAGGTGCACAAGTCTAGTTTAACCGGCATATATTTTTAAAGCCAAGTATTAACTTTAGAACTTGTTGGCTATGCTATGGCCTATCGTGTGACCCCACGTCCCTGTGTAAACGATTATTACAATGTCTGCTAGTGTTTAAAATATTTAATAGTTTTTAATTCTTATCCCAGTTTAGGTTCTATATTTAATATAGTTTTAAATGTTGAGTATGTATATAAATAAAATAATTAAAATCGGCAAAAGAACAATATTAGCCTATAAAATTTTACATACGTTACATACCTCAAATATTGTAAAACATAAACAATCTTTATTTTCAAATTTGTTGTAATAACAAAGTGAAATTGCGTCAAATGACAATCCTGAAAACTCTGAAGTTACATAACATATAATTTACATACCTAATAATTAATCTACTACATATTTAAGTAATCGTTTAGACAATATGGTTCTAACTGAAGTAATATTTTTTACATTTCTAGCTTAAACAGGCGTTGGCTATCAATTCGGTTGATTCGTAGTAGTAATTTATTGAATAGTTCAACACACATATATTCTGGGCTTTTTTTCGTAATGTGAAGGCATCCTTGTTAACCAAGCATTATTTTACGAAATAAACAAGTTGAGTTCTATGTAAAAACATAAGACATTCATATATGTATAAGGCATACATTGTCATGATACCGATACCGTTTTCTTTAAATATTAAACTCCATTTTCTTAGTTACCCTTAGTGCTCTTTTTGTGAGACAAAGATATTTTGCACATAATTATGCCTCTCCCAAAAAATTATGCCATATTTCAAAATAGACTTTAGTAGTTCGAGTAGCATAGAATTTTCAGGGCTACATCATTTATACATCTACCACCAACTTGTATTCCATAGCAGACTGAGTTCAACCTTTTCAATAACTGGCTTATATGAAAAGACCCGTCTAAATGCCTGTTAATATGAACACCAAGAAACTTCGAATTCTCAGAGACATCTATTCTATTTTCGGCGGTTTCAAAGTGTGTAATATTTCCAGTTCTAGATTTTTTTGTTTTAAAATGCATTATGATTGTTTTATCCGAGTTAAAGATTACTTTATTATCGGTAAACCACTCCCTCGCTCTAACAAAAAAGGTATTACTATCTGCCAATGAGACATGTTGCTACTACCAGTTATTAAGTTTGTATTATCCGCATAATTAATTATTGTCTGAAAAGGTTGGCCTGCCTCTGGGAGCAAGTCATTAATAAATATTACAGACAAAAATGCACCCAAGATGGAATCCTGAGCAATTCCACCTTCCCATAAGTTTCAGAAAAGGGAAAAACTAGAACAGTTCTTTGATAGTATAATATTAAAGATGCTAGAAGTATATGTAGTAGGTAATTTATATTAAGCACTGAGCCCCAACACCAAAATATTTTTTAAAAATTGTTATAACAGTGTTTATTTCCAGCTCTTTATTTATACCAATAAAAATCATTCCACCATAGGAGTTATAAATATAATTTTCACCTTGCTAAAAGAAGCAAACTCTAATTTGGCAGCCAGGGATATTATAGAGGAATCCCAGATTCGACAATGGCTTGAATACACTATTGTTTATGTAGGAAATGCTTATAACAGCCAAAATATTCATCTTCTATTAAAGGTAAAAAAATAATTAATTATTTATCTTCTAGTGGTGAGGGAAGAGGGAATAATAATGTTTTTTAAAAAATCAAAGATTTTTATTAAAACTGAATGTGTATTTTAAGAATTTTTTTCTACACCTATATTAGTAAGAACCTACTTACGCACTGTCTACTATTACGTAATGACTGTTATGTAATATACATATATATATATATTACATAATAGTTCCAAAAATCACATTACCTGCGATATGCCAAACCCGTTTATTCTTGGTTCAAAATAAATGGCATTTCAGATTTTTTTTTAAATTGAATCATTGATTAAAATTTAAAAATCACTTGGTTTTCGTTATAATAAGCTGTAAATCTTTTTGTAAAAACTACAAATACTAGAAAGAATCAAAAAAGGTACAACATGCAGTTTTTTTTAAATACTCTTAGCCCCAAAAGCATTTTTGGCACTCTTTTTTTGATCAAGAAAGTGAATTTATAATAACAATTCTTCACCTCATCTTATTATGTTGGTTCACTTACCTATTCACTTAAGATTGCAGTACAAATCCACTTCAGAAATCCAGACAGTGGCGGCGCGGCGCCATGGTGGTCGGGGTTGGGTTCAACTTGTTCTCGCCCAACATTTCCGCTACCCCTCCTCCCGCCGGATGTCGCCCAACTGAAAAGAACTCGTTGACGCTGCCACTGGCCTGAGAATCATCCATTTTAAGATGTAACTCCAGCTATTACACGGTTTCTTTTATATATTCCTTATCCCATTTATAAATTTTGTATATACAGATCACCTATTAATGTTTTAGGAGTTAAATAATATGTTATCAACAAAGACATTCTTGGTGGGAAATCGATTTACCATCGCTGATGTATGTCTATATTATGGTCTTCTTAATATCATGGTAAGTGTTCAGGAAAACGGTTAATCGTGCTAAATAATAGGTGTTATAATTAATAAAACCAATTCAGAAACATGCATAATGTAGGTACTTATTTCATACCCATTCTCAGGCGACAGTCAACATGCAATATGTGTTGCCAACTCTTAGACTGCAGCATCAGTCGTCATCTTCAAATATTTCACTGTCATTGTTGAATGTTAATCGTCTATTCGATCATTTTAGGCTAACCTGTCAAACTTGGATAAAGAAACGTACCTTAATGTTTCAAGATGGTTTGATAATATTCAGCAAGACCCAGCTCTAAGGCAAAAGAATAATTTAATTGATTTTAGCACCAATTATTTAGTGAATTTAGTTCCAGCTCGTCATTAAAACCACCATACTAACATATTCATTTTTTAAATTTATATTAAACAGTGTTGCAATAAACGTGATTAATTGTAAATGTTAGTATTATTTATGTATTTATTCACCAAAGCTACAGTAAATACAGGGTGCCTCATCAGGTACCGCCTCGATCTATATATGAAAATTTTGAATATTGAACGGTATGCTAATGTTGATGGGGACAGATCGGCTAAGATATTGTTAATATGGTGGCACTTCCGGTTATACGGGAAGTCAGTGTCAACCTACTTATTTTAAACAGAACACCCTATATATATTAATACATTTTTGGATTCTACACAAGATTCTAGGCAGATTTCATATACCATGTCCTATAAATAAGTAAACCTAGCCAAAAAATGGGTTATCCTTACGTGCCGTCAAAGATTGTTTAAGGTCCATGATGCGGAATTATTTTACAGCCCGTGTTAAGATGAGGATCCCTAACAATCCCAAATTAGCAATTAGAGCCATCTATGTTGCATCAATTTAATTTAAAAATATGCCGCCTTTTGGCAGGTTAGAAAGAGACGAGAGTATTCTTTTCGTGAAGTTTTAACCATTAATAATAAAGTTTTTTAGTTAACTTATTAATATTTAGATTGTTTGACATGTCGATTGGGGTATCAACAAGTTTCAGGAAGATCTGTGACAAAAATTTGAAAATTGTTCAGATTTGAAATTGTTATTATTATTCTTATTTATATTTTTTAATGCAATTTTTTCATAGCTTTTCCAATCCTTTAACTTTACGAATCCAGTTTTAGATTAGAAAAAACTAAGTGTATTTGGCTAAACGTTCGCATAGAATACTGCCTGGTTGGCAACCTGTGATTAAACGCAGTTCTTAAACATTGTATTAGCCAGAAGAATTTCTAAGGCAGTGAACAGTATAGGTTTATTTAGTATATGACCTAAGTCTTGTTTGATATATTTAAGGTTCTATGCCTAAAATGACATTTGCCGACCTCAGATTAATTATTAATTTTTCCTATTAGGAAGCCTCAAGGAAGCCTTTATTTCTTGTTGAAGAGGACGATTTAATAAATTTTTTATAATATAGCTATTAATACAGGTTGTTCAAAAAACAAGACTAAATAAATAGAAATAGAGAAACTCCAAAGGATCTACATTTTCAAATGGAATCCACCAAATTTTATAATTATTTTCTATTTAGCATTAAAAATAAGGGTAAGTTTGTGTAAGGCTGTCTGTTCCGAAAATTTGTATTTTTCGAAATATTGACAATTTAATATCACGATTTTGCTGCGGATTTTAACTTCAGTTACTTCTAGTTATGTATGACGGCGGTCAAAATTAGTCGAATGCCGAAGAAATAAACATCTTCGTTAATATTAAAGAAGTTTTAATAACTTTAAAATGGTGGCAGCGTCATACATTTTTTCAGCATTTGACTGTTTTTCAACGCCGTCATAGCCTACTAGGAGTAAGTGAACTTAAAATCCGCAGCAAAATCGCCATATAAAAATATTAAGTTGGCAATATGTATTTCGAAAACTAAAAATTTTCGGAATAGAAATAATTATAAAATTTGGGGAATCCATTTAAAAATGTAGATTTTTTGAAAAATATTATAAAAAATCTATTAAAGCAGCTCCTTTTCAACAAGCAATCCAACCCCAAATTAAATAATAAAGGTTTTCCTATATGAAAAATTAATAGTTATTTTAAGGACTGCAAACGTCATTTTAGACATAAAATCTTAAATGTCGAAGGCGCTTAGACTTAGAACATGATATATAGTACAGTAAAAAGGTATATTTTACTAAAAAAAAATACTTAATGGCTGAAATTTTAAGGGGGTGTTCGGGGGCATGTCCTGAGTCTAAAACTGAGTTTTCGTATTCGAGGGGGTGGGGGAAGATACAACCCCCGGTCTATATGGGGGTGAGTTCGTTTTAATTCTATATCTCCGTTGCTGTTGCCCGTACAGTCAAGTCCAAGAGATCATATTTGTAGGAAATTGAATTATCTATCCAATGATAATAAAATCGAGGTCATAGGTCAATTAGGTCAATTACAATTGCCGGTCAAAGGTCAAAAGTGAAGGGAATTTTTTCATTTTTCGCGAATACCGTGAAACTGGTAAGTTTTTTGCATACTGCTTCAATACCATTTCGAAGTACTTGAAGTTACCTACAAAATGAGCTCTCGAACACCCTTCTACGATGAAAAGTTTTCCGTCACTCCAACGATCAAGTTGACCTATAAAACCCCAACTTTTGAATGTTCAGTGCTCTGTCATGTATGTGTGTGTATTGCCGTGTACTGTTTAATGATTTGAAGTGTCTCGATCATTAATTTACCTCGAAATTTTCCTGCTGGCGACTTTCATGTGAATTTGGCTCTTTTGGATGGACTTTTTTCGCCATCTTCGTATTCATCATCCTTTTCGAATGTGTCACCACGAACGTCTTCTTCAGGAATGGATGGCGAGTTCCTGTCGTCGTTGAGAAAATCGTCATCTTCTTGCAGGGTAGAATATTGGGCGATGTTGTCGCACGCGGTACCGCTACAAGTCCCACAAATCGGAGAACATTTCAGCCCAGCTTTTCGACATCCACAGGCCTTTCCACAACCAGTTTTGCAGGTGCAGGAAATTAATTTCAGCAAACTTGGCGGCGCCGGATCTTTTTCGCAGGCGACGGGCATATAAATGCTCTTCGTTTTCTTCCAACCCCAGTCTTCAGGATCTTTGTAATTTCCCAACCATTCTTGAACTTGATGATACACTCTATACGTGTGTAGACGAGCCGCATCTTCAGTAGGTGGTAGGGAAGCCAAATTGAAAGTGTTTTTTTTTCCAGACTGGAGAAAACGCTTGTAACGATAGAAGTTCAAAGTCTCGTCCTTGTTTCCTCCGTATAACTTGTAGAAGAAGAATTGTCCTAGGGCGGCTATCGCTGATGGAACAACTTTTTTATTTTGAAACAGACAAATCGAGTCCAGTAGTTGGGGATCCTTCTCCAGCGTAGAGATGAATTTCATTTTACCGGCATTGTGAGTCGAAGACGTTGTGTCACACCCAGAGAAAGCATGAAGAAACAGAATATTATCAGCGATTTTTTCCCCGAACTTGAAGCTTGATGAGGAGTACATTTTTTTCGGAGTGCGTCCCGAGCCAGGTTTTTCGAGAAAGACGTTCCGATATTCCTTTCCTAGCGCTGTTAATATTACTAGAATGTCGATGTCTTCTGCAATAATTATAACTGATTCGTGCGATTCAGCCTTCCCCAATGCTTCACGAACGATATCGGTATCGGCGTCTCCTGGAGCTTGATGGGTACTGTAACCTGCTTCTTTGGATTGAGCCATTATAAATTCGATGAGCCGGTGTTTGTTTTTGTCGTTCGCAAGGAAGTGCGCCTGTCCAACAGTTGCTGTACTGTTGACGGAAAAAATCATCTCTGGAGACCACTTTTTTGATTTCCTTCGCGCACGTTCCCAAGATTTTGTTCCAACAAGCGTCGGGTCTTCCGAGTATCCATCAAAAACGATGCTTGCTACTTTTCCGAAGTGGGTTTGCACGTACTTGACATATTTCGAGCAAATTGCAGCATATGTTGAATTACGGTCCCAAACTACTTTGTGGAGAAGAAATCCGCCGTCTATGACGAAATATTTGTCAGTTCCAAGGTCAATGGTATCCTGCAGGGGTTGAAAAGCATCGTATAAGGCAGATTTCTTGTTTTTTCTCATTCCTTCCTCGGTAAATAAAGACATCGGAAATGGAGCGAGCTCGTAATGCAGGTATTCTTCAATATCTTCAGGAGATTCTTTGCTGATGCACATTCTTTGGAACAAGAGTAGGGGGTTGATAGCTACCGGTGATTTTTCTATCGAAATGCTGCTAGTCATCGCTGCCAGTGAAATAACTTTTTGTTTTCGTTGGAATGAAACGGAGCCAAATTTTTTTCCAACGCAATTGTCGACCATGTCGAGTCCAATCTTCCCAGCTTCATAGCAATTGATGTTGTCGGTGCCAACTATACGCCAGTTGACAGGGAAACCAAATTTTCATCCTTTCGGAAAGGGTAATGATCGGCGAACCACATGTCCATTTTTTCGACGTCCTGGTTATCCCGGATTACTCGAGAGTCCCTGAAGTCCACATGTTGTTCGGAGGTACCCGTTGAGATGCTGCAAAACTCTTCTATCTTCTCACAGATGTTTTGGAGAGACACCATGCCCAGTACCCACGAAGAAATGCTGCTGTCCGAGGCTCCACGCATGTCTTTGACGCCTCCTCTAGATTTGAAATCTTTCATCAGGGTTGACTCGATTACGTGGTCTGGATGATTTGCAGCGAAAAATTTATTAGTGCGCCTGATCACGAACCTGCCTCCACTCGTGTAGCTCTCGTATTCTTTTTCCGGCATCGTATTATGCAAATTTTCCATATCCTGGACGTACAAATGGGCTGACTTCGCGTACAGATAATGGCCGCTTGATTGGAAGAATGGAATCATTTTCTTGATTGTATCTATGTGTAGAATCCAATTGCCCATTCGCTGAGCTTCAATGAAGTTTTTCACTAGCGTCACAAGTCGAAAATATTGAATCCACAATTTGGATGTACGTCCATTGTTTTCCAGCTCATTGCGTTTTTCGTTAAGCTTTTCAGAAATCTTGTCCAAAAAAACAGTGTTCTGATGAGAGAAAATTTCGGTTCTGTCGGTGTTCGAAAAAATATTGTCCAAAATTTCACGATCTTGCGAGGTAAATTCCATTTCATTCATGATCATTTTGGCAAGACATAAGTGTGCTAAAATGTGCGCTCGTACCGCTCTGGCATATGCGTGTCCTGTAATGATGTGTGGCACAGTATTTTCGGCATAGATGAGTTTAAAAACATCCTCCAAACCACTTCCGCCCATGATCGAACCAATGGACCCCATGAATGACATCAGAAGATGAAATCCTCCTAGAACGAGCTTGACTTTCCCGAGATCAGATTCAGGATCCGCGGCGCTCACAATATCGTGAGCTTTCCAGTACAAGGGCTGATCGAAGCCAACGATGCAAATCATTTGTCCGGAAATTTTGCATTTCTTGATAGCACACTGGAGCGCGGTAAGAATGGTGTCGTAATCGCTTGGAGGGGCATCGATGAATGGTAAAAAAATTATTTTTGATTTCTCAAACTTGTGTTTTGATGTTGCCTCAATCATAAAGCCATTCCAACCTGGAACACCCTCGAAACAGGACCATTTTCCGTAGAGCCACACGAAGTCACAAGCTGTTGGAACAATCCGAGTCGACAATTGACGCATATTTTCAACTTCGGAAATTTCGATACTTTCAAGGCCGGACAATTTTCCCTGCACGTACGTCGATAAATGCACGAAGCCGAGTTCGGCTTTTTCGACAGCAGTTTTTTTTCGAATACGGCTGATTGAACCTTCAGTATGAAAAAGATCGCTGGGTGTAACGCACTGTATCCCTCCCATCGCATGAAAAGTGCCTCGTCCGTCGAGTGTATTCGTATTGAAGTCCGCATTATCAAAAACGAATGTGGAAAAAGCTTGAGCTGAAATGATGTCCTCTGGTCGTGAGATGCAGGACGATTCGAATCTTGAAATCTCGCTGTAGGACGCCGAAAACCCGAGAGATGACAAGATGTCGATCAGATTACGAGAACCGAATTTTTTAAAAATGTAGGTACCAACTCCTAATTGCAAAACGGAGAGAAAAGAACAAGGTCGACACGCTGCAATGATAGCATGAGCCAGGGCGATGCATTTTTTGTTCCATTTTTCGAGTGATCCACGTTTATGCTTGATAATGATCCGCGATAAGAAACTGAGCAGAGTGGGGGGAATACAGTCTGTTGCACTCGCGAAAAAATTGTCAGTGGATGGGTAAGAATCGAGCTCGTAAACTTGGGAACGAATATCTTCGAGAACAATATCTGCAGCTTCTTCGACAACTCGCAACCGTTCCTCGGCGTAGTTTGATTTTCGACTGTCGTACCAAAATTGAGTCAGAAGTTTGTGCCCAGTATTTTTGAAACATACGATTTTTTCTTTTGACGCATGCTGTATAATCATTATATCTTCTCCATATTTTTCAATCAATCGATTTTGTACTGTCTGAGAACTGGGGTGGCAATCGGTTTTGATTTGTGAAATTAATTTCGATATTGTGAACTGGCATTCTTCAGAATTATTTTCCAAAAATGTGAAAATATCTTGCATCGATGCATCTATTGTATCGCTGCGGCGTCGTCCTTTCAGTTTCTTCTCATTTTCTGGCACTCCGGCATAGCGCAAACCCAAGTTGGTACCACAATGTTTATGGTACTTGGCTCCAATCTTGACGATGTCGGACACTTTTTCTATGCGCTCGACGATTTTTTTAGCAACGTCGTCATGACGGGTTTTCAACTCGCGCACAATCGATTTAATTTTTTCTTCCGTTATGACCTGACACGTGAGATTTTCTTTTTTTTTTCCAAGTTTTTTTGAACATATAAAACACGAAGATTCGAAATCAAAACTCAAAGATGTTGTGGGAGAAGAGGACGGTGATGCACTTACATTACGTTGGTTGGATGACGAATTCCTCCTTTCGTCGGTATAGCGTTTGTAGCAGAATGTATGAAGTTGGATCTCCGTCGCATTTTCCAGAAGATTAGTGATTTTGTTGTCACATTTTTGTTCACTGATCTTGATCAATTTCTGTACACCTCTAGATTTAACAGACGACACATCGCCTCCACTCAAAAGTTTTTCACATACGAAACACGTGTCCATTTTTTCGCGCTCATCCACTCACTCAACGAGAAAAAATGTGACTGATTCTAAACTTGTCGTGCAGAAAACTACTACCTAAACTCGGAAAAGGAGATGTTTTCCGAATGGATAGATCCCAAAAATGTCACTTGATGAGTCACTGCGCACAGAAAATGCGTCACGTGACTAATGGCTTTCCTGCAGCACAGGTTTTTGAATATTAATGACCTGTCAACACCGTGACGTAGCTCACTGATATATTTCCTAAATTTTAGGGAGTATTTACAAAACTTCCCTGAAGTATTTTAATAATCTACGGCGAGTTTTAAAAAAACGCACGTAAAAACAAGTCCACCTTCACCCATATTATTCATTCTAATTAGGAAAAAACTCAACCATAATTATTAACTGCACGTAGAGAGTGCAATGTACGAGCAATGAGAGTACGACACGCAGCTCGCGCGAACGGCGCGGCTCGCGCAGTCAACATTGGCGCGCGCGGTCAACTTGATCGTTGGAGTGACGGAAAACTTTTCATCGTAGAAGGGTGTTCGAGAGCTCATTTTGTAGGTAACTTCAAGTACTTCGAAATGGTATTGAAGCAGTATGCAAAAAACTTACCAGTTTCACGGTATTCGCGAAAAATGAAAAAATTCCCTTCACTTTTGACCTTTGACCGGCAATTGTAATTGACCTAATTGACCTATGACCTCGATTTTATTATCATTGGATAGATAATTCAATTTCCTACAAATATGATCTCTTGGACTTGACTGTACGGGCAACAGCAACGGAGATATAGAATTAAAACGAACTCACCCCCATATAGACCGGGGGTTGTATCTTCCCCCACCCCCTCGAATACGAAAACTCAGTTTTAGACTCAGGAGATGCCCCCGAACACCCCCTCAAAATTTCAGCCATTAAGTATTTTTTTTTAGTAAATGCCATTTTTGTGTCTCTATTTACTGTAGTAATACTAATGCCGATATATTTTGGAACTTTTTCACATTTTGTGTCCCAATTGTACAGGGTGAGTCAACGATAGAGTATTTTCTCCTTTACGTTAAGAATTAGATAAAAAAATCGATATACAAACATTCTAAAATTATATTGGAGTATGCACGTGGCGAATATAACTTGGGTTTTTTAAACGGAACACCCTGTATTTTATCAATTTTTGGATTGTGCATAAAAAGTTTGAATATACTTATCTAAATCTCAATAGTTTTCTCAATATTTTAATTTTTTCAGAAAAATTTCAGCGTTGGTTTAATTATGATTATCTACACTAATACCTTTGCAAATTATAGACTCGTATTTAGTATGGAGATTACATGGGGGCCACTGAATGATTCCACCGCAAACGTTCAGGATAAGGTCCTTTAAGAATTGTCCGTCTTGTTGAAACGCCTCTTATATTAAATAAGGAACTTTCCTATTTCAATATGTCAAAGTCTTGACAGTGCCTATACTTTTGTTTTTTTCGTGACAACTATGACGTTATAACATAAATGTAGGAAATAAACAATGAAAAATAGAGAAAAATTAAAATATGTCGAAAAGTATTTAAAATAAGTATATGATATACGCAACAAAAGTTAAAGAGAGTTACATTTTCTAACAGAAAAAATAAAATATACAGGGTTGTCAATTAAAAATCCGACATTCTTTAGTTTAAAGTTACTGCAATTCTAAAATTTATTTTGAACACCCTGTAAAACTGAAGTAAATTTGTTTCCATAATATATTTGCCTTAGCGCTATATAATCTCCATACTAAATATGAATCTATATCGATCCGGCAACCGTGCCTCGGTCGAGGTTAATGACGATTATGACGAGACTTGCTCGCATGTGCGATTAAGTAGGCGGGGCATAATGCAGTTTCTCTGTAGTAACAGGTGGCGGGAGACAGCGGGGCTATGGCGATTTAACATGGGAAAGCCGCACAACCCGAACAAACCCGTTGTCTGTTCGTGCATCTAGTTAGAAATTCGAGCATGTATGTTTTAATATTATATATTTATCAAGTTAAAATGAATAGTTTGACGGTGGACTATTTAAAAAATAACTTTAGCTCTTCGAGTTTGGAGCAAAAAATTGAAGTGAAGAATGCGGGAAGATCTAAACCCGAAATTAATTTAACGCAGACCACAAAGGGTAAATCTAGGGACTTTATTATAGAAAGTTTAAAAATGAAATATATGGAAAAAAAATTATAGAGGGTATTCCAAACTTTAATGAGGCTGTTATTGATCAATTTTCTTAGTACAATTAAGAACCGAAGACCGTACTTTACGTTTAAGCACTATACACACTAAGAAAACCTTTCTTATTTTCCAAAAGTTGTATTTCCTTGTGTAAAATTAACAAATTAATAAAAATATGTTTTACCTAACGCATTTTCTTACTACTACTTATTTTCTTACTACATTTAAAACGCCTAGAAAGTAATTGTTTGGTCGTTACACAAAAATAAAATTTTAAAAATAATTTCACCATACTTGTGAACCCCCTCTATCATAGGTCACGAGCCGCCATTGATTATATGTATATAAAAAATATTCAGAATTCTTTGCACAATCCAAAAATTGATATAAATACAGGGCATTCCATTTAAAAACCCTAAGTAATATTCGCCACATGTTTGGGGGCCACCCTGTATACTCCAATATAATTTTGGAATGTGCACCTTACCACAACAACTTTTGTATTTCGAATTTTTATCCAATTCTTAACGTAAAGGAGAAAATGAACTTTTCTCTATCCGACTCTATCGTTGACTCGCCCTGTAGATGTAGATAAGTTTAAACGTATCGCTAGGTATAAATAAAATTTGATCAATAAAAACTAACCTTATATTACAGTAAATTTCATACACTAACTAATATTTTACATTTGCATACAATCAATTTGAAATCACATGAATTTAAACTAACATCGGTAGTTATTGTGACAAAAATAAAATATACCTATTTAAATATGGATATAGTATAGTTTGAAAAGTCTTTGGTGATCGTGTAAGTTATCAAAGACTAAACAATATACCTTTTCTATTATTAATAACACATAATACTTGTAAAGTTAAAAATATTACAAAATAATAATTCAATTTTAACCCGAAGTTCGACTTTGCTCTCTGGCCGTGCTCTTAGCAATCGGAGATCTACAAATCGCAGTTTTTTTACGAATAACATTTTGGAATAAATTCCAAACCATTCTACTTTTATCAGAAAAAATATTATTTATTTCCCATATTATTTCTGACATAACTGTACACATACTTGTATACCGGGTTTGTTCGCATCGTTAAGTTGAACATAGGAAATCCCATGGAATTTTTGAGGAGGCAGAATATTGGCTCCCCCGTACATTTTATAGAAAAACTGCATTGTAACTTCTTGAAGAGGTAGACCCAATGGTAGACCCTTGTGCTTGAATAGTGATCATCAGTTATTCGATTAAACGTGATGGCAAAACCACGAAACTCTGAGTTCCGGTAAACAGCAAACGCCAACAAATTAAATTTTAAGATTGACTAAACGAAAATTAGTGTCAGTGACAAGATTCTCATTATCCGTTATGTTCAGCTTTGTCAATTTTTGGCAATAGCATTATAGAATTTATTTGCTGGTATTTGTTGTATTACCCGAACAATGAGAGTTTCGTGGTTTTACCATCCCATTTAATTGAATAGCTTAGGATTGGCTCTCTAAAATATATTCAAACTAGGCACATGGGTTCACCATGTCGGCCTCTTCAAGAAGTTATAATGCAGTTTTTCTATAAATTGTACAGGAGCCAATATTCAGCCACCTCAAAAATTATATGGGATTTCCTATGTTCAACTCAACGAGGCATCACTCGGTATAAATCTATAGACCAGAAACTAAGTTATTTGACTCCACCTTGCACCCTAACGATGTACGTCTTAAAATATCTTTAAATGGTAGATTGGAGGTGCCATATGAACCATTGCAGCAATGTAATGTGGTCTCCAGATTTCAAAAATATAAAATATTTAAAAATATAGTGAACTTTTATCTTTTGGCACGATAATAAATTATTGTAGTTCTACTGTTCAATATTTGAAGATGTAACCGCGATAGTCATTATAGGGCGGTCGGCCGTGCACGTTATCCCTTGAACAAAAAGTGATCTTACCAGGTCAAGGTCGCAAACTGCAGTTTGTGACACCTAGACTGGAATATGATGCGTTCTGTTCTGTATAGAACGTTGTATAAAGTACAATCCTTCACAAGGTTTCGTCAAAAATTGCGGTGTGCAGATCTCTTCTAAAACGAGCTAATTTAATTACATACAATTAAACCAGCTATGATTTTAAAAAGAAGGTACCCAAACCTACAGATAAAAACGATGGTCAATTACTAGACGACTCTGATGAAGACGTAAAAATATTTTTCTCGCAATGTCTTTTTTTATCGAATAGAGAAATTTATAGCTATAATAAATACGTTTCAATGTCAAAATTATTTTGCGATTTCATAATATACTGCCTATAGTTCCAGTGTTCGGCTAGGGGGATGAAGCCACGGTGCCGCGACTCAAAATTATAAAATTTTTGATCGCTTCTTGATGCTTCTTTAGATATTATATAAGTAAATTTCTAATTATCCATTTATATAAGTTTCCCAGATACTATCTAAGCATTGCAAAACAAGTCATATTGCAAAAAAAACATCTAGTAGGGAAAAATGAAAGAGAAATTGTTCCTTTTTAATTTATGCCATAATGTTTGGTGTTTACCAGTCTTCTGATGCATTGTTTTGTTTTAAAACATTTGGAACACACATGTCTATTCTTGACTTAGGAAAACGATCACATCGAGAGGAGCGATTACTCCTATCTGCGCAGAGGAAGGAATAATCACCTCTCCAAATCATTGTTCTCCTAAGTCGAGAATAGACACACTGAGGACAAACATGTAGAAATGGATAGTAGTACTTATTCTATTAATAAACAAACGGGTTTGTTCAACGATCACATTTTGACGCTTCAATTTTACATCCATTTCATTTATCACCTCTATTTTTAATATCAATATTGCATCTAATTCTATTATCCCTCGTTATACCACCAAGTCCACATTTTATCTGTCATTGAACTAATCCAGATATTCTTTCCGGATCTTGTTTGTTAACAGAATTGTTGTAAATTTGGTAATACCGTAGATAACATTTAATATATTAATTGATTCAGCCGATACTTGGTGGAAATCCATAACTAATATTATGAGAAACAATAAAACTACGTTATATTTCTTTTCCACTATATTCTTAAAAATGACATGTTTCCCTATCACTGTAGCTTCTTCAGATTGTGAATGAATGAATATTCTTCTATATCTAACAAAGTGTACATCTTAAATTATTACAGGTATAAAAGATTGTGTAGGGTGTAGGGGATATAATAGTAACAGTGGGATTTTCCAAATGGTCAGTAAAGTGATTATATAAATGATTTTAAAGATTTATTTATACATGTAATAGCGGATTAGTGAAATAAATTTAACAAAGGAGAATTGCTAAAGTCTATTTGATCATTCAGTAAAACATCGGTATTTTAAGTTTATTTATTTCCATGGATTCTAACAGATTAAGTTTTATGCCTTTATTTTCAGTATGTAAGATTTTAAAATTTGAATCAAAATTATGTTCTTTTAAATGGTGGGAATAATTAGAATCTGTTTTATCTTTTATGTAACTATTATAATGTTCTTGTATTCTTTTTCCAAAATGTCTCCCTGTTTGGCCAATGTATGTTTTCGGACAATCTTTACATTTTAGTTTATACACCTCTGATTTTCTATTTTTATGACTTTTAGTTTTATTATTTTTTATATATTTCCCTAAAGTGTTGTTAGTTTTGTAAGCTACCCTTAGGTTGAGTTTATTAAGCACCTTACCCACATTTTTACTAGGTTTTCCAATGATAGTAACAGTTACAAAGTTACTTTATACAGTTAGCTTACAAAACTAACAACACTTTAGGGAAATATATAAAAAATAATAAAACTAAAAATCATAAAAATAGAAAATCAGGGGTGTATAAACTAAAATGTAAAGATTGTCCGAAAACATACATTGGCCAAACAGGGAGACATTTTGGAAAAAGAATACAAGAACATTATAATAGTTACATAAAAGATAAAACAGATTCTAATTATTCCAACCATTTAAAAGAAAACCAACATAATTTTGATTCAAATTTTAAAATCTTACATACTGAAAATAAAGGCATAAAACTTAATCTGTTAGAATCCATGGAAATAAATAAACTTAAAAATACCGATGTTTTACTGAATGATCAAATAGACCTTAACAATTCTCCTTTGTTAAATTTATTTAACTAATCCGCTATTACATGTATAAATAAATCTATAAAATCATTTATATAATCACTTTACTGACCATTTGGAAAATCCCACTGTTACTATTATATCCCCTACACCCTACACCATCTTTATACCTGTAATAATATTTTAAGATTGTACACTTTGTTAGATATAGAAAAATATTCATTCATTCCCAATCTGAGGAAGCTACAGTGATAGCGAAACATGTAATTTTTAAGAATATAGTGGAAAAATATAACGTAGTTTTATTGTGTCTCATAATATTAACATTTAATAGACTTGGGTTATTATAAATTTCAGTGGCATAACTGACTTTAGGGGGCCCGTTGAAGTCCGGCAGGTCCCAACTCGGTCCCGTATAAAGTTTCAATTATTTCGTGGAAAAAGCGAGAAACGCTCAAACTTACACTAGGTAATTAACGAGCCCGGTGAAAATCACTTCCCCTGGGGTCCAAAATTTGAAGCTTCGCCACTGCACCAGAGTAATGCGCGAAACATATAAACGGCGGTAATGTTTAAAACAACCTTAAATACTTTTGAAACCATATGAAAGATACATTTGGTTTTAGGCCATGACTGTAAACAGTTGTAGCCAACACTGAAGCTGATAGATTACAACATCCTAAAGATTTTTTCGTAGGTTAAATAATGTTGCTAAGTCGCCAAAGTTGTATGGGTAAACGCCTTTTTGCATTACCTCTATACTCTAAAGACACTTTATAAAAATTAGGGTCTCGATAAAAAAATATACTTTTTTATATTCTCATCGGTCAAGCTTTAGCTTTAAAGTTGGAACCATATTTCAAGTTAGGTCAAATTTTAATTTGCCATTAGTTTTTGCCTCATAACAAATCTATCTATTTTTGGCCAATATCTATTTTCATTGAAAACGGAAGTCGATCCTACTACCGTTAATAAACAGCGGCGCTATCATTATGTCCATTTTTTCAACGTATTTAAAGTAATGAGGAGTTTACTCCACAGATGGCAACATTTTAAAACAGGAATTTAATTTTTGTAGGAAAATTAATAATTTGGTAGAATTTTTGGTATGAGGAATGAATTTAGACGATGGGTATTGTATTATATAGATTTACGGTGGTAGGGTCGACTTTTGGTATCTGCGCATAAAATGACAATCCAAACAACTTTTCCCGATAAATTTTTTAAAATTCGATCAATAAATGGCATTTTTCGACATTTTGTGGAGAAAATACAGTTAACAAGCCGCATGGTCCCATTTAATTATGTAATTTTTGGTCTTTATTGAAGCAAAAACTTATGGTGAAGTCAAATTTTACCTAAATCGAACAATACTTTTTTCCCCATATGATTCCAACTTTAAAGCGGACACTGTACAACTTAAGACGTTAGTAACGTGATGTACAGGGGCAACATAAAATACTCAAGTCAGTCTCATTCTAGGTCCTAGGGAGTATAGAGTATAGAAAAAACTACACGATTAACCAAGATACTGTGACCTACCTGTACGATATTATTATTTTACCGAATGCTACTGACACCCCTTCTAACGCCATTAACAGAAAAGTTTAGGAACCTAATTTTTATTTTGTATGTCTAAGATAATTTATAAAATAATAGTACGTACAGTTCTTTTTGAATAAGGAAACGAAAATCACAAAATATACGAAAAATTTTTTAGTCTACTTTAACCACACTGTAGATTTTTCTTATAAACCAGAAGCATGCGAAGAAACCAATCGTGCCGGTTAGTAGGTTGAATAATAATACCATAATAAGCGTATATCCGAAATACAAGAAAGCCGAGGCAGAATCTTCGATTTGGAGTTTTGTATAGAAATAGTGAAAGCAATATAAAAATAGATACACGGAAGTAAAACCAGATGTAAGGTATGATCTCCACCACCAATGATAATCCTCCGCACATAAATGGAAATAACACAGCAACACGGTCGTTTCTGCACAGGTTATAACGAGAATAATAAATACCAAGAATAAAAAGCCAAACATATAGTACATCTGAGATGACCAGATGGAATTAAGAATGAAGAATAACTGGATAAATATACATCCGAACGGTAAGACTCCGCCCATAACGATTCCTGGTATCGGTTGGGTATAGACAGATTGTTCTGGGATAAGCCTTGGAATCTGGTTGGTGCGGACTGGGTGATCGATGGCCCGTTTTCTAAATCCTATGAAAGCTCCAACAAATGTCAGAGGTACCGACACTAACCACCAAAGCGCTAGAAGCCCTATCAACGTACTAAACGGTATTGCAGCCGAGCTTCCTTTGGCCCATAGCACCAAATTCATTACGAAGAACAAAGCAAATACTACACCCGGGGCTAACATCGAAGTTAATAAAACGTTGGACTTCCACTTTTCTCCGCCGAAACTTTTATAAATTCTTGCAGATACATAGCCCGCCGGAGATCCCAAAAGTACATACAAAACCATGGCGCAGGTCATTAGGGCTCCTCTATTTGCAGGGCTCAAGAATCCAAGGCAGGCAAACGCCAGTGTAACTAATGTCATGCAGAACACTTGAATGCCGGATCCAAGAAGAACTGAAAGTAGCATTCCTTTACGTGGCGGTCGGAAAACGTCTCCATGGACTAGCTTCCAGCCAAATTCCTCCTGAAAAAGAAATAAAATGATACACATCTAAATATTTCCTTATAAATAACAAATACATACTGAAAACTAAATTCTTTTCCTGGAAAGTTTTTTTAGATAGACAGAGTGTGTGAAAATATGGGCGCCATATAGAAAACTTTTAAATCTGCGATTTTAGAAAAAAAAAATATTCTTCATAAAAAGTTTTGATTACCTTGAAAACTAATAATCCCTGGAAAAAAAAATCACAAATATAATGTACAGGGTGGTCAAAAAATAAGAAAATGTGATGAAATGCTAAGATTAACATTAATTTACAATAATTTACATCATCTAAGTAACATCATCTACGAAAAAAATTTTCATCTATTTTTTCTTGTCCCAGATATGGAAACATTATTTTATTATTTGTAAAGGTATAAGATATCAAGTCACCTATGAAACAATCAGGTGTCAAAATAAACGTAAATATGACTTAAAACTTAATTGCTCGAATATGCGACTTATTAACCAAGAACAAGTAGAAATTGTACTTATTGTGGGCAAATTATTTAATTTTTTAATTTAAAAAATACCTAAATTTAATTATGTAAAAGTAAATATAAATAATTTTTTTTTGCAATAAACGGAAAATAAATTTCCGGACGATCGATTTTAACGTCCTCACCCCCCACCGTAATCGAATACTAGACCCCCTTCCCTTAAAAATTTCATGTATTCATGGACAGCCCCTAAGTAACATAATGTTCAAACTTGTTCTCCTCAAAAAATCAGTCGAGAATAGCTTTAAAAACATATTCAAAGAATTAAAGGAGAATAGTTATCATTAGTACTTTATAAGTCAAATAATATGTTAAAACCCGTATTTACCAGAAAATAAAGAAGGAAGAAAGTTTTGAGGTTTGATCGGATTTTTTCTAATTGTTCAACTGTTCAGTGTCATCAATATTTATCAGTTAAAATTATATATTTTTATAACGTTTTAAAAAAACAATACTATTTTTGTAAGTCCGCATCGTTTTGTCTGACCTTTTATTTGTTTGTATTGTATTACTTACTTGCGCATCTTCTCCATTGTCGATCTGATTGTATCTTGCAATATCCTTATACAGAGTTCTCAAAAGAATCATGGCAACCATTCCCGATAAAAACAACACAATGACCAGTGAGTTTAAAATACTAAACCATTGAATATTGGTGTAAGGCATCGACTCAAGAATATAGTCCCATCGGGAGGACCACTTAACAGAGTTGTTTTGGATAAATGTCACTGTATATGTGTAGACGATTTCGAAATTTTCAGTCTTTGCTAGTGGCTTGGAAGGAAAGCGTAGAGGTTCAGGATTTTGTAAATTGCATAAACCACTAAAAAAATATAATAATGACTTTCTGCTGTTAACTTTAGACCCGGTATTTTTTTTACAAAATAGGGGAAGGTAAACTACTTTTTGATGGAAGAATGACAGTTCTAACTATCAAAATGGTCATCTCGGTAAAGAAAATTAAATAGGAAGAGGGGTCTACATCATTTTGAAGGCACTTTCGAGTAGTGTTGTGATCGATTATTGAAATAACTGACATCGCTCGATTATTAAAAAAACCGCTCGAGTTATCTATTCAGGCGAAAACCGTCGCTCGTCACTTATTATCTTTCACTCGATACCCGAGCTTCGCTTGACGCCGACGGAATTGTACCGCTGTAGTGTGATCGAGTTAAAAAACTGCTTGTATATTCGAACAGTTTTTCGCTCAATAGGAAATACTCTAGTTATAAATTAAGGCGAAAAACGGAAAAATCCGCCTGTCACTTGATACAAGACCTTCGGTCTACGCGCCGCGCCATCCGATTGGCGACATTCGAGTTTGACGCTGAGCAGGTACACGACATACATCTTTCTTAAAGGCACATAAACGAGAAGGTGCATATAAGAAAGTATGCCAAATCCCTTAGCGGAGTTATCGCGACATGGGTTTTGTAAAATTTGTTTTAACTGGCTAGAGAAAACTTCTCAAAAATAACATAATAATAGAAAGTCTAAATAAAAATAACAAAATGGTTAACAAAATATATAGAAAAATTCGTTGGTAATCTTATAGTAAACATTTTAAAATCTAAACATGAACTTTTTATTATTAAACTCAAGAACATACATTATAGAAAATGTTAATGGAAAATAAGAAAACGTTGACAAATTTTTTGGTAACCAAAAGTAAACATTCTTAAATTTAAACAGGAACTTTTAGGTAACTATAACCATGAATTTAAAAAAAATAATCCCCTATTTTCTGACTTTGCCTGTCGCGTAACTAAGTCTACATTTTTGAAGGGCACACAGTGTGCACCTGATAATTTAAAGTGGAATAATTTGACAAGCCATTTTAAATATCTACTTATTTTATGCTTGTAGATTGAGAAAGATGTGAAGAAAGATAACTCTTGGTAATACTTTTTGTTTTAAAAAAGCACAAGAATAAACCCGAACAGTAAATACATATTTGGGTGACTTTTTGCAGTTCTTTTGTTTGGTATCGAGACACGTGGTAAAAATTCATTATTCACAAATAAATAAATTTCTGGAATTTTTTGGTGGCTACAATTTTTTAGCTAAACCTGTGCCCACCCGTAGTTACGTGCCTGCTAAACACTCTACCTGATCACATGTAAACGGCTAGGTAGCCGGTCGAGCAGTCGGTGACGTCATCGCTTGGTGAATTGGAATTTCGAGCGATTCACTCAATTATTAAAATCGCTCTAGTATCAAGTACTCGATTATTAAAATCATCGGTTTTTCCCAACACTACTTTCGAGTACTTTATGATGCCATAATATTACTTCTCTATTCGCAATGAAAACAAAATGGCGGAGTTTTAAAAATTCCATAGTTATTTGTTATTATCCTTTATGTCATTTACCATCTTAGAAACATAAATACTTGCGATACATGATTTCAAAGGGTCTATTGAGTACTTTACAATCCTAGAATATTGTCCCTATTCATACCCAAAACAAAATAGCGACTTTTTAAAAAATAATATTTACTATCTTTTTCTTTTGCTATTTTAGTTTATATCTTACAACTTATCATGAAGCAGTATCAGCCAGCTGATAAATTGACTTTCTACAAAAGATAGCATGAGAGGGGACCTTAGATATGCACTGTATGGTCTTAAAGCAAACGAAACAGAATAGATGAAAGTTATTTATGTAATACTTACGACTTTTTATGGTCAATACTCTTAGGAACAACTTTGATAGAAATAATTCTTCCACCATTGTTGCCAAACCTATTACCCCATTCTTCCTTCAATCCAGAATGGTACGTTATGGTCAAATCTACATGATTATAAATGTAATAGGCATCTTGCTGGTCTATTTCAGGCATACAAGTAGTTCTTTTATTTCTTGTGTAACACCCCATTTGGAACCCTGTACTGCAATATACCCTATTATCTTTTGTATCGAAGCAACTTGTAACGGGCATGTTATCGACTATCCAGTGATGTTTGTAATTTAGACTGATGCCTTTCCTTAGTGTTGCTAGAAGCATGTTATCTTCTTTTTTATTGCCATCATATGTCTTCCTGCAAACTTCACTACATGTAGTGTTTTTCATAAATTCAAGTTTATATGGAGATGAGCGAATTCTTTCACCAAACACAACTTGACCCAAATTTTCCACAGGAGATTGTGAGTCATCACCAGTTGAGCAGAAATCAAAGTGATTGTACTCATAAGGTATAACAGACTCTTCAGTATTTAATCTGTTAACATACAGCTTTACTTCAGACTAAAAAGAAAATTGAAATAAGTCATATGAAATTGAAATAAACATAAACAAATCAATTAGAATATTTGATTGTTTTGTTTATGCCCTGATTGTTTATGAACAAAATCAAGTATTGGCAGAAAATTATCAATAATCTAACTTTTATTATATAGCATATAAGAAAAAATTATTTTTTTTCAGTCAGTTTATTTGAGTCACCCTACAGGACAAAATATTTCATTTATAGGCCACTAGCTGCTCTTCAATTGTTCTATTAACATTTTTGGGGTATTTTAAACGGTGTACATTAAGCAGTGTACATTAAGAGGTGTACATTAAGCGTTCGCTAAATTATTATATCACAACTTAGACATTTATAGATGGGAGAATGCAGGATACAAGTCCAGCATTTCTAGAAGAATAGTTTAACGAAACCGATACATAACATAATTTATTGCAAACTACACTCCCAATGACCAACTGTTATCAACAATAAGTCCCCAGAAACCCAGATACTGAGATTTATGGGATTGGTGACTTATATGGGTGCCGAATTACGCTGACGAGGACCAAGCTGAGGAGAGAGAAGTGATTGCAACAGGGAACACTTGGCCGCGACTTGGCGTTGAACTATGAAGCGCTCGACATGATAATAGAATTATAGTTTCTCTTGAACAAGTCTATTTAAATTAGTTCTGTTAGTGTTTTGAGTAGTGTTTTCTTCTAAAGCTCGACAACACAACATTCTTTAATTTAACTGCTTTAATTTAGTTTCGGGGTATTATTCATTAGGTTTAACACTGTTTTTATCAGTAACATTGGTAGGTCTATATTATTGATGATTTATAAGAATAGTCTGGTAAGTTACCTAGCAACCTTCTACTGGCTCCAATGATGTAATAATTCACTGAACTGATATTAAAAATGGGACCTGGCATTTACTATTTGTAAGTATAGTTTAAAAACTAATACAGGACTATGAAAAACATGTTACCACCGAACATTCTTCGATTTTAGGACTAGCATTAAAAATAAGCAATTATCTTAAAAACAAATTTACCTTACAACCTTCAATTTCATCTTCTTTTTTGCAGAAGTTTACAGGAGCCAACCCAGGTAAATAAAAGCATTGCAGAGACAAAAAATTTAAAGTAAATATTCCTATTATTGTACCACACCTCATAATAACGTACTGTATTTATCTCTCTAAACAATTAATAATTCAAAAGGGGTAGATTTTTACCACGTATTTTTGGAAACGTCACCTAATACGCTGATAACGAATTCGTAGAGGCAACACGAAGTACGAAAAAGGATATACTTTAATTTAATTTCGCCTACTCGTTAATTAATCAAGTTTACTTCTCATAAGAAGAAATATTAAAAATTATAGGTTTTTAGATGAAAAATCATCCAAACACGTTCATGTTGACATATCTTGACAAAAGCCGCTTCTTCGTCGAGCTGTCAGCATGAATCATGAATTATATACCAACTAAAGAAAAGTGAATAATAGATGCCAACCCCAGAATTTGAACACAGAGAAATAATTAATTATAGGTCTCAAATTCTAATTTATTGGCGCTAGTGATAGAAGCTGTACCAGCCAAAATTCTCCTGTTAACACCATAGAAATATTATCCAGAGGAAGAACAAATAAATGTTAAAATTTCAATGAAAAAAATAATAAAATAATATAATATAATAAAATAATTCTTTTATACATATTATTTATTACGTGGAACTATAAAGAAGCCGTAGCCGTCGAAGCGTATGGCTGAACAGCTGCTAAAACAAATATTATATTTTACGAGAAACTATATTAAAGTCGTGAGTCTCCTCCACGGCGTGTGCCCGTGTAGTTGAACACCTGCTAGTACGGTAATCTGATACTTGCAAGTGTAAGTGAAATGAAAGTAAATTTAAAAATTGTCATAATTTGATTTCACATTTTAAGAATTTATTGATAAAAAGCTGAAGTGTGCAGAGGCTAGTTTCAAAAGAAGGCCATTTAATCCCATGGTCGAGCTATTTTTCTCTGCAAATGCATTAGTTCTATCTTTATAAGATCTACCTATCGTTCCTCTGTGCCTAGGTAATGTGTCATAATATAATTGTCATTTTGTGGATTTTGTGCATTTTTCTTTTTCTGCCTGCGTCGGAAATTTGCAAGTGCAAGGAAGGAGAGGCAGTTAAATAGTTAAAAAGTATTTTGAAGTTGTATATTTTCTTCATAACAATAGGAAAAGTGTAGTACCTTCAGAAGATCTCGAATTTGTTCTAAAAAGGTATTTATTATTTTATTCATGTTACTGATTGAAAAGCATTGCCGACGAGACATTTTGTTATTTGCTGATTATGGTTATTAAACAATAATCCTTTAGGTAGTAGCTTCTTTCGAGATATTTCATTTCATTTACAAGCCAATATTGAATATTTTATTATGGATATGAATTAGGAGGTTTGATTTCGCAGCTGAGAATAATTTTTTCTGGTATGTTTTATTCACGTTGGGCATTGACTGCACGAAATGTTAAAATATGAGCCAGTATCAACCTGCTTGTTGGCACCAGTTGAAATCCATAATAATAATTCTATATTGATAACTCTGTCACAGGAAATTGGGCCAAAATAACTATCAGCAAAAAATATATCTGAACTGTTTTTGATGTACCTACCTACTCCTACCAACTAGATAATTTGTATGTAACTTAAAAACTCACTTGAAACCTGAGATTCCAACGACAATTGAGGAGTGGAAGTAACATAGTGCTAATTTATCAAAATATGATTTATTCCTAAACCTTTTATGTCCAAAGGACTACATCCTATGAGAAAGGGCCAAAGTGCCCAGTCAAGTTTGGAAGGGGAAAAACAGCTATAAGTTAGCCTTCATTGTAAGTGTTACTTGACTTTACTGTTATGTTTGCCGATATCTTGAGTCAACAATTATCAAAATATGAGTTTTTCCTATAGTTTCCTGTGTAAATGATAAGTAGTAAGATAAATAATAATGTTTCTCCAACAATTAAAAAAAAAAAATTAACCAAGTTGGAACAACATTTTTTGGGTTTCTTTTTAATAAATTTAGTCATAAGATTAATGAAGAAAGTATTTTTAATACCTACCTACAAAATATTTTTTTATTAAGGTTTTAGAGCCAGTAATTGATATAGTAATTTGGGAATAAAATCCAATAATTGATAACCCAGTGATTGATATTTTTTATTAGCAAACATTAGTGATAACTTTAAAATTAAACTAAAATTAGGATTCAAACACATTAATAGATAGATGCAAGGCCATATTTAATACCTGGTCCATCAACAAATAGAAGAACGGAACTTTCGATTTGTTCCTTTTTCGAGTCAGGGCACAAATATATTTGTTATAAATTCCTAAAATGTTGATTCACACATCCATCCATTTTCGGAGGTTGCTGCCCACTGCTTTGAAATGCTGGCGGAAATGTAGGATAGTATCCTTGGCAAATTGATCTTTTAAGATCAGAAGCCAATAATCCACGCACGAAAGTATCCTTTAGTAACTAAACAGCACCGTGGGAGGAGCAAATTATCCTCTTGCTTTAGCTGTTACAAGAACAAACCCGCCCACTAAATAAACATGATTCTAGTTAACACTTTGTGTCCTTATTGCATTAATAAATCAGCTGACTTATTAATGCGCATGCCTTCCTTCAAGTTTGTTGCAAAAAGACTTGCCAACTGTAATGCAGGCATAAGAATCATCCATGAATTTCTTTTTTTTTTATAATATCCTTTATTGCCAGCAAAATTACATAAAAATGAAACAATAGCAACGTCAACAAGAGTAATTTGACCACAGTGGACCAATAATTCAGTTATATCTTAATATTCTGTATAAACAATAATATATATAAAAAGTTGAAAATATAAATTACAATTATCAGCGATAACACAATTATTTAAACTGTTAAAATGTTATATATAAAACTGACAAATATTATATTACAATTTTAAAAAATTTAATCATGACCATAAGGTACATTACATTACATATTAAAAGAAAAAACATTTACACATTAAAATTCGTGATACATTGAACGTAGTCGTTATCCTGAGAAATCAAAATTATAGTAATTTTTATTTTTTATGAATTCAATATCCCCCTTTCTAAAGGCTTTAATGTTTCTCAAGTCCTTAACAGCATCTGGCAGTAAGCGGTAGGCTCGAATGGCCATAAACAAAGGACCACCCCGGTAAAAGGAAGAAGAGTGAGCAGGCGTTCTTAACTCATTTCTGCCTGTAGTAACAATATCCAGGTCAGCAGCATATAGATCACGATTCAATGCAAAATTTCCAGGGTTTTTTCTTACTAACATCACTAGAGATAAAAAATAAAGAGAGGGAACAGTTATAATGTCTAGTTCGCGGAAGTAGTCTCTACAGGATGTCCGAGGATGCAGTCCCAATATACATCTGATTATTCTCTTTTGCGCAATAAATACCCTCATGGCATGTCCTGACGAACCCCATAACTCACAATTGATTGCACATGTGCAAAATAGTATATACGCATTCCGTGTAGGGAAATTATATTTCCCAACCTGCGAATTACAGCACAAGCACTACTTAGTTTAGAACACAATTTGTCAATGTGGTCCTCCCACAACAAACACGAATCCAATGTAATGCCCAGAAATTTCACATTGTTAGTGACAGGAATGGACCTGTGATTCAACCTTACCAGTAATGACTCCATAGTATCCCTCTTAGAGAAAACCAACAGTAACATTTTTTCATGAAATTGTTAACGTTTTTGATATTCCCTCAGAAATTTCTGGGTTTCTCCTCAAAAGTCTCTGTACCATTTCTCACCATGTCCCCTGTTGTTCTTAGTTCTGTAATTGTAATAATATGCTCAACACTATAAAAGGGTTGAACTTTAGTAATTGGATAGTGAATTTTTCCTAATTCTATTATCCACAATCCTCTTCTGGCTTCAAAATACTAGGAGAGCCCATATTACACACCCTCTGTACTTTTCCTCCAATCAAATAGTTTAAGGTGGTAAACCAGCATTTTTTTTACTGCTGCAGCAATTGATTCCTCGTTCCACATCCTGTACTGTGTACAGCCTGCAACAATTGATAGGGAATATACTGTGTTTATTTTGGAACCATCTAAAGTTAAACATTGGCAACATCGCCATTCAACCATGATTTCAATAGCACATAAGAGGATAAAAATTTGTAATTTACTAGTGATTGATAGGGTATCAATCATTAGCAAACCTAGTAGTAATTGGTACCTTGATTTTTATTGTTATAAAGTTAGGTTTCTATAAATAACTACCTATCAGAATTTTATTATTTTCTTAATTATTATCTCATTAAAAATGCTATCGAAAAATACACTTACTATATGATTTTTGTTAAAAAATTGAAAACATACACAATTCATACAAATGTCCAAATATATTATAGTTATAGGAAGAAGTAACATCCTACCCTGTTGCCAGATACTTTACCTACATAAACTTGTAGGGAATTAAAAAATAAAAGTTAGTTAGTTTCCTTAATAAACAGGCACCAAATTAAACCTATCAATCACTGGACGGGTATCAATCACTGGTCGTTTTACCTTACTTAATTAGAAAACAAAAATTGAGGACCTTTTATCTTTCATCGAGAATGTAATTTCTTCTGGTTTGTTTGAACAAACCCGAACAAACCTGTTGATGCTTCCTCATCATCTTTCTTAAAGTTTTTCACATGTTCAGAATGATGATGTCGTTTTAAATGCATTATTAAAGGTGATATCGATTTACTACTGCTTCGTTTTTAAACGATCTTTTTCCATAATTTGCAAATTGCTTTGTTTTTCTCCTATTTATGTGCTTCAAAAAAACTCAACTCTTCACTTATTTGTGTAAAGATTGGAAAAAGCGGTCGAGGCAGATGCTCGTCACAGGAAAAGCATCGGCTCGGCAAAATAGTTATCATTGAACCTTATGGATTTTGCGGGGAAATTCATACTATGCACGCAAGGTCTTGGCAAGCGAGGGCCCCGCCAAATTCATAAGATTCAGGGATAACATATTTTGCCGAACCGGTACCTTGCCTGGGCCGAGCACGTGCCTTGCAAGACATTGAGAATCGGCCTTTACTCCTAAACGTATCGATAAATTTTTAATTTCGTCACATCCCTACGACTGATTTCGGTTCTGGACGGTCGTCATTGATTTACGTTAGTTGGCAACCAAACCGGCACCAATACCGATGGGGTTGCCTATATGACGGCGACAACATTATGCGCAAGACAAGCGACAAGCAACTTACCGGTAAACCGTGCGCACCAATTAAAGTTTTTCACTCAGAAAATTTTACTTTTTACTGCGCACCTCAAGTTCCGTATCCATAGTTATATGTCGGTGGTATTTTTAAAGGCTACTTCATCTTTGTGGTACTGTTTGGAGAAAAAGGCATTGCACTTTCTCATCGAAAATTTAATTTTTTTGTTTGACCGAGAAACTCGTTATACCTCTTTTATCTACGTCGTCTAGGTTTTCAATAATAAATTAAACATTACATTTTTATTTAGATGGTTCGAAAGACAACACGGTCCAGCGTTAAGGCGGCGGAGAAAGCAAAAACCGAATCTCCGAGACGAACTCGCACCAGAGCCACTAATCAACGTGAAAGATCGGGTTCAATAAGTGGTGAATCCGAGGACGATATACCTCTAAATATAATTAGGAAACTTTCACCCAGTCACGCCGATAAAGGTTCTTCTGGAAATGAGTCTGACACAGATTCCAAAAAGCCGCTTAAAAAGAGAAGTCGATCTAAAGCGATAAAAGAGGAAACTCAACCGCCCACGACTCATAAATCGCGTTGGGATAAACAACATAAGTCGCCGCAAAATGAAACCATTCAGCAGGATAACGACGAAGAGGTAAAAGAAGATCAGAATTTCAAAGGTAAGTCTAAAAATAAAAGTAACTCAAATAATGAAAATGTTGTTAATCCCGAAACTGAGAATGAAAATGTGCAGGTGACAGATGAGTCACCAAACGATGCAAAAGATGTCGACCATGGGCCACAAGCCAAAAATGGAGAGGAAAATAAAGTTATTGTTGTTAATTCACCTAACGCTAATGATCCTGAAAAAACTGCTGACCAACAACCTTCTGAAGAACCTTCTGAGCAAAGCGCTGAAGCGGTCGTAATACAGGATAACCCACCAAATATAATCCAGGATAACCCACCAGACATAATCCAGGATAACCCACCAGATATAATCCAGGAAAGGGTCTCAAGGAGCCCGAGTAAAGAAAAGACTGAATCTTCAAGTAATCACAAACATTCAGACAGAAGAGCATCGGGAGAGTCTCCTGAAAGATCAAAAGCGTCTGATAAAGAGCATAGTGACAAGAAAGAAAGAAGATCAAGAGAGAGGCGCTCTTCCGAACGGTCTTCTAAAGAGTCTAGCGATCAAAAATCTGATGAGAAACATAGTGAAAGGAGTGAGGACTCAAAAAAAATTAGGCTTAAGAGACCACCCACAGATAAGCGAATTTCTGAAAGTGAAGATAAAGAAGGCAAGAAAGAAGGAAATGGTATCAAAAAGAAAATAACTTTAAAGCGACTTGAGCACAAGCAACCTTCAATCGAAGAATCAAAGACAGTCGAAAATCATGGATCATCACCTAAAGAACAGCCTCAAACAGAAGAATGGGGTTCCTCCTATGAACATAATAATGACCATAAGGACATTCAAGAAAAGAATGAAGGAAAGAGCGAAGAAAAACCTACTAGGAAAAGGATAACATTAAAAAGATCAACAGTTGATGACAAGAAAAGATCAACTACACCTGAGAAGATGGAAAGCGTTATTGGAAGAAGCATCTCGCTCCAGGAGGGTCACGATCACAGAAGACAATCTACTGGTGGAAGTACTACTCCTGAAATAAAGAGAAGACGCAGCTCCAGATCCACAAGTGAAAGTGAGGGTAAGTATTCTTTACTTCCATTAATTATACTTTTAAGAATAAATCGGTGTGAATTGATTGCAAAGTTTATCATTACAGTTTGCACTTAACTGCTTTTTTTTATTTACGTGGTTTCTCTAAAAGTTTATATTATACATACAAGGTTTTATGGCAATAACTTAGTAGATTTAAACCACATATACAGTAGGGTGGAACGAAAATTAACGAAAATAAAAAAAATTAAATAGCGTTGTATCATAGCTAAAAAAATATGCTTTTTACTATTAAAAACAAGTATACGAAAAATGAAACTGGTGTCTTTATATCTTGACGTTCCTCAAAGGGAGGCCTTATTTAATAAAATAAGAAATTTTAGTCTCTTAACCAATTTTTATATATTTTTTATTTTTGTGACATAAATCATGACATACTTTTTAGTATACTGCTTAAGGTTGTAGGAACCTACCTTTTAAATTTCAAAGCAATATTTTAACATTTTGAGGCTCCTCAAATGCTGCAAATTGGAACAAAAATACAGTTTTATTTAAATTATAATTTTATTAACTTATAAAGTTCAAAATAATAAAAAAGAAACCAATAACTCTAAAATGATCTAATAACATTACTCATTTCTATATTTAAAGTAATCAGTTTTTTTTTTTCAAAACATGGCAATATATGTCTTGACTGCACCCTATTTTTAATAAATCCATGGCATTTTCCTTTGAAATTACACCCGTATCTTCCAAAACAGCATTAACTATTATAGCTGCTGCACGATCTGACACCCCCGTTCTATCACAGGCAAGCGCCACAGATGGGAATTTTACTCTCATTTGTGATAAACTTTTCTTCTTTGGTTCAATTTCTTCTAAAAAATAAAACAAAACTATATTAGTTTTATTTATTTTTTGCCGAGATTTAATGCAGACTGATTAAGAAAAAGGATAAACTAAACTTACCTAAGCCATCATCTGAACCTTGATCTGACCTTTCATCGGGAATAGCGTCTTCCTCCAGATTTCTTTTTGGTAAGGTCGTCGTTTTTAATTTTGTTTCACCTGAACAAGAACACTATTAACAAATGTTAAAAATAAAGTTTAGGTAAACTTACGTAGAGATTTAGCAACACTACTATCGGATTCAACGTCTTCCTCTTTACCGTCTTCACTACTAGAACTACATGCTAACATTTTCTCCTGCATATCTAAGTAACTACAGCTAGGATTTGGGTCTTCTTCTTTAAATAAATAAGTTTTCCTGGCCTCATTCTTTGCAATTTTTTTACTAACTTTTATGTCTAGTTTTCCTATAGCCATGACTTTTACTTCTTTGGTCGGCTAGAAAGGCTTGTTCTCTTATGGGTACTTTTTTCACACTTGCATGTTTGAAACTCACATTTGCAAGCAGCTATATCAAATAACTTAGAGGCTTTTTCTTGAAATGACTCTAATTTTAGTTGAATTGTTTGAGTATCCATTCTGTTTTTCAAATTTCTCTGAATAAGTTTGTAACGTTTATGAAACTTTTTTATTTTGTCCCATATTCGATTTTTAGTCACTACAGGAATTGAAGCTTTAAGCCAAATTTCTTCAATTTTTGGCACAACTTGTTTTAAAATGTCACAAACGGAAGGATCCTTTCCGTCACATTTTTGCTTTAAGTCATGTTCCACAAACAAGTAATGGCACATAACATCGTTAAATGTTGGCAAAACTCTACCACTTAATAATTTTGGGTATCCAAAAACAATACACTTTTCTTTACTTCTAGTTGCCATTATTATTTTTTACACCGGGGCGACACCGACGGTAATATTTGTGAGGTTCATACACAACACAACTAAGCTGTAATAAATAAGCGGTAAATAAACAATACATACATACATACATCCCTTCCATGATACAATAAACTAAAGGTAGGATATCTAACCGTCCCAATTTCGTCTGCCGTGCGCATGGTGAGTAAGTTTTAAATCTCTTATGGAAGTTTACATTGCTGTCATCGTTTTTAACTCTTTTTTGAATGTATTAAAACGTTTTAAGCATGTAATGATATATGAAATGAAAGAATAATATATGACGAGTATTTACGTATATCAATTTCATAGAAATATAACACACAAATACCACTAAAAAAAGAAAAGATATCAGAGAAATTTTTCGCGGCCATTTGAGCCGGCGACAATAGCCGAAGCATGCCGAAAGCTGCTCGCCGACCACTGCTGGTTTTGAAACAGTGTTGCCAGACTTTTACAATTGTAATAGATCCACTACTATTTAACATTCTTGTTGTGTGGCTCCCCATATGAAGTTTATGTTCAATCTGGAGGTGGTCCCCCATCTAATAGGAAAGTAACGACCTTTTTTTCGTACTATTATTACTCTGACGCCGTTTTAATTAAAAGTTTTTACGTTTAGTGGTATGTGAAATGAAAGAATAATATCATGGTATTTAGGAATATTTATTTCATGAACATACAACAAAGATTAAAGCTAAAATACGACCTAATTATCTTTCCGCTTACACAACTGTATCCATTTTAATTGTTTGTTTTTATCTTTAGGAAAGCGGAAAAACCGTATTATATTTCTATTAAATGTCTTTGCCTGGTTATCCATATCACAACCGAACATAGCGCACCTCATTTTATGAAAATTAAGATATTTTTTTTAATAAACACAAGACTATAAGAAAACGTTCTGGTAAACTTACAAAATGTCCACCAAAAACTACAGCACATGCAGCAGTGTTGCCAGACATCCGTTATCGAAAGAAATAGAGTGCCGGTTCGAAACCTAATAGGAATAGTAAAAAACGGGTCAGAGTAAAAAGAGTACGAAAAAAGGGTCGTTACTTTCCTATTAGATGAAATTTATGTTCAATCTGGAGGTGGTCCCTCCAGATTGAACATAAATTTCATATGGGGAGCCACACAACAAGAATGTTAAAATACTAGTGGATCTATTACAATTGTAAAAGTTTGGCAACACTGTTTCAAAACCAGCAGTGGTCGGCGAGCAGCTTTCGGCATGCTTCGGCTATTGTCGCCGGCTCAAATGGCCGCGAAAAATTTCTCCGATATCTTTTCTTTTTTTAGTGGTATTTGTGTGTTATGTTTCTATGAAATTGATATACGTAAATACTCGTCATATATTATTCTTTCATTTCATATACCATTACATGCATAAAACGTTTTAATACATTCAAAAAAGAGTTAAAAACGATGACAGCAATGTAAACCTTCATAAGAGATTTAAAACTTACTCGCCAAGCCACGTGATCATCGGCGTGCAATCATACCTATAGTTACTTATACCATGCATCCCTTCCGACACTCGAACTAGTTAATACTAGTTATGACATGCGCGGTGGTCCCGCTACCAGTGCCGGGTCATTTTAGGATTTAGCACGTAAAATTGCAAACTTTAATATGTTTGAGGAACCAAAAGTCGTGGTAATACAAAAAAAATATTTTAATATGTTATTTGAAGTAACAACATGTATCTATTTTCCGCTATGGCAGCTTTAAAAGTATATTTTTTATCCAATATTTTTATTATGGCAATATTAATATCTGTCAGGCAACTTTTGACACTTTTTTTTGTTTACTAATGCGCATATTTTAACAACTATGGCACACTACTTGGAGTTAAAAAGTTTTTTCGTTCCACCCTAATATACGGTATGTCCACGGATGGGGTTTACAAGAGGACAAATGGACTAAAAATTGAAAGATACGAAAAAAGTCACTCTTAATAAACGTTTTTACTTGAATAATGAATAGGTGATACTTGTTGTCAATGTCTTTATTTAATGAAGTAATTATAATAATAATAATAATACGAACATTTTTATTAACATGAAAAGAATACGATAACGATTTCATAATTCAAAAACTCCACCCCCCATACTCGACACATTTTTCTAATCGCTTTCTCAAATAAGTGAAAGAATTTCTGATTTCTTCCTTAGATATCGATTGGACAGCCTGGATAATTCTGCCCTTCAGCACTTCAATATCATTTGGTATTGCGGTTGCAAAAACAATTTGTTTTAAACGGCCCCATAAAAACATATCGGCCAAGGTTAAGTCGGGACTTCTTGGTGGCCACAAAACTGGGCCATTCCTGCCAATCCACCTTGGACCAAATCTGCGGTCGAGGCATTCTCTAACCTCACGAGCGAAATGGGCTGGACAACCATCTTGCTGAAAATACATATTTTGTCGAAAATTTAAAGGTAGATTTTCGCGTTCATCATTGAAAAATGTATCCAGCATTTCTAAATATGATAATCTATTGCACGTGTTATCAAAAAAATATCGCCCTATAATGCCATGGATGAATATCGCACACCACACGTTCACTTTTGTGAAATATTGTCTTCTCGTCATAATTCTGAATTCGGAATTTTCTAAAGACCAGTACCTAACGTGCTGGGTTGCAACGGTTCCATTTGTTGAAAATGTACTTTCATCAGAAAACATGATACATTTATAAAAATCAACATTTCCACTTAAAATTTTGTCTCCTATCCACAGGCAAAAATCAAGTCGTTTCGCGTCGTCTCTCCAATCCTCTTCCAATCTTTGATTAAAGTGCCGTTTATACTTATACAATTTATTTGCTTTAAGGATCTTCTGAATTTGACTTTTTTTCACAACTTCCAACTGAGTAACACGATTTCTAAGGGACGTCGTAGGATTTTCTTCAACAGAATGAAGAACTAAGACTGTAGCAGCATCATCATGATCGTATTTCTTCTTCTTTTTTTTTTGAGGTCCGAAACCGAACCAGTTCTCTTTAACTTTTTTATTAACTTGCAGATTGCCATCCTAGTTATTGGGATTCCTACAAATTTCTCGGTAAATTGTTCCATGACGTAGCGGTATGAAACTTGACCATCATAACATTGTATTATAAAAACTCTTCGTTCGGTAGATAGCATTTCTACTTAAATAATAACTTCATTAAATAAAGACATTGACAACAGTACCTATCACCTTAAGTGTCATTATTATTTTAACTAGGTCCAGTCAGAGGTGTACCAGAGAATACTTTTTGGAAAATAATTTTTACATAGGTAAACCTTTTAATGAATTGTTCTACTTCGGTTTGTTGTGTAGAAAACACATTCATTAAGAGTGACTTTTTTTCGTATCTTTCAAAATAACGTATGTTTACTCTTAAGCAAAATAACATTTTTACAAGTAAACATTCGACAGGACCGGATTTCAATTTTTTTAATGTAAATTTCACTGGTTAGGAAAAATATTGCAATCAAAATTTCGATTAGTTCGAATTAAGACGGCGTTCCATGCATACGATTTCTGACGATATGATGATCCGACGGTGCCCTGATCGGTGTAAACTTTTGGTCCCAAATTGCGTCCGAATATTTGTAACAATCGACATGATGAGCTTTATTTATTAACTTTCATCCGACTTCGTATGTTTCTTAACCTCACTTTTTTCTAAACCAAAAATTAAGAATGAATGACTATATTGACTATTTTGGGAATTATTATCAGCTAGCAACGCACCAAATTAAAAATACATTAATTTTAAGGTTAGGTAGTGGCCACATATATATTATATTGTATATGAGTGACGCTCTCTTATTTTCTTACAAGCTTTTTAGTGAAATTCGGTTCGGAAGATCGGATAATGTGATAAGCAAAATATTTTCGTATATATGTAACATACTTGAAATACTTTATACCTGGTATTAATCCACGAATTTTGTAAAAACACCATGCACTTGTGTCCTTTCATCTTAAACAAAACAAGCCACCAACCTATCAAACAGCGAATCACCACAAATTAAAATCTCCTTCACAAAAATTGTTGTTAGGTAATGAAAAATTATAAGCACTAATATACCGTCAACAATGGGGATGAACCACTTTTTATTCTGTAATTTGAAAAAGCATCCAGAACAAAAGATGGCCGAATAACAACAAACAAATTATGTCGGGCCGGCTCTAACGCGATCGATAAAATCTCCACCCTACTGCGCAAACTCAATAGTACCACGCCATCTCCCATAGTGGAGACACTCTTTGTATTTTGGAACGTTCATATTGGCAATATAATGGTTATATATATGTGATTTAAACCCGCGAATCCTGCGATGAAGATAAATAACCATAAATGGCGCCTTGAATTAATAAGAAAGATAAGCCGCTGTTGTCATATTTACACGTTAAGTCTATAATTTTCAGACTTTTTAACAATTTTTTCCACAATTTGAAATTACCGCGAATACTGTATGTTTTGCAACATAACCAATAGTAATGTCACAAATTTGAAATCAAAACATTTATTATTATAAATTATTTCAATACAGAAGCGATTTAAATCAAGCCAACCCTGACTCTATCACTTGCAAAAAGTCATCAAAGTCGGTTTTTGCTAGAAAAAATGTCTACAGGGAATTTCCAGTTCCTTTTACTGATGCATCATCCTGTACGGAGAACTTTTATTTAATACAGATTTTATTTTTGTTTCCAGAGAAACCGCAAATTCCAAAAAAACCTACCAAAGTAGTGAAACTCAATAGAGGTTTACCGCAAGAGCCGCAGGAACCGCTGCCACCGGGAGAAGAAACTGTTAAAAAATACAAATGGGGCAATTCTAACGCATCTTACTCGGAAATAGAAACTCTTAATTTGGGAACCCTGAAACAAGTTTGTCCAGCTATAGAATTTTTAAAGGAAGATGAGGTTAATTTGGAAGTAGCCGTTAAAGAAACTAAGATTCCTCATAAAGAACGTCGTAAAACATTTACCGAGCTAGAAGAGGAAGAAATGGAAAAGATCGAAGCCGAACTTAACGCGGAGCCGGAAGTAATCGAAATAAAGGACAATATTATCGCGATGAACAGAAAAATCAGTATCGTGGAGGATACGGCTAGTAAGTTGAAACCTCCCCCGAGTCCCCCGCGAAACCCTGTTTCCGCGGTGCTGTTTATAACCAATTTAGTTCGGCCTTTTACGGTAAAACAACTGAAGGAGCTGCTGGAGAGGACAGGAAAAATTCGAGAAGACGGATTTTGGACGGACAGGATCAAGTCGAAATGCTATGTTTATTATGTCAAGGCAGAGTAAGTAGTTATAGTACAATATTAATCAGATATCTCAATACACACTTTGTGATAAATCGTAGCAATTTGTAACTGTCCGGTTAAATCAAAGAATAATGGCACCTCCACAGAGTTTGTTCTCTACTCTAAATACAACAATTTGATTTTTCTTTAACTTACTTTAATTAAAATAACTTTAACCCTAGAAAATATCGTGTCGAAAGGATCCAACATCAATGAAAACACAAACTTATGATAAACTCAAAAATTAAACATTTTCTGTTCCATAGCAACTACATCTCTAAATTGTATTTGTTTTCTCATGGGTTACTTTAAAAAAAAAACTTTGTTTGCAAATTAATAATAATTGAGCAGAGTACACTAAACAATTTGAATGCAAAAATCTCCGAAACGGAAGCTCTGGGCGACCTGACCTTAGTATACCTTTTTTACGTGATAAATATGAGAAAAGCATTATTTTCATTAAAAACTTAAATACACTGAGGCACAAAAAAGTTATGACCTAATAAATGTGCAAATAATGCCGCAGACAGCGCCCCCTACATTGTACATTAAAATTTCATAAAAAAAAATACAATTTCTCGTCCTAAAGTAAACATAATTGCCAAATTTTGTAAAAGAACGTTAGTTTCTCACAGAGTTATTTGAGAAAAAGAAAAATTAAGTTTTAACTTTAACACCCTGTATCTGAGTTAATATCAACTTTTGGATATAGGTAAGTTTAATTAAATCCTAATATTTTTCCGTAAGGAGTCTGTGGTTTTTCCATGTACCATTAATTAGCGGATACCCTGTATAATTTAAGAGGATGCCTGATTGGATCTTCCCTTGCCGTTAGAACAATATGTCGAGCGTCCGCCCGTAATCGGTACGCCGACGGAAACAACGATAATCGGAAGATAGATACCGAACGTGATCGGGGTCTAGACTTCAATTTTTAGCTCTGAAAAACGAGTTTTCTCTTTCTATAACAACGATGAATTATTTTAAAAGTATTGTTGAACAAAAGATGTCTAAATTTTATTTTTAATTGGCGGAATCCATAATTTCTTTCTACATAGGACAATAAATAAAATTAAATCAAAAAATATATACTATCCTCCAATTTTAGTTGAATTAGAAAGTTTTTTTTCCTTGGACATTTTTTTCCTAAAACTGAAATAAACTCGTTTATATATACTCTGGAATCTACTTAAGTGCCTCGGATGATTATTAATCATTTTCAATTGGTAACTGACAGCTTCATACATTTCTTTAGCATTTCACTATTTTTCAATGCCGTCATATTCAGTGAGGATTAACTGAACTTAAGATCCACAGCCAAATCGCCATGTGAAAATATTAAAATGGCAATATTTCGAAAACTACAAATTTTCGGAATAGACAACCTTACACAAACTTAGCTTTATTTTTAATGCTAAATAGGAAATAATTATAAAATTATAATCATCGTAATCATAATTTATTCATGTCAAATCATACATATAGTAATTTACAGACGTCATGTTTAAGAAAATATAAAAAGTAGTTTTCCTTTAAAAATTCCAAAATATATAAAATACTAGAGAGACATTACAAATTGAAATTTAAAAATTCTGTTGTGCTGAAAAATGCATTCTTAGCAAGGATGCAACGAACTTTCCATTAATTGTTATATTGGACATTGACAAGTTGTGGGTTTCCATTTGAAAATGTAGATTTTTTGCAGTTTTCTCAATTTAATTTGTAATCATATTGTTTGAACACCTTATGTCAATAGTTATCAAAATATTATAAAAAATCTATTGAAGCAGGTCCTTTTCAACAGAGAATCCAACCCAAATTAAATAATAAAGGCTTCCTTATAGAAAAAATTAATAATTATTTTAACCCGAACAAACCTGCTTATACTTAGGTATAGGACATGATACTCAAGATCTGCCTAGAATCCTGCGTAAAATCCATAAATTTAATAATGTGGATGTTCCATTTAAAATAAACAAGTTGACACCGACTTCCGCATTAACCGGAAGTGTCACCATATTTTAGTCGAGTTGCAACATTAGCATACTCTCCAATTGTCAAAATTTTCTTATGTATAGTTTCCCATATATAGATCGGAATTAGTTCCCGGTGGGAGGGGGACACCCTGTATAAAAACATTTGTTTACGCCTTCGCTATGCGTATTAGCATGCTCTGTAGTGCCGAAACTATTCGTAGATAAATAGAATTTGTTTCGTTTTTTCCTTTGTCAAACTCATCCTTGGACGCGTTTCGCTGAGCTATACTACATCATATTAAAATCCCGGTGGTCAGTTTTTATAAATAAAATTTATTTGTTCTGTTTGCCTAGGGCCAAATTCGTCAGAATTAGTATTTCTGCATACTATTTCAACAAACTATTTATGTTGTATTATTTTAATATAACATTTTAACAGGGAAGCAGAAGCTACAAGGAATGCCCTTCACGGAGTCAACTGGCCTATCGGAAATGGAAAGAAGCTCATCATCGACTACGCGACAGTGGAAGATTTAGAGAATGCTAAGAATCCTCCAATTCCGATTAAGAGAGAAAAATCTCCAGAAAAAGAGAATAAGGTAAGCGGGTTAAGCTACGGTTTGTTAGGACGGTGCGCGACGCAAAGCAGATAGTCAGTTGTGCGCCGCTCAAGTTCGTTGAAATCTTTCAAGTATTAAAACGCATAACTGGTTTGTTAGAAGCCGCTCAAGTAAACTCACAAGGAACATAAGAGAATGCACGTCGACGTGTCATTCACGCATCATTTAGGTAATGGTCAATAGAATAATATTCCTTCTGAATTAAGAATGTTTCAAGAAGGGTCCTAAATTTAATATCACTTTGCACCTGCCTCAAAGTTGAAAGCAGGGCATTGTAAACCTTCATGCACCCAATAAATGGACTCTTACCGTAGAGGGCTGTATGGTGCATGGGAACATGCAGTTCATCTCTACCTATATACAAAGATGGAACAGTCATGATATTCAGCTGTCTAAACTTACCCCTACAAAACTCATTGAACCCTATCAAAGTATTAATCTAATGATTTTTTTTTGGGCTACGAAAACTTTATGTGAGTTAAGCACTTATGCACGATACCAAAATATTGTGCTATATGATATTATAAACTGGACACATGCATGATAAAACATCAAGATGCTGTTTAAACCTATCTGGCCTCTTAATTATTTAATTAGGCCAGAAACTATGCAAGAAGTGTCATCCGCAAACTGGTATAGAGTTAATTTTTTTATGCAGCGCATTAACAAATATTAAAAAAAGTATTGGGCCCAGAATAGAATCCTGAGGAACACCGACAGTCACATTCCTCGCCTTCCACCTCCAGCTGAATTCATTGACATAACAAATCTCCTATCACTCAAATATGAACGGAATAATTTGGAGTTCCACGAACACCGAAATACTAAGTTTAGCAAGCAGCAGTTCATGGTTAATAAGATCAAATGCCTTGCTAAGATCAAAATAAATACCGCCCACCGTTCTTTTTCTATCCCTTTGCTCCAATATATGATCCAGCGATTGAAATATTGCAGTAATTGTTGATCGTTTGGGTATAAATCCATGTTGACCAACATGAAAAAGATTGTTATTCATAAAGTAATTTAATATATAACTTTTTCAAAAAATTTTGAAAAGACTGGTATCATGAGATAGGTCTTCGTCCCCTTCGTCTTCGTCCCCTTCGTCTTCCTCAAGTAGGATAGCTAGTAAACAATCGTAATTTTTTGTCATTTTTTATTAGAGCAATTAAGATAAAATATAATAAAAATTTGAGTGTCTGTATCAAGTCACAGATATGACTTGATTTTAATTTTAAAAAAAACACGCTCTCTTTAAAACCAGGTAGGTCAACGTGACAGAATCTGCTGTCCACCTATGTTGTCTTTGGCGTACAGTTCTAAAAAACTGTAACTTTAATCTAATCTTTTTCGTTAACAGCAACAAACTTCATTTTTGACATTTGTCACATATTTAACTTAATGGTTAGATATTGCAACAGATTATAAACTTACTCTCTAAACCCTTACCTAAAGTAGTGTCATCTTGTGACACTAATTAACTTATTTTGTTATATTAGTTACATTACGGTTTTTACTTGTAGAAGCCAGTAATTATTGAGGATGATAAAGATGATAAGAAGGCTATCAGGACTGTGAAGAGAGAATGGGACTTGGACAAGGAAGATGAACAACGTCGCCGGCGATCGCGAACCAGGAGCAGGGAGCGTCAAAGAAAGCATTCGCGAAGGTCGTTTACACCTGAAGGTGAGTGATGCTTTGTTTAAATCAAATATAAAAATATATAGTTGTATCATGTTAGGGGGTTAGAAGCAAGAGCCCCCCACCAGGATCCAACTAAAATAATTACTTTAATAATCATTAAATTAGGGGAGGGGGAAATTTTTTACATAAATGCTAATAAGTAGTTTATTAATCGAGCTACGGGGATCAGGCCAGATTCAATTTGTTCATTTTTTTTATCAGCTACGAGGTAGGATTGGCGAAAAATTTTTATTTTCCCAAATGCGCGCTGGACAAGAAATGGCCATCTCCGAACATACTTTAGACATTATGTTCGATTTTGGTATGTGTTAATAGGATATGGAACCTCAAATTTTAGTTAGAAAAGTTATTCAATTGTTCCACCAGTGGCGTCGCTGCAAACGTGTCCTTTGATATTTTTTACAAAAAAGATTGTACGCCACTGATATTTTTCCATATGGATATTTTTTCTGATTGGCCTGTTCAATTCTCCATGAAAACGGTTTCTTGGGTTTTTCTCGCCAGACGGGCCGATATTTGATGAATGTACCCACCCAGTTGGGTAGTGATACAATAGTTAGTGTATTGTGTTAAATTGTGTTTTATAAATAAATGGTGCATTTAATTTTTTTTTCTAATTGTAGGTTGCTTTCTTAAGAGTATCACTGCCTTTGTTGACTAAAAAAGTAACTTTAATATTATACCAGGTGTTATAAAACTATATCAAAACACACTGTGGTGTTTGAATTTTCGTAAACAGTTTTATAGCACCCTGTATAATACTAAAGTTACTGTTTTTACCATAACAATAAAGCCAAGAAAGTACCTACAATTAAAAAAAAATAAAACGACCAACAATTTTCGAACATACATAACATCCATGGTATAAATGACTAACAGGTAAGATTCCACGCCGATGAGGCTCGGCTTGTGACGTCACCAGGCGAGTAATTTTTAAATCTCTTATGGAGATTTGTATTGCTGTCGACGTTTTTAACTCTCTTTTAAAGGTATTAAAAGGTTTTACGCATTTAATGGTATGTGAAATGAAAGAATAGTATAATGGTATTTAGGTATATTTATTTCATCAACATACAACAACGAGTAATGAAAATACGACCTAGTTATAAACAAATTAAACTATTTTTTAAATAGTCCATCTCTCAGTGGAGTGAAATTTATGAAGAGTTAAAGAAACTCATAGTCTGCTTCAGTAGTTAAATAAACAATACTTTAATTTCCATACATATACCCTCATCAGCTTCTGTGGAAAATACTTAAGAAGTAAATGATAACAAAATAAATAAAACCGTATCCATTATATTTTTTTTGTTTTTATCCTTAGGAACGCGGAAACACTTTATATTTCTATCAAATTTCTTTGCCTGGTTATCCATATCACAACCGAACATAGCGCACCTCATTTTATCAAAATTCAGATGTTTATTTTAATAAACACAAACAACTAAATAAGAAAAAATTCTAGTGAACTTTCAAATTTGGAAAACTGCGGCAAACGGCACTGCGTGGCGACCAGTGTTGCCAGAAATCTTTGATCAAAAGTAATAGGTTTTGACGGTTCGAAACCTAATAGAATAATAAAAAATGTTGTAAAGTAACTTTCCTATGATATGGGGGCCACCTCCAGATTGAACATAAATTTTATACAGGGAGCCCCTCAACAAGAATGAACAAAAATTGTTAAAATGATATATTACAATAATTGTAAAAGACTGACAACGCTGGTGGCAACGAGCAGGTGTCGCCGAGTAGCTTTATCGGAATATTTTCTTATTTTAGTGGTATTTTAGCTGTAATGTGTGTTCTATTTCTATGAAATTAATATACGTAAATACTTGTCATATATAAATTCTTCATTTCACATACCATTAAATGCGTTAAACCTTTTAATACCTTTAAAATAGAGTTAAAAACGCTAACACCGTATAAATCTCGATAAGAGATTTTAAAATCACTCGCCTCGGGACGTCACTGTCGATCATTTTCTACCATTACACAAAAAGTGTGGGTAGTAGGTAGACTACAACTTTCAGCTCCATCTCGTAGTAGTCCCATACAATTTGAACAGAAACACGCCTGGGCTTTACGTATTGTAACAACACAGAAGTCTACTTTGGTTATTAGACAAAATACGGCCCATAGCCCGGAAAATAGCTGTTTAGCATTATTTGTATTAAGAAATAATTTTCCTTGCATTTTTATAATACCCACATTTTTACTTTTATTACAGATTATCATAGTAAAAAAAGGAAACATGAAGAACCACCTCCACAAAAAGCTATGGACGACTTATTTTTGAAAACCAAAGCGACACCAAGCATATATTGGCAACCCCTTTCTCCTGAAGAGGTAATTTTAAATTACAACCACAAGAGAAAAGCGATCTAAGTCCAAAAAAATCAAAATTGAGATTACGCCGTCATTTAATAGACATGTAAGTTTGCTGTGCTCAAAAACACCCTTATAACCAATGTTAATAGCAATTATTTTAGATTATTCTTTTAGACGGCATTTTGTGTCTCATTCTGTATAAGAACATTTTACAAAAAATTTTACTACCAATATTTTTTTTTTTGAAAATCAGTGCACTGCTTTCCGAAATATGGTATACTAAATCCAACCAAAGAACACAAATATCACGTGATCTATCAAAGTCAGAATGTTTGTGCAGAGTTGCATTATGGGTCGACCGGAACTTTGTTAAATTTTTGAAAATGTATAACCTGCAAAATTGTTGGATTATGTAACTTTTATGCATTTTTATAAAAATAAGAACACACATGCAAGTATGTAAAAACTAATGAAAATTTAAGTCACGGACAAACGACTTTTACGTCGGAACAAACCTGTCTAAATACCGCTCCTATAGGGCACATAATGTGATCTTCTCTATAGTATTATCTAAAAATTATCCAAATGTAACTTAGATCGTTTTTCCATGTATGAATAATATATGAAAAATTAGCTTATAATTGCGAGTGAAACCGATATTCAAGTCAATTTTCTAGGGATTAATGATTAATGATTTTATTTTTTTAAAGTTGCTGTTTGTGTTGTGGTGTTTATTTTATTTTAAGGTACGATGATGTACAATTGGGCGAAACATGTAATTTACAATGTGTCCACGGATAGAGTTCGCAAGAGGAAAAACTTTTTTATTTGTAGATTTAGAAGAAAAAGTCATTCTTCATAAAAACGTCTGCTTGTGTCGAAACTACAATTTCTGATACCAAATTTACGATTACTATACATGGTTAGTCAGAAATAACATTTTCAGTTTTTTCAATATTGATTTTTTTTTTCAAATTTTATGAAAATATTTTCAAACCCGTGATTTATTCACCAATTGTGCAAAAAACCTAATAAACTTTTTTTCAAAGTGGTAAATTTCACAGCTAATAATAAACTATCAAGTAGCCTGTTCTAAATAAATGAAATGTTTAGTTTCTTTGTATGTTTCAAATTGTTGACAGTTGTGTCATACTTTTCTCATAAATCTGCATAATAGTGAAAACAGAAAATGCTTACGTTAGAACAAAGAATTTATATTGTCCGAAGTTTTGGTTTAGGACATGAAAAAAGCTATATGGCAGTTCTCCGACAATTCCATGAGATATGGCCTGATGTTCCTCTCACGGACGTGGGATTAAAAAAAAAATTGTAATGAAATTCATGAGAACTGGTAGTGTTTTGAATAAAAAAAGAGAGAAGAAAAAGTATGATGAAGATGATGCTGTAACTTTAATGATAATGGATTTGGTTAGAAATTTTCCCAAGCTGTTTTTAAGAAAAAGATTTTCTCAAATTGGTAATGTTAGTAAATCTCTAGTAGAAGAGATATTAAAATTCAATAAAATTCGTCCGTACAAACCTAAATTTATTCATTTTCTGGAAGAGAATGACGACATGAAGCGTTTGGATTTTTGTTTGTGGATAGGGGAAAATATCCTTAGACAAAGAAGTTTTGTTAATAATATTATTTTCTCGGACGAGGGCACTTAAGTTCGCAAGACTGTCGCTATTGGAGCCGTGACAACCCTAATTTTCGTATTCGCTCTAGAAGACAGTATTCAAAAAATGTTAACGTGTGGTGTGCTATTTCTTACAATGGAATAATTGGACCATATTTTATTGAAAACAATTTAAATCAACACACTTATTGGCATCTTCTGAACACTTTTTTTATGATCATTTGCAAGATGTACCTTTAGCTGATAGAATAAAATTACACTTTCAACAAGACGTCCCGCTCATTCCACGATAATTGTTCGTGATTGGCTAAATCATCAGTTTGGGAATAAATGGATTGGAGGGTATGGTCCAAATGAGTGGCCACCTAGGAGTCCCGATCTCACAATTATGCCCTTTCATTTGTGGGGATATCTGAAGTAACGTGTGTATAAAACCAATTACAATAATAACTTGGATCTCTTGAAAAAAGAAATAAGAGAAGTAATTGTAAATATCCCAATACAGCAAATTAAGAACTGTTATCGGAAATTCAGATATCCAGTTGAACTATGCGCTGAACTAGGTGGTACCACGTTTGAATAGAACTTTATTTATTTTAATATTTTATAATTTATAATTGAATGAATTAAAGAAATATGACATGTAATAATAAAAATACAAATAAAAATAGTTTTCTTACAACAAAATCGTTATTCGGCCAGATATAATATTATATTTTAATAAGAAAGCAACAATAGTTGTTTGTTTTTACGTAAATCTGTTTTAAACAAAATCCAAAAAATTAAAAATTTATTTCTGACTAACCCTGTATAGTAATCGTAAATTTTGCATTAGAAATTGTAGTTTCGACACAAGCAGACATTTTTATAAAGAATGACTTTTTCTTCTAAATCTACAAATAAAAAAGTTTTTCCTCTTCAGAACTCTATCCGTGGGCACATTGTATAATATCGTAAGACATGTACATAAATCTTAAGACCGTGACGTAGAGTTTACTTTGTTGATATTTATTAAACAGGTCTCTTGGAGAAAATGGACTAGTTCTAGGTCTCTTAATACCTACCAATTTTATTTCTTTATAGATCGCCATGAAACAACAACAGCGTCAAGCCCGCCTAGAAGAAAACAAACGTCGCCTGGAGGAGATCAGCAGAACGGCTTCCCGTGGCGCCCATCGGGGGGATCGTGGGCGAGACCGCAACTTCAGGAGGCGCTAACATTCTTTAGACTCTTCAAGGACGCGTATTATTTTTTTCTTTTGTAGATAAAGTGTGCGTGATAGAGAGAGGAAGGTCGCGTTAATGTGTTTTACCCGCGTCCGGTTTAGTAAGATGATCATTTCGGAGGTGTAATTAACTGTTCAGTTTTCATTATTGATCCTGTCTTGCTACAATATTATTTAGGTTTAGTTATGAACATTTCTGTGGTGATCAGGATTAATTATTAAGATTTGTAGGATGAGTGCACCGTCTGAAATTTTTATCTTTAATACTGACTGTGTTCTGTTTAGATTGGACTATTTTTCCATAATTTTAAATCACAAAAGTTTCCCGATAGCAGCTAATTGGTTGGTAATCAAGGCATGTTTAAGTACGTCGAACACGAGCGAGAAGATATTTAGTTTATGTCGCCTAATTTATCCCGTATAATTACGAAGATACACGTTTGTCCCTACTTATATTGACTTCTCTTTAGATATACTTACATATATAGGGTGTTAAAAATTCGATGCTCACCATTGGAATTTTATAAGCGGTTTGAGATACATCAAATGTTAAATTGGGGCAACGATTCGCTATTTGAGCATGAAGAAATTAGGAATATTCCGAGTACTTCCGAAGATGTTTGTCAAAAACCAAAAGTCGCCTTTTTGGTTTTTAATTTTTTCGTTCTTTATTTAAAGAGATTATTGAAAATTAATTTTACACTTTTCATGTTCTATTATTCAGTGTCATTGATTTCGTATCGGACGTTTTGTCTTTCAGCTGCCATCCTCGGGTTTGTTTTTTTTAAATAAGGACCTGTATTTTTTATTGCATTTATGTAAACTTGAGATCCGATGTAATCTTAATACAAAATTACTTTTATTAAATATCGACGTTTCTACCCCATAAAAAAAACATCTTCAGCAATTATTACATTCCATGATTCTATGAAGAAAAAGATAAAAATCGTTCTCTGTCTCTCTCTGTTACACATTACCAAAGATTTGATCTGCAATAATAAAAAAGTTTTTTAAATAAAATATTTGCTGAAGATGTTTTTAAGGGATAGAAACGTTGATATTTAATAAAAGTAATTTTTATAAAGATAAAAAATACAGGTCTGTATTTAAATAAACAAACCTGACGATGGCATCGGAATCGCAAAACGTCGGACAGGAAATCTTTTTGCCCCACCTTTGCTGTATCTCTTACCGTTTATGAGATCCCAATGGCGAACATCGAATTTTTAACACCCTGTACGGTGCAAGTTTGTAGCTTGGAATAAATTCAGTAAATCGAGTACAGTTTTTTCCTGGCAAAATGCCCGGACACGGGTTTTTAACATTTTAAGTTGTGATATTTTTTTTTGTAAAAATATATTGATGCATATCTATAATTTTTTTAAATGGCAACCCTAGTCTTGGGTCCGTTACACTGTTCATACACACGAATTTGAAATTTTTACTATTTTTTTCTAAAAGATGTACTATTGCTGATACACAGTCATTTTTAAGAAATTAATTAATAATATAGCGATTTTATGGTGTTGACAACAAAAATGTTTGCAATTTTATAGAAATTGAACGTGGTGGTACGCACCTCGCTACGCTCGGCCCGCATATCTCATTGACAACATCCCCCACATAAGGATTCTCCCCTCGTCTTATACAAGACGACCAAATAGAACTGCTCTTGTCAACTCCGCAATGTATCGGCAAAATTCGAAAATATATCGATATAAAATGTATTGTTGAGGCAAGCTTTTCTATGTGGCAACACTGTTAAATGCAAGCAAACATGTCATAGTTTAAATTTTACGAATCAATACATTTTTTTGGGTATTTTTTACATTTAAACTCAATTTTTATGGATTAATATGTGTTTTCCGCATCTTATTCTATTCAAAACCATTAATACTACAACATTAAACAAAAAAGGAGGTAAAAATCCTATTGATTCATGTGTATGAATAGTGTAATGAAACCCTAGTCTTTTATTGAAGTGCATATTGAGTAGACAAAACTACCAAATTTCAAATTTTTATTCCTCGTCACTTATAAGATACTAAACAAATAAAACTAATTTAATTGGAAACAAAAAAAACCTTTAATTCAATAATAAAATCTTAGTCCGGTCCTTTTTCCCAAAAATCAATCTGTATTAGATTAATTGAACTTATTCCAACTTACAAACTTGCAATGTATAAAAAATAAACTAATGAACATGTTTTGTTTTACATATTGATATATTTCTCCGTTATAATTTCCCTTTATAATGTGTTTTGCACTGAATTTCTTGATATGAAAATTTTTCGCCGGTTCTTAAAACACATGCCTTTAGAATTTATAACTTTCTTAAAATGCTACCGATTTCTAATGTTCTATCGTATAAAATACAAAGGTCCTATTTTAAAATCCCATAACTTCCAAACTATAATTTTTAAGGCGCTGTTCTCACCAAAGCAACTGGCAACCGCAACGCGACCGCAACTTCAGTTGAGTTGCTCGCTTGTTCTCACCAAAGCAACTGGCGAGCAACGCAACTGCAACGCGACCGCAACTGCAGTTGAGTTGCTCTGGAATCAACTGGTTTGAAGCCTCTTTTGACCTGAGCAAAATGTCGTCAGATGAATGTCGAACAAACCCGAACATACTTGCTCGTTAAAAAACTTTAAAAAAACTCAACAATTTTGGGTTAACCCTTTATATACCATAAATTTGAGACATAGTTCGTATATCGTTCGCACAGGAATTAAATAATGATCCGGTTAAATGCCATAGGTTTTACCGAATGAGCCACAAAAGTTAAATATTTTGCTGTCTCGTCAGCCATGACACCGCTATTGGAAGCAACTGACAACGGCGACGCGGTATGCCGGGCAACTCATAAGCAACTAGTTGCGTTGCAGTTGAGTTGCCTTAAGTCAGTGGGAACACGCGTATTTAAACATTAGTGCTGAGTCGCGTTGAAGTTGCGTTGCGGTTGCCAGTTGCTTTGGTGAGAACAAGCACTATAACTTTTCGAATGGTCAACAAAATTTAACGGTGACTGGTATCAATGTAACGGGCAAATTATATCAAGCAATAACTCAAAACCTATGATTATTTCCATTATATTATGGGGAAAAAATTTAAATTTTTATGGAAATTTTTTTTTTTTAATTTTATAAAAATAGAATTTAAATTCAATGGGAAAGAAATGTCCATTATAATATGAAAAAATAATTGAAATATGTTATGAGAACGGGACAAAATTAATTTTAAGCATGTTTTGGGATATTGTTACCACCATCAGTAAAAAATTAATTTACGAATTTTAACAGACTTAACAGTAAAAAATAAACATTAAAAATATTCCTACATCCATAAACTTAACTTAACTCTAAAATATACAGGATGTTACGGGAGGAAAGGGACATATTTTAATGAGTTATTTTCTAGGGGTCAATCAATATAAGAAAAAAATATCATATAAAAGTGTTTCCGAAAAAGAGTAATATAATTTCTTCCTTTAATACCTCGAAAACGATTTAAAAATACGTTTTTCCGATTTAAGAACTTTTGACCATTCCAGAACCGGCTATTTCACAAATATCTTGAAACCGATAAACCCCATCAGTAACGTAGTAAAACAGTATTCTCATTATTACTTGAAAACGGGTTTGTTCTGCCAGAACAACTCGAGAGACTTTCCTATTTTGAAAATAACCAAAATTATTGATTTTTTTGCTGTCGCGCACGCCACTGGTTGAATGGTTAAAACCTTTTAAATCGAGGAAACGAATTTTCGCACCAGTTGCATGTGCCATGATCAGTGTAATATCATAAATAGTTTTCGAGCTATTAAAGGACAAAATATTATTAATTTTTTTAACACCCTGTATGTCGGAAAGACATCACATTTTTTGTTATATTGACCTCTGGAATATACCATTAAAATATTTCCCTTTTGTCCCGGTCCACCCTGTATATTAAACTTTTAGCCACCTTCAATCGTTCAGATTGAGGTTGCTAGAGCGCAGGAGGTTATAAAAAACGTACCATATCGGTAAAAGTCGTCGATACCAAACTTGAACAATTTTTTTTACGATTTGGATGAATGTGTGAGAGAATGTATTATGTAATCCTAATTTTTATAGGATTTCCAGTTATTCGCCTGATCCATCAATTTTCATCGAGGGAATATCTCTCTAGGTCGTTTTGGTTACAGCGGAATGAGGAGATGCAGCGGAAGATAGACGATTTTTTACTATTGGAGCGATATTTATATATATATGTGACGGATTTTAACTTTAACCACTTTCGTACGAATATTTGTAGAGTTGCAATATTTTCAGTTGATTTTAGGATTGAAAATCGAATGCTGTAAGATGAAAATGGTAAATAATTAATAAACTCGGATCTTAAAAGGACATACATAGTTTTTAATTGATTGGTGTGTTCCTGGATGGAGTTACCTATACAGGGTTCAGACTGACCTGGAAACCCTGGAGAAAAAGTCATGGAATTTCGTAATTGTACCCTAAATCCGGGAAATTTGATATGGGAACCTCAAATCCTTTAATGTATTTTTTTCATTACCAAATTGAATTCCAAATACGTTGCGAACATTTGCTCTCTTTTTGTTCAATTCTTATTTTTTGGTAAACCATAATACATGGTTGGCAAAAAGAATGGAACACCCCTAATATTTTCATATAACCATGTATATTTTCGAAAAGCGCTCGGACCCGTCAATTTTATGTTCAACTTTTACAAATTTTAAGAATTTTTTGTATTCCACAGGATTGCTCAAATACTCGGGGCACACGTCAGATTTAGTTTTTTTAAATGGAATACTCGAAATTTTAGTCGATATTTAGCTGTTTTCGAAATCTAAGGGAATTAATTAATTGGGAAGAAAATAAGGAAAATTATTACCTTTAGGCCCGGCACTTTCATGTGCAAATAGCCGGATTTATTCTGCAGAGTAAATTTTACCTACAAGATAAGTAAAAATGCTATCTTATCCCTTATGGATAGCGCCATTCCTCAAAATAAATTACAGATACTCACTCAGATACTGATTAATCAATAATTAACTTACCAGACAACAATAAAACTGTGACTTTAATGACGCCACAACCTGTTTTTAAATGGAAATAAAATATAAATAATTTATTAACAAGTCTTTATTGATTTAGATAATTAAATATAACTAGAAATATTTAAATTTATAAAAATGTACAATGTTTATGTCGCTAAAAAAAGTAAACAGAAATTTATTTGAGAGAGAAAAAAATTCTAACATACCTACCTACTCTAAGATTATACAAAAACTTGGTAAGCTGATTCGAAAATACTTATATGACGTAATTAGTCTAGTTTGATGTTTAGTATCTCCAGTTGCTCTATGGCATATAAGTAATGGGACACCCTGTATAATAGCAGCCCCTTGTCTCTTTATATTTGTTATTAGATATTTCCATCAAAATATAAATCAAATTATTTTTAAACAATCAAATAAAATTATTTTTTGTCTGTACGCCACTGACTCTGTATCCGAGTATTATCCACAAAAGGAGGCGACCTATTTTGAGATGACTCTTGTGAATAAAAATTAATTTAAGAAATAACCTCTTTTAAAATTTCCTTCTCAATGCCCAAAATACTTACCAAGCATTTGTATACTACGCGTAAAACAACTATACTTTTCAAGAGTTTTGAGCCGTTACTGAAATATTGCCAGGCGACAAAATAATCATGATTATCTGTTACAGTACCGCCAGTCATTAGTGGTCAGTAATACCTAATATTTCAGGGGTCATCGAAAACTTTGAAAAGGATTTTATGCCGAACTACATAATTTAATTTCAGTCGGATTTTGTATATCTAGTTATTAAAAATTATTACAACTGAATAAAATTGAACCAATAATACTATGGACTCGAAACTAAATTTCTATAACTCTATAAACATGTTGGACACTATCGCAGCTAAAGTTTGCTGGATATATACCGGGTGTTTCAGGAGGAACGCTCACCCTTATAACCTTTTTATTGTTTAAATTACAGAAATAAAATTTGGTGGGTTTCTATGCGATATTATTTTGCATTTTCTGACTCCATTTTGTCAGATGATCTCAACTTTGGATTTTTAAATAGGATACCCAGTATATTTTTGGCTATATCGATTGAGAATGTCATTCCAAATTCAGCGAGATCCCATACGTCACTTTTTGATACTTTAAATAAGTTTTATTTTTCCATCTAGATTACTATGAAGTTCCTAAAATGGTTTACTACTTCTAAGCCAAATTCTTGATAAAAAATGTAGTATTATTGTGTTTAAAATTTTTTTTCACACTTTAAGAATTATTTTTTCAAGAAAACTCAATTTTTTCAAATGGAAACATATTGGCTCACTCGGTCACAAGATAGAGCACTTTTCTTCAATAATTTGATCACACACCCTTATGTCAAGTTAGGAAAGGAGGGGAAGGGTGTTCCGAATCGATATAGCCAAATATATACTAGGTGTACCATTTAAACTTCCAAAGTTGAGGTAATTTATGGTTAAAACACATACAAACCCATCAAATCTTATTTATGTAATTTAAACAATAAAATAGTTATAGGGGGAGCGTTCCTCCTGAAACTCCCGGTATTTCGAGTGAGGTTAATTAATAAAATTTGTTTGGCATTGTTATACCAATTCTGTGAAATTGAATCCAACTAAATTATACTGCGATACCGTCGACCAACCTTAGCATCTTTACAATAGCAACAAAAGGATTAGGCACTAAATCTAAGTTTAATTTTTACTAGTCTGAGAAATTACTAAAAGAATATTTGATTTTGTTAAATCAGTCATTTTTATGTTTAAATTTTGGGATTATTTTGGGTTGGTTACTTAAACCAACATCTTTTGTAAGATTTTTCTTTACCCCCATTGAAACCTTTAGCCAAAAAAATGTAAGGATATCAAACGTAAGGTATTAGAATAACACTTGTCAGATGGGCCGGAGAAAGAATGACTGTGCGTAATAACTTCAAACTATCAAAGACCTTTTATTTTTATGTATTTTTGTTTTATGTTAATGAAAAAAGATAAACAAACGACTTTTTTGCCTACGTGCTATCGTGCCGCACCATCTGGTTTCAGTTAGCAACTGTATGTAAGTCACTAAGATTTTGGAGTAAACTACAGTGATGCCAGATCACAGCGCGTGTCTCGTCCTTGCTTGGATAACCGCCGCGCCCGTATTGTAATGCGCTTTAACCTTTAGTACGTTTCGCTGACAACGTCGCCGAGGGTCTCTTGAAGTTCCACGTGCTTGATGTATACGAATTTTAAACGTTTTGTTAGTTCTAGCATTACCCGATTTTTTTTCTATTGTGAAATAATTCACAATAATAATGTTGTGACGTGATATCAAATTTGTGTAATATTACTGTTGGTTCTGTTACAAAACATACTTCTTGTATTTTATTTTTTTATGGTATTTAAATAAGATCGAAGGTGTACCTTAAAATGGTAGTTTTCTTTTTCTAAAAAGTTTGGAAAATAAGTTTTGCAAAAACTGAACACGTACTTTACAATTGTCTTGCAATATGACTACAACGCTTAAAATGCTTTGACCTCTTTTGAGACTTGACCTCAATAAATTATCGATTGCGTGCGTCGCCAGTAGTGACCACGTGAATTTTCAGACTTCACATCAACTGTATATTTCCCTTGTTAATTCAAGGCGCCATTTATGGTTATTTTTCTTCGATTTGTTTTCATCTCAGGATTTGCCTGTTTAAATATAATAAGCCATTTTCATAACACCCTGCATATCTACGGCGTTCATATGGTTAATCACTTCCAATGGCGGCTGGCGTGGTTTTGTCTTATTTGATCTAGTTAATCTCGATTTGAATCATACTGTTACAGGTGTTGATGACGTACGTGCATTCTTTCCCCGGCTCAACTGTAGTTTATAATATACTTAATGTTCTTATAGAAATATCTCAGACTTTTTGTTCGTCAAATTTATTAATTGGCTAAACAGTTATGGGATTCTAGGGCCTTGTATCTCCTAATCTCACAAACGAGTAGTTCGATTGTAGCAGCTACGGAAATACGTTAAAAATTTAAACACTACGACTAACACTAACTCTTTTCTACAAATTAAAATATAAAATTTATCATTAATCGCATGTCGATGGAATCGTGCATTCATCTACCTTTAAGTCTGTCATTTATGATCCAGGGTGTTCGGACAACGCATCAGGATATTTGGGGGTGTATAATAATAAAATGAGTAATTTTATAAACTTAAAAACCAGGACACCAGCGGTAGCAATAAGGCGAACGAAAGCGCCGCAGGCGAAATTATGGATCACGCCCCACGAGCAAACCCAAAATACCCATCTAAATTTAGTCCATAATTTATAGTAAATACTAGAAAAACCGAGCGGTAAGGTCAGTAAGGTGTTCTCATTATACTCAATTTAAAAAGCGCGACATTTTTACTTAAGTTACAGCAGACGAACAAAAGTCATTTTTTTTTTCAAGAAGAGTTTTCCTTTTTCTGAGAATTTTTCAGTATTTTTAAAATGATCCCGATTTTACGAGCTATATACAAAAAGAGACAGCGGAAAACAAACCAAAAAAGATCTTCGTACCTATTTATTTTAAGTACCATTGTTTAGTATGCTTATTTGTATTTTATTGGTATTCTACGGTTGTAATGCCAAATATGTAATAATTTCATCGCAAATTGCTTCAATGTCAAATAGTTCTTGCGGAAACAAATGTGAATATAAAAATTAGTTTTGGTCAGTAAATCTGATAGATTTAATTTAAATAATAACTAAATCTTGACCAAAGATAAAACAAAAATTAATCTAGCAAAGATTTTTTTGTCTAAGTCGATTATTCGCTTAAATATCAACAAAAATAGTGTCGTACAAATCGAAAAGTGTGTTGCATTTTGATAAGAAAATACAGGAGCACATCCATGTTATGTATATTATTTTTTATGTTTTTATATAATGTATATTTCTTGGGAGGGTTTGGGTTTTTAGAATTCCTACTCTTTAACTATTCTACAATCATCTAATCTAACTCTATTCTTACTTACCTCTCTAGCAGTCTTCTTTTTAAATCCGGTGGATACGTGACGTAAATATAGTCGTTGTCCTTGTCGGTCCCAAGAAAGTCATCCGGGTACACATGGTGGCCATCGACCCCCGCAGCAATATCTGACCTTAAAAGGTGTGCGGGGGATGGTGTCGATCGATCTGTCATGCTGGCGCTGGTCACGCTACCGTCGTCGGTACTAAAAAGACTAATTAGATATAGTTTTAGTTTCGGTCGGTTTTTTAGTGACTGACAAACACAATATTTGATGCTGTACAGGGTGAGTTACGGTAGATGGAACTTTACAGGTTTATGAAAAACAAGTTAACTGAGAAACCAAATTTTCAAAAAAATCACCCGTTTTCCATAAACGTCTAACGTTCCATCCACCGTGATGTTAGGATGTAACAAATTAAAATCTCTGGGTTCTATGCTCGCCTTATTAAACAATTTTAATTAATCGGAAAATCCAATTCATTTATCACAAGTCGTGTACTTACTCGAACAACACCCAAACAATATAATAACAAAGGCAAACTCCTAAGGATAGTACCATTATGACCATACATAGCAGACCCCAAGGAAAACTTTTTATATCTGTCTGCGAATCTTCCCAATATCTGTCGCATGTCAGATACCAACAGACGGCTCTGTTTAATTCATCTAAAAGTAAATCAAATTTATATGCGAAACCGCTTTAAACAGTAAAACTGAAAGCTGGGAATTTTGGGTAGAGAATAATTTCAGTGGGAAATGTGCAAGTCATTTTCTGACAACTTGCATACACTAAATAAACCTATACTGTTCACTACCATTTAACGCTGTGGGCTTCATTTATGGTTAGATATTGGCGATTTTCATCAGACCACGTTACCGCCACTTACAAATTCTTCTGACTGATATAATGTTTAACACGGGCTGTAAAATAATTCCGCATCATTTTCTAGAAGTCTTTAAACAACCGTTGACGTCACGTAACGATAGCCCATTTTTTTGGCTTGATGGTCATTCTAGGTTTACTTATTTCTATGCAAAGTGTAAATGGTGTCTAACTAAGCGAGATAAGGGGATGTATCTCGGAAACCGCCGTACAGCTTCCGGAAAAAAACATTTATAGGAAAAGTTGGCAAGAGAAATTGCTGGAAATTATTTGCGTTTGTAGGACGACTGCTAGGAGGCGTAACAATTTGTAACTGCTCTATTAGCTACACTACAAGCGATGTTGGTTGGTTACAGGTCGGTTTAAAGGCCCGAACTTCAAATCACTTCAGCCTTTCGGCTTATTGTGTACCCCGATCTTGTTAGAAGATGTTTGTTCCTTCCATGAGGTCTAGTAACCTTCTACCAAACTTGTCATGTGGGAGGTTGTCACCACGTTGTATGTTCCCGAAGATATTTTGTCTTCTACGAGACAGCGGTATATTATGTGTGAGGCGGTTTCATCCTCTTCGCCGCAGAGTCTACATTCAATGGATCCGTTGTTTATCCCTATCCGTTGAAGGTGTTTTCGCAAGTGGCCTGTTAGCAGACCCATCACTTGTTTCAACTGGGGCCGCGTCAGGGTTAGCATCCCATTCGATAGTATTTTCGATGGTTTTCCAATTACGGCCCGTGCGTGTATTTGACCAGGTAACTCTTGCCATCGAGATAGGTGTTGTTTTTTCGACCATCTATCTAATGTTGCTTTTGTTGCCTGTTTTGATATTCCAAAGGCCGGTTCGGGGCCCCTGCGACTTTAAGCAGATCCGGCTCTCGTTAGTTCATCCGCTTTTTCATTTCCTAATATCCCTGAGTGACCAAGGACCCACAAGAGTTCCACCTTGTTCCCACTGGCCGCCAGTACTTTTAGGTTGGTATGGCACTTTCTACAGACTTAACATATTTTATATTTTTTCCCGAAAAACTTAAATGCAAACGTAAAGACGTTATTATGCCGTTACAAAGAGGAATAAAGGCCAGAGCAAACGGTGAAAACAGCAAGTTCCTATCTTTTTCTAACCGGAGATATCGATTGAAAAATGAATTTTCATAATTACTAAGTATTTTCAATATACATTATCAACATGAATTGCAATAATTGTTGTAAGCATTATTAGGAACAACCAGGGGGAATGAATGCGCATTGCACTTGTTCCTACTTTGGCAATACAGGGTTTATGATAATACATCAGGATAATTAGAGAGGTGTTACTACGTGTTAAAATAAAGGTAGTAACAACAAGTCTAAAACCCAATACTTTTCGGCTTACAGCCTGTCAAAGTAAAAAGTTTTTTTCTTATTTTTCACATCGTGGTTAATTCTTAAACTATTAATGATATTTTGGCACGGGGACCACTTAACCAGGATTGTTAAAGTAGTTAATGTAACATTTACTACCGTAGTAAATGTGATTTGCTACATGCTCTTACTATGTATTTTGTTACATTTATTACTTTCATTTTTAGAATTTTTATTTAAATCAAATCGTAGAGCAAAAAGCAACAGAAGAACAAGAACCAAAAACTACGATTTTCTACTTTTCCACTCGAATTTCTAACTTTTAACATCATCTTTAATAATAATATAATAATAAAGTTGAGGTTATGTCTGTGTGTTATGTGTTTTTGACACTTTCAGCCAATCAAAACAATAATTACATTTACTACGTTTGCGACGTAGCAAATGTAACAATCTAATAAATTCAATTTGTCTGCTACATTAACAACACTGCGCTTAACGACTGCATCATTCTGCTATAAAAATGTTTCTCTTCTTGGCCACCAGAGACTACTTTACCTGAAATTCAAATTTAATTTTTGTCATATCTTTTTTGTGTTAACAGTTATTGGAAAAAGAGACACGTAATTTTAAAGGCAAAACCGTACCTACTAAAAAAGATACCACACTGTTTAGGCGCCAAATTGGAATTAAAGAGTTCGTTAGCAGTAAAATCAGATTTTCAATGGAAGCAATATAATATGACTACTATCTTTATATAAATAGGTAGAATCATCTCTCCAAGCATGGAGCACATATATATAACCATTATATTGCCAATACGAACGTTCCAAAATACAAAAAGTGTCCCCGCTATGGGAGATGACGTGGTACTATTGAGTTTGCGCAGTAGGGTGGAAATTTTATCGATCGCGTCAGAGCCGGCCCGACATTATTTGTTTGTTGTTATTCGTCGCCATCTTTGGTTCTTGATGCTTTTTCAAATTACAAAATAAAAAGTGATTCATCCACATTGTTGTTATATTAGTGCTTATAAACTTTCATTACCTAACAACAATTTTTGTGAAGGAGTTTTTAATTTGTGGTGATTTGATTCGCTGTTTGATAGGTTAGTGACTTGTTTTGTTTAAGATGGAAGGACACAAGTGAATGGTGCTTTTTTGCAAAAGTCGTGGATCAATACCAGGTATAAAGTATTTCAGGTATGTACATATATACGAAAATATTTTGCTTATCACATCATCCGATCTTCGGAACCGAATTTCACTAAAAAGCTTGTAAAAAAAGAAGAGAGTGTCACTCGTATACAGTATAATATATATGTGGTCACTACCTAACCTTAATATTAATGATTGGTGCATTAGTGTTGTATAAACTGGGTTTATACAATAAAAAATCACCATAAATAATCAAAAAATTAAGAAACAAATAGGGAAATCAACACGCGGTATTGATTTGGGTTTTGTTAAATAGAGGGTGAAATGATATTTCATAATAGGAAGGTATAAAGTCTATTTGTCTGAAAGATTTAAAAGTCTGCATAGCAAAATAGATTTCATAGAACCATAAATAAATAATTTTATGTAATAGAATATCTAAATATCGCGCCTTGTTGTATAAGCCGGGTTTATACAATAAAAACCACCAGAAATAATAAAAAAATTAAGAAACAAATATGGTAATCAACACGCGGTATTGATTTGGGTTTTGTTAAATAGAAGGTGAAATGATATTTCATAATAGGAAGGTATAAAGTCTCTTTGTCTGAAAGATTTAAAAGTCTGCATAGCAAAATAGATTTCATAGAGCCATAAATAAATAATTTTATGTAATACAATATCTAGATATCTCGCCTTTCAAAGGGCCCAGAAATCTAGCAGCGTTCACTCGCCCGTCCGTCCGTTCAGACCCAGTCTTAAAAATCGGGGCGTGGCCAAGCGCTGCTGCGGCACGTGGCGCGAAGAAAAAACTCGATGCAGGGTAATAATGTTTCAATTACAAAACAAAATACAAATTAAAGATTAGTAAATTTTGATAATATGATAGGCAGTATTATTACCTACAGTTCGAGGTATGATTTATTATTTTAGGACTGACCATTAGTTAGAAAATCTCATTTTGAAAATTGTCGTCATCCTGAATTTTACGCAAAGAGCTGTAAGGTTATTCTGGCCAATCAGAAAGCTTTTGCGGTCCATAAATACCCCGGTGATGGAAATTACAGGCAAGTTTAGTGAGAGCCCTCGACAGGTTAAGTTGTAAGATACAGGACACGGTTCCCTCTTGACAATTAACTGAAAAACGCTCCCTCGTTTTTAGGCTTCGGTCAGGAGACCCCCTAAAGCGACCCCGGAGTGGTGATACGGTGTTAGCTCTCAACTATTCTGAATTCCACTTTGTTTTGAAAGTAGCAACCACTTGCACAAAGGTTGTGAAATCGAAAGAAAGGCTAGTCCAAAAGTCGAATAACCTAATCTCCAATAAATTACGAAATTAGGGGACTTCGGCCAATGGTGAACAATTGTGAAAGTTTTTACTCAACCGCGTTTAGGGTGAACGTGCTTGCACGGCGTGTATTGTCAGTGGGGGAGGTATAAATGAGACTATCTGTTTACGAAGCTCGTTTGTAAGTAAGGCTGGTTTCTGTCGTCAGCCAAAAAGCTTAGACAGTTAAAAGAAATTCGTGCCCCCTGACAAACCGCCATAGTTTATAACCGCAGATAGACGAAAACTATAGATATTGTTCAAGTTCAAATCTATAGTGAGTAACTATATAGAACTTTACTTAACAAAAACTTTGACCTTTAAGATTCTGTCGGGAGTTTATAAAACTTTGTGTGTCAGTAGTAACAACTATTCAAGTAATACGTTTGGACTATTTAGTATGATAGGGCGTACGAAGTGTCCGCTGGGGACACTATCCTTTTATTAGGGATTTTTACGATTTGTGAATTCTTGGAAGAAGTATAAAGTTTTTGCCGTCCATAGAAACTGTCTAGTGATTGTTTCTTGGGCTACTTATTCAAATTTTTTGTTTTAGTGTTCCGCAGGAACAAGATTTGTTGTGAAACAAAAGGAACTTTCTTTTGTTTTTTGTTTGTGAATTTATTATCCTTGGAAGAAGTATAAAGTTTTTGCCGTCCATAGAAACTGTCTAGTGATTGTTTCTTGGGCTACTTATTCAAATTTTTTGTTTTAGTGTTCCGCAGGAACAAGATTTGTTGCGAAACAAAAGAGACTTTCTTTTGGTTTTTGTTGGTTGAATTTTTATAGACGACAGCGTCGATAAAATTATTTATGATAATTTTGGGGATCTGTATTAAAGTTATAAGCTTTACTTATAAAAAATTTTTGTAAGGATTAGACATAAGTAAATTTAAGAAATCTTTTGTAATTCGGATCCAAAAAAAAAACTCCAACTACCCCGATGTGTAAATCAAACTTAAAGGCAGGCCGTAGAAATATTTTTTCGGTTTTCTTTTAAATAAGTAAAAACAAAATTGTGAGAGAAATAAGAAGTTTTCTTTTTAAATAAAAGCTACAGGGAGTAGTTTCAAAATAAAAGGCCATTACCTATTCAAATAAATTTTAATGTTTTAAAAAATTTATTTTTATATTATCACCCGTTGTGATAATAAAAGAATTTATTTAATTTCAATAAATAAATTTAAAAGTCAACTAATCTTTGAAAATGTCTGACTCCTCAAGTCATAGTCAAGTTGAGGCGTCAGATCTGACAAGTCTGGCGGGTGGCAAGGTGGGTCCTCACAGGCCCCCTTCAGGGGCCGTGCTTGATAACTTGTTTGACGAAATTATTGCCAGTCCTAATTACATGTGGGACAAGGTAAATAACTCTGATACTTTAAAAAAGTCAAACAGCCCCTACCCTGACAGTATTAGCTCAGGTGGGGAATCCAGCATTATCTTCAACGCAAAAAGGCCTCTCCCGTCTGAAAAACTTTTTATGAATAACCAAAATCCAGAAGTTGTAGGCATAGTTAGGGGATATAATCTTATTGACTTAGGTAATAGGGATCGCTTAGATTCTAATTCTGATCTAGGTGACGCGACAATGGATTTCCGCCATCCCCCAAACAACATGCTTTTACAAAATGGCATCCCTGGTGATGGAGAATTAAATTTAAAAAATAAGAGCTTAATAATACAAAATGATAACCCTGGTGGGGAACAAAAATTAAATTTAGGGAATGAGAACTCGCTAAATGTAAATGACAACATGATTTTGAAAAATGAGATTTTGCACGAGGAGTTATTTAAACTCAAAATGGAAAACAAAAAATTATTAGAAGCGCAGACTTATTTGCTAAATAAAACTCATTGCAGTAACGAAAACACGCCACGGGACACTTACGCGGATATTCAAAGCCGTGAAAACACGGAAAAAGATAAATTTAAAATAAACACTGAATTATTAACTCAGCTCGAAATCGCAAAAACATTACAAACATTAGCACGCGGTATTGAAAACCAAACCCAATCTAAAAAAACCCCATTGCGCGTAAAATTCGCAGGGCTGGAACACGAAGACCCTATACAATTCATACATGACTTAAACAGTTGGTTCGACGCGAATAAAATCGATAACGAAGACAAAATATATTACGCTATAGAAAGGTTAGAGGGAAACGCGAAGAAGTGGTTCGAGCCCTATAGATGTTACGTAAAAACCTATTATGAACTTGCACAAAAGCTTAGAGACAAGTTTGATAGCGTAGAAAACATGGTAGAGCTGCAAGTATCGCTTTTCGGAAAAAAACAAACTAACTCGGAAAATATCGAAGATTTTATCATAAGAAAGAGGGCATTATTCTCTAGAGTACAGCCTTTAGGGCATGAAAACGACTTTTTACAGCTTGTAGTAACGTTAGTTAAACCAGAGATCAGATCTAGATTAAGGGCGGCGCACCTCCCGACACTTGAGCGTTTAGTTACCGTGGCTGGCTGTATTGAACGTGACCTAAAGGAAGAACACACGGTTCCTAAAAAGAACCTGGCATCCCTGGACAGAAATTCGGTAAATAATAATAACACTAATTTTGGGCGAAACCCGCCACGAAATTTTAATTATCAACTTAGAGATGAAAATAAAAAACAAAATACACCGCAGGTGATCGTTAAAGCAATAGAAGACGCGCCACCCCCAAAAAAGAATTTCAAAAACTTTAGGCCTTGTAGGCATTGTCAGGGCAATCATATGGACTACGACTGTCCTAAACCTTCCGAAAATAAAAAATTTAACCAAATAGGTTTATCAGATGACCCTGATAATGAACAAACCGCGTCTTCCAGTACAAAACCTGAGATAAAAACGGTTAATGACGATAAACATAAACTTAAACTAATCAACAAAAAGTTTGAGTCAAAAAACTTGCACAGGACCGACAGGGCGGAACAATAAATAAAACTAAAAATCTTGTCGGTCAAATAAATAAAAAAATATTTTCATTAAATAATGACTCGCCTCTGACCCCCACAATACGCGGATATTATAACGGGTTAGAATACGACATGTTATTCGATACGGGGGCGGCATACAATTTAATATCTTCATACATCGCACCCGAGAAATTAGGTCCCGCCACGATCCCGTCAATGCAGTTAGCATGTGTTGACAGGAATGCTCAAGTCCTTGGGTCGTGCGTTGTTTCAATTAATATTAAAGGTGTTGATTACAATGTTTTTTGTTGGGTCCTGAAAAATCTGGACACCCCAATAATTCTTGGTTCTCCATTTCTGACTAAAGAGCGCGTAGTTTTAGACTATAGCCGACAGTGCCTTTATATAGGCCGTGAAAAACGACAGACCGTCTTTTGGGCGAGAGAAACTTTTATACCGGAAGGTCAAATAATTTTACCGGTTGCCAAGGCTGACACCCCAAAAGAAATAATGAACCTTGTCCAAGAATTCAAAGAGTTATTCCAAATAGGACCAGTACAACCAACTACGAGGGACACCCAACACATTATAAATATTACAAGCAATAAAATCATACATGAAAGGTGCTTTCCTATGAATCCTAGAAAAAAGAAACTTTTGTATGATATAGTAGAAGATCTACTTAACACGGGCGTTATATCACCTTCCACCTCTGCGTACAGCACATCCCCTATCATAGTCGAGAAGCCGGATAAGAAGCCTCGGCTATGTATGAATTTCCAGAGCATCAACGCTATGACCACTGATGAATCCGCGGTGTTGCCACGCATACAAGATGCCCTAAAAGACCTCACGCCGGCAAAGTATTTTACGACTTTAGATCTAAAATCTGGCTACTGGCAGATCCCTATGGATCCTGCATCCAAAAAGTATACAGCCTTTTCGACGCCGGACGGAGCCAGTTACGAGTACAATGTTATGCCGTTTGGGCTCAAAAATGCGCCTGGGTCCTTCCAGAAATTGATGACCGCAGAAGTACTGGTTGGTTTCATCCAACAATTCGTTATAGTATATCTGGATGATATTGTTATTTATAGCGACAATTTAGAAGAACATTATGAGCACGTCAGACTCGTGTTTGAGAGACTGGCTATGCATAATTTGAAAATCGCAGGAGAAAAATGTCAGTTAGCGACAACAGATATAGAATATCTGGGCTATCATATAAAGGGAGAGGAAACGGTACCCCTCAGCAAACACAAGATACAAATAAAAAATTTTACAATGCCTCAAAATAAAAAACAAGTTCAATCGTTTTTAGGCATCTGCAATTGGCTACGAGAATACATACCCAGACTTGCTGAGCTGACAGCTCCCTTATCTGACTTGTTGAAAAAAGATTCAAAATTCAAATTAACAGAAAAACAATTCGAAGCCTTTGAAAACACCAAAATTGCAGTTGAAAATAGCACACCTCTCCATAGACCTGATTACAGTAAAAAATTCATTTTACAAACTGATTCAAGCGGCATTGGCATGGCTGCTTTATTATATCAACAACAGGGTGAACAAAAACATATAATCGCCCATGCCAGTGCCAAATTTTCCAAAACTACACAAAAATACCACATAAACGAGCAGGAGTGTTTAGCCATAGTCTGGGCTATAAAGATGTTTAGAGGGTACTTAGAGGACAAACCGTTTACTGTACGTACCGACAGTAAGGCGTTAACGTGGCTTGCGAAGTTTAAGGATCATAGATCCAAACTAATGCGATGGGCACTCCTATTACAGGAATTTTCTTTTGAGGTGGAACACATTCCAGGCAGGGAAAATCAATTGTGTGATTATCTAAGCCGAAATCCGGCCCTGTGCCCGTATGAGGAATTCACTGATGAAGATAGAATGTTAGCGCCTGCCAATATAAATATTATAAATAAAGACAAATTGCTGGATCAAATTCAGAAGGTACAGCAATCCACAGAACATATTAGACGTACAGTACGGATGTTAGAGAATTTAGAAACAGAAATGAACTTAGGCCAAGGGCCAACCACCAAACAGGAAAAAAGACTACATAAAACATTATGTTTCAAAAATGGATTGCTGTGCAAAATTTCACCAGAAGGTGAAAGGATTATTGTACCACGTAAATTACAAGACAGGGTAATCTACTTATACCACGACGAAGAAAATGCGGCACACCCAGGTATAGACGAGACGTACAATAAGATCCGGAAACAATTTTATTGGGGTTACCAGAAAAACAGTATCGCGGACTATATAAGAAAGTGCAAAATTTGCGGCGTTTGCAAAACGCAACAAAAACAGGAGACGGCTCCTTTACGCGCGAATAATCCCAAATATCCTTTTCAGGTAATCTCGATGGATATTTTAGGTCCGTATACACCGGCTGCGGATAAAACCGACGCGAAGTATATTTTAGTGTGCGAGGATATTTTTTCCAAGTGGGTTGAAGCAAAAGCGTTAAAGAACGTCTACGCTAAAGACGTGACACTATTTTTACAGAATGAAATAATTGCGAGATATGGCAACCCAGAAATTTTGATTACTGATAACGGGGGAGCCTTTAAAGGTAATATTTTAAAGAAATTCTGTGAAAACCAAAATATTACTCAGCAATTCACTGCTATTCATCACCAACAAGCTAACCCTGTAGAGAGGCGAATACAGGAGTTAAAGAAAGTCTTAAGAGTCTTGACTTATAAAAAGCGTGCTAATTCCTGGGAGGAATATTTGCCTAGGGCACTTCAAACACTAAGAAGCAGAATATGTAGGGCAACGGGACAGTCCCCTGCTGCTATAATCCTTGGGTATGAGCTACCCCCTCCTGGTGAATGGACAGAGAAATGGCCACTTGTACGTGAAAATTTAACAAAAGAAGAGAGACAAAAGAAAAACAAAGCTATCACAAGAAAACAAAGTAAATACATAAATAATGAAATAAATAATGAGTCGGAACCAAAAGTAGAACTCGACGTCGGAGATATGGTAAATATACGTGCATGGCAAAAGAACAAGGGTCCTTTTTCTCCAGCATGGAATGGAAGCCATGAAATAGTTAAGAAAATCAATGACGTCGTTTATGAAGTTTTAGTAAACGATAAACAAGTCCCGGTACATATTAACGACATGAGACTAGAGCCAACAGGGAATTTTGTAAATTTCGATTCAGATTACGAAAATACGGAGGACGAACTATCAGAACCCGAATTCCCTGATGAGTACCAAAGATGCGAAACCGTATCAAATTATTCCGACGAAGACAGTTTTGCAGGACTAATAACGCAAAATAATCAACCGGTAAATTTACAAAATAATATCCCTGAGATCACAATAGATGAACAAGACGTTATACCAGAACATCTCGAGAATTTACTAAATGATTATGAGGGGAATATTTCGCAAGTAACCGAAGTCCCGTTATACAGTAGGTATTTTTATAATTCCGCTTATCACAATAAATAAACGGATAAAAGCGCTACGAAGAGAATATTTGGGATTTTCGCATTTAAAGAGAGGGGGGTGTTGTATAAACTGGGTTTATACAATAAAAAATCACCATAAATAATCAAAAAATTAAGAAACAAATAGGGAAATCAACACGCGGTATTGATTTGGGTTTTGTTAAATAGAGGGTGAAATGATATTTCATAATAGGAAGGTATAAAGTCTATTTGTCTGAAAGATTTAAAAGTCTGCATAGCAAAATAGATTTCATAGAACCATAAATAAATAATTTTATGTAATAGAATATCTAAATATCGCGCCTTGTTGTATAAGCCGGGTTTATACAATAAAAACCACCAGAAATAATAAAAAAAATTAAGAAACAAATATGGTAATCAACACGCGGTATTGATTTGGGTTTTGTTAAATAGAAGGTGAAATGATATTTCATAATAGGAAGGTATAAAGTCTCTTTGTCTGAAAGATTTAAAAGTCTGCATAGCAAAATAGATTTCATAGAGCCATAAATAAATAATTTTATGTAATACAATATCTAGATATCTCGCCTTTCAAAGGGCCCAGAAATCTAGCAGCGTTCACTCGCCCGTCCGTCCGTTCAGACCCAGTCTTAAAAATCGGGGCGTGGCCAAGCGCTGCTGCGGCACGTGGCGCGAAGAAAAAACTCGATGCAGGGTAATAATGTTTCAATTACAAAACAAAATACAAATTAAAGATTAGTAAATTTTGATAATATGATAGGCAGTATTATTACCTACAGTTCGAGGTATGATTTATTATTTTAGGACTGACCATTAGTTAGAAAATCTCATTTTGAAAATTGTCGTCATCCTGAATTTTACGCAAAGAGCTGTAAGGTTATTCTGGCCAATCAGAAAGCTTTTGCGGTCCATAAATACCCCGGTGATGGAAATTACAGGCAAGTTTAGTGAGAGCCCTCGACAGGTTAAGTTGTAAGATACAGGACACGGTTCCCTCTTGACAATTAACTGAAAAACGCTCCCTCGTTTTTAGGCTTCGGTCAGGAGACCCCCTAAAGCGACCCCGGAGTGGTGATACGGTGTTAGCTCTCAACTATTCTGAATTCCACTTTGTTTTGAAAGTAGCAACCACTTGCACAAAGGTTGTGAAATCGAAAGAAAGGCTAGTCCAAAAGTCGAATAACCTAATCTCCAATAAATTACGAAATTAGGGGACTTCGGCCAATGGTGAACAATTGTGAAAGTTTTTACTCAACCGCGTTTAGGGTGAACGTGCTTGCACGGCGTGTATTGTCAGTGGGGGAGGTATAAATGAGACTATCTGTTTACGAAGCTCGTTTGTAAGTAAGGCTGGTTTCTGTCGTCAGCCAAAAAGCTTAGACAGTTAAAAGAAATTCGTGCCCCCTGACAAACCGCCATAGTTTATAACCGCAGATAGACGAAAACTATAGATATTGTTCAAGTTCAAATCTATAGTGAGTAACTATATAGAACTTTACTTAACAAAAACTTTGACCTTTAAGATTCTGTCGGGAGTTTATAAAACTTTGTGTGTCAGTAGTAACAACTATTCAAGTAATACGTTTGGACTATTTAGTATGATAGGGCGTACGAAGTGTCCGCTGGGGACACTATCCTTTTATTAGGGATTTTTACGATTTGTGAATTCTTGGAAGAAGTATAAAGTTTTTGCCGTCCATAGAAACTGTCTAGTGATTGTTTCTTGGGCTACTTATTCAAATTTTTTGTTTTAGTGTTCCGCAGGAACAAGATTTGTTGTGAAACAAAAGGAACTTTCTTTTGTTTTTTGTTTGTGAATTTATTATCCTTGGAAGAAGTATAAAGTTTTTGCCGTCCATAGAAACTGTCTAGTGATTGTTTCTTGGGCTACTTATTCAAATTTTTTGTTTTAGTGTTCCGCAGGAACAAGATTTGTTGCGAAACAAAAGAGACTTTCTTTTGGTTTTTGTTGGTTGAATTTTTATAGACGACAGCGTCGATAAAATTATTTATGATAATTTTGGGGATCTGTATTAAAGTTATAAGCTTTACTTATAAAAAATTTTTGTAAGGATTAGACATAAGTAAATTTAAGAAATCTTTTGTAATTCGGATCCAAAAAAAAAACTCCAACTACCCCGATGTGTAAATCAAACTTAAAGGCAGGCCGTAGAAATATTTTTTCGGTTTTCTTTTAAATAAGTAAAAACAAAATTGTGAGAGAAATAAGAAGTTTTCTTTTTAAATAAAAGCTACAGGGAGTAGTTTCAAAATAAAAGGCCATTACCTATTCAAATAAATTTTAATGTTTTAAAAAATTTATTTTTATATTATCACCCGTTGTGATAATAAAAGAATTTATTTAATTTCAATAAATAAATTTAAAAGTCAACTAATCTTTGAAAATGTCTGACTCCTCAAGTCATAGTCAAGTTGAGGCGTCAGATCTGACAAGTCTGGCGGGTGGCAAGGTGGGTCCTCACAGGCCCCCTTCAGGGGCCGTGCTTGATAACTTGTTTGACGAAATTATTGCCAGTCCTAATTACATGTGGGACAAGGTAAATAACTCTGATACTTTAAAAAAGTCAAACAGCCCCTACCCTGACAGTATTAGCTCAGGTGGGGAATCCAGCATTATCTTCAACGCAAAAAGGCCTCTCCCGTCTGAAAAACTTTTTATGAATAACCAAAATCCAGAAGTTGTAGGCATAGTTAGGGGATATAATCTTATTGACTTAGGTAATAGGGATCGCTTAGATTCTAATTCTGATCTAGGTGACGCGACAATGGATTTCCGCCATCCCCCAAACAACATGCTTTTACAAAATTAGTAGCTGATAATAATTCCCAAAATAGTCAATATAGTCATTCATTCTTAATTTTTGGTTTAGAAAAAAGTGAGGTTAAGAAACATACGGCGTCGGATGAAAGTTAAAATAAAGCTCATCGTGTCGATTGTTACAAATATTCGGACGAAATTTGGCACCAAAAGCTTACACCGATCAGGGCACCGTCGGATCATCATATCGTCAGAAATCGTATGCATGGAACGCCGTCTTAATTCGAACTAATCGAAATTTTGATAACTAACCAGTGACATTTACATTAAAAAAAAGTTGAAATCCGGTCCTGTCGAATGTTTACTTTCACAAGGAAATTTCCGAAATGCGCAAACTCACTTTTACCCCTTCGATGCCCATAGCGGGGACATAATTGCAGATGGTATTAGCAATATAATGGTTATATATATGTGGTATGGAGCCTGTATATGCCTGCCTCAGTGTCACTATTCTTATCACCGTACCGCCATTGAAAATGACAATTTCTTCTTCATATTTCATTTTAATTCTCTTCTGTTTCAATTTGATTATTTTTCATGATATCATCTCAAAAACTATCGTTTTTAGATATAGGAAAGGTTATAGACCACCTTATGGTTTTAGTCCCTAGAATGTTATCAAGTACAGGGTGTCTTTAGTGTTTATTTTGTAGATTGTAAGTACTTACCCTCAACTTCTTTAAAATCTTTAACACTCAACTGGATTAACAAACTTGCTATACAATCCCTAACTAAAATTTCGCACTTGGTTTTAATTTTCTGCAGTTCTTCGGGTTTGCAATTGGCCTTTAATTTTTGTATTTCGTTGATGCGCTGTTGCCGATTGTCCGGTGCCGGTAAGGCGGAATCGACGAGGTCGCTTTGGCAAACGTTGTTCGAACTGGCGTTTTGTTGAGATTTGTCGGCTTCGCTTGACGAGCTGCTATCTAAAATACCCATTACCCAATAATTTGTCCTAATATAGCCCTATACTTTTAACCTAGCTTCGACTTACCCTTCAAATTTGCAGCTTCAGGTGCTTCAGCCTTTTGGCACCGTTTAATCATCTCCATATTTGCGTCTTTACCCGCATTCTGCAATAGCACGAAATTGCCATTTTTAACAGTATATTTGGCTACAGCCCGTGGCCCCGAGGTTACTAAAGCTTTCGAGTAAGACGAGGCTTCCCTCCATATCTCAATATCTGTGTTCTCGTGATCAGAAGAGACAGTTTTTAATTCCAGAGTATTTATGACGTCGCAACGCATCATGTCACAGTAGTCTGCTAGACACACTGCGTCTTCTGCCTAGAACAAACAATCGTATAGTTAATATTCGAAACTCTGATCGAATTCCAATCCAGAGAAATATAAAATAAAAATTCTCTTTTAAAATAAAATCTATTTTACCATGAAAATAAGCGCTCGGCGCCTGGACAGTGGTCCAATATCAAATATTATACAGGGTGTTACAAATTCGGCCCCGTTAAATTGGTTCAAAGTTGTGTAATTATGGGCCCAATAATATGCCGCAAAAAATCAAAAATAAATACAGGGGCTTTTGTTGTAAAAATACATTTTTCCAATTAAAGAAATTATTGATAAAATTAGACTGGCCGTTTATAATGTTTCAACGTCGTAACATTCGTTCCCGCTCGCTCTCTTGTTGTAACGGCCACGTCAGTCACGGATTATATCGGTTCGAATGACGCAATGGGGGCATTGGAAGGGACAAATGAAGGATTTTATGCCACGAATTCCGAGAACAGCCAGCCGCGGATTTTCCCTGAGAAAATTTTCATCGTCGCATACACGTGATTCCGGCGAGTTTAAATAATACTGGAATTTCCCCAAACACTCGTATATTTCAGTGCGAGTATAAATAATTCTGGAATATCTTCGATCCCTCGTGTATTTTGGTGCGAGGTTAAATAATAACCGAAATTGACCTTCGAACACTCGTTTCGGACGCGAGTATAAATAAGTTCTTACAAGAAAATTCACCCGATTGTGACACAAAAAACATTCTGAGTGCGGAATAAGAAGTAAGTACCTACTAAAATATCTTAAGTTAGTATTAGCATTCACTACCGCGTGTTATAATTTTTTGGAAATTATTAGGGTAGTTGAGATCCCTTTAGTTGGGAATATAATGCTAACTTAGGGTTTTAATTTAAAATGAGAGTACGTGATAGGAGGAATGATAGGTTGGATTGAAAAGAACAGAATGCTAGTATAGGTTAATTATTTATTGTATAAAATGTACATACTTAATTACGAGTATTTCGGTTCGCGAGACTCGACCTACGTAAGACTAACCCCTTAAATTCACCCTCAAAGACATGGACATAAAATTAAAATAAATAAAAGTCCTCCGTGTTCAATATAATAACTTGCATTGTTATTGTATTCATTGGACATGCCCTAGCCAATACAACAATAAGTATATATAGCTTGAACAAAAGTTTGGCCTCGTCCTACGTTCAAACAACTATGCTTCAAATTAAAATCAGTCATTTACTTTCAGACAAAAATTCTTGCCCTCATTTCTTCATGCGCTCTGGTGGACTGCTGACAGCTTCCAGTTAGCGGGGAAAAGATGGTGGGCCCGCCCAAGACCGACTGACACGTGCGTGTCAAGTCGGCAATGACATTATGCCTGGCATCCCTGACAATAAACAACGAAAAATCTTAATCGGAAAACTTAGCGTCCGAAAAAATAGTTAAGTAGGCACGTCTTCGGTTTACGATGAATTTTTCATTACCTACGATTGGCGACATTACTGATAGTGTCGACCAGTCTTGATACCTTCAAAATTTAAGATGATACTAAAAGTTAGATTGGCCTTAATAACTAATTCCTGGGTGGGGCATTCACCTTTGGATGGGAACCAAAAAATGGGGACAAAATTAAAATTCGTAAAATAGCTATCTACTTAATAATCTGATTAAACTAAATTCAAATCAAACTTAAGGGGTAAATTGGTTATACAGGGGTTATCGAAAAACGTCTTACGTATAACGCGCCGTAGGAGAACGTTAGAGTTGCCTACCTTTGAGCGAGCGCAAAACGGATGGGCGTTAAGGGTTACGTACGCCACTCTACGACGTACCCTTAAAATCTTAAATCGAAAAAAATCTTTTTACAAATTCGGCGACACTTTCAAAATATTTAGAAAAATCTAAAATTTTGCGTTTCGGTTTTTATTTCTTCCTTACTTTGTTCGACCACCCACCATACTACGGAACCCCTGCTTATTTCCATTTTAAAGGCATCCCCGGCTTCCGCCTGCTGATGTTGGTCGCAAAAAATAATATTTATTAAATAAATAATTCAAGAAAGAATTCTTAATTCCATGGGAATTCGATGAGACAATAGGATATCAACTATAGTTTTTCTTGAAGTGCGCACGCACTCGACCTCAATTTTTCTGTGTAAAAAACTCTTATTTTATTCGATTGTTGAGATTGGGACACATCGATCGCCTAAATTGCGAGTTTGAACTTACCATATTAATGTAACCCTTATGACGATTGTCAAAGTGAATGTCTAAGTATTTTTCCTCGAAAAACGATTTCCCACAAATTCCACACGTCCACTGCGAAGGCCTGTGTTGTTTCTTGGCTGCTTGTTGCGGACCGAAAATGTCTCTTTGGGGATGAAATGGACATTCTAAAGGTAATTTTACCTAAGGCACAAATAATAACAATAAATTTCAGAACATCGATCCTATACCCAGTAGTTTTGAAATTTGAGGATTAGATTTATTTATAACAGGGGTCAGTTTGAAATCTTCCCACCCCTAATGGCTATGCCTAGTGACGCATTCGCCATTTCGTTTTACTCAATATTATTGGCCAAATACTCGTTTTATGGGATCAATTACTAGTGTAAGTAGTGTAAAACCGCCTAACCAGTCCCAGTCAAAAACAAAACCCATGTCGCGCTGAATCCACTGAGGGATTTGCCATACTTTTTTATATGCACTATCGCGTTTATGTGCCTTTAACAAAGACGTATGTCGTGTCAGCCTTCTGAGCGTCAAACTCGAACGTCGCCAATCCGCACATTTCGGGTGGCGCGCGAAAATCGGGTATCAAGTGAAAGACAATGATTCGATTTTTCGCCTGAATTTATAATTAGAGTATTTCCTATCGAGCGAGAAACTGCTTGAATTTATAACTCGAGCGGCTTTTTTAATAATCGAGCGATGTCGGTTATTTCAATTATCGAGTACTCAAGCGGTTTTTCGCTCGAGCGATCACAACACTATCAATTACCTAAAGTCTCAAATGTAAAAATTTCTGATTAAAAAACTCCAGGTACAGTGCAACCTCGATAAACCGGACTAATTAAAACCTCGGTCATCCGGATTAGTAAATAATCCGGATTATTGAAGCGAAACAGTTTTTAGAAAATAGTACATAAACAAAAATTATTGAAAACAGAAGCATACTTATTAAATTTTATATTATTTTGTGAAGTAATTTGAAATTTTTGTTTGCTTGAATTACCGAGTACTATCAAATCCTGATCATAAAGTACACAATGCAGTTGAACTGTTTGGCCGGATTATTGAAGAATCCGGTGTAACGAAGGTTCGGATTATCGAGGTTGCACTGTAATTGATCCCCCAAAAAGAGCATTTGACCGCTTTTAGGATAAAACGAAACAGCAACAAAATATTCATTTTTTAAAAAATTTAATGGCTAATGCGCTAATATCTCTTTTCCAGTAAGTAATATTAAAACTCGGAAAGACTTACAAGTCAATTTTATTGTGAAGGGTAACCCCCTGATGCGAGACTTAGATGTTACCCTTAAAATCGTAAAAGGGAAGGAAGGTCAGGTGGTACATCAAGGTAATCCCCTAATTTATTATATGAGTAGGTAGTAATTTCCAAGAAATCGGTTCCAAAAATGGACTTACGTCGGCTTGCACCATATTTAATAAAAACACGTTAAGGACGCATTTATGTTAAGTAGGGAATAAAATGCCTTCTTGCATTGCACCGGCACGTAAACACCATGTAAGTGTCTCATACGTTAAGTAGCCAAATTTCTGTACTGAATTTTAAGTTATGATTTATAACCAAAATTTTTAATATATTTTTTTTGATATTGAACAGCCAAAAGAACTTCTTTTGCTGTATAATTTAGCTGAGGGCTTTTCCTGATATTATTTTTGTTCCATTTCGCAAAAAATACTGGTGGGCCAATGCTGTCACTGTTATTCGCTAACTTTGTTAAGTTTACAAAATTTGCAGCTGGTGCAAGCAAATTTATTTTAAGGTAAACTTAAATTTTACGCTTTCCTTAGTAATTCCGTACTTAAGCGATGAGTGGGGGAAAGCGTGCATTATTCATGTAAATAGGCGAGAATTTGTCCCTGGTAAAGAAGTGGAAAGGGTCTCACCCTGAGTGACTAATCATTCTATACAAAAAGAGGAGTCAATACAATAATATTACCTTGTATTTATCTAGCACCGGAATCCATTTGCTTTGGACTATTTTTCGTACTATCCTAGCGTTATCTCTTGGGCAAGAGATTTTGAATACAGTTGGTCCCGGCCATGGGATCAACGATAACATCAACAAAGTGATGGTTATCTAAAATAAGAAAATTAAATATTTAATCATATGAATTTTCCTAATGTAGCCGTTATAAAATTAATTTTTTCTACTCATATATTAGTATAGTATACCCGTGGTATGCCAAAACCGTCAATGTTGCCAATAGATTTTATGCAAAGTTGACTGTGAATTCCATCGGGTCGCCTTGACAACGTAAATGTCAGGAAATTTCAAACGTCAACATTTTTTATTTTGATTTTATTTTTGGGTATATTAGTAGGTACAGTATGCGTGACTACGATATTCAGATTGATTGAACGTCACGGGAAATTACTTTACAAGTTGCTTCCGCAGAAAATAATTTATTACTAGAAAAATCCAGGGAACTGTCTGAAAAAGTTATCAAAGATGTATTGACTGGTGTACTGATAATCACGTGCGTACCGATTCAGAAAATTAGCATATTATGATAATTTAACATAAAAGTAAATATGAAGTCGTGGAAAAATAACCACGTACAAACTCGAGTGGTAGGCCTATTACACTCTTGGTATGTAATATACTATTATGTCATTCATGACAACAATAGCATATTACATACCAAGAGTGGTAAAAAACCTATTACACACAATATCGAAACTTACTTCGTACTTCGAAAGACTATGTAATATGCTTACCACTCGAGTTGTGTACTATACTTTTTCTACGACTTCATATTTACTTTTATGTTAAATTATCGAAATATGCGAATAAAACATTTTCTGGTTATCAAACATTTTTGATACACTTTTTCATGATTTTTACTGCGGAAGCTTGTAATGTAATTTCCCGTGGCGTTCCCTCGATCTGAATATCGTAGTCGCTCATACTTTGCCCAAAAATATACAAATTAAAAATGTTGACGTTTAAAATGTCTTGGCATTTGCGTTGTCAAGGCGACCCGATGGAATTCACAACTGACTTTGCATAAAATCTATTGGAAATATTAACGGTTTTGGCATATTACAGGTAATTTGATTTGTGAAACTGTTACGTAATATATATATTATATATATATTACGTAACAGGTTCTTACTAATATAGGAGTAGAAAAGAAAAATTTGAATTCAAATTATGGTATTGATATAGAGAAATATTACTTTTAAAATCTACTAATATTCAAAGCTCGATTTTCATCAAATAATGAAATAGAATGAAAGAAGAGCTAATTAAAAATTTATCGTTTTAATGATTTTTCTCAATTTCTCATAGTTTTCCTAAAATAATTATAATACTAGGCTTTTTGGTTTTAAAAATTAAAGTGGATTAGGTATTAAACAACCAAAGTTGATTGCTTAAAAGACTGATTTCGTCGTACTTCACAGTCTTTATTTTCGTTTAAAGACGTTTCGGTTAAATGTATCTCTGACCGGTTTCAGCTAAAAACTGTTTACAGCAAGTACCGAGACAGTCTTATTGTTGTGCCAAGCCGCAGAATACATAGTTTGTGGTCATAGGGTTATAATAAGTGCGATTATCATAAGAATAAACATTTAAAAAAAATCGAGATCCACACTTCAATCAGCTTTACTTTTATCATTAAATGACCGGTGAAAATAATGCCAAGGAAACACATTTTTTAAAGACTTTTGTATATTTTAAAATAAATCTGTTATTCGAGAAAAACCTTAGTACAGAGTTGATTTTGATACGTAATTGATAAGATATACAAAGACATTATATATTTATAGATGTTTACGTGTATTACTAAAATTATTGATTTTTGAGGAATACACCCTTAAAAGTAATATTTCCTATTTATTGTGCTTACCGGAAAATTAACTGAATTAGTCTTCATTCATGCCGTTTGTGATCACATATGTGTTAAATTTTATGTAATTTTGACGTGAAAGGGTAGTTTTTCTTAACATTTCACTTTGACGAATTTCCATTTGATGCGCAACTGCTGGAAATCGTCGCGCGCCATTTTCCTGTCGATTTTCCGGCATTACCATAGGAACGGGGGTGTATACAACCGATATAAAGAGTTGCAAAATATTTCTTGATTAAACTGGAGAAGATTTAATAGGTTGGGAGCGTGTTCATTACATTAAAACATCGTAAATTTTTTATTAAAGGACAGCATTTCCTAATAAACTATTAGATAAAATAAGTATATGTTTTTGCTTTTTCCTTTGAGAAACGAGCAATCATTAAACGATCCAAGATTTTTACAAATGCTCAAGTTATTTACAATCAGTCTTTATTTTCATATTAAATAGGCAAATAAGCACTTTTATGTCCCAAACTAATATATTATAGTAGCATGATACAAATAACTAAGGTAAGGTATCTAACCGTTACAATTTCGTGTCCCACGCGCAGTGACGTCAAAGAGAGAGTGATTTTTAAATTTCTTATGGAGATTTATACGGTGTTAGCGTTTATAATTCTATTTTAAAGGTATTAAAAGGTTTTACGCATTTAATAGTATGTGAAATGAAAAAATAATATAATATATGACAAGTATTTGCGTATATTAATTTCATAGAAATATAACACACATTACCAGGGCCGTTCCTGGCGAGCGTGCAGGGCGTGCATGCACGCAGGCGCAAAATCGACGGTCATTCAGTATTCTTTATTACAAATTTAAAAAAAATCATATATTTTATCATTTTAATATGTCTAAAAATGTTACCAAACGTTTGCCTTAATAATAATAATGTGTTCTCTCCGTAGTTTCCTTGTTGGACACTACCGCCCCGCCATATTATATAGAATAAAGGATACCGCCTCTCTTGAGTCGGCCCGGCTGTTTATTTAGCCCGTTATTTATTATGCCGCTTGTCGCTTTAATATTGCCGCCTTAAAAAAAGGGAAGAAAGTAAATTGTCATGCATAATATTTTCATTTTTATAATTTAGTTTTTCAGTATTTGTTTGGTAGTTACAGTTAAAGCAAGTTAAAGGACATCTCCGCACAGTGCATTATTTGATTGTTTTCGGGTTTGTTCGTTTGTTGACTGCCATAAAGAAATTGAAAATCTTAATCTTTATTTTAACGAAAAACGTTCAGACAAAAGTTTTGATTTGCTCATCAATAAAGCTAAAGAAGAAGCAGCCAAAAACGATGTAGAGCAGGTATTCCCAATAGTACGGCAACGAAAATTTAAGCAACAATTTTCATAGGATGAATCTGTAGCAGATCCGAAGCAAAAATTTAAAATCGATTTTTATTTTCTAATTTTAGATGCAACCATTCAGTCTTTACAAAAGCGGTTTGAGGGTATAAACAAATTTCAAAATTTATTTGGGTTCTTATGTAATTTTGAAAATTTAGAATCTGACTTAATTAAAGAATCATGTGTAAATTTAGATACCGAATTGCAAGTTGAGATTGATAGAGTAATATCTAAAGACATTGACGGCTTAGATTTACATAATAAAATTTTAACATATAAGATTCTTAATCCTAAAAATACTACTGATTCATCCTTTCCCATAGACATTTTAAATTATATAACTAAAAAAAATCTACAGTTTCTTTTTCCAAATGTATTTATAGTCTTACGGATATACCTTACATTACCCATTTCAGTAGCTTCAGGTGAAAGAAGTTTTTCTAAGTTAAAACTAATAAAGAATTATTTAAGGACATCTATGAGTCAAGAACGCCTATCAGATTTGGCCATTATTTCGATCGAAAATGATATTTCTCAGGCTCTTGATCATAATCAGATGATCAACGAGCTTGCATCCGTGAAAGCCAGACGTGTATTATTTTAGGTATATCGTTCCTTTTTTGTTCTGTTTATTACAAAAATAGTTTTTGAAACGTTTATTTTTTTATCATAAAAATATTGCTGTTAGGTATACCTACTATATAAGTATTAGGTATAATATTGTTTATGTTTTTGTTGTTTATTTTATTTACGTTAATTTTATTCTCTTTTAATTTTCTTGTGAATATACTTACCAAATATTTTTTGTGATTTTGTTTGTTTTGGTAATTTAATTAATAAAAATTTTTCTAAATATTTTTTATCAGTTTTCTTACAATTCAAAACATTATCAGTTTTTCCCGAAATATATTTTTAAAAATAGGACAATTTTTTTTAAACTAGGGCGCACCAAAGAAACCTGCACGTAGGCGCCAAACATCCCAGTGTAGTGGCTTGCCCTATCTCTCTATTTATCTCTTTCGAACAAACACAACCCCCAAAGTTTGTTAGGGCAAATCACTGCAGATCAAGTTGGTCTAATTTTTCTATTACCTTATTTGTTGCTGCTGTTGAGTTAATCCTTGTTTGCTATGAAAACACGCTTCAATCCTTTTGAAATTTTATTCCACTTTTTAACTCGTACAGTTAATTTACAAAATTTTATAGCAAGTCATCCAAATTCATAGTCAATTGTTAACAAATACCGTTTTTAAATTCATTGTCTTTTGAAACGAAACACTCACTTTTATAAAAAAATAATAATGCCTTTTTATAATCTGATGAATTGACTTTAATTTCATCCGAGGCGCGGCGCGCGGTACTAACTATAATTTGTTTCTCATGACTGATTTCTGAAAAACTGAAGACTAAAAACCGAGATACAACTGAGTAAGAACTGAGTAAAAACTAAAAACTGACTCCAAAATGGTTCGCGGGAGGTATTTATAATAACGCTAAACATGACGTATTTTGTTTGTCAAAGCAAGATTTTTCTCGAATCCTTCTACGATGTTTTCCAGAGTTTTAAAACTTTCCTATAAACAAAACGCATTAGAGTGACGTGTCCTATGGGTACACAGGTACTTATTTTTATCCGAAGTCAATAAGGGAAAATTTATTTCGCAGTTCTTAAATGATAGTATTTTTCCAGATTCCGTAAATAGAAATAGTAAATAAAATCACTGCCTACGTGAGAAAAGACTTGGGTCAACTTAGGTTCTAGAATATTTCGCAGTTCTTAAAATGTCATAGAAAGGTTAAAAACAACCCATATTTTCATGATCTAGCCTTGATAGTACTTTTCCAATTTCTGTAAATAGAAATAAGTAAATAAAATCCCAATTGCCTACGTGCGAAAGTCTTGGCTCGACTTGATTCTAGAACTTTTATGGAATAAATACGCAGAAAAATTATTATTGGAAACGTTTGGTGACATCACATGCACCCATCAAAACATCCGAAGGAAAAATTTAAGATTTAGTTTTAAGTTATCGGTGTATGTGAGCACTTGTGTTTTGAAAATGATTTTGAAAAATTTTGACTTTCAGTCCAAAATAAGGTACAACTTTATTATTATCATTGATCAAGATGTGAATTTAAATTTATTTATTTTTTTGTATTTTATTTTTCAATGAATAAAATCTTACAATTAATTTTTAAAATAAATTATTAATTTATATATTTTTTTAAATTTAATTTGAAAATCGTACTTTATTTTATTTTGACACTTTGATAAAATATTTGATTCTTATTTATGATACAACAAATTTAATTTATTAAAAACTTTTCAAAATATTTTTGGAAACTAACTCTTTGTGTTGAAACTTCAAAATATTTTTGAAAAATAAAATTTACTTTGAGACTTCAAAATATTTTTGAAAAATAAAATCTATTTTGAGACTTCAAAATATTTTTAAAAAATAAAATCTTATGTCTTGAGACTTCAAAATATTTTTGAAAAATAAATTTATTTTGAGACTTCAAAATATTTTTGAAAAATAAAATTTATCTCGAGACTTCAAAATATGTTTGCATATAAAAAATATATATTTTTTTTTAAAATTAGGGCTACGCACCACACCAGGAACGGGCCTGCACATTACAGCTCCAATACCACTAAAATAAGAAAATATTCCGACGAACTACTAAAACATCCGCATCGCCATTGGAACCTGTCGACGATAGCCGAAGCTGCTCGGCGACCCCTCCTTGTTGCCACCAGCGTTGTCAGTCTTTTACAATTGTCATATATTTGTGGGGCTCCCCGTATAAAATTTAAGTTCAATCTGGAGGTGGCCCCATATCATAGGAAAGTAACGACTGTTTTTTCGTACTCTTCTTACTCTGACACTGTTTTTTATTGTTCTATTAGGTTTCGAACCGAACCTATTACTTTTGATCTTTCATTTCTGGCAGCACTGGTCGCCACGTAGTAAGTGCCGTTTGCCGTAGTTTTCCATGACAATTTTGAAAGTTAATCAGAATTTTTCTTATTTAGTCGTGTGTGAATGTGTTCATAAAATGAGGTGCGCTGTGTTCGGTTGTGATAGTACCTTTAAGAGCTACGTTTAATCACAGGTTGCTAAGCAGGCACTATTTTATGTGAACGTTTAGCCAAATATACTTAATTTTTTCTAATCTAAAACTGGATTCGTAAAGTGAAAGGATTAGAAAACGGTATGAAAAAATTACGTTATAGTGTTATAAAAATAATAATAACAATTTAAAATACGAACAATTTTCAAATTTTCAATAGGCAACCGATCGAGCAGTCGGTGACGTCATCGCGCTTGGTGAATTGGAATTTAAAACGATTCACTCGATTATTAAAATCGCTCGAGTATCAAGTACTCGATTATTAAAATTATCCGTTTTTCCCAACATTAATTGAAGTAAAATATTAAAAATAACAAACCCGAACATATCCTATGGCAACTGATATAATGTCTAGCCAAAACAGGAACTACGGGTACACGTTGTTCCTCTCTAACATCTACACCAAAAATTCCAACAATTTTGAGTCTAGCATTTCTGGATATCTCCGAAGATAATAAATTATAGAGCCTGATGGTACACTTTCATGTGAATCACCCTGTACATCCTTTTAATTTTATTTCACAAAAATATCGGGACTGGTATTATGTAACACCAACTTGGAAAAATCAACAGGTATTTATTTTTTGCTCCTTTTTATCTACGCCTCGATGTTCGATTTCGACCTTTTTTGTTGTAATTTTTACTCATACAGAAATAAAATCAAATAATAACACGTTTACTTGACTGCCAGCGCTCGTAATGATAGGAGCTTCGCGCGCGTTTTTAGCCTGGGAACCATCACGGGGTGGTTTTTTCCGTTCGCCAGGGTTCAATAGCTCACAATTGGTGTCAAGTTAAGTTAGCGGTACCGTCGCGCGTTTTTCGGCATCCTAAAAAAAAGTTTTGCTCTGTTCCCTATTGAGGTGAGTACTATTCTTTGTTTAAAGTGCGATCAAAAAAATCATCCTTTCACCGTGAATTCAAATAATATAGGCATGACCACTACAAAGACGCCTCCTGTGACTGGATGATTTTTTTGACTGAATATATTGGAATAGCCGGCTAATTTTTTTTATAGTTTTTGGTTTGTTCGGTTTGCTTTTAAAATGTGAAGTGTTGCCTCTAAATATCAGGTTCGTTGGCTCTGCGCTACTTACACTTTTTGCACTCATGATTTCATTTTCGACGTGTGCGTTTTATCTAATCTCACAGTCTCAACGATAAATGATATTTACCGTAAAGGCGTTTAGACCAAGTTAGTGAAATATATTTTTGGTCATACCTGGCAAAGCTAAATTTATTGAGATTTTATTCGAAACTTCCAGTTTGACAAAGAAATCGTGTGCGCAAGAACGTGTTGAGTAATGCTCTATAGATTCGTCATCAAGAAGGTATAAAATATTCGCACCAATCACAAACAAGCATTTTTAAAATCGGACCCAAAAAAAAATTACATAATTGAGTGAAATTTGTTCGACATTATTAAAATTCAAATCATCTCAGATTTTTTGATATTTTGCTACAAATTCTTGGTCCTTTATAAATCAGGAAGATGGCGCACATATGTTTCAAATTACCAATATTGGTATACCAATATTATACATTTTATTATTTTTTTTTTGGTCTGCTTCGAAAACTGCTGGTTCGTGATTGGCAGACTATGAATGTGAAATATTGTATTCCTAAATATAAAGTACGCCGCACAGCAGTGGCGGATATAGAGATGGTTTTGTCCGTTGTTGTTTAAACTCTCAGTATATTTTTTGTTCAGTTAATAATTAAGTCAGAGCTAGTGACGCATTCACCATTTTTGATCAATATTTTTGATACTACCTATTTCGTTTTATCCTAAAAGCGGTTAATTACCTGTTTTTAGGGACCAATTATCTTAAGTTTAAGGTAGAAATTTTTTTAATTAATAAATTAATGGAAGCAAGAAACGAAATTTTGTCAATTTGCACGAATTTCGTTTCATGCACAAATTTTGTTATCATAAATTTTAAAATTTAGGTAATTGATCCCCTAAAACGAATATTTTCGGATAAAACTAAAAGAAACGAAATATTGATCAAAAAACAAAAAGCCGAAAGCGCCGCCAGTATATTTTTTTATGTAACACCCCTCATGAAATTTATATGATGGCATTTTCTGATTTTAATAGTTTTTATGTAAATACAGCGTTGCCACGTGTCCATTTATGTAACTTAATTCTCCGTATTGGAGACTTAGTAGCCCCATATTCGATCAAACAGACTTTTAAACATAGCCTTCGTTTTTGAAACCGATTGTCATAGGCTGAAATTTGGCATTGTTAAATTATAACCCAAATAGAGACTTACGGTTAAAAAAATTGTTTTTGGGGTTTTAGGGGGTTAAATGACGAAAACGAAATTTTGTTCAAATTGATCAAAAATAGTAAAATTGTCAGGAGATATTTTTTTTATAAGTCAACATTTTTGCAATGTATTGTTTCTCCTATTGACCATTTCATTTTTCTAAATAAGTACAGACATGGCAAAAAAACATCTAAGTCACAGTGTAAACTCCTATTGAGCGGCTTCATTATGGTAATGTCGCTGCGACTATAGTTTCGTTTATTTTGGTAGATTTCGATTCTCGTAAAAATTAATTGATTTAATTAAATTAGCGATTTATGGCTCGTATACAGTGTGTCCCGCTTTTCATAAATCCACCCTAATATCTATTTATTGATTGTATGTTGAAAAATTGAAATGTTTGACATAGTAAAAAGTTTCTTTTATCATTGGCGTGCGATGTTAGGGGGGTAAAAGGGGATCGATTTTTCGGCAAAAGGATATTAGGGCATATTTTAGATAATTTCTTCTATCATACTTAGATTCAGCATCCCTAAAACCCCCAAAATCCATATTCTCAAAAACTTAATAAGGTAGAAACGTTTTAAGTTTATTATCGTATTTAAATACGCAAGTTATAAAAAATTAAAACAAATTTTAAAAAATGAATTAATTTTTCGTCTCTATTTTACGTTTACCTTAATCAGTTATTTCGAAAATGGATTAAGGGGATTTTAGGGATGCTTTTATTCTAATTATTCTAATTACAAATTTTAAATTTATTTATTCAGTCTTTACACATAATACAAATTAAATAAACATATAGTTTTATACAAATTTTAAACAGTTACATATGGCACCTAGGTATCAAATACCTGTATGTGCCTATTTTTAGAATTTAACATTTTTTTAACTATCACTAAGTGTTTCTCGCATTAAATTAATCTCTATAAACCTCAATAAAATGCTTAGTGAAAAAAAAATTAAAAAAAAAAAAACTAAGTTAAAGCACTACTAGTGTAACAACAACACATTCAAGCAGCGAAAATAACAAAACCTACAGGGAGTGCAACAGTCTAAATAACACCGCTATCACAATATATCATTGAAAATATTTAAACTGAGTTTTAAAATGTTTTTCATCTTTTATATTTCGTATTTCCAATGGTATCTTGTTGTATAATTTAGGACCCAGATATGATATAAAGTGTTGACCCAAACTGTTGTTACAAAGGGTTGTGTTTAAAAGTTTATTTTCAACTCCTCTTGTACAATACATATGCACTCTATACCTCGAGTCATACTTTTCATTGTTATGTATAAAGTTGCAAGCAGCTATAATATATAAACTTTGCAAGTTATTTATTTCATTGGAATATAACAAATTAGTAGGATACATTCTGGATTTTTAAATATGATTTTAGCAATATGATTCTTTTAAGTTGTTCTAAATGTATATTATATGCTGAATCTAAGTATGATAGAAAAAGATATCGAAGATAAACCCTAATATCCTTTTGCCGAAAAACAACCCCCTTTTACCCCTTACATGGCACGCCAATGATAAATGAAAATTTATACTATGCCAAACATTTCATTTTTTCAAAATACAATTATTTTCCTAATAAATTTGAAGAAAATCGCATTTTTTAAAACTGAGATATTAGGGTGGATTTGAAAAGCGGATTTACATGAAAACTGAAAGTGTTAAATTTAGTAGATTTGTAAAAACCGGTCAAGAGGCAGCCGCACTCACATGTTAAGTGTTCTATATACAACGTGTCCAAGATAAGGAGGGCCAGTACAGGGATCTCGGAAACCGTAAGAGATACGAAGTCGGTTAAATGGTGTGTCAATTTGAAACTTCCCACCCTTAATTTCTCGGTTCTAGTAAATAAGATTAAATTTCGGAAAGACACGTCAATTTTATTGTGAAGGGAGACGTTTTTAAAGAATATTTTCAGCCTTCGTGGTTTAACTAGGTGGGACGGAGGTAGATATGTTCCCCTTAAAATTTTAAATGGAAAGGGGATTAAGGTTAAAGGTTTAAATATCTTTTCAATAGTACCGTCATTTGTTATTTTGTGAGTAGTATATAGTTTGCAAGAAATCGCGTTGCAAAAATGGAATTAGAACTTCTGCATTGATATTTATGATTTTTAGGTTAATTATACATAAAAATACATTATTCTGTTGATTCGTCCCTTAATAGAATGATTAGGGTGTGTATTACTTATGTTGGACTAGTTCAATAAATAACAAATAATTTAATAATAAACCACAAATAAGTGAACAAAATACAATTTCAAACTTCTGTTGATTCGGGATTTAAAAGCAAAGTAGGCGCTTGAAACAAAAAATTAATGGTGACGCGTGATTTGTGATTGTTTACTTATGTTGGACTAGTTCAATAAATAACAAATAATCTAATAATAAATCACAAATAAGTGAACAAAATACAGAAACATTATTTCAAACTTCTGTTGATTCGGGATTTAAACGAAAAGTAGGAGCTTGAAACAAAAAATTAAGATGGTGGCGCGTGATTTGTTTCACTTGACATTCCCATTGTGATCTTTTGAGAGCTTTTTAAGAGGTTTTCTATTTTCCAGAAAATATGGAACATAAATTTACAAATGCTGAAAAGTTTGATATTCTATCGCATGTTTTATTTTATATCAAAAAAACTGTTATGTGGCAGTTAGAAGATGTTATTTGTGCTTAGAGAATAACGGAAATCATTTTGAACACCTGATTATATAGTTCCTTACTTTTTTCGTTGTTCGTTTTATTACTTTTTTGGAATGATTTTTGTTCTCTTATTTGTGGTTTATTATTAAATTATTTGTTATTTATGGAACTAGTCCAACATAAGTAAAAAATTTAGAGCTTACTTATGAGATATTATTTATAAAATTAGGAGAAATACAGGACCGTATCCCAAAATTTCATGATGTTGTTCAAAAACCCTCGAAACGTCATTAAACCACAATGTGCCATATATCGTTGCATTCGGGAGAAAAAAAGCTCTCAAATTCCAATACCAGGAAAACAGGACCGTATTTAAAAAAAGAAAATTGATAATGGCCCTTCGAAGACGACTCGTCGGATTACAAAACAATTAACGCTGTTAGATAGAACGAAAAAAGTGGCAATGCAAAAGTGCAATTTACTTTAGAATTCGATCTAAAAAAAATCCAGGAAAACAATGAAACAATTTTTCAGAATTAAATACGGTCCTGATTTCCTGATATTGGAATTTGATAGCTTTTTTCTTCCGAATGCAACGATGTATGACACATTGTGGTTTAATGACGTTTAGGGTCCTGTATTTCTACTAATTTTATAAATAATATCTCATAAGGAAGCTCTAAATTTTTACTTATGTTGGACTAGTTCAATAAATAACAAATAATTTAATAATAAACCACAAATAAGTGAACAAAATACAGAAACATTATTTCAAACTTCTGTTGATTCGGGATTTAAACGAAAAGTAGGAGCTTGAAACAAAAAATTAAGATGGTGGCGCGTGATTTGTTTCACTTGACATTCCCATTGTGATCTTTTGAGATCTTTTTAAGAGGTTTTCTATTTTCCAGAAAATATGGAACATAAATTTACAAATGCTGAAAAGTTTGATATTTTATCGCATGTTTTATTTTATCTAAAAAAACTGGACCGTATTTAAAAAGAGATAAGTAGATAATGGCCCTTCGAAGACGACTCGTCGGATTACCAAACAATTAACGCTGTTAGATAGAGCGGAAAAAGTGGTAATGCAAAAGTGCAATTTACTTTAGAATTCGATCTCAAAGAAGCCCAGGAAAACAATAAAACGATTTTTCAGGATTTCGGTTTTTCCAGATATCTCCGGAACTACTCGGAATTTTAAAACTTTCTAAGCGGCATATTATTAGGCACGTAAATGCACAACTTTACCTCCATTTAACCGACTTCGTATCTCTTACGGTTTCCGAGATCCCTGTACTGGCCCACCTTATCTTGGACACGTTGTATAGCGTAAGACAGGGATCGTTATAAAAGTTCTGAAAAATCTTCAGAAAATGGAAAACTCTTCTCGAAAAAAAAAATTGCTTTTGTTCGTCTGTTGTGACTAAAGTAAAAATGTCCGCTTTTTAAATTAAATATAACGAGAATTTGTCCAAATTTCTGTCAAGTGAATTCACACCTTACCTTATCGGGTTTTCTAGTATTTACTATAAATTATTGACTAAATTTAGGTGTGTATTTTGGGTTTATTCGTGGGGAGTGGTTCATAAAAAATTTCGCCTGCAGCGAACTTTTCCCCTTTTTGCTACCACTAGTGTCCTGGTTTTTACGTTTATAAAATTACTCATTTTATCAAACTACAAAACCCATGGTTGACCATGATATCTAAGTTATAATAAATGACATAAAAAAAAGTATTTATTTCAAGTACGTTTTCCTAAAAATACATTTCGAGTTATTATAGAAATTAATTTTAGACGTTTTTAACAAATCGCCCTGTATCTCATGGACCATAAACAATTCGGCAACGTCGATACTGGATTCTAAAAACGCTTTAAAAAATGCATATTTTCGCCATTCGTATTTAACCAACTTCGTAGAAACTGCCCTTCAAAAAATACTCATAGTGGTTAAATTAATTAAATTGTTGCCACCCTGTATATTTTTATTAGAATAGATTTTTTAAATTTTGAAATAAAACATTATTTTCTTCTGTTATAATTGAAAAGTTATCAAGATTTCTTAAAATTTATTGTTGTTTTCCTGGCCGTTCTATATAATTTTAGTGTTTTTTCTCCTAGGTTCGTTTGAGTCACTTTTTTTGAGTTTACCCCTTACTCCATAAAACTTAAGAACCGTAAAAGTACAATTTATTCATTGCTATTGACTACATGTAATTCTTAGTTATGTTAAAAAATTAAGTGTTGTAGATCAGAAAAAAAAAATATAATTTGTAAAATATGGTTTTAAAATATTTTAGGTTTTATTTAATTTGATATACAGGGTTGCCCCAAGTAAAGTGGCCTATTAGAAGTATCTCGAGAACTAAATGAGATTTTATTTTGAAAATTTGGCCGTGGCTATAAGAGATGGTTTTCTACGTTTCTAAAATATTTTGGATGATGCGGTGTTGCCGGATCATACCGAAAGTTGTAGGAAGTTCGGAATTTTAAATGAATTACCCTATATATTATATTTTTTTTGGAATCTAGGTAAAAATCCAGAACAGTTTTCTGTATAATATCATATGCCTATCTTCGAAAATAGTGAAGATAGGTATAGGAACTCATAATATCATTAGATAGAAAATTTGATCCTCTATTAGCAAAACATATCAAATACAGGGTGTCCCATTTAAAAAAAAATAAGATTTTTGCAATAATTCATCTGCCTCAGAAATATTGTTATGGAGACGCCCTGTATATAACGAATTCAATACTGTTCAAAATTATAAAATTGTGATGGTCTTGTGAAACTATTGTAAAATTTTCAGCTTTCTAGCTGTAACCGCTAAAAAGATACGATTTTCTTTTCAGGTAACGATACGGCGTTAAAAAATCACAAAATTATTTATAATTCAAAAAGTCATAAAGATAGGTATATGATATTATACAGAAAACTGTTCTAGATTTTTACCTAGATTCCAAAAAAAATATAATATATAGGGTAATTCATTTAAAATTCCGAAGTTGCTACCACTTTCGGTATGATCCGGCAACACCGCATCATCCAAAATATTTTAGAAACGTAGAAAACCATCTCTTATAGCCACAGCCAAATTGTCAAAATAAAATCTCATTTAGTTCTCGAGATACTTCTAATAGGCCACTTTACTTGGTGCACCCTGAATAAAGAAATTCCTCCAAAAGACACAAAATATTGTGTTTCTTGTTTATCTTGTTGTTCTGAAGATGGTTACCGAAACCTAGGAGAGAGAAAAAACACTATAATTAATTTTTTTAGTAATTGCACAGAAGCAGTGTATTCATTCCTGCTAGAAAAGTAATATCATTACATACGTTTTAATTTTGCTGTTTTTTTTTCAGATTGTTCGTCATACACACAACCATGTATCGCGGAACGGGACGCGGTCATCTCCGGGCCACCAAGCACGCACTATGCATTAATCCGTGATTGTTTTGGGGTTTCAGATGTGTCAATGGCAGCAGCAAACTGGTATGTCCACGGAACTCGGGCATACCGGTGCCAGCTCCCGTCTAGTGGTTAGGCAGAGTGTGTGTGACGGATCTTCACTCCCGATGGTCGTTGTGAGAGCAGAACATTCAAGAATCTAGAAAGACGGCGTGAGGATCCTGTGAGTTTTGGAGATGACACGACTGGCTTTCAAAATTTGCGGTGTATTTAAATCTTTCCTTAAATGTAATTAACATAAAATTAAATATTTATTTACGTTATAAAATACCACTAATGGACTTTATGGATTGGGAACAGAGCAACCCCATCGTTGGACAAGATCAGCGACCTCATCGTTAAGGCCTCCACCTAAAAATAATCTGGTAAGAACGAAGTAAAATTTGAATATTAATTGTCGTTTTAAAACTTTTTTTTATGATTATTTCTTTTAAGGCAGCTTCAAAAAACAGGAATGTTATGTAAATACCTCTAAAAATAGCTCAAAATGTGTATTACCATCATAGTTAACAGAAGATGCTCTAATTATTTTCTTTTACTTTGACAAATTTATTTATAAAACCCTAATTACTTAACCAATGAATTTGAAGATTGTAGAACAAGGAAATAATATAAAAAATATTTTTTTGACATTCTCTTTGAAAAATGATGGGATCGTTAAGAAATGATTTGTCAAGGGTTCGCATAAAAATTTTAAAAAAGGAGCATTTAGGAGTCTTGTTATTTAAAATTATTATAAAAGGTAAATTCTAAAATTTGAATTCCAGGCCTAAGACTCTTCCTGAAAAAAAATGTCTGTTATTCAAATTAAAAATAGAAGTGTCAATGAACAAATTCGAACAAACATTTCCCTAACAATTATTTTTATTTCTTTCAGATACTTAACGAGTCTAAAACAAAGTGCGGTGTCCCGTGTGATGGTTCTGCTCTTCAAGGGTTTACCTAAACATCGTCGCAGTTTAGAGCGTGGTAGAGATAACCTTTTGAAGACCCCGGCATGTCTGAAAAAGGCTAATGGGCAACCTGGCCTGGTCCTTTTTGTTCGTCCCTTGAAGAGCGGAACTGGAAGAATGAAGATGATGACGTCGGGCAAATGGGAACATATAAGGAGGTAACTATTTATTTTATTGTTTCTTTTTTTTAAGTTTAAAAGTACGTCCCAATTATTTTATTAATACCCCCAAACCCCAACCAAATTTCAATGCGCTAATTTATCAAAGTTCAAAAATATCAGCCATTTTTGAATGACATGTTTTCTTTATGTAATTCACACACGAATAGAAATTTGGTACCTGGTATACATCATATTTAAAAAAAAATTGTGTGTGTTGGTTCAATAATTATGTGTAAAAAACTTGATTCCATTGGAGCTATTGAGGGAGCCCATATCTCCGGAGAGGAGGCCTATACGGAAAAATAATGAACCTGCAATACTCTTTTCGCTTGTTTATTTCATATCCGAGAGATTTCCCACATTTTTGCGCAAGAATCAGCTAAATAAGTTAGCTAATTTTAGTTAGTGAATTTATTATAGCTAGGATATTATTAGAACTAGACCTTTTTCAAGAGAACATTTCGTCCATTGATTTGAACTGTCATAAATTTTATTATTTTACTTTTGACCCAAACTATTAAAATATATTATATTAAAGTTATGCTCATTAGTATTGACCTAACATTTCTACTCAATCTTCAATCACCTTTTCATCTCAAAATGTAAAATTTATCAACTATGTCGATTCTTGAGCCGTTGTGTCGATTATGCTATATATTTACTATTTAATCCCATCATTTGAATAACCTACACATTGCGGAGAACACGAGTTTCTTTTACTCAAATTTGGCTACTTACTTGAAGGCTAAACGCATTTTCTTTTGTTTTAGGATCATGGACACTAAAGAAAATTTATAAAATCCGGGACGGGAATTTTTCAGGGTAGCAGAAGACACAGAACCCAATTGCGCGGTAAAATCAATCCGATCTTTTTTCGTCTAACGTACAGAAAGGATCTGATTGTCCGTATTACGGAACCCCATCGCGCCTTAATCAATCCGATTTTTTTTAGTCTAACGTACAGAAAAAGTCTGATTGATAAATCAATCCGGCCTTTCCTAGTCTAACGTACAGGAAGGATCGTATTAAAATTTTCAAAATGGGGTATGAATGAATGATTAAACAAAATGAACTTTTTAAGCGATGATGACGAAATAACCTTTTAATCAGTTATTATTAGCAACCATAACTTCATAAAAATGTATATGTAGTATTTAAAGTAGATTCATATCGAACTCCTTTGGTTTCTGTGCCTGTTTAATTATTGTCGATTCCCTAAGGACAACTTTCTTCAAAAAATTGTTGTTTTTTGGATTTGCCTGAAGGGCTTCAATTGACTGCGACCATGGAAACTTAAACTTGGAAGCTAAATGTTCGGGACACAAGCTGGATTAGAGCAGCCTGCAAGAGTAGGTTAAGGTAATATTTAGTTAAAAAATATATTTTAATTTTAACGTTTCTTTTTTTTTCGAAAATAAGTGTGTGTGAAGTAAATTCTGAACCTAGTTGCCAATATTTTCAATGCACATTTATTTGGTTCTCTGCTCTATGCATTTACCAACCGGCGGAGGACTTCGAGCTGTAATAGAACCTCGCAAGCAAATATCCCAATTTTGATAAAAATTCTGCATTGCTATATTATTCAGTATTCTAATGCCTCTAATTGTTTATTTTCAGAATATCAGACATATGTACAGGGTGTCCCATTTTCGACACGTTTATAGGGTATCTCCGTTATTGTTAGTGCTATCAAAAAAGTAATGTAGGTGTCATGTGCTCTTTTTGGGTCAAACTTAAAATGGTAAAATCAAAATTTGAAAATTTTTGCCCGCTTAAGAGATATGAGGGGATATCAACAAATTGACAATTCCTAAATTACCACATATTTTCTTAGTTAAAAGAGATACAGAAAAATGTTTAATGCATAAGTTTATTTATAATGATTGTTGAATAATTTACCGTTTTCAGAATAAGTATACGGGGTCAGGTAAGAAAGTTATCGGGCCTAACCTCATTTTTTAAATATATGTATATTTTAATCTAAAAAGATATTATTTTAAATTCTCCTTTCAAATATACAGGGTGCTGATAAAGTCTGGAATAATCGATTTTTCTTGAAAACGCAAAACTTTTTCGAAAAACGCTCGTACCCGTCGATTTTATTTTATTCTTTGAAATTTTTTGGCGTTCTTCAATATTATACCGGATGCGCCAAAAACGCTAGGCAAGTGTCAACTTCACTTTTTCAAATAGAACACCCCTTTTTTTCTCCAATATTCAGATTCCTCTCTAAACTCTAGACAAGTTTCATATAACATATTGTATGGCTAAAGTCAACAGTAATTGAAATACAGGGCCCACAATAAAAATCAAGGTATAATTTTAAAGCTTGTTTTCCATGACAAATACTTAGGCTAGAAAAAAAATTCTAACAGGAAATTGGTAATACAGTGAACAATCTAAAAAATTATTTGAGTAAGTGTTGAAAATGGTGTCCATTTACGGCTCTACAATGTCCCAATCTCTCAACAAATTCTAACTGTACATTATGTACAATTTCTGGGGTAATTTGTCTTATGGTTGTTGTTATACGCGTTTTGAGAACATCAATATCTTCTGGTTTATTTTTGTAAACCCTTTCCTTAATATAGCCCCACAGAAAGAAGTCCAATGGCGTTAAGTCGGGGACCTCGCAGGCCACTCTATTTCACCCCGTCGACTTATCCAATGATGATGAAATAACTCATTCAGGTATCTACGGACTTCGACCGAATAATGGGCTGGTGCACCATCCTGCTGAAACCACATAGTTGTATCATGTGAGTCAGGAATGTTCCGATCGGGAAATAGGGCAATCAACGCTGGAGCGAGGTCTTCTTCAAGAAACTGCAAATATCTTTGGCCAGTCAAATTTTCCTCAAAAAAATAGGGTCCTATAACAGTATCCCGAATTATTCCTGCCCATACATTAATTTTTCTCGGCCGCTGGGTATGAATTTCTCGGAACCAATGGGGATTTTCGCTGGACCAATACCGGCAATTTTGACGATTTACCATGCCATCCAAGAAAAAAGTAGCCTCATCGGAAAAAATTATGTTACTCGGAAATAATGCATCGTTAATCAAGTAATTATCCATGAGAATTTCGCAGAACACATTCCTTCTGTCAGGGTCGCCTTCCAAAAGTTCCTGTACTCCTTGACATTTATATGCATGCCATTTTTCCTTTTTCAGGAACTTTGCCACCGTTGAATCGTGGATATTTTGAACATTTTGAGAAATGCTTCTTGTGCTCGAATGTGGTCTCTCTTCCAACGAAACTAGAATATCAAGTTTGACATCGTCGGAAATTTTAGGTCGTCCACTTCTAGGTTTATCCTTAACGTGACCAACTTCATTATACTTCTTAACAATTTTGGAAACAGTTGCCTGATTTATGTGTTCTCTATTTGGATATTTATCATTAAAATACTCACAAACTTCTATTTGTGTTCTCTTTCGATCTCCACATCCTACTATTATTAATATTTCGATTCTCTCAGCTTCCGTTAGAAACATTTTTATGGGTAAAAGTGACAACTTTGGAGTAAATATTAAATGTTTTGACATTTACGTAACTAAGTTATTATGTAGAAACCGGTAAGAAGGTAAATACCTAGACCTTAAAATTATACCTTGATTTTTATTGTGGGCCCTGTATTTCAATTACTGTTGACTTTAGCCATACAATATGTTATATGAAACTTGTCTAGAGTTTAGAGAGGAATCTGAATATTGGAGAAAAAAAGGGGTGTTCTATTTGAAAAATACCCAGCGGCCGAGAAAAATTAATGTATGGGCAGGAATAATTCGGGATACTGTTATAGGACCCTATTTTTTTGAGGAAAATTTGACTGGCCAAAGATATTTGCAGTTTCTTGAAGAAGACCTCGCTCCAGCGTTGATTGCCCTATTTCCCGATCGGAACATTCCTGACTCACATGATACAACTATGTGGTTTCAGCAGGATGGTGCACCAGCCCACTATTCGGTCGAAGTCCGTAGATACCTGAATGAGTTATTTCATCATCATTGGATAGGTCGACGGGGTGAAATAGAGTGGCCTGCGAGGTCCCCCGACTTAACGCCATTGGACTTCTTTCTGTGGGGCTATATTAAGGAAAGGGTTTACAAAAATAAACCAGAAGATATTGATGTTCTCAAAACGCGTATAACAACAACCATAAGACAAATTACCCCAGAAATTGTACATAATGTACAGTTAGAATTTGTTGAGAGATTGGGACATTGTAGAGCCGTAAATGGACACCATTTTCAACACTTACTCAAATAATTTTTTAGATTGTTCACTGTATTACCAATTTCCTGTTAGAATTTTTTTTCTAGCCTAAGTATTTGTCATGGAAAACAAGCTTTAAAATTATACCTTGATTTTTATTGTGGGCCCTGTATTTCAATTACTGTTGACTTTAGCCATACAATATGTTATATGAAACTTGTCTAGAGTTTAGAGAGGAATCTGAATATTGGAGAAAAAAAGGGGTGTTCTATTTGAAAAAGTGAAGTTGACACTTGCCTAGCGTTTTTGGCGCATCCGGTATAATATTGAAGAACGCCAAAAAATTTCAAAGACCAAAATAAAATCGACGGGTACGAGCGTTTTTCGAAAAAGTTTTGCGTTTTCAAGAAAAATCGATTATTCCAGACTTTATCAGCACCCTGTATAACACATCATGGATGATAGGTATCATAAATTTTTTCAAAATGTTGATAAGTATTTTTCACAAATGAATATGTAAAAAATGAAATTGACGTTAAATGTTAATAACAACTACAATGTCAACATAGTTGTTTCATGGCCTACTTTGGTTTAAAGTTTAATAAATCGCCTAGGAAACCAATATCATCCATGGTGTGTTATATATTAAAGGAGAATTTAAAATAGTATATTTTTAGATTAAAATATACAGGGTGTTCCATTGAAAAAATGAGGATAGGTCCGATAACTTTTTTACCTGACCCCGTATACTTATTCTGAAAACGGCAGATTATTCAACAATCAATATAACGAAGCTTCTGTATAAAACAGTTTTCCATATCTCCATTTCCATTTCAAACGAAAACACAAAAATGTATTGAGTGTTGAGAAGTAAATTATTTTTTTTTTAGAATAATGACAATACTAATTGTGAAGATGTTAAAAATTGATTTTTGTGGTAAACTGTGTTACTATTAATTTTCTCTATTGTTTCAGGTTAGTGAGCATGATTGGTGTTAGAAGCGTCCGTTTCGCATTGTCGACAAACAAGTCTTTGACTTCACGTGATGTTGTTACAACCTGAAATAAGTGAACAGTGAACTTTAGTGTTTTAAGGGTCATTCCTCACTCAAGCTTAAAACCGTTTTAAAACGCTTATTCGTGGATTGATCCTTCTTACTGCAATGGGCACCGTTGTTAATAGCAACCTTCACTTCTGTCATGATTGAAAGGTAAGATAGTTGTCTTTCCTTTTCTGTTACTACAGGTGAAAGAATGAAGGGTTAAGAGTAATAACAATATATCGGTGCGCACCATTTTGTTTTTTTTTCGTTCTCATCCTTTAAATTTTGGACAATGTTAGATATTTATAACGAAAATCTTTGTCTTGAGAATCGGGCTCTGGACATTTCTATATAATCACTAAAATATGGTAAAGACTTTGTTATTGCTCTTAAACACAGAACGTTGCCAATTCTGGTAAGTTAGTGAAGTGAGTGAAAACAAGAAGCTGCAACTGAAGAAACAAACCTAGCATGAAATTATGGAGGATGGTTCTCTGGTATGGTATAAATGTCAAATATTTGGTATGCTATTTAAATATAGATACCTAAATCAATTTAAAATTAATCAGCCCAATGCTAATACATTATTTTTTAGGCAAGCTATATTTTGGTTAAAAATTCTAGATACCGGTCAACATGGAACTGATTGAATCTATAATACATGTTCAATATAAAAGCCAGAAAAGGGAACAAATGGAATAGAATTGATTTTGATGCATAAGGTTTTACTATAAATAACATTTTATTTTCAGGTTAATAACTGAGTCGTTTTTAGCAATAAACGGTTTTGTCCAACATTCTCGGATGTTGATGCATAAACCCGTTTTCAGAATTTAATTATTTTATTTTTAGGGGTTTTTAGGTTTTGTCCAACATTTACAAATGTTGATGTATAAAACCACCCTTTTATATTTATTAATATAATTTTTTGAGTTTTAATTAATAATTTTACTTTTAGGAAAGGTTTTGTCCAATATTTTCAAATATTGATGTATAAAACCACCCTTTTATATTTTAATAAACATTTTTTTTTTAGGATTTAAGAATATATTATAAGTGGTCCAACTCTAATGATCCTTATATATTCTTGGCAGCTGTTTGCATTTTAGGTTGTTGTTTTTAATGGGTAAGCAGCTGTCTGTTGTTGCCCCCCCCCCCCCCCCTGGCCCAGGGCCGTACAACACTGACGATGGCCATAGAAGGCCGAAACAGTTGCCGAGGCCTTAGAGGATATGAATAAAAGGTATGCATGTAAAATACTTTCTTTCATCATAAGATTTTTTTATAAATAACATGTTTCCACCGTACTTTTTTGGAGTTTTATAATTTCTATATCGATCAACTAAAAATTGTTGTCAAGCTTTAGTCGTTTCATAATTGCACAATTCCAGGTGTGGCTGGGGACGATTAAACCTGAAATTAAATTCAATTTCGGACTCTTTAACATGCCCAACCCGAAAATTGAGCAGAAGTATCGACCATTGGCCGTTTTCAAGCGTTTGAATTCGCGGTTTCTTCTATAATAATTATATTCTATGTTCTTTTTAGTATTTTTTTATTATATAGGGTGTCCGGTAAGTATCTCATAATCTCTCGGGAGCATACAGAGGAAGGAGGTGAAAAAAAAAATCTTAACGGCAATATAGAGCCCCAAAGGAGAATCCAGCGATTTACTATTTTTGCCTCTAACTTTTGAACCAGCTGGTATAATTTAATGAAATTTTAATATTTTATAGAAGCCATAAAGAGCCATTAAACCATACTACAGTAGATGTTTTACATCGTCAGGGAAGTCAGGAGCGGACTTGCCGCCACACTCGTTGGGCCAAAATTATAATTTAGTGCGGTTTTCGAGACAAATCGGTTTTTATGTGAAACACTCGTAAGTTACTAATGCTAAACATAAACAGTTAAAAGAATTTGCATTAGAGTGTTTCAAAAGTCTAATGTTTAGCATGGCAAGTAATTTTTAAAAATAAACAAACAATAAATTACTCATATTATATTATTGCTAAAATATTCATTTTTCCGATGAATGAAATTCTTGATGTTATTTTTACCATTAGTAACTTTGAGCGTTTCGCAAGCGAAAACCGATTTTTATCGAAAACAGCCATTTTTATCGCAATAAATTAAGAGTACCTTTTTATCGATGCCAAAGTGACAAAAATTACATTTTTAAATTGAGTTTTAATACATGAATGGATTTATCGTAATAAGTTAAGAGTCCCTTTTTTAAAGTCAAATGACAAAAAATCAGTTACAGCTCTGTCAAATTACTTCCCTGACGATGCAAAACATCTACTGTAGTATGGTTTTAGTGACTCTTTATGGCTGCTATAAAATATTAAAATGTCATTAAATTATACCGGTAGGTTCAGTAATTCGCTGGGTACCCATTTGGGGCTCTGTATCTCCATTAAGGGACACTTTAGGAATTATAGTTCTATGACAAGTTAGGTTTATTTTATATCATCCCGAGAGATTAGGAGGTAGGTACCGGACACTCTGTATATACAGGGTGTCCAGAAATGATAAGCAAAAATTTTAGGGGATAATAGACCGAAACTGCTGCGTTTTTCTCGAAAGGGGTTAGATTTATCGAAACAAAAGTAGTATACCTTTTTTATGTCAAGAGGTTATAGGAAAATAAAAATATTCGGTCAAAATGCGCATACAGTGTAGGACAAAAAAGTTGGGACCATTCAAATTACAGTATAGGTTCGTATGTGGCACCCTCTACAAAATGCGAAAAAATGGTGGGCAAGTTTGTATTCCTTTTCCCGAAAAAGCCCCATATACGAGACTTCGTCAAAATATTATGAGCGTGGCAAAAGATATTGCAAAAAACTGCACCTAAAATTTAACTTTAACACGTTCGTTAATTTTCGAAAAAATGTTAGGTATAGGAAGAGGTAGTATTTATTTTCGGTCTACAACTAACCCCTAAATTTTTTGCTCATCATTTCAGGACACCGGACATAAAGTTAAAAAGTTTTTACTTTTAGGTTCAAACTACAACCGAGAGGGATCGCACTTGTATATTTACTAATGCTACCTAATATGAAAGTCCCGATGACAACTCCAAATCACGTTATATCCGCAACATTGCCAGACAGATACGATTATCATGCGAGTGGATACATATTTGCAAATTATAAAAAACAGATTTTTACCTTATATATGGTTTTACGTACAATAAAATTGCATTTATTTGTTGCACCGAGTCTCCAGAGTATTTTATCAAGCCAGTCAAAATTTACAAGTCATTTATGCTATTATCTGTAATCGAATTCTTTTTGGCATTTATGGTTTCCAATATAATTATCAGTTTTCTTAGAAACACGCAAAGCTTAATTAAAGGTTGGTTAAATGTATTCGGAAAGCAGAAATGAATGTCTTGCAATGTTATCAGTACATACAGGGTTAGTAAAAATTAACGCTAAAGCTGCGCTTACAAAATTCAGCATTTGGGGGTTTCTGGGAATGCGGAATAGATCAATGATATCGGCATTGTTGCCACATTTCCCAGTTTTGCGCTACTCGTTTTGTTATTCTAAACATAATGCCCCATTTATTTTTACTGCACTATGAATTGGGCGTCTCGAATTCAGTAAGATTCCAAATTTTCAAAATTGTATCTCTACTAGTTGCTGAGATATGACAACAACGAAATTTCAGTAAAAAGTACCGAAACGCTTAAATATATTGAAAACCGCTAAAGCTGCGCTTACAATATTCGGCATTTGAAGGTTTCTGGAAATGCGGAATTGAACAATGATATCGGCACTGTTACCACTTTTTAAAAAAATTGTAAGCAACGCCTCCTTGTTCATACGATAAGATATATTTTCGGACGTTTCCTATAAGATTATAATGCTCATTCTAAAACGGATAACTAACCCAGAATTTTTCTGACTATACTCGGAGACCACAATTGTAGACAGTGATTCATCTATGACAAAATGAAATGACAACTGCATTTGAGCGAGAAGGAAATAGACTTCCAGTGGCGCGCAAAATAAAAAATTTATATAAGTACAATTTTTTTAGGCCTACATGATTTTGACCTTTGGAGTTATTCTTGTTCTTCTTATTTTTTAAAGTCCTGAGTACTGTACTAGCCGATACTTTCGTTAAAGAAGCACATAGTTCCGGTGCATCTAGCACAGATAAATCCGGATTTCGGGTCTGAACACCTTCATACACAGATTTGACCATGTCTTGTTCCCTCTGTGTTAAATTAGGTCGTCTTTTCTTTAAAGGTGGACCGCTAGTTGATGCAGTAGTTTGCATTTTTACCACTAGCACAAATAACACTTAGTCAATAATAGAAAAACAGCAACAACAATAATTATATACAGTAACAACTATCAACAATAACAACAACAATACGCAACAACAACACTCAGCAACAACAATACTCGGCAACAACAATACTCAGCAAACAAAAATACTCAACAACAACAATACACAATAACAATATACCCGAATTCAAATTATCTATGAAAATACAGTAAAACCAGCTGGTTACGCCTCTCTCAACACTTTGCAACTGATACAATAATATCAAACACTGTTGCCATGTGTATGCTATATTTAAACGTTTGCGCGCTTATCCGTTCCCCGTGCAAATCCTATTACTATAAATAATATAAGGCTCGAGAAAACTACAGTTTGGCTACGCCGCGCGTTTGCGACCAAATAAGCGCGAGGGAGCGGCTTTTTAGGTAATTTTAAACAGACAATAGCGGGTAAACGTACAAGATATTATCAGCCGCATTCACTGCATTGTTGTTCGAACTATGAAATGAGTCACAGTCTACAATTGTGGACTTGGAGTATAGTATCTACTAGTGTAAATAGAATTTTGAAAATTTTGTAGCTTTTTAAATTTTTGCCTCTATACAGGGTGTTCCTTAATGATGTGCTAATATTTCAGTTTGTTTTATAACAAAATTGGAGTGGTCAATTCGATGTGACTATGGAAGCATGCCTTTTAAGTGAAGGTGGCCATTTCCAACAATTTTTATGAAACAAAAATGTATCATTAATTATTTGATCAATGTTAATGAGTTTCAATTATGAATTTAGTGGTTTTAATCAATAACGGGTGCGTCTGACGAGAAAAACTCGAGACCGTTTTCATGTAGAATTGACCAGGCTAATCAGAAAAAATATCCACGTGGAAAAATCTCAGTGGCGTACCATCTTTCTTTTAAAAAATATCAGTGGGCATGTTTGCAGGGACACCACTGGTGGAACAATTGAATAACTTTTCTAACTAAAATTTGTGGTTCTATATTCTATTAACACATACTAAAATTGAAAATAATATCTAAAGTACTTTCGGAGATATTAAAAAATAACCATTTACAAAATAAAAATTCAAGCAGCGGGTCCAGATGTACGGTTTACAGCATAGAATATCGTATCATCGCTCATCCCCGCTCGACTGCTTGTGCTGGTGGTGGTTGTGGTGGTACTGCTACTATCACTATCAGCCATAATAAATCTAAATTAGGAACAGTTATATTAACAATGTTATAATACAAAGCTTTTATTTGATAAAATAACCTGTTTTAAAAACGATTACGTGTTAGACCTGTATATGAATAGTCATAAGAAGCTTTTGACACATTTAACTGGCGATATAAACAATTATTTGATTAAATATACCTAATATGGTCAATAAATAAATGGAACTAATAAAATAAAAAAATTACTTACAGTTTAAATTTATTTGGGAGCAGATATTTTATTCAAAATTTTTTTATTAAAAAATATTTTGACATTGAAGGATAAAATACCATGTTTATTGTTAGGAAAAATTTGATTACCTATATTTATCGGTAACACAAAGGAACGTAGTGCTATTGTAGACGTATAAAAATTTATTTTTAATTTTTCATTAAAAAAATATACAATTTTTTTTCAAAAAAAAATTTGTGGCTCTGAAAAGAGATGTTTTAGTAATTTTCTCCTGCTTTTTTTTTTAACTGTGTACCATTTACTTTAGATGACATAATGATGATAACGTCAACAATTGACATTTGTCATAATGGTAATTTTCTTATTTGATTAAAATTCGAAATTCTGAGATGGCCAAAGTGTCCGTCCGCATGGATAAGATCGATCTGCGTCAATACAATTTGTGCGGGGTCGATCAGAAGTGAATAATACCAAAAAAACCGAAATTTTTAACGATATCGAAAAATCGAGATGGCAGTATTGTAGCTGTTGCAAAAACTGACAAAAAATCCAAATGAATCGACCGCGTACCATTTACCATTCGAAAGTTATGAGCGCACGAAAAAAATAATGACAGCATGATCATCTGTCATAATGTTAACTTTGTTATTTGATTAATATTCGAAATTCTGAGATAGCCAAAGTGTCCGGCTGAATGGATAAGATCGATCTGCGTCAATACAATTTGTACGGGGTCGATCAAAAGTGAATAATAACAAAAATAACGAAAATTTTAACGATATCGAAAAATCGAGATGGCAGTATTGTAGCTGTTGCAAAAACTGACAAAAAATCCAAATGAATGTAGCAAAAAATTTAAGCCGTTGCGGACATTGTTCATATGAACTTTTCTTTATAAAATGACGTAAGGAATCACACCCTGAAATATTAGCACGTCATTAAGGAACACCCTGTATATAGGATAATTGAATTAAATTTTCAATTCGATGAAATTTGCTTTTTTAAATAGTATTTTATTGATTAAGGACTCCACTTTATATTCTGAATCCAGACGATATATCACACCTATTATCATTTTTTAGACGTTTCGGATTATAAACACTTATCTTCAATGCAAATAAGTAACTTTTTGCAAATAATTATTTTTATCTTCAAAAACGCATCATTTTCGAACACAAAATAATATTAATAAATAACAGGTGCGATATATCGGTGGATTCAGAATATAAAGTGGAGTTCAGAGAGCATAAAATAAAATGTTACTACTATTTTAAAAACAAAGTTGATGATGGTTGCGAAAAAATGAAACGTTGGAGTTGAAAATTTAATAAAATTAACTTATAGAGGTGAGAAAGTGGCAATGAGAATGTAAAATTAATTCTCGCATATCTCTTCAAATAGAATCAGAAAACAAAAAGAACGAAATCGTAAATATTCTGTTTTGCCCAAATATCTCGGAAATATTCGTAGTTTTTTAATTTGAAAGCATGACGTTGCAGAACTATTGCGCAACTTTTGTCTAATTTGAACGTTTCTGTATGTCCAATGATTAACGAGATCTCTGTAGAGTCCATCCTTATTTGGGAAAACCTGTATAGGGTGTCCCAGATGGAGTCATCTAGGATTTCTTTAAATGAAACACTCAGAATATTATGTGAAGCTCGAATTCTATGAAAATACATATTTAAAACTTCTTGTATACTAAACCAACCATACCATCGCGATTTCCGAAATATTGACGTTTGAAAATTATAATAATACGATGTCAGCAAGTCAATGGCGGCAATATCAGTATTTAATTACATAAACTTAATATTTTTTTTATTGTGTTTCAACCTAGTTTTATCTTAATTTTACCTTCAAATTAAATTTTCCGGAATTGCTAGTTTGCTAAGTTATGTTCATAGAATTCGTAATTTAATATATTATGTGTTCCATTTAAAAAATCTTAATGACGTCATACCTCCCACCTGGGACACCTTATATGCCCATGTTTTCTCTTAAAAAATTCGCAACTAAAAATGCTAATTGACGTGTCCGAGCGTTTAAAAAATCAAATCGCTGGATTTTACATAAATTTGTGTAAGACTTTATAGGCGCACTGTGTCGGGTAACGAGTCAGCTCGCGTATAATCCACTTGAGTCAACCTTTCTGTCCATCTTCCATCAATCATTGAGGCCACATGACAAATCCAGTTCCGTTTGTACTTCGCGATTTGTAAAGCGCCGTCCACACACAAGGTTTAACCTGACGTTTTACTTGTTTAGGCAAGGCCCGTCTTATGAATGTCTTGATAGAGATAATGCGGGCAAAAATAAAAACTTAAAAGCAATGTTTCCTCCATAGCGACCTTCCAAAACTGATCTGAAATATGAACACTATACTGCGAGTGTAGATAGGGGTTTTAAACCCGTTATGCCTGATAGTAATTCTTGAAGACCTAAGACGTCAGGTAAAACCTTATTATGTGTGGACACTCCTTAAGGGCCGTTATATTATATTAACGTAGATCTTCGTTTCTGATAAGGTATTGTAAAGACACGCCAACCATTGATCTCTCCATGTTCCTTTGTGTTACTCCAAGCTTCTTGGCTAATGCTGACGGTCAAAGCATTGCCTTCTGTTCTGAATATATTGGTTAAGGGTTAGCCGTGTGGCTCGTAGGCACTGGCCGAGGAAACTTTCCAGTTCAAAAATATTGACAGATTACTGTTATCCGGCTATGGCCTATACTGAGTAAAGCTCTAACTGAAAAATCTTTGCTTGGATTATTTTAGCTGGGATAGAATATTTTCTACCTATAACAGCAAAATTGATTTCTTGTGACAGTAGAAACCATTTTCCTGGATATTCTTGTTAGAAAAATCTTTGCTATTTTAGAAAAATATTTACTTTATAATGATAATTAAAAAACTCTTTAAAACTATTATTTTCTGTTATTAATCTTTATATATGCAGTTTCCTAAAGGACTTTAATTGATTTTCCCTTCAATTTTACATATCAAAAACAAACTTGTATTACCAGTCGACATATAGTTTCAATTGACTGTGTTGTGTTGTGCGCTAGTTTGAGAAACAAATCCTTTTAAAAAGTTGTTACAAGTATTATATTACTTTTATGTTATAATAACTTACTTTGGAACTCGGTTTGATATGTGGTATAGGAACTTTTACAGCTATAATCAACCTATTATTTATATTGGTTGTACTTACTTACCACTTAATTTAAACTTCGTTCATATAATTTTCGTTTTTAGTTAATTAATTTAAAATAAATTTATTTTGAAATATTTAAATGTAAAGATATAAATAACCCTAAACAGGGAAAGGGTATGTTGTGCTGAATTTTGTATACTGGGTGGCCCAGAAGTCCGGAATAAAATTAATATAGCCTTAACCTGTAACCTTTGGGGAAAACGCTCGGACACGTCAATTTAGTTTTATATATGCTCACCTTTTGACGTTATTCGTTTGTTTTTTTATAGACGTTTGTCAAAGATGTGTTTAAAAAACTTTTAACAGTCGCCATTTTGAAATAGCTTGACAGAATCGCGCTAAAATTTATGAGCATACTGTACGAGATATTAGCGTTCGAATGATGTATCACAAGCTGTATGTTCTATTAAAAAAAAAGATCGATGTCGTCATATCTTTGACAAATGTCTATAAAAAAACAAACGAATAACGTCAAAATGTGAGCATATATAAAACTAAATTGACGTGTCCGAGCGTTCTCCCCAAAAGTTACAGGTTAAGGCTATATTAATTTTATTCCGGACTTCTGGGCAACCCTGTATATTGTAGTACACATTTTGAATAGAACACTTAAAAGAAAGTTACCAAATATAACCAGTCTTTTTTCTCGGTGTAAGAAAAAGGCACTGGCCCAGCAAAGTATCTTTTCAATCGGTCGCAAGTGGCTTTGTAAACGTAAGAACTTTCCTTTTGTTATAACTGCAGGATAATATTTATAAAGCGAACTTATAACAATGGTTATACACAACTGCAAAATCAATTTTACTGTCACAGATATATTTCTTATTGCTTCCTATGTAGTTAAAATTTTCATAACACTATTTAAAAATTTCTCTCAGTGTAGTAATAACCCAATCGAATACCCCTCCGTGGTTAATATTTTTGTAAAAGTGCCGTCAAACGCGAGCAATAAGCTTTGTTCTAATTTTAGATAAATATTCCATAATCTTGCGATTACAACAAACTATATTTTGGAGGCATAATGAACTTTATTAAAACCTTTATATTATACAATACAATGTCAAAACAAAAATTTTCGTGCTTAATATATATATTTAAAAGAGCACAAAATTCAAAAAAAAAATTGCGAGAAAAACAGTTTAGTTTGGTTAGATATTTTATATATTTTAAAACACAATAAGAAAAACTGGTTCCAGTTTAGAGAAATACTGTACTAATACTTCCTATAAAATCAAAATTAAACGAAATCAGAATTTCTTACGTTCATAAAAGCTACAAATTTATGAGCCTAGCGGGTGTATATATATATACAAAAAAAAATTAAACATCATAGGTACCAAAAAGTTAAAACACCTTTTTTTTTAAAGATTAGGTAATAATTTCAGATTGTTCAATAAACAAAATAAAGGTTTACTTTTACCTAAACTTAAAAGTAAAATTTGAATAACTAAACATAAATACTAAAAATGAGAAATTAGACAAAATAATGAAGTTTCCTCATTACTTGGAATGTACACAACAATTAACAAATGAAAATAGGATGGCGAGATATAAATGTAAATTTTAATGAGTTGTTAACTAGAATTTAATAAAATCTAACCAAACTGGAAAGAAAATCCACTTGGAAAACCACCAAAATTAAAGTCGGCCCCTTGTCCGCCACTGAAGAATGTTTGGAAGACCTGAGTTGGGTCAACGTCTGAAAAAAACAGAATAACTGATTATATATACTAACTAACTATTTTAAGTACGATTTTTACTATTCTATTTTATATTGTAGTTAAATTTATCTAAAATCTCGCACATGTGTGACATTTTAAGAAAGTTGTATGTCCAAAATATACAGGTTGAAGCAAGAACTGTTTCTTGGCTCAAACTTTAAACGCCCTGTACAGTGATGGAGATATTAAAATTTTTATTTTGTCATTTAATTATCAAGTCATCTATTCTTAACATTTTCGTTTTTGGTTCATTTCAATAGTTTAATTTTTGTAGCAGATACGATGTTTTTAAAGATTTAAGAAAATCGTATTAATTTCCAAACATAACAAAAACTTAAACCTAAAATTACGAGAATGGCGTGAATTAAATGAAAACCAACTTAAAAGAGAACATCAACCTCAGTAACGGGTGTTTCCCCCTCGAGCACGAATGACAGCTGTAATACGCCTTGCCATACTCTCAATAAGGTTCTGTATCAAATTATGATCAATTTGTTGCCATCCTTCAACAAGAGCTGCACTGAGCTCATGTCAATTTGCAGGAGGCATCAGAGCCCAGTGTATCGCGGACATGTCCTGTTATGTTTAAGACGGGGCTACATGGGGGCCAATTCATTTTTTGGGATTTCGACCTCATCTAAATAATCGTTAACAATTCTTACAACATGTGGTGGAGAATAATCCTGCATCAGCATAAAATTTGCTCCGGCAAATAACACGAAAGGAACAACCTGTGGCTCTAAAACACCTCTAACGTACAATGTACGCTGTCATTATGTTAGTTCTTTTTCTACGGGAATGAATTGGAAATTGTAATATTTCTTTTAAAAAAAATCGTATTGGCTACAAAACTTAAAGTATTGAAATGAACCAAAAACGAAAATGTCAAGAATAGATGTCACTTGATAATTCACTCTACGGAGTGTTTTAAAGTTGGACTCAAAAAACAGTTCTGTTTAATGTTTCTCTCGCTCGTTGCTCTCCTCGTAGCACGCCAATTGGGCATTCTTTCGTACGTTGCCGCCTGAGAAGTTATTTAGTTTAGAGCAGAATATAACTTTTATTTTCTCAGATTGTAAAAAAACGCACTGATAAGCTAAAAACAGGTCTTGGTATGTAGTTTTTATGGCACCTGTTTCCAACACAAAGTTCGAAATTCGATCGCACCAGGAGGCAGTATAATGAGCGGGATCCGATGTGATCGAGTAGGGAAAACAGTCTACCTATTTCTGGTTGTGGCTGGCTTCCTTATGGATATACAGGGTTGCAAATTTGCAAGCTAAATACTGAAATTTTGAAATTTATACAATTTTGACGGTGTTACCAAATTTGATATTTTGCTTTACCAGTTATTAATTTATTTTAAAAAGCTATACTTTGTTTTATTCGAATCTTTCACAATTTTACAACAAATTTATTTTATTTAACTTAACAATAATTGTAATTATTATAATGCCTACTAGTCGATTAACAAGTATTATGGTTTAAATAATATCTCCAAAATAGTAAAAGATATAAAATAAATCATCAGTGTCGCCTTTTTTAGTAAATAAATAAAGGACTTGAAAACAAAATGACCAATTTGACAACACCGTCAAATTTGTATTTGTCGGTATGTAATTTCGATAGTTATCTATAGGTTTAATGATAATTTCCCTTTTTCCACTTTTATTATTGCCAGTTGGGATTCACAGGGATTTCAATAATATTGTTTAATGTGTTTTTTCGACAAAATATTCTTATACTTTGTGAATAAATTGGTCAATTTCGGTCTAGAACGCTCCGTTATTTGGAAGAATGTTTATTGGTTATTCCAAGGATCTTAAATCATAGAGGATACGGCTTTGGTTCTCAGTCTTTGAAGAATAAATAATTCCCATTCGTAAGTAGGTTGTAAGCAACTTTCCAGAAAAAAAATCGGGGAGCTCTGAAAATTAATATTATTTTTCTTTGTTATTTTCTGTTCATTAGACAAAGACACTACGTCGCCTTAGAGCATTCGGAACGTACTTTTTATAAAGCCCTTATAGGAACTGCCGTCTTTCACACCTCCCATATTTGTCGTTATTACTAAATAAATTTTTTTGTTGTTTTTCAGTGTTTGTGTGTTTAAATTTAAGTATTGTTTGTGGAATAAATAGTAATTCTTAATTCAATATGGTAAGACTCTGCCAAGTCTGCCGTAAACTGGATAAAAATATAGACTTTTGAGTCACGTCCGTCGATTGTTTGTTTTCCCTAACTAAAAAATATCAATCTGATCATCAGCTGTCTATCAGCATTGACGTGTACAAAGCGGATAGAAATACCGGGTCCATGTTTGTTTCAAGTCGATACGTTATTGCTCGAGCGAAAAACCGCTTGAGTACTCGATTATTGAAATAACCGACATCGCTCGATTATTAAAAAAACTGCTCGAGTTATAAATTCAAGCGAAAATCGTCGCTTTCACTCGATACCCGAGCTTTGCTTGACCCCGACGTATATAAGAGCAGTTTTTCGCTCGATAGGAAATACTACTCTAGTTATAAATTCAGGGGAAAAATCGAATCCTTTCACTTCGCGCGCCACCCGAAATGTGCCGATTGGCGACGTTCGAGTTTGAGCTCGTCCTTAATATAAACTTCTAAAACTTACAAAAACAACCCCTGGTGTTTTATCAACACATTCTTCTTAGTCATAAAAATTTCAAGTGATTAATCATCGCTAGAGCGATTCACTCGATTATCAAAATCGCTCGAGTATCAAGTATTCGATTATTAATTTCAAAAATTATTAAAATAGTAATGGATATATTTCAATTGTAAAAGACTGCTGCAACGCTGGTGGGAACGAGGAGGGGTCGCCGAGTAGCTTCAGCTATGGTCGACCGGTTCAAATCGGACGGCGGATGTTTTAAAGGTTTGTCGGAATCTCTTCTTATTTTAGTGGTATTTAAGCTGTAATGTGTTGTAATTTCTATGAAATTAATATACGTAAATATATTATTCTTTGATTTCATATATGCATAAAATAGAATTAAAAAACTAACACCGTATTATAAATTATCATTAGAACATGAGAAATTTAAAAATCGCTCTCTCTGTGACGTCACTGCGCGCGGCAGACGAAATTGGAACGGTTAGGTATCTTACCTTAAGTTATTGTATCATGGGGTTTGTTCATTAGGAAAATTAAATGGGTTTTTCCCAACACTAGTTATTCCATCATATTTCTATCCAAAGGCTTTAGTTCAACAACAATAATTGCTTAAATGGTTAAGACGTATAAACGTTTTAATATAAAATGAAACGTCAGAAAACTAGAAAAGTTTCCATATCTTGTGTTTATTTTTCCGAGATTTGAAAAATGTGATTATGATAATTTCTCCCGTGTCTCTTCGTTTGTGAGAAGCTAAAAATTAGGAACGACGGTTTGGCGAAGTGTACCGTTAAAAAACTATAAGGAGCGCAGTAAGAATTCTGTGATATGTTATCATAAAAAAAAATATGACCCTAGTCTCCTAGAAAGGGATGTAGGACGCATTCAAATGATTCAAACCTCTTGTGTACGGCTGATAGGTGGAATAAGGACAAATGATAGAGGGGTGACTGCAAAAATGAGAGAAATCGGTTGGTTTAGTATGAGTGAAAGGAGACTGCTGCATAGCCTAGTAATGTTCAATAAAATAATCTATAAAAAAACCACATATTACTTATATGAAAAAATAAAATTTAGAAACAATCATCATGCTTCGGATCTCAGGCATAAATATATAATCACTCCTCCGTCACATAAAACCACTTTATGTGAAAGATCATTTAGCTATCAAATATCGGTGCACTACAATAAAGTTCCAGTTAATCTAAAGACCACAATCTTTCAAAAATGCAATACATCTCATGACAAAACAACTTTCTTCTGATGCAAAATAGTTCAGTCTGCTGCCCTCAATGCATTCTACCAAGGTGTAATTGAGTTTTGGTTGATTTTTAAGTCTAATTATATTGTTTCTTTTTACCAATTTTAGCCAAAGCATGTAAAATGTTATAAGTATTATTATAATAATTTTTTTGTTAGGATTTATGTATTTGTTTCTCAGCGTAAACATTTGCTCTTAATATTTACTTAGTAACCCTCGTTAATCAAGTATCACTACATTCTGTATTTTTACTGTCTGAAAATTAACTGTTATAATAATATTGGTTCGCCCTTTGTAATTTTTCTTTAATTACAATAAAGACATTTATTATTATTATTATTAATTAGGGTTTAATCGCTTGGGCTACATCACTAACCTGCCATGCCGCCTTCGAAGTCCTCCATATCCTGTCCACTGTCATACCGAGCTTTTTTCCTTGCATCGGAAAGGACTCCGTAGGCCTCGCCCAATTCTTTAAATTTCTTTTCTTCTTCTTTTCTCTCGGTATCCGTCGCGTTTGCATGCCTGTCCGGGTGATGTATCAAAGCCCTCTTTCTAGATAGAAATAAAGGAATGTTATTGGATGTTTCTAAAAACAAACCCAGGGCTGTTTGCCAGCTTGAGCTACAGTTGGGCGGGGACGCAATGTTGCCAGGTCAAAAATTAAAAAATCACTAACACAAGATACTTAGTGCTTCAAGAATTCACTAAAATTTCACTAGGTTTTAAACTAAAGGGTTAATTAATAATTCTATTAAATAACGTAACGTTTTATTTCCATAAAAAAGCACAAAAACTAAGAAACAAAATTATAAAAATTCCAAAAATATTGTTTATAATTACCTAATTTAGGTCAGTTCCTAGTTACGAAACTGATTAGTTATTGTACACAAAACACTTGGCAATACCAAGGTATTTAGAAAATTAAATGGTAAAGTAAATTATAATTTTTAACATAATAATTATACTTTGGATGTGAATAAAAAAAATTAGAAAATAGCATTTTTTAAAAAGATTTCACTAAAATACCAGATTAAAAAAACAGATCTAGTGAAATTTCACTAAACATGGCAACCCTGTATCGACAGCTTGTCTTGTGCCTCGGTAAAGCCTGAGAGAGCAGAGTATGAAAATCCCCCTACTCTAGTAGAGGGGGCAAGCGAATTAGGATGCGACAAGGAATCTGTTCCTCTTTATTTAATTTATAGCTGATATATTACGTTCTACTTTCTGCCCGTCAGGCGATTGATTGTAATAGTTGCTTGCCATAGCTTTGGCACATACTAAAACAATTCTGCTGAAACCAAATTTTTCAAATATTAATATTTACCTATAGGCCTTTTTGATGTCGTCATCATTGGCATTACGTTCTATTCCCAAAATTTTGTAGTAGTCTTTTCTCTTGCTCCTCTTAAGCGCGAGCTTAGCATCTTGTAAAAGTCTCTTATTTTCACGACTTTTATCCATTTTAACAGCTTTCTCATAATCTCTAAAAAAAATATACGGCGTCAATTATCCCATATCATTCATATTCTTAATTATTAAAACCAAAATTTTGAATGTCCTTCCAGATATATTTAAAAACAAAATATACAATACAAAAAAAATTAATCCTGGATAGTTGATAACAATATTAATTTGATATCGCTGGTTTTTCGATAGGTTCGTTAGGTTATTTATTTGAATTAAATCTTCATATAATTTATATGTCTTGTTTGGTTATATTAGATAAACAGAGAAAAGCCAAGGGTATACACTAGGATGGGCCGAAAAATTTCAAAACAAAATAACCGCCAAAATATGCTTTTTACTATACGTAACCTCAACCTCAATATTTCCAAAAATATCATGTTGTAAAAAATGTTATAGACTTTAAAAAGCATTTATTTTGATGAAAGGAAAGATATGACCTTGTATTAGGATAGAATAGACGATTGTTTCCATTGCAGAACTATTTTAGAAGAACATGTTTCAATAGTAGAAGATCGACATCATTTTATGTAGAACACGTTTCACAAACTTCTGGTACTGGGAAAATACTGATTGTAAATTCGTTAATAAAATAATATTCGCCGATGAGCAAAGAAGTTGCTCGGCAAGTTTTTAAATATAGAGCTTTACGTAAGCGACGCTTTAAAACAAATAATAATTGATCCTGTAATATATCATAAACCAATCTATCCCTCTTCCGAACAACATTTTGCTAAGCATGATATCCTATGACAAGGAAGTCATACGCGAACTGGTATTAAGGCGCGTATTAAACGCTAGACGTAAACTAAGTTCTACAAGTGTTCCGAGAGTTTATTTTTCCAAAAATAAATGTTGATGCAGCTGACTATATAGAACTAATAAAATGATTGGAAGTTACGGTTACACCACCTCCAGTTTTAGCCAATGTGACCGATGAGAATGGGAAATGTTAATGACATTTTAATAGAAATACCGCGCTCTCCATGTCACAAACAGGCGATGGCACGATATGTGAAACTTACTACAGAGGCATCAAGTTTTGTGATAGGTGAAAAGACGCGAGATGAATTGAAGCCCTTGGTGCAAGAAGGTGTTAACTCACTTTTTTTGTAATTTTTGATTTTCATTGCAAAAAGGTGTTAACTGGGCTCCCTATCTGATGGTATACTTTTTAGGCGCTAGATGGCACTGGTTTCGTCGGTACAAAGAATCATAAAAGTGTTATCTCTTTTAAATTAATATTTTCTTCGTGCACGAAAGTGTTAATTCATTCATTTTATGCATAAAGGTGTTAACTTCGAAGATAACACCTTTTTGCATTACAGTTTCTATTTTATTTACGTTTAGACACGTTTAGTTGTAAACGGTTGTTCGGTATTGTTAGTGTTTCTAGTGTTTTTCCATTAAAATAAAAGGTAAGGTATGCTTATATTTAGGAGTAAATAACAGCAGAAGAACGCACAGAAAAACGTCTGTGTGGGGAAAAGTGTCGGCTAAAATGCGAATGTCGGTTTTCTAACGCAACGCGGATTCGTTTGTTTCAAGAATATTACTCGTTAGAGTTGAATCAAAAAAACACCTATTTGTTTGGAGTTATGGAACCCTTCGGTGTTAAGCAGCCTTCTGGAGTCCGCAAGCATCGCCAAAAGTCTTTTAAATATTTTTTTACAGTAGAAGGAGAACGTCAGCAAGTCTGTAAGCAAGCCGTTATGTCAATGTTAAGCGTTGGTCGTAAAAAGATGGATTTAATCAGGAATCAAATATCTGGGGGTAGATCAGCTCCTAAGTTAGATGAAAAAGGCCGTCATCATAATAGACCTAATGCTACACCTGAAGACGCACGTAATTTGATGCATAACCACATCAAATCTTTCCCCAGTGAAATGTCTCATTATTCGAGACATAAAAATCCTAATCGCCTCTATCTTTCTCCGTGGCTATCTGTTAATAAAATGTATAACCTGTATGTAGAGCAATGTATTAACGAGAATGTTACTCCAGTATCTAACACTACTTACAGATATATTTTTGTCACCGACTTTAATTTTGGCTTTGGCTCACCGAAAACAGATACTTGTAAAGTATGTGATGTGGGAACCAATGAGGAACATATTGCAAAATTTAAAAAAGCTTTTGAGGAACAAAAAAACGATCGAAAAATTGCTAAGAATAATGAAAACACCGTATATTTGACCTTTGATCTACAAAAAACACTTCCTTTGCCAAAAATTTCAACGAGCAAAGCATTTTATTTAAGACAAGTCTGGCTGTATAATTTGGGGATTCATTCAATTTCTACACAGCAGCAAAATGGGAGAGGGTATTTTCATATCTGGACAGAAGACCAAGGGTCTCGTGGACCTGAAGAAGTTGGTAGTTCAATTTTAGCTTATCTCGAGAACATGAAAATAAATAACAGCTTTTGATAATCTGATTGCATGGAGTGATTCGGCTGGAGGTCAAAACAAAAATTTTTTCATTGTTTGTTTATGGCATTATTTGATAAACACTGGTGTTTTTAAGAAAATTGACCATAAATTTCCGGAAGTAGGGCACACGTTTATGGACTCGGATAGAGATTTTGCTGCTGTAGAAAAGGCAATCAGAACACAACAAAATGTTTACACAGTAGATCAATATATGTCAATCATGACAGAAGCAAGAAAAAAACTCCTTTTAATATTACGAGAATGACCGATAAATTTGTAGACATTAAAGAACTGCCCAGAAAATTAGGACTTATCGATAGAAAGAAGAACGAAAAAAATGAAAAAGTTTTATTTAGGGATGTCAGGTGGATACAGATTGAAGAGTTTGGTAAAACCAAATACAGATACTCCTTTGACGAGGCTGAAGAATGGAGCACTGTTGACATAAAAAAGAGCAGAAAAATCGATAGAAACCAAGAAAATAACACGATTTTAGTAACTATAGATAAAAGTCGGGCAATTGCAGGTAAAAAATTTGATAATATTCAGGAACAAATTCCATTCATTCCAGAAAACTTCAGAAGGTTCTACCACAACCTCAAACGAGATGAAATTTAAATTTCAATGTTAAATGTTTGGTATAATAATTATTTTAATAAATATGTTTCTTAATAACACTTTTTTGGTGTATATAATTTACTTCAACTACTAAAACAAATTTTGAAAAAAGGTGTTAACTCAAAATTTTTATGTTTTTTCCTTGATTTCTGAGAGCCAATGCTATTTTACAAAAAAAAGCATATACTACAAGATTTTTAAATGTATTTTAATGTAATATGATTTACCAAAATAAATAAAATGCCTTTTATACAAAAGCTCCAATTGCTAAAAGTTAAATCAATTTTTCTCAAAACTATAAATTTTGAGTTAACACCTTTTTGCACCAAGGGCTTCAATTTATTCATATACGAGTTAAATCACTTGAAATTATGCCAAGTTAATATCGTCACCCTAATTGTAATAACACTTGACTCCATATTATTAGTAAAATAAGATTTTGCCACCATTGGACGTTTTAATCAAGCACCTAATACACCTAAAATGCTTGTAACTTCAAAATAATCCTGGAAGCATGGTGAAACGTAAACCTCGTATCTCCATTTTTCTGCATTCAAAGCATACAAGAGGTTTTACAATTATTATGATACCGATATAACGTTGCTTAAAGTATCAGTATCAATATCTCCATAAATATTTTTCCTTGTTTCAAAATAAGTCTATTTAGTTTCAGAACATGTTTATTAAATTAATAAATCGTTTCTTCAAAAATTCCAGATTTAAGTCCCTGTAGGGGCATAAGATTTTATAAAAAAAATATGTGTTCTTTTCGACCCTATTGCATTTGGAAATTTTAAAAAAATTATGTTTTTGTTTTAGAATTTTGTACTTTTGTTTTGATAAATAAATACATATCTCTTTCTTTCAATATTTAATTTAATTAATTTTCACCTAAATTATGTTATAAAATTTACGTAAATAAAAAAAAAACATTGGAAAAATTGAAACCTGTTCAAAGGTGTTAACTTCTTTGTATGTTTATTTCTCAGCCGAACTATCTTGTGATTTTAATTATTACATCAATTATTTATACAAATAAGGATGATTATAAACTCTCAGTAAACATACAGTAATTGACATAAATAATTAGTTCAGATAAGTATTTGGATTTAAAAAAAGTATTTTTTAATATTGCGATTCTGTGGGTCGACTAATCAAAAAGGAGTTGAAGTAATTGAAAACGATATTATTAAAAAAAATATTGCCACAATTTATAAACGTTTGACGTCTTTTAGCTGCTGCTATCAGTTTGATTGCAGTAGCAGTTGGCGTTACTAGGCGATGCATCGTCGAATTAAACATAGAAAATCCTATGTAATTCTTGAAGTGGTTGAATATTGGCTCCCCTGTATATTTTCTAGAAAAACACGATACTAATTTTTGATTTGTCAATGTCAAAATTTAATTTGCTGGTCTTTGCTGTATTATCTGAAGTATGATAGTTTCGTGGTTTTGCCATCACGTTTAATTGATTAACAACTTAGGATTGGCTCACTAAAATGTATTGAAACTCGGCTCTAGGGTTTACCATGTCGACCTTTTCAAGAAGTTATAATGCAGTTTTTTGAGCCCTGCCAAAATTTATGAGCTATAGGTTGAGAAAAATATATTTGGCTTGCTTATAATAATCCTCAGATATCTTTAAAAATATGTAAATTTTTAACAATTTTGGAAAATATACAATTTTTCAAACTCTTCACATATAGGAGTTATTATCAAAATTATACTAACCTGACAGCCTCATCGTGTTCTCCAATATCCGAGTAGCATTTCGCCCTGCGTAAAAGTGCCTTCAGATATGTATCATCCAGATTTAATGCGGCTGTGCAGTCTTGAATTGCTTCCCTAGTTTTTGACAGTCGGGACAGCGCTGTTGCCCTAAATATCATATTGTTGCTTAATTTTAAATAAATAACTGGCATATTTAAAAATAAGATTATTGGTAATATTCAATCATTTACAAATTTTTTTATTAGCACAAGACCAAACTATGCTCCAGTTACCACGCCAACAATAACTGGGAATTTAATATTTGATTTTAGGTAAGACTCGTCCAAATTTTGATTAAACTGTCAAATTAACTATGGTATCGGACAGAACTGGGCATTTAATATATAATTTTAAGGGCATATAATTTCAAAGAATATTTGCAGCCTTTGTGGTTTAACCCCCTTGCAGGGGTGGATGTTATCATTAAAATTTTAAAGGTAGCTTAAGTCTCTTTCCTATAATACTATAATTTATTATTTTTTGAGTACCAGTCTCAAAGAGATCGCGTTCCAAAAATGGACTTATTCATCTCAGGCGGTGACCTTTAAAATCCTATTTAAGATTTTGAGGGCAACATCTACCTCTCCCAGGGAGTTTTCTTTCATATTCTTTCTCTGCTACAGTTAATTCCGGTAGAGGAGAGTGTCAGTTGATCTTTGAAATCGTACTGTTGGATTGTGGGACTGCGTGTGCGAGTGTGTATAACTATGATGAACTGTTACATACTTGCGTATGTGTGTATAGTATGCAAGCTGATAACTCGCACGAGTACGTGTGCCAGGATTAATAAGTTATGTGTGCGAGTATGCGAGTGCTTATGCAAATACATACGCAAGTGCGTATGCGCATACCAATGCAAGTGCATTTATGTATGTTTAGCTACGAATGTTTTATATGCTGCAAGTACTCTTGCGAGTGCGTGTGAAAGTGCATATACAAGGGCATTTATATTATATATGCTTGAGTCAAAACCACCGACCTATATCTTTGGATAGCCAAGCTCTAAAAGCAAAAGTGGCAAATTTATGGCATCGCGCATGTAAACAAAGCCGCTCGTCACATGTCATGCGCAATGCCGACTGATAAACTATTTACCTGATTACACGGCAATATTTTGGCACATCGACGTTCTTTACTGGGAAATAAACAATCGATTTTCTCGCATAAAAGAAGGCCTTGTGGGCAATCACTGAAAAGCTCCTTTTAGAATTAGTTTTGTTCACGTATTGCTAGGTTTGTAATATCGTTACATGGTTACGACCGATTTCGGTTCTGGACGGTCGTCGTGGGTTGGCAACCAAACCGGCGCCAATACGGCGGGATTGCCTATATGACGGCAACATTGTGCAGCGCAAGACAACCGACGAGCAACCTTTAAAAAGATGACCGGAAAACCGTGCGCACTAACCCATTTTTTCACTCATAAAATTTAACTTTCTATAACGCACCCCATAAGTTGTACGAATCTATAGTTATAGGTCGGTGGTCAGTGCTTATTTTATTGATACATATATGTATTCTTGTGAAAAATTTTCATTAAAAACTGTCCTTAAGTGTTCCACACTGGTGATTTCGTTAAGTTGAAGACCTCTCCGCAGCGAAAGGGTTAAGTGTCTCCCTTCAGAATAAAATTGACATGTCTCCGGTATTTAATATTATTTACTGGAAGTGGGGTATTAAGGGAGCGAACTTTTCAAACTGACACCCTGTATAAGGCATCAAACGGATTCAAGTAATATTGAATACACCTTAAATTCTATAGTTACACTGTTATAATCATATTTATAAGATACACAAAAAAAAATATGTTTTTTAATTAATCGCTAATTATATAAGTTTTGTTGTCGTTTTTGTTTGCGAATCTAATTAACACCTACTATACATTCAGCAACATATTGTGAAAATTTTACTTACCTGTTAAAATATAGTTTGGCGTTAGTCTTCTTGTTGAGAGGATCAATTTCAAGTGCTTCTGTATAAAGCTTGACAGCCTCTTGGAATTTACATAATTTAAATGCCTCGTTACCATCTTCTTTTTTCTTTTTTAATTGCTTGGCTCTCTTGTATTGTTCCATCGCTTTGACGTGATCGGGTGCAAGTCTTAATACCTGGAAAGTGGTAATATTTTAATGTTGGCACTGGGGGAAAAAATTTACAAATGGTTTGCAAATTAATTATGAATTACAGAAACAAATTAGCCAAATGCGAGTAAAAAATAGCAAAACGTATTTTGTGATACGTTTATGGGAATCATTAAATTTATCAACATTAAAGCCTCTTAAAAAGTCTATAATAAAGTAAAATACTAAGTGGGAAAGCGTATAGACGAAATTAAGTGTAGCGGTGACAGAGTAATAAAATATATGTATGCAGGGTGATTCACGGCCTATGGTAGGTTAGAAGCATATCGACTCTCGTTACAAAATTTTGGCCTCTTATACAGTGCCACCATTAAAGTTGGAACCATATCGGGAAAAATTAATTTTTGAAATTTTTAAAAAATTTTATTCGGAAAAGTTGTTTTGTAACACGACACCCTTCAGTAGTACGATAACTCCCTGTACTACCCCTATTGGCGTCACCACCATCGAATTCATCGCTCGAGTACCGGACCAGCCTGCACCCCCCACCCACTGACGTCACCGACTCGGCCGCCGGAGCAGACAAAAAGGGCCACCCTCGCCATTAGACGACAGTTCCTCATGAGCTAATCTATCTTGCTTCTGCCTTGGCAACTAACCAAAATTTAACACAAGTTAATATAGTATAGTAATAGTAAATACAAAAAAATTGAATACGAATTGAATGAAAAATATTAAATTTCAAAAAACATTTTAACAATCGTTGTCCCACCCAGATAAAATATAAACCAATAATTAAACATTAAAAAAATAATTCATTAGAAAACTATGATATGATATCATTGTTTTAAGATAAATAATTATAAATTTATGAACTGAACTTCTCAAAAAAGTTAGCGACAGCTTTCTTTATCAATAACAAGTGTATGTGGTTAACCAGAACGCATCCTATTAGATAAGTTGCTAATAAAGTTATAGTATTGTGTTGTTCAATGGCGCAACAACGCAGCCAAGGGCATGTGTGCGAAAATCTTGCCGAGCCCCAAATCAAATAGAATATTAAGAGAAAGACGCTCATAGTCTGCTCCACTAGTTTAATAAAAGTTCAGTTTTTAATTTCCATACATGTTTCGAGCGTCTCATCTTCAGTGGAAAAACTATTCATAAACATGTAGGCAAAAATAATTTTCTTTCGACTATTTCCCAAAAATCAAATTATAAACTATTTTTTTCCATTTATTTCAGTAATTTATTAATGTAACTTTCATATATAAAATGTTTTATTCTTTTTTTACTAAAAAAGGTAAGATATTTTACACTTTTTTCTTCTACCTTGATTTTCTGAACTTTCAGTAAACCTTTTAATGTTTCCAAATTCATAATTTTCTTCTTTACATAAAAAATGTTTCAATATGTTTTCCTCTTAGTGTATGGCCACATACATGGTACCATAGCACCGCACAGTAGTGTCCACAACGGCGCATCGAGCCTAGCTCATTGCCTTGCCTGTCAATCAGTTTGTCTCTCGACATCGAGATGTAAACATGGACTGTGCCTTGTCATCTTCTTCCGATGAACAAGATCTTATTTTAGCGGCTAATATAACAATGTGGTATATGTTCAGAATTTGACGTGAAATTAAATCAGTTAATATACAGGATGTCACATTAAAAAATATGTTATACTGGAATAATTTTGAACATTTTAATTGTTATTTTAAATAGTGTTGTCCTACATAAAATCCAAGTAATAATCAAAAATATCTATATGCATTCTCATATGCGCCAGTCCATGTTTATACCTCGATGTCGAGGGACTACTGTGCGAAGCTCGAGCGAGGCTGTGCGGTGCTATGGTGCCAGGCGAAGGGCGGTGCGCCGTAGTGGACACACACTAACAGTTTGCCTTAACACTGTCAAAAGTTTCTTGCTTATGTATAATTTTTCCACTCAAGATAAGGGTATGTGCCTTCGAAATCTGTATGGAAATTGAAAACTGAACTTTTATTAAACTAGTGGAACAGACTACGAGTTTCTTTCCTCTTCATAATTTTACTCCACCGAGAGATGGACTATTTCAAACAAAAAAAAACCCTTCGGGACCTTGCCCTTGTTCTTCGCGCACATGGAACACCGGTAGATACCCCCTGGTGTAACTATAGCGCCCTTAATAGTCGATTATGATGAGTATAATGTTTCGTCTTACATAAAAACTTTCTCAAAGGTCGAATTTTTAGGCCGAAATTTGCGAAAAAAACACATTATTCGAATCAGTGTAGATCCAAACTGATGAACAAGAGAGTTTTTATTATACTCACCTGAAAAGCATAGTTTCACCTGTCTTTACAATAAAGTAATGGTGACTTTTCAGAACAGCGAACGGATTTTTTTTCCCAATCTCAACGTTCAGACTAGACGTCAATCAATCCTCGTCATTTATTAGAAATTAAATAAAGATATCTTATTACGAATGGACCTTGAAAAACAATAAACGATTAATGCACGGAAAAGTCCATATTTTCCGGACTGTTAATGAAATATGCTATTCTGCTTAGAAAATTCTTCCATTTAACCATTGAGAAAGCTTTAATATAAAACGAAAGATTGAGCAATATCATTTGGGTTATTTCCTTGTCTGTCCTTCATACCCGATATACTCATCTTAATCTAACTTGTAGTAAGTAGGTGGTATATACTAGTGTTGGGAAAAACCGATGATTTTAATAATCAAGTACTTGATACTCGAGCGATTTTAATAATCGAGCAATGACGTCACCGACTGCTCGACCGGCTGCCTAGCCATTTACATATGATCAGGTAGAGTATTTAAAGCCATATTAGAGTATTTCCTATCGAGCAAAAAATTGTTTGAATATACGAGCAGTCTTTTAACTCGATCACACTATAGCGGTACAATTCTGTCGGCGTCAAGCGAAGCTCGGATATCGAGTGAAAGATAATAAGTGACAAGCGACGGTTTTCGCCTGAATAGATAACTCGAGCGGTTTTTTTAATAATCGAGCGATGTCGGTTATTTTAATAATTGAGTGATCAAGCGGTTTTTCGCTCGAGCGATCACAACACTAGTATATACGGAAAGTAGGAGTTAAATTTTTTTAAATCGCGTAGAATATTATAATACGTCCTGCAGTAGGACAAAAGCTACTTATTATTCCATTATATTATAGAATATTAAAAAGGAGGTGTGAAGAAGGTAATTGTAGAACATTATCTATATTTTTATGTCATATACAGGTCGACAAGTGGATCTATGTCTCAACCAGCTGCCCAATGATATAAAATCTATTAACAGTGTGTCAAAGTGGAAAAAAACATTTAAAAAAGTGTTAATAGATATTGAACCCTATACATTAGTGGACTTTTTAGACAAGGAATGGTAAACCCATTCCATTTTATGACGTCATTTCACTTTCATCCTACTTTGTAGAATATAATTTGAAATAAAGAAGTATTATTATTATTATGTCTTCGCCGTATCGGTAAGGGGAAGCAATATCGCTTAAAACATGGTCTAGTCATGGGCGTGCTATTATCATCTTAAATAATGTAATAAAAATAGGAAATTCTTCAGTAATTGCATTTTATGAAGGTAGGTAACTATTTTTATCAAGGTTTAAAAAAATACTTTTTACAAGATGTAAAACATGGAAAAAAACAGCTACATGATTAATTGATTATTTTTCAGTTTTGGTCGTGTTAATGTCCCTCTCTAGCTTCCGCTGAAGTGGCAATTTAACTATATTGATTTGTGATTCCTGTTCACCTACCCTACAAACATTTGCAATCGCTTCACGGATCTGACTGTGTAGGTTTTTACCAGGAGTATACTCATTCATTATCGCAATGTTCAAAATTTTAAAATAACACCCTAAAACACGACACAATGAACAGTTATTTATAAAACACAATACAATAACTATTTCCCTTTCTATCACCACGCAACTGGGTGGGTACATCCTTCAAATATCGGACATCGCCGAACAAGCCCGATTGCCCATCAGGTGTCTCACGAGACGCATGCGCTCAACCGTCTGGGATATAACCAATCAAATTAGCGCTAGCTACCTGAAACCATTGACAACGCACTATGTTGCCATATTTTTAGATTAAAAGTACTTTAATCAAAAAAATATAATATTTTGCATTTAAATATCAACATAAATAGTATGAAAGAAAGTTTTAATAGTATTGAAACTATAATAGCATATTGGTTCTATACAATTTATTTTAAATGAGTAAACGTAATTTTCTTTTCTCAGTAAGAGTTTATTAAATTAAAATTTAATATATGTGACAACATTGTTAACCCTAGACCTTTTTTGCCCGCATTCCATTCGTAGCTACAGATAAACTTGTCGACCTGTAAAGGGTGTGTTACGATGATAAACCATATTACTAAGATAAAAATACATATTATACGTAGTAGATTGTGTCACCGCGGTCGAAGCTGCGCTTTTTTTAAATTAAAAGGAAATTACCTGTTGAAAGTGACTGAAAGCCTTATCAATGTTGTCTTCATAATAGAGGCATAAACCTCTAACATATATTGCGTCGGCACTACCCTTGTGTAAATGCAGGATGTCATTTGCAATTTCCTGTGCTTCTTGATACCTTTAAAAATATATTAAAGTAGAGTAACCATAGAATCGGTTATAAGCAGTAGACACTCGAGTCGCCTTAAGCATTCCTTAGGGCAAATAGTCACCTTAAGGTACAGAATGACGTAAGTCATCCTTAACACAAGCTTGACAGTATTTTAAGGTTTTCTTTGACTCTCATCTAACAGAATACATCTTTCAGGACGTGGTAAATCTTCCGACTTAACTTGTCAATTGATCATCAACTTAATTTAAAACATACCGTTTTTAAGGTTTACTTTAACGTTAAGGCTACCTTAGCTAAAGTATAACTTAAGGTAACATTCGAATATCGGCCCTTAGTCCTTAAGGAACATCGTCTCAAGTGTCAACTATGAATACAGCCTTGTGTCATATAAAATAGGTGTAAAATTTTTTGGACAATTAAAAAATGCCATAATATACAAAATGCTTAAATTTTTTAAAAATCACCAACAACTTACATCTTACATATGTCAAATAAACTGGCCACCCAGTACATACCTTCCCAAAAAAGCCAAGCATTCTGCCTTCATCAGTTTGTACCGCTCGCAAGTGGACGCTTCATCTAAGCATCTATCCATACAATATACAACTTTACGGAAGTCCTTTGATTGGTAAGCTCTTGTTGCATCTGTCTCGAACTGTTTAATTTTTACCATTGATTTTACCTCGTTGACCACACATCCGGGTTGAAGTTCCTCAGCACACTTAGCAGCATTTTCAGCTGTGACCAGATCCCCCAGTGCTATGCCACATTTTACAATACGGATATATCTAAAGGCAAAAATATACAAAATTTTTTTATTAGTTTCACAATCAAAATATAGAAAGACTTCAAAACCAACAAAGTTCAAAAATATTAAATTCATTCAAGTCGAGAGTAATGTAGACATATTGTAGAAAAACAATATAACGAAGAGAAAGATAAAATATGTGAAACAACATCAGAATGGGGATTTAAGTTCCATTGTCTCATTTTAAAATAATTATAGTTCAAAAATATTTTTAATATATAGGGTGTTACGGAAAAGACTTAATTTAACCCGCAAATCCTAAGATGAAAAAAACTGGGAGAAAAATATAACGGGCAGTTTTGCACATCAAACTCTTTAGAAAAAAATACTACACTTTTTCAGCACATGAAAGCAAATTATTTCACGACAGAACAAACAAACGATAGTGCTGCAACTGGTAAATTAGACACCATAATTTATTAAGCAAGAAACACCTTAAACGATTAAAACTCGCAATGAACGGCTGGCCGTTCGACTTTGTGACGGGTCGAAGTAGCGAATGACGCGAAAATCACGCGAAGTGATTTGACAACACTGCAAAACCTTGGTAGATTGACATACTTATGGTTAAGTGACAACAGATATTTTAAAAAAATATAATTTTAGGGATTTTAAAAATACATATGTAGGCTTTCTCTAGGACACCCAAGGAGGCAACCATTAAAAAATAATAAACCATTTCCATAACACCCTGTATGTATACTTTAAAAAACTTGCACATTTTAAAGCTGCTCTCAAATATTAATATTAAATAAACTTCCGGTAAAAATAACCCAATAAACATACCCTCTAACAAAACTAGGATCCAATTGCACACTCCTGCGGGCATCTTCCAGAGCTTCCCGATAGCGATTCAGCATAATGTAACAAGCAGCGCGGTTACCGTAATAAGCGGCAGTATCTGGGCATAAATTGATGGCTTCGGAGTAGAGAGGAAGGGCTGAACGATACTGCTTGACCTTAAATAGTTGGTTGCCATTTTCTTTCTTTATTTCCGCTACTCTGTTGGATAAAAGGTATGATGTTTAAGGTAAAATACGTTTCGCGGTCTTTCATTGCCTCTCAACAAAATGGTAATTATCTCAATAAATATAAATGCTCAGGTTGTGTTAATTTATTTTGTGAAAACCAATTGCTGGCCATAACAAGAGCATTTTCTGCATTATTAATAAGACCCTCAATATTTGATCCAGATACAAGGCTATTCATATCATCTGCATAGTTTAATATTGAAAAACTGATTTTGATACTACTGAGCTCATTTAAAAAGATAATCAAGAGTATAGGCCCCAGTGTACTTCCCTAAGCTATGCCAATACTGTTTCTTTGTAAATCAGATTTGATTTCTTTGTTACAATCCTGAAACACCACTCTTTGCATTCTATCAGACAGATAAAACTTTAGCCACTCATGTGCACAGTTTATACAATAATAAATTCATATCTATGCAATCATATGCTTTGCTTAAGTCCATAAACATACCTAAAGCCAGGTTTTTATTTTCCAACTGGCAAATTTTTTTGAAAAACTAGGAAGTAAACTTATAGGCCTAAAATTATTTTGGAGAGCCTTTTTTATAAAGAGGTTGTATATTGGCAACTTTAAGTTGGTTTGGTACACCATATCTCATTGAGTTATTTATTATATGTGTCAGAATAGTAAAGCTCAATTCATAGTTGCCATAATGTATGCTGTAAGCTATAGTCGATAAGACATAAGCAATAAGGACATACCCGCTCATAGTTTCATTAATAATTAGTATGTTATAGTTTTTGTTTTTGATACGACACATATTTGTTTATTTATAACTGTAAAATATGATTTCAAGCAATGACAACATAGTTATAATAACGGGAGAAATGCTGTGCTGCTAATATTAGCCAAAAAAAAAGAGCAATGCTGTGCTGCTATTAGCCAAAAAAAACATTTAAAAAGATACAATCAATTTTGTGATGTGAACATGGCGGTTATGCCTGAGTATGACTGATCCCAAACGATTCTGTAAGCCATAATGTAAGAAATGCAATTGAACCATTTCTTACTACTTAATTTTTATGCACTATGAATTGTTCTATTGCAAGTCACATGTTTATTGATTTGATTTGATTGATAAAATTAGGATGTAACCGATTAAGTAATATATATTATTATGTTACGGCAACTATGCATCCAGCTTAACAATATCTAGAATCGAAAGTTTTACTATACTCGATAACAGCCAATGGTTGTGATCTAACTTGGTTCTGGACGTTTTAAAACACCCAAAGCCCGCAATTTAAATCAATTTCAGGCTTTGGAAGCCGAATCTGGAATTGTGTAATTACGAAACGAAACAAACTTTCAAACCTAAGATTAAAGAAAAATATAGATCATTGGCTATTTTATTGCTTTATGCCCAACAGATTCTAATGAATTTGCATAATATATTATTAAATATACATTCATGCATTCACCTGGTATATAACATAATCACTTTGTACAGATTTATTCTTCCTCATATTGCTGCTGTAGCAAAATATACTGGATATTGTAAAAAAGTCAATAACACCAGGAGGTAGTGTTAATTTCATGATTTGACCATCCTGAATTTTTGGTCTTATAAAACATACTAAAATTAAGAACATATCCGCAGGAAATATATCGACGTTTGTGGGGAGTTATAAATATCTAATCCAGAAATCATATAAGACCTTGGTAAATGGGTAGCTGACCTTTGATATACTTACTCAGGTAGTGTTTAGCCCAACTAAAAATAAACCTTATTCAACTAGGGGATTCACTTCCCTAAAACGTATGAAATAACCTCCTTATCACTATTTTAGGCAAATATTAAGCTCTCTAATCGATTTAAAATAAAAAATTATGGATATAGGCAAAATACGCAACAAAACACTGAACAAAGACCTATATTTTTAGAACATTTAATGAGTAGGAATTCAAATAAAATGCACCACGAAATGTTGCCTATCAAATAGGGAAGAAAATAATGATATTTTTAACTTACTCTTCTGTTGTTTTAGGAAGAATATCCTCATTATCGTCGGAATCCATGATAACGTCCTCTACAACCTCCACCATCTTGAAAATGTGCTATCGATTTTGACGTTTGCGCAGCGCATGTACCTTTTTGTCACTTTGCGCGATACAACGTTTACCCGCAATACACTTGAACGATTTAAATTTTGGCGGCCAAAAAGTTAAATGATGACTTCTAGCAGTTCACGGAGAATAAAGAGAACCATGAGAATAAAACTATAAATTTGGATTACCATCCCAAGATTTAATATTTAGCTTGTAGGTTATCAAAACGTAAAATGATAGTGACACCTTTCAAATAAAAAATGACTGCAAAGCAATCACTTACTTACCAAGTATCTACTTTACCAAGTTCTTTTATACCTAGAATCGAGGATTTTTTTCCCGAAAAAACTTCTAAGAAAGGTAGCGACCAATATACAATATCTGCATTCAATGAACCAATCGTCACTGTTAAGGAACCGAAACTAGCACAGTGGGAATTTCTTGACCAAGAAAATGTGGATAAGTTGTTGAAATTAAAGACGAAAAATGAAGTCCGCGATTTTATTGGTAACCAAATAATAATTATTCTACGATTTAGTATTAGAGCTGTACATTCAATTGGCAAAAAATGGGAATCAATAGGATATTGATTCTTCGTTTTCAATAATGTTTGATGTATTGTTTTTAAAGGATTGTTGATACGAAATTCTAAACTACCAACCTATAAATAAGATTATGGTTTGTCGGGGTGGTCGAGTCCATTTGTAATTGAAAATGTTAACCCATGTTTAGCACTTTGTCACGGCCACGAGATTTGAATTGTTTATTGCCAATATAACTAAGTTTAGTTTCCGGAGAAGAGAACAGGCGGCACCGCGACGCGCACTTTGGGAACCCCTGTTATAATCCCTTTATTAGTGAATATACAACGTGTCCAAGATAAGGAGGGCCAGTACAGGGATCTCGGAAACCGTAAGAGATACGAAGTCGGTTAAATGGAGGTAAAGTTGTGCATTTACGTGCCTAATAATATGCCGTTTAGAAAGTTGTAAAATTCCGAGTAGTTCCGGAGAAAAACCCCGAAATTCTGAAAAATCGTTTTATTGTTTTCCTGGATTTTTTTGAGATCGAATTCTAAAGTAAATTGCACTTTTGGCCACTTTTTTCGCTCTAGCTAACAGCGTTAATTGTTTTGTAATCCGACGAGTTGTCTTCGAAGGGCCATTATCAACTTTCTTTGTTTAAATACGGTCCTGTTTTCCTGATATTGGAATTTGAGAGCTTTTTTCTCCCAAATGCAACGATGTATGACACGTTGTGGTTCAATGACGTTTCGAGGGTTTTTAACAACATCAGGAAATTTTTGGATACGGTCCTGTATTTCTCCTAATTTTATAAATAATATCTCATCTAAGTAAGCTCTAAATTTTTTACTTATGTTGGACTAGTTCAATAAATAACAAATAATTTAATAATAAACTACAAATAAGTGAACAAAAATCATTCCAAAACAGTAATAAAACGAACAACGAAAAAAGTAAGGAACTACATAAATCAGGTGTTCAAAATAATTTCCGTTATTCTCTAAGCACAAATAACATCTTCTAACTGCCACATAACAGTTTTTTTTGATATAAAATAAAACATGCGATAGAATATCAAACTTTTCAGCATTTGTATAAATTTATGTTCCACATTTTCTGGAAAATAGAAAACCTCTTAAAACGCTCTCAAACTATCACGGGAATGTCAAGTGAAATAAATCACGCGTCACCATCTTAATTTGTTTGTTTCAAGCGCTTACTTTTCTTTTAAATCCCGAATCAACAGAAGTTTGAAATAATGTTTCTGTATTTTGTTCACTTATTTGTGGTTTATTATTAAATCATTTGTTATTTATTAAACTAGTCCAACATAAGTAAAAATTTAGAGCTTACTTACGAGATATTATTTATAAAATTAGGAGAAATACAGGACCGTATCCCAAAATTTACTGATGTTGTTCAAAAAAACCTCGAAACGTCATTAAACCACAATGTGTCACACATCGTTGCATTCGGAGGAAGAAAAAGCTATTAACTTCCAATATCAGAAAAACAGGACCGTATTTAAAAAAAGAAAGTTGATAATGGCCCTTCGAAAAAGTGGCAATGCAAAAGTGCAATTTACTTTGGAATTCGATCCCAAAAAACCCAGGAAAACAATAAAACGATTTTTCAGAATTTCGGTTTTTCCGGAACTACTCGGAATTTTAAAACTTTCTGAACGGCATATTATTAGGCACGTAAATGCGTAACTTTACCTCCATCCGACTTCGTATCGCTTACGGTCTCCGAGATCCCTGTACTGGCCCTCCTTATCTTGGACACGTTGTAGATAATCTAAAATATGTCTTAGGGAAAAATATAATATGAATACATTTTCGTTTATATTGCTGTATAAAAGTAGTACCTACACATGTAATTTACTTTTTCCAAGGGAATTAATTTTTCCTTTTCTGTTTTTAGAGTCCAACTTGAAAGTATCCCCAAGTAGAAGATGCATCGGGGTTTTCGTCGAATTGCTGAGTGATGCGACACAATTTTGCCAGGAACTCAAATTCGATATTGAGAAAACTGGAACCGTACTGTCTCAAATTTATTTAACGCATCTATATTTTACCAGTAGGCTTGATGTTACAGCTGAAAAACTGTATATCTATTTTAAGAACCTGATGTTGTGTCATAGCCTGCCAGTAAGCATATAAGTGGCGTAGCCCGGGGGGGGGGGGGGGGGGGCGCGAAGCACCCCCCCTTAATTCCTTGACCTGGCGCCCTTTACTACCTAACAAAAAGGACATACAGCTTTGGGCAAAACCGAAATTTTACGATTTCGTTCTTTTTGATATCTGATTCTATTTGCGTTATGGGAAAATAAATTTTACATTCTCATTGCCACTTTCTCGAATTTTATTAAATTTTCAACTCCAACGTTTCGCTTTTTCGCAACCATCATCAACTTAATTTTTTTAAATAGTCCATAGTAACATTTAACATTTTATTTTATGTTTTTATGGACTTTCATTTTATATGTAATACTAAATCTACAATAAATCACACCTTTTTTATTAGGCGTTTCGGACTGAAAAAACTTATCCTCAATGCAAATACTAAGCACCTTATTGAAAATTTTTTTTGACTCTAGTTGGCATTAAAAGCTATTTTTTACATTAGTTAGATACAATAATAATAATGTAACATTAATTATTTTTCATTTTCAAAAAACGCATCATTTTCGAACACAAAAATAATAGGTGTGATATAAAAGTGTAGTAGAAAGCATAAAATAAAATCAAAGAAAAAGTCCATTTTCTCCAAGAGACCTATTTGGTAACTAACAAGGGGTGAACTCAAAGTCACAAATAAAATAGAAAAATTCGTTTTAAATACTTAAATGATATGTAATACCTTCGCATCGCTTCAAACCTCAAATATACAACAATAAAAAGTAACATTTATTTACAATAGTGTTAGTTAGATATTCCTACGATTTCAATATATTATTCTTCATTTCAGTTTCCACCAAGTAGCAAGAAGGTTTTCAGTCTCAAAGAAGCCAGAGATATTCTGGAGTTTTTTTGCAAAATATATTTAAGAAATTTACCCCTGATACGATATCTGTGCTTGCCAAATTTTGCATTGTATCTAAATTACGAGATTCCGCAGCCACCGGTGTTCAATTTTAAAGAAAGTAGTGGGAAGAAAGGAACAGGTCATAAAGCAGGAAAAAAGAAAAAATAATAAATATATTACAAATTTAAATTTGATTTTCCTTAATACATTTTCAGCTAAAATAATCGATCTAGCCTCTGATTGGAAATGTTTTTATCGTGAATAATTGTCTTATTTTAAGTGAGATTTTTATTGTTCTTTTTTTATATTGTACATAAATTTATTGGAAATCTCGCACATATGTCCATAATATACCGGTTGAATGAAGAACACTGTTGAACAACTAAGCAAAACCATGGTAACCAACGGATGATCGCGAACTATAGCTAATTACTTTAACTACACCATAAACCAAAGATCCCACACACAACTAGTAGCTAACTACCTAAATTCGTTCATAAATATCCTACCTATAGAAAAATTTGTAATTCAGTGCTCAACAGGGTCTATAGATCAGAGCATAGCTGTTTATTTCTAGTCAATCTTAATTTGAATGGCTTATAGGTTATAATTTAAGGAAGCAAAACGACTTCAAACTTACACTTCTTTATTAAAGTTCGAAATTAATTTTACTACTCACCTGACATATTGATGGTGTACAACCTCAGGTCAAACTATCTCATTGTCAAGAAGCAAAATGTCACGGTAGGTATTTTTGGAAAAGAAAAAGTATCACACTTTATGGGGAAATGGATTAAACTTAAGAATTATATTCTTTACATGTAAAATACATTATAATAAAAAAAAGTATTGCAGCATAACTATGACTTTGTTTCTTCTTCTAACTGTTTTGCTCTTTGTCCTAAATGTGACACAAGTGTTGTTTGGTGGCTATTTAAGTTACTAACTAGTTGCGATCCTACTCCATTTATTGTTTGCACTAAACTTGCTTGGGCAGTTTGCAGGTTGGGTATAGTACTATAGTAAATTAATTCATCTTTGCTAAGTAGCTTATTTTCATATACTCCAGCTGAAAATAAATAGTTGTTTGAAAATTAACTAACACTATTATAAATAAATAGAAATTTACTATTAACTCGCTTTTAAATTCAAAGTATATTTTGTATCCATTATAGATATTTTTACCATATGGTTAACAATCTATATATGTATGCCTTTTTAGACTAAATAACCAATTGTAGGAAATAAGATTTAAAAAAATTAAAAATGTTCACTTTTTACACGAGATTAATAAGAAATGTTAATAATTCTACCCAAAACATATAAATTTATTTATTTTTTTATTTAAATATTGAGTGAAGTGTGTTAATATTGGTATCGAGTTCTAAAATTGACTTAGGCATTCTGCACCAGGAGCTTCGCGTCATAAACGCGTACTAGATGCGATACGGAATGTGTACGCTTTTGTGCTGCACCTTTGAGTTTCAATAGCAAACTGCACGGATTCGTCAAAGCAGACAAGCTGCAATACGCCGGGCGTACAGCGGTGCTAATCACTTTCAGTACACTTAGCGGAGAACAGCATGTGTTCTTGGTAGAATGGTCGATAAAACTGTTAAATTTGTGTTATTTATCGAAAACTATGAATGTTATATAATACCCTTCAGGAGTACTTCAGAAAAGATGTAACGGAAAAAGCTTGGGCAGCAATAGCGAGAAAGATGCAATTGCACTAATTTCACAATTGCAACTAACACCAGATCATGTATTTTTAAACATTCTGTAAAATTGAGAGTCATCTTCTGATAACTCTTGGGAGGCGATAAATAGCCTTTTACTAACATTCTTGTAGATGTATGGGTGCACAAAATTAAGTTTCTCCTTAAGGTTACAAAGATAATTTAACAAAATTAGTCCTTTTCATCACTTGACATCTTCACAGTGTAAACACCGAGGTCCCTATTAATAAAACAAAAGAAAACCTAATCATTTGCGGATTTTCAAAGGCGAGACAGATAGTCCCTGCATGACGAATCTTATACGCGTCTATGACGATAAGCTTTGTGTGCAGAAGTTAAGGCGTAGACAAATCGTCGCTGCATGATGAATCTCCGTGTGCAGAACGCCTAAGTTTATATAGAATTTAAATAAATATAAGCAAACAAAATGGTGGATGCCAGACGCCATATTATAAATTCATTATATTCACTAAATTGCTTTGAAACTTAAAATAGTTTTAATGTGACCATTTAGGGGTTAAAATGGCAAGTGTAAAAAAAGGCAGCTGTGTTTGTATCTCGAACGATTTTTTTTTTGCTCTATCATCCTATACTGACCTAACAGCACTAACTGTGGGAACTTTCTCAAAATTTTTAATAACTTCTTAAGATCAGGTGCAGGGCTAAAAATTGTCATAGTATGGGATACATAAATGTCTAAAACAGTTTCATAAGGAGTTCCTTTTATGGCTAGTTCCAATGTTTCCTTTCCATATTGTTTAAAATGCATTTTCTCTTTTTTAAAAGTGACATAAGCATTAAACTCCTGCTCCTTGTTCATAGGATTATAATGACAAAATGCGATTAATTTTGATGTTGTAAACCATCGGTTCAATTCTTGTGCAATAATTCTTTGAAATGGGTTTTCCTCGTCAAGCTTTTTATATTTTGCTACTTCAAGATTACTGCAAAGAGTTTTATCTTTTTGGGGCAGAAACCACGGTTTGGCTAATGCCAAATACTTCGCCTTTTCGAAATGGGGCGGTCTTGGCTTTTGGATATTTATTTTCCCTCTGAATCTTTTAATTTGAATGAATGGCGTTATGGCTTCACATAGTGCTGAAATAAAAACAAGTTTTTGAAATTTGTTAATTAAATTTAGAATCTTAAACTCTACCTTTTCTTGTTATTAGAGCCATGATATACAAAATGTTAAAAGAAAAATTATATTGTTTTATACATCCTCCATCAGTACCATCCAATAAAATTGTGAGGTTAAGGTTAACTCTCACTAATTTCTTCTTTTAACTATTAGATGGTCGAGCTACTAAAGCTGTAGACACAAAGAAACTTAAATCTGCTAATTAGATTATCAGAGACACAAAGGATTATTGTTGTTGTTCGATGATTGCAATGGCCTCGCTTTGCAGCCTCCAGGCAATTTTTCTTAAAGACACAGAGGAATTATAGATCAACTTGTTAATGTCGGTTGGGTGCATCTTTCTTCGTTTTGATATGGCGGAAAATTATATTAGGGAAAGGGCTTCCTATTGGCCTGGTATGGCTTATTTCATTCAATAATTTAAAAAAGTACTCTATTGCCAGATTTATGTTAAGTTTCAAAAATATTTTATTCAATAAGAAGCCGCTATTTAATTTTTTATTTATGAGCGAATCATTTCTGCCAATGCCATGTAAAATAGTCATGCTAAATAGTACATTGCGTCACGAGTGCGTGAAGACAGGTTTTATATACGAGTGAGGAGTTTATAACACGAGCTATAGGCGAGTGTTGCAAACCGAACGAGAGTATAAAACTTGGCTGCACACTATACTTTTACTACGACCGTATATATTTGCAGGGAGCAAGCAACTCTCTCTAGTTAGATAACCACGGTTTGGTTAATGCCTGGTCGAAAAGTGTGGAATCTTGGCTTTGGGATATTTATTTTCCGTCTGAATTTTTTAATGTTTAATGGCGTTATGTGCTTTCACAAATTGCTGAAATAATAAAAAGTTATGAAATTTGTTAAATTAAATTAAAAATTATGAAGCAACTCTCTGAATAGTTAGATCAATACACCACTTTTTAAAAGTATAACTATATCTTATACTTTAAAGGATGAATTATTAATATTCGAAACTATATTTTTATGATATACAAAAATTACACTAAAAATAAATAAAAACAGTACTTAATAAATTAGGACTGATGAGAGTGATGAGTTATCAAATAATAAGTCCATTCTAATTCAGGTTCTTTAGTTGAATGAATCTTAAGTTTGCCATGAATGGGACATGTAGGTAATTCAATATCAGCTAAATCGGCATGAACGTAAATCCTGGTGGTTTTCTTGGGTTTTATAATTTCTTCGGCTATTTCAGTATAAAATACATCCGGCTGTAATTTGAGAGTAAATGTTGATTCTTCATTAAACGGATTCTTAAACTCGATGAGGGTAGCGTGATTTTGCCTCACAGTAAACGGCCCTTTAGGAGTGGGAGAAAGGCCCTCACCTTCTAGTGGATAACTAAATTGAAAATTTTAAATTGGATCAATTTCTAAATTATGTATAGTTTGAGATACAAGAGATAAAGTATATTATAGAACAGAGAAAAGTTAGGGATTTATAAATTTATTGACCTCTGTGAGAGAAAATTATAAATTTAAAAATCCCTAACTTTTCTCTATAAGATTTAATCTTATAAAAATATTTCTGATATCACTCATAATCACTAGACAGTGTGGCTAGGGTACTAAATAGCCTCTCTGTTTATTTGGCAATTTTCAATAGTCCAAGGTGTTACTTCCGAACGGTGCTTACTTGTTTCGTACACTCGCGTTCCGTACACATCAAAAATTTACCTGAAATATTCTTGTTTGGTACACCGAATTAATTAATTTATTTTGCCCCAGAACAACTGTTTATAAGCGTGCCATGCAAGGTTGGGGTCAAAAAGCCTCCCGCAGAAGAAACCGGCGGAGGCAAACATTTTTTTAAACCACCCCCAAATATTGCTAAATTTATATAATATTTTATAAAATATGCCAACGTGAAAGCAAACTACAAAATATATGATATACATATATTTATTTTAGATACAAGAAGACATAGAAAATTATATGTACATAAAAACAATGAAGAACGGAAAATTAGACTTAAGCCAAAAGTAGTCCCCGAGGTTTTTTGATTGTCAAAAAAATAGAATTACGATCCACAGATCGAAACTGTCGTTACGGTTTTTACAATAGGAAGAACAGCAATCTTTGATTAACACTACTTCCTGAAACTTCAGAAATTTCTATTGAGAATGATAACGTCGAGCAGGAAAATGGGATAAAAATATTTAAAGATATGGGTGATCAAGTGTTATTTAAGGCTGAAGTTCGAATCAAAGGGGTCCAGTGTACAAGTAAAGATTTGCATTGTCAAAAATGGGAAAATGAGAGAATGTCCTTTTAAGGAAAGAGTTCTGAATAAAATGCGGTTAGAAGCAAACGGATTGTAATGAACTGGCTACTTATAGACTATAGCAAACGTACACCTTCGCGGACGGCGACCCGCGCGTGTATAGGGTATGACGTCACGAATCGGCGATGCGCTTAGTACCTACTGAAACCCAATCTTTAACATTGGATATCTGAGGATTGGCTAAACCTATCCAATTGAAATTTTAACAGCTTATTTAGATGATCAAATTCTATTGAATACCATAAAAAAATTACGAAACAAAATTATTGTTAACAAGCCCATTAGGAATACATATGTGTCATGTTTAGGAACATTGACTGCATTCAGCAGAGCCCATCGATTTATAAAAGATTTTTAATCGATGACGTCACGATGCACATCGATTTGTAGTTCTGCTGAAGGCATTTTGTTGTGGGTTTTTTGTATTTATATATTCATTATATTTTCATGAAAAATATTACATTTTTTTTTTATTAAATGGATAATCTTATTTTTAATGCTCCTCTCCACTAGCGTAGATCATGTATAATATGTTTTTATAATCATAATCCTTCTTTCGTAATTTTTTATAATTTTCACTCCGCAACCTGACAAACAAAACCGACATAAATCCCAGTCAAATCACAAATCGCTTTTTAAATTCAATGGAGAAAATGGCGTCCAATTTCCCATCGATTTGTGAAGTTGTTTCCCATCGATTTTTTTTAATGCATTCAGCAGATGATTACTAATCGCTTACAAACCGATGGGTTCTGCTGAATGTGCCCATTGTCATAATTGGATAAAACCTCATTTTTAGTGTCAGAATTAGATACATTTACACAACTTTCTAAATAATATATTTTTTATAAGTACTTAATAATAAATACAATGTTAACTAAGAACTCTCGTTTGATATATAAAGTATTTATCAAGCCTAGTTCATTCGATAAATTTAAGAACTAAAAATTAGCTCGTTTAAAATCATACTAAATAGCATTCCTAAATTCCTTAACCTATTGGCAGTACAATTACCTTACGAAACAAGAATAATTCAGGTAAAGTGTACGAAACGTGTGTGTGTGTGGGAAACAAGAATGAATCCTTCGGGACATCACAGACATAAAGGCGTCGGCGAGTCTCATATAAGTAACCAATTAAGTTATATGACCAGCTATAGGCTCTAACTTCAGATGTCTGGTTAAAGCTGTATACGTTTGTGTGACGTGATTAGGTTTGTAATGTTTTGCTTTATGTATTCTTACAAATCAATTATTTATCCATTATGCAACTATTGTCTATCCTTGTCGAATAATAATGTACTTATATACGTGTCCAAGATAAGGAATGCCAGTACAGGGATCTCGGAACCCGTAAGAGATACGAAGTCGGTTAAATGGAGCCGTTTAGAAAGTTTCAAAATTCCCAGTAGATCCGGAGATATCAGGAAAAAAACGAAATTCTGAAAAATCGTTTTATTTTTTTCCTGGGTTCTTTTGAGATCGAATTCTAAAGTAAATTGCACTTTTGCATTGCCACTTTTTCCGCTCTATCTAACAGCGTTAATTGTTTTGTAATCCGACGAGTCGTCTTCGAAGGGCCATTATCAACTTTATTTTTTTAAATACGGTCCTGTTTTTCTGATACTGGAATTTGTGAGCTACTTTCTTCCGAATGCAACGATGTATGACACATTGTGGTTTAATGACGTTTCGAGGTTTTTGTTTAACATCAGGAAATTTTGGGATACGGTCGTGTATTTCTCCTAATTTTATAAATAATTTCTCATAAGTAAGCTCTAAAATTTTACTTATGTTGGACTCGTTCAATAAATAACAAATAATTTAATAATAAACCACAAATAAGCGAACAAAATACACAAACATTATTTCAAACTTCTGTTGATTCGGGATTTAAAAGAAAAGTAGGCGTTTGAAACAAAAAAATTAAGAGGGTGACGCGTGATTTGTTTCACTTGACATTCCCATTGTGATCGTTTGAAAGCGTTTTAAGAGGTTTTCTATTTTCCAAAAATATGTTTAATTTTACAAATGCTGAAAAGTTTGATATTCTATCGCATGTTTTATTTTATCTCAAAAAAACTGTCATGTGGCAGTTAGTTGTGCTTAGCGAATAACGGAAATCATTTTGAACACCTGATTATGTAGTTCCTTACTTTTTTCGTTGTTCGTTTTATTACTGTTTTGGTATGATTTTTGTTCACTTATTTCTGGTTTACTATTAAATTATTTGTTATTTATTGAACTAGTCCAACATACGTAAAAAATTTAGAGCTTACTTATGAGATATTATTTATAAAATTAGGAGAAATACAGGACCGTATCCCAAAATTTCCTGAAGTTGTTCAAAAAACCCTCGAAACGTCATTAAACCACAATGTGTCATACGTACATCGTTGCATTCGGAGGAAGAAAATGCTCTCAAATTCCAATATCAGAAAAACAGGACCGTATTTAAAAAAAGAAAGTTGATAATGGCCCTTCCAAGACGACTCGTCGGATTACAGAACAATTAACGCTGTTCGATAGAGCGGAAAAAGTGGCAATGCAAAAGTGCAATTTACTTTAGAATTCAATCTTTAAAAAGAAACAGGAAAACAATAAAACGATTTTTGCAGAATTTCGGGTTTTTCCTGATATCTCCGGAACTACTGGGAATTTTAAAACTTTCTTAAACGGCATATTATTAGACACGTAAATGCGCAACTTAACTCCATTTAACCGACTTCGTATCTCTTACGGTTTCCTAGATCCATGTACAGGCCCTCCTTATCTTGGACACGTTGTATTTAGGTAAACTTACATGTATTCTCCAGCTACAGTCGAATTTAGGAACAACTTGCTTTTCAGAGGGCCTAATGCGGACGGATCAAATGTTATTGTAATTCTTGACGACTCGCCTATTGGTACTGGGGCACATCGTTCCATAGAGAAATCTTCATTGTCAATCTAAAATAAAGGTGTAATTTACATTTAATGCAAAGAAAACGGCCATTACAAGATTTTTATAAAGTGTTAAGCTTAAAAATAATGTAATAATAAACCACAAATGAGTGAACAAAATACAGAAACATTATTTCAAACTTCTATTTGGGATTTGAAAGAATGGTAGGCGTTTGAAACAAAAAAATTAAGATGGTGACGCGTGATTTGTTTCACTTGACATTCCCATTGTGATCGTTGTCAACATTTGAAAGCGTTTTAAGAGGTTTTGTATTTTCCAGAAAATATGGAACATAATTTTACAAATGCTGAAAAGTTTGATATTCTATCGTGTTTTATTTCATCTGGAAAATACTGTTATGTGGCAGAGCGGATGCATTTGAAGAACTATCCAGAAAGGAGACAACCAAATAAAAGAACATTTAGCCTACTTTTCTTTTAAATCCCGAATCAATAGAAGTTTGAAATAATGTTTCTGTATTTTGTTCACTTATTTGTGGTTTATTATTAAATTATTTGTTATTTATTGAACTAGTCCAACATAAGTAAAAATTTAAAGCTTAATTTATAAGATATTAATTATAAAATTGGGAGAAATACAGGACCGTATCCCAAAATATCCTGATGTAGTTTAAAAAACCCTCGAAACGTCATTAAACCACAATGTGTCATACATCGTTGCATTCGGAAGAAAAGAAGCTCTTAAATTCCAATATCAGGAAAACAGGACCGTATTTAAAAAATAAAGTTGATAATGGCCCTTCGAAGACGACTAGTTGGATTACAAAACAATTAACGCTGTTAGATAGAGCGGAAAAAGTGGCAATGCAAAAATGCAATAATTTACTTTAGAATTCGGTCTCAAAAAAACCCAGGAAAACAATAAAACGATTTTTCAGAATTTCGTTTTTTCCGGATATCTCCGGAACTACTCGGAATTTTAAAACTTTCTAAACGGCACATTATTAGGCACGCAAATGCGCAACTTTACCTCCATTTAATCGACTTCGTATCTCTTACGGTTTCCGAGATCCCTGTACTGGCCATCCTCATCTTGGACACGGTGTATACCAAAATTTTATGTAATATCTCGAACTCGATATTTTTGGAAACAAAACATTTTAGGACGTACGTGAATATGAACTGTTCGACTAAAAGTGATCCAGGAATCACCCATTAAAATAAGTACCTTACGAAACGCCCTGTATATTTTGAAAATTTAAGACTTTATAATAAAAATGACCTTATACCTACCCGATGCGAAAACTCAACTGGCCGGTCAAAAACATTTTTGAATGGAATACTCTTAATGGCTCTGTCACTCAATTCCGCATGGAAAATAATACTATCTTCCAATTTCGGTGGGTCAGCATGTAGCTTTATCGCGTAGGAGTACACGCCCAATTCTTCACATCTTGCGTTTAGGACGGAAGAGGCGTCTTCAGCTCGAAGCGGCGTGTACGTTAAATCTACTTTGGTCTAAAAATAGGATCGTTAAATTAAAATAAATATCTTTCAAATATCAACGTGGAATCAACCCGAACAAACCACAGAGCAAAATTGGGGATTAAAAGTACCATGTCGTTAAAATACCTTTTAAGTTATTAGACATCGATAACTGATATTTTTTATAACCATTGGCTGTCAAACTTCCTAGGAAAATTTTCCCGATCTACTGTCAGATACATAAAAAAACTCATGAAAATGTCAATAAATTACACCATTTTCTTACCTTAAACTACTGATAACGGTAGGTAGAGTTTAACGGGGATAAGCCCCGCCAAATTCTAAGAACGCCAACAATTCTAGAAAAAATTCTCACTGAGCTTTAGAAGCTGCCAGCAGAGGCCATGTTCCTTAAAGTAGGTTTGCCAGACAGGAGGATATGCCTCCTTTTTTGCGAACTTTCTAACTCCGTCCGGTTTTTTCTAGTCGTGATTCGAATTTTTGGGGAAATTTTCGGTCTTATTAATCGATGTTTATTTTTGCATTTTATTTTGTTATTACTGATACAAAATTTGATCTTCGATTAAATGCATTTGTGAAAAAATGTCCGGCCTTTTTTATTAAAAAAATTAGGATTGCTATCGACGATTTACTATGAGGAATACTAGCCCCAGAGCTGGTGCCCAAAAACGATAGTAAGAGTTTTATGGTTTAAGATATTTTATTTTAACATGATATAGTGTGTACATGAGCCAACACCTCACTTTCTATTTCAAATACATCAAAAATGTAAATATAAAAGTTGAAGGGCAGTAAGTGAGTTATAACGCAAAATTAATTTTTACTCTATACGTTGGCTCAAAAAAGCGGAATAAGAAAAAGGTAAAAAGTTTTTTTTTAAATAGAACAGCCTGTACACAATATGGAATGTTCCGGGGGTCTAAAGTCTTATAAGTCTTTGTCTTTCATACCCTCGAAAATGTTTGAAATGTCTTAAGTCCATTCAATTATATTTCATATTTGAAGATCACAAAGTTCCTCTTCCAAAAAATATTTTTTTAAATAACTTGGCAACATTACAAAATAATTAAAAAGTATATTTACCTGGATATGCGGAATTTCGAGGGAAATTTAAATTTAAAAATGCAAAAATATACAGTAGTATGTTCTATACGCTAATGATTTTATCGATTATTGACCACCTTTTACCTAGAATTCATTTGTGTGGGCTGGGTTCATCTGGTAAATTCCCAACAGGATATGTATTCTGAAGTACGAAAGTACGAAGGCGTAGAAAGGGTCACAATTTTTAAAGTTTTTGTTTTATATTCAAATTTCTAGTTGCATCTTGGGGGTCCGAGTTCTAACTATTATATACATATATATATATATAGGGTGTTGAAAAAAGGTCGGTACCCCGGAATAACTCCGGTGCATCGCATTGCATCGGAAAATGTCTGGGAAAAAGTTGTTTGGTTTAGAAGGAGGAATAGTTTGCAATTTAAACTACCCTACACCCGCTCTAACCCCGGGCGCGGGTTGGGGTAAGTTAAGATAAAATGTCGGGGGAAAAAGTTGTTTGGTTTTAAAGGAAGAATAGTTTGCAATTTAAACAACCCCCCACCCCCTCAACCCTCGGGCGCGGGTGGGGGTAAGTTACGATTTTCAAATGGAACCCCATATTTTTTATTGGTGTATCGTGTTCTCCGACCAAAAATAATCATCTTTTGTCCGAAATTTTTTTTTATTCGGGACCATCCTTCACCAATAATCACCATGAGAAAAATCAGAGCCGTGCGAAAATCAAGTTTTATCCCGGAAATACTCTTTCTCCGTCTTGTACTAAAAAATGCCCGTGGAATACTGGTACCGACCTTTTTTCAACACAGTGTATATTTGAATGTTACTTTTAGTAAGTTTATTTGAGGATCAATTGACGCGTTAAGTCTCAGATTACCACGTCCATAAAGATCTATTCCTTTAGGAGTTAAAAAGAACTTTAATATGCTGTCAAACTTGTGTTAAGGATGACTTATGTCACTCTGTACCTTAAGATGACTTTGAAACATCGTTCCTATTTATACACAATAGCTATTGATAGTGGCCACTGTATTAGTGGTGACCACAGATAAGATGGTAAAGCAATACTAATACTATGCAATGGCAAAGCCAATGGTAAATGTATAGAACACCTTGCTAATGAAGTGTATTTAATGCAAAGAACAGTTCGAACTCGGAATTCCGAGATATAACTCAATTCTGAGTTAAAATTCAGAATTTAAGCGTAAAAAAAAGTTTAAAATTGTGACGCTTCTATGCCTTCGTACTTAGGCAAGATTTCTGTAATATAATATGTAAATGCAATTAGATTAATTTATTTATAATGCTTACTGTAGTGTATGGATTCAACGTAAGCGACTTCTCAAATATCAAGTGTCTGTCTGATGTACAATCTAAGGCAAACGTAATAGGTATATCGACTGGATTATCCAACGAAAACTGCTTTGCTATGGGTTCCCTCACACAAGTATGGAAATATATCGTATCAATCAATTGAGCAGGCAGAACCTTGAACCCTATTTCGTAAAATTCATATTCATGAGTCTCGGGGTTTCTGAAAGTTACCCTGAACTCAGTCGGTACATCGTTGACAAGGTAGACGCCCCATCGGTAGTTTTTCGATTGCTGGCCATCCAACTGGATAGACTTCATTCCCAGTAATTTATACAAAGTTTTATTTGTCAGCGGCGATATCACTTCGGTAATAACGTTGAAGCTTTGTTTGACATCCAGCCAGTTCTCAATTGGAAGTGTGACGTAGCAATTTTGTTTGCAATGAACTTCCTTTTCCAATCGTTTTTTCATTGACGGTGAATGGGCGCTACCGATCAACTTATATTGCATTCCGCCACCACTCGACAGCTTTACAAACAATATACCCTAAAAAATAGTCAACGAACGATGTTAATAAATTGTATGTAATCGGGAAATATTGTTTAGACACATTAGTATGAAATAGTGACAAGAATGTGGGTAAAAAATAAAAACATAAAAGGCAGATTGTCAGGTTGTCTTATTAAATTTTTAAAAAAACTTTCTTTCGTATTTATTAGTAAAATATCGAATTTAAATTACCTTATAAATGAAGACTAGGACCACAATGTATATTTTATATTGATAATAATTTTTTTTATAGCAAAATTATTATAGATAATGAATATTTGAATTAAATTCATGATATACCTGCACGTAGCAGCAAAAATAACGCACCACCAAAAATGATGCTCAACTTCAACTAGATTTTCTCGCGAACCGATAGATCGATTTCGCTAAAATTTTTTTGAACTATAACTTTTTTCTTTGATAATTATACTGTGATATAATTTTTTATTCAAATTTCAGTTTTAGGCTTATACAGGGTGCAAAAATGAGAATAGTTTTGTTACGTTAAATTAGAAACACCCTGTAGGGAGCATTAGCAAACACATAATTTAACGTTTTATATTTTTCGATACGAGGTGGCATCAAAATATCTTATTTCTTTTATAAACTTGAGCGGCAGTAAATATATTGGGCATTTTTATTAAGAAAAAGTCTAATACCTTATTTAAATTAGGTATATATAACGTCGCCTAAAAATGAAAACGAAACTAAATAATAAAAGAAATTTAATAGAAGGTTACAAAAATACAAATGCAAAATTTGTCGAAGCAACAAAACATTTTTAATTTTTAGTCATAGAACCATTCCTGTTTATTACTTCTTGAAGCCTTTGCGGCATACTTAAAACTAGGTTTCTGCATAATTCGCCTGTTATTTCATCCCAAGCTTCATTTATCCTGTAGCGTAATTCATCTCTGTTTCGTGGGCGAAAATCACGTTAATACATTGATTTCACCATTTTACCCCAAATGTTTTCGATCGGGTTCAAATCGGGACTCTTCGAAGGCCAGGGAAGAACTGCTATATTATTTTCTAGGAGAAAATTTTGCACAATGAGTGCCGTGTGTATTGGAGCATTATCATTCTGAAATGTAAAATTTTGACCATATACAGCGTTTATCGATGGTATCATCACTGCATTTAGGATATTAACGTATTCAGGTGCAGTTAGTCTTCCTTCCACGATTTGGCAAATTCCTGGACCTCTAGCGCTAATTCAACCACAGACATTTATAGAGAAACGAACGCTTTGGTTTGTTTTGTGAGTGTATATCTCATCATACCGCATGCCGGAAGGCCTATACACTCGAATTCTTCCATTATTACACGATTGAAAAGTTTTCTCGTCAGAAAATATTCCGATTTAAATATTCATGTGCAAATTCTAACCTGCCTTGTTTATTTCTTACCATTAAAATTATTATATTAGTAGCACAACGACTTCGTATATAGGAAATTCGAACCCTGTCTCTAGCAGTATTAGCAGAACCTGGAAAATTCGTCTCTTCTTTCGCCTTTATTGCAGTTGTAAATGGATGATCCCTTAGATAATTAACTAGTCTTCTATCTTCATCTTCAGTAGAAATTCTAGGGGGACCTGAACCTGCTTTCGTAATAATACTCACATGCATTGCTATTTTTTGTTTTGCCAACAACACGGTATTTCTGTTTACTCCTAGTTCGCCTGCAATATCCCTAATAAAAGCACATCTCGCAACCGACTGTAGATTATAGCCTTTTGCTGGGGTGTTAATTGTGGCATATTTTTTAAAGAAAAATTTGCTTGACAAGTTAATGATAAAGTGACAATCTATGTTGACATGTAAAATTTGTAAATGACATTTTACTGGTACCAGACTCGAAAGTAAAAATTCCTAATAGTCAAGGAGACAATAAGAAATTTTGCTGTCCTAGTTTATTACCGGCACGAAGGTACATTGGGAATAATTGTTTACTAATGCACGATAACGCAAGACCTCATGTTGCGCGCATCGTCAATGAATATTTACATGAAGTAAATATTCGAACTCTAAATTTGCCACCGGGCAGTCCCGATTTGAATCCTGGGATATTATTGGTAGGGCACTGAGACAGCATCAACCCCCTCCTGCCAACCTGCAAGATGTCCAAATAATGGTTACCGATATTTGGAATGGACTTGACCAAAATAAAATATACAATTTAATATCGAGTATGCCGAGGCGATGTGAAACAGTCATTAGAAGTAGAGGTGGGAACACGCACTATAATGTACTTTTTTGCTATTTATTGTTAATTAGTGTTAGTGTTATTCTACTTTAATTTTAAAAAAAATGTTCTGGTATAAAACTGGGTATTTTCTTTGATATTACAGATATCAGAGAATAAAGACACAAAATGTTTAGAAAACATGAGGCTACAGTACGATTTCATCATACACTCGTTGTTGCTGCTAATGCTCCCTACAGGATGTCTCAAATTTAACGTAAAAAAAAACTATTCTCATTTTTGCACCCTGTATAAGCCTAAAACTGAAATCTGAATAAAAAATTCTATCACAGTGCAATTACCGAAGAAAAAAGCTACAGTTCAAAAGAAAAATTAGCGAAATCGATTTATCGGTTTGAAATTGAGCATAATTTTTGGTTGTGCGTTATTACACCACACAGATAGTTCGTCTGCGAAAGTTACGACACCTGTGCCTGATTGATCAATGCAAGAGGAAACAGACAACTTGTATCCACCACCAATGGCAGAGTGAGAACCTATCATTGTTTTGATATTGTGTTTTGCTGTTAGTATTTGATAGAGAACGGTGATTTGAAATGAATTGAGAAAGCCTATATGCTTGGAAGAAAATTTCATTACTTTATTACCTAGCTTTCCCTTCCATCCTTGTTTCAGACTCCCGTGATACTGACGCTTGGAATTAATACGCGAGCTAAGTCACTTTATGTCAAACCCGAAAAACCACATGGTAGCCGTAATATTGTCGAATAAACGTCTCGTAAACAATCAATGCTTTTGCTGAATTAAAAATAAACATTATTTCAACAAATAAAGTCTATAACACAGGGTGCCACGCAATTATTTATTCATTTAATTTATTTATACCGGGTTCTGCATTAGTGCGTCGGACATCCATAGCGTCCTTATTTACAACAGTAGAAAAAAAGTTTAACACAAAAGTTGTAGGATGTGGGTTGATGCATATTTTAAAAATATTTGTAAATATACAGGGTGGTCCAAAAAAGTGTGACGTCATAAAATATATTTTTTTTAAATGATACATCCTGTATTTTTTGGCACATTTAGATTTTTTTATTTGCTTCGATATTTTAGGAGTACTAAATAAAAAAAGATAAAAAGATCGTTTTGCACGCTTGGAAAATTTAGAATACAAATTTTGTTAGATCTGTTTTGTTCCAGCAAAATAGTGTGAACAGTAATGCGAATAAACCTGAACATTTGTTAAAATGAATTGCCAATAGTTCCTGTTAAAGTCTGTAAAGGGATAAATAAACACCTACATATTGTTTTTCCATGGCTGTCTATGATATTTTCCCAATTCTTTTTTAGTTTATTTAGGATATTTATGGTTTTTGGTAAATATCTCTAAAACTATTGAGAATTTTAATACATTCGTTATGACAAAATATGCTTGTAATTAAATGCTGCATTAAATAATGAAATAAAATACAGGGTGTGCCATTTAAAAATACTAAGAAAAAGTGATTTGAAAGTTGCCATTTTTGTAACCAAATTTGGAACACCCTGTATAAAATAAGAAAAACCTGTTGATTGTCAGAGTATTATTAGACCTCTAGCATTACTGTTCATACTATTTAGCTGGAACAAAACAGATCTAACGATCTTTTTATCTTTTTTTATTTATTGCTCCTAAAATATCGAAGCAAATAAAAAAATATTTTTGCACATAAGAGAGAACACCAAAAGGAACCTAAATGTTGCAAAAAATACAGGGTATGTCATTTAAAAAAAATATATTTTATGACGCCCCACTTTTTTTTGGACCACCCTGCATATTTACAAATATTTTTAAAATATGCATCAGCCCACATCCTTTTCCATTAAACTTTTTTTCTACTCGCTATGGATGCCCGACGCACTAATGCAGGACCCGGTATAACCCGGATATATCTCTAAAATTTATATACATCTAGATTTTATGCGCTACCCCGTACCACTAGACGTGTTCCAGGACACAAAACTACTCTGCCCTAAACTCCAGAATCTATTTTCATCAAGTTCATTATTAACGAATGCTTATTGATTTGGACGTATATTTTTCAATATGCGATAATTAATTGCGGTAGTGTAATTGTGGCGTGCTCTTAGATAGTCCCCTAATTACCTCATCCGATTTCGATCGTGTCATCAATTTTGGAGAATATGTAATAGGGATTTGGGTATCCACAAACGGTTGTACAGTTATCTCTTCTGGAGCGGAAAAAATCGGATTATGGATTTCTGCATGAATTATCAATGTTTCTGACGATCTGAAATGAAACATAATAACTGTGTACAGCTAAAACTTAAACGTAGCAGATATAGATGATATCCAGCAGCCATTGGCGGAAGTTCAAAATTTGGGCCCCCCGCAAAATTATTTATTTGGCCCACTATAAAATGATTTAAAAAGTGACCACACTATTCTTTTCTGAATAACTTTATTGTTTAAAATTACTTTTAAACCAAATTTCCAGGAAATATTTACAAGGTATAAGTTCTCGTAAAATTAATTTAAAAACACATAATAAGATCGAATAATTAAAATATCATACAGGGCAGGTTAAAATTAGAAAGTCGCAAAAAAAGTTTTTTCTTTCCTCAAATAATTTAGACTCACAAGCCCCCCAAGCATCAATTTAACACGAAAAATACCATAAATACCGGTTTGACTAACACGACAGGGTATTACTTTTCGTAACTTTTCCTTGTATGATCCCCTAAAACGAAATTTGACCCCCAAACCGAAGTTCTGAATCCACCCTTGTGTTAAATCTTCTTATTTTCTGGCCAAAAAATATGTTAAGAGATTTTTGATATTTCACTCGATTAACCATTTATAACTAATTTTCTGACCAAATGTTTCTAAGCAGTTAATAGCTGAATATCACAATGTTTAGTCATCAGTTAGCCATGGAAACAATTATTGTATAAAATTAAAGATAAATGATATTTGAATAAAAGGAATGTATTTCAGCTTACTAATAATAATAATCTACAAAAAAAATTATTTGAAAAATTGTTCAATGCATTTCTGTAAATGTATTTTCCCTAAATTGAACCATTGACCAACTTTTCAATTAATTTTGTTTGTAGATTAGTATATTACTTTTGATATTAATAATTCTCAGTAAGAAATTATTCTTTGAATGGCACCGCCATACCGCCAAATAAGTATAAAAAATATTATTTATAAATACCAAGTGCTGTATTTAGACCAGTTTGCTGTCGCTCCGGAGCACCTATTTCGTTGCGCTAGGGATATTTTATATTTTAAATTCAATTTCCTTAAATTATTTGTTTAGGAATAGGCAATTAAAAATACCTACGGTGTCATAAAAACTTTAAAAGGTTGTAGTTGTTAATTCCTTGTTACTATAAACATTATCCAAGACATATTTTCCTGCTAGGAGCTCAGTACTTACTTATTCAACACAAACAAGACAAAAACTTAACTTATTTGTAAAACGAATAGGTACCTATGCTTTTTTATTACAAAAAAAATTGTAAAGGTTCTTAAAATCTAAGGCGATCGACAGATGTGTAGGAACTCCTTTTTCTTAATGATAGTATAAAATCATAATAAATTAGTGTTGCGTAAGAAAAAGACACTTTTTGCAGTGGCGAAGGGCCTCGCATTCCGTAACGGGAGGCCACTTTGGGCCGAGGGCCTCTTGGACGCCTGGCCCCCCCTGCGTTGCATGGTCTTGCTGCATAGTACTTCCGCGCCTGCCAGCAGCGGATTTCTGATAAATAGAATATTTAGAATCGCTACGAATATTTAGTTTCGAAAATTTTAATCAGAATTTTACACCCCAATTTATTATTTTGACGTATGCACATAAGATCGATAATTGATGCAAATTTTTTTTAAGGCGGTACGATGAAGAAGAACGTAGAGTTTATCTTTATAATTACTACGGATAATGAAAGGAAATAGCTAAAAATCTTATACTCCAATTAAATTGTGTTTTTACCAGGACATTTTCGGGGTAGTTTTAATTTCTTCTATACTACCTATATCTTTTTTGGGATGCTGAATCCGAATATGAGGTTTGCTAACAAAATTTCGTGACGCAACATTAAAAAATCCGGAAAAAGATAAAAAAAATCTAATTTTTTCACGGTTTTTTGCTTATAATTCGGAAACTATCAACTGTTCGGCAATAACATTCCTATTCAAAGTCAAAGTACATAAAATTTCCTTCAGCAAAAACCCACTTTTTACGCTCCAAAACTCTGTTATTAAAGGCTGTCAATTTATGAATTCATCCCAGCTCTCGGCACATACCTTATTTAGATCGTAGTATGTGTAAAGGTACAGGGCCTATCAAAAATTACATAATGCACAAGCTATTTAATATAAGTATAGTGAAACCTCTCTTAACGGACACCTCTAATAAGCGGACATCTGTATTACGCGCACATTTTTTCATAGTCCGGAACTAGGTATATGAAATTCCATGAAAATCAACCTAAAGGCTTATATTTACCTATTTAAATACACTTCTAATGCTCCATCTGCATTTTCGTTACACTGGATATAACAAACGAGCATGTCGTACTTCTCAAAGTTTACATGCTCTGCCATAATTAGGACAAACTGAATTTTCACTATTAATTAGAAATTTTAAAACAACTTAGAGAACCTGAATGCTCTGACAGAATTAGACGATTTTATTATTATGACACATAGGACTGTGTTCTTTTGCTTGCTTTAAATACCCATCATGGCCTACTAAAAAAAAATAGTATATTTTTGAAAAACTTATATTTCGGGTCTAATACTAAGCCTAAAAATAAAGCGTTATATATTTTTGAGAAGCTTGTTACAAACTAAATTATATTATTAAAAAATATATAGGGTAATCCATTTAAAAAAAAGCAAATTTGTTTATTTTCCTTGAAAACTAGTGAATGTAGAAAAAATCTGGATTCTACGTAAAAAACTACAAAAAGAACATATTATTTCTTTTTGATATGTTACGGGGTAACCGAGATATGGGGGGGGGGTCCCAAAATGCACAATTCTCAAAAACATCCCGTATATAAAAAACAAGGCGGCCTAGAAAAATTCTGATTACGGTATCTTCTGTTTGACAAAAAAGTAGTAGAGTGCTGCGAAAACCGCATATCTTTACTAATAACGGAGATACCTCGTAAAACTACCAAAAAATGGACACCCTGTACTTTAAACGGTAAGATCAGTGATATCTGGCATCCGTGGAATAAGGTGCTGGTCCTAGCGTTTTAGTATAGGTACTTTAATTTTTTGCCAAACCAAAAATAAGTATAGTATAGTTGTTGCAGAATTATACCGTTGATTTTTACTGCCATAAATAAACTACCTGATTAAACCCTATTGTATACGCCTCAACCTCTTCAAAGCTCAATAAATGGGATCAGGGCTGGCTTGAAAATGTATACCACACCACATGATTTATTTTTATGATTTAAAATAAATAGATAGGTATTTTTAGTTTTAGGTACCTATAATAAATGTAAAATAATGATAACAATTAATGATAATTGAAAATAATATAATTTAAAAGTATAACTATTAGGATAACCAGTACAATAAAAATTAATTAAACTCTAAGAAACTATTGATAATTTATTCAAAATTTAACTCTGTATCACTATCACTATCTTCATCTAAACCCTAAACTTATAATTAATTGTTGAACATTTGTAATCATACAATTGTAAGAATTTTCCACCTTAAGTACATGCTGTATACAGTTTTTCCAGCTGTCTGCAGAAATTTTTCTTACTTCTTTTTTAATTAATTCTACTACAGATGCATTTAATGTAGGAGAAGAAATATTATTTCTCCTAATATTTAATTTTAATTGATGCCATATTAGCTCAATAGGATTAAATATACAATAGTACGGAGGAAGGCGCAACACTGTATGTCCATTTTCTACTGCAAGTTTTTCACACTCGTATTCCTTATTTATTTTAAAAGCTTTTAATATTTCTAGCAGTTCTCGTTTTTTGTAAGTTTCTTCAAAATATAAATTATTTTCAATCATAAAATTTTGAATTTCTGCTTTTGTATTATAAGAATTGGGAATGATTTTTGCTTGCCGACTATGATAACTAGCATTGTCCATTACAATGACGCTATTTTCAGGTATATTTTTAAGGAGTTTATGTTTAAACCAATCTTCAAAAAGTTGTGCGTCGGTATCTTGATGGTAATCTAAAGAAGAATCTGCTAGGTTTTTAGCTGAAAGCAACATACAATTTAGAACAAACCCGTTCTCTGAACCAGCATGTAATATTGTGATTCTTTTGCCTTTATTTGATGGTGCCTTGGTTTGTCATGGTATCGAACCATGTTTCGTCAAGGTAAATAATTAGACGATTGTCTTCTCTAAATTGTTTAACAGCTGTTAAATATTTAAGTCTCCATTCCCGTAAACGTTGAGATTCCATTAATGTTTGTCTTTTATCAATGCTTCGGTATTTAAAACAAATTTTACGCAATATTTTCCTAAGGCTTGAAGGGCTACAAGAGATATTTGTTTCGTCTTTAATCAGCCGCTCTTTGAGGGAAATCAAAGTGGATACAGTTTGTGCCTCATACATTTGGTAAATATATCTTGTTAATAAATCCATGTCATTTTCGCCAATGCTTCTAAATGTGCCAGAATCACTCCGATTATTTCTAGGATTAACAGGTATAAGTAGGTACTATGTCTCTTACCGAAGATAAAGGAGTTTTTGTCAAAGTAGACGTCTCTGTTAAAGCATCCATAGAATTAAAATTTCTACTCAACAACGATTGATACACATTTTTAATTATTAGTTTGGCATCGGTAGATAAATGCTTTCTTTTAAAAATGACACTTGAAGATGCCCCCCTATCAGCACAATTCCAAGGACGCCACATTCTACCACTAATAAGCCTAACTAAAAATTACTCGCCGGAAAACCACTAAAGATTAAAATTATTAAAAATCACTTAGTATTTAATATATGCATCAGGCATAGGTATAAATTGAATTTGTATACCTGGTCCGGCTCTGCTCGAAAAGCTTTTAAAATTTGGGATTTTCTTATTTATTTTATGGAATAAATAATGAGGTTTTATTGCAGTCAAAAGATCAACAGTATAATTTTGCAAATACTATACATACGGTGATAAATTACTTACGTGTTGGTAATACTAACGGTTCCTACGGCCTGTTCTCGAACATTGCATGCAAATTTAACTATTTCCTTGGGTTCTGGAACCATTATTGAATTCCCTTTAAGCACTAGATAAAGGGGTTCTTTGTACTCTTTGATTACACATCTTGACTAAAAGGTAAATACCCATTGGAATAAAAATAAATACATGATTCTACTTTACACTTTAGACTTTATAGGGTTAAATTTTTCAGTCTGTCCACTTTTTCACATGACGCCGGACAGAAACGCCATGACTTATACCACCAAAATCCACCGAGTGTGAATCGGTTTACCGGCGATGGGGTGTTGTATTCGGTTTTATTATTGCGCATGTGCGCCGGTTGGAGTATCAATAGGCCGATGTTACATCTTCCGCCATGCGGCCACTGAAGGCTTCATGCCATAACACGCAAATATTTTCTTCGTCTCTTGTTAAAGACGCAAAAGTTTCGTTAAAAACAACTAATTTGCTTACAAAGACTGAAGATTTTAATGATAAGTTAGGATGCAGCAAGACTTCTTGCATATCAGCGCAATAAACTCTAAATGAATTAGGATAGTCTTGGTTCCTGTCATAGTCATAAGCTTTTCAAACATTAATATATGTTTCATGGTGACTTTCAAATGAAACACATTGGTTGCAAGCTTCTGCAACAGTAGAAATTTTGCTATGGTGCGGTTTTAAATTGGAACAACCTAGCAAAGTCTGTTAGAAATGAAATGGTCAGTTAAATAGGCACAGTAATGAAGTGGAAATATGTAGTAAAGTAATTTGCTAGCTTTTCCTTACGATAAATTATGTTTTTTTTTTTTGGGTATAAAACTGGTAAAGTAGTATGCCAGAAACTTCCATTTTAAAATATTGAATTATATATAAAACTCCTAGTGGAAAGCACTAGTACAGAACTTTGTTATGTTTTTCCTTAAACAAAATATGAAAAGTGAACAAAAAATATCCTGGTAATTCCGGGTTGCTATAGGTTTATCCAATGAAAAATATTAAAATTTGCATTTTACTAGGTTTTTCCATCTACAATAAGGGAGTGGAGAGCTTTTATTAAATTGATGCTAAGCAACAACCTAGCAAAGCACTATACTAGGTTTTTCCGTTTCACGGGAGAACTTCTTTATCTAGCAACTATTTTGTTCTTTTGGTTTAAACAAAACAAATTTTTTTTTATTCTATTATCGTATTTTTTCTTGTATTGCAAAAAATGAAAATATTGCCCGACACGATCTGAAGTAAATCAATATACTAATTCGATTCGGGTAATCACCGCTGAAATTTGGATTGTGTTTTTGATTGGTCGGGGAATTACCGAAATTTCTTCATATCACGTCCACGTCAATAACAGTATTTGACTTAAAGATACTTTACAACGTTGCCACTATTGACAATTTTAATATTAATTTTAAATTAAATTTAAATATTGAATAGTCACAGATTTCTAACAATGTGGTGCCGATACCGGTATAAAAACAGGCTTTGAGTACGAAATTTTAATGGCTTCTCTTTCTGACACAGCAATCTCCCTTCGACAGCACTAAAATTTAAAATTAATTCGAGGAGGGAGGTCGAACGCAGCAGAACAAGGCCGAATAACTAGTGCTCGAACGATAATTCAAATTTGACGTCCCTACAACTTAAGTTTGCGCAAGCAAGTTGTAAGGCATGCTTTTCGCTCGTTTTGCTTGCACAGTCTTAAGTTGCTATGCAACACTGAACGCTGACGATCCTTCATACACTCCGTCTTAAGTACAGTTTTCTCTTCAGTCATCAGTCTTCCGTTTTCCAAAACAAACATGGACCGTCAAAAATTAGCTGTTTGTGCAGCAGCAGTCCTGATCATAAAAAAGAAAAAAAAGGTGAGACCCCGGAAAATATGGTCCAAAAAATGGTTGCTTTTGAGAGAAAAATTTACACACATTAATTTATTGAATGAGTTGAAGTTAGAACCGGAAGACTGGTTTAATTATTTACGTATGGATGAAGCAACCTACTCCGAACTACTAAAAATTGTAATTCCATACATCGAAAGAAGTGACACTAGAATGAGAAAAGCAATTACTGCGCATGAACGGCTTACTGCCACGTTAAGATTTTTAGCAACGGGCAGAAGCTATGAAGATTTAAAATTTACTTGCGCCATATCTGCACCAGCTTTGACCGAAATCATACCAGACACTTGTAAAGCTATTTATGAAGGATTAAAACGAGAATATATGAAGGTAAGCATTTTTAATAGGTATTATTTACAAAAGTTAACAATTGAAATCATATTTTCCATTATTAATAACTACTTATTAAATTGTTCGTTTTGAAGAAAACGCGAATAAAATTTCCTTACAGTTTGAGGGGATTCAGGATAATTAAAATGTTGTATTGCGTTGACCGGTTGATTCTCGGGTTGGGTGGTGGGTGGGTTGAGTGATTCAGGATAAGTATAACCTTGCAGTGTATTGACCGGTTGATTTTCGGGTTGGAAGGTGGGTGGGCTGAGTGATTCAGGATAAGTATAACCTTGCAATGTATTGACCGGTTGGATTTCGCGCTGCATGGTGGTTGGAATGGGCTGTGGATCATTCACAATTCTGGAACATGCTGATAGATTTCCAAGTTGTGCTTGAAATAGAGCTTCATTTATGATTTTCTTGCAGTACATGGCCATTTCTTGTGGAAGATCACTCAGTTCCTGTGCTACATGTTGCCCATACGAAGTATACCTTCCAACTGGTTGTGTCCCTGCTGAAGTATTTGATTGTAACGACTTTGCTATAATATCCAGTACCTCATCAGAACGATCATTTGTCTTTCTCTTTAAAGACGTTGTGGATGTTGCTCTGGATGAGGATCGCGACACAGATGGGGTCGAAGGAGGAGAAGTGTTTCTTGTCGTATTTTCGATTCCATCTATGTTGTCTTCAACATTTTCCGTATCTTGTAGAGTCTGCAATACAAATAATAATAATATACAATTTTATTTCTAAAAGATTGTTAAGTGAGCAGAAGATATATCTTATTTTTTATTACAGTTTCCTACAACAGAAGAAGAATGGAAAAAAATTGCAAAAGGATTTGAAATCAGATGGCAGTTTCCGAATTGTCTAGGATGTGTAGATGGAAAACACATCAGAATAACACCTCCACCAGGAAGCGGATCTTATTTTTGGAATTATAAAGGTTATAACAGTTCTGTTCTTATGGCAATAGCAAACGCAAATTACGAATTCATATACTGTCATATGGGAACGAATGGACGTGTTTCCGATGGAGGCGTGATTGAAAACACAACGTTTTTCCAAAAACTTATAAATGGACAACTAAATATACCTAAATCTGAAACTGTTGGAAATAGTACTAAGGAGCTGCCATATGTCTTCCTAGGAGATGAGGCTTTCGGTTTGCGCCCAGATTTTTTGAAGCCTTTTCCTCATGGGGATTTGTGTAAAGAAAAAAAAATTTTCAATTACCGGCTATCTAGGGCACGCAGAATTATTGAAAATGTATTCGGAATAATGGCTGCACGATTCCGTATTTTGCACACCGCTATCAATTTGCGCCTAGACCGTATAGATCTCGTCGTTTTGACCTGTGCGGTTTTGCATAATTTTTTGCGCAGAAAGTGTGGTTCATCATATATTCCACCAGAGAGTATGGATAGTGAAAATTGGCTACAGTCTACAATAACTAATGGGTTACGAATGGAACCCAATATTGTGGCCGGATTACAGCAAGGTCACAATAGACATTTTGGACGAGAGGCAAATGAGTCCAGAAACACTTTTCTTGACTATTTTAATAATGAAGGAAAGGTCAACTGGCAGGATAAGATGATAAGTTAAATCGTATTATTGTTTTCGATATTGAACAGGCCAAGCGTTGACAGTCTTAAAATCCTACGTGATATTTAGAGTGCACCTATCAGCAATGAGGAATGAGGTTTATGTATTACAACTAGTAGTACCTATATTTTTTGACATTCAACACTTGGGTTTATGAAATAAAAATAAAATTTCCTTTAATTAGAGTTTTTTTTAAGATTCACCCTAAATACGTACCTGGTTACGTGGACTCCCAATGATTTCTTCGAGAGTGTCCATGCCATCTTGTCTTGGAGTTTCTTGATCAGAAAGAAATAGAAGCAGATCAAAATACCATAAATTTGGTTTCTGAATTTCTTCTGTTCCTGATCCCGATTTTAAGGAATTATTGTACTTTTTTAATTCTTTACGGAAGCAGGTTCTCAAGGAATTGATTTTTTTTATCACCATATCCTTGTTGGCCGCCAGATCGACTGCCTTCAATTTTTCAATTAAGATATTGTAAGCAGCATTTTTTTTATTTTTGTCGGAATATTCCTTGCTCTTAATTTTCCACAAACATTCATGATTTCTATACAATTCAATGAAATCTGAGAGAAACTCTCGTGACATCAGTCTCAGATCACCCATTTTAAATTAAGTAAAAGACGTTATGCAACACTGAAGACCAATCAGACTCAACGTCTTCTTCGCAAGCAAGTTGGAACGCGAACGAAAAATCAACCGGCGGCTGATTGCGTTCAAGCCAGTCAATTGACGGTACACAATAAACAAAACGGAAAACTTGATGCCTCACACACACCGTCTTGCATAGCAACTTAAGACTGTGCAAGCAAAACGAGCGAAAAGCATGCATGTCTGAGGCGGCCTTTAAGGATATGGGCGGGCAACGGATTTCCCGACAAGATATGATCAGGAGGAACACGCTGTCGCGTAGTTAAAAACATTTTTTTTACTAAATAAAAAAAAGTGTCGATACATACAGTTACTTTATATTCACATTTTGCGTCTTTTGGAGAAAAGGTAACTTTCATTTTCATGTCGTTCTGCGGCAACACGAATCCCTGTTTGGGCTCGATGTCAAATACGCTTCGTCTGTCATTAACGTTCCAGTTGAAACTAAAAATAAAAATTATTAATTTAATGATCTTATCTGAAAAGAAGTTCTAATAAATGTCAATAATTGGTATATTGTATTTATTTATTTATTTACAAAAATAGGGATACAAAAGGCATTGCAATATAGCATCTACGTTGTGGCATTGACTAGTGGGAGTTATTAATGCTTAAATTAAGTAGGTATACATTAAATTATGAATATTTATAACATTGATTTTACGCATTTTTTAAATGTAATTATAGACATATCGAACATTTCCATTCTTAAAGAAAGCCTATTACATGGCCTAGTCGCTCTACAGAGAGGAACATTTTTTCCAGAATTTGTATTTCTTAGTGGAATATTAAAAGTATTTTGAAGCCATAAGTCCCTAACCGGCACATTAAAGCTTAACTTTGACCTCAGCGTTGGCGAGTCAACAAGACCGTTCACCAACTTGATAGATCATAACTACATCGGAATCCATTCGTCTTTCAGTAAGTGGCATTGCTCAAAATTTCTTCATTATAGGCTTATAGTTGCTATTGACTATAGCTATGTCTGTTTTTCGTGATAAGAACCGTAAAAAATGTATTTTGAATACGTTACAGCCTTCGCTGGTAAACCGCGTACTGAGGGTTCCAAACAACCGATGCAAACTAAGTTTACTAAATATAAACGCATAATACAAGTTTAGAACTGTTTGACAATTATTAAAATTTAAACTATTCCTTATAAATAAATCCTAAAAATCGATTACACTTATTGATAACCTGTTCAATATGAGGACTAAAATTTAACTTAGTGTCCATTATAACGCCCAAATCGCGTATTTCATTAACTGATTCGAGATTACTATTATTAACAGTATAACGAAAATTGTGTACATTTTGTATTTTAGGAATCGTGAGCTATAAAACAAGATACTACTTAAAACACTAAAAGTACTAATTTAAATAGATTATTCACGAAAAAATATAATTGTATTATAATGTGGCGCGTTTCATAGTTCAACGCCAAGTGTTCCCAAGTGTTGCCTTCACTTCTCTCTCGTTAGCCGGGCCCTCGTCAACGTAATCCGGCACCCATATAAGTCACCAATCCCATAAATCTCAGTATCTGGGTTCCTGGGGACTTATTGTTGACAACACAATCGCCAAGGTAGCTTCGCAGAAACTTGGTGTGCTCTTCCGAACCAAAGAGTTACCTACACACCTCAACAACTTTTGATACTATACAAAGCCCAGATTCGACCATCACTAGAGTACAGCTCTAATGCCTGGAGTTCTGAACCCAAGCATACTCTTCTGCTACTGCATTACATTGAAATGAGAGCCGTTCGTCTTATCGCAGACCGCGGGCTGACCAAAAATCTCGACAGCCTTGAACGTCGAAGACAGGTTGGTGATTTGACTCTAGTTTACAGATATTTCCATCGGAAATTTTCGACTGACATTGTCCATTTAATCCCACCTTGAGTGACGAATAGCATAAATACACGACGAACCACTGCCTCCCATCCATATGTGGTTCAGCTTAGTACTCCTTGAACTAGTTTGCTTAAAAATTCTTTCATTTAGAGAAGGTCCTTGTGGAACTACGTTCCTGAGGTCGTGTACCTAACGAATACAACATCCAACGATTTAAAACCAACGTGAATCGCTTTATTCGCATACGTAGATACCACTTCCAGATTGCCTTAAAGAATTTTTCCTATAGTGCTTCTATTTGAGCATAAAAAAATTTTTTCTTCCAAATCGATAGTTTCGAGTTCCAATTTTGATATTTAGTTTTGGTCGATTTTCAAAATCAACGCTGTTGATGCATCACAAATTCCGTTTAAAAAAATAAAGATGTTTTCCAATTTAATTTTCCTGGTATGGGCTTATTATTACATAGATAACAAACAGTAATATAATACTTGATCGAACAAAACAAAAATTATTCACGGTATTGTTGAAAACAAATCTATAAAGATAGAAAGGCAGGGTCAAATAATCATTGCAGGTCAAAAGTAGATAGTCTTATTTATAAATCTAAAGTCAAAAATATACCTTGCGACATTACTATTAAGTATTGTACGACACAGGAGTCTGAAACCTGGAAGGAATGGAAATCAAGGGCAAGAAGCAATCAAACTTTCTTCCAAGCATGGGCGTGCTAAAATAAGGTAGCCATATTGTGGTCATGTTTTCGTCCAACAACTGTTCTGTTTTTAAAATGTTAGAGCCTTAACGTGACGCTCTATACAGTGCGGTTCTTTTATGCCCCCCACCCCTCATTCTAACTTTTAATCCGCTAACTTTTTTTACAAAAATTGGGCCTGGTCTAAAGGGGAAGTGTCGCCGAATTGAGAAAAAAAACACGAAGGAATTTTTTTTCAAGCGGAACGTACGTACATTATACCATGATATGAGTGGAGTACGTAGCCCGAAATGTCCGTCCGTCGTGCGCTTAATAAATGATAGGGAACTCTAAACGTTCTCCTTATCTGCGCGTTTCACGTAAGACGTTTTTGATAACCCCCGTATAACCAAGTTTGCCCTTAAGTTTTATTTAATCAGACTATTAAGTAGACGGCTATTTTTGGAAATTTAATTTTGTTCCCATTTTTTAATTCTATCCAGAGGTGAATTCTCCACCTAGGAATTATGTATTTAGAGCCAATCTACTTTCTTAATCTTGTTAAATTTTGAAAATGTATGATTGCTGGTCGACACTATCAGTTATGTCGCCAGTCTTGATAATTAATGAAAAAGTCATGGCAACCGAAGACGTTCCTACTTAATTAGTTTTACGGACGCTTATCTTGGTGGTCGATTACGATTTCTCGTTGTTTATTGGTCAGAGATGCCAGGCATAATGCCATTTGCCGACTTGACACGCACGTGTCAGTCGGTCTCGGGTGGGCGCACCACCTTTCCCCGCTAACTGGAAGCTGTCAGCAGTCCACCAGCGCAATTGAAGAAGATGAGGGCAAGAATTTTGTCTAAGAATGTAAAATGACTGATTTTAATTTGAAGTATAGTTGTTTGAACGTAGGACGAGGCCTAACTTTTTGATCAAACTATACTTTGTATTTTGGTATTGGCTCGGGTATGTCCAATGGATACAATAACAATGCAAGTTATTATATTGAACACGGAGGGCTTTTCTTTATTTAATTTTAATGTCTGTTGTCATTGAGGGTAATGAAGGGGTTAGTCCTTTCGTTAGTCGAGTCTCGCGAACCGGAAACCTCGGGGTTAATTATTTTTATGTACAAGAATAATTTAACCTATACTAACATGTTTTCTCTCATAGAGAATCCAACCATCCTAACATTCATCCTATCACGAACTTGCAACTTAAATTTTGGTATTTATTTATATACATTAGAAAATTATCCTAAGCTAGTATTTCCCCAACTAAAGGGATCTCAACTATCCTGTAATTTTCAAAATATTTAGAAAACGCGGTAGTGAATACTAATACTAACTTAAGATATTTTATTTCACACTTACTACTGATTCCGGACTCAGAATGTCACATAACTTTCTTGTAAAAACTTATTTATGCTCGCGCCAGAAACGAGTCTCTCATGGGAAATCCACAGCTAGTATTCTCGGAATTACTTGGCATAAAGACACTCTGAAACCTGTACCCAACTTTTGCGGACCCCCGTATTGTGGACATCAGTAAACCGACTAAAATTACTGCCTCCTGCAGGTATTTTAGTCCCCTATAGACCTTGCCGGTCTTCATCTTCTTTGTGAAATCTATTTATACTGTATACAAAGAAACTCGATCCAACTTTCGTTTGAGTGGCACTTTAAAACCATTAGTCGCTGCTTCTTCGTTACACACTCTGTAAACACCTGCAATTATCTCTCGGGTTTCACTATGAAACGTTTTTCCGTGAGTATATAAATTCACTTCGAATCACCGTTCTCTATATCAATACAGTATTATAACACTAAAAGGTTTTTGCTACGCCACTGGTGCTTGATCCCAATACCGGGAAGCGCCTAATTATTATGTCCACTTGATATCTTCCTCCGATTCCTCGGAAATCTGAACAGTCGGCCAATCAGGCACCGGCATCGACAGTGGCGCAAGTGTTGAGAGAATTTTCAGTGAATATATATAATATACATTATGATCCTAGCCTTCATTTATAAGCTAATTTAAATGCGGTATTTCACTAATAAATACGAATAAATTTTTTTTAATAATTTAATAATTCTTTTAGTTATTTCAATATTATAATTACCAAGGAAAAATTAAAAAAAAAATGCGCGTAGTACTAACAAGTCTTTGGGCATTACTCTTTTTCGGTCTATCTTTTAGTGAGGCACTCAAATGTGTAGAGTGTCCGAGAGAATTAGAGTGTTCTGATACTTCATGTTCATATGGGCAACTACTGTTTAAATATGGTTGTATGTGTTGTCCAGAGTGTGTTAACCTTACCGCACCAGCCAGTAAGTATAACGAGTGATTTGCCAGAGCCGAGTGCCATTTTAAATTATTTAAAAATTTTATTTCTTCAAAATCCGTCAACAATGAGATGAGTAGTTAATGTAGAATGTAGAATTTACCAGCTTTTTTAGTGCATTTTTCTATGGAGTTTTGTGAACAAAAACAAAGTCTTTTCGCGGCTTCTAGATATAAATGTAATGCAGTTTCTATAATTTTAAAATATAGAGAACCAGGCAAGTTCGATTCTGATTTAAAATACGATTTTATATCACATCATCATATATCTTTAGTTTTTAATTGAAAATTAACCGTAATATATTAAAAAACTTGATGTTTGCCCGAATAGAAATCTTATTGTAAAAATAACTTATTTTGGAAATTTGACATCGGTATTTTTAAGCCAATCAAAGACTGATTTTTTGTTTGGTTACCATGGAAACTCAAACTATTTCCGGAAATATTCATCCTCCAGGGTATTACATTGACGAATTAATAAGTGAAAATATTTATGTCAAAATAATGACACATGGAATGGTCTTTGACTTGAATTGTCAATTAAAAATTGATTTTTTAGGCGTAAAATTTTCTTACTGGAGTAAGAAAATTTCACACCAAAAATATCAATTTTTATTTGATTGCGAAATCTACACTTTTCCACACTCATATGGAAAGTTGGACTTTTCCAAACAAAAATATCAAACTGGTTAGGTAAATAACTAAAATATTGGTGGCATTTCCACACTGTTTTTTTTATCAGTGACAAAAGGACACGCCAAAGTAACTGTTGACATGTATTGTGCCAAGTGATTAAAATAATCATTAATACATGATTATTTTCAGGACCGAAAGTACCAGGTGAATCTATCTGGCTATAAAATCTTATTGGTAATCAAACAAGCTTCTACACAATGTAATAGACTTGGGAAAGTTATTCGGGAATAAAGTAAAATTTAATTTTCCTTTTTTAGAGGACGGAGATATTTGTTCGTTTTTTGACAGAGCATTATTGCGAACATGTGAAAAACCTTTGGACTGCCTTCCAGACCCTATATTTAGAGGATATTATTCCTGTCAAGAAGCTGAAAAATATTCGATGTGGAGTGGCAATGCTTCATACAAATAGATAACATGAAAAACTTATACTATACCTAATATTATACTTTGCAAAATAAATTTTACCAATAAATAAAGTAAACTTATTTCAGAATTATTATTCCTTTCTATTGAAATACGTTACGCTAGGTTTACCAGCAACATAGCGCACGTTTTTCTACAGGATCTTACCGAATAACTCGGCGCATAATACTGAGCTTTTCTTAATAACATGCTAATATTTAAAGTTATTCTTGAGTCCATTTTCAGAAGTGCTGGATCCTTCTATCTTTACTAATAAGGGAGAACAAACTCCTGATTTACTACAACTTTTTCGTGCTAGACGGAAAATTTTTTTAGCCGCATTGTTGAAAATTGTGGCAAAGAAAAAATCGAATAGGTATCTTTAAAACATAAAATTTAGATAAGTGAATAAATGTAATCAAGTGCCAAACTACATGGGCGTTCTTCACGCCGCGAATCTCTAATAGAAAATGAAAAAAGCCAGTCTAGTTTGGTGGATTAAAGGTCGATTCACACATCAGTGACGACGCAGTGCCGTGTTTGCACTGCCACGGTCCACGGTCACCATTTTAAAAAATCAGTCATATTGTTCCCGATATGGATATCAAGGAAAAATGCTGTAGAAAATTTGATAATTCATTTTACTAATTTACGGGTTTGTTCGAACAAACCCGATACAGCCTGTGCCTAAATACAGGCCTGCATTGTGCACATTGTGCAAAAAACGATCATTACAAAATTTTGATCAAGTTTTAGGCTTGATCACTTTATTTTTAGATCCATTTTAGTGATTTTTTTAGATGATGATTAAATGAATGAATTTGTAATTAAATTTTGATTACAACAATATTTTTTTCTGTGTCCTGATAATCTTTTGTTCATCCATCAAAAATATTATTCTCATTCCAACAACAATAATGCCATGGAAAAATTTGAATTCTTTGGGACACATACCTACGTATTTTTTTTACGTAAATTACAAAAATTGTTTAAAGGTGCCTCCTTAAATAAAAACTCGCCCTATACGTTAAACCATAAAAATAGAAAATAAGGATTTGCCTCCAACAAGCACATCAACGAGGGTGTACGGTTTATACAGGGACCGGCAGAATTCTGGCTCCATATGGAAACATTTTTTTATTATTGATTTCTCAGAAAATTTTATTCCTGATAAAAGTCCCCTTAAACTAAAAAAAAGCGCTAATTAAAATTGAAGAAAACTGTGGTGCATACGAGGGAAATTCAATTTTTTAAAAGTTACTCAAGAGTAAAGCACTCTTATTTATCGTTTTCCCTGTATATAAAGGACAGACTCCAAAAAATAAACGAATTTGGCATACTTTTTTTGGAATGGCTTTAAGAAAAATTTACATTTTAACCAATAGTCTAAAGTAACATCTAAAACGAAAAATAAGCACTTCACTCTTGAGCAACTTTTAAAAAATTGAATCTCCCTTGTTTGTACTACAGTTTTCTACAATTCTAATGAGCGCTTTGTTAGTTTAAGAGGACGCAGAAACTTTTACCAATATGAAAACTTTTCTGAGAAATTAATAATAAAAAAGTTATCTATACGGAGCGAAAATTCTGCCGGTCACTATATAATAATATAAAATTATGCAACCATGTATATAAGGGCCGATATTTCAAAGTCACCTTAAGGTACAGAATTACGTAAGTCATTCTTAACACATGTTTGACAGTACATTAAAGTTTTCTTTAACCCTCATGTAAAGGAATAGATCTTTAAGGACGTGGTAATCTTCCACTTAAAATTGAGCCTCAAATTAATTTAAAAAAGGTTACGGTTTACCATAATGTTAAGGCTATCTTAGATAAGGTCTAATTTAAGGTAACATTTAAATATCGGCCCTAAATGTATCAGAAAAACAAATATATCCGATGGACTTTTAAATGGGCATTCGATAATCGTCGATTTTGCAGAATCAAACGGCTTTTTAACAAGTACTATCCTTCAAATAGAAATGTACCACATTACCTTCCAATAAAATCTCCCGTATTTCTTAATGTAATTAACTGAGTCTTACTACAGTTAATGATCACACCGGAGAACAAGATATCGGTCCTATCAAGAGAGAACTCCGGAGACACTCCCATGCCCTTCATAATGCATAATGGTTCGAAATGGTCTTGAATTTCAAAATAAACCTAAAACATAAAGAGCTTGAGATAAATACGATCATCTGAGGTAATATGGACTTTTTATAAGTTAAGTCGGAGAGTGTAATAAGAATCATCAAAATTAGAACAGAAATACACAACGTCAATTAATTATCGAATATTCAAAAATTTACGTCCTATTTAATAAGCTGTTATATCGTTAATAATGAACCAATTTTAATAATTTTTGTTTTAAAATAAAAAGTCTATTAACTTTTCAAATGTGTGGAAAACTTATTATTTCCCAGACCACCCGATGATACCTAATACAATAAGAGCGTATTTTTGTCTACACAGTAGCACTTTAATAGTATATTAAAATACAAGTTTCATAAGACATTATCTTAGAGCACGCGGGTCGTTTTCTAAAGTGCAAGTGCTCTAATTGTCTTGTGAATCGTGTATTTTATAATACTTTTTCTATTTGGGTCTTTAAAGTTTGAAAAACTATAAAAAATATAGTAATTTTTTTAATTTGAATTAATATTTTCTTTTTGGGTTGATAGAAACAATTGAAGACGACAAAGCTTCTTCCCATTCGTCATAATTAAAAACAAATATATTATTAAAGTCAATAAAAGTTAGTCAGGAAAAAAGTTGTACTCCGTCAAAAATACGAGAAATTGCAGAAAATAATCTAGAAAAACTTTTAAAAAGAATATGCAAAACTTTGAGTTATGGTGCGAGCACAACAAAGTTTAAAATATTGAACAAAATAATAAATAATGCTATTGAACAAAATATTGTGTCGACACAGAATCTGACAGGAATAACAATTAATGTCCAGGAAATGTCTACAGTAACTAAAAATATGTATATATAAAGTAATATGTATAATACTATATTGAATTAAAAATAAAAATAGTACTTTATTTGTAACGCCCCGGGGAATTTATCGGTCCTTTTGAAGATAAAATGTTTTTTTTAAAAATAATTCCTTAACGAAGGATTTACTAAACTTTTTTAAAAATAAAATCAAAGATTTTATTTGATTAAAAAAATAAATAAAATAAATTACGGTAGTGTTTCAAAAAGTAAACTCAGGAATTAAAATTTTAATAAAGGGTTCAATATTTTTGTTCTTATTCAAAATAAATTAAAATCAGGGTTAAGTTTTAAAAAAATAAATATTTTCTTGAAAAATATTCTTAAAGTTTAAAAAATAAAATAAACTTACTTTAAAATAAGAATAGAATCGAAGACCGTCGAGCGCCATCACTCCGAAAACAGACACGGTAAACTGAAAAGATTCTTAAAGTCAAACCCTACCAAAAAGGTTCAAGGAGTGGGAACAAGTTGTGCAATAGTATTTCATCATCACCTTGAGATCTTCTTAGGAAAAAATTCCAACTTGTTTTCAATAACAAAATTCTTGGTACTCTGCTCGAGTCGCGCATTCCGCAAAATTCTTTCGGTTCAAAAGTTAGAGGATCTAAAAAGGTGCAGCCAACCAAATTAACATACGAAATTCCTTATAAGAGGTAGCTTAACTAAGCTCGGGGCCTCTTCGAGGATAAAATTCTTAAACTTGGAAACGATCACGTCACTTTTGGCCCTGAGATTGTTTTTCGGTTTTCTTCGCGGAATAAATTCCTTTTTGTTTTCGACAGCAAAAATTCGTAGAAAAGTCAGCGTTGACCATGAGTTTTTGGCACAAACAAAAATCACGCGATCAACAACATACGTAACGAAAACCCCCTATAAATATCCGACACGCAGTCCGGAGGAGTTAGTTGAAATCAGACAGAACCAGTCCCGAGTCTAAACTAGTCTCGAATCTAAAACAGTCGTGAAATAGTCTACACCAGTCTGCGGTTGTGTTGCTGACAGTTTTACCAAAGTTATGTAGAAAGTTCTTTAAAAAGTCAAAATACTTACCTAAAAAGTTGCCGGTTCCATTCGATCGAATGCCTCGTCGAGACGCTGAAATACGAGGAAGTTTTACTTGTCAGTAGTTAAAAAGTGAGTGTTTTACCTTACAAGCAGAAAGATGGAAAGTGTGTTAAGTGGGTGGCTCGTAGTAGTAATAAGTTGTAACATTGAGTAAGTCCAAAACATTTTCAGGAAACTTGTAATTTTGAACCCAGTGAAACTTGTGCGGGTTATAACAATTGTTCTAGACTGTTGACATTTTGATTTATTAGAAATAATGCACTTTGCCCGTTGTAATTTGAAAATTTAATTATTTTACAATATATGTTTGAAAATTATACCAAAAAGGGTTTTTTCTGATAGACCTGTGCTCTAGGACCGACCCAGTTCCCCTTTAACGTTCTGCAGTGCTTCTGCCCTTTTCATAAAAGTATAGGATTAGGGGTGGGGCATTACATTGGTGTCAGTTGTGTGGGGTTTTGTTTGGTTGAATTGGAATTATAAATTGAGAAAGAACCAAAGGTCCTAGAACTGTAGAGTTTTCTTTACCCTCTACGAAAGCACAGCTATCAGAGAAACATGATGGATAATAAAACGGTGCCCGAGTCAACAACAGTTTTAAATACCATTTCAACGGTCAATAATGTACTTATTGGGATCGAATCAATACCAGTATTTGAAGGACAGTCCAGCATTGAAGAATTTTTGTCAATAATCGAGGAAACAGCTACCTTAGCCAATTGGACTGAATCACAGAAAATTTCAGTGACGAGACTTAAACTTCGGGGAAAAGCCAAACAAATTTTGGAAGCAGAACCAACCCTTAAGAATACAACAACATGGAATGATTTAAAAAATGCATTACACGATCAATTTACTCGACAGCATGTTACGGGTTCAGCACTTAAACAGTTTATTGAATGTAAACAACGAATAGGTGAATCATGCAGACAATTTTTGACCCGTTTAAAGGTTTTGGGGAATAAGACAATCAAACTAACAGGAATCAGAGCAACGGATCAAGTTATAACTACCAAATTGGATGAAGATCTTACCAGTCAATTTATGCTGGGTCTAAGCTTGCCTATTAAACAACGAGTGTTGTCTGGAAATCCTAAGAATTTGAAAGAGGCATTAGAGATAGCCGAACGAGAAGAAGCCATTGAGAACCTGCTGCATCCAAGAGATAGCCGAGAATGCCGGTTAGTAAATCGAGGTCAAGAAACAAATAAACCAAAAACATGCTTCACTTGTAAGAAGCCGGGACATTTTTCAAATTTTTGTTCGCAAAAACAACCAAATGGACGAAACAATAATTGTTTTCAGTGTAACAAACCCGGACATTGGAAGAGAGATTGCAAGGAAAGGCCAATTAATCATAATGGACCAAGACGTTGCTACCAGTGTCAACAAACCGGACACATAGCCAGAGCCTGTCCAAATCAAGGAGGAGTCAGAAGACCAGGCCAATCTTTAAACTCAAACGCAGCTGCTCTACAACCCCGGAGTACGGCTGCAGGCGAGGCAAGTTGGTATTAGAAAGGAAGCCACCGGTTGGGATATATACGTGCTCTCAGAAAGGAACCCCGAGACCACGTAATGTAGTCAAGGTAAGTGTTAACCATAGAGACTACAGTGCTTTAATAGATTCGGGAGCAGTTATATCCCTAGTGAAACCGGAGATTGCCAAGGGGTTCAAGATAGTTAAAGATGAAAGCCATTTAGTAGATATTCAAGGTAACGGAATACCTACCTATGGAAGGGTAACTTTACCATTAAGATTTTGCGAGAATAATATCGTATGGCACGAATTTATGGTAGTAAATGCTATAAGTTTTCAAGCTGATTTCTTATTAGGCATTGATTTCCTGCATACGCATAATATAAAAATTGACTGGGGAAACGGATATATGTATGCGTGGGAAACAGAGATCACGTTAGAAGAAGAGAACTCGAAGGCAACAGATGTGTATGGTGTAAACAGAGAAATATCCGAATTAAAGAAAGAAATAGGGGAATTAAAGAACATGTTACTTCAGATAAAGGAAGTTCAAAAAGGTAACTCTACCAGAGATTCTTCGTTACGGTCAATAACAGAAGAATCAGACGCTCAAGTGTTTGACCGGCGCTTGAATGTCCAGAGGAAGGAAGAAGGAAGAGGAACCTTGGAGAATAAGAAAGAAAATAAGGTAGCTACTAAGATTAAGAAGACTAGTCATCGCGAAGCTAGTGAAGGAAGAAATGGAAAAGAAGAATATACGTCCGGACGTCAAAATGTTGAAGAAAAAGAAAGTTGTGTCCATTTAATAGAAGATATGATAATCCCCCCCCCGATGTGAAGTAATATGCGAAGCAACGCTTAGGGGTGCATCTCGGGTTGAGGCCCAACACATAGTTTTAGAGCCATGTGCCGATGTCCCTCAAGGGTTGCTGATTGCAAGAGTTTTGTGCAAAAAGTCCAAAAAAGTCCCAGTCAGAATTGCAAATGTTGCAGATGCCGAAGTTCGTATTCAAAAGAATACTACAATCGCCATAGCTTTAGAAGCTGAAGTCGAATTACAGAAGGATACAGGAAATGCCATAAGAAAAATTACTCAGAAGGATAGCCAAGAAATTCTGAAGCAACTAAACTTAGAAGATCCAACCAATGAAGCCGAGGAAAAACTTAGGAAGTTAGTCATTGAATACATTGACATTTTCAGAGCTCCAAGCCAAAAACTGACTTGTACATCTAATGTAACTCACCGTATAATTACGGATAACGTTCCTCCTATTGTGAAAAGACCCTATCGAGTTCCCTACCATCGACAGAAGGTAATGCAAAGTGAAATACAAAAACTTCTTGATGACGGCGTTATCACTGAAAGTGAGTCACCCTGGAGTTTCCCTGCTATTTTAATCGAGAAAAGAAGACACCCCGGCGAAGATACTCAATATAGGCTAGTTATAGACTACAGAATGCTTAATAGCATCACTAAATCAGATTACTTCCCCCTCCCCTCGATACAGGAAACCCTGGATAAGCTTGTGGGATCGAGCATCTTTTCTACTATGGATTTAGCCTCCGGTTATTTCCAAGTTCCCTTACATCCGGATGACAGAGAGAAAAGTGCCTTCTCTACGCCCGACAACCATTATGAATTCACCCGAATGGCCATGGGACTTAAAAACGCGCCAGCTACATGGAGCCGAATGATGTCACATATTTTTGGTAAATTAAGCTACACAGAATGTTTGCTTTATTTAGATGACATCATAGTTTTCTCGATCGATGACGTAGATATACACTTAGAGCGCTTAAGACACATTTTCGAAAAAATGCGAGAGAGTAATTTAAAGTTTAAACCCACGAAGTGTCATTTTCTTAAGAGAGAAACCGAATATTTAGGTCACGTTATTAAAGAAGGAGGATACACAACAAATCCCGAGAAGACCAAAATAATTGAAAATTATCCAGTACCACATACAGTTCGAGAAATACGTGCTTTTCTGGGTCTATGTGGATTCTACAGGAAGTTTGTTCCAAATTTTTCCAGAATTAGCCAACCCCTTACTGCCCTTACAAAGAAAAATGTACCTTTCAAGTGGACCCAAGAACAACAACAAGCATTTGACAAATTAAAGAAAGCCCTAGTGACACCACCCATCTTACGGTACCCGGATTTTAGCAAGGAATTTATTGTTAACACAGATGCCAGTGCTACAGCGATCGCCGCCATATTGACTCAAGTACACGACGGAATGGAACACCCTATTTCCTATTCAAGCAGAACATTAAATGCAGCTGAACGACGATACTCCACGATAGAAAGAGAGTGTTTAGCGGTAGTTTATGCTATTAAAACGTATCGAGTTTATCTCACAGGAACTCACTTTACCATCATGACCGACCACCGACCTCTGAAGTTCCTTTTGACCATAAAAGATCCAAGCTCTAGATTATCCAAATGGGCGATGTTCTTGATGGAGTACAGCTTTACAATTAAATACCGTCCTGGACGCATGAATGAAAATGTGGATAGTCTGACACGATTAAACATCAATGATATTGAAACTAAGACGAACATACCGGTACCACAGCCAGTTGCTTTTATTACTAACGAAGCTGAAATAAAACCAATTATCTCTGTTATATGGAGTAAACAAGAAATTAAGAAACTTCAGGAAGAGGATCCGCAAGTACAAGAATTGAAATTGCACTTAAATGAAAATGAATTTTACATTAATGAAGATGGTATACTTTACAAGAAAAGACAAAATGAGGAACGACTGGATAAGATAGTTGCCCCTTTTTCAATCATTTCCGATATTTTACATACCTATCATACTTCCCTTGTAAGCGCACACCCTGGACAGAAAAAGACTTGCAAACTTATCCAACAGGACTTCTTTTGGAAAACTCTTAAACAAGATGTTCAGCGATACATAGAAATTTGTCACTCGTGCAATAGAAGAAAAACTAATCCACAACCCCCTGTAGAAATGCAGAAAATGCCAGTACCATCTACCCCATGGGCTCGAATAGCTATGGATTTGGTGGGCCCTTTAAATATAACCATGAGTGGAAATAGATATATTTTAACGTGTATAGATTTTCTCACAAGATACCCGGAATGTATTCCAATACCAGATATGAAGGCCGAAACGGTTGCAAAAGCCTTTGTTGAACATATAATCTTAAGACATGGTGCACCTAACGAATTAATAACCGATTGTGGCAGTACCTTCATCGGAAAACTATTTCAGAATATTTGCAAAATTTTAGAAATTAAAAAGCTCCAAACGACTCCATATCATCCTGCAGGAAATGGTATAGTAGAACGAATGCATAAGACACTAAAGACTATGATCAGTCATTTTACCAGCGAAAATAATTATAATTGGGATGAAATTCTACCATTTGCCTTGGTGGCATACCGAAATCAATATCACGAAGCCACTCACGAGAGTCCATTCTTTTTATTATTCGGCAGAGACATGAACTTACCAGTACATCTAACCCTCAGAGATCAAACCGTAAGATACGATCTGGATGAAAATTATGCCAGTCAGTTAATAACAAAAATGCAACATGCACACGAGCAAGCCAAGAAATTCATAGAACTTAGCGTAGAAAGACGCTGTCAGAAACACAATAATCAAGCATTAAGAAAGGACTATGTAGTAGGCGATTTAGTTTATATAAAACTGCCATCACTACCAGGAAAAAATTTGGCACGAAAATTTCTACCGAAATGGACAGGACTATATCGCATTCTTGAGAAAAAGGGACCAGTTACATTCAAGGTCAAGGAATTAAATGGGAAGAAAGTACAAATTGTGCACTCAGAACGATTGAAACTTTTTAAAGGAAATAATACTCACTCACAACGTCAAATTCCAAAATCAACGCAGGAAGATGATTATACTTCTGAAAATGCAGATTATGGAGATGAAAGACAGGACAGACTTGCAGAGTCTAGACGTCAAAGGAAAGAAACAGATTCATTGACAGGTTCTAGAGGTTACGCATCCTCTGAAGAAAGTGAAAACGGAGAAAATATTAATGAAATTCAAGTAGACAGCGACGAAGAAGAAAGGAATGCAACCCTATCTGACGGTGAGGAGGAAAATCCTCTCGAAGGACCTACTGATAACGAAAATGAAAGTGATGACGAAGCCAGTGAAAATTATGAATCAGAAGGAAGTAATTCTGAACAAGAACATATACCTCAGCCAGAGGTCGAAAATGTAGAGAATATAAGGAGAACAAGAACTCGTGAGGTTAAATTACCCTTACGATTTAAAGATTTTGAATTAGATTAGTTATAAAAGGAGCCACCCACATAGATATAGGAATAACCTGCTAATTTTAGTTTTGTTTGTAGTGTCTAAGAAATTGGAATTACTTTTACTAAGTACCCTGTATATACAAGTGAGCTGTTCAATAATTGCCTATGATTGCAGAAACCCGTTAACAAACCTATCGGCGATATCCCTGCGGGACGTTCAATCCTGCCCAGACCCCGAGAGTGGATACAAGATTGTCAAGGGGTTTGCGCAAGTTATCGAAAAGAGAAGATATGAATATGTACAAGTTTTCACCTGTTTATTAGAAGTAACGAGATTAATTACTTATTGTGGAGCGTTTTCTCATACCAGTATTACCAATGACGCAATTGCAACATATGTGCATCAAGTTGGTGCAGAGGAATGCAGAAAAATTCATCGATATAGAGAATACCGGGGGTTCAGCCAGACAATTATTAATCAACTGAAGCCAAACTCATCAACTACTACTACTGTTGACATAGCCGGAGAGGTCGATGAGAAGTATAATTGCCAAGGAGCCCAATATAACGAAAATGGAAACAAATGGAAAAATGTGGTGGTTCAGGCCAGTGTAAGAATTACATTGCGAGACTATTTTACAAAAGTCTCTCTAGATAATAACGAAATAAAACTTCCAAATGGGGTGGTATGCCCGTTCCTAGATGGATTTTGCATAGACTATAATTTAGGAGAATCAGTATGGGATACAACTACAACTCAGCCCTGTACGCATTTTAACACAATATACGAAGGAATAGCTACGTTTCTGCAAGAAAAAGAAGGAAATTCAAGTGGAAATCGTTATGTAGTGATAGAAGATAGAGCAAAAATATTTGCTATCCAACTTACCAAAAAGAATACATTATGTGGAGCGAACGTTTGGGAAAGTGAACATCCAAGACTAATAATCATAGAAAAAGAAACTGCCGAACAAACAACTCCATGGACCATGCAAAGAGGTGAACATCCAGATGCAGATTTAATAACTTATGTAAATACTAAGTTCTTATATGTAGAGCAATCATTTAAAAGGAGTTTTAACGAACTATTGGCCTACACTGTACACAGACGCTGCCTACTTTATCGCGAAATTCTGAAAAATAGACTACTAATGGCTCCCTTAATACCAGACGCTGTAGCTTCCCTTATAAAAAATCAACCAGGCCATTTAGCACACGTAGTAGGTGAGGTTTTATACATTCTAAAATGCTTACCCATAATGGTAGAGGTAAGAAGAGAAGAAAGCTGTTATTTGGAATTACCCGTTACTGCCTACAACCGTAGCCTATTTATATCACCTAGAACGCGAATACTTACAGAGCATGCCCAACAAATTGAGTGTAGTACGATAATGCCAGCTATGTATTATTTAGAAGACAAGTGGGTCGGATTTGATCCCCATCCAAATGTCGGAATTATACCTCAGGAACTGAAGGTAGATGCCGAACAACCCTTTACTTTCCTAGCCATAAAAAGTTTAGGCTCAGGTGGAATTTACACTACAAAGGAGATACAATCTGCTCAAGACGACCTACTATTTAATTTTGAACGATCCGCTATAAATAATATAATACTAAGGAAAATGGCAGGAAAAAGCGTTAATTTACAAGGATATTCTCCACTGTCCCTGTTCGATAAATATGATATAGAGAAACTGGCCGAATCTACAATACAAAAACTATATGGATATTTTTCAATATTGGGAGAATTTACTAGTGGTCTACTGGGCCTTTATTTTATTTTTAGAGCAATAAAATTTGTTTTCGAAATTTTTATGAACGCTGTGGCTTTACACAAATTTAAAGGATGCTCGTATCATCTACTGGGAGCCTTCTGCGACACTTTTACCTACTTTATTTTACATGAGAAACATTCTAAAGACCTAAAACGAAACAAAGCAAACGAAACTACCCCCACATATTGGAAAAATGAAGAACCAAATGATAACCCATTACCGCCTGAAATAGTGGTTGATATGCCTATAACATCACCGGACCAACCAAAGTCCTTAAAAACTGTACAAGAAATACCTATAGCGGAACAAACACAGTCAAACGAAAATGCGTCAGAGATACAACCATGGTCGTTTGGCGCGTTACGATACGCGCTTAGAAACGAAGCAACCAGTAATATTTCAAAACCCATGTCGCAGAGAGCGAATACATGGAGTATTTATGAAAAGCGAGAAACAACAAGAAAGAAATAAGCATTGTTATAAAATAGACTACGTAGAGCCATCTATACCCAACTCAAGAAAAAACACTGTTCCAAATAGTAGAAATATAAAAATTAAGGTTGCTAGCGCCGCATAGTGAAAATATGAAAAAGCTTAAGGTAGTACCAAGAAGTTCTACGTCGCTTAAATTAATACTTTATGGGACGTATACCAGATGTTGCTAAGAGGTGTTATATCAAATAAAATTATGTGACTCTCAGCCGAGAAAGCCAGCTAGAAACGGAGTTTTTACAGTATAAACAAAATCTTGGCGGTACCTTTGAGCTTTGATAAGAAAATTCTGTTATTAAGTTGCGACGCACAAAATATTGGAATTCAGGAATTTGTTATTTTGTGCAAGATAAAATAAAACTTTGTTTTAATCTGTTAAGCAAAAATCTCTGAAATTTCAAGGACTAGCTGACTCTGTTTTTCTTACTTTCCCATGAGAACTTTAAAGTCATCAGAAAAATTTTAAATAGTGCTGAATTGCAAAAATATATGAAGTTCAATAAAAGCGAATGCGAGACGCCAAAAAGTATTAGTTTAGTAAAAACGCGCGCGGGATTAAAGACATTGAAAATAAATCGGTTCGTTACCAAGACAATTAAATCAGTTCGTTACCAAAGACATTAAATAAATCGGTTCGTTACAAAGAACAATATGTGGTGGCTCGTGAATTTTATTGCGTATGTAGGTATGATTGAGGATCTGCCTACCCGGTCATTATTTTACAGGATGGCTCTGTACCACCTTTGGGAACTGTATGACGTTTTCAATAGAGATTTCCCAAGCCATCCGCAACTATATCCCGTACGGGCAGTTTTGGCAATGTGGCGAGACATGATTCACAGCAGCTATCAACTATTAAGAATCCAAATGTCACAGCAGGAAAATCGGCCAATTGAAGGGAGGTGTAGCTGTGCCCTATGTGTACCTCCCAGGGAGCATCTTTTCACGCCGGAATATTTTTGGCAAATTTGGAATTTAGCCAAACTACATGGATGCCATTGTTCAGTGTGCCGAAATGCGCCCTCCAACTTACCCCATGGTTTAAATCGAAGAAACGCCTCCACCCAGACAGAAAGCCCCGCTGAAAGAGGTCAGTCGCACACTCCAGTCCGTCTATTTCGAGATGCCTCCAACCAAACTACAACACGACCACCCCCATTGCAGCGTCTACACCCCATTATGCCCTTCACCGTCAGTGTAAGACGCGCTACACCCTTAGGAAATGTAGACAGGCCCCCCATGGAACAAATGCCAGAGGCGGCACCAGTTATTATGGAGGTCGCCCAGCCTGGAGCGTCTGACAGCCCCAGAGCCGCTCATTACCAAGTGCGCCCTATCGAAGGAGAAGGCTTGCGCCTACTCTTCCACACCCGAGGTGGAAATCATCCAGAGGGAGAAAGCGGAAGTGACTCAAAGTGAGTTATCAGTGCGTAAGTTTTCAGTGCGTCAGCGTAAGATTTAAGAATTTTGTTGGTAAGCTTCAGAACGAAGCCTTTTACTCGTATCTGTGTTGTTGTTAAGTTAGAGATTGTTTTTTTTTTATAAAAGGAAAATTTTTCTTTAAAAAGGTTCTTCGGGTGCGAAAATTTTTATAGAGGCCTTCAGCCACTCGATAAAGAAAAATTTTCTCCTTTGCATGTTTTTGTTTATGTTTTATGAATATTCGTGTAGGTTGTTGATTTTCCTGCGAATATTCATATATAGTGTTAAGTTATTTTTTTTTGTCCTTTTTTTTTATGAATTCATTTGAATTTTGTTCATTTTGGTAAAGTGCATGAAGAAAATTCCGTCATATTTCGCTTAAATTTATTTTGTTATAAATATGAAAGAAAAATAACAAATATTTTAACCTCCTGTAAAAGGTAAAACACTCAACGTAAGAAATAGCTTCGACCTATATTGACATATAAATTAGAAATTAAAAGACATACCAACCTTAACGCAACTGGAAGCAGGCAGTCCAGACAGCCTGGCGCCGCGCCGCGACCTTGTCACGATCGGGAAATAACGTGGGTAACCTTGCGAATAAATAAACACCTTACAGAAGGAATATTTTTAATTCAGACTAGCCGACGAAATAAATAAATTAATTATATTTTTCGTCTTAACGGGATAGGGAGTGATGTAACGCCCCGGGGAATTTATCGGTCCTTTTGAAGATAAAATGTTTTTTTTAAAAATAATTCCTTAACGAAGGATTTACTAAACTTTTTTAAAAATAAAATCAAAGATTTTATTTGATTAAAAAAATAAATAAAATAAATTACGGTAGTGTTTCAAAAAGTAAACTCAGGAATTAAAATTTTAATAAAGGGTTCAATATTTTTGTTCTTATTCAAAATAAATTAAAATCAGGGTTAAGTTTTAAAAAAATAAATATTTTCTTGAAAAATATTCTTAAAGTTTAAAAAATAAAATAAACTTACTTTAAAATAAGAATAGAATCGAAGACCGTCGAGCGCCATCACTCCGAAAACAGACACGGTAAACTGAAAAGATTCTTAAAGTCAAACCCTACCAAAAAGGTTCAAGGAGTGGGAACAAGTTGTGCAATAGTATTTCATCATCACCTTGAGATCTTCTTAGGAAAAAATTCCAACTTGTTTTCAATAACAAAATTCTTGGTACTCTGCTCGAGTCGCGCATTCCGCAAAATTCTTTCGGTTCAAAAGTTAGAGGATCTAAAAAGGTGCAGCCAACCAAATTAACATACGAAATTCCTTATAAGAGGTAGCTTAACTAAGCTCGGGGCCTCTTCGAGGATAAAATTCTTAAACTTGGAAACGATCACGTCACTTTTGGCCCTGAGATTGTTTTTCGGTTTTCTTCGCGGAATAAATTCCTTTTTGTTTTCGACAGCAAAAATTCGTAGAAAAGTCAGCGTTGACCATGAGTTTTTGGCACAAACAAAAATCACGCGATCAACAACATACGTAACGAAAACCCCCTATAAATATCCGACACGCAGTCCGGAGGAGTTAGTTGAAATCAGACAGAACCAGTCCCGAGTCTAAACTAGTCTCGAATCTAAAACAGTCGTGAAATAGTCTACACCAGTCTGCGGTTGTGTTGCTGACAGTTTTACCAAAGTTATGTAGAAAGTTCTTTAAAAAGTCAAAATACTTACCTAAAAAGTTGCCGGTTCCATTCGATCGAATGCCTCGTCGAGACGCTGAAATACGAGGAAGTTTTACTTGTCAGTAGTTAAAAAGTGAGTGTTTTACCTTACAAGCAGAAAGATGGAAAGTGTGTTAAGTGGGTGGCTCGTAGTAGTAATAAGTTGTAACATTGAGTAAGTCCAAAACATTTTCAGGAAACTTGTAATTTTGAACCCAGTGAAACTTGTGCGGGTTATAACAATTGTTCTAGACTGTTGACATTTTGATTTATTAGAAATAATGCACTTTGCCCGTTGTAATTTGAAAATTTAATTATTTTACAATATATGTTTGAAAATTATACCAAAAAGGGTTTTTTCTGATAGACCTGTGCTCTAGGACCGACCCAGTTCCCCTTTAACGTTCTGCAGTGCTTCTGCCCTTTTCATAAAAGTATAGGATTAGGGGTGGGGCATTACATATTCAATAAAACTTTAGAAATAGAGCATAAACTGGAAGATATTTTTAGGTTATGTTGTTTTATAGTTGTGACTAAAAATTAGTTGACGGACACCATCAGTATGTTATATATTTCCGAATATAGGTATTTCGGATAAGTATCTAGTAAAAATGATCTATTTGCAAGGTTAAAGGTTAGTATTTTAAAGTTTTCTATAAAAAATTTCTGTCGAATCCATAATGAAAACTTTTTAGAAAACTAATTTCAACGAAATCGAAGTAGGCCTAAAATTCGAACCTTACTTGTTGCCAACATGAAAAAAACTAAATGTCAGGTTCATAAAGTGGCAAGTTATTCAATAATTGTTTGCATTTCATAATGTAGCCATTATGAAACTCAAATAGAAAAATACTAATTCAGATTGAATGGTACTATCAAGAAAGGAAGCATTTTCCATTGATAGGATGTTACCAGCTGCAGACCGGTTTGGAACTCTTTTGTTCTCGTCAGTACAGGGTAAGTGTCCATACCTATCAGCAGAGAAGACTCTATACTGCTCGCTGTATTATCAACGGTAGTCGAGAAAATACAACGCGTAGTGCCATCTCTTAGCAGTCCCACCCTGAACAGACGTTATATGAACTAGGGGGCATAGCCCCCTAGGCGCTCCGCGCGGGGCTCCGCGGACCCTCTTTTTGCGACAGATTCGCCTATATGTGTTTTGTTATTACCTAGATTTATCAACCGATTTGCGTGGATGCATCGATAAGCTTGAATGCAGATTGATGCTTTAATTCGTTTGCCACACTCCTGCGGACTGTGATGGGGGTACATAGCACCCAAATTCGTACATTATAACATATGTTACCATTTTACATTTTAAGGGACCAGCTATAACCGATTGCAAACAAACCGTTCACTATATTACGTATCGAATAGAAAAAAATATGTCAAAAATGACAGCTGTCAAAAAATAAACAACATTTTCGGATTCCTTGCATTCGAATTACATAGGAACGATACCAAACTTACAAAATTCCGTTAACCTTATACCTATTATTGACCTAAGAAACGTCAATTTGACAGCTGTCAAAAAATAGATAAAAATTTCGTATACCTCATTCTCAAATTATATCGAATCGATAGCAAACTTTTGAAATTCTGTTAACCTTGCACTTATTCTTTACTAAGGAATCCTCAATTTGACAGCTGTCAAAAAATATATAAAATTTTCGAATTACTTATTCCCCAAATTATATTAATCCCCAAGTATTTTCATTTTTAATTTTTTTTTTATTTCTAAATAATTCAATGCAAATGCCTTAAAAATTTGAAGAAATCGATATATTTCGATTTTATTCGAAAAGTATTATCTCTACGGTAAAATTGTATATATCGTAAAGATGCACTTTGATAAGGTCTACAAGAAAGTAGTCTATAAAATTTTCTGTATCTACTATAGTTGTTGAGTTATTGAGCAAATCATGATTTCTATATTCTTGCAAATATCTCAAAAACGATTACATTTGAGAAAAAAAGTTTCGAACAAACAAAATATACTATCAAATTCTCTATCAGAAAGGAAATATACAAATTTTTCCTATTGGTTTAGATTACGGAGATATTTAAGAAAAACTGAAAAATATCAAGAAATTTTGAAATTCTTAAAAATTCAAAAAAAATTATTAAATATTCTTACATTTTATATAATATTTGATGTATACTGATAGAATAAATATATTATGTTTAGAAGGAAACCATTAATGAGTTACAAAATGCGACAGATTCTCACTAGGCGCTAAACGCGCAGGGGCCTCCGGCATCCACTTACATGCGTTTTTGTTATTAACTAGCCGCTCCGCGGCAGGGCTCCGCCGTTCACCTGTATGCGACAGATTCGCCTACGTGTGTTTTTGTTATTATTACATAGAATTGACCACCGATTTGGGTGGATGCACCAAGAAGCTTGAATGCAGGTTGATGCTTTAATTGGTTTGCCACACTCCTGCGGACTGTGATGGGGGTACATAGCACCCAAATTCGTTAATTATAACATATGTGGTTTAAGTTACCAGCTATAACCGATTGCGAACAATCCGTTCACTATTTTACGTATCGAATAGAAAAAAATATGTAAAAAATGACAGCTGTCAAAAAATAAATAACATTTTCGGATTCCTTGCATTCGAATTACATAAAAACGATACCAAACTTGCGAAATTCCGTTGACCTTGTACCTATTACTGACTTAAGAAACGTCAATTTGACAGCTGTCAAAAAATAGATAAAAATTTCGGATTCCTCATACTCAAATTATATAGAAACGATACCAAACTTGTTAAAACATGTCAACAAAAAAATGTTAAAAATGACAGCTGTCAAAAAATAAATACATTTTTCGGATAACTTATACTCAAATTATATAGAATCGATACAAAATTTTTGAAATTTTGTTAACCTTGCACTTATTCTTTACTAAAGAATCACCAATTTGACAGCTGTAAAAAAATTTATTTAATTTTCGGACTCCTTGCATTTGAATTACATAGAAACGATACTAAACTTGCGATATTTTGTTCACCTTGCACATATTACTAACCTAAGAAACGTCAATTTGACAGCTGTCAAAAAATATATAAAATTTTCGAATTCCTCATACTCAAATTATATAGAAGCGATACCAAACTCGTGAATTTTTGTTAACATTGCAACTATTACCAACGTAATATACGTCAATTTGACAGCTGTCAAAATTTTTTAAAAATTTTCGGATTGCCTGCATTCGAGTTATACGAAATCGACACCAACTTTGCGAAATTATGTTACCATTACGCCTATGATCGACAGTTAACAGAAATCAAAGAATTGTTAAAAATGACAGCTGTCAAAATATGAATTAAATTTTCGGATTCCTTGCCCTCGAATTATACGAAAATGACACCAACTTTGTGAAATTCTATTAATCTTGCACTTTTTACTAACCAAGGAAACGTCAATTTGACAGGTGTCAAAAAATTTAAGATATTTTTTAAATCCTTTTACCAATATTAACATAACGTACTAGTTGAATTTTCTTCAAATTGCCAAATTATCAAATTAAGCCTATTTTTCCAGACGGTGTGCATGATTTATTCAAATCTGATGAATTTAAACATTTGCCCTTGTCTAATTTTCACTAAATACGGTAAAAGCCACGCCTTCATGCATTTCCAGCGAAATTTAGAAATTTTGCTGTCACCGTTACGAATTTTATTAATTTTCTCCAAGATCGAACATCTTTATGGTAACTTTATATATATCAAAATGTTCGGAAAAGATGACGGAATCAGATAAACCTAGAAAGAAATCTCCAAAAGGAAAGCTATGGAAGATATAGCAGAGTAAACTGAACTTTTGAAAAAAAATTTTTTGAGAAAATTTATAAAAAAAATTTTTTATCCGCCAAAGGATATTTTTGGATCACGCAGTCGATGTTGAACGTAAAGGTAATTTATTCCTTTAAATGATAGGCTAAAGAACGATTGAAAAAGTTACATACACTAGCGTACAGATGGGTTTTAGTAAGAGGATGTCAAAATTAGTGCTTATTGCTTAATCGATTGTAGTTATTTTTGTATAAGAACTTAAGAAACTAAATTATGGTTTATAATCCTGTTTTGATGTGCTCTTTCTGATGACATATATAACATTTCGATCAAATATTATTTTACCCCATAAAAAGCAAAAATAAAATTTGACGAAAACATCAAGTTCAGTTTTTCGCAAATTTCTCCATTTTATAGGCCTTTTAGCATGATATGATGTATTGTGAAATATTAGTATTTGAGATGACCTATCCACCGGTTCTAACCCGGAGCAAATCTATGCGACCCAAGTCGAATAATTAATTATCGAAAATGACCCTGCATTTCCATGCTTTCCAACTTTAAAAAAATCAAAAAATTGACTTCCCGACATTTTATTGAAAAAATCTCGCGACGACTTTTTCTAAATAAGTTTCTTGATAACATACTAGAATATAAACTGAATCGCTTAAGTTTTACGAGACCGGCAAGTCGTAGAAAAAAATATTTAATTTTTTGCACATTTTCTGCTTATTTCGTTTAATAACTTATGAACGGAACACCCTGTATAATAAAGTACATCGGCTAAAGATACGCCATATATACTAAAATATACCTCAAAAGTTTCATTGCTCCAACGTGAGCCGTTTAGAAGAAATCGAATAACTGGTTTCAAGATGCACCCTGTTTCGGCTCTCCCATAAGAGCAATGTAAATTGGTCGTTGCAGACCATTTTGGAAATCGGGAAAATGGTAGGAAATTTTCCATTTTGGGCAACGATAGGGGTCATTATCGAAAGCCGAAATCCCATAGAATCTTTTCCATACCATTTCCATCCTCAAATCGGTCAATTAACTTCAGGATTTCGCTAAGAAAATGGCTATTTTTGGCCTATTTCGACCGAATTTGACAGCCAAAATATTTAGTAAAATTTCATCCGTCCGTCCGTTAAAATCCGAGTAAAGTTCAAGTCCAGTCGGCAGATTTGCAAAAATTGGCCGTCCCAGCTCGGTAAATTGTCGTTTTTCTCCCGATTGGAAGGAAATTTCGAAAATTTTGAAAAATAATAATGTGGTGAGAAATGATGGACGATGAAAATACGCTTATAGAGAACTCTCCGAAATAATATTTGTAGGAGTTATTCGTGACTAAACACGATCTTTAGTGAAAAATGGGTGAAAATGGTTATATTTAATTTCTTTTAACCTTTTAGATCGTCATTCGAAGCGCGCTCTTGGTATGAATCTTCAAGTACCATCATTCCGCGTGACGAAAAAGTAAAAAAATATGGAAAATGTTAAATAGGAAAGGGTATAGACGAAATTTAGTGTAGCGGTGACAAAAGTACAATTTCCAAATTTCTAAAATTCAATCGTTAATACTAATTTCGGTATTTAAATTGAAGAAACGAAAATATACGTATCGAATGTGATTCACCTCGAACTTTCCGTTAAAGTAAACTAAATTTCGATCAAAAGCCGTTTTTACCTCGAAAAAAATCAAAAACCGTCCATTTTTACCCCGAAATATCAACTTGTTCAGTATTTTCAAATTTCTCCCATCTTCCACTAACTTTAGGTATAGATAGATGTATTGATGGCACCTAGTTTTTGAGATGGGAAATCGAAAATTTGAAACCGCGTGTCGCTAGGACCCACCCAGTTCGAGCTATTCGGTACACGAAATGACCCTGTTTTGTCAAATTTCGACTTTGAAAAATTCTTTTAAATTACTTCTAATCGTCGTACGTTACCCAGTTTCAATAGGGTTCTGTAGCGACCGGTCCGCTCCACGTTCCGAAAATTTAAATCGAAAAAATTGAGTTTTGCGACTTGAAATGGATTTCAACGGGAATCGCGGAAAAGTCGACTTTGACGCTTAATAACTTCGAAACGGCACACCCTGTATATTTTAAATTTTGAGACAACACGCGCGCACTATCCAAAAGTAAAATCAGAAAGTTTCGTCCCTTCGACTCTGACAGTTTTTTCTCCAAAAATACGCAAGCTCGAAAATGTCGAAAAAGACGGCAACATACGCACTCAAGGTCACGTACTGGACGTAATACATAGCGTCCGAAGGGCGCTATGTAACTAGGGGGGCATAGCCCCCCTAGGCGCTCCGCGCAGGGCTCCGCGGACCCTCTATATGCGACAGATTCGCCTATATGTGTTTTGTTATTACCTAGATTTATCAACCGATTTGCGTGGATGCATCGAGAAGTTTGAATGCAGGTTGATGCTTTAATTGGTTGGCCACACTCCTGCGGACTGTGATGGGGGTACATAGCACCCAAATTCGTTAATTATAACATATGTGGTTTAAGGTACCAGCTATAACCGATTGCGAACAATCCGTTCACTATTTTACGTATCGAATAGAAAAAAATATGTCAAAAAGACAGCTGTCAAAAAATAAACACCATTTTCGGATTCCTTGCATTCGAATTACATAAAAACGATACCAAGTTTGCAAAATTCTGTTAACCTTGTACCTATTATTCACCTAAGAAACGTTAATTTGACAGCTGTGAAAATATAGATAAAAATTTCGGATTCCTCATACTCAAATTATATAGAAATGATACCAAACTTGTGAAAATATGTTAACAAAAAAATGTCAAAAATGACAGATGTCAAAAAGTAAATAAATTTTTTGGATACCTCATACTCAAATTATATAGAATCGATACCAAATTTTTGAAATTTTGTTAACCTTGCACTTATTCTTTACTAAAGATTCAGTAATTTGACAGCTGTCAAAAAATAATTTTAATTTTCGGACTCCTTGCATTTGAATTACATAGAAACGATACTAAACTTGCGATAGTTTGTTCACCTTGCACATATTACTAACCTAAGGAACGTCAATTTGACAGCTGTCAAAAAATATATAAAATTGTCGAATTCCTCATACTCAAATTATATAGATGCGATACCAAACTCGTGAATTTTTGTTAACATTGGAACTATTACCAACGTAATATACGTCAATTTGACAGCTGTCAAAAAATTAATAAAATTTTCGGATTGCCTGCATTCGAGTTATACGAAATCGACACCAACTTTACGAAATTATGTTACCATTACGCCTATGATCGACAGTTAACCGAAATCAAAGAATTGTTAAAATGACAGCTGTCAAAATATGAATTAAATTTTCGGATTCCTTGCCCTCGAATTATACGAAAACGACACCAACTTTGTGAAATTCTATTAATCTTGCAATTTTTACTAACAAGGAAAACGTCAATTTGACAGGTGTCAAAAAATAAATAAAATTTTTTAAATTCCTTTAATATTACTAACATAATGTGCTACTTGATTTTTCTTCAAATTGACAATTTACTAAATTATTCCTATTTTTCCACAAAATGCGAAACGACCCTATTAAAAATTTGCTAAACATCCCATGTATTTTCACGAATTACGGTAAAAGCCACGCCTTTCATACATTTCGAGCGAAAGTTAAAAATTTTGCTGTCACCGTTACGAATTTTCTTAATTTTCTCCAAGTTCGAACATCTTTATGATAACTTTATATACATCAAAATGTTCGGAAAAGATGAGGGAATCAGATAAACCTAGAAAGAAATCTCTAAACGAAAAGTTATAGAAGATATAGCAGAGTAAACTGAACTTTTGAAAAAAAAAATTTCGAAAAAATTTATAAAATATTTTTTTTATCCGCCAAAGGATATTTTTGGATCACACAGTCGATGTGGAACGTAAAGGTAATTTATTCCTTTAAACGATAGGCTAAAGAATCGTTGAAAAAGTTACATACACTAGCGTACAGCCGGCTTTCAGTAAGAGGATGTCAAAATTTGTCATTATTGCTTAATTGATTATAGTTATATTTGTATAAGAAATGAAGAAACTAAATTATGGTCCATAATCGTGTTCTGATGTGCTCTTTCTGATGACGTACATAACATTTCGATCAAATATTATTTTACCCCATAAAAAGCAAAAAAAAATTTTTACAAAATCATCAAGTTCAGTTTTTCACAAATTTCTCCATTTTATAGGCCTTTTAGCATGATATGATGTATTGTGAAATATTAGTATTTGAGATGACCTATGCACCGGTTCAAACCCGGAGCAAATCTATGCGACCCAAGTCGAATAATTCATTATCGAAAATGACCCTGCATTTCCATGCTTTCCAACTTTAAAAAAATCCAAAAAATTGACTTCCCGATATTTTATCAAAAAACCCTCGCGACGAGTTTTTCTAAATAAGTTTCTCGATAACATACTAAAATATAAACTGAATCGTTTAAGTTTTACGAGACCGGCAAGTCGTAGAAAGAAATATTAAATTTTTTGCACATTTTCTGACTATTTCGTTTAATAACTTATTAACGGGACACCCTGTATAATGTCGTACATCGGCTAAGTATACGCCATATATACTAAAATATACCCAAAAAGTTTCATTGCTCCAACGTGGACGGTTTAGAAGAAATGAAATAAATTGTGTCAAGATGCACCGTTTTTGGACGCTCCCATAAGCCCAATGTAAATATGTCGTTGCAGACCATTTTGGAAATCGGGAAAATGGTAGGAAATTTTCCATTTTGGGCAACGATAGGGGTGATTATCGAAAGCCGAAATCCCATAGAATCTTTTCCATACCATTTCCATCCTCAAATCGGTCAATTAACTTCAGGATCTCGCTAAGAAAAAGGCTATTTTGGCCCATTTCGGCCGAATTTTGACAGTCAACAAATTGGGTTAATTTTATTCCAAGGCATGCTGATTAAAATCGACGAAGTGTGCAGATTTGCAAAAATTGGCCGTCCCAGCTCGGAAAAACGTCATTTTTCTCCTGATTGAAAGGAAATTTCAAAAATTTTGAAAAATAATAATGTTTAGATAGAAGATGGACGAAAAGAATACGCATATAAAGAACTCTCCGAAATGATATTTGTAGGAGTTATTCGTGACTAAACAGAACTTTTAGTGAAAAATGGGTGAAAATGATTATATTTAATTTCTTTTAACCCTTTAGATCGTAATTCGAAACGCGCTCTTGGTATGAATCTTAAAGTGCCATCATTCCGCTTGACGAAAAAGCAAAAAAATATGGAAAATGTTAAATAGGAAAGCGTATAGACGAAATTAAGTGTAGCGGTGACAAAAAAAACCAGTTCCAAATTTCTAAAATTCATTCGTTAATAGTAATTTCGGTATTTAAATCGAAGAAATCAAATTATACGGATCGAATATGATTTACCTAGATCTTTCAGGTAACGTAAACTAAAATTCGATCAAAAGCCGTTTTTACCTCGAAAAAAATGAAAAACCGTCCATTTTTACCCCGAAATATCAACTTGTTCAGTATTTTCAAATTTTTCCCATCTTCTAATAACTTTAGGTATAGATAGATGTATTGATGGCACCTAGTTTTTGAGATGGGAACGCTAAAATTTAAAACTGCGTGACGCTCGGACCCACCCAGTTCGAGCTATTAGGTACCAAAAATGACCCTTTTTTGTCAAATTTCGACTTTCAAAAATTCTTTTAAATTACTTCTAATCGTCGTACGTTACCCAGTTTCAATAGGGTTCTGTAGCGACCGGTCCACTCCACGCTCCGAAAATTTAAATCGAAAAAATTGAGTTTTGCGACTTGAAATGTGTTTCAACGGGAATCGCCGAAAAGTCGACTTTGACGCTTAATAACTTCGAAACTGTTCACCCTGTATATTTTAAATTTTGAGACAATACGCGTGCACTATCCAAAATTAAAACCAAAAAGTTTCGTCGCTTCAACTTTGACAGTTTCTTCGGTAAAAATTCGCAACCTCAAAAATGTCAAAAGATACGACGACGACAACGGACGAACTCAAGGTCACACGTAAGGCGTAATACATAGCACCAGAATTGGTGCTATGTAACTAGGGGGCATAGCCCCCTAGGCGCTCCGCGCGGGGCTCCGCGGACCCTCTTTTTGCGACAGATTCGCCTATATGTGTTTTGTTATTACCTAGATTTGTCAACCGATTTGCGTGGATGCACCGAGAAGTGTGAATGCAGATTGATGCTTTAATTGGTTGGCCACACTCCTGCGGACTGTGATGGGGGTACATAGCACCCAAATTCGTTAATTATAACATATGTGACCGTTTCACATTTTAAGGTACCAGCTATAACCGATTGCGAACAATCCGTTCACTATTTTACGTATCGAATAGAAAAAAGTATGTAAAAAATGACAGCTGTCAAAAATAAACAAAATTTTCGGATTCCTTGCATTCGAGTTACATAAAAACGATACCAAACTTGCGAAATTCCGTTGACCTTGTACATACTACTGACTTAGGAAACGTCAATTTGACAGCTGTCAAAAAATAGATAAAAATTTCGGATTCCTCATACTCAAATTATATCGAATCGACACCAAACTTTTGAAATTCTGTTAACCTTGCACTTATTCTTTACTAAGGAATCCTCAATTTGACAGCTGTCAAAAAATATATAAACTTTTCGAATTAGGTATTCCCCAAATTATATTAATTCCCAAGTATTTTCATTTTTAATTTTTTTTTAATTTCTAAATAATTCATGCAAATGCCTTAAAAATTTGAAGAAATCGATATATTTCGATTTTATTCGAAAAGTATTATCTCTACGGTAAATTTGTATATATCGTAAAGATGCACTTTGATAAGGTCTACAAGAAAGTAGTCTATAAAATTTTCTGTATCTACTATAGTTGTTGAGTTATTGAGCAAATCATGATTTCTATATTCTTGCAAATATCTCAAAAACGATTATATTTGAGAAAAAAAGTTTCGAACAAACAAAATATACTATTAAATTCTCTATCAGAAAGGAAATATACAAATTTTTCCTATTGGTTTAGATTACGGAGATATTTAAGAAAAACTGAAAAATATCAAGAAATTTTGAAATTCTTAAAAATTCAAAAAAAAAATTATTAAATATTCTTACATTTTATATAATATTTGATGTATACTGATAAAATAAATATATTATGTTTAGAAGGAAACCATTAATGAGTTACAAAATGGGACAGATTCTCACTAGGCGCTAAACGCGCAGGGGCCTCCGGCATCCACCTACATGCGTTTTTGTTATTACCTAGCCGCTCCGCGGCAGGGCTCCGCCGTTCACCTGTATGCGACAGATTCGCCTACGTGTGTTTTTGTTATTATTACATAGAATTGACCACCGATTTGGGTGGATGCACCGAGAAGCTTGAATGTAGGTTGATGCATTAATTCGTTGGCCACACTCCTGCGGACTGTGATGGGGGTACATAGCACCCAAATTTGTTAATTATAACATATGTGACCGTTTCACATTTTAAGGTACCAGCTATAACCGATTGCGAACAATCCGTTCACTATTTTACGTATCGAATAGAAAAAAATATGGCAAAAAGACAGCTGTCAAAAAATAAACACCATTTTCGGATTCCTTGCATTCGAATTACATAAAAACGATACCAAACTTGCGAAATTCTGTTAACCTTGTACCTATTATTGACCTAAGAAACGTTAATTTGACAGCTGTGAAAAAATAGATAAAAATTTCGGATTCCTCATTCTCAAATTATATAGAAATGAAACCAAACTTGTGAAAATGTGTTAACAAAAAAATGTCAAAAATGACAGCTGTCAAAAAGTAAATAAATTTTTCGGATACCTCATACTCAACTTATATATAGAATCGATACAAAATTCTTGAAATTTTGTTAACCTTGCACTTATTCTTTATTAAAGATTCATTAATTTGACAGCTGTCAAAAAATAAATTTAATTTTCGGATTCCTTGCATTTGAATTACATAGAAACGATACTAAACTTGCGATATTTTGTTCACCTTGCACATATTACTCACCTAAGGAACGTCAATTTGACAGCTGTCAAAAAATATATAAAATTTTCGAATTCCTCATACTCAAATTATATAGATGCGATACCAAACTCGTGAATTTTTGTTAACATTGGAACTATTACCAACGTAATATACGTCAATTTGACAGCTGTCAAAAAATTTAAAACATTTTCGGATTGCCTGCATTCGAGTTATACGAAATCGACACCAACTTTGCGAAATTATATTACCATTAAGCCTATGATCGACAGTTAACCGAAATCAAAGAATTGGTAAAATTACAGCTGTCAAAATATGAATTAAATTTTCGGATTCCTTGCCCTCGAATTATACGAAAACGACACCAACTTTGTGAAATTATATTAATCTTGCACTTTTTACTAACCAAGGAAACGTCAATTTGACAGGTGTCAAAAAATAAATAAAATTTTTTAAATTCCTTTAATATTACTAACATAATGTGCTACTTGATTTTTCTTCAAATTGACAATTTACTAAATTATTCCTATTTTTCCACAAAATGCGAAACGACCCTATTAAAAATTTGCTAAACATCCCATGTATTTTCACGAATTACGGTAAAAGCCACGCCTTTCATGCATTTCCAGCGAAAGTTAGAAATTTTGCTGTCACCGTTACGAATTTTATTAATTTTCTCCAAGATCGAACATCTTTATGGTAACTTTATATACATCAAAATGTTCGGAAAAGATGACGGAATCAGATAAAAATAGAAAGAAATCTCCAAAAGGAAAGCTATGGAAGATATAGCAGAGTAAACTGAACTTTTGAAAAAAAAAATTTCGAAAAAATTTATAAAATATTTTTTTTATCCGCCAAAGGATATTTTTGGATCACGCAGTCGATGTTGAACGTAAAGGTAATTTATTCCTTTAAATGATAGGCTAAAGAATGATTGAAAAAGTTACATACACTAGCGTACAGATGGGTTTTAGTAAGAGGATGTCAAAATTAGTGCTTATTGCTTAATCGATTGTAGTTATTTTTGTACAAGAAATTAAGAAACTAAATTATGGTTTACAATCGTGTTTTGATGTGCTCTTTCTGATGACATATATAACATTTCGATCAAATATTATTTTACCCCATAAAAAGCAAAAAAAAAATTTGACGAAATCATCAAGTTCAGTTTTTCGCAAATTTCTCCATTTTATAGGCCTTTTAGCATGATATGATGTATTGTGAAATATTAGTATTTGAGATGACCTATCCACCGGTTCTAACCCGCAGCAAATCTATGCGACCCAAGTCGAATAATTAATTATCGAAAATGACCCTGCATTTCCATGCTTTCCAACTTTAAAAAAATCAAAAAATTGACTTCCCGACATTTTATTGAAAAAATCTCGCGACGACTTTTTCTAAATAAGTTTCTTGATAACATACTAGAATATAAACTGAATCGCTTAAGTTTTACGAGACCGGCAAGTCGTAGAAAAAAATATTTAATTTTTTGCACATTTTCTGCTTATTTCGTTTACTAACTTATGAACGGAACACCCTGTATAATAAAGTACATCGGCTAAAGATACGCCATATATACTAAAATATACCCCAAAAGTTTCATTGCTCCAACGTGAGCCGTTTAGAAGAAATCGAATAACTGGTTTCAAGATGCACCCTGTTTCGGCTCTCCCATAAGAGCAATGTAAATTGGTCGTTGCAGACCATTTTGGAAATCGGGAAAATGGTAGGAAATTTTCCATTTTGGGCAACGGTAGGGGTCATTATCGAAAGCCGAAATCCCATAGAATCTTTTCCATACCATTTCCATCCTCAAATCGGTCAATTAACGTCAGCATCTCGCTAAGAAAATGGCTATTTTTGGCCTATTTCGACCGAATTTGACAGCCAAAATATTTAGTAAAATTTCATCCGTCCGTCCGTTAAAATCCGAGTAAAGTTCAAGTCCAGTCGGCAGATTTGCAAAAATTGGCCGTCCCAGCTCGGTAAATTGTCGTTTTTCTCCCGATTGGAAGGAAATTTCGAAAATTTTGAAAAATAATAATGTGGTGAGAAATGATGGACGATGAAAATACGCTTATAGAGAACTCTCCGAAATAATATTTGTAGGAGTTATTCGTGACTAAACACGACTTTTAGTGAAAAATGGGTGAAAATGGTTATATTTAATTTCGTTTAACCCTTTAGATCGTCATTCGAAGCGCGCTCTTGGTATGAATCTTCAAGTACCATCATTCCGCGTGACGAAAAAGCAATAAAATATGAAAAATGTTAAATACGAGAGCGTATAGAAGAATTTAAGTGTGGTGGTGACAAAAACACAATTTCAAAATTTTTAAAATTCAATCGTTAATAGTATTTTCGGTATTTAAATCGAAGAAACGAAAATATACGTATCCGATGTGGTTTACCTGGAACTTTCCGGTAAAGTAAACTAAATTTCGATCAAAAGCCGTTTTTACCTCGAAAAAAATGAAAAACAGTCCATTTTTACCCCGAAATATCAACTTGATCAGTATTTTCAATTTTTTCCCATTTTCCAATAACTTTAGGTATAGACAGATGTATTGATGGCACCTAGTTTTTGAGATGGGAAATCGAAAATTTGAAACCGCGTGTCGCTAGGACCCACCCAGTTCGAGCTATTAGGTACCAAAAATGACCATTTTTTGCCAAATTTCGACTTTCAAAAATTCTTTTAAATTACTTCTAATCGTCGTACGTTACCCAGTTTCAATAGGGTTCTGTAGCGACCGGTCCACTCCACGTTCCGAAAATTTAAATCGAAAAAATTGAGTTTTGCGACTTGAAATGGATTTCAACGGGAATCGCGGAAATTTCGACTTTGACGCTTAATAACTTCGAAACGGCACACCCTGTATACTCGAAATTTTGAGACAATACGCGCACACTATCCAAAAGTAAAACCAAAAAGTTTCGTCGTTTCAACTCTGACAGTTTTTTCTCCAGAAATTCGCAACCTCAAAAATGTCGAAATCCACGACAACATACGCACTCAAGGTCACTCTCAAGATGTAATACATAGCGTCCGAAGGGCGCTATGTAACTAGGGGGGCATAGCCCCCCTAGGCGCTCCGCGCGGGGCTCCGCGGACCCTCTTTTTGCGACAGATTCGCCTATATGTGTTTTGTTATTACCTAGATTTATCAACCGATTTGCGTGGATACACCGAGAAGTTTGAATGCAGGTTGATGCTTTAATTGGTTGGCCACACTCCTGCGGACTGTGTTGGGGGTACATAGCACCCAAATTCGTTCATTATAACATATGTTACCATTTTACATTTTAAGGGACCAGCTATAACCGATTGCGAATAATCCGTTCACTATTTTACGTATCGAATAGAAAAAAATATTTAAAAAATGACAGCTGTCAAAAATAAACAAAATGTTCGGATTCCTTGCATTCGAATTACATAGAAACGATACCAAACTTGCGAAATTCCGTTGACCTTGTACATACTACTGACTTAGGAAACGTCAATTTGACAGCTGTCAAAAAATAGATAAAAATTTCGGATTCCTCATACTCAAATTATATCGAATCGACACCAAACTTTTGAAATTCTGTTAACCTTGCACTTATTCTTTACTAAGGAATCCTCAATTTGACAGCTGTCAAAAAATCTATAAAATTTTCGAATTAGGTATTCCCCAAATTATATTAATTCCCAAGTATTTTCATTTTTAATTTTTTTTTAATTTCTAAATAATAAATTCTTAAAAATTTGAAGAAATCGATATAATATATCTCTACGGTAAAATTGTATATATCCTAAAGATGCACTTTGATAAGGTCTACAAGAAAGTAGTCTATAAAATTTTCTGTATCTACTATAGTTGTTGAGTTATTGAGCAAATCATGATTTCTATATTCTTGCAAATATCTCAAAAACGATTACATTTGAGAAAAAAAGTTTCGAACAAACAAAATATACTATTAAATTCTCTATCAGAAAGGAAATATACAAATTTTTCCTATTGGTTTAGATTACGGAGATATTTAAGAAAAACTGAAAAATATCAAGAAATTTTGAAATTCTTAAAAATTCAAAAAAAAAATTATTAAATATTCTTACATTTTATATAATATTTGATGTATACTGATAGAATAAATATATTATGTTTAGAAGGAAACCATTAATGAGTTACAAAATGCGACAGATTCTCACTAGGCGCTAAACGCGCAGGGGCCTCCGGCATCCACCTGCATGCGTTTTTGTTATTAACTAGCCGCTCCGCGGCAGGGCTCCGCCGTTCACCTGTATGCGACAGATTCGCCTACGTGTGTTTTTGTTATTATTACATAGAATTGACCACCGATTTGGGTGGATGCACCGAGAAGCTTGAATGTAGGTTGATGCATTAATTCGTTGGCCACACTCCTGCGGACTGTGATGGGGGTACATAGCACCCAAATTTGTTAATTATAACCGTAATGTGACCGTTTCACATTTTAAGGTACCAGCTATAACCGTTTGCGAACAATCCGTTCACTATTTTACGTATCGAATAGAAAAAAATATGTCAAAAATTACAGCTGTCAAAAAATAAATAACATTTTCGGATTCCTTGCATTCGAATTACATAAAAACGATACCAAACTTGCGAAATTCCGTTGACGTTGTACCTATTACTGACTTAAGAAACGTCAATTTGATAGCTGTCAAAAAATAGATAAAAATTTCGGATTCCTCATACTCAAATTATATAGAAACGATACCAAACTTGTGAAAATATGTTAACAAAAAAATGTCAAAAATGACAGCTGTCAAAAAATAAATACATTTTTCGGATAATTTATACTCAAATTATATAGAATCGATACAAAATTTTTGAAATTTTGTTAACCTTGCACTTATTCTTTACTAAAGAATCACCAATTTGACAGCTGTCAAAAAATAAATTTAATTTTCGGACTCCTTGCATTTGAATTACATAGAGTCGATACTAAACTTGCGATATTTTGTTCACCTTGCACATATTACTAACCTAAGAAACGTCAATTTGACAGCTGTCAAAAAATGTATAAAATTTTCGAATTCCTCATACTCAAATTATATAGAAGCGATACCAAACTCGTGAATTTTTGTTAACTTTGGAACTATTACCAACGTAATATACGTCAATTTGACAGCTGTCAAAAAATTAATAAAATTTTCGGATTGCCTGCATTCGAGTTATACGAAATCGACACCAACTTTACGAAATTATTTTATCATTACGCCTATGATCGACAGTTAACCGAAATCAAAGAATTTTTAAAATGACAGCTGTCAAATTATGAATTAAATTTTCGGATTCCTTGCCCTCGAATTATACGAAAACGACACCAACTTTGTGAAATTCTATTAATCTTGCAATTTTTACTAACAAAGAAAACGTCAATTTGACAGGTGTCAAAAAATAAATAAAATTTTTTAAATTCCTTTAATATTACTAACATAATGTGCTACTTGATTTTTCTTCAAATTGACAATTTACTAAATTATTCCTATTTTTCCACAAAATGCGAAACGACCCTATTAAAAATTTGCTAAACATCCCATGTATTTTCACGAATTACGGTAAAAGCCACGCCTTTCATACATTTCGAGCGAAAGTTAGAAATTTTGCTGTCACCGTTACGAATTTTCTTAATTTTCTCCAAGTTCGAACATCTTTATGATAACTTTATATACATCAAAATGTTCGGAAAAGATGAGGGAATCAGATAAACCTAGAAAGAAATCTCTAAACGAAAAGTTATAGAAGATATAGCAGAGTAAACTGAACTTTTGAAAAAAAAATTTTCGAAAAAATTTATAAAATATTTTTTTTATCCGCCAAAGGATATCTTTGGATCACACAGTCGATGTGGAACGTAAAGGTTATTTACTCCTTTAAACGATAGGCTAAAGAATCGTTGAAAAAGTTACATACACTAGCGTACAGCCGGCTTTCAGTAAGAGGATGTCAAAATTTGTCATTATTGCTTAATTGATTGTAGTTATTTTTGTATAAGAAATTAAGAAACTAAATTATGGTTTATAATCGTGTTCTGATGTGCTCTTTCCGATGACATATATAACATTTCGATGAAATATTATTTTACCCCATAAAAAGGAAAAAAAAATTTTGACGAAATCATCAAGTTCAGTTTTTCGCAAATTTCTCCATTTTATAGGTCTTTTAGCATGATATGATGTATTGTGAAATATTAGTATTTGAGATGACCTATCCACCGGTTCTAACCCGGAGCAAATCTATGCGACCCAAGTCGAATAATTAATTATCGAAAATGACCCTGCATTTCCATGCTTTCCAACTTTAAAAAAATCAAAAAATTGACTTCCCGACATTTTATTGAAAAAATCTCGCGACGACTTTTTCTAAATAAGTTTCTTGATAACATACTAGAATATGAACTGAATCGCTTAAGTTTTACGAGACCGGCAAGTCGTAGAACAAAATATTTAATTTTTTGCACATTTTCTGCTTATTTCGTTTAATAACTTATGAACGGAACACCCTGTATAATAAAGTACATCGGCTAAAGATACGCCATATATACTAAAATATACCCAAAAAGTTTCATTGCTCCAACGTGAGCCGTTTAGAAGAAATCGAATAACTGGTTTCAAGATGCACCCTGTTTCGGCTCTCCCATAAGAGCAATGTAAATTGGTCGTTGCAGACCATTTTGGAAATCGGGAAAATGGTAGGAAATTTTCCATTTTGGGCAACGGTAGGGGTCATTATCGAAAGCCGAAATCCCATAGAATCTTTTCCATACCATTTCCATCCTCAAATCGGTCAATTAACTTCAGGATTTCGCTAAGAAAATGGCTATTTTTGGCCTATTTCGACCGAATTTTGACAGCCAAAATATTCAGTAAAATTTCGTCCGTCCGTCCGTTAAAATCCGAGTAAAGTTCAAGTCCAGTCGGCAGATTTGCAAAAATTGGCCGTCCCAGCTCGGTAAATTGTCGTTTTTCTCCCGATTGGAAGGAAATTTCGAAAATTTTGAAAAATAATAATGTGGTGAGAAATGATGGACGATGAAAATACGCTTATAGAGAACTCTCCGAAATAATATTTGTAGGAGTTATTCGTGACTAAACACGACTTTTAGTGAAAAATGGGTGAAAATGGTTATATTTAATTTCGTTTAACCCTTTAGATCGTCATTCGAAGCGCGCTCTTGGTATGAATCTTCAAGTACCATCATTCCGCGTGACGAAAAAGCAATAAAATATGAAAAATGTTAAATAGGAAAGCGTATAGACGAAATTTAGTGTAGCGGTGACAAAAGTACAATTTCCAAATTTCTAAAATTCAATCGTTAATAGTAATTTCGGTTTTTAAATCAAAGAAACCAAAATATACGTATCGAATGTGATCTAGCTAGATCTTTCCGGTAACGTAAACTAAAATTTGATCAAAAGCCGTTTTTACCTCGAAAAAAATGAAAAACCGTCCATTTTTACCCCGAAATATCAACTTGTTCAGTATTTTCAAATTTCTCCCATCTTCTAATAACTTTAGGTATAGATAGATGTATTGATGGCACCTAGTTTTTGAGATGGGAAATCGAAAATTTTAAACCGCGAGACGCTCGGACGCACCCAGTTCGAGCTGTTAGGTACCAAAAATGACCATTTTTTGCCAAATTTCGACTTTCAAAAATTCTTTTAAATTACTTCTAATCATCGTACGTTGCCCAGTTTCAATAGGGTTCTGTAGCGACCGGTCCACTCCACGCTCCGAAAATTTAAATCGAAAAAATTGAGTTTTGCGACTTGAAATGTGTTTCAACGGGAATCGCCGAAAAGTCGACTTTGACGTTTAATAACTTCGAAACGGTACACCCTGTATATTTTAAATTTTGAGTCAACACGCGCGCACTATCCGAAATTGAAACCAAAAAGTTTCGTCGTTTCAACGCTGATAGTTTTCTCGCAAAAAATTCGCAACCTCAAAAATGTTAAAAGATACGACGACGACGACGACAACGGACGAACTCAAGGTCACCCACTGGCCGTAATACATAGCATCCGAAGGGTGCTATGTAACTAGGGGGCATAGCCCCCTAGGCGCTCCGCGCGGGGCTCCGCGGACCCTCTTTTTGCGACAGATTCGCCTATATGTGTTTTGTTATTACCTAGATTTATCAACCGATTTGCGTGGATACACCGAGAAGTTTGAATGCAGGTTGATGCTTTAATTGGTTGGCCACACTCCTGCGGACTGTGTTGGGGGTACATAGCACCCAAATTCGTTCATTATAACATATGTTACCGTTTCACATTTTAAGGGACCAGCTATAACCGATTGCGAACAATCCGTTCACTATTTTACGTATCGAATAGAAAAAAATATTTAAAAAATGACAGCTGTCAAAAATAAACAAAATTTTCGGATTCCTTGCATTCGAATTACATAGAAACGATACCAAACTTGCGAAATTCTGTTGACCTTGTACATACTACTGACTTAGGAAACGTCAATTTGACAGCTGTCAAAAAATAGATAAAAATTTCGGATTCCTCATACTCAAATTATATCGAATCGACACCAAACTTTTGAAATTCTGTTAACCTTGCACTTATTCTTTACTAAGGAATCCTCAATTTGACAGCTGTCAAAAAATCTATAAAATTTTCGAATTAGGTATTCCCCAAATTATATTAATTCCCAAGTATTTTCATTTTTAATTTTTTTTAATTTCTAAATAATTCATGCAAATCCTTAAAAATTTGAAGAAATCGATATATTTCGATTTTATTCGAAAAGTATTATCTCTACGGTAAAATTGTATATATCCTAAAGATGCACTTTGATAAGGTCTACAAGAAAGTAGTCTATAAAATTTTCTGTATCTACTATAGTTGTTGAGTTATTGAGCAAATCATGATTTCTATATTCTTGCAAATATCTCAAAAACGATTACATTTGAGAAAAAAAGTTTCGAACAAACAAAATATACTATTAAATTCTCTATCAGAAAGGAAATATACAAATTTTTCCTATTGGTTTAGATTACGGAGATATTTAAGAAAAACTGAAAAATATCAAGAAATTTTGAAATTCTTAAAAATTCAAAAAAAAAATTATTAAATATTCTTACATTTTATATAATATTTGATGTATACTGATAGAATAAATATATTATGTTTAGAAGGAAACCATTAATGAGTTACAAAATGCGACAGATTCTCACTAGGCGCTAAACGCGCAAGGGCCTCCGGCATCCACCTGCATGCGTTTTTGTTATTAACTAGCCGCTCCGCGGCAGGGCTCCGCCGTTCACCTGTATGCGACAGATTCGCCTACGTGTGTTTTTGTTATTATTACATAGAATTGACCACCGATTTGGGTGGATGCACCGAGAAGCTTGAATGCAGGTTGTTGCTTTAATTGGTTGGCCACACTCCTGCGGACTGTGATGGGGGTACATAGCACCCAAATTTGTTAATTATAACATATGTGACCGTTTCACATTTTAAGGTACCAGCTATAACCGATTGCTAACAATCCGTTCACTATTTTACGTATCGAATAGAAAAAAATATGTCAAAAATTACAGCTGTCAAAAAATAAATAACATTTTCGGATTCCTTGCATTCGAATTACATAAAAACGATACCAAACTTGCGAAATTCCGTTGACGTTGTACCTATTACTGACTTAAGAAACGTCAATTTGATAGCTGTCAAAAAATAGATAAAAATTTCGGATTCCTCATACTCAAATTATATAGAAACGATACCAAACTTGTGAAAATATGTTAACAAAAAAATGTCAAAAATGACAGCTGTCAAAAAATAAATACATTTTTCGGATAATTTATACTCAAATTATATAGAATCGATACAAAATTTTTGAAATTTTGTTAACCTTGCACTTATTCTTTACTAAAGAATCACCAATTTGACAGCTGTCAAAAATTAAATTTAATTTTCGGACTCCTTGCATTTGAATTACATAGAGTCGATACTAAACTTGCGATATTTTGTTCACCTTGCACATATTACTAACTTAAGAAACGTCAATTTGACAGCTGTCAAAAAATATATAAAATTTTCGAATTCCTCATACTCAAATTATATAGAAGCGATACCAAACTCGTGAATTTTTGTTAACTTTGGAACTATTACCAACGTAATATACGTCAATTTGACAGCTGTCAAAAAATTAATAAAATTTTCGGATTGCCTGCATTCGAGTTATACGAAATCGACACCAACTTTACGAAATTATGTTATCATTACGCCTATGATCGACAGTTAACCGAAATCAAAGAATTGTTAAAATGACAGCTGTCAAAATATGAATTAAATTTTCGGATTCCTTGCCCTCGAATTATACGGAAACGACACCAACTTTGTGAAATTCTATTAATCTTGCAATTTTTACTAACAAAGAAAACGTCAATTTGACAGGTGTCAAAAAATAAATAAAACTTTTTAAATTCCTTTAATATTACTAACATAATGTGCTACTTGATTTTTCTTCAAATTGACAATTTACTAAATTATTCCTATTTTTCCACAAAATGCGAAACGACCCTATTAAAAATTTGCTAAACATCCCATGTATTTTCACGAATTACGGTAAAAGCCGCGCCTTTCATGCATTTCCAGCGAAATTTAGAAATTTTGCTGTCACCGTTACGAACTTTATTAATTTTCTCCAAGTTCGAACATCTTTATGATAACTTTATATACATCAAAATGTTCGGAAAAGATGACGGAATCAGATAAACCTAGAAAGAAATCTCTAAACGAAAAGTTATAGAAGATATAGCAGAGTAAACTGAACTTTTGAAAAAAAAAATTTCGAAAAAATTTATAAAATATTTTTTTTTATCCGCCAAAGGATATTTTTGGGTCACGCAGTCGATGTGGAACGTAAAGGTTATTTATTCCTTTAAATGATAGGCTAAAGAACGATTGAAAAAGTTACATACACTAGCGTACAGATGGGTTTTAGTAAGAGGATGTCAAAATTAGTGCTTATTGCTTAATCGATTGTAGTTATTTTTGTATAAGAAATTAAGAAACTAAATTATGGTTTACAATCGTATTTTGATGTGCTCTTTCTGATGACATATATAACATTTCGATCAAATATTATTTTACCCCATAAAAAGCAAAAAAAAATTTTGACGAAATCATCAAGTTCAGTTTTTCGCAAATTTCTCCATTTTATAGGCCTTTGAGCATGATATGATGTATTGTGAAATATTAGTATTTGAGATGACCTATCCACCGGTTCGAACCCGGAGCAAATCTATGCGACCCAAGTCGAATAATTAATTATCGAAAATGACCCTGCATTTCCATGCTTTCCAACTTTAAAAAAATCAAAAAATTGACTTCCCGACATTTTATTGAAAAAATCTCGCGACGACTTTTTCTAAATAAGTTTCTTGATAACATACTAGAATATAAACTGAATCGCTTAAGTTTTACGAGACCGGCAAGTCGTAGAAAAAAATATTTAATTTTTTGCACATTTTCTGCTTATTTCGTTTAATAACTTATGAACGGAACACCCTGTATAATGTCGTACATCGGCTAAGGATACGCCATATATACCAAAGTATACCCCAAAAGTTTCATTGCTCGAACGTGAGCCGTTTAGAAGAAATCGAATAACTGGTTTCAAGATGCACCCTGTTTCGGCTCTCCCATAAGAGCAATGTAAATTGGTCGTTGCAGACCATTTTGGAAATCGGGAAAATGGTAGGAAATTTTCCATTTTGGGCAACGGTAGGGGTCATTATCGAAAGCCGAAATCCCATAGAATCTTTTCCATACCATTTCCATCCTCAAATCGGTCAATTAACGTCAGCATCTCGCTAAGAAAATGGCTATTTTTGGCCTATTTCGACCGAATTTTGACAGCCAAAATATTTAGTAAAATTTCGTCCGTCCGTCCGTTAAAATCCGAGTAAAGTTCAAGTCCAGTCGGCAGATTTGCAAAAATTGGCCGTCCGAGCTCGGTAAATTGTCGTTTTTCTCCCGATTGGAAGGAAATTTCGTAAATTTTGAAAAATAATAATGTGGTGAGAAATGATGGACGATGAAAATACGCTTATAGAGAACTCTCCGAAATGATATTTGTAGGAGTTATTCGTGACTAAACAAAACTTTTAGTGAAAAATGGTTGAAAATGGATATACTTAATTTTTTTTAACCCTTTAGATCGTAATTCGAAACGCGCTCTTGGTATGAATCTTAAAGTACCATCATTCCGCTTGACGAAAAAGCAAAAAAATATGGAAAATGTTAAATAGGAAAGCGTATAGACGAAATTAAGTGTAGCGGTGACAAAAAAAACCAGTTCCAAATTTCTAAAATTCAATCGTTAATAGTAATTTCGGTATTTAAATCGAAGAAATCAAATTATACGGATCGAATATGATTTACCTAGATCTTTCAGGTAACGTAAACTAAAATTCGATCAAAGGCCGTTTTTACCTCGAAAAAAATTAAAATCCGTCCATTTTTACCCAGAAATATCAACTTGTTCAGTATTTTCAAATTTTTCCCATTTTCTAATAACTTTAGGTATAGATAGATGTATTGATTGCAGCTAGTTTTTGAGATGGGAAATCGTAAATTTTAAATCGCGTGACCCTCGGACGCACCCAGTTCGAGCTATTAGGTACCGAAAATGACCCATTTTTGTCAAATTTCGACTTTCAAAAATTCTTTTAAATTACTTCTAATCATCGTACGTTGCCCAGTTTCAATAGGGTTCTGTAGCGACCGGTCCACTCCACACTCCGAAAATTTAAATCGAAAAAATTGAGTTTTGCGACTTGAAATGTGTTTCAACGGGAATCGCGGAAATTTCGACTTTGACACTTAATAACTTCGAAACGGTTCACCCTGTATATTTTAAATTTTGAGACAACACGCGTGCACTATCCAAAATTAAAACCAAAAAGTTTCGTCGTTTCAACGCTGACAGTTTCTTCGCAAAAAATTTGCAACCTCAAAAATGTCAAAAGATACGACGACGACGACAACGGACGAACTCAAGGTCACTGGAAAGCCGTAATACATAGCACCAGAATTGGTGCTATGTAACTAGGGGGCATAGCCCCCTAGGCGCTCCGCGCGGGGCTCCGCGGACCCTCTGTATGCGACAGATTCGCCTATATGTGTTTTGTTATTACCTAGATTTATCAACCGATTTGGGTGGATGCATCGAGAAGTTTGAATGCAGGTTGATGCTTTAATTGGTTGGCCACACTCCTGCGGACTGTGTTGGGGGTACATAGCACCCAAATTCGTTCATTATAACATATGTTACCGCTTCACATTTTAAGGGACCAGCTATAACCGATTGCGAACAATCCGTTCACTATTTTACGTATCGAATAGAAAAAAATATGTAAAAAATTACAGCTGTCAAAAAATAAATAACATTTTCGGATTCCTTGCATTCGAATTACATAAAAACGATACCAAACTTGCGAAATTCCGTTGACCTTGTACATACTACTGACTTAGGAAACGTCAATTTGACAGCTGTCAAAAAATAGATAAAAATTTCGGATACCTCATTCTCAAATTATATCGAATCGACACCAAACTTTTGAAATTCTGTTAACCTTGCACTTATTCTTTACTAAGGAATCCTCAATTTGACAGCTGTCAAAAAATCTATAAAATTTTCGAATTAGGTATTCCCCAAATTATATTAATTCCCAAGTATTTTCATTTTTAATTTTTTTTTAATTTCTAAATAATTCATGCAAATGCCTTAAAAATTTGAAGAAATCGATATATTTCGATTTTATTCGAAAAGTATTATCTCTACGGTAAAATTGTATATATCCTAAAGATGCACTTTGATAAGGTCTACAAGAAAGTAGTCTATAAAATTTTCTGTATCTACTATAGTTGTTGAGTTATTGAGCAAATCATGATTTCTATATTCTTGCAAATATCTCAAAAACGATTACATTTGAGAAAAAAAGTTTCGAACAAACAAAATATACTATTAAATTCTCTATCAGAAAGGAAATATACAAATTTTTCCTATTGGTTTAGATTACGGAGATATTTAAGAAAAACTGAAAAATATCAAGAAATTTTGAAATTCTTAAAAATTCAAAAAAAAAATTATTAAATATTCTTATGTTTAGAAGGAAACCATTAATGAGTTACAAAATGCGACAGATTCTCACTAGGCGCTAAACGCGCAGGGGCCTCCGGCATCCACCTACATGCGTTTTTGTTATTACATAGCACCAATTCTGGTGCTATGTATTACGGCTTTCCAGTGACCTTGAACGTCCGTTGTCGTCGTCGTCGTCGTATCTTTTGACATTTTTGAGGTTGCAAATTTTTTGCGAGAAATCTGTCAGAGTCGGAGCGACGAAACTTTTTGGTTTTAATTTTGGATAGTGCGCGCGTGTTGTCTCAAAATTTAAAATATACAGGGTGAACCATTTCGTAGTTATTAAGCGTCAAAGTCGAAATTTCCGCGATTCCCGTTGAAATCCATTTCAAGTTGCAAAACTCAATATTTTCGCTTTAAATTTTCGGAGTGTGGCGTAGACCGGTCGCTACAGAACCCTATTGAAACTGGGCAACGTACGATGATTAGAAGTAATTTAAAAGAATTTTTGAAAGTCGAAATTGGACAAAACAGGGTCATTTTTGGTACCGAATAGCTCGAACTGGGTGCGTCCGAGCGTCATGCGATTTAAAATTTACGATTTCCCATCTCAAAAACTAGGTGCCATCAATACATCTATCTATACCTAAAGTTATTAGAAAATGGGAAAAATTTGAAAATACTGAACAAGTTGATATTTCTGGGTAAAAATGGACGGATTTTAATTTTTTTCGAGGTAAAAACGGCTTTTGATCGAATTTTAGTTTACGTTACCGGAAAGATCTAGCTAGATCACATTCGATACGTATATTTTCGTTTCTTCGATTTAAATACCGAAATTACTATTAAAGAATGAATTTTAGTTTTTTGGAAATGCAAAAATTTGTCACCGCTACACTTAATTTTGTCTATACGCTTTTATATTTAACATATTCCATATTTTATTGCTTTTTTGTTATGGGGAATGATGATACTTGCAGATTCACACCAAGAGCGCTCTTCGAATTAATATCTAAAGGGTTAAAAGAAATTAAATATAACCATTTTCACCCATTTTTCACTAAAAGTTGTGTTCAGTCACGAATAACTCCTACAAATATCATTTCGGAGAGTTCTTTATAGGCGTATTCTTTCCATCCATCTTTTCTCTAAACATTATTATTTTTCAAAATTTTCGAAATTTCCTTTCAATCGGGTGAAAAACGACGCTTTTCCGAGCTGGGACGGCCAATTTTTGCAAATCTGCACACTTGGTCGATTTTAATCAGCATGCCTTGGAATAAAATTAACCCAATTTGTTGACTGTCAAAATTAGGCCGAAATGGGCCAAAATAGCCTTTTTCTTAGCGAGATCCTGAAGTTAATTGAACGATATGAAGTTGGAAATGGTATGGAAAAGATTATATGGGATTTCGGCTTTCGATAATGATCCCTATCGTTGCCCAAAATGGAAAATTTCCTACGATTTTCACGATTTCCAAAATGGTCTGCAACGACCTATTTACATTGGGCTTATGGGAGCGTCCAAAAACGGTGCATCTTGACACAATTTATTTCATTTCTTCTAATCCGTCCACTTTGGAGCAATGAAACTTTTGGAGTATATTTTGGTATATATGGCGTATCTTTAGCCGATGTACGTCATTATACAGGGTGTCCCGTTAATAAGTTATTAAACGAAATAATCAGAAAATGTGAAAAAATTAAATATTTTTTTCTACGACATGCCGGTCTCGTAAAACTTAAGCGATTCAGTTTATATTCTAGTATGTTATCAAGAAACTTATTTAGAAAAAGTCGTCGCGAGATTTTTTTAATAAAATATCGGGAAGTCAATTTTTTGATTTTTTTAAAGTTGGAAAGCATGGAAATGCAGGGTCATTTTCGATAATGAATTATTCGACTTGGGTCGCATATATTTGCTCCTGGTTTGAACCGGTGCATAGGTCATCTCAAATACTAATATTTCACAATACATCATATCATGCTAAAAGGCCTATAAAATGGAGAAATTTGCGAAAAACTGAACTTGATGATATCGTAAAAATTTTTATTTTGCTTTTCATGGGGTAAAATATTATTTGATCGAAATGTTATGTACGTCATCCGAAAGAGCACATCAGAACACGATTATAAACCATAGTTTAGTTCCTTAATTTCTTATACAAGAATAACTATAATCGATTAAGCAATAATCATTAATTTTGACATCCTCTTACTAAAAGCCGGCTGTACGCTAGTGTATGTAACTTTTTCAATCGTTCTTTAGCCTATCGTTTAAAGGAATAAATTACCTTTACGTTCCACATCGACTGTGTGATCCAAAAATATCCTTTGGCGGATAAAAAAAATATTTTATAAATTTTCTCAAATTTTTTTTTTTAAAAAGTCTAGTTTACTCTGCTATATCTTCTATAACTTTCCTTTTGGAGATTTCTTTCTAGGTTTATGTGATTCCCTCATCTTTTCCGAACATTTCGCTATATATAAAGTTATCATAAAGATGTGCGAACTTGGAGAAAACTAAGAAAATTCGTAACGGTGACAGCAAAATTTCCCACTTTCGCTCGAAATGCATGAAAGGCGTGGCTTTTACAGTATTTAGTGAAAATTACACAAGGGCAAGTGTTTAAATTCATCAGATTTGAATAAATCATGCACACCGTGTGGAAAAATAGGCTTAATTTGATAACTAGGCAATTTGAAAAAAATTCAAGTAGTACGTTATGTTAATTTTGCTAAAAGGATTTAAAAAATATTTTAAATTTTTTGACACCTGTCAAATTGACGTTTCCTTGGTTAGTAAAAAGTGCGAGATTAATAAAATTTAACAAAGTTGGTGTCGTTTTCGTATAATTCGAGGGCAAGGAATCCGAAAATTTAAATCATATTTTGACAGCTGTCATTTTTAACAATTCTTTGATTTCGGTTAACTATCGATCATAGGCGTAATGGTAACAGAATTTCGCAAAGTTGGTGTCGATTTCGTATAATTCGAATGCAGGCAATTCGAAAATTTTATTAATATTTTGACAGCTGTCAAATTGACGTATATTACGTTGGTAATAGTTGCAATGTTAACAAAAATTCACGAGTTTGGTATCGTTTCTATATAATTTGAGTATGAGGAATTCGAAAATTTTGTATATTTTTTGACAGCTGTCAAATCAACATTTCATAAATTAGTAATAAATGCAAGGTTAACAAAATATCACAGGTTTAGTATCGTCTCTATGTAATTCAAATCAAGGAATCCGAAAATTGAATTTATTTATTGACAGCTGTCAAATTGATGATTCTTTAGTAAAAAATAAGTGAAAGGTTAACCAAATTTGAAAAATTTGATATCGATTCTATATAATTTGAGTATGAGGTATCCGAAAAATGTATTTACTTTTTGACAGCTGTCATTTTTGACATATTTTCACAAGTTTGGTAACATTTCTATACAATTTTAATATGAGGAATTCGAAATCTTTATCTATTTTTTGATAGCTGTTAAATTGACGTTTCTTAAGTCAATAATAGGTACAAGGTTAACGGAATTTCTAAAGCTTGGTATCATTTTTATGTAATTCGAATGCAAGGAATCGGAAAATGTTATTTATTTTTTGACAGCTGTCATTTTTAACATATTTTTTTCTATTCGATACATAATATAGTGAACGGATTGTTCGCAATCGGTTATAGCTGGTCCCTTGTGAAACGGTAACATATGTTATAATGAACGAATTTGGGTGCTATGTACCCCCATCACAGTCCGCAGGAGTGTGGCCAACGAATTAAAGCATCAACCTACATTCAAGCTTCTCGGTGCATCCACCCAAATCGGTGGTCAAATCTAGGTAATAATAAAAATACAGATGTAGGCGAATCTGTCGCATACAGGTGAACGGCGGAGCCCTGCCGCGGAGCGGCTAGGTAATAACAAAAACGCATGTAGATGGATGCCGGAGGCCCCTGCGCGTTTATCGCCTAGTGGGAATCTGTCGCATGCAGGTGAACGGCGGAGCCCCGCCGCGGAGCGGCTAGGTAATAACAAAAAAACACATGTAGGTGGATGCCGGAGGCCCCTGCGCGGGTAGCGCCTAGGGGGGCTATGCCCCCATAGTTAACTAGCCGCTCCGCGGCAGGGCTCCGCCGTTCACCTGTATGCGACAGATTCGCCTACGTGTGTTTTTGTTATTATTACATAGAATTGACCACCGATTTGGGTGGATGCACCGAGAAGCTTGAATGTAGGTTGATGCATTAATTCGTTGGCCACACTCCTGCGGACTGTGATGGGGGTACATAGCACCCAAATTTGTTAATTATAACCGTAATGTGACCGTTTCACATTTTAAGGTACCAGCTATAACCGTTTGCGAACAATCCGTTCACTATTTTACGTATCGAATAGAAAAAAATATGTCAAAAATTACAGCTGTCAAAAAATAAATAACATTTTCGGATTCCTTGCATTCGAATTACATAAAAACGATACCAAACTTCCGAAATTCCGTTGACGTTGTACCTATTACTGACTTAAGAAACGTCAATTTGATAGCTGTCAAAAAATAGATAAAAATTTCGGATTCCTCATACTCAAATTATATAGAAACGATACCAAACTTGTGAAAATATGTTAACTAAAAAATGTCAAAAATGACAGCTGTCAAAAAATAAATACATTTTTCGGATAACTTATACTCAAATTATATAGAATCGATACAAAATTTTTGAAATTTTGTTAACCTAGCACTTATTCTTTACTAAAGAATCACCAATTTGACAGCTGTCAAAAAATAAATTTAATTTTGGGACTCCTTGCATTTGAATTACATAGAGTCGATACTAAACTTGCGATATTTTGTTCACCTTGCACATATTACTAACCTAAGAAACGTCAATTTGACAGCTGTCAAAAAATATATAAAATTTTCGAATTCCTCATACTTAAATTATATAGATGCGATACCAAACTCGTGAATTTTTGTTAACATTGGAACTATTACCAACGTAATATACGTCAATTTGACAGCTGTCAAAAAATTAATAAAATTTTCAGATTGCCTGCATTCGAGTTATACGAAATCGACACCAAATTTGCGAAATTCTGTAACCATTACGCCTATGATCGACAGTTAACCGAAATCAAAGAATTGTTGAAAATGACAGCTGTCAAAATATGAATTAAATTTTCGGATTCCTTGCCCTCGAATTATACGAAAACGACACCAACTTTGTGAAATTCTATTAATCTTGCACTTTTTACTAACCAAGGAAACGTCAATTTGACAGGTGTCAAAAAATAAATAAAATTTTTTAAATTCCTTTAATATTACTAACATAATGTGCTAATTGAATTTTCTTCAAATTGACCATTTACTAAATTATTCCTATTTTTCCACAAAATGCGAACCGGCCCTATTAAAAATTTGCTAAACATCCCATGTATTTTCACCAATTACGGTAAAAGCCACGCCTTCATGCATTTCGAGCCGAATTTAGAAATTTTGCTGTTACCGTTACGAATTTTATTAATTTTCTCCAAGATCGAACATCTTTATGATAACTTTATATACATCAAAATGTTCGGAAAAGATGAGGGAATCAGATAAACCTAGAAAGAAATCTCCAAAAGGAAAGCTATGGAAGATATAGCAGAGTAAACTTGACTTTTAATAAAAAAAATTTCGAAAAAATTTATAAAATATTTTTTTTATCCGCCAAAGGATATTTTTGGGTCACGCAGTCGATGTGGAACGTAAAGGTAATTTATTCCTTTAAACGATAGGCTAAAGAACGATTGAAAAAGTTACATACACTAGCGTACAGATGGGTTTTAGTAAGAGGATGTCAAAATTAGTGCTTATTGCTTAATCGATTGTAGTTATTTTTGTATAAGAAATTAAGAAACTAAATTATGGTTTATAATCGTGTTCTGATGTGCTCTTTCTGATGACTTATATAACATTTCGATGAAATATTATTTTACCCCATAAAAAGGAAAAAAAAATTTTGACGAAATCATCAAGTTCAGTTTCTCGCAAATTTCTCCATTTTATAGGTCTTTTAGCATGATATGATGTATTGTGAAATATTAGTATTTGAGATGACCTATCCACCGGTTCGAACCCGGTGCCAATCTATAAGACAGAAATCGAATAATTAATTATCGAAAATGACCCTGCATTTTCATGCTTTCCAACTTTAAAAAAATCAAAAAATTGACTTCCCGACATTTTATAGAAAAAATCTCGCGACGAGTTTTTCTAAATAAGTTTCTTGATAACATACTAGAATATAAACTGAATCGCTTAAGTTTTACGAGACCGGCAAGTCGTAGAAAAAAATATTTAATTTTTTGCACATTTTCTGCTTATTTCGTTTAATAACTTATGAACGGAACACCCTGTATAATGTCGTACATCGGCTAAGGATACGCCATATATACCAAAGTATACCCCAAAAGTTTCATTGCTCCAACGTGAGCCGTTTAGAAGAAATCGAATAACTGGTTTCAAGATACACCCTGTTTCGGCTCTCCCATAAGAGCAATGTAAATATGTCGTTGCAGACCATTTTGGAAATCGGGAAAATGGTAGGAAATTTTCCATTTTGGGCAACGGTAGGGCTCATTATCGAAAGCCGAAATCCCATAGAATCTTTTCCATACCATTTCCATCCTCAAATCGGTCAATTAACTTCAGCATCTCGCTAAGAAAATGGCTATTTTTGGCCTATTTCGACCGAATTTGACAGCCAAAATATTCAGTAAAATTTCGTCCGTCCGTCCGTTAAAATCCGAGTAAAGTTCAAGTCCAGTCGGGAGATTTGCGAAAATTGGCCGTCCGAGCTCGGTAAATTGTCGTTTTTCTCCCGATTGGAAGGAAATTTCGAAAATTTTGAAAAATAATAATGTGTTCAGAAAAGATGGACGATGAAAATACGCTTATAGAGAACTCTCCGAAATGATATTTGTAGGAGGTATTCGTTACTAAACACGACTTTTAGTGAAAAATGGGTGAAAATGATTATATTTAATTTCTTTTAACCCTTTAGATCGTAATTCGAAACGCGCTCTTGGTGTGAATCTTAAAGTACCATCATTCCGCGTGACGAAAAAGTAAAAAAATATGGAAAATGTTAAATAGGAAAGCGTATAGACGAAATTCAGTGTAGCGGTGACAAAAAAAAAATTTCCAAATTTTTAAAATTCAATCGTTAACAGTAATTTCGGTATTTAAATCGAAGAAATGAAAATATACGTATCGAATGTGATTTACCTCGAACTTTCCGGTAAAGTAAACTAAATTTCGATCAAAAGCCGTTTTTACCTCGAAAAAAATCAAAAACCGTCCATTTTTACCCCGAAATATCAACTTGTTCAGTATTTTCAAATTTTTCCCATCTTCTAATAACTTTAGGTATAGATAGATGTATTGATGGCACCTAGTTTTTGAGATGGGAAATCGAAAATTTAAAACCGCGTGATCCTCGGGCCCACCCAGTTCGAGCTATTAGGTACCAAAAATGACCCTGTTTTGTCAAATTTCGACTTTCAAAAATTCTTTTAAATTACTTCTAATCGTCGTACGTTACCCAGTTTCAATAGGGTTCTGTAGCGACCGGTCCACTCCACGTTCCGAAAATTTAAATCGAAAAAATTGAGTTTTGCGACTTGAAATGGATTTCAACGGGAATCGCGGAAAAGTCGACTTTGACGCTTAATAACTTCGAAACGGCACACCCTGTATACTCGAAAATTTGAGACAACACGCGCGCACTATCCAAAAGTAAAACCAAAAAGTTTCGTCGCTTCGACTCTGACAGTTTTTTCTCCAGAAATTCGCAACCTCGAAAATGTCGAAATCCACGACAACATCCGAACTCAAGGTCACTCTCAAGATGTAATACATAGCGTCCGAAGGGCGCTATGTAACTAGGGGGGCATAGCCCCCCTAGGCGCTCCGCGCGGGGCTCCGCGGACCCTCTATATGCGACAGATTCGCCTATATGTGTTTTGTTATTACCTAGATTTATCAACCGATTTGCGTGGATGCATCGAGAAGCTTGAATGAAGATTGATGCTTTAATTGGTTGGCCACCTCCTGCGGACTGTGATGGGGGTACATAGCACCCAAATTCGTTCATTATAACATATGTTACCGCTTCACATTTTAAGGGACCAGCTATAACCGATTGCGAACAATCCGTTCACTATATTACGTATCGAATAGAAAAAAATATGTCAAAAATGACAGCTGTCAAAAAATAAACAACATTTTCGGATTCCTTGCATTCGAATTACACAGAAACGATACCAAACTTACAAAATTCCGTTAACCTTATACCTATTATTGACCTAAGAAACGTCAATTTGACAGCTGTCAAAAAATAGATAAAAATTTCGGATTCCTCATACTCAAATTATATCGAGTCGACACCAAACTTTTGAAATTCTGTTAACCTTGTACTTATTCTTTACTAAGGAATCCTCAATTTGACAGCTGTCAAAAAATCTATAAAATGTTCGAATTAGGTATTCCCCAAATTATATTAATTCCCAAGTATTTTCATTTTTAATTTTTTTTTAATTTCTAAATAATTCAGCAAATGCCTTAAAAATTTGAAGAAATCGATATATTTCGATTTTATTCGAAAAGTATTATCTCTACGGTAAAATTGTATATATCGTAAAGATGCACTTTGATAAGGTCTACAAGAAAGTAGTCTATAAAATTTTCTGTATCTACTATAGTTGTTGAGTTATTGAGCAAATCATGATTTCTATATTCTTGCAAATATCTCAAAAACGATTACATTTGAGAAAAAAAGTTTCGAACAAACAAAATATACTATTAAATTCTCTATCAGAAAGGAAATATACAAATTTTTCCTATTGGTTTAGATTACGGAGATATTTAAGAAAAACTGAAAAATATCAAGAAATTTTGAAATTCTTAAAAATTCAAAAAAAAAATTATTAAATATTCTTACATTTTATATAATATTTGATGTATACTGATAGAATAAATATATTATGTTTAGAAGGAAACCATTAATGAGTTACAAAATGCGACAGATTCTCACTAGGCGCTAAACGCGCAGGGGCCTCCGGCATCCACCTACATGCGTTTTTGTTATTAACTAGCCGCTCCGCGGCAGGGCTCCGCCGTTCACCTGTATGCGACAGATGCGCCTACGTGTGTTTTTTTGTTATTATTACCTAAATTTGACCACCGATTAGGGTGGATGCACCGAGAAGCTTGAATGCAGGTTGTTGCTTTAATTGGTTGGCCACACTCCTGCGGACTGTGATGGGGGTACATAGCACCCAAATTCGTTCATTATAACATATGTTACCGTTTCACATTTTAAGGTACCAGCTATAACCGATTGCGAACAATCCGTTCACTATTTTACGTATCGAATAGAAAAAAATATGTCAAAAATGACAGCTGTCAAAAAATAAACAACATTTTCGGATTCTTTGCATTCGAATTACATAGAAACGATACCAAACTTGCGAAAATATGTTAAAAAAAAAATGTCAAAAATGACAGCTGTCAAAAAGTAAATAAATTTTTCGGATACCTCATACTCAACTTATATAGAATCGATACAAAATTCTTGAAATTTTGTTAACCTTGCACTTATTCTTTACTAAAGATTCATTAATTTGACAGCTGTCAAAAAATAATTTTAATTTTCGGACTCCTTGCATTTGAATTACATAGAGTCGATACTAAACTTGCGATATTTTGTTCACCTTGCACATATTACTAACTTAAGAAACGTCAATTTGACAGCTGTCAAAAAATATATAAAATTTTCGAATTCCTCATACTCAAATTATATAGAAGCGATACCAAACTCGTGAATTTTTGTTAACATTGAAACTATTACCAACGTAATATACGTCAATTTGACAGCTGTCAAAAAATTTAAAAAATTTTCGGATTGCCTGCGTTCGAGTTATACGAAATCGACACCAACTTTGCGAAATTATGTTACCATTACGCCTATGATCGACAATTAACCGAAATCAAATAATTGTTAAAAATGACAGCTGTCAAAATATGAATTAAATTTTCGGATTCCTTGCCCTCGAATTATACGAAAACGACACCAACTTTGTGAAATTCTATTAATCTTGCACTTTTTACTAACCAAGGAAACGTCAATTTGACAGGTGTCAAAAAATTTAAAATATTTTTTAAATCCTTTTACCAATATTAACATAACGTACTAGTTGAATTTTCTTCAAATTGCCAAAGTATCAAATTAAGCCTATTTTTCCAGACGGTGTGCATGATTTATTCAAATCTGATGAATTTAAACACTTGCCCTTGTCTAATTTTCACTAAATACTGTAAAAGCCACGCCTTTCATACATTTCGAGCGAAAGTTAGAAATTTTGCTGTCACCGTTACGAATTTTCTAAATTTTCTCCAAGTTCGAACATCTTTATGATAACTTTATATACATCAAAATGTTCGGAAAAGATGAGGGAATCAGATAAACCTAGAAAGAAATCTCTAAACGAAAAGTTATAGAAGATATAGCAGAGTAAACTGAACTTTTGAAAAAAAAAATTTTGAGAAAATTTATAAAATATTTTTTTTATCCGCCAAAGGATATTTTTGGGTCACGCAGGCGATGTGGAACGTAAAGGTAATTTATTCCTTTAAATGATAGGCTAAAGAACAATTGAAAAAGTTACATACACTAGCGTACAGCCGGCTTTTAGTAAGAGGATGTCAAAATGAGTGATTATTGCTTAATCGATTATAGTCATTCTTGTATAAGAAATGAAGAAACTAAACTATGGCCCATAATCGTGTTCGGATGTGCTCTTTCTGATGACATATATAACATTTCGATGAAATATTATTTTACCCCATAAAAAGCAAAAAAAAATTTTGACGAAATCATCAAGTTCAGATTCTCACAAATTTCTCCATTTTATAGGTGTTTTACCATGATATGATGTATTGGGAAATATTAGTATTTGAGATGACCTATCCAACGGTTTAAACCAGGTGCCAATCTATAAGACAGAAATCGAATAATTAATTATCGAAAATGACCCTGCATTTTCATGCTTTCCAACTTTAAAAAAATCAAAAAATTGACTTCTCGACATTTTCTTAAAAAAATCTCGCGACGACTTTTTCTAAATAAGTTTCTTGATAACATACTAGAATATAAACTGAATCGCTTAAGTTTTACGAGACCGGCAAGCCGTAGAAAAAAATATTTAATTTTTTGCACATTTTCTGACTATTTCGTTTAATAACTTATGAACGGAACACCCTGTATAATGACGTACATCGGCTAAAGATACTCCATATATACCAAAATATACCCCAAAAGTTTCATTGCTCCAACGTGAGCCGTTTAGAAGAAATCGAATAACTGGTTTCAAGATGCACCCTGTTTCGGCTCTCCCATAAGAGCAATGTAAATATGTCGTTGCAGACCATTTTGGAAATCGGGAAAATGGTAGGAAATTTTCCATTTTGGGCAACGCTAGGGGTCATTATCGAAAGCCGAAATCCCATAGAATCTTTTCCATACCATTTCCATTCTCAAATCGGTCAATTAACTTCTGCATCTCGCTAAGAAAATGGCTATTTTTGGCCTATTTCGACCGAATTTGACAGCCAAAATATTTAGTAAAATCTCGTCCGTCCGTCCGTTAAAATCCGAGTAAAGTTCAAGTCCAGCTTGCAGATTTGCAAAAATTGGCCGTCCCAGCTCGGTAAATTGTCGTTTTTCTCCCGATTGGAAGGAAATTTCGAAAATTTTGAAAAATAATAATGTGGTGAGAAATGATGGACGATGAAAATACGCTTATAGAGAACTCTCCGAAATAATATTTGTAGGAGTTATTCGTGACTAAACAAAACTTTTAGTGAAAAATGGGTGAAAATGGATATACTTAATTTCTTTTAACCCTTTAGATCGTCATTCGAAACGTGCGTTTGGTATGAATCTTCAAGTACCATCATTCCGCTTGACGAAAAAGTAAAAAAATATGGAAAATGTTAAATACGAGAGTGTATAGACGAATTTAAGTGTGGTGGTGACAAAAAAATTATTTCCAAATTTCTAAAATTCAATCGTTAATAGTAATTTCGGTATTTAAATCGAAGAAACGAAATTATACGTATCGAATGTGATTTACCTCGAACTTTGCGGTAAAGTAAACTAAATTTCGATCAAAAGCCGTTTTTACCTCGAAAAAAATCAAAAACCGTCCATTTTTACCCCGAAATATCAACTTGTTCAGTATTTTCAATTTTTTCCCATCTTCTAATAACTTTAGGTATAGATAGATGTATAGATGGCACCTAGTTTTTGAGATGGGAAATCGAAAATTTAAAACCGCGTGACCCTCGGACCCACCCAGTTCGAGCTATTCGGTACCCGAAATGACCCTGTTTTGTCAAATTTCGACTTTGAAAAATTCTTTTAAATTACTTCTAATCGTCGTACGATACCCAATTTCAATAGGGTTCTGAAGCGGCCGGTCATTGTCACACTCCAAAAATTTAAATCGAAAAAATTGCGATTTGCGACCTGAAATCCGGATCAACGGGAATCGCCGAAAAGTCGACTTTGACGGTTAATAACTTCGAAACGGCACACCCTGTATACTCGAAAATTTGAGACAATACGCGCGCACTATCCAAAAGTAAAACCAGAAAGTTTCGTCGTTTCGACTCTGACAGTTTTTTCTCCAGAAATTCGCAAGCTCTAAAATGTCGAAAAACACGGCAACATCCGAACTCAAGGTCACTCTCAAGATGTAATACATAGCGTCCGAAGGGCGCTATGTAATAAATCAGACATAAAAAGTCTATTTACTTTTCAGGTGGTATTAATATCAAATACCAATGTATGGAAAAATTATTATTTCCCAGACCACCCGATGATACCTTATACATTAAGGGCGTATTTTTACCTACACAATAGCACATTGTATAAGGTATCATCGGGTGGTCGGGAAATAATCATTTTTCCATACATTAATTTTTGTTTTAACTGATATAATATATGATATCTCTAAATGTACAGGGTACTGAATAAAATCTAGACGGATGTAAATTTCCTAAATTATAAATTCGACATATCTTACACAAAAATTGATTTTAATTAATTTTTTAAACTAAACCAATTGAAGATCTATGCTTGTCAGACGCTGACCCAAAAGTATAGTCATGACACTCAAATTACCATTTCTTTTAAATAAGTTATATTGTCGAAAAAATGTTTCATAATCAATGGGACATTGGCGGATATTTAAAAAAACAATTACTGGCGCGATTAAATATAAGACATAAAAATTGAACGTTTATGGAACTTTCTCATAAATATTTCTGAAATTTTTCTCCATTAAGCCTTAGGCATGGTTCACACATAGTTATTATTTATTATTATAATAGGATTTGTTTAAATTTTTTTTTTTTTTTTTTTTTTTTTTATGATCAAACACAAGCACTATAGGAAAAATCCTTTAGGGCACTCTGGGAGTGGTGCAAAAAGCGATTCACGTTGGACTTGAATCGTTGGAGGTTATATTCGTTAGGAAAAACGATCTCGGGAAGATCGTTCCACAAGGATGAAGTCCTCCAGATGAAAGAGTTCTTAAATAATGAAGTTCGAGGAGTACTAAGCTTAACCACATATGGATGGGCGGCAGTGGTTCGTCGTGTATTTCTGATATTCGCCGCTCTGGGCGGAATTAAGAGGGAAAGGTCAGCCGAGCACTTTCCATGAAAATATCTGTAAAAGAGAGTCAAATCACCAACTTGCCTTCGATGTTCTAGGCTGTCGAGGTTCTTCGTCAGCTCGTGGTCTCCAATCAGACGAATGGCCCTCCTTTCGATGGAATCTAGTAGCCGAAGAGTATGTTTGGGTGCAGAGCTCCAGACATGAGAGCAGTACTCCAGTGATGGTCGAATCTGGGCCTTGTACAGTGTCAAAAGTTGTTGAGGTGTGTACAACTTTTTGGTTCGGAAGAGTACACCAAGTTTCTGAGAAGCTATCTTGGCGATTGCCACAACGTGGTTATGCCAAGACATATTTCCTCCCAGATTGACGCCCAGCAAACTAATAGATGAAGCCAGTGGGATTGCGTGTCCGTCCATGACTATATCCGGTTCTGTAATGTTAACCTTTTTAGAGAAAACTGCTGCCTGGGTTTTTTAGCGTTAAATTCGACTTGGTTACTGTCACCCCAAGCCAAAATTTCTTCCAGGTCTTTGTTGAGGCGTGATACTTCATGCTGTCTGCGAAGATGTGCGTCGGCAGCCGATGTTTGTGCATTCAAAGAGAACGATGATAAAAGTGTGCTATCATCAGCAAAACTAACTATCGGGTTGTTCGTTTTCTCTAGAAGGTCGTTAATGTAGAGTAAGAAGAGAGTGGGAGACAATATGGACCCTTGAGGAACACCGGCATTCATGGTGAAGGTGTCTGAGAGAAATCCGTCAATCGCCACTTGCAGAGAGCGGTCCTTAAGAAAGCTAGACAACCATGCACAGAATCGACTGGGCATACCATAGGATCGCAGTTTACTTAGAAGCCCCTCATGCCAAACACGATCAAAAGCTCCAGTGCAACAGCCCGAGACTCCCCATGATGTTCGATTGCGTTGTTCCAAATATGGGTGACATAGGCTAGAAGATCTCCAGTTGATCTGGACTTCCGAAAACCATATTGATGATCGCTGATAATGTTGAAGCCTTCCAGGTACTTTAGAAGATGTTGGTTAATAGCTTTCTACATTACTTTTGATATAACTGAAAGCAATGCGACTGGTCGATAGTTGTTAGGCAGGGTTCTGTTACCTTTCTTTGGAATAGGCTGCACTCGCGCCTTCTTCCAGCTGGATGGAAATATTCCTTGTTTGTAGGATAAGTTGAAAAGTCTACAAAATACTGGTGTTAGTTCATCGGCGCATCTCTTGAGAACTATAACAGGAATTTCGTCTGGACCAGAAGCATTTTTGACGTCGAGTCCTTTCAGGATTCGTTTGACGGGACGCTGACGGAACACGATTTCGGTCATTTCGGATTGAACTGCAGGAATGTCGGGTGGTGTTCTTCCCTGGAAATCTACAGTGGAATGCGAAGAAAATAGTTCAGCAAGTAAGTTTGCTTTGTCTCCGGCTGTGGATGCTATTGTACCATCGGGACGTGTTAAAGGTGGAATAGTTGATTTGGTGAAATTTTGGCTGACGGCCTTTGCGACTGACCAAAAGGACCTTGATCCGTTTGGACTGTCGAGAAGTTTGTTTTTGATCCTCACATTATGGGCTTCTTTGCTTTGATCTATTGTTAGCTTACATTGGTTTCGAGCGGTAACAAAGATGGTACGATTCTCAGTGGTAGGGTTTTTACGCCACTGTCGGTAAGCCAGATTTTTTGATCTGACAGCACACTCACAATCCTTGCTAAACCAGGGCTTGCCGTTGGAAGGGCGTTTTTGGGAGGAGGGGATAAATGCTTCCATACTCGTTAGAATAACGTCGGAGACCTCCCCAGCACAGACGGATGGATCGTCAGAAGAGAAAAGAAGAGAATTGAAGCAAAAGCACATTTATTTCATCAGTCTCTCGATTTTCCTTATGGTAGATTTTAGTCCGTGGGTTTGAAAATCAACCTCAACAACAATGAAATTTAATTTTATCCTTGGAGGTATTTACAAGTAATTCAAGAATATATATTTACCATTGAAATACACTTCTAATGCTCCATCTGCCATATAGCAAATAGCATGTCATATTTTAGTTTATATTGGCTATAAAATTAGGACAAACTGATTTTTTACTAATTAGAAATTATAAAACAGCTTAGCGATTATTCTGACAGACGTAGATGAATATTTAATTATGACACAACTGACCTTTTTTTTTAAATATCCGTTATGGCTTACTTTAAAAAATTGTATATTTTTTTAAAACGTAAATTTCCCTGCATAATATTAAGAGAATGCCGGAGTCAGTCGAAATCTCCGTATTGACCCCTGTTCGTTTCAGGATTTGAAGGCACGAGGCGAATTGGATCTTCCCTTACAGTTAGAAGAATACGTCGAGCGTCCGCCCGTAATCGGTACGCCGACAGAAACAACCATAATCGGAAGAAAAAGACTTTCCGCGAGTTCTAGTTCTATTACAAAGTTTTTTCCTTTGACATTTTTTTCCTAATACAGGAATACAAGCTTGGGAAGACAACTCGTTTACAGATACTGCGGAATCCTGTTAAGAGGAAATCAAATGTTATATATTTCTAAAACGCTTGTTAAAAACTTAATTACATTATTAAAAAATATATACGGTGACCAATTAAAAAAAATCAAATTTGTTTTTTCTTGAAAACTATTGAATGTAGAAAAAATCTGAGTACGTCACTGGATTTCACATAAAAACTACAATAAGAACATTTTCTTCCTTTTTGATAAGCTAGAGGCGTAATCGAAATATGGGGACGAGGTCCCAAAATGTAAATGTCTCAAAAACACCCCTTATATCAAAAACAGGAAGGCCTAGAAAAATTCTGTTCGTTCCACAAAAAAGTAGCACAGTGCTGCGAAAACCGCATCCTTCGATCTTTACTAATAACGGAAAAGTGGACACCCTGTACATGCCATGATATGATATTTACCTCAAGTGGAAAAGAGACACAGCGCGGGTTTTCTACCGGGACTATATCTGAAAAATGTCAATAAAATCTCAGCGCTTGGCGTGTGGTAGCGCGCAATCCTGATAGTGCAGCTTCCCTTAGAATTTTATTTAACTTATATTTAAATAAATTCTATTTGTATTGGATAGACAATACATCACAACTAGAATTTCCAAATAATAATATACCTTTTCCTCAAAGCTGGCCCTTTTATTTGGTTGAAAGATAATCTCAAACTGGCTTTTTCCGTGAGGAGGAATATCTATAAACATATTGGGTATAATCATGAATGATTTAAGACACTCTCTTCTATCTTCCTCTTGCCGTTTCGTAAAGTCATCAGCAGTTTTGTGATTCCTAAAATTTGATAATATTACTCAATACACTCACTCGCCCACAATAAATTCCGGAGAAAGATTCAGGACAGGACTATAAACCTGACTAACATTATCTTTGTCCGGAATTCGGAATTTTTTGTCGGGGGAGTGTATTTTATAAATTTCAATTATTTTGTTGAATAAGTTATAGTCCGGCAGCCCGTTACCAAAATGTCCTGTTATGACGCCTTCATCTAGTCAATGACTAATCGCTAGATTATTAAAAAATAAGAAAATTCGACTTGAGCTAAACAGTTCGGCAACGCTGCTTACCCGTCAGAGTGATTTCAGTCCGTAAGAAAGCAGATCGTCTTTTTGTTAATACGTCTAGCCCGTTCTTGATAAAATCATATTAAAAATATAAAGAAAAACGTGAATTCATCGACAACGGACGTTTTGAGCGGTGCAAAAATTCCATAGATTAAATAAAAGTAAAGAAAAGGGGTATAAAAAAGTTACAGCGCCCGGGTTTTTTTTTAAATTGTTGATAACACTCTAAAAAATAGTCAATCGAGTCGAACGGACATTTTCCGTGTTGCGCAGTTGAAGGGAGCGCAGCGGAGTCGGATCTCGTATCTGTATAATTCATGATCGCGGTACACGGCACGCGCATGCGACGGCTTGCTGTGTGGCTTGGTTGTCTATAACAACTCGGCATCAGCTATGTCCCCATATCGCATTATTATTGATACACATTTTTTCTTCACTGAAAACGGTTTTGCTAAAAAATGCGTGTGTAAAAATGTCAGTTCATATTTTCCCCCCATTTTCCGAGCCACAATACACGATTTCTGCTTGAAAACAGACGAGGCGCGATAACTCGAACAGCGTTAAAAAAATGACATACCTAAGATCCAACACTTCGGTTGCGCGTCGATGTAAATGTCCGTTCTCATTTTTTCCGGTCACGAATAACGAAAAATAACATCCGACAAGTAAAACGGACGAGGCGTGATAAGTTGAATTCTCCGCTGTGAACAATTTTCGATTTTTCTCAAACCAAAACAATTCACCGCACGGAAAATGTCAGTTACTATTTTCATCTCATCAAAAACATCACTCTCAGTCAAAAAATAAAAAGAACGGACGAGGCGCGATAACTATTACGACCACTTTTTTTTCATATGTAAAGATGATCTCAATGATTTCGCAACGTTGCCAATGTCCGTTCTCGTTAATGTCCTTCTCAAGTCCTTATTAAATCACCAAAAAACTCAAAAAAATTTAGGTCGTGATCAGTCTGAAATCCTGGTAACGGGCTGCCGTACTATTATAGTAGATTTGACTTCTGCTATTTAACTTACTCAATATCCTTCTCCTTTTCATGTTCCTTTTGTTTCTTTTCTTTAGTAATGGCCTTTTTGTCTATTTTATGTTTATCTAACTTTGTATCGGTAGCTTTATCCTTCTTCTTATGACTTGTAGTCCTGTAATGAAATATAGACGAACATTTAAAAAATCAACCTCATATCTGACGTATTTAAATATACTGTGTCACCATTAAAGTTGGAACCATATGGGGGAAAATGTATTTTTCGATTTATGTAAAATTTAAATTTACCATAAGTTTTTTGATTCAATAAAGACCAAAAATTACATAATTGAATGGGGCCATGCGGCTACAAATTGTTAAAAAATTGCATTTATTGATCGAACTAAAAAGAAAATACTTAGAAAAGTATTCTAATTTTAAATTATTTAGAAAAGTATTCTAATTTTATGTCCACATACCAAATTTGACTCACTTATGATAATTTTTGTTTTCCATCTATTTTTGGCCAATATCTAGTTTCATTGTAAACGGAAGTCGCCATACTATCGTAATAAGGCTGACGTTAAGGCGCATGTTGTTTGTCACATCCCACTTCTCCGCTAGAGATGTGACAATCATGAAAGATTCTATCACAAAGATCGAATCAGTACAAAGAATAGATTGACCGACTCATAACCGGTTCATATCAATCATTTATGAGACAAACAATTCAGTCTCCCTCTTTTGCTATGATATCGGTAGTCTCGAAGGAAATGAAATATAATGCATACTTTTGTGTACTGAATAAGGACAGCTATATTCTTATTCTATAATAATCCCAACCAATCGGCTTAATGAATAATCAATCGTTCAGTAAACGGAACGGACAGACCGATTTATATTAAGACCGGTGAACTGTGCATGCACGATACAAAAGATCGATTGAAGAATTGATTGAAAGGATTCGATCGTTTTTTAAATCGGTCAGTAATTGATTCGGTCGCCTCTAAGCGAGGCCGCACACGTGAAATATAAATGTTACGCCAGATTTGTGGTTCGATATATACTGCCCTACTTTACATGAAAGATTCTAATTGCAATATTTGACATTTTACTTCTTTCACTTAACGCGTAGTTATGACGTATTAATTTCGCACACACTTGAGTCAAATGTGAGCGACTCCAAGAAGTGAAAGAAGTATCTCCGTAATTGTTAGTGCTATCAAAAAAGTAATGTAGGTGTCATGTGCTCTTTTTGGGTCAAACTGAAAATGTTAAAATCAAAATTTGAAAATTTTTGGTCGCTTAAGAGATACGGGGGAAAATCAATAAATTTACAATTTCTAAATTACCCTATATTTTCTTAGTTAAAAGAGATACAGAAAAATATGTTTGTTTTCTACTATCTTTCTTCTATCATCCTAAATTTGAAAAGAGAATTTAAAATGCTATCTTTTTAGATTTAATATACAGGGTGTTCCATTTAAAAAAATGAGGTTAGGTCCGATAACTTGTTTCCCTGACCCCGTATACTTATTCTGAAAACGGCAGATTATTCAACAATCAATATAAAGAAACTTCTGTATACAATATTTTTCTATATCTCTTTTAACTAAGAAAATATAGGGTAATCTTGAAATTGTAAATTTTTTTATTTTCCCCCGTATCTTTTAAGCGAGCGAAAATTTTCAAATTTTGAGTTATCATTTAAAGTTTGATCCAAAAAGAGCACATGACCCCTAACAATTACATAGATACCCTATAAAAGTGTCGAAAATGGAACACCCTGTACATTACCAGTCTTAATATCAATCGGTCTGTTCACCCGTTCCGTTTACCGAACGATTGATTGTTCATTAATAAACGCGATGTAATGCGGACTGGTTAAAATTATTGGCGGCAGCATTGGTATGGCCAAACCTTTATACATCAAGCTTTAAAAAATTAGAATAAAAATATTTTAATGATGTTTAACGAACGTGATACAAGGTAACTAAAAATTGTTTCTTGCAAATTCCATCTGACAGGTAATATGCCAGCTACTATACTTACATGTTTGACTTTGACATTTAATCTAATAATTGATACATTAATATACTCGAAGTAAACAATTGCAGACTGTGACTCATTTCATAGTCCGAACAACAATGCAGCGAATGCGGTTGATAATATCTTGTACGTATACCCGCTATTGTCTGTTTAAAATTACCTAAAAAGCCGCTTCCTCGCACTTATTTGGTTGCAAACGCGCGGCGTAGCCAAACTGTAGTTTTCTCGAGCTTTATATTATTTATAGTAATAGGATTTGCACGGGGAACGGATCAGCGGGCAAACGTTTAAATATAGCATACACATGGCAACAGTGTTGAGAGAGGCGTAACCAGCTGGTTTTACTGTATTTTCATAGATAATTTGAATTCGGGTATATTGATATTGTGCAATTGTTGTTGTTGAGTATTGTTGTTTGCTGAGTATTGTTGTTACCGAGTATTATTGTTGCTGAGTATTGTTGTTGCGTATTGTTGTTGTTATTGTAGATAGTTGTTACTGTATATAATTATTGTTGTTGCTGTTTTTCTATTATTGACTAATAGTGTTATTTGTGCTAGTGGTAAAAATGCAAACTACTGCATCAACTAGCGGTCCACCTTTAAAAAAAAGACGACCTAATTTAACACAGAGGGAACAAGACATGATAAAATCTGTGTATGAAGGTGTTCGGACCGGAAATCCGGATTTATCTGTGCTAGATGCAACGAAACTATGTGCTTCTTTAACGAAAGTATCGGCTAGTACAGGGGTCGGCAACCTGCGGTTCGCGAGCCACATGCGGCTCTTTGGATGTGAAGCTGCGGCTCTTTAGTTCCATACGCAAATATTATTTATTTTATCGAAAAAAAAATTTCAAAAATTCGTTCTGAATCGATTAACGGGGAATAGGCACCGATTCTATCTCTCAGCCACTTGTACTCGCTTTTCACCGCACCCCTCCCCCATGACACGCGTCGTTACTATCGTCAGTCCGTCGAAAGCTCTCGAATGACGCCGTCGTCGGATGTTTATATGTAGGTTTTAATTCGTTTTCGACGCAAGACAATTTGGTGTCTTCACCAGTGTGACCAGGGGTCGGCAACCTACGGCCCGCGAGCCGCATGCAGCTCTTTGCATGTCAAGTTGCGTCTCTTTCGATGTCAAATTGCGGCCGTTAGCGGCTCTTTAAAAACTGAGAAATTGTGTAAATTATAACTTTTGGCTCTTCCGTCTCACAAGGTTGCCGACCCCTGCGCTAGTACAGTACTCAGGACTTTAAAAAATAAGAAGAACAAGAATAACTCCAAAGTTCAGAATCATGTAGGCCGAAAAAAAATCGTACTTGATACTGCAACAAAATATGCAATTCGTCGAAAATTACGGTTTTTATTTTAAGAATGAAAATCCCACATACAAAAAAATTATGTCGGAAATAAAAAAGGACGACTCATTGCCAAAAATATCGCTAAGTGAATTCAGTAATTACCTGAAATTTTGCGAATTTTCAATAATAAGTACTTATATAAATTTTTTATTCTATGCGCTTCTCGCTCAAATGCAGTTGTCGTTTCATTTTGTCACAGATGAATCACTGTCTACAATTGTGGTCTCCGAGTATAGTACATTGAAACAATCTTACTCACCCCTCAGGATGCGGTAGAACAGGCATTTTCATATCAACTCTTCCTAACTTTGCCGTTTTCTTCTGTAATAGTACCAGATTCTCATGCAAAGTAAAATGCACGTCCATTCTTACCGAAGTATTATTAACAACACAGACTTTGTACTTTTTGGCTGTGTCGACGAATACCTCCCCGAAATTTATAAATTTATCCTTCGGATTCATCAGCTCCAAATTCATTTCAACTGCTTCGCCGGTAATAGGAATGGCTCGTTCCAAGCTACCAAGTAAAAAGGAAATGTTGGTACGGTAAGGACCCAGCTTTTGCGGGTGAAAAGCTATTAAGATATTTCTGGAACTGCCGGGGTGCACATTGCTTGAGGTGAAGTTGACTGTAAGGCTTTCCGTTTTTTCAGAGGTATTTTCCAGCCTAACAAATAGGTAAATTACAATGAGATAAAAAGAGTTTAAAATAGAGCTATCCAAATTTCCTTACTTCAAGGTGTGCGATATGCAATAATATTTTACTACTCCTATATTAGTAAGAACTTCCCTAATCACCGTGTACTTTATCAATAAAACTCTAATTACACACACCATTTTGTTAGAAAACCAAGTGCTAAGGACTGTTACGTAGTATACAGGGCGTCCAATAACTTATGGGCCATAGAGCAACTGGCGATACTAAACATCAAACTAGACCGATTAAGTATATGTATATATAGGGTCCTGCATTAGTGCGTCGGATATCCATAGCTTTCTTATTTACAACTGTAGAAAAAATAATTTAATACAATTTTTTTAAATGACACACCCTGTATTTTTTGGCACATTTAGGTTCCTTTTGGTGTTCTCTCTTATGTGCAAAAATATTTTTTTTTGCTTCGATATTTTAGGAGCAATAAATCAAAAAAAAAAAGAAGATCGTTTTGCAAGCTTGGAAAAATTAGAATAAGAATCTTGTTAGATCTGTTTTGTTCCAGCTAAATAGTGTGAACAGTAATGCTAGAGGTCTAATAATACTCTGACAATAAACAGGTTTTTCTTATTTTATACAGGGTGTTCAAAATTTTGTTACAAAAATGGCAACTTTCAAATCAGTTTTTCTTAGTATTTTTAAATGGCACACCCTGTATTTTATTTCATTATTTAATGCAGAATTTAATTACAAGCATATTTTGTTATAACGAATGTATTAAAATTCTCAATTTTACTACTCCTATTTGAAAGCATTATCGGCAAAATACTAAGAAAAATTGATTTGAAAGTTGCCATTTTTGTAACCTAATTTTGAACACCCTGTATAAAATAAGAAAAACCTGTTTATTGCCAGAGAATTATAGACCTCTAGCATTATTGTTCACACTATTTTCTGAAACAAAACAGATCTAACAAGATTTTTATTCTAATTTTTCCAAGCGCGCAAAACGATCTTTTTATCTTTTTATATTTTTTGCTCCTAAAATATCAAACCAAATAAAAAAATATTTTTGCACATAAGAGAGTACACCAAGAGGAACCTAAATGTGCCAAAAAAATACAGGATGTGTCCCTGTATATTTATAAATATTTTAAAAATATGCATCAACTGTTGTAAATAAGGACGCTATGGATGCCCGACGCACTAATGCAGGACCCGGTATACAGGGTTGCCCAGAAGTCCGGAATAAAATTAATATAGCCTTAACCTGTAACTTTTGGGGAAAACGCTCGAACACGTCAATTTAGTTTTATATATGCTCACATTTTGACGTTATTCGTTTGTTTTTTTATAGACATTTGTCAAAGATATGACGACATCGATCTTTTTTTTAAATAGAAACATACAGCTTGTGACACATCATTTGAAAGCTAATATCTCGTACAGTGCACACTTCAGTTTGACTTCTTATTTTATCTCCACATCCTAACAATAATAATTCGGAAATACCTAAATTAAATTTACAAGTTCACAATGTCACAAAATGCCAGAACGTGAAACAATGAAGATTTCTTACCTTGAAAGGTAAAAAAACCATCAATATTTATCACTTTCGCTCATTTAAATAGAGATTTTTTAAAAACTTTTAACAGTCGGCATTTTGAAATAGCTTGACAGAATCGCGCTAAAATTTATGAGCATACTGTACGAGATATTAGCTTTCAAATGATGTATCACAAGCTGTATGTTTCTATTTAAAAAAAAGATCGATGTGGTCATATCTTTGACAAATGTCTATAAAAAAACAAACGAATAACGTCAAAATGTGAGCATATATAAAACTAAATTGACGTGTCCGAGCGTTTTCCTCAAAAGTTATAGGTTAGGGCTATATTAATTTTATTACGGACTTCTGGGCAACCCTGTATATATTACGTAACAGTTCCCACCAGCCGTGACCAACCAAAATTGTGTAAATTTTCAATAGACTTTGCGCAAAGCTGGCTGTGCAATGCATCGCGTCGTCTTGACAACGTAAATGTTTGTATTGACTCGGGCAATTTTAAACGCTAACATTTTTAATTTGGATAGTAATTTTTGGCTATATCTGGCATATTCCACATAAATATGTATACCAAATCATTTTATTATGGTGAAGTACAAGTTTGTGCAACTGACTGCGACAGAGGTAAAACAATAAACAGTTCCACTTTTCGTAACTAGTAGCCTCAATCAGGATTGAAAGCTGAACCTAATTGTGAATCTCAAAATTAGGAAAAAAAATGTATAAAATTCGTTTCGTGTTATTTTGCGAGAACCCCTTGGCGCTCCCCAACTGGTTCTACAGCTTCATGATATGTACTTATTTTAATGGGTGATTGCTGGACCAATTTTAAGTTGAAAAGTCCATATACATATACAGGGTCTTAATTATTAAGCATGAGCAGTAATTTTAAGAGACGATTCTTTGGGTGAATATACAGGGTGTCCGGGAACATGTGGGAAATCTCCCGGATATGAAGAAAACACGTGAAAAGAATACTATAGGTTCATATAAACTTCTTTCGTATCGGCCTCCTCTTCGGAGATATGGGCTCCCAAGGAGCACCAATGGAATCAAGTTTTTTACACATAATTATTGAACCACCTGGTATATTTCAATTATTTTTTAATATGATGTATACCAGGTAAGACCCGTCAAATTACTACCCAAGGAACTGTTGTGAATTACTCACAGCTGCAGGGACGGACTAGCTGTAACACTCATGGGCCCATTTTTTTTACGCCCTGTATGATGAGAACTTTGGACAATGTTTTTTACATACCTTTAACTATTGGCTAAAAATTAAGTACTCTTCATTCATGTCGCTAATCCTAACCGTTTTCGAAAAAACGGCATTTCATATACATCATGTATTTGGCGTATTTCAGTAAAAGATACATCTTTGTACCGATCAAATGGTCAACCTTCAAAATTCCGCTTTTTCATATTTAACCCGTGAGAATTTAGGGAACTGGTGTAAATAAAATGACGTTTTATCCGAAAACGGTTAGGATTAGCGACATGAATGAAGAGTACTTAATTTTTAGCCAATAGTTAAAGGTATGTAAAAAACATTGTCCAAAGTTCTCATCATACAGGGCGTAAAAAAAATGGGCCCATGAGTGTTACAGCTAGGCCGTCCCTGCAGCTGTTGTTGTTGAGTAATTCACAACAGTTTCTCGGGTAGTAATTTGACGGGTCTTACCTGGTATACATCATATTAAAAAATAATTGAAATATACCAGGTGGTTCAATAATTATGTGTAAAAAACTTGATTCCATTGGTGCTCTTTGGGAGCCCATATCTCCGAAGAGGAGGCCGATACGAAAGAAGTTTATATGAACCTATAGTATTCTTTTCACGTGTTTTCTTCATATCCGGGAGATTTCCCACATGTTCCCGGACACCCTGTACATGCAGGGTGTTAAAAAATGATTTTTTTCCGTTTGTCTTAGGTACAACAGTAATCAAAGAGACACTCTAGAATCTAAAGAAATGTCAACTCGCCCCACACATCAGTAACAGCAGATTTTATCTTCCATAACTGGAATAAACTATTAATATGCAAAAAAAGAATAATAGCAACTAAAGTCCGTTTTGTTGCAGTTAATAGCTCATATCGAGGGTTGAAGCCATAAAACAACCGTAAACCATAGGCGTTGCCAATAGTAATTACCTTATTTAATAAGAAAATTGGCCTCTGTCCATTGTTAAGTAGGATTAGGGTTAAAGTAGGTACAACAGGGGTAATTAATTTACCTATTTTTGCCTGCTTTAGGATGTTATTACGCCATTTGATGTGCGTTTGTCAAACTATGTATTTAGTTGTATTTAGATACTGCATTATCTCAAAGTTGAATTATTTCCTATACTTGTAACAATGGCTTCAAGTTTTTCGCCAACGTGTCTTCGTCAAATTAGCAAGAGTGCATATTCTCTCCGAGAAAAGACATTAATATTAAACGTGCATGATGCTCTAGTGTACCAGAAACCTGCAAGTGATGTTCGTAGCATCATTGCAGAGTGTGCCAATATGGTAGGAGTTGGAGAGGCTACTATATATAGGTTCTTGCGTGAAAGAAAATCTAAGAACCTCAGTGAGCCAAAACCACTCCCAGGAAAGAAACCGTTAGAAATTGACAATTTCATTAAAAATGGTATTAGAAGAAAAGTACATAGTTTTTATTTTGCCAAGGAAATACCAACTATAGACAAAATTTTACAAGCCATTAACTACGACGAGGACTTACCACAGCTATCACGAACGAAACTATGGAAAATACTTCATGATATGAACTTTCGATGGGAGAAGCAAAACAGAAAATCTTTTCTTATTGATAGAGCAGATATTATTTGCTGGAGACGTCAATACTTAAGGTCCATCCGAAAATACCGCAGCGAAGGCAAAAACATTTTCTATTTGGATGAAACTTGGCTGAACGAAGGGCACACCGTATCTAAAGTTTGGCAAGATAAAAATGTCCTAAGTTCTCGACAAGCTGTCATGGAAGGCTGGTCAACAGGACTTAGACCACCATCTGGAAAGGGACGCAGACTTATTATAACTCATATAGGAAGTTCAAATGGCTTTTTGGATCAAGGATTATTACAATTCCAGTCGAATTCTACTAAAGACTATCATGAAGAAATGACTGCTGATGTTTTCGAGGAATATTTTAAGCAAATGATAGAATACATTCCCGCTAATTCTGTAATAGTGATGGATAATGCCAGCTATCACTCTAGGCTAAAAGAGAATCTTCCCACAACTTCATGGAAAAAGGCGGAAATCGTAAACTGGTTACAACGAAAGGAATTGAGTTACGATAATACCATGGTAAAAAAAGAACTTTTGGATATTGTTAGGCTACATAAATCACAGTATAAAAAGTATGTTATTGACGAGATGGCAAGAGATCGAGGTATTATAGTGCTCCGTTTACCACCTTACCATTGTGAGCTAAATCCTATCGAATTAATATGGGCTCAAGTAAAAGGATATGTTGCTAGAAATAACAAAACTTTTAAAATGCAAGAAGTGCGACACCTCTTGCTTCATTCTTTAGCAAATGTGTCATCAGAAAATTGGCAAAACGCCATAAAACATGCTATAGTAGAGGAACAAAAAATGTGGGAACTTGACAACGTAATTGACACAACTATGGAAATTGAGCCTTTAGTAATAAGCGTAGGACATGATGACTCTTCAGATTCTTCTGAGGACCATTTTATCGAGTTATAATTATTGAAATTGTCAATATTTTTTAATCTGTAAATAAATTAGTTTTCTTGTAAATAAATTCATAAAATCATAAAATCTATTACATTTAAATAAAATAATAAGCGGTTACATTAAAAACCCAACTCTCCGACCATGATGGGCCGTTTTAATCATTATCCTTTCATTTCATTTTATGGCTCTATTGTTACTTTATCTGTTACCCGGTGGAATAGGTCAAAATTTCTTCATCTTTATGCTAGATGTACGTAAAAAGACCATTTTATAGGTAAAATATTTTAGGCCACCGGGCCCTTGTTTTGAATCTTTAATGAGGGTATCGAGCTATCAACGGCAACGAAACAGACTTTACAACATTATTTTCCAAAGCAAACCTCGATTAAAAAAGAAAATGTCCATGCATCTCCAGGGACATGCATCAAAGTGGTTTTTATTTTTTTTTCTCGAAAACAAAATAAGATACGAAAAAATTCAAGAGATAAAAAAAATTGTATTTTTAGTTGCTTAATCCAAAAAAAATATAAAAATTCCAAAAAAACCAGTGACTTACTTTTTTTCCAATAATATTCGTTAAGGTGCCGCCCGGGACGCCACTGGAGTCAATAAATTTAATCTACTTAGGGCTAAGTTAGTCCCTTAACACTATAAATAAAACTGCAAAATTTCAGCAATATCGATAAAAGGATATTTAAGATATTTACGAAAACCCGATTAAAAAATATTTTTTAACACCCTGTATGTTGAAATCGAAGCATTTGCGGAGCCATGTTTACATGAACTTTTCGTCTTAGAATCACCCAAAGAATAGTCTCTTAAAATTACTGCACATACTAATTAATACCCGGTATGTTCTAAAATGCTTTGTATTCGGTAGGGTGTGAATGTTTTTAAAATGGTAAAAACTAGTTAACAAGAATTATTTATAAAAAAAGAATCCAAACGTTTCCTTAACAATTAGTAACGTGTTAGTTGCAAAAAATTCGGTTCAGTATTAAGGAAATAACAGCTTATTAATTAGGACGTGAATTTTTGAATATTGGATAATTAATTGGCGCAATCTATGTATAACTAGTAATTAAAAAAAAAACTTACGAAATGGATTTGGAATCTAAGTTCTTAAAAGTCAATGTTGTGCTGTAGTATTCAGTTGCACCCTTTTGTAAAAAGCAGCATCCAAAATTATAGTCGACGAAGGAAAACGAATAAAGTTGTTGGTCCGATATAACATTTAGTCGAATTCTATAGGTAGGGCCATACATAATCTAAAAGGACAAAAATAATAGATGAGATAAAAACTAGTATAATACAAACTTTGATATTTTTGTTATTACACTACCGATCATTAAATTAAGGTCACCCCATAATTTCAAATTATTCTCAGACATTGTTAGTTTATTGGTTTGTCTTCCTGTTGTAATAAAGTTTATTCGAATAAAATCATTCATTACTGTTACCGCAACAACCGCGGTCCGACTACTATCGTTTGTGTTCCGTTGTGTCAATCTAAAACCTATTAAGACTCTATTATAAAACTTATATAAAGTCAACAGCACCGGAAATAATGCTCTAAAAGAATTCGATAAAGAATTTGCATCGTTGCCGTTCTCTTAACAAAGAAATTAAACCTGGTACTTAGGATAGATGACTTTAGAAAATATCTAAAATATATTTTTTTGTGATTGTCAGACATCATTTTAAAAATGCTGGTAAACCCTTTTACCAAAGAGAATTTAGGGTGAGTTCTATATTAAATGTTTTCAGGTATAAATGTTTTACCACCGCTCGGTATACTCACGATAAACTATAGTTTTTGTACTCAGTTTCATCATAATCAGATGAATGGTATAGAAACGCATACGAGGCAAACAAAAATAAACATTCATTTGTCATTCATTCTTAATTTTTGGTTTAGAAAAAAGTGAGGTTAAGAAACATACGACGTCGGATGAAAGTTAAAATAAAGCTCATCGTGTCGATCGTTACAAATATTCGGAAGGACTTTGGCACCAAAAGTTTACACCAATCAGGGCACCGTCGGATCATCATATCGTCAGAAATCGTATGCATCGAACGCCGTCTTAATTCGAACTAATCGAAATTTTGATTGCAATATTTTTCCTAACTAACCAGTGAAATTTACATTAAAAAAGTTGAAATCCGGTCCTGTCGAATGTTTACTTTCACAAGGAAATTTTCGAACTGCGCAAACTCACAACGCCCCCTTCGATGCCCATAGCGGGGACATAATTGCTTATGGTATTAGCAATATACTGTTTATATACATATATGTGGATGCAATACGATTTGTTTCTAATAAATTGACCGCCTACTAGTAACGTAAATTATTAAAAAAATAGAATTTTTAGGTTCTTTTTGAATAAAATATAAACAACTTTTCCTTTTTTACAAGGCCAATATATGTATGGTCAATTAATTTAAAAAATAATATATAGGGTGTCACATTTAAAGATTATTACATTTGTTAATATCTCAAAAAATAAACTTTTTAGAGAAAAACCGGGGTACGTCACTGAACCTTACGTGACAAATTTGACACCGGAACCTTCGTTTCGTTACAAAGCGGGACCCTAAAGTGAAAACCGCAACATTCTTTTATCTGTGATAATAACTCTAATCCCCAAGAAAGTATCGAAAAAGGGACACCCTGTACTTGTCCAAAAAAAACTGCATACTTACGTTAAGATGTATTTTAAACTGTCTTAGATGTCCTGCTCGTAGCGCCTCCAAACATAGGCGAATTTGGGCAGATTCGCCTTTTTTCACAAACCCCCTATCGGAGTCGACCGATATGCTAAAAATATAAGCTATGGGCTTAGGGTCAAATTTCCACGCATAGAACATACCAGTTTGACCATTATTTGAGATATCGAACAATAATATTTCCTTCTTTCCTTTACAGGTCTAAAAATGAAAAAATACACATATTACAGGTGTTATATGATAGATTAGAAGTATATTTTAAAAAAATGTTATATGGAGTAATAGGATCGCTTCAAACACTTGGCCTCTTATATAAATGAACCTGCTGCATTATGCTAAATTATTTTCAGCGTTGCGGCGTTGCCGCTTCTACTAAAATATTGCAGCAGCAAAAAAAATATTTCTGCCTAATATTGCGCAAACACATAAATTTTTGGTCTTAATTCATGGAAAGTTGACCGTAGTTTAAGGAAACCCAATGTATCCAATTCCGATAGGAAAATCGATTCGATATCATTAGGGGGAAGTTAAAATTATGTTTATTTCCGTTACTTTAAAAAAGTAATTAATGGCCTTTTTTAATGAAATCCCTTGTATATTATTTTTAAGATTAAAATAATGTTAAATTTACTTTCAAATAATGTTTCAAAAGATGTTGATCAGTTTGGAACCCTATAGTTTGAAGGACTTTTGTCCAGATTTGTAAAACTGTTAACTGTGACGTCATTTCATTTTGTGCTCTTAGTGTCATAATTTGAAATAAAGATACTATTTATTTATTTATTCCTTAATAAAAACTCTAGACTAAACTTCCAAAACTTGCAAACAACCCCTGTTATTTTATCAACACATTCTTCTTAGTCATAAAAATTTCAAGTGATTAATCGTTCGAGCGATTCACTCGATTATTAAAATCGCTCGAGTATCAAGTACTCGATTATTATAATCATCGGTTTTTTCTAACACTAACTATCTATATACCTTTAGGTTTCCTCAATAGATAGTTTTTTGGAAAATAAATAATTTCATAAGAACTTCATTTTCAATTTTTTTTTTTTCAGAAAAGGCCAATAAGAACTTAATAGTTGTGTATCAAATTTGTTAAACTGTCAGACTAATGAAATATATGGCTACATATGAAAATACCCGAAAATATGACGCATTTTCGTCAATGACGGCGTTTCTGCTGCAGATGCATTTACGTTAATCCGCCTATTCTATAAAACAACATATACATTTTTAACAATTTTCATGGCATTGGCATTAAAAATTTTCTTTTTAAATTAGAACTTAGAAGATTAGAACTGCGATATAATAAAAACGGATAGGAACTAAACTTATACAGGGTGGTTGGTAATGAACGCGCCATAGAGTAATCACAGATTCTACACATGAAGATAATAGGTGTGAACTAAACTTGCCGTAATAAAATGTTGATCGTTAATGAGATACACGCTGTTAATGTTTAATTATATATTTGCATTTTTAAACATGGAAATTTTTATCACAAATTAGATAACAATGTAATGAAAATTATAAATTAAAATCATTTCAACAAATGTGAAAAATTTCCTCCAACATTTTACCAAATAGCGCATTACTCTAAATAAAGCTATTTCTTATTTAGAATTACGCTGGATTTCGCTATGCCATTAAAATAGAACTATCTCGGAAACGGATTGATTTAACAAAATAAGTGAAGTACATATTTTCTGTTTTAGAAATTACCATAATCTGAATTCCAATAATACACTCGCCGGCACAAAATTCCGCCACCCTGAAATTTTGGTCAAGTTTGGTATTTTATAATTTTATATTTAGAATACATCAAAGATTACCAAAAACAGTATGTAAATGAAATCATCCACCTCAATTTTCCCACAGGGTGTTTTGAAATTACGACAAAAAACAACAATTTGATTTACTCCTGTATAATACAGCCTAATCGAAAAATGGTACTTTATAAAATAATTAAGAAAAAACACAATAAATGGATCTACAAACTGATAACAATATCGTGAAAATCGCGTAAAAAAATAAAAAAGTTATAAAATATCAAAGTTTACCAAAATTTCAGAGTGGCGGAATTTTGTGCCGGCGAGTGTAGATTCACGGTTCTCGCCCTGAAAAAACCCCCAATTACAAATTTTCATGTCTAATGTCAAAAACAGCTTGAGCTATGAAGAAAAAATTGATTTAGAAATTAAACTTTAACACAATGTATCTCATTAACGACCAACATTTTTACTAAGGCATGTTTACCTCAAACCTATTATTTTCATGTTTAGATTCTGTGGTTACTCTATGGCGCATTCATTACGGACTACCCTGTATTACAGTTATACAGGGTGTGTCAGAAAAAAATTATTTACTTGACAACGCTGCATTTCAGTTCAAAAAATTACATACGGTTGTAACGCTCTTGGTCTGCTAAATCAAAATGTGGAAAAAGATACGTAGTGTCTCATTTAAAAAAATTATAAAATATTCCGTGCCACTTTTTGGGGCCACCCTGTAGATTGCAAAATATTTTCAGGTTATGCATCTTAGTAAACCATGTATCTTTTGTATGGAACGTTTTTATCTACCTTTAAGAGTTTAGGCGCTATCGAAGCCAGACACCTTACTGACACACCCTGTATATGTATATACACGGTGTCCCTACTTATCATGGAAACAAGCTTGTATTTTCGGTATTTCTGAATGATTGTTTTGAATTTTGGTGTGGCTATTTTAAAATAATAGTTATAATTAGATTTGGAGTAACAAAATATCTAGAGATAACTTACTTGTCCCAATTCTATGACGTTTTCTGTATCCTTGTGTAAGCACATGACACTTCCGCTGCCGTCAGTAAACGAAACTACGGACTCTATTTCCATACAACTGGCAGTCACGGTCAAATGGAATGGCGATTTCACCTTTTCGATTATACATTTGATGTGAAACTTAATAGTTACAATGTTTGAAGTTATGAAAGTGATCCTAGAAAAAAAATACATATCATTAATTTTAATAACATTTTTAAACTTTTGACAACACGATTTTGTCCTGTGCAAAATTTTCTTTTTTTTATCACTTTAAGTGCCACCAAAGCAACTGGCAACTGCAACGCAACCGCAAATCAACACCAACGCGACTCAGCACTAATGTTTAATACGCATGTTCCCACTGACTGAAGGTAACTCAACTGCAACGCAACTAGTTGCTTATGAGTTGCCCGGCATACCGCGTCGCCGTTGTCAGTTGCTTCCAATCGCGGTGGCATGGCTGACGTGACAGCAAAATATTTAAATCTTGTGGCTCATTCGGTAAAACCCATGGAATTTAACCAGATCATTATTTAATTCATGTGCCAACTATATACGAACTATGTTTCAAATTTATGGTATAAAAAGGGTTAACCCAAAATTGTCGCTCAGTTTTTTTTTAAGCTTTTTAACGAGCAAGTATGTTCGCAACTCAACTGAAGTTGCGGTCGCATTGCAGTTGCGTTGCTTGCCAGTTGCTTTGGTGAGAACAAGCGAGCAACTCAACCGAAGTTGCGGTCGCATTACGGTTGCCAGTTGCTTTGGTGAGAACAGGCACTAAGAGACGTTCTAATAGGATACTCACTGTATGAATATACAGGGTGTCTCACTAAGCTCGGCGAGGTACGATATTATGGAAGCCATAAACCTTTGAGAAAAAAAATCATTGACTAAATCGACCAAGAAAAATTGATTGAAAATATTTTCACGTTTCCAAAATGACCGGTAGAATTGAGCTGATTTATGTTTTGTTTTGAAGTGTAACCATTTCTTAATCGAATGTCATTAACTGCTTTGTAAAAGAAGATACAATTTTAAAGAAAATATTGCAGTTCTTCAATTTTATTCACAATTCAATACATTACATTATTTTATGGAGTAGCATAAACAAATATCCAATTAAAATTGCGTATTGCCACCTCATGTTCTTATAACTTCTACCATGTGACGAGGCATACTTCAATACAATACGGGCTATTAATTTTTGGATATTTGTTTATGCTACTCGATAAAACAATGTGATGTTCTGAATTGTGAATAAAATTTAAAAACTGCAATATTTTCTTTTAAAAAAATAGATAATAATAATAATAATAAAAATAATAATAATAATCTTTATTGTCTAACAGAATAAAATCCAATTACAAGACAATATGACCTGTAAAAAAAAAATTATACATAAGCAACAAAAAATCCAAGAGATAGGAAAAAGAAGAAAAAAAAAGAGAGAAAAATAATGGTTGCATCAAGGTAACAGTTTATGCTTTATAACTTTAGTAAATTGGGTATTGGACAAACCGAATACATCAATGTCATTAAGGGTATTATTGAAAATCAACATGGATTGGTATACAGGTGTTTTAATCAGAAAGTTAGAGGAGGGAGTTGGGAGATAAAAGACGGGATGGTGCCTAACTGAACGAAGAGGAACATGGAAAAGAATACAAGACAGCAGCTCCGGGGAATCGATGAGCGAACAGCAAATACGATACAAAAACTGCATAAACATGAGGTATCTGCGGTTGAGGAGCGATGGCATCTGGAATCTAGATAACAGTGCATTCTGGTTAGTGCCCCGGTTAGGATATATACCATCTTCCCTATAGGCGATAAACTTGACAAACTTTCTTTGTACGTTCTCTAATAAAATAATATATTTATGAAAGACCGGATGCCAAATAACACCACCATACTCCAACTTAGACCGCACAAAACTGTAATAAAGGGTTTTCAGGGTTTTGGTATTTGAGAAATCAGTCGAATTCCGTATGATAAATCCCAGGGCCTTCATCGCACTGCTGTGAATGCTCCTAAAGTGGTGGGAGAATGAAAGCTTATTGTCGAAAACTACCCCGAGGTCTTTAAACGTTCCGGAGTGCTTAATGGTTGTGTTGTCAAGAGTATAATCAGAATAAACGTAATCGGCTTTGTTCGTAAAAGACATAGTGAAGCATTTACTTAAATTTAGCGGCAGGTTGTTTGTCTTACACCACATCTCCAGAATGTTCAAATCCCTTTGCAATAATATACAGTCCGTTATATCAAGTATTATTCTGAAAAGTTTCAAGTCATCAGCGAATACTAGTATTTTGCTGGATAGATTTACACTTATGTCGTTGATAAACAAGAGGAATAATAAGGGGGCCAAATTACTACCCTGCGGAGAACCACTCGAGGCTAAAAAAGTAAAGGATTTATGACCACGAATCATCACATATTGTACACGATCCCTAAGATATGAGTTAAGAAAAGAGACAAATTTATTAACAAAACCCAAGCCGGCCAGTTTATGTAACAGGATGGAGTGGTCAACTCTGTCAAAGGCCTTCGAGAAATCCGTATATATCGCATCTACTTGCTTGCGGTCATCCATAGCCTGCCCAACAAATTGGGTAAAACAAGCCAGGTTAGTCACTGTGCTACGAACATTGAAGAAACCGTGTTGATGAGGTGAGATAAGCAGTTTTACCTGATTAAAAGTACATTCATAAACCGCCATCTCGAAGACCTTGGCAAAGGCCGACAATATAGAGATAGGTCTGTAATTGGATATCACACTGGCATTACCTTTTTTGAGTACTGGGGTGATCCTTGCTTCCTTCCATACATCAGGAAAAGAACTAGTTTTAAGCGATAGGTTAAAAATAAAAGATATAAAATATAAGATAAATAAAAGATAATGACGCGAACCAAAAAACATTGTGTTAAGAAAAGGCCACACCTCAAAACAAAACACAATGTAGCTAAATTCTACCGCTGAATTTTTCCACAGGGCGTTAAGAAATTAAGCGTAAAAAGGTAACTTTTGTTACTGCCTATACAATGATCAAAACATCAATATTTTTGAAAACTAAAATTCAGGATATTATTCCAAGAGACAAGTCTACACTTTGCTATGGAAATAAAGGAAAAAGTATATTTTGTAATGAAGCAATCAACAAGCTTGTAACAAAAATACAAACCTAATGTCGGTTTTACTCTTCGGTTTCAGTTTTCCGACTATTGGATAGATTTCAAGTTTTTCGTGCTGTGTTTCATCGAACAGGGACTTCTTAATAAACTTAAAGGAAAGCGGAAATATTTCATCATTGACCAATTCCAGTGATTTAACGGCTTTTACTCTTGCAACCGTAGGCTTTAAGTCGACAATGTTTTCTGTAAAATATACTTTTGGCGGTCTACATTCACCTTCCAATAAAATTTGTGTTTCAACATCCTTCTCGGGAATTTTTAATAAATAATTTGTTTTAAAACGTCCTAGGGTATGAGGTTGAAAACTAAATGTAACTGGTGCTTTCTTGTTACTACGTATGTTTCCGTTGGGAGTCGCGCAATCAAAACATGTAAATTCTTTTTGGATTTCTGGTGTTATTTGAAAAGACATTGGTCTATCATGGGGATTAACCAGCAATACATTTCTGAAAATAATAAATTGTATACTGGGTGTCCCATTTTTGACAGTTTCTGTGGATATCATCAAAAGAATGTTGCGGTTTTCACTTTAGTTTCCCACTTTTTAACGAAACGAAAGGACCCGGTGCCAAAGGACCCCGCACGGAACATATGGAATCAGCCCTCGGTTAAAAACTTTGATCCTCGGGGATATTATCCAAAAATCGATGCTGATCAAAAGTCTCCATGGGCCCGAGGTCCGAAAATGCGATCCCGGTGAGCTACCTTCATCGCAAACAAAATAGTAAAAATGAGCAAATGCACTGGCAATAGTATGTCAGGCTTCCATAGCTCCTATACTAATTAACGTAGGAATTTCATTCATATGCCGATTTATGCTGTATTATATGGTGCATCTTAGAAAAATATTTTCCAATATACAGGGTGGCCCAAAAAAGTATGGTAACATAATGCTGTCTTTTTTTAAATGGGACACCCAGTATTTTATTGCTTATTTAGGTTCGTATTAGTGTCCTTTATAATTGCCTAAAGTTTTATTTCATTTGGTTATGTAGTTTAAGAGTAATAAATTAAAAATTAAAAAAAAAAGTTTTGGAGCCTTAGAAAAAAATTCAAAAAAACTACCTAAAATGACTTTTTTAACCAAGGCATTGAGTAGAATTTAAGACAAGAGGTCTAGAGATACTGCGAATATAATAACGTTTATTTATACAGGGTGTTTATAATTAGGTTTCAAACACGACACATTTCAAAATAATTTTTCTCCAGATTTTCAAATGGAATATATAATATATATATTATTATTTGGCTATTGGATGTAGCATAAACATTTATTTTTGGTAATGGAAGCATATAAGTTATTTCTAGAGTCGTTCTCGAAATAATTGCTTTCATAAATTATGTTGTTTAAATACAGTTTTTATTATGAAAATTAAGCATAGGCGACTAGATCATAAACTACAGTAAATGTTCAAAATACCTACCATGTTGATCTGGGCACAAGTTAATACGCTCTTCAAATGATCTATTTTCATTCCTCAACATTTCAGATGAAATACTAGCAAGACGGCTCATTAGTGATGGTTATACCTAAAAAGCATGGTAGGCTTTGAAATAAAATAAGAATTCATATCATAAACAAATTAATATAATCATATAATAAACAAATGAATTCTTATTTTATTTGAAAGCCTACCATGGTTTTTAGACATAACCATGACTAATGAGCCGTCTTGCTAGTATTTCATCTGAAATGTTGAGGAATGTAAATAGATCATTTGAAGAACGTATTAACTTGTGCTCAGATCAACATGGTAGGCATTTTGAACACTAACTGTAGTTTATAATTATTAATCTAGTCGCCTATGCTTAATTTTCATAATAAAAACTGTATTTAAACAACATAATTTTATTTATTAAAGCAATTATATCGAGAACGACTAGAAATAACTTATATGCTTCAATTACAAAAAAAATGCTTATGATTCTACATCCAATAGCCAAATAATATACACTCGCACCATTTGAAAATCTGGAGAAAAATTATTTTGAAATGTGTCGTGTTTGAAACCTAATTATGAACACCCTGTATAAATAAACGTTATTATATTCACAGTAATTCTAGACCACTTGTCTTAAATTCTACTCAATGCCTTGGTTAAAAAAGTTATTTTAGGTTATTTTTTTGAATTCCAAAACTTTTTTTTTAATTTTTAATTAATTACTCTTAAACTATATAACCAAATGAAATAAAACTTTAGGCAATTATAAAGGACACTAATACGAACCTAAATATGCAATAAAATACTGGGTGTCCCATTAAAAAAAGACATCATTATGTTACCACACTTTTTTGGGCAACCCTGTATATTGGAAAATATTTTCCTGAAATGCACCCTATAATACAGTATAAATCGTCATATGAATGAAATTCCTAAGTTAATTAGTATAGGAGCTATGGAAGCCTGGCACACTATTGCCAGGGCATTTGCTCATATTTACTATTTTGTTTGCGATGAAGGTAGCTCACCAGGATCGCATTTTCGGACTTCGGGCCCATGGAGACTTTTGATCAGCATCGATTTTTGGATAATATCCCCGAGTATCAAAGTTTTTTTTACCGAGAGCTGATTCCCATATGTTCCCTGCGGGGTCCTTTGTCATGGTTCCCTTGGTTCTTAATTTACAGGGTGATTTTGAAAATCACTAAAAAGATCACCATATTTTATAGCAAGTACCAATATTTCAAATGAACATCTTATTTATAGTACGGCAGTCCGTTACGAGGATTTCAGACTGATCACGACCTAAATGTTTTTGAGTTTTTTTGGTGATTTAATAAGGACTTAACGTTGCGAAATCATTGAGAATCATCTTTACATAATATGTAAAAAAAAAGTGGTCGTAATAGTTATCTCGCCTCGTCCGTTCTTTTTATTTTTTAACTCAGAGTGATGTTTTTGAGGAGATGAAAATAGTAACTGAAATTTTCCGTGCGGTGAATAGTTTGGGTTTGAGAAAAATCGAAATATGTTTACAGCGGAGAATTCAACTGATCACGAATCGTCCGTTTTACTTGTTGGATGTTATTTTTCGTTATTCGTGAACGGAAAAAAATGAGAACGGACATTATCATCGACGCGCAACCGCAGGGTTGGATCTTAGACATGTCATTTTTTTTTAACGCGAGTTATCGCTCCTCGTCCGTTTTCAAGCAGAAATCGTATATTGTGGCTCGAAAAATGGCGGAAAAATATGAACTGACATTTTTACACACGCATTTTTTTGCAAACCCGTTTTCAGTCAACACAGTATGTGTAATAATAATGCAATATGGGGACATAGCTGATGCTGAGTTGTTATAAACAACCAAGCCACCCAGCAAGTCGTCCACGCGTCCGCGCCGTGTAGCGCGATCATGATATACAGATACCAGATCCGACTCCGCTGCCCTCCCTGCAGCTGCGGAAAATGTCCGTTCGACTCGATTTACTATTTTCTAGAGTGTTATCAACAATTTTTAAAAAAATTGACCCGGACGCTGTAACTTTTTGATATCCCTTTACATATTTTATTAAACTATGGAATTTTTGCAACACTATCAACGTCCGTTGTCGATAAATTCACGTTTTTTTTTATATTTTTAATATGATTTCATCAAGAACGGACAAGGTGTAGTAACAAAAAGACGATCTGCTTTCTTACGGACTGAAATCACTCTGACCGATAAGCGCAGCGTTGCCTAACTTTTTCGCTCGAGTAAAACTTTCTTATTTTTTATTAATCTGGCGATTAGTCATTGACTAGGACATTTTGGTAATGGGCTGCCGTACTATTAGTTCCCGAGATGTTTTATCACCTTGTATAGGAAGTTCAAATTTGTGTTACCTAATGCATTCAGTTCCATTACCGACACTTTCGAACATTATCGACAAATTTTTGTGTGAGGACTGACCGTCTTCATCCTCAAGGTAAAAGGGAATGTTCATAGCTCTGCCTTCAACACAGACACGTATTTCTTGATACTCTGGGTCCAGCGTATCTATACTCGATCTTAAATTCACTTTAAAATCTTCGATATGTCCAGGAGCAAAAGTTACATCGAAACTGCCTGTTTGACCAGGTTCGATCACAGATTGAACAGGATATATCGTGATAGCATGAGAACAATCCCTTCCTAGAGTAGAATTTTCTCTTGAAAATAAGCTTGCGTCACTTTCAGGAGGCCCTTAAATAATAATATGCCGAATTAGTGAAAGAACCGAAACACTTAAATATTTTCAAAAGTGCTAAAACTGCGCTTACAAAATTCGGCATTTGGGGGTTTCTGGGCATGCGGAATTGAACAATGATATCGGCACTGTTGCCACATTTTCCAGTTTTGCGGTACACGTAATCGTTTTGTTATCTTAAACGGAATGTCCAATTTATTTTAAAAGCAATAAATTGGGCGTCTCAAATTTAGTAAGAGTAAGTTACTCTTCGATATGGGCCAAATTTAGGACCGACATTTGAATGTTACCTTAAGTTAGACCTTAGCTAAGGTAGCCTTAACGTTATGGTAAACCTTAAATTAATTTGACGCGTTAAGTGGAAGATTACCACGCGCTTAAAGGTTAGAAGGTTAAAAATGATTAAAGAGAACTTTAATATACTGGAAAACTTGTGTTAAGGATGACTTATGTCATTCTGTACTTTAAGCAGGGTTGCAAAAAAACATGTATTTTTTAATTTTAAACAAAACAAGTGTTTTTTTTTGTTTTAAACGTTTTTTTTGTTTTAAACATGTTTTTTTTTCTTTTAAAGTTCATGTTTTAAACAAATAAAACTTTTATTAAAAACATAGTTTAAAACAATTTTTTCAATGTTTTTAGTATAATTTAAAAGATAACTTAAACTCCTTTCTCAGTGGACATCTCAGAATGTGTTCTATTCATAAAGTTTTACGACATTCTCAAGCTTAGTTTGTTAAATGATAGATGGTGGCGGCGCTATTAAACAGTTATCGAGTAGACATAAAAGCGAAACTAACAAAACCTTTTTCTTTTGTGACAAACCCACCGTGCTTGGTGCGAACTGTGAATCCCGTAAAACGAAGTCGGGGAACTACAGATAGATTCATGTTCATAAATTTATGTTGCGAGTTTGCGAGGAAGAGCTATTATAAGTTATACAGCTATAGTGATATTTAGGAAGAGTTATTATAGTTATCGTGATATTTGCATGTTATTTCATGGTTTTTATTTTGTACCATTGTCATATATGTTTTCTCAACAGATACTTGAAAATGTAAGACCATTAGCATGGTGGCGGTCTATTAACACTTAAATACGATGGCAATGAGACTTGTCCAACAGCTACATAAAGCTATTGCTTCGTCCGCCAACATAGAAAGATTTTTTTCGTCTTATGGTTTAGTTCATTCCACACTCCGAAATAAGCTGGGCAATGTCAGAGCAGCTAAGTTGGTTACAATTTTTAAAGAACTAAATTCTAATGCACCCACTACGGCGCTAACTGATGCCACTTCCGATCAGTGATTATTATAGATTTTTACATTATTCCTTTTTTTTTTATTGCGGGTTTAAAATTATTTGTAGTTTTTTGAACATACCAAATTTCTGTGCATGATGTTCATTAGGTACCTAACTTTTATTAATTTGTATGGAAATTACTGGTTTAGTAAGTAGTTTTATTACTATTTATCAATAAATATTTTTCACACCAAGTTGTTGCATAAATTAAATATATTCCTGTTAAATAATCAATTTACTAAAAAAAACCGTGTGTTTATTTACCTGTTTTAAACATTTTTAACAAAACATTGTTTTAAACTCAAACGATGGTTTAAAGCATTTTTAAAACAATTGTTTTATACAAAATATTTAAAACGAAACAACCCTGACCTTAGGGTGACTTTAAATGTCGGCCCTAAGGGTAACTTAAAAAAATTAAGTTGATGACGTTAACCTAAAGACGAAACAGCGCATGAACGGTCTGATAATGCCATCTTATGGCGAATGACAAGTGAGAAAGTGAAATTTATTTTTCGACAAAATCAGGAAAAAATAAAAATCGAAACGCAAAATTTTAGATTTTTGGAAATATTTTAAGCCCCTGTATTTATTTTTTTATTTTTTGGCGGCATATTATTGAGCCCATAATTACGCAACTTTTCCACAGTTTAAGCGCCTTCATATCTCTTACCGTTTCCGAAATAACAATGGTGAAGGCCGACACCCTGTATACGCGACACCAGTACACGCATTCCTACTTGTTACCTCCAAGCCTTACCTTCTGGGGAAATACTGCTCGACGAAAAAGCCCTTTGGAAATTGGGGGTGACAATATCGACTTCCCATTTAATATGTAGGGGCACAATTCCAGTATTTTCGACATCAAGAATTTCAATATTTTGCTAAAATAGATAAACATAGAACACCAATTGAAAAGTGGAACTTCAATGTCAAAACTTTTAAAATTTTTGTTCACATTTTGTTTGTAAATGAAACAAGGTTTAAAATATATCAGAAAAGGAAGAAAACGATTCAAACTTCACAAATAACGAAAATAAAACGAAATTCAGGTTACGAAGCACCTTAACGATCCAGTTTACTTATCGACTTCAAAAAATCCCTATAAGGATGATAGTAATTTTTTATCCGCCATCTTAACTTATGGGGCCCTGTTTACCAGTTTCGGCTTGTATAGCGGTGTAAAACTCATTATAGCATCGATCCATTAGATTCTTTTGGACGTCTGTTAACTAACACTAATGGTCAAATTCTGTAATGGAAATTATACCGCTATAAGTTTACAGCGACGACGCATGAACGTAATGTACCTGTCACGTATATTTTTCTGTAAATCAGTTACAGAATTTTTTCCTTTAGTCATTTGTATTAACTTTTATATAGTTCCATATAAATATTTATGAGAAATCATTTCTCAACCACCTGAAGATGCTCAGATTGTATGGAATTACTATGAGACAGTGGCGCACCGAAGGGGGGAATTTGGGGGATAGTTTATGTAACATTTAACTCTATAACGTGTCTAAGGAAGTTCTACATAAATGGGAAACTTTTTTATTATGCGTTTTATGAAAAAAAGTGTATCTGCCTAAAAACCTCTGCTTGGCAAGAAACTAAGAATTACGAAGAAAAAATGTATTATATTATACAGGGTGCTCAAAAAGTACAACAATGTAAAAAAAGTCCAAGGGAGAACTACCCCTATTTTTAATTCATGAGCAAAACGACAAATAAAAAATTTGTTTCAACTCTTGTTGGGAGTACAATACACAATACAAAATTTGAATTAAATATTATTATTTTTAAAAACACCTTCAGGACTTGAATATCTTTATTAACAAGGCGTTACTCTAGGTAATTTACGTCACTCTAATACTTAAGAGTATTTATCACGTGGCCCGGTTTGGCATTTCTCCACGGAACGGCATAAGTCATTGTTATTGAACAATGAGACAATAACGCCATTCCAAGACACGACGAGCCAGCGCGCTGGCCGGCGATATCCAGGGAGTAGGAGACTTTTTCTTATTCTTCTGCCTCCTTTGATCACCCGAAGCGTTGCTAAATCACTTTAGATAATTGCGATTTTAGATATTTTTTCCGAAAACCTCGGTGTGACATTCTTTTGCATTAAAACTAAGTTATGAAATAATTGAGATTATTGATAGTGCATGCAATACTTTCAAAAATGACTGTATAACCATATTTTTTCAATTTAAACGATTATTCCCGTTTTGAAAAAATAAAACTCTTTTTCGAAAAATTCAAGATAATACAGGGTGTTATGGAAAGGCTGATTATATTTAAATGGGTGACTCCTTGGGTGTCCTAGAGAAAGTCTACATTATTTTTTTTTAGTCGAATATCTAAATACTAAGGTAAAACCCCTTTTTACCCACACACTGTCGCGCCGTTCCATCTGGATTCAGTTAGCAACAATGTGGGTCACTAGAGTATACTAACAGTGTTGTCAGATCACACCGCATGTTTCGCCCTTGATTGGATACCTGCCGCGCGCGACTATCGTTGCTTCAGTATGTTTCGAGACTCGGGAATGGGATGACGCTGTCGAAGGTTCCACGTGCTTGATGCATACGAATTTTAAATGTTTTGCTAGTTGCATCATTACCCGATTTTTTTTCTGTTGTGAAATAATTCATAATAAGAAATATTGTGATGTGATTTCAAATTTGTGTGATATTACCTTTTTATGGAATTTAATTATAAAACGGATTATAAGATCGAAGGTAAGAGAGCATGTACCTTAAAATTGTTGTATTTTTTTTGCTAAAAAGTTTGAAAAAGAAGTGATAACGCGAGTCAAAGACGTCTTGTTGTCAAAAACTGAACACGTGCGTTTACAATTCTGTGTTGCAATATATGACAACACCGCATCAATAAACTATTGATTGCGAACGTCCTCAGTAGCGGCCACGTAAATTTTCAGAATTCATATAAAGTGTATATTTCGTAAAATAATTCAAAGCGCCATTTAAGGTTATTTTTCTTCAATTTATTTTCATCTCAGGATTTACCGGTTTGAATATAATAAGTAATTTCCATAACACCCTGTATATTCATGAAAGTACCATATTTCGAAGCTAAATTCAAAATTTTAACAAATTCTATCCAATAGTTTTGTTGTAGTTTGTCACACCTTTTTACCTTAATGGAGGTCACTGATAAGTGCTCTTAAACAAAAGGTGTATCGACCTCAGCCTATTTGATGTAATATTTAATTAAAATTTTGTATTTGTACTCCCAAGAAGATTTGAAACGACTTTGTTATTTGAAATTTTGGTCAAAAATTAAAAATAAGGGTAGTTCTCGCTGGGACTTTTTTACATTCTTGTACTTTTTGAGAACCCTGTATAATATAACACATATTCTTCTTCATAAATCTTAGTATCTTGCCAAACAGAGCTTTTTAGGAAGAGACACTTTCTTTCACAAAACAAATAATAAAAACGTTTCCCATTTGTGTAGAAACTTGGACACATTGTATATTTATGTGCCCCACTGCTATGAGATGAAGCTAAATGTTGTATTCTACTCGCTACGATTGATAATGCAGCCTGTATACGAAGATAAATCGAAATAGAATTATCTACGATGTGATGTGTTACCCAAAATTTAAAATTGAATTATGTTCTTCCAACGGCCGATATTTGAATGTTACCTTAAGTTAGACCTTAGCTGAGGTAGCCTTAATGTTATGGTAACCCTTAAAAAAATTATGTTTTAAATTAATTGGAGGGTCAATTGACGCGTTAAGTCTAAGTGCCTGTTCTCACCAAAGCAACTACTAACCGCAACGCAACTGCAACGCGACCGCAACTTCAGTTCAGTTGCTATTGCGTCCCCACTGGAATAAACTGGTTTAAAGTCTCCTTTGACATGAGCAAAATGTCGTATTCGTCAGATAAAGATATAGCCGCAACATTCTTGCTGGTTAAAAAGCTTTTAAAAAAAAACTGAGCGACAATTTTGGGTTAACCCTTTTTATACCATAAATTTGAGACATAATGACCCGGTTAAATTTCATAGGTTTTACCGAATGAGCCACAAAAGTTAAATATTTAGCTGTCTCGTCCGCCATGACACCACGATTGGACGCAACTGACGACGGCGACGCGGTATGCCGGGCAACTCATAAACAAGTTGCGTTGTTGTTGAGCTGCCTTAAGTCAGTGGGAACACGCGTATTTAAACATTAGTGCTGTGTCGGGTTGATGTTGCGTTGCGGTTGCCAGTTGCTTTGGTGAGAACAGGCACTAAGATTACCACGTTCTTAAATGTATATTCCTTTAGATGAGCCTTAAAAAGATCTTTAATAGACTGTCAAACTTTGAAATATCGGCCCTAAGACAAACACACAGACACCATTATTTACCTCTTTAATAAAGGTGTCCTTAAAATGAATGCTGTTCGTTTTACAAACATATTTACTATAGTCGGCTGCAACTGTCAAGAGGAATGGAATTGTTTTTAAAAAATCGGGGGAAGTAGTAAAGTCCGGCTCTGTTTCTTCTTCAATACATTCTCTATCCTCTGACCCCATGGACGGTTTCCTAAAAAAATAATAACTGGTTGGTATTTGTACTCGTTTCGAAAAACTATAAAGTTCCATTTCTTTGGCATTTCAATGACCCTTAACACCGTTATAGCCAACTATGAGTAACTGAACTAAAAATCCGCAGGAATATCGCCATATAAAAATGTTAAATTGGCAATATTTCAAAAACTACAAATTTTCGGAATACAAACTTACCCTTACTTTGAATGCTGAATACAAAATAATTATAAAATTCGGGGGTTTCCGTTTGAAAATTTTTGTAGTTTTCTCAATTCCATTTTTAATCGTATTTTTTGAACACCCTGTATAGATAGTTATCAAAATATTATAAAAAATCTATTAAGCAGGTAGTTTTCAACCAGGAATCCAAGGTAAATTAAATAATAAAGATCGCAACGCAAACGTCATTTTAGAGATAAAACCTTAAATATGTCAAACACACTTAAGACTTAGGTATATGACATGACATACGAAATCTGTCTAGAATCTTGTGTAAGATCCAAAAATGGAATATCACCAGGAAAGTGTTCAAGGATAACAGAGGTGTTTCCGATATCTGTGCGCTACAAAACGAAACGCCCGCTTAAGTCATGTCGATTTGGGAGTTCATAGCATCATAAATGGGCCATATCCAAAGGTATTGTAAACTACAGATGCCATGATCTCTTCATAAAACTCTTGGAAAGTAAAGCTGTGATTGTGGGAAATGTTATTGAAAATCAGTAATGAGTGGAGGAGAGAACTACATGATTGTTGGCTGAATGGCAACAATGCTGAAGTCTGGTTATATCAGATGATACATATTAAAACATATCGATACTTACGGATGAAAAGATGAATCCTTATTTAAATGATCCACTCTTTTACAAACTACAAATGAATGCACCATGATTGTCTATAATAAAGACCATTTTTCACCAATAAACACAAATCAACCAAAATACATAATCAATCCGGTATATCACAGCGACAACGTTGTAATGTTCACGAGGATAGTATTCATTCATATTTTGGCTCCTGGATCGTAGCGCAGTAGTAAAGTAGAAATAGACGTTGCCAGAGTGTAGTTAGATTACTTAAAGATTCGTTTGATATTTTTAAGTATAATGATATTTTTTAAAGAATCTCTCATCGCCTTTACAGTTTATAGTAAAATTATGGGGAAATAAATTTATTTTAAGAGCAATTGCGGATTAACCTTAAACCAGTTGTAATTGCCAAATTAACAAATTTTTTATTGGGATTTTGCAAGATACCTTTGCGATAAATATGTCAATCAGGCCATAGCCGAATACAAACAGTCTTTCCCATCTCTTTCGGCTATGGCCGGCTTTCCCATGAAAATGACTGTTTGTATTCGTTGCGTTGGCTAAAAATGTACATTACTATCTGTAGTTTGTAATATCTTTGGCCATATTTATCCGTCTTTCTACTTCGAAATCCAACGATATCGCCAACGAAATAGAACCCGAACAAATCTTATGCTAAAGATATAAGAGCAAAAAACGGTACAAACCCTGCAGATAATATCGATGATGCAAGACCAAGTTTCCCATCAATGGCTATATCATTTGTATTGAATGAAAACAAACTGCTGTCGACATTTTGCTGACTCGACCACTGAGTTAGTTCTAGGCTGTCGGTCGTAGTATGCTCCGTAATATAATAGATAAACGTCTGTCGATCGTCCCATGATAGTGGATCATTATTCGGAGAGGTGTATTCGATTTTGGTCAAGTTGCAACGAATTGATTCCTAAATAAAGAATATTTAACTTTAGTTTAGCTCTATGCAGCCCTTAAGGTACCGTTTCAATGGCGCTGTTGCTGCCAAGTGGTCTCGGTTTCGGCTTTTTACCAGTGTTTTAACTAAACCAAAAATACTGCTGCCAATAAAAAGATGAGCTTTTAGTGACAACCTGCGTTTCTCTTGCACGCAACTCGGATATTACAGATAATGCGTCTTGCTGTCCTTTTTAGTTTCGTGTGAAATAACGGAATTAACTAGATACAGTGTGAAAATCGTTAATATACTATTTATAAAAAATTTTTTATGATCAAACACAAGCACAATAGGAAAAATACTTTAAGGCACTCTGGGAGTGGTGCGTCTGCGAATAAAGCGATTTTCGTTGGTTTTGAATCGTTGGAGGTTATATTCGTTGGGAAAAACGACCTCGGGAAGGCCGTTCCATAAGGATGAAGTCCTCCAGATGAAAGAATGCTTAAATAACGAAATTTTAGAAGTACTAAGCTTAACCAGGTATGGCTGGGCGGCAGTGTATTTCTGCTATTCGCAGCCGCTCTGGTGGAATTAAGAAGGCAAGGTCAGCCTAGCGCTTTCCATGGAAATATATGTAAAAGAGAGTCAAATCCCCAACCTGTCTTCGATGTTCTAGGCTGTCGGGGCTCTTCGTCAGCTCGTGGTCTCCGATCAGACGAATGGCTCTCCTTTCGTTGGAATCCAGTAGCCGAAGAGTATGTTTGGGTGCAGAGCTCCAGACATGGGAGCAGTACTCTCGTGATGGTCGAATCTGGGCTTCGTATAGTATCAAAAGTTATCGAGGAGTGTACAACTTTGTGGTTCGGAAGAGTACACCAAGTTCCTGATAAGCTATATTGGCAATTGCCCCAACGTGATTATGCCAAGACATATTTCCTCCCAGATTGACGCCCAGCAAATTAATAGATGAAGCCAGTGGGATTGCGTGTCCGTCCATGACTATATCCGGTTCTGTAATGTTAACCTTTGTAGAGAAAACTGCTGCCTGGGTTTTCTCAGCGTTAAATTCGACTTGGTTACTGTCACCCCAAGCCAAAATTTCTTCCAGGTCCTTGTTGACACGTGATACTTCAATGAAGTCCACACTGTCTTATTATAAAAGCTACGAATTCGATTAAATTGGCAAAGTAGTGTAGTTTTGACGCTGATTATTATCATGATGTCAAAAAACAATTGAACGTCCGAATAACGTTATATTAACAAAAATGTATTTGGTTTAAATAGAATGCCCTATATCTGCTACAATCGTTTGATAAACAAAATTTATCCTTTACTACATATCGCTAAAATTAATAATAACGGAATTATTTTGATTTAATGAAATTATCCATTTCCGATCGCAGGCGACAGAAATAAGCGGGCCAATTTGATGGCCTTCGAGTTCAACGGATAATACTTCTCTCGATATTCATTTTTGGGGCTTTTAAACAAATAAGGTTTATTAAAAACCGTACAATAATACTGATCTTCTTCTTCTTCTTCTTCTGATGCATATCCACTAATGCGATGTTCGCGATAACAATTTCCATTGCTTCCCTGTCTCTTGCGGTATGTATCAGCGACCTGAACATCGTGTATCCCTGTCCATTGTCTGATAATTCTCAGCCAAGACATCTTCTTCCTTCCTTTTGCCTTCAATCTTGCCCTCGATCATCAGCTGCAAGAATCGGTATTTTTCACTCCTCATGATATGTCCCAGGTATGCTGTTTTCCTCCTCTTAATTGTCTCAAACAGTTCGCGTTCCCTGTTGACTTGTCTAAGAACTTCGTCATTTGTCACTCTCACCGTCCAGGATATCTTAAGTGTTCTGCGATATAGCCACATCTCGAAAGCTTCTAATTTGTTAATTGTATTCGCTCTCAGCGTCCAACCCTCCATACCATAAAGAAGTACCGACCAAACGTAGCACTTGACGAACCTCAGTCTCCAGTCGAGGTCAAATTCGGAGCAAATAAGCACACTTCCAAACTTTAAAAATGCCAGTCGAGCTTGTTCTCAATGCGACATTTTACTTCGTTGTCCGAGGTCCAGTCTTCGAGCAGCCAGGTGCCAAGATACTTGAACTTGTCCACTCTTTCTATGGGCATTGCGTTAAAATTCATGCTGGAGTTTTCAAATGTATTCAGGTTTCTGGAGATAATCATGAATTTTATCTTCTTGGTGTTGATATTTAAACCAATTGATTTACTCTGTTCTCCTACCATATTGACTAGTTGTTGTAGGCCGTGTATATCAGCAATTAAGACCGCATCATGAGCATAGCGAATATTGTTTATCCATGACCCATTGACTTCTATTCCCATTTCCACGTCTTCCAAAGCTTCTTGGAAAACTGCTTTTGAGTATAAATTAAATAAGAGTGGGGACAGCACACATCCCTGCCCCACACCCCTTCTAATCCGTATGGTGTCGGACATGTTATTGTCTAATATGATTTGTGCCATTTGGTGCCAAAGTTCTCGATACATCGGATGTCTTTCTGGTCTATATCAAGCTTTTTTAGGAGCTGCATTAATTTGTGGTGTTGTACTGGATCAAATGCTTTTTCGTAATCTATAAAACATAGGCAGATATCCATTCTCTGGTCGTAGCAATTCTGGACAAGTACTTGCGTTGCGACTAGCGCCTCTCTTGTACCTAACCCCTGTCTAAAACCAAATTGTGAATCGCTTATGTCTCTTTCGCACTTTTTGCATATTCTTTGGTGTAATATTGTAAAGAATATTTTTAATGTGTCAGACTAATGAGCCTATGATCTTCGCATTTTCTTGCATTGGTCTTCTTAGGTAAGGGGATAAAAGTAGAGCATAACCATTGTTCAGGGTAGTGACCAGTATCATATATAATATTGAACACTTTATGGAGTGCTGTGATGCCTCTTTCGTCTTAGAAGTTTCAGTATTTCTGAAGGGATTTCGTCTGGGCCAACCGCCTTGTTATTTTTTGAATTATGTATGACCTGTTCTATCTCGCCTTTAGTTATCGATGGTCCAGTTAGATAGTTATTAATTTCAATCAAGGATCTGTCGTCGTCAAAAAGTTATTCTATATAATTTTCCCAAACACAGCTTTTTTCTTTGGTATCAAGAACTATTGGGTTGTTTTCATTATCTGTTATGGTTGTTTTTTTTTTGTATATGCCAGCAGTCTCTTTCAGTTTTTTGTGTAGGTTAAGATCATCGTGCTGGTTTTGAAGGTGTTCTATTTCAATACATTCACGTTTAAGCCATTCGTTCTTTGCTGTTCTTATCTTTGATCTTATAAGTCTTTGAATGTTTATGTATATGCTGCCGTCTGCTACGTTCTTGTACATTCGGCGTTTATCCATCAACTGCAAGATCTCATCCGTCATCCATTATTGCTTTTTGTTTTGTATCCTAATCTGTTTTGCATAGAGATTCTTACAATATCCGTTATCTTTGCCCATGATGGTGTTAAATCTAATAATATTGATGAACTACAAGATTGATATTATCAATAACATCGATGGGCGAACCGTTCTGAAGGCTACACGCAAAGGTGAAATGTACTCAGAAATGTATAGAAGTAGAAGGAGATGCGTTCGAACAGTTGGTTTGAGTTAATAATACGTATTTTAATTCTCGTTGTTGGTTTACTTTCCAGAAAAACAATCGGGAAACTCTGAAAATTAGTATAGTAGTATAGTAGTATTTTTCTTTGTCGTTTTCTGTTAATTATACAAAGACCTAACATCGCCTTCCAGCGCTCACAACGTACTTTTTATAAAGCCCTTATTGGAACGGCCGTCTATCACATCTGCTTTCACGTTTGACAATACCGGACTATCATATTTGTCGTTATTGTTAAATAAAATTCTTTGTTGTTCTTAAATTTAAGCATTATTTGTGGAAAAAATAGTAATTCTTAACTCAACATGGTAAGACAGTGCCAAGTCTGCCGTAAACTGGATAAAAATATAGGCTTTTGAGTCACGTCCGTAGATTATTTATTCTTCCTAACCAAGAGACATCTAATGGATCAGCTGTTAGAAACAGACAGATTATAAATAGAGATGGGGCCGTCTCTTATTTGTTGTGTTTGTTTTCGTAATAACCGCCAAATTGACGTGTACAAAGCAGATAAAAATACCGAGCATATGTTTGTTTCAAGTCACTGGTGAAAATAATGTTACTGGAAATGACATGTGCCATCGGCCCCCATTAAACTACTATGAGAATTCCACTATGACAGATACAGGACCGTATTATTACACTACACAATTGTACTTACCTTATTTATTAAAACGGGTTTACTTGATTTAAAAATGACCAAAATCTCTTTAAAAGCCTGAGGTTTCAAATGTCCAACCTGCGGTATAAATGTCACAAAGCTATCATTAAATTTAAACCGGAACGTGTGTATTTCCGATCTATTTCGTAAGAGAAATGATAATTTGCTTAATCGGTTTATTTCTCGATGGCCAAAGTCCAATAAGTACCCAATTGTGTTTTTAGAAATACCATCAGCTCTAGAAGATGTGACGCCATCAATTCTTGAGGCTTCTAAGTCGTCAATTATTATATCATCATCATAACTGTCGGCGTTTAGAATTATCTGTAAAAAACGATATTACATTAGGTTCGTTCACAGAGCGAAATGTTACAAAATTCCTTCTGCGCATGTTCGGTTGTGGTGGAGTTTCTGCTTTTTGTCTCTGTGAACTGGTGCAAATGCCAAACCTTCTGACGGTTGCAAATCAGTTGGAAATCGATACATTTTGCTCTATACCGAATTGTGGTCTATACCGATTTTGTGAACACTTTAACCAACTGCACAAAATTTTCCAATTTGTTTTTTCTTATACTTTTTTTGTAGTCTATTTTTAATAAATTTTCCTTGGGAGTGTAAAATTTGAAATTAATTCAAACCATAATTTTTTTAAGGTTTACCATAACGTTATGGTCTAACTTAAGGTAACATTCAAGTATCGCCCCTAAGGTCCGATATTTCAAAGTCACTTTAAAGTACCGAATTACATAAGTCATCCTTAACACAAGTTTGACAGTATAACTTAAGGTAACATTCAAATATCGGCCCTTAAAGTTCTTTTTTACTCTTATCTAAAGGAATAGATCTTTAAGTACGTGGTAATCTTAGACTTAATGCTTCAATTGACCGTCAAATTACGTCACTTGAGAGTCACTTAGATAAGAGTTAAGAGAACTTTAATATATTGTTAAGATTGTATTAAGGAGCCCTTAGGGCCGATGTTTGGAGGTCTTAGGGCTGATATTTGAATGTTAGCTAAGGGTAGTCATAATGATATGGTAACCCTTAAAAAAATTATGTTTTAAATTAATTTTATGGTCAATTGACGCGTTAAGTGGAAGATTAGCATGTCCTGAAAGACCTATTCCTTTACATGAGAGTTAAAGAGAACTTTAATATACTGTTAAACAGGATGACTTATGTCATTCTATACCTTAAGGTGACTTTGCAATACCGGTCCTTATAGGGACGATAGTGAATGTTAAGTTAGACCTTAACCAAGTGTGTTAAAGTAAACCTTAAAAAAACTATGTTTTAAATTAATTTGAGCGTGAATTGACGCGGTAACTGGAAGATTACCATGTTCTTGAAGATCCGTTCCTTTAGATGAGAGTTTTTAATATACGGTGTTAAGGATACGCGATTCTGTGCCTTAAGGTAACTTTGAAATTTCGGCCCTAAGAACATCAAATTGGCAGAATAAGGAAAGGTTGTATAGGCAGCCTACCTCATTTCAGAAAATCTTTATACGCCATCATTACCATGGGATCATCTGGTAAATTTCCAATAGCGAAAGAGTGTGTCGATACCTAATTAAAATTTCTTACTGATGAAATACAGTCCGAACAGCATAGGTAGCGTAAGTGTGTTAAAATGAACGAAACTTTTCTAGCGCCCCTAGTCGATAAAAGAAGTTATTATTTAGTTAAATTACCTTGTTCACTTCAAACGGATTAGCAATTATGTGGAGGCTTAAAGTAATTGGCGTACACTGTTGTTTTAACGGTCTATAGATGATTTCAAATTCCGCTAGCTCCTCCGGTAATAAGTTTACCATCAGATTGTCTTTCATATCACTCATATCTAAAAAGAATAAAGATCTGTATACACCTAAATTTCGATTAGTCCTGTGATGATCTAAGCATTAGAACAGTATATAGGGTAGGGTAGGCTAAGTTCCTCCTAATCTTTCGGGAGCATATAGAGGAGCTCAAAATAAACCGAAAAAGTCCTCTTTAACGGGGATATAGAGCATCAAAGGGGTACCCAGCGATTTACTTTTTTGGCTCTAACTTTTGAACCGGCCGGTATAATTTAATAAAATTTTCATATTTTATAGAAACCATCAAGAGTGATTAAACCCTACTACAGTAGATGCTTTAAATCATCGGGGAAGTCAGGAACGGACTTGGCACCACACTCGTCGGGCCAAAATTATGACCGGTGTCATTTGACAGAGCTGAAAACTGATGAGGACCTCTTGATTTATTACGATAAAATTTGCGGTTTTCGAGATAAATCGATTTTTATGCGAAACACTCAAAGTTACTGTGCACGCAGCTAAGTTATAAAGCCTCTATCGGGTTTATTATAATAGTTATTTATGTATCAAGGGTACTAAGTAGATGATTATGCCCTGAGGGCGACAGTCTTACAAAGCCGAGGGCCTCAGACACGAGGGTTCGTAAGTCGCCCGAGGGTATATATCTATTAGTACCCGTGGTGCATACAAACTTTTACGTCATTCCAGTTCGTTTTAAATAATAAATATTTTTTAAATTTAATTTGATTTACCAATTTTTTATTTTTACCTGCGACATTACCATGACATTATTATAGCCTGTGTTTTTGTTGCTAGGGAGATAAATATTCAAATGTTTAATATGTCAAAGTCAAAAATCAAAAATGGAACAAGGTTTTGAAATTTTCGACGAAATTGAAAAAAAGGCTGGAAAGGCAACGCAAAACCTGTTACCGAGAAAATCCAGAGACTCATACGACAAAGAATATGATCAATTTTTGTAGTACACAAACACAATCAGTTTTTTTTCTTTTTCATGGGAACACTCCTGGAAACACTTTATGTACACACAGTAATAGTGAAACAGGACCGATAGTTAGCTTTTGAAAATACAATAATACAGATTATACTACAGATTATTAGATTTTATTACACGCGACGAAATTTGACGTCCAGAAGAAACGCGTCAATAAAAACAATATTTAAAGATTATTTATGGACGGGCAAGATACACGCGTAAACCGAAAAAACAGAGCGGATTGCTGAGAGTGTGTTGGTGATCGACGAGACACAACGTATCCGGCCGCTGGTTGGTTTTCAACTAACAGACGGCAAGCGTGCGGCGGTATATGAAACTACATCGCTCAGACGATGTAAGGCGTCAAGAGGTCATTGGCATTTGACCTAGTGACGTACGTGGCTATTACTATTCCATATGTTTTTCGGGTTGTTTAAAACATAGTCCGTCGTAAATGTTCTTCAATTAATTGTACAAAAAGGTATCACAGAATGGAAAAGTGTTTAAATTATTTTATTTTGTCTAAAGAGTTTAAGATGACAACACCGGCCAGAATTTCTTGATTGCTTAAATGTATCGCAGTGCCCACACTGGTGTTTTTCTGGTTTGAGGTCAGGTCACTTTTACCGCTGAATGAATTGAAAGCGCCATTTATGGGTATTTTTCGTCAATTTGTCTTTATCTCAGGAATTGCCGGTTTAAATAACATACCATACCATTTCCATAACACCCTGTATAAAAGAAATATAACTTACATTCATCAATTCGAACGTTTAACTTCGTGATTGTGTTTTCAACTGGTTTAATTTCAAAATAATTATCGCTACCAGATATCTCGACGATTACGTTGCATTTTATCGCCGCAGCATTTTTAAATGATAATTTCTCTCTTTTTACTTGACCCACACAAATAGGACCAAAGTTTAAATATGCTACATTATTATCTGGGATTGGATTTAATAATTCTATCTGAGGTAAGCAGGCTTGTCCCCATAGTTGGACGGAAAGTTTGTGATCTGTCGTTGCATTGTATGATATTTCCAGTATACCTCGTATAACCTAAAAAATAATTGGTTGATTTTTTAAGTAGAATTCCTACAGGTGGGTAATAGTGAAGGTTTTTTCAGATTTTTATAAAATATGTACAGGGTGTTCCATTTTTGACACTTTTATAGGGAATCTCCGTAATTGTTAGTGCTATCAAAAAAGTAATGTAGGTGTGTGTCATGTGCTCTTTTTGGGTCAAACTTAAAATGGTAAAATCAAAATTTGAAAATTTTCGCTAGCTTAAGAGATACGGAAGAAAATCAGAAAATGGACAATTTCAAAATTACCCTATATTTTCTTAGTTAAAAGAGATACAGAAAAATGTTTTATACAGAAGTTTATTTATATTGATTGTTGAATAATCTGCCGTTTTCAGAATAAGTATACGGGGTCAGATAAAAAAGTTATCGGACTTAACCTAATTTGTTTAAATGGAATGCCCTGTATATTTTAATCTAAAAATATAGCAATTTTAAATTTTCTTTTCAAATATATAACACACCATGGCTGATACTGGTTTCCTAGGCGATTTATTTAAACTTTATTACTTTGAAACGAAATAAAACATTCAGATTAAGGTAAAGAATAATGGGACTCATCGCAAATATTCGGAAATGGTCTTTCCGGATAGCGAAGAAAGATATATAAATTGATGTTAAATGTTAATAGACAACATAGTTGTTTCTAGGATATTCGCTTTTGTTACACGGTCTACTGTGATTTTAAGTAATAAAGTTTAAATAACTCGCTTAGGATAGCAATATCATCCATGGGGTGTATATATTTGAGAGAAGAATTTAAAATAGTATATTATTAGATAAAAATATACAGGGTGTTCCATTTTAAAAAAATGAGGTTTGGTCCGGTAACTTCTTTACCTGACCCCGTATACTTATTCTGAAAACGACAAATTATTCAACAATCAATATAAAGAAACTTCTGTATAAAACAGTTTTCTGTATCTCTTTTGACTAAGAAAATATATGGTAATTTAGAAATTGTAAATTTGTTGATTTTCCCCCGTATCTCTTAAGCGAGCGAATATTTTCTAATTTTGATTTTACCATTTTAAGTTTGACCTAAAAAGAGCACATGCCACCTACATTACTTCTTTGATAGCACTAACAATTACCCTATAAAAGTGTCGAAAATGGGACACCTTGTACAATTAATATTACCTTGATAAATTATGACAAAAAATCATGAATAATCACATGCATCGTTGAGTTGAACATAGGAAACCCATGTCATTTTTGAGGTGGCTGAATATTGGCTCCCCCGTACATTTTATAGAAAAACTGCATTATAACTTCTTGAAGAGGCCGACACATTGAACCCATGTGCCGAGTTTGAATACATTTTGGTAAACCAGGAAACTCGCATAGTTCAGGTAATACCAGCAAGCACCAGTAAACAATTTCTATGACGGTATTGCCACAATAATAAAGAAACCATTGTCACTGACACTAATTTTCATTTTGTCAATGTCAGAATTTAATTTGCTAGTGTTTGTGGTATTACCTGAACTACGAGAGTTTCAGGGTTTTGCAATCACGTTTAATTGAATAGGTTAGGATTAACTCAATAAAATGCAGTCAAACTCGGCACATGGGTTTACCATGTCAGCATCTTCAAGAAGTTATAATATAGTTTAGGAGCCAATATTCAGTCACCTCAAAAATTATTTCCTATGTTCAACTTAACGATGCATCACCCGGTATAGCCGAATAAGACAGTCTTTAAGTAAGTTTAGTGATATGTTATATTACAATAATGTATATTACACATTTAAGCACATCATCGACGTGATATGCATTTATATACTATATATGGTGTTTCAAAAAACATGTGGCATCGGTCGTGTGGTGATTCCTTACCCAAAAATAAGATATAGATTCTATCAACATGACCCGCAGACAGATGTTTTGTTTTCAAAGATACAGGGTGTTTTTTTTTCAAGATATTTCCTATTTGTTATATTTTTCACATGTTTTGGAAACACCATGTATACACTTAGGTAAAGTACAATTTTTATTTTTTGACTAATTTTCCTAAATAAATTTGATTCCACGTTGTTTTGAAATAAAAATTTCAATATTATATCAATCAATTCACATTAATTTCTGGCAAAATATTAATTATATTATTATAAAAAAAAGGTTGAAAATCGAACATTACTATTGCGGTAGAAAGTGATTTCACCAGAATTTTTTTCTATCGCAAAATAACTATAAAAAATTTAAATCTGTCGAAAGGATATATCAAAATGAACATTCATTCCTATAATTTAAATTTTTGCGTTGTGTATAAAAATACACTCACAGTCAAAATAATCGACTCGCGCAATATTTAGACGAATTCTGAACGTGAATAATTTTGTCTTACTTTAAGTCCGATTTTTATTGTTCTTTGCTTTACTGTAATAATAATATTTATTTACTTCAAAACGAGCTATTTTAGTCCATTAAAGGGAATATTAATAACATAAATAATAATTATTAAAATCTACGTATATGTACCCGTAAAACCTATAAGTAGGCGTTTCATTTTGGTAGTTTATTTTTATCTTAGGTAACTTTATTCTTAGAGGTTCCACTTTAATACATGTATTCATTTTATCATGCCTGCCGGCGGAGCCCTACTGGAGGCTTTGCGGAGCACACTTTGAGTAACGCTGCTCTATTTCTAATGTTTTATTCAATAAAGTACTATTTTTATTTTTAATTCAATATAGTATTATACATATTACTTTATATATACAGGGTGTCCGGGAACATGTGGGAAATCTCCCGGATATGAAGAAAACACGTGAAAAGAATACTATAGGTTCATATAAACTTCTTTCGTATCGGCCTCCTCTTCGGAGATATGGGCTCCCAAAGAGCACCAATGGAATCAAGTTTTTTACACATAATTATTGAACCACCTGGTCTATTTCAATTATTTTTTAATATGATGTATACCAGGTAAGACCCGTCAAATTACTACCCAAGAAACTGTTGTGAATTACTCACAACCGCAGGGACGGACTAGCTGTAACACTCATGGGCCCATTTTTTTTACGCCCTGTATGATGAGAACTTTGGACAATGTTTTTTACATACCTTTAACTATTGGCTAAAAATTAAGTACTCTTCATTCATGTCGCTAATCCTAACCGTTTTCGAGAAAACGTCATTTTACGTATTTGGCGTATCTCGGTAAGAGATCCATCTTTGCTCCTATGAAATGATGAACGTCAAAATTCCGCTTTCTCATATTATTTAACCCGTGAGAAGATAGGGGGATCAGTGCAAATAAAATGACGTTTCCTCGAAAACGGTTAGGATTAGCGACATGAATGAAGAGTACTTAATTTTTAGCCAATAGTTAAAGGTATGTAAAAAACATTGTCCAAAGTTCTCATCATACAGGGCGTAAAAAAAATGGGCCCATGAGTGTTACAGCTAGTCCGTCCCTGCAGCTGTGAGTAATTCACAACAGTTTCTTGGGTAGTAATTTGACGGGTCTTACCTGGTATACATCATATTTAAAAATAATTGAAATATACCAGGTGGTTCAATAATTATGTCTAAAAAACTTGATTCCATTGGTGCTCTTTGGGAGCCCATATCTCCGAAGAGGAGGCCGATACGAAAGAAGTTTATATGAACCTATAGTATTCTTTTCACGTGTTTTCTTCATATCCGGGAGATTTCCCACATGTTCCCGGACACCCTGTATACATATTTATAGTTACTGTAGACATTTCCTGGGCATCAATTGTTATTCCTGTCAGATTCTGTGACAAAATATTTGGTTCAATAGTATTATTTATTATTTTGTTAAATAATTTGAACTTTCTTTTTGTTCGTTCTGCTCGCACTATACTCAAAGTTTTGCATATACTTTTTAAAGGTTTTTCTGCAATTTCTAGTATTTCTGACGGAGTACAACTTCCTTCCTTCATTTTTATTAACTTTAATAATATATTTATTAATTATGACGGATGGGACAGAGCATTGTTGTGTTCAATTGATTCTATCATGGCATATTTGATACTTGTAACGTTTTATGAAATTGTAAAAGTATTACCAACCGAAAAAGAAAGTATTAATTCAAATGGAAAATATCTACTATATCTTTTAAAGTTTTTCAGACTTTAAAGACCCAAATAGAAAAAGTATTATAAAATACACGGTTCATAAGACAATTAGAGCACTTGTACTTTAGAAAACGACCCGCGACGCGTGCTCTAAGATAAGGTCTTATGAAACTTGTATCTTAATATACTATTAAATTACATTTTTACATACTAGGTAGCGTATTATAAATATTTATTCCATCAAATAAAATTGATTTATTGCTATGCTACTTTTAATTTGATTTTTTTAAATTGTCAATATTTCTGGTATTATGATTGTGTATATCAGTTGATTTTACAAATTTTATACAAGATTTTTTATTTTAATTATTAATTGCATGAATTAGTTAGTATACTAATTTTTAATTTGTATAAACTATTCAAATCTAGATATCCTCCTGGTTTGTATAAAGTTGTCGGTTCCAAAAAATTTAGTTTATGAATATATTTTATAATTTTGTTTTGTAGTCTTTTTAAATGGTTTAATATTGTGGCACATGCAGATCCCCAAACTGATATTAAATATTGAAATTTTGAATAAACTAATGAATAATAAATGTTTTCTTAAATGTATTAAAGGTATATAATCTATAATTGTAGGTAAATTTATCGAAAGTCTCTCACCTGTGTGAGATTTTAAGAAAGTTAAGAATATGTCCATAAAATACAGGTTAAAATAAGAACTGTATTTTGACATAAACTTTAAAATGCTCTATAGAGTGATGGAGATGTCAAACTTTTTATTTTTATATTAAGTGACATCTAATCTTAACATTTTCGTTTCTGATTAATTTCAATGCTTTGATTTTTGTAGCAAATTTTTTTTAAAGAAATATTACAATTTTCTTTTCTTTTCCCGTAGAAAAAGAACTAAAAGTGATGAGATGTTTTAGAGCCACAGGTTGTTCCTTTCGTGTTATTTGCCGGAGCAATTTTATGCTGATGCAAGATTATGCTGGACCACATATTGCAAGAATTCGTGCTCGTGGGGGAAACATCCGTTATCGAGGTCGATGTTATCTGTTAAGTTGGTTTTCATTTAATTCAGATCATTCTCATAATTTTAGGTTTAAATTGTTGTTATGTTTGAAAATTAATACGATTTTTTTAAATAAGTTTCTTTAAAAAAATTGTATCTGCTACAAAAATTAAAGTATTGAAATGGACCAAAAACAAAAATGTTAAAAATATATGTCACTTGATAATTAAATAACTAAATAAAAAGTTTGACATCTCCATCACTCCTCAGAGTGTTTTATAGCTTGAGTCGAAAACCCATACTTGTTTCCCCATGTATATTATGGACATATTGTTAACTTTCTTAATATCTCACACATGTGCGAGATTATCGATAAATTTACCTACAATTCAAAAAGGAACAATACTTAAAATAAGACGATTATTCACAATCAAAATTCGTGTAATTGAGCGGATCGATTATTTTTACTGTGAGTGTATTATACGAGACTTACCTCTAAAGAATTTGGTTTAAAAGAAACCTCCAAGATACAAGCCGAGTATGGATCGATCTTTCGGTTAGTTGGTGAGACAGAAAATACATTTCGGCCAAAATCATCCACCTTTGCCGCCATATTTGCAGAAACAAATCCTATATTCTTAATATGAAGCTGAATAGTTTTTATGGTATTTATACAGACCAATTTAAAATGTAAACTAATTTCCGATGACACGAATACACAGTAACTTTCAATCTGAAATATTTCGAGAAATTTAGATCTTATTATAAACAAAAACGTTTAATTTCTAAATTTTAGATCTCCGCAACTGTTAGTGCTATCAAAAAAGTAATGTAGGTGTCATGTTCTCTTTTTGGGTCAAACTTAAAATGGTAAAATCAAAATTAGAAAATTTTCGCTCGCTTAAGAGATACGGGGGAAAATCAAAAAATTGACAATTTCAAAATGACCCATATTCTCTTAGTTAAAAGAGATACAGAAAAATGTTTTATACAAAAGTTTCTTTAGAATGATTTTTGAATAATCTGCCGTATTTAGAATAAGTATGCGCGGTCAGGTAAAAAAGTTATCGGACCTAACACCATATTTTTAAATGGAGCACCCTGTATATTTTAATCTAAGAAGATATTAGTTTAAATTCTATTTTCAAATATATAACACACCATATACTGGTTTCCTAGGCGATTTATTTAAACTTTATTACTTTAAACCACAATAGGCCATCAAACAAAAGCTAATATCCTAGAGACAAATATGTTGACATTCTAGTTGTTATTAACATTTAACGTCAATTTCATTTTTACATATTCATTTGTGAAAAAGACTTATCAACATTTTGAAATTTCATATGATATCTATCATCCATGGTGTGTTATAAATTTGAAAAGAGAGTTTAAAATGCTATATTTTTAGATTAAAATATACAGGGTATTCCATTTAAAAAAATGAGGTTAGGTCCGATAACTTTCTTACCTGACCCCGTATACTTATTCTGAAAACGGCAGATTATTCAACAATCATTATCAATGTATAATAATAAACTTCTGTATAAAACAGTTTTCTGTATCTCTTTTGACTAAGAAAATATATGGTAATTTAGAAATTGTAAATTTGTTGATTTTCCCCCGTATCTCTTAAGCGAGCGAAAATTTTCGAATTCTGATTTTACCATTTTAAGTTTGACCCAAAAAGAGCACATGGCACCTGCATTACCTTTTTGATAGCACTAACAATAACGGAGATACCCTATAAAAGTGTCGAAAATGGGACACCCTATACAGGTCCTATAGGCAATTACCGGCAGAATTGTCGTTCCATATTTTTATTATTTATTTCTCAGAAAATTTTATTCTTGGTAAAAGTTTCTGCGTTCCCTTAACTAAAAAAGCGCACATTGAAATTGAAGAAAAGTGTAGTGCATACGAGGGACATTCAATTTTTTAAAAGGTGCTCAATAAAGTAATGTTATTTTTCATTTTAGATAAAATTTTCATTTGTGAAAGTTGTTTAGAATTAAAAGTTATGTCTGAATACGAAGTCGAAAACGAAAACCATACTTATTTTTTGTCGTACCCTGTATCAGTGGCGGTTCTTCCATAGGAGCACATGCGCACGTGCACCCCCAAAACGAATAAAAAAATATTAATTTATATTCATTGAATATTATTTATCGTATAAAGTCCGACCCTCCCTAATATTTTATCGTACCGTCAATTATCGTATAAAATCCGACCCTCCCTAATATTTTATCGTACCGTCAACCAAGCTGTATATTATAGGCTCTCGATCCGGCAACCGTGCCTCGGTCGAGGTTAATGACGATTATGACGAGACTTGCTCGCATGTGCGATGAAGTAGGCGGGGCATAATGCAGTTTCTCTGTAGTAACAGAGGGCGGGAGACAGCGGGGGATAGCGGGGCTATGGCGATTTAACATGGGAAAGGCGCACAGTTTTAGTGTGTGCCGCGTCGTTGTCTGTTCGTGCCTGTATGTTTTAATATTTTAATATTATATATTTATTATTATTTATTAAAATGAATAGTTTGACGGTGGACTATTTAAAAAATAACTTTAGCTTTTTGAGTTTGGAGCAAAAAATTGAAGTGAAGAATGCGGGAAGACTTAAACCCGAAATTAATTTAACGCAGACCACAAAGGGTAAATCTAGGGACTTTATTAGAAAGTTTAAAAATTAAATATATGAAAAAAATTCATAGAGGGTATTCCAAACTTTAATGAGGCTGTTATTGATCAATTTTCTACAATTAAGAACCGAAGAACGGACTTTACGTTTAGGCACTATACGCACTAAGAAAACCATTCTTATTTTCCAAAAGTTGTATTTCCTTGTGTAAACTTAAAAAATAAATAAAAATATGTTTTACCTAACGCATTTTCTTATTACTTACTTTCTTTCTAGAATGTAATTGTTTGGTCGTTACACAAAAATAAAATTTTAAAAATAATTTCATCATACTTCTGAACCCCCTCTATCATATGTCTCGAGCCGCCACTGGCCTATACAGGGTGAGTTTTTTAAAGTGTTACAAGGCGATATCTCGCAAATGGTTTAAAATATTGGGTCCGTTACACTATTCTGACACACGAATTTTAAATTTTTACTATTTTTTTCTAAAAGTATACATTTTTAGTAGTAATATTCAATAAAAAAATTTGCGGAATACTCAGTAATTTTTAAGAAATTAATTAATAAAAATCCTGATTTTGTGGTTTTTGAGTGATTTGACAAGGTTCTGACCCCCAACAATTTTAGCGATGTTGCCGGATTTATAATTTTATAACAAAAATAAAAAGTAAAGGTTCTGCGTAATGACTACACTTGAGCACCCACGGAATTTAACAATTTTTGAAAATGTAATGGAAAGATATGGTTGTAGAAAAAGAAAACATAAGAAAGTTAGGGTAAGTTACATAAATTGACACTGCCCTGGTAAAACCACTGAAAACCCCCGCTACACCTTTTGTAGCCGATTTGTTTTTGTATTCGGCAAAAAAAAACACAAGAAAGTTACATAAATTGACAGTACCCTGGGAAAACAAGTGAGAACCCGTCCCCGCTACACCGTTTGTAGCCGATTTCCTTCTGTATTCGGAAAAAGAAAACATAAGAAAGTCACATAAATTGACAGTGCCCTGTGAAAACAAGTGAGAACCCGCCCCCGCTACACCTTTTGTAGCCGATTTCCTATTCGGAAACAGGAAACATAAGAATGTTACATAAATTGACAGTGCCCTGGGAAAACAAGTGAAAACCCGCCCCCGCTACACCTTTTGTAGCCGATTTGTTTGTGTATTCGACTAAAGAAAACACAAGAAAGTTACAAAAATTGACAGGGCCCTGGGAAAACAAGTGAAAACCCGCCCCCGCTACACCGTTTGTAGCCGATTTCCTTCTGTATTCGGAAAAAGAAAACATAAGAAAGTCACATAAATTGACAGTGCCCTGTGAAAACAAGTGAGAACCCGCCCCCGCTACACCTTTTGTAGCCGATTTCCTATTCGGAAACAGGAAACATAAGAATGTTACATAAATTGACAGTGCCCTGGGAAAACAAGTGAAAACCCGCCCCCGCTACACCTTTTGTAGCCGATTTGTTTGTGTATTCGACTAAAGAAAACACAAGAAAGTTACAAAAATTGACAGGGCCCTGGGAAAACAAGTGAAAACCCGCCCCCGCTACACCGTTTGTAGCCGATTTCCTTCTGTATTCGGAAAAAGAAAACATAAGAAAGTCACATAAATTGACAGTGCCCTGTGAAAACAAGTGAGAACCCGCCCCCGCTACACCTTTTGTAGCCGATTTCCTATTCGGAAACAGGAAACATAAAAATGTTACATAAATTGACAGTGCCCTGGGAAAACAAGTGAAAACCCGCCCCCGCTACACCGTTTGTACCCGATTTCCTTCTGGATTCGGAAAAAGAAAACATAAGAAAGTTACATAAATTGACAGTGCCCTGGGAAAACAAGTGAGAACCCGCCCCCGCTACACCGTTTGTATCCGATTTCCTTCTGTATTCGGAAAAAGAAAACATAAGAAAGTCACATAAATTGACAGTGCCCTGTGAAAACAAGTGAGAACCCGCCCCCGCTACACCTTTTGTAGCCGATTTCCTATTCGGAAACAGGAAACATAAGAATGTTACATAAATTGACAGTGCCCTGGGAAAACAAGTGAAAACCCGCCCCCGCTACACCTTTTGTAGCCGATTTGTTTGTGTATTAGACTAAAGAAAACACAAGAAAGTTACAAAAATTGACAGTGCCCTGGGAAAACAAGTGAAAACCCGCCCCCGCTACACCTTTTGTAGCCGATTTCCCATTCGGAAACAGGAAACATAAGAAAGTTACATAAATTGACAGTGCCCTGGGAAAACCACTGAAAACCCGCCCCCGCTACACCTCTTATAGCCGATTTCCTTCTGTATTCGGGAAAAGAAAACACAAGAAAGTTACATAAATTGATAGTGTCCTGGTAAAACAAGTGAAAATCCGCCCCGCTACAGCTTTTGGAACCTCATTCCGCCACGCGCCTCTTATGGACTCAGTGCAGCTCAACCGAGCCACTGAAAACGCCATCCCTCGGCCCATAAGAACTGTGTACAACATAATGCCCGCTGCGTGTAGCGGCCACCGGCGGCGTGGCTGTGTTTGCGACCAGCCAGGCTGGTCGCAAACACAACCACTTTGTGGTGGCCACCGGTGTAGTTTAAATATCTGCCTAACAGGAATATTCATATTTTTAAAAAAAGATCCCGAAAACAAAGGATAATCTTTCCGGCATTTGCAACAATAAAAGCAGGAATTCAAGGCATTTGCATTAACTTTCTGCCTAATAGTGCATACGAGACGACAATTTCTGGTTTTGCATCTGAAATTATCTCTAATCAATCCTATGTATTGTATTGTAAATATTTTGCAAAATCCACATCATACTTGCTTGTAATTGCGTCAACATTATCTATATTTGCTATTTCCATTTTATTTTGATTTGTTCTTTCCTTTTCCTTCAACGCCAAAGTATAACTGCTCTTGGCAACAGTGTTATGCAATGTCAAATTTGTGTTCGACTTAAAAGTGACATCTTCAACAGAGTTGCCAGTTGTCTTTTATTAGCTACATATGAAAAAAATATTGCACAAAAACGGATATTTTTGGGCCTTTCTATCGCAGTTAACCCTCTTAAAAGATATTGCTTAGTAGTGACATAACTACATTGACAATAAACTGCGGTCTTATATCGATATAAACAAACCCGAACAACCTAAAAACTGTATTATTGCAGAAAGCTTTTCTATGTGGCAACACTGTTAAAATACCGAATTTTGCAAATATACATGTTCGCATCGTAAATTTTAAGAATCAACAATTTTACGACCGTTTTTGCCTTTAAACTCAAATTTTATGAATTAATGTGTGTTTTCCGCATCTAATTTTACTTAAAAGTATTAATATTACACAATCAAACAAAAAAAAAGGTAAAAATACAAGTAATTAGTGTGTCCGAATAGTGTAACGAAACCAAAATATTTTCTTGAAATTTTAATGAGGTAATAGTGAGATGGGGGGACATATTTAAACATATTTTTGTTATCTACCCCCTTTCCCCATTTTGAGGGGTGGGGGGGTAACTTTGAAATTTTAAATGGGAATATGTACTTTTGTTTATTAAATTCGGATCTACGTAAAAAACTACGTATTTGTACAAAAAAAATTTTGGTTAGCTCCACTGGTTACCGAATTATAATTAATTTATTATCAAATTTCTATTGGATTTAAAAAATAACTAAATTTAAAATAAATCAAGTTCACTTATTTCAAAATTATTATTCGTTTACATGGAAATGCGTTGTTTTGACTTCAGTCAGTTGAGAATTTTTACATATCAACGATTATTTCTCAGCTTGGTCAATTGAACATGGAAGCGAATTTTAGTGTGCAAGTTGATATGTTGTTAATGTTGGGGGAGTGCAGAAGAAACTACAGACAAGCTTCACTAAGGTGGGCGGAAAGGTTTCCTAACAACCTGAAATCTCACATGGCATTTAAAAGGCTGGAAACTAGATGTCGCTCTACTGGCAGCCTGAAGTCAAAACCACGATTTCGGAAGCGAACTAAAACAGATGCAGGTAGGGCAGTTGGAGTTTTAGGAATGGTAGCTATTAACCCGCATGTAGGTTCCAGACGGCTTGCTGCAGATGCTGGAATAAGCCAAAAATCGGTTGTGACCATATTGCATATGTACAAATTTCATCCATACCACATTACACTCCACCAAGAGCTTTATGGGCAAGACTTTGAAAATCGCGTTACATTTTGCAATTGGGTAACAGGGCAAATGCAAGGAAATAACAGGTTTCTAAAGAATGTTGTTTTTTCTGATGAAGCTAGTTTCCAGAATTGTGGCCAGGTAGGATTTTAAGTTATCCCTTGTCGCTGGAAAATTAATTTTTTTTATTGTTTGTTTTCTTAAAGGTAAATAGACACAATATGCACTACTGGGCATCGGAAAATCCCCACTGGATGAGAAATGTGCCAAATCAACATCCTTGGTCAGTTAATGTCTGGTGTGGTATAATTGGAGATAGGGTTATTGGTCCGCATTTCTTTGAACGCCATTTAAATGGAGAAATGTATACAGATTTTTTAAGGAACGAATTACCACTATTATTAAACCAAAACATAAATCCTGACATGTGGTTTCAACAGGATGGAGCTCCACCGCATTATGCAATACAGGCCCGTAATCATTTAAACGAATTGTTGTGTCTTGACTTTTTCTTCTGGGGATTTATAAAAGACAAAGTGATGGCGACTGCACCTACAACTATAGACAATATGAAAGACCGAATCCGCTTTGCCTGCTTATTAGTGACACCTGAAATGTTAGAGCGGGTACGAAATTCGTTTAAAAAAAGAGTGAGAAAGTGTTTGGAAGTTGAAGGGAGACATTTCGAACATCTTCTGAAACATGACAGGCGATAAAGGGTAAATAATATTTTTTAAATTTTTATAACCTAATTAATTATAATTCGGTAACCAGTGGAGCTAACCAAAAATTTTTTTTGTACAAATACGTGGTTTTTTACGTAGATCCGAATTTAATAAACAAAAGTACATATTCCCATTTAAAATTTCAAAGTTACCCCCCACCCCTCAAAATGGAGAAAGGGGGTAGATAACAAAAATATGTTTAAATATGTCCCCCCATCTCACTATTACCTCATTAAAATTTCAAGAAAATATTTTAAACCGTTTGCGAGATATCGCCTTGTAACACTTTAAAAAAACTCACCTTGTATAAAGACAAGATTGCCGACAAACTAATTTCATAAAATTCTTTTAATGTTTACTTTTTGAATATTGGCTAAACTTTCAATTTGTCGCTATTTTAAACCATTGAAATAAAATTAGGCAAAAGTTCGTTTATTTTTGGAGCAATTAGGTTTAAACCGAAATTAATTTTAGACGATATGTTCGCGATCTAACTTAAATTACTTTAAGAAAGTGGTATCTTCTCAATTATAAAAATTAATTTAATTAAATACAGTAGCCCCGGGGCATACCTTATTTACAGGTTGAACTGTTACTAACGTTTTTATTTGCTTACTTATTTTCCGTTTGTGCTCACATTTAGTGTAAACAAGAGAAAAATAACCATTTTTTGAGCAACTTTCAAAAATTGAATGCACTACAGGTTTCGTCAATTTTCATGAGCGCTTTTTTAGTCTAAGGGGACGCAGAAAGTTTTATCAAGAATAAAATTTTGTGAGAAATTATTAAGTTTTCCATATGGAGCGTGAATTCTGCCGATCTCTGTATCAACATAAATTTATTTTTCCGCCGATCGTTGATTTTTGAATTTTAGAAAAATAGCTGTAAGGAAATAATATTTCCACAATTACATAACCAATTTTGATTAGAAATCCACGGCATCAGTTATTTGTGCATAAAATTAGTCATTTTTTTAAAGTCAGGTTTTTCAAAATTACGATTTTTATATTCTCTTCCTGTTTTTAAACAATAATTGGAGGAAAAATATTGACTGGCGCCACAATATGCTATGCTATCCTTACATTTTTTGGTGGTATAAATTCTTCCAACTTCGCAACAGTATATTGTTCTATAAATACATTTTCGTAGTCTTTTAAATTTAATATCGGTTCACATCCAAATGCTTTCAAGGCAAAAATTTTCTTTTTTTGGATATCTTCTATTTCCGCAATGTCCAAGACAATGTTTTCGTTGTATGCCTTAATTTCTTCAGGACTAAATTCAACACAAATCTCGAATCTTTCGTTAGGCTGGACTATTCCACTAGATGGCGTCAATACAAATCCGTCAACTTCAAAATGAGTAGGTTTTGCTTTCTTATCTCTAAAAGAAACCATATTCACATACAGAGATTGAACGTGCATCGTAACTTTACAGTAATATCAAGACCTGTTTTTAATGTCTTATTGTTTTATTAGATAATGCAAAAGTATACAACAGAGAGCACTTTTCTTTGGAATCGAAATACAATTCCAGTGTATTAGACGGAAATGGCAAAGTAGAAAAATTGACATGTCATTATTGACATTTATATTTTGTATTTCGTGTGGTTCAGGACTAAACTAGCAACATACTGAATTCTGTCTACTAAGATTTTGTGTACTGAGCGTACACCTACTCTGGGAATTAAACCCGGATCGCTGCGGCCAAATGCGGTAGTTCTATTACTGAGCTACCATACCGGGCAATACACACGTTCATTCTTTCTACGGTTTAACTGTATTTTTATCATATTATATTATTTCTTAATTTATATAAAATTAAATTTTTTTCCTATTTTGTCGTTTATTCGTGTAGTTTCATATAAAATTACGAACATTTTACTGTTTTGAGTTCCTTTACTTTTACTTGTGGTTCCCGTACCGTTTCGGATACTTCTTGTAGATAAAGATGGCTTTTCAATCTTACTTTTTCGATCTTCGGGTTCACCTTTTTCCTTTTTGCCCTTCTTTCCAGAGCCTTTAAATAATATAATTATGATTTTTTATCAAGAAATTCCGTAAATATAAATAAAGCAAGTGTTCTTAAGTAATTTGACACATTTACAATGTATTCCAGGCATCAACCTGTTTATTAGTTATTTTTGCTACGTTGTTTAAAGATTTATCATTTAAATCTCGATATTCTCTCTCGAATCTTTCTAAAATAACGGATGGTAAGTATATTAATTTGGAATCGAGTATTTAGAGGGTGTTATGGAAATGACTTATTATATTTAAACCGGCAAATCCTGAGATGAAAATAAATTGAAGAAAAATAACCTTAAAGGGCGCTTTGAATTATTGTACGAAATATACACTTTATATGAAATCGGAAAATTTACGTGACCGCTACTGAGGACGTTCGCAATCAATAGTTTTTTGAGGCGGTGTTGTCATATATTGCAACACAGAATTGTAAACGCACGTGTTCAGTTTTTGACAACAAGACGTCTTTGACCCGCGTTATCACTTATTTTTCAAAAAAAAATACTAAAATTTTAAGGTACATACTCTCTTAATTAATTAAACACACAAAAAGTATGTTTTGCAACAGAAACAATAATAGGTAATATCACACAAATTGGAAATCACATCACAATATTTCTTATTATGAATTATTTCACAACAGGAAAAAATCGGGTAATGCTACAACTAACAAAACGTTTAAAATTCGTATACATCAAGCACATGGAACCCTCGACAGCGCCATTCCTCCCCCGAGTCTCGAAACATACTGAAGCAACGATAGTCGCGCGCGGCAGGTATCCAAGCAAGGGCGAAACATGCGGTGTGATCTGACAACACTGTTAGTATACTGTAGTGACCCACATTGTTGCTAACTGAATCCAGATGGAACGGCGCGACAGTATGTGGGTAAAAAGGGTTTTTACCTTAGTATTTAGATATTCGATTTAAAAAAAAAGTATGTAGATTTTCTCTAGGACACCCAAGGAGTCACCCATTTAAATATAATAAGTAATTTCCATAACACCCTGTATTTTCGATTTCAACCTATGAAAAGTTTAATCGGCTTTCATCTCAAACAAATCCACTATGCGCGCGTTTCTTGTCGCGGCGTTCCTTTCCGCCGCGTTTTCTAAATACATTGTTCTTATGGACGGAAACGCCGCGACAAGTAACGAGTGCATAAAAGGGATCAAAAGCCCCCATTTAGAATGTGGGGTATTCTAATGAAGATGGTCAATTTAAAGAACAAAACGTCGGAAAACCAGTAAGTGTTGTATGCCACTGAACGTAGATTTCGGTCCTCTTTCATAATTTAAACAAAAAAAGCCAGGCCCGTATTTAAACAAATTAAGTTGATGATGGCGACCTAAAGACGAAACGTCGCATAAAAGATCTGATAATGCCACCTTGTGGAGAATTAAAAGTAGCAATGAGAAAATGAAATTTATTTTTGGACATCTCTTCGAACAAAGTCAGGAAAAAATAAAAACAGAAACCCAAAATTTTAGATTTTTTCAAATATTATGAAAGCCCATGTGTTTATTTTTGATTTTCTTTAAGGAATATTATTGGGCCATAAATACGCAACTTTGCCCCAATTTAACCGACTCCGTATCTCATTTCCGAGATACCAATGGCGAAGGCCGTATACACACCCTGTATACTATTTAACGATAGACCTTAATAAAAAAAAACTTAAGAACATCGCACCTATACAGCGAGAAGTTGGAAATTGGAATCAAGAACAAAAATTACATAATTAAATGGGCCTTTATGGCTATTATTAGCTGCCAAATTTGATATTTTCTCCACAAAATATCGAGAAATGGCATTTATTGGTCGAATTTAAAAAAATATTATTTAGGAAAGTTCTTTGTATTGGAGTTTTATTATGCCCATATACCAAATATGAATCACTAAGGACCGATATTTGAATGATACCTTAGTTACACCTTAGCGAAGGTAGTATTTAAGAAGGAAACCCTTTAAAAAAACTATGGGCCGATATTTGAATGTTACCTTAAGTTAGACGTCAGCTAAGGTAGCCTTAGCGTTATGGTTAACCTTAAAAAAACTATGTTTTAAATTAATTTGAGGGTCAATTGATACGTTAAGTCTAAGATTACCACGCCCTTGCAGATCTCTTCATTTAAATGACAGTTAAAAAGAACTTTATTATACTGTCAAACTTGTGTTAAGGATGACATGTCATTCTGTACCTTAAGGTGACTTTGAAATATCGGACCTAAATCTTTAAAGCTATAAGGAGTTTACTCCACAGATGGCAACATCTTTAAATTGCAATTTAATTTTTTGAGGAAAATAAACATTTTGGTATAAAGAATGAATTTAGACGATGAGTATTGTAAAAATAAATAGATTTACGTTGGTAGGATCGACTTCCGTTTTCAATGAAAATAGATATTGGCCAAATATAAACAGTAAAAAAAAACTATCATAAAAGCCGTATTAGAGTTGGCGTGCAATGGCAATTATAATTGCACGTATTCATGCGCACTAAACCGTTCTCCATCAGCTGGCGCATTGCCAACAGTCAGAACAACAGTTGGTACTGTCGAAATCCCTAAAATACCCCCAGCACTAGAAATGGACAAACCTATTCCTTTTGATTACCAGTTATAGCAGCTACTGCTAATTTCAAAAAACAGGTCAAAAAAGTTGCGACGAATTAGCAGTACATATGTTTAATAAAGAATGTGAACTGTTAATTTAAGTACCAGTTAGTTTAAATAGCCATTAGCTGTTCATCGCTGCTTCGACCACCTAATAAACAGTTAAAAATAACAGAATAATCCATCTCTACCCAGACTTGCACCGGCAATGGCAATCAAAATGGCGCTTGCCCCATTTCTGGCAATGCGAGATAGCTGATCGAGAACGGTGTACTGCGCATGAATCCGCGCAATTTTAATTGCCAGAAGAATATAATGGCCGACTGTAATACGGATTCCGTTCTCGCATTGCGCCGGCAATGCGAGCAGTATTGGGCAGCTGATCGAGAACGGTTTAGTGCGCATGAATACGTGCAATTATAATTGCTATTGCAGGCGCAAGAGACAAAAATTGCCGACTCTAATACGGCTTTAAGATTCAAATTTGTTATTATTAGTTGGTATTATTATAACAAAAGCCGCTTGAACCATTTAATTAAGTCATTTTTGGTCTTTATTGAAGCAAAATGATATGGTGAAGTAAAATTTAACCTGAATCGAAAAATACATTTGTTCCGCATATGGTTCCAACTTTAATGGTAACACTAATAAATAAAAATGTATATATTTTTTTAAATTTTGATAATCGTAATCGTACGATTTAATAATGCACTATTGCAGGACCCTGTATATCAAAATATAATGCGACACGGCGTATACAACAAATTTATCTTACCTTTGACAGATTCTATAAATTTTTCACTCCTCAATACAAAATAAAAGGAAAACATTCCGGTATTGGTAATCTCCAGAATCATCTTTTTACTGCCCAATAATTGCACTTGCCCAAAAATCATCTCGGAAAGTGGACACATATTGAAACTAAAATTTCAAAAATTGTTAAATTATTTCTAAAGTAGGACAAAATATAAATTCCTAGATGGTACTATTTCCCTATTTAGTTTTTCCTAATCATAGTTCTCAACTAGTATATTACATAACAAGTATTGAAAATGATAGATTTCAAACGAGGAGGAATTTAGGACGAGGCACGAGTCGAGTGCGGAAATCCGCCGAGTTTAAGAAAGTCACTCTCACACACAAGTAATGTGCACAATTCTTCCTACGACCACATATACAGTTCCCAATTATTTTAACATTTTAGCTTACTTACACTAGCTATTCTCCTATTTGCTTACGCTAATTACTATGTATTGTATGTATACATTTCTATAGTTTCTGATTTGTTAGTTAGATTAATATTGTTCAGAGGTCCAGACGTTCTTTCAACTCTTCATTACGTAATTAAAATTTAAATTGTTTTTGTCAAAAAATTACACTATTTACTGTATTTTTCTCTAAATCGATTTTTTATATGTCATATACAGGGTGTTATGGAAATGACTTATTATATTTAAACCGGCAAATCCTGAGATGAAAATAAATTGAAGAAAAATAACCTTATATAGCGCTTTGAATTATTGTACGAAATATACACTTTATATGAAATCTGAAATTTTACGTTGCCGCTACTGAGGACGTTCGCAATTAATAGTTTATTGAGGCGGTGTTGTCATATATTGCAACACAGAATTATAAACGCACGTGTTCGGTTTTTGACAACAAGACGTCTTTGACCCGCGTTATCACTTCTTTTTCAAACTTTTTAGAAAAAAAAATACTACAATTTTAAGGCACGTACTCTCTTACCTTCGATCTTATGATCCGTTTTATAATTAAATCCCATAAAAAAATAAAACACAAAAAGTATGTTTTGCAACATAACCAACAATAGGTAATATCACACAAATTTGAAATCACATCACAATATTTCTTATTATGAATTATTTCACAACAGAAAAAAATCGGGTAATGCTTCAACTAACAAAACATTTAAAATTCGTATACATCAAGCACGTGGAACCCTCGACAGCGTCATTCCTCGCCCGAGTCTCAAAACATACTGAAGCAACGATAGTCGCGCGCGGCAGATATCCAAGAAAGGGCGAAACATGCGGTGTGATCTGACAATACTGTTAGTATACTCTAGTGACCCACATTGTTGTGAATCCAGATAGAACGGCGCGACAGTATGTGGGTAAAAAGGGGTTTTACCTTAGTATTTAGATATTCGATTAAAAAAAAAAAGTATGTATACTTTCTCTAGGACACCCTAGGAGTCACCCATTTAAATATAATAAGTCAATTCCATAACACCCTGTATAACAGTACAAATCTCGAACCACGAATGAATAGACCTGAAATAATACCCTACATTGACTAAGATCCTGTAGACATGCAGCGCGGCGCGCATAGGAAGTTTTATTGTCGATTGACCAATAGAAATAAGTTTATGCATCGAGCGCGTGACTATCACGCCCTGATGTTTGTTTATGTTCCTGAATTGGTAATATGGATAGAGTATAGGCGGCTCTACTAGAAACAATCCTGCTATAAATAATAACTAGTTTACCTGGGCATAAACACTGTTGCGCTCATTTTTACTTTGTAAGATTTGACCGTATGTCCAGACTGTACACTCTCCACCATATTAATGACAAATATAAAGAGATTTTCAACAGACAAGTTACAAGTAGGATGGAAAATAATCGAAATATTTTCGGCTTTTAAAGCTCCTATGGTCAAAGTTTGGGGCGTGATCCTGAAAAATTCCCTGACAAAATTGTGATGTTCTAATGGATTGTCTATGAGATGAAACCTAAAACAAAATATTATGCAATTTTCAATATAATGTATTTTTAATTTATTAAATTGTAATCTAAGAAATTTTTTAAGTTACATAACTCATTATTCTTATTACACCGCCACTATCGATGTAATGTCTTACATAACGTATCCCAACAGGAATCACATAATAGACATACAGATTTGTTCTCCGCGAACACATGACAGCGTCGCGTCATATTGTTTGAGGGCTCTCAGTTTTTTTTAAACTCCCAAAGACCACGTATTGTTTGACACATTAGTCTGAATCAGTGAAAAGAATGCGGGCAAATTGTCATCGGTATTTATTGGTAAATTACCGACTTTAAATTACCTTATAAATGAAGACTAGGGTCACACATATATAAACTCCTGGACAAAATTAACGAAACATCATAAATTTGCCATATTTTTTATGCTATTTTTTTCTGAATTTATGATCCGATTTGAATGATTTTTTTTGCATTGTAGGTTGATTCCTTGACAATGTCATAGTTTTCGCTGTTTATGATAAAAATTTAATTTTCGATTTATACTGGGTGTACTAAAAATGCTATGTTTTTTTTTCCGAAAATTCGCATCACCCTATGGAGTATATTAGCAACCGAAACATATTTCAGTTAACATTAAACGGTAGGTCCATCTTTCCCAGCATTTTCTTTTTTGATTTACTTCATTATCTCTGTTATTAAAGGCGATACACCGTTTTATAGCGTAACATGTTTTTATAGACTTTAATATTCAACACATTCATTGTTAAATGTTTTCAAGTAGACTATGAACTTTTTCTGACATTACAAGCGATGTGTCAGCAGATGTTGTGTTTTAAAGTTATAAAGGCCAAATAAAATTCGCCATACTGATAAAAAAAAAACTGTTCGGAAACTGCTTATTAAACGTTCGTTTCGTATGCCCATTTGCCCGACGAGTATTTTGATCTTGAAATCTACTTGAAAACATTTAAGAATGAATATGTTGAATATTAAAGTCTATAAAAACATGTTACGCTATAAAACGGTGTATCTCCTTTAATAACACAGATAATGAACTAAACCAAAAAAGAAAATGTTGGGGAAAGATGGACCTACCGTTTAATGTCAACTGCAATATGCTTCGGTTGCTAATGTACTCCACAGGGTGATACAAATTTTCGGAAAAAACATACCATTTTTAGTAAACCCAGTATAAATCGAAAATTAAATTTTTATCATAAACAGCGAAAACTAAGACATTGTCAAGGAACCAACCTATAATGCAAAACAAAATCATTCAAATCGGATCATAAATTGAGAAAAAAAAAATAACATGCAAAATATGGGAAATTTATGATGTTGCGTTAATTTTGTCCAGGAGTTTATTTTATAACCATATTAATGGTTTTATTGCAAAATTATTATAGATAATGAATATTTGGTATAATTAAGTTCATGATACATATTTGAAACATTACCTAAATCGTAAATCTGACACCACAGCGACAGTTCGCCGTCGAAAGTGACGAGACCGCTGCCTGTTTAGTCAACGGCTGGGATATCAATCCTTTTATTGTTTTATTGTTTTAATACCGTGTTTTGCTGTTAGTATTTGATAGGGAATGATGATTCGAAATGAATTTAGCACGGCTATGCTTGGAAGAAAATTTGATTATTTTTTTACCTAGCTTTCCCTTCCGTCCCTGTTTCAGACTCCCGTGTCTGTATAATATTTCTTAATTTAATTGTTACAACATAGGTGGCTCTACTCGTTAATTTTAGGACCACTGACTTACATCATCGACACTTCACATTTTCCTTTATTAATGATCTGAAAATGACGTTTGGAATCTATTCCTCCTTTTATTTCACCGTAGTCTATAAGGCTTCCGACTTCCAAATTGTACTCTACGGAATCGGCATGTACCGTGATGGTGTCGATATAACAGGGATCGTCGGGCTTATTTACATCGAATATCTGAAACAAGTTTCGTCGTTACTATAACGACCATAGTCATTAATCATTATGAAAGCACAAAGTAGAATTTTAATTAGTGACGAATTCATGACTTAATCAAAACTGTCAAAATATGTAGTACTACATGGAAAAACACTATAGTAAAATTATTATACTAAAATAATAGAGTATAGTGTATAGACACTTGCAGCACACTCGTCTCATCTATCACTTTGATTTCTCACACATCACTCATCTCACAAAATGACTACATACTCTTTTAAAAACTGAATTAAAGAAATTTATTTTACCCTTATCTGCAGATGTTTCTTCGGGAAGTTCAACTCTTCTTTCGGTTTAAAGTAGAATACGAGATCACTGACCGAATACAATCCAATATAGCCACTCTCTCCTGATAGGTCAAAAATTCCATTATTCCAGTCGCGTTCGACAAATTCCCAACGTAAATTAATAGGCGACGAGTTGGTCATTCTTACTACTCGCTTTGCTTTATAACTGAGAGGAACCTATAAGATAATTTTTATATGGAAACGTTCACACCGGCATTTTTAAACCAATAAGAGATTTGTTTTTTGTTTGGTTACCATGGAAACCCAAAATATTTCAGGAAATGTTCATCCTACTGGGTATAATATACCTTGACGATATCAACAAGTCAAGGCATCTTTTAACGTACTTTTGAGTATCCATTTGAATACGCAGGCCTTTTATTTGGATACCCAGTAAACAGCAAATGGATCCAGAAATTATTTAAATACTTAGTAATTTAAAAGCTACTGAACTGATACCAGTGATGACCGATACTAAAAATGCTTTAAAATGATCAGAGTCAGAAAAAATATTTAAAAAATAGGGCCGTTTAAAAGACATGGATACGCAGCAAAAATTCACTAAAGACATGGATACGCAGTAAAAAATCACTAAAAGATGCCTTGCAACAAGTGGACATATTTATGTCAAAATAATGACACATGGAATGGACTTGAATAGTCAAATAATAATTGATTTTTAGATGTGAAATTTTCTTACAGTATCAACAGCCCCATGTGCTTGAATTAACAACCGGAAATTTATTCGAGTTCACGAATATTTTAAAAATTATTCCAAGTGGAAGACGAGTTATAATCCAAGCACTAGGGAGATTTGCAAATGAAAATAAATCAGTATGAGGAGATTACACGATAAGTATGACATCAGTAGTAGCCAAGGGCGGATCCAGAAACTCGCTTTGGGGGGGTCATATATGGAAAAGTTACGAAAAGTAATACCCTGCGTGTTAGTCAAATCGGTATATATGGTATTTTTCATGTTAAATTGATGGATCCGCGCTTGGTAGTAGCATGATACAATAAACACAAGGTAAGATATCCAGCCGTTCCAATTTCGTCTGGTGCGCGCACCGACATATTTTTAAATTACTTATGGAGATTTATGTTGTTGTTGGCGTATTAAAAAGAATATCTTGTGTTTATTTTACCATGCGCGGTCGATATTGAAAAATAATCACATTATTATTGTAAAGTATGTGGTAATGTATGGGCATTACTATTTTAGTATGGCAATAATACTGATTGTGTAGGGTCCATTGACTTACCTGTGGCTATCCAAATATCACTAGCAAAAGTGGCAAATTTAAAGCCGTGCGCATGTAAACAAAGTTGTTGCATTTCGCTTGTAGGGTTGCCAGGTGTCCTGGATTTCGCAGGATGTCCTGGAATTGAGGCTCGAATATAAGCGTCCTGCGGAGACCTGTGGCAGGACGCCTAACATCCTGGATTTCATATATTCAAATTATAAATTGTTTCAACATAACGACATTTCTTTTTTTCAGAAAATATTTATAAATTTGTTTTCAAAATTATCTATTTTTTCTCTAAAAAGACCGTTTAAGTTTGATTCAGTCGTGGAAATTGTTACTAACTTGTCCATTGAAATAAACCTTGATAATTTATATGAAGAATTTTGTATAATGAAACCCACCTTTGAGAAAGCTTGCACTTTACCTGAAGGCTCTATTCACAAATGGAATAACATTTTCATAGCTAATCCCGAAATGAATAATTTTTTGGAAATAATACAATTTGTTTTTCAATATAAACTCATGGACAAAATTAACGCAACATCATAAATGCTATTTTTTTTCTGAATTTATGATCCGATTTCAATGATTTCTTTTGCATTGTATGTTGGTTCCTTGACAATGTCATAGTTTTCGCTGTTTATGATAAAAATTTTATTTTCGATTTATACTGGGTGTACTAAAAATGCTATGTTTTTTTCCGAAAATTCGCATCACCCTGTGGAGTATATTAGCAACCGAAACATATTGCAGTTGACATTAAACGGTAGGTCCATCTTTCCCCAACATTTTATTTTTTGGTTTACTTCATTATCTCAGTTATTAAAGGAGATACACCGTTTTACAGCGTAATATGTTTTTATAGACTTTAATATTCAACACATTCATTGTTAAATGTTTTCAAGTAGGTTTCAAGATTAAAATACTCGTCGGGTAACTGATATACTATATACTGTTACATACAACATATGTTACGCTGTAAAACGGTGAATCTCCTTTAATAACAAAGATAATGAAGTAAACCAAAAAAGAAAATGTTGGGGAAAGATGGACCTACCGTTTAATGTCAACTACAATATGTTTCGGTTACTAATATACTCCACAGGGTGATACAAATTTTCGAAAAAAACATAGCATTTTTAGTAAACCCAGTATAAATCGAAAATTAAATTTTTATCATAAACAGCGAAAACTAAGGCATTGCCAAGGAACCAACCTACAATACACAAAAAATCATGTAAATCTGATCATAAATTCAGAAAAAAAATAGCATCAAAGATATGGTAAATTTATGATGTTGCGTTAATTTTGTCCAGGAGTTTCTGATTCAAATGCTAACTCTGAAAGAGTTTTTTCTTTGTTTAATGCGGCCTGGAGCGACAGCCGCAATAAGCTCTTGGTTGGCCATATTAAAGCAGTGCTTCAGATTAAAACAAATTTTGGTTTAACTCGCAAAGAATTTTATAATATGGCAGTTAAAAAGAATAAGCTCTTTTAAGCAATCAAGAGTGATAAGAAATATTATTTTTCAACCAAATAATTCACTTTCTTAAAACACAAGGTATGTTAAATAACTATTACACTTATGTTAGAAAATAATTTTTTGATTATTTTTATATAAAATAAATTGTGTTTTAGTTTAGTTAAAAATTTCCTTCCTTATTTGAATATGTCCTTCCATTTTCAAACTTGTGTCCTGCGATTTCAAAAAATTTAAACCTGGCAACCCTATTCGCATGCCTAATGACAAATTATTAACACTTTTCTTGAACAACACGGGTTGCCTAAAGCTGCGTCCACGCCAAAAGCAAAACATAGGAACCGTGACACAATAAACACAAGGTAAGATAACTAGCCATTCCAAGTTCGTCTGATGTCCGTAGTGACGCAAATTTGACATCACAAAGCCACGCCTTCCTGCGCGAGCTTATGTAGATATTTTTGTCTGGAGAGCGAAGTAGCGCAACTGGAGAGTGATTTGACTACGCCTCATTTTGTGATATCATACCTTGTGTTACTGTATCAAGCATAGGAACAAACCCGAAAGTTCGGAACGTGCTTTTTATGAAGCCCTTATTGGAACGGCCGTCTTTAATACCTGCTTTCATGTTTGATAGTACCAGATTTACAACTGTCATATTATTGTTGGATACAATTTTTTGGGCTTTTCAGTGGTTGTGTGTTAAATTTAAGTATTGTTTGTGGAAAAAATAGTAATTCTTAACTTAATATGGCAACATTGTGCCAAGTCTGCCGTAAACTCGATAAAAAATAAGACTTTTGAATCACGTCGGTAGATTGGTTGTTTTTCCTAACCAAGATATATCAAAGCGATCAGCTGTGTGTGTGAACGAAAACAGAAAGTGAAGATTAAAAATTGTTTAAAGTCGATGTTCGTTTCCATATTTAGCGATTTATATTAAAGGAAATATAAAAATATTGGCAATCGTTTATGGTTTCTCAACGATATCTGTTTCAGTGCGGATACATTGTTGCTCGTTTCCGAAACACATCCATTGTGTGTGGCGAAGTGGTTGCTGAAAGACACACACAATGCACGAATGTGCACAGAACGTTTCCTGTTGTAACAACGCAATGCTGCCGTTATTAAAATCAGTTTCCTTGGTGTGGACAGAAAGTTTACGGTACCTTTGTTGTCGTTTCAGTTTCTATAAACAGGTTACGGCAAGCAACAACAAAATGTTTCTCTTTGGTGTGGACACAGCTTTAGACATAACCCGAATAAGAACTTATTGACCTTTCACTTGAGCAACACGGGTTGCATTGGAGATCATGTAATTATCCAGAGTGAAGTCATTAGTCGCCCATACACCAACATATAAGTTGGACCGATTTGATCCGTTCGGATTTGGCCTGGCAACTAGGCTCGGCACATACCAAAACTGTCGTCAATTTTGGGCAGGCGAGTCTAGTTCGCCGACCTAATCACCCGATTAGATTTGCCTGATTAAATCGTCTCGTTAATGGGACTTGATGCGCCGTCCGCTATTACCTACCGATCTACTGATGAGTTGCGACCTGCTGATTTCATCCGTGGCCGATAAGGCACGGCCCGATGAAGCTCGGCTCGCCACATACACACAAAGTTTTTTCCGCATATTTGGCTCGTGCCATATCAGATTTGTTGAGATATCCGCTGGTGTATGGCCCGCTAATGGGATATCGTGGGTAAATACACTCACAGTCAAACTAATCAATCCACGCAATATTTAGATGGATTTTGATGTCTTATTTATTATATTATTTTATAATTTTTTTTTTATATTGTAGGTTAATTATCGAAAATCTCTCATAGATTTTAAAAAAGTTAAGAATATGTCCATAATGAACAGGTTGAAACAAGAAGTGTTTTTTGACTCAAACTTTAAAACGCTCTGTAGAGTGATGGAGATGTCAATTATTATTTTGTTATTTAATTATCAAGTGACATATATTCTTAACATTTTCGTTCTTGGTTCATTTCAATACTTTCATTTTTTGAGCAGATACGATTTTTTTAAAGAAACACGCTTGTATTAATTGCCAAACATAACAAAATTTTAAACCTATAATTAGGAGATTGGAGTGAATGAAATGAAAACCAACTTAAAAGATATCATCGACCTCAGTAAAAGCCGTATCGGAGTCGGCAATTTTTTGTCTTGCGCCTGCAATCCCAATTATAATTGCACGGAATCATGCGCAGTATACCGTTCTCGATCAGCTGGCGTAATTAATCTTGCATTGCCAGAAATGGGTCATGCGCCATTTTAATTGCCATTGCCACTGCAAGTCTGAGTAGAGATGGAATATTCTGTTATTTTTAACTGTTTATTAGTTGGTCGAAGCAGGTATGAACAGCTAATGGTCATTTAAAGCCACTGGTACTTAAATTAGCAGTTCACATTCTTTATTAAGCTTATGGACGTAGCAACTTTTTTGACCTCCTATTTGGAAATAGCAGTAGCTGCTTTAACTGGTAATCAAAACGAACAGGTTTGCCCATCTCTAATTCTGGGGATATTTTAGGGATTTCGACAGTAACCACTGCTGTTCTGACCGTTGACAATGCTCCAGCTGACGAAACCGCTTTACTGCGCATGAATACGTGCCATTATAATTGCCGGCGCAAGCGAAAAATTTCCGACTCCAATACGGCCTTATTACGGATTCCATTCTCGCATTGCGCCAGCAATGCGAGCAGTATTGGGCCAGCTGATCGAGAACGGTTTAGTGCGCATGAATCCTTGCAATTATAATTGCCATTGCTGGCGCAAGAGACAAAAATTGCCGACTCTAATACGGCTTTAATAAAAATAGGAATTAAAATAAAACAATTATTCACGGTCAAAATCCATCCAATATTGCGTGGATCAATTATTGTGGCTGTGAGTGTACAAAATAATAATATATTTTTCTTGTGTAGTGATATCGAAAATACAAATGCTTAGAAATATTAGTTTTAAATATAAATGAGATATTTTATTTCGTCTTCAATTAATTATCAACGTTACCTTTTCAAAATTAACAAACTTCGGGGACATGCTAAATTCCAATTTACAAGGCGAACATGCCACAGTAAAGTCCTCGACCCTGGGGCTGTTCTTGACAGACAAAAACACTTCGCTCGTTATAGTACCAATTTCCGAAGGTTTGGTGCAAAGTTTTATTTTTTCTTCCCCTTTCGGTCGTAACACTAAATTCTTCGGTTCGGCGTAAAAGTTATTATTGCTTAGGCTGATAGTTACTTCGGCAACAGACGAAGTAGGATTTCTTAGAACAACGTCGGAGCAGTACAGTGAGGCTTTTCCTTTACTATTTTCGACTACAATTCAAAAAAAGTTTGTAAAAAGTACATTATAATAATAATAATAATAATAATAATCTTTATTTAGCACTTGGCTAGTTATTACTAAAAAATACAAGTTACAAAACAGTGTTTATATGTCAGTTACAAAAATGATAAATCCTACTCTACTCTACATATCCTTCAAATAAAGAAACAATCTTCTTTTAAAAACATTTAACCCATTTGCCTCCTTAATGCCCTCAGGGAGGTCATTAAAAAGACGAACTCCCTCGAAAAATAGCGATTTTTGTAGAGATGTGGTTTTAACTGACTCAATGTTATAATGTTGCCCAGAGCGAATGTCATAACTATGAAAATTTGATCTTTTTTTAAGAAAAGCATTAAAATATATTGGTAGCTGCTCATGTTCAATTTTATATATTAAAACCAAGTACGGGTTTGTTCAACACATTATCGACTTTTTAGCAATAACTTAACTTTTATTTTAGTATAAGTTTGCTTTTTCTAAATTTTGTATATTGTGTATTTGTATATCATACATTTTATATATACTCATGTATTTGACTTTGACGTTTTCCATACATTGTAAATTGTAATGTCTAAGGAAATAAAGTATAAAGTATAAAGTAAAGTAAAGTCTTTAAGTAAAGTAATAAAATAATGTATCATACAATTTAATTTTATTAAGATAATTTAAAAAAAAAGAATCATGGGTAAACAGCATCCTCTAGAAGACGCAGTGTGAACTGGCGACCACTACCAACGTCGGATATTTAGTAAGTTAAAGTTATCTTTAAAATAAGCCTAAGTTGATTAAATTTGGATAAATGACATGGAATATACAGTATGTAATTTTAACAATATTTTTTTATACGCTTTCCCCACTCTTACTTTCCCAAAAACCATCTTATATCCATTATTAAATGAAAACCTTAACCGTGATAATTCGAAGAAATTTGAATTTTCTGTTATGTAATAGTAGTTGCGCCCCCTAGCGGTCAGTTTGGAAACGTGAAAATATTTTCTATCAATTTTTCTCGGTCAATTTAGTCAATGAAATTTTTCTCACCAAGACATAAGGTTTATAGCTTCCATAATATCGTACTTCGCCGACCTTAGTGGGACACCCTTTATTATTATATTTTTGGATTCTACGTAAAATTCTAGACAGAATTTTTTCTACATATTTTAAGTCTAAAATAACGTTTGTAGACCTTAAAATAATTATTAATTTTTCCTATAAGGAAGCACGTATTATTTAATTTGGGTTGGATTCCTTGTTGAAAAGGACCTGCTTTAGCAGATAGTTGATAACTATAAAATGCAGGGCGTACATTTTCAAATGTAAACCCCCAAATTTTATAATTATTTTCTATTTGGCATTAAAAATAAGGGTAAGTTCGCATAAGATTGTCTATTCCGAAAATTTGTAGTTTTCGAAATATTGCAAACTTATTTTACATAATATGTACACCATATTTAGGCTAAATCAGTTTAGTAGTTTTCGAGTTGTCCAGAAAACAAATGGACGGATCAGTCCCGTGTTTAAACCACCAACCTATATCTATGGATAGCCAAACTCTAAAAGTCCACGTATCGTACCAGACTGGCACCAATACGGCGGGGTTGCCTATATGACGGCGACAACATTGTGCGCAAGACAACCGACGAGCAATCTTTAAAAATATGACCAGAAAACCGTGCGCACCAACCCATTTATTTTTTCACTCATAAAATGTAACTTTTTACTGCGCACCCCATAAGTTGTACGTATCCATAGTTATAGCCTTTGCAGCGAACCCTCAAGCTTTTTCGACAGTTGACATCAGCAATATGTCATCGATCAGCTGTTTGGGGACTTAATCAAATACCCCAGTTTTATATGAACCGCATTCAGCGTGTTGTGTTTGTATATTTTTCCAGTTTGATTTGTGCTAATAAGTTTTAGTATAGTTTATTTTGTTTTGAAAACTTTGATTAACTACATATTGAGTTGTTTGTGTATCTAGTAAACCACAGTAAGTACGAGTCACGTAACGAAAAATTTATAGGTTAATATTTTATTGATCTGTTTTTAGACGAAAATAATAATTATGGAGCATAATTATTGTCTGCTTTCTACCTCAGCTGATGCCACCGTTAGAGAAACTAAGGTGAATTTTAATATTAATATTCTAGATGTTTTATCTCTTTCCGAGTGAGTTGAGATTTATTTCAGTTAAATATCAGGTAATACTTTTGTGTGGCGACTTGAATGTAGACAGTTTGATTAGCTGCATGATATCTTTAATAGTTTTGGTAAGAATTCAAGTCAATTAATGATCATGTAGTGTATAATAATGTGTTTATCTAAGTTCATTATTTTTAGAACTTTGCAGAGAATACTAAGTATATTGTTTATTAAAGTGGAGGTTGAAATTTCACGTACTTCCTATCATTTTGTGAATATAGAGGTACCTACTAGACATGTAATTATAGATAATGACTTTATTTTATATATTTGGATAAATAAATAGCAAAATAATACAATGTGTTGTGTGTTTTATTCCCTTTAATAAATAATAAAAAATGTATTTAAAAATATAAATAGACTCCTTTCATTTTTAAAATAAACGTACGTACTATTGTAGTACGGTCCTGGAATGTCATACAAATCTAGGCAAAATAAATAACCAGAAATAAGCAAGCAAGTCATTAATGTCACGTGACACTTGACATATCTGGCGCGAGAGTTCGCTGCAACGACTATATAGGGCGGTGGTTTAAACCAATAAATGTCAAGGTAAAAATTTAGCAGCAGTACCTACTTAAAATCGATCCGAAATCAAAAATCTTCTGGTCCTTAATATAGACAAAATGATCATAGGATGCCTTATCTCTGTAATTCTCCAAAGTTTTGGGAAACATAACTTCCGGTCTAAAATCGATTCGAGGGTATTCGCATACCGCATTGCATATTACTTTATATGGAATCTTATCCTTCATATCTTCTATAAAGAAATGTTGAGTGAATTTACCACATTTTACGGGTGAAAATGCGACTTCGTATTTCATAGATTCCTCGGGCAGGAGAACAGTTCTAGTACAAAAATCTACTTCCTCTGTCGCTTCTGCAACAAAATTAATTTTATACAACACCTGCTAGTTATAATTAAAATTTTTTGAAGCGTTATCTATTAAGAGTATTTATCAGTGGACCGTGTGGTCCGATTTGGGATATCGCCGCAAAACAGCTTAAGTCATTGTTATTGAACAATGAGACAACATCGCCATTTCATGACACGACGAGCCAGCGCCAGCCGGCTGTATCGAGGGAGTAGGAGACGTTTTTCTTATTCTTCTGCCTCTGATCACCCGAAGCGTTGGCAAATCATGTTGCCAAATTGTGAAAAAAAATATTTGGATTTACCATTTAAGATTTTAAGGGTACGTCGTAAGAGTGGCGTACGTAACCCTTAACGTCCGTCCGTTTAATTTAATCTGATGATTAGCTAGATGGCAATTTAAGAATTTTTAATTTTGTCCCCATTTTTTAATTCTATCCAGAGGTGAATTCCCCACCCAGGAATTATTTATTTAGAGCCAATCTAACTATTTGAATCATTTTAAATTTTGAAAATGTATGATTGCTGGTCGACACTATCAGTTATGTCGCCAGTCTTGATAATTAATGAAAAAGTCATCGCAACTGAAGACGTTCCTACTTAAAGTATGTTCGAACGCAGTTCTTTACGATTACGATTTCGATTGTTTAGTGGCAGGGATGCCAGGCATAATGCCATTGACGACTTGACACGCACGTGTCTTGGGTGGGCCCACCACCTTTCCCCGCTAACTGGAAGCCGTCAGCAGTCCACCAGCGCAATTGAAGAAGATGAGGGCAAGAATTTTGTCTAAGAATGTAAAGAACTTGAATTTAATTTGAAGTATAGTTGATGAACGTAGGGCGAAGCCTAACTGATGTTCAAACTATACTTTCTTATGGTATTGGCACGGGCACGTCCAATTAGATATAACAACAATGCTATTGTATTTATTTACAATAATAATTTAACTTATACTAACATATTGTTTCTCTCATAGAGAATCCAACCATCCTAACATTCATCCTATCACGAACTTGCAACTTAAATTTTGGTATTTATTTATATACATTAGAAAATTATCCTAAGCTAATATTTTCACAACTAAAGGGATCTCAACTATCCTGTCATTTCCAAAATATTTAGAAAGAAAACGCGGTAGTGATTACACTTACTACTGATTCCCGACTCAGAATGTTCTTATATCACAATCAGGTAACTTTTCTGTAAAGAACTTATTTATACTCGCGTCTGAAACGAGTGTTCGAAGGTCAATTTCGGTTATTATTTAACCTCGCACCAAAATACACGAGGGATCGAAGATATTCCAGAATTATTTATACTCGCACTGAAATATGCGAGTGGTTGGGGAAATTCCAGTATTATTTAAACTCGTCGGAACCACGAGTATGCGACGATGAAAATTTTCTCAGGGAAAGACCGCGTTTGGCTATTCTCGGAATTATTTAGCGTAAAAACACTCTAAAACCTGTAGCCACCATTGCAGCACCCGTCTTGAAAAAATTGAATAGCGGGCGAGTGCGGCTTCTGTGGACACGAAAAAACCGACTGACTTCTCTTCCAACCCCTTGACAACCCCGGCCGGCGGTGGCCCTTACGCCGAGAGCGGGCACTCAAGGTTGTCGACGCTGCAAATTCTAAGAAGCCGTCGGTTTGACTTTGCATACTTGAATTATCGATCCATTTATTTGGTAAATTATTAAAAAATAATTTGACCGGGAAATCCTTAATAATTTTCTTTAATTGGAAAAAGGTAGTTTTACAACAATCACTTTAAATAGTTGCGATTTTAGATCTTTTTCTGAAAACCTCGGTGTGACATTTTTTGCATTAAAACTAAGCTATGAAATAATTGAGATTACTGATAGTGCATACTTTCAAAAATGAGTGTATAACCATATTTTTGCAATTTAAACGATTATTACCGTTTTGAAAAAATAAAATTCTTTTTCGAAAAATTCAAGATAATATATTCATGTAGCACCATATTTCGAAGCTAAATTTAAAATTTTAACAAATTCTATCCAATAGTTTCCTTGTAGTTTGTCATACCTTTTTACCTTAATGGAGGTCACTGATAAGTGCTCTTAATGCCGGCTTACATCACACTAAGGGCCAGTATTTGATTGTTACCTTAAGTTAGACCTTAGCTAAGGTAGCCTTAACATTATGGTAAACCTTAGGACCGATATTTGAATGTTACCTTAAGTTACACCTTAGCAAAGGTAGCCTTAACGATATGTGGTTAATTTGTACTTAAATTGCAGGGATTCAGGTTGAAATGCGGTGCTGCTGGACAACTTAATAAATAAAGGGACTAGGCCTCTTTAACTGTGTTCTACTTACCCACGGTGACCTTGATTCTGGAATCCGAACTTTTTCTAGATCCTCGTGAACTTTTACGACGTCTAGTCTTAACGTCAATACTACTGGATTTACTTCGAGACTGAAAAAGATTTAAAAAAATTGTTAGTAAAAAGACTATACTCTGCGTGTCTGCCAGTATAAGCTGCTCAGTTTATACAGGGTGTTTCTTAATAAGGAGGGATAAGGAGGTTATTCTTGGGTCTATTTTCAAAAAAAACCTCATATGAACAAATGTCCTAAGCGTCATAACTTTTGAGATAGCGCATGTTAAAGATTTTCAAAAAATAGATATCTTGGTTAAATTTGGTACACACATTCTATTCATCAAGAGGCATCTTATGATGTAAAACATGTTATTTATTCCGACTAGTACTCGGATCTTTTGAAGAAAAGAATCATTCCTTGCCGAGCAAATGTCGTCTCTTGACTTTTTGTCGTTTGAAGTAAGGTACGTTTCACGAAATTTGGATACGACTTAATGATTTCCTGGGTCGGTCCCATTGTGTCGACAAGAGCTTGGCAATAAACAAGTGAAGTATGAAGGGACGAACTAAGGAAAACAAGTAATGATATGATTATATTAATGTAATCAAATGAAATAACATTTTTCTTAAATATTACTAGTCATATTTATTTACATTTATAATATCATTCTATAGATAGATCAGTTTCGCTATCGCTATCCTCATCAAAGTTAATTATAATTGGATTAATTATACGATCCAGACTAATATACGAATTTTCTACAGTTATTACGTGACGGACTGAATTTTTCCAACTACCTGGGGGAATATCATTAAAGCATTTTCGTATTAATTCTACAACACTAGCACTTAAAGTCGGAGAAATATTTTCAGACCTAACCAGTGATTTTAAATGGTGCTACATATGCTATATGGGGTTAAAAATGCAAATAATAGGGTGGGAGCCGTAGCACTGTATGTCCAATTTCTTCTGCCAAAGTGTCACAAACATATACTTTTTTTATACAAAATGTCTTTAAAACTTCTAAAAGATCACTTTTTTTATAACTTTCTTCAAAATATATATCATTCGCCGCCATGTAGTTCTGAATCTCCAATTTTGTATTATTTGAGCTTGGAGCTTTATGTAATTGGCGACTGTGATAGCTCGCATTGTCCATTACTATCACGCTATTCTGAGGAATGTTTGGTTAAAGACAATTCTTGAACCATTCCTCAAAAAGTTCGGCCGTTGTATCTTCATGGTAGTCCACACAAGAGTCTTTAATGTTTTTTGCAGAAAGCCACAAAGCATTTGGAACCCAACTGTTTTCTGACCCAGCATGTAAAATGCTTATTCTTTTTCTTTTATTTGACGGAGCTTTTATTTACACTTATCGGAAGAATCAGACCAGCCTTTGTATGGTGTTTCATGCGTGTCAAACCAAGTCTCGTTGAGGTAAATTATAGGACGGTTTTCAGAACGGGATTTCCTTACAGAAGCTATATACTCATGACGCCATTTTTGTAAACGCTGGGATTCCATGAGTACTTGCCTTTTGTCAATTTTGCGGTATCTGAATCCCATTTCCGACAAAACTCTCCAAAGGCTAGTGCGGCTACAACTTATTTGGGTTTCATCATTGGTGAGCCGTTGCTTCAGAGAATCTAATGTAGGTACGCGTTGCTCTTCTTACATGGTGTAGATTTTTCGCTTTCGTCGAAACATTTGGTAAAACCGGCATCTTTACGCTTCTTTCTAGATTTAATGGGATTTGACGCGATTCTTTTCACTGTAGTCAGAGGTATCTTAGTCAAATCAGACGTTTCAGTCGCAGCAACACTAGCATAAACTCCTCTGTTGAGTAAATAAGTATATACTCTTTTTACAATTTCCCTAGCATCGGGAGATAAATGCATTTTCTTCACTGCAACACTAGAAGAACCACCATCAATGTTTTTCCATGGACGCCACATACTTTTTTTATACGTTTGGTAAAATAATATCAGTAATACAACTAAAACTCTTCCAGCAAGAAATAAAAACTAACAAATTTTACCACAAAAAGATACTTAAATATAAATTTTAAGCAACCTAACCTACCTGATGTGCCTATATTTAATTATAATTATTAGAATCCGGTCCTTTCCACATAATAATAACAAACGGTCATAAATAATGGGCATCCAGGTACTCTTACTGCAGTCATTAAGTGATATCCATTTTTCGTGGAACAATCTTTACAGTATTTATACGAATACTACTATAATGAAATTCATTCATTTGAACTCTGTTAATTAGGTATTAACAAAGATTAAAAGGGATCTAGTAGGTAAGAAGCGGATCTTGTTTTGTAAACATAAACAGTTTCGGCCGTTGTCTACTTAGTCTAGTCACGTATTTAAGTCAAAAACCCTGTATCTCAAAAGTAAAGACGTTTAGGAGACATGTTCATTTGAAGCTTTTTTCTGAAAATGGACCCAAGAATAACCTCCTAAAATATTAGCACGTTATTAAGAAACACCCTGTATATCGACTCTATATAGGGTGTTCCTTTTCATATCAATAATGTTTTCAGTAATAAATATTTTAATGTATCGCAATCGAACAAATCTGCCCAGTAAATGAAAAAAAATATAAAATAACTAATGATGGGTAAAGGAAAGTTTCCATTTTTGGAAACTTACATATTTGAAAACTTTACGGGAGGAAATAACGTCGGCTTAGGAAACTTTCCCTTCCAACTTCCCTGGAATATATTCTTACCAAACAATATGTACTATTTGGCGCTTTTAGAAAGCTCGATATAACACATTCAAATACAGTCAGTCCAAAAAGTCTCCATACATTTTTTATGTTTACATATTTTTATTTTTATACATATTTTTTTAAATTTTAATCAGCTAATTGGAACTATAAAATACAAAATTTATATTATTATTTCAGTCCTAACCAATATAAAAATTAATAGAAATTAACTGAGAAATAATTTATTAAAACGTTACCTCAAAACTACAAAATATGTACCTATGAAGAGTAACTGTATGCAATAAAAAAATCAAAAAGAAAGTTTTCGGAAATGTTCCCATCAATAAAAATAACTCACCCTTATGGCTTCATTGCTATCTTTGCGCTTAAAATTTCTTATGATAAAAGCGGGCGTTGTGGTATTTTGCCTTGCGCTGGCTTTTGAAATGACGGAAAATACCGTTTCAGATTCTTCAAATACTACTTCCATACTTTTCCGAATTTCGTCCACAACATCTTGAAGGTCGGAATATGATACCATACAATTTCGTATCATTTCACAAAAATCTATATCCCGCTGATTATAGGCATTTAATACAAGCCAACAGTGCAAACCTAAAACAATAAAGTTGCTGTAATCAGTGAAAATACAGGGTGTTATGGAAATGACGTATTATATTTAAATGAGTGACTTCTGGGGTATCCTAGAGAAGCGCTACATATATTTTTTTAAATCGAACGTTAAAAAAGTGGGGTAATTCACCCATAAATCCACAGGTCACTCCGCGGCACAATCATATTACACTGCCCAGCTGTGTAATAAACACATGTTCTGGCGCTATGTTGCCAAACTGTGGAAAAGTGAAAAACTTTAGATTCTTATAAAAATAAATATTTAGCATACTTAGAATTAAATCCAGGCCGCCGACACGAGTAAGGAATCCAGGGCACAAACACCTTCAGTTCTTTTTTCTATGCGAAGAGGTTTATGCTCATCACGTGCCCTGATTATAGTGTGGGAGTGCATAATAAGCTTATACCCACTAAACCCCATTCGGCCTCTTATTTCCAATCTCGGAACATAACGGGCATATCGTCGAGAGAATAAAATACATAGTGAAACAGAATAAATTACACTAACTAAATCGCTTAAAGAAACACACAGACACCCAAGAGTTTCAAATTAGTTTTTTTGAAGATATACACTTATTATCAGATTACACAAAAGCATTAAACACTAACGCATAATTACACTATCGTACACATAGAACAACAGCACACACAGAAGATAGGATACAAATTATTTCGCAATAGAAAGTCAGAAATAATAAAAACGCTAATTTCTAACGGGCCTAAAACAATTTTTAATCCTTTAATGAAGATTGATGAAATAATTATGTTGACAACAACAGGACCTCCCCTTCAGTCTTAACATAGACGAGTCCAACCAAGGGTCGAGTGCTTCGTACATATTCGGAAAAATAGCGCGGTTGCCATTTCCGAGACAATAATTATACAGGAAAGTAATATTACAGAATAATAGATCGTCTTATAGAACATCGAAAGTGGCAACGCTGTATTTTTAGATATTTCCAAATAACGCAATATCGGTCGACCGAATAAACCCGAAACAGACTGAAACGTGTAGTTACTAGAAATTTTTAGATGTTAAATACCAATGTATGGAAAAATTATATTATTTCCCAGACCACCGGATGAAACTTTATACAATAAGGGCGTATTTTTGTCTACACAGTAGCACTTTAAAATGCTAATACAGATTGAATGATACTTAGATGTGTTCATGAGATGCATACAAATTTACGCGAAAACTAATGTGAATTTGTGCTTTTGTTTTGTGTTTTGTGAGGTTATTGTGACGGTTTTTGTTTGGATTACCTACTTGGTGTTCTTTTATAAATTAAGTTGGTTTTAAATAAGGCCAAAAGGTAAATAAAATTGCATTTTTTTTCTACAGGGTAAAGTGACATTTAAGTTATTCAGTTCCGACGGGTGTCTTTCGAATTGAACAAATGAGAACATACCTGACCATTTATAAACGCCGCGGCGGTTTCTTCAAGTCAGTTCAAGTTTATAAATCAGAGATTGTTTCCCAGCGAACTGAACTGAACGTAAAAGTTTATAATAATGCACCCTGAAATGCTCAAAATTCACTGACGTTTTCCGTCATATGTTGTTTTGTTTATCTTTCTCCCAGTGTCACCACTTGCTTAATTTTGGTTTGACGCCAGGTCATGTATAGGGCATATTAAATTAAAGCGCCATTTAGGTTATTTTTCTTCAATTTGGTTTCATCTCAGGAATTGCCGGTTTAAATATAATACGTCATTTCCAGAAGGATAATTAGACTTTTATGGCAGTCAAAAGATCAACGGTATAATGTAAACTTTCCTATACAAACGTGAATCATTCTTGCAACTTACCAGCTTCGGGTAATAAGGAAGCTACTCCATCCTCTAGGTTTATAGATTGCCTCTTGTTAGAACTTTTAATTGTCCGACTGGATTCCTTGGTTACCGGTTCCCTTTTACTTGGAGCGGACTTGTCACTAAAGGGCTAAAAAGGAAATAAAATTTAAAATGACTATATCAAAATGTGACCGAAAGGGCCGGAATATCGCCGTTATTAAAGGACACGCACGACCAGTTATCAACACGTTTACGTATTCATATCGATCTGCGACTGCGCACATTGGATAGGGATACGTATTAGTGATACATCGCATATCGTTACGGGATCCTGCCTTCACGGATCATCTCGGCGCAACACGAATCCCATTTGTTAAAATATGGATGGAATAAATTAATAAAATATATGACAAGAAAATGTTTATAAAAGCTCCATCTGCCCCCCAAAACCTATTTTAAGATAGGGAACTTGGCTAAATGCTGCCATGTACTATGCCGATAAATTTATAAGTTCGATATAATTTGAATGCACAGGAAGAAAATTAATTCAAGAATATCAGTTTTAGAAAAATACCCGAACTTAGTTAAAGTTATTTTAAATTTAAAGTCCGAGTATTCAATTTTTAGAAAAACAGCAGCTACCGTTAGAAATCCGTGAATGTTTTTAAAAATTCTGAAGTTGTAACAAATAGTATTTCAGGATTTATTATTCAAACAATGATAGAAAAATTGGTTCAGACTATCTCAAAGATAAAGGGTTCCGAACTTTGAAAAAAATATCTACTACTTTGAGTGATGGGCAAGATTCCGATTTTGAGATAGAGCCAGCAATTAAACCGAAATCTAAATATGCTTCAATAATTAGTGTAGATGTAGAGCGTAGTTTTTCTACCTACTACATTCATGACATATAATTTTACCACAGATATTGTGAGAAACATTTAGTTATAGTATAATTATTATATATTATATTATTTTAAGCATTAATAAAAATAGCAGCATATAAATAAGAAATAAAAATATGTATTATTAAATTATTATCATTACAACTTATTTTAATTTTTTTCTCATTGGGTTAAGAGCGGCGTTTAATTACAGGTTGCCAAGCAGGCACTATTTTATGCGAACGTTTAGCCAAATATACTTAGTTTTTCTCTAAGCTAAAACTGTATTCGCAAAGTTAAAGTATTGGAAAAAGCTTTGAAAAAATTGCTTTAAAAAATATAATGGTATAAGAATAATAATAACAATTTCAAATATGAACAATTTTCAAATATTTGTCACAGATCTTCCTGAAACTTATTGATCGACATGTCAGACAATCTAAATATCAATAAATTAACTAAAAAACTTTATTACTAACGGCTAAAACTTTTTAAATTAAATTGATGCAACGTAGATGGCTGTGATTGCCAATTTGGGATCTTCATCTTAAAATTTAATCTTTACTTATTTGCTTATTTCATGCTTTTTCGATAAATTTTGTACTTTTTACTTTTCACTTTTTGTTTAATATTTTTATACTTTTTCAATCAATTTTTTTGAGCATTTTTATCCTTGGTTGCATGTAAATTTTCAGTATGAAAATGCCGATTATCGAAACGTTGTGGATGATAGTACTCCCTAACGGAGTCAGTTAATAATGAAAAATATACCTTTCTAAGGACTCCATTTTTTCGGTCCCAATGTTCCGCTATATGCATAATTTCACGTTGTAGGGCCTCATACTTCTCAAGTTCCAGTTTTACATTCTTATTCAGGGATTGAACGACTTCTAAAGGTTGTTAATTTTGATATAATGTAAAAAATACTACAGCGCGTGTGAAAATATTGACAAATTAAGATTCTATACTTTTTGTGAATCAGGATCAACAAACTACATAAAAATTCGTGCATTACTGATAAACTTTCTAGTTTAAACAAATGAATATGCATCGTATATGAAAATATTGGCAACATATGGAAAACTGTTTTATTTGTGATTTTAGGAGCTTACCTTAAAAACTCCTAATCTGCGAAAACATCACAAATAGAACGTACGGGGTGTCCCATTTCCGACACTTTTATAGCGTATGTCTGTAATTGTTAGTGCTATCAAAAAAGTAATGTAGGTGTCACGTACTCTTTTTGGGCCAAATTTAATATGATAAAATCAAAATTTGAAAATGTTCGCTCGTTTAAGAGATACGGGTGAAAATAAAAAAAAATGATAATTTCAAAATTACGCTATATTTTCTTAGTTAAAAAAAGATACAGAAAAATGTTTTATAAAGAAGTTTTTATATTGATTGTTGAATAATCTGCCGTTTTCAGAATAAGTATAATAGTATATATAAAATATAAATAAAAGTATATAAGTAGTCAGGTAAAAAAGTTATCGGACCTAACATCATTTTTTTAAATGGAACACCCTGTATATTTTAATCTAAAAAGATAGCATTTTAAACTCTCTTTTCAAATTTATAACACACCATGGATGATAGATATCATCAAATTTTCAAAGACAAATACTTTGATTATTTGGAAAAATGATAAAAAGTATGTTTTTCTTAAATGAAACACCATGTATATGTGGTTCTAAAAGCTCTTGAAATTGTTTATCGTTCTATGTGTAATGTTTCTATACCGATCTCGAACAATTTTGATTTATAATTTAGCAAAATTAATTATTACAGATAACAATTACAGATCATTTCGTAAAAGCTTAAGGTTACTTAACCAAATCAAAGTTGTAGCGCATATAAGGCGATATACAAATAATTTATTTTTTCTTAGAAAATTATAAATAAAAAATAAGCAAAAAACATAATTTTGTAATAAGAAATTTTGCTAAATAAATGCTCATAAGTCAAAAACTGTTCGATATAGGTTTAGCAACATCAGACATCGAAAGATAGACAGGTTGAACAGCTTTTAGGACCACAGATAAAATGGGTGCTTTATTTAAAAAACATACTTTTTATCATTTTTCCAAACAATCAGAACATTTATATTTTGAAACATTCTGTACTATACAGGGTGATATGGAAATGACTTATTATATTTAAACCGGCAAATCCTGAGATGAAAATAAGTTGAAGAAAAATAACCTTAGTAGCAAAATATACACTTTATATGAAATCTCAAAATTGACGTGGCCGCTCCTGAGGACCCTCGCAATCAATAGTTTATTGAGGCAGTCTTGAGGTTCAAAAGAGGTTAGTGCATTATAGGCGGTGTTGTCATATTGCAACACAGAATTCTAAACGCACGTGTTCAGTTTTTGACAAAAAGACGCGCAATCACTTCTTTTTCAAACTTCAGAAAAAAAAACTAAATTTTAAGGTACATACTCTCTTACCTTCGATCTTATTTTAAAATAATCCGTTTTATAATTAATTCCATAAAAAAATAAAACACAAAAAGTATGTTTTTCAACAGAACCAACAGTCGATAATATCACACAAATTTGAAATCACATCACAACATTTATTATTATGAATTATTTCACAACAGAAAAAAGTCGGGTAATGCTACAACTATCAAAACGTTTAAAATTCGTACACGTCAAGCACGTGGAACCCTCGACAGCGTCATTCCACCCCCGAGTCTCGAAACATACTGAAGCAACGATAGTGGCTTGCGGGCGGTATCCAAACAAGGGCGAGACACGCAGTGCGATCTGACATCACTGTTAGTATACTCTAGTGACCCACATTGTTGTTAAGTAAATCCTGATGGAACGACGCGCCGGTATGTGGGTAAAAAGAGTTTTTACCTTACTATTTAGATATTCGATTAGAGAAAAGAAAGAGTATGTAGACTATCTCTAGGACATTCAAGGAGTAATCCATTTAAATATAATAAGTCATTTCCATAGCACCCTGTTCTTTTGGAACAGAGCGAAACGGCTCTGGGTATTACCCGACTCCAAACCAAATTTCAGTGCGCTAATTTGTCAGCGTTCAAAAATATCGGCCCCGTTTGAAGAACATATTTTAAAAAAGGAAGTTAAATTCATTATTAGCTGGAGAATTAATAAGTCTATAGGGATTATAAAAAAATAATACACATGTTGTTCCATTTAAATGGTCACAGTTACTTTCTAGTAGATGCGACAGTACTACACGGCTGAACATATTTTAAAAAGAGAGACCATGTGCACTTATAGTGATAGGCCGATTAGTTCTTAATAATCGTCTAATAGGCCATTCACCATCAATTACCCTGTATTCAGCTGGCATTTGTTTGAATTAAGATCAAATTTTAAAAAAACTTACTTTTTGAATATTCAACTGACTTTGCACTCTTCTTGTTCAGACTTGCTTTCGATTTCTTGTCAGATTTGCCTTTGGATATTTCGACCTCCTGGTTTTTTTGTAATTTTTTTTCAAACTGACTACTATCGGGATGGAGAGCTTTCAATTTCTTGGTCTCGTGTGTTATATAATCGTCTACCTATTTTTAAAATATACTTTAAAATACACATGGGATTTCCCATGTAATTTGCGAGGTGGTCAAATATTCGCTCCCGTATTCATTTTAAAGAAAACTTTTATTAAGACTTTTTAAAGAGAATAATGAAAATAAAAAGTCCACTAAATTTGAACTTTTTCCACGTACCGTTTTTAAGATATTAAGAAAACTCTGTTTACAAACTAGCTTAAATCTGGAGTACGATTCTGTTTAATTTTAATTCAGGTTAAAATGGAAATACCAGTAATAACCTTTATAATCAGGGTTACACTCGTCAACATTCATCAAATCATCATCATCATCAGCGTATACGACTTGTTCTCAGTAGATTTTCCTAACCGACCCATTCCAGGCAGGTCAACAATAAGAGAAATAATATATTTATGCATACGTGCATACTATTTTTTGTTAAACATTATAGTTAGAGAGACGGTGACAATTGGGTGTCCGTGAAGTGGAATATCAGTAATTTGGTTTTTCGTGGAGTTTAGGTCCCCCTCTACAACTTTTATATCTGATGAAATGCCGTAGAGCATTGCTGAGAGGCGCTGTACCGCTTTAGATAGGAAATTCTCAATAAATTCAAATCTGCGTGACCTCAAAGTCACGGGAAACACATTTTCTGACAAGTCAACCCTTGCATATACTTTTCCGAGTGTAAAAAAAAAAAGAAAAAAAGCAAATTTGAAGTTGAACTGTCTAGAATGGAAAATTATATGTTAAAGATTATGTGAAAAAAAAATTTGTCGTTCCAGGTCTCGCCATTTCATTATTGGAATTTTTTAAATTCGGAAAACGATCGTGACATGTCAAAACTCACACATGTCACACTACATTCCTTGACACCCAAATATTGTGGAAAAAAAATTTCAGAAGCATCGCACCTAGCTTGGCGGAATTCTGACAATATTACGCAAAGATACCGGAAGGCAGGTATTGTTCAGTTGTATGACGGGAAAATGATAACTGGTGATTAAGACAAGCAAGACACGACTCACCAAAGTTTTTCGTCCCCTTAATCGATGGAATGGGTTTCAAACCCGCTTCTCCATACCGTGTAAAATTTAAGAAAATATTACAATTCTGAGGTTGTCACGGGAAGCAATTGGCGGACTTTTCGATAAAATACCGCACTTTCGCAACATTCCTTTTATCAGAAAATTGTTTACTAGTCCTCTCCATGTGAATACAAATCGATTAAGCCCATTTGGACCCATGTCACTTGAGACTTTCTAATTTTTCCATTGATTTTTTTTTGACACGCTTGGAAAAGTATATGCAAGGGTTGACTTGTCAGAAAATGTGTTTCCCGTGACTTTGGGGTCACGCAGATGCTGTAAATTCATTTTCAGACATGGCTCGATATAATTTTGAATTTATTGAGAATTTCCTATCTAAAGCGGTACAGCGCCTCTCAGCAACGCTCTACGGCATTTCATCAAATATAAAAGTTGTAGAGGGGGACCTAAACTCCACGAAAACCCAAATTACTGATACTCCACTTCACGAACGCCCCTATTGTCACCGTCTCTCTAACTATTATTAGGGCGCCTGATCGCACGCACGCCGTTGGTAAATCTATTCACACATTGTTATTGCTAAAATGCTATTTTAGGTCTTTCATAACCCATATTTCACTAAAACTACTAAAGTTTCGGAAATATCTTGAAATCGCCGAGAAATTTTAACACCATGTATCTTTATCTAATTCGAACACCATATTATATCCAACAAACGAACGGAGGGCGTCACAACAATATTACATAACCTATAAAAGCTATAATGTTTGTGCAGAGTTGCATTAAGGGTCGATCGGAACTTTATTAAATTTTTGAAAATGTATAAACTGCATAATTGTTGATTATATAACATTTACATGCATTTTTAGAAAACTAGGAACATAAACGACATGCAAGTATGTAAAAATTAATGAAAATTTGAGTCACGAATAAGAAAAACTACTTTTACGTCTGTAGCATTCAACCCTGTCTAACAGCCGCTAATGTACTGCAGAGAAGAGCCAGGTTTGAACGCTACCAACGTAACAATCGTTTTTTTATTCGTGACTTAAGTTTTTATTAATTTTTTCATACTTGCATGTAATTTATATTCCTAGTGTTATAAGAATGCATAAAAGTTATATAATCAACAATTTTGCAGTTCCTACATTTTCAAAAATTGAAAAAAGTTCCGGTCCACCCTTAATGCAACTCTGCACAAACATTCTGACTTTGATGGATCACGTGATATTTGTTTTGACCTCCTCCGTTCTTTCGTTGGATTTAGGCCTTCTGCACACGGAGCGTCTCGTCATAGACGCATATAGTCGTTGCAGCGAACCCTCGCGCCAAATATGTCAAGTGTCACGTGACATTAATGACTTGCCTGCTTATTTCTGGTTATTTATTTTGCCTAGGTTTGTATGACATTCCAGGACCTTCCAGGACCTTCCAGGACCGTACTACAATAGTACGTACGTTTATTTTAAAAATGTTTTAAACGAGTCTATTTATATTTTTTAATTCATTTTTTATTATTTATTATTAGGAATAAAACACACATACACATTGTATTTTTTTGTGTTATTTATTTACTCAAATATATAAAATAAAGTAATTATCTATAATTACATGTCTAGTAGGTTCCTCTATATTCACAAAAAGATAGGAAGTACGTATCTACATGGATGTCCATCTTTACCTACTGTAAACTTTATACAATGTGTCTACACATGGACTTAACTATACCTGTAATAAATTGTATTTTTCGAAAAAGTCATCCTTGATCATTTCTTTTCCCTGTTATATAAATACAAATCACTTCGAAATCACATAGACGCATACTAGATGCGACATACGGAAGGTGTACGCTTTTGTGCTGCACCTTTGGGTTTCAATAGCGAACTGTATACGAGGCGTCAGCGGCGCGGATTCGTCAAAGCAGACAAGCTGTAATACGCCGGGCGTACAGTGATGCTGGTCGCTTTCAGTACGCTTAGCGGAGAAGAACACGTGTTCTTTGTCGAATGACCGATGAAACTGTTAAATTTGTGCAATTTATTGAAAAGTATGATTGTTTTATATAATAATACCCTTCAGGAGTACTCCAGAATAGACGTAACGGAAAAAGCTCGGGCAGCAATAGCGAGAGAGATGCAATTGTCAGGTCATTAATAATAGGCAATGAAAAAAAAATCTACACAGTATTTGGTTTTCATTTTATATTCAATAATTCCATTGACACGGTAAAGCAACATTTAGTTGTAAAAAGTAATTTGCCAGGTAGTTTCGTAGATTTTGAGGCGAAGAAGTTTCATTTATATACAACAAAATTAGGTCCTCTTCATCACTTGACATGTTCACAGTGTAAACACAGTGGTCGCACTACTAATAAAATAAAAGAAAACCTATTCATTTGCGGATTTTCAAAGGCGAGACAGATCGACGAATCTTATACGCGTCTATGACGATACGCTCCGTGGGTAGAAGGCAAATCGTCGCTTCATGACGAATCTTATATAGTCTTTGCAGTGAACCCTCAAGCTTTTTCGACAATTGACATCAGCAATCTGTTTTTATGCGAAAATAATAATTATGGAGCATAATTATTGTCTGCCTTCTACCTCAGCTGATCCCACCGTTAGAGAAACTAAGGTGAATTTTAATATTAATAAAAAAATTTCTAGATGTTTTATTTCTTTCCGAGTGAGTTACTTTTGTGTGGCGACAGTTTGGTTAGCTGGGAAAGTAGGAAATATCTTCATGATATTTTTAATAGTTTTGGTCAGAATTCAAGTGCAATTATTGATCATGTAGTGTGTAATAATATATTTATCTAAGTTCACTATTTTTAGAACTTTGCAGAGAACACTAAACATATTGTCGGAAGCTTTTGATTTATATACAGGGTCCGCAAACGAAGCGTGGACGGAAGATTAAATCGTTATCGAAGAACTTATCACCAATATTGAAACAGCTTGAGATATTGGATTAAAAGCGGCATGTTTTAAAAATATTTTACATTATACAGGGTGGCCCAAAAAAGTGTGACAGCATAAAGTTATATTTTTTTAAATGGGACACCCAGTATTTTATTGCATATTTAGGTTCGTATTACTATCGTTTATAAGTGCCTCAAATTTTATTTAATTTGGTTCTGTAGTTTCGGAGAAATAAATTAAAAACTAAAAAAAAAAGTTTTGCAGTCCTGAATCAAAAAATCAAAAAAAAACAATCCAGAACCATTTTTCTAACCTCGGCATTGAGTGAAATTTATGACAAGAGGTCTAGAGATACTATGAATGTAATTGCGTTTATTTATTTTATACAGAGTGTTCATAATAAGCTTTCAAAAACCCAACATTTTAAAATAATTTTTGTCAAGTTTTTCAAATGGAACACCCTGTATATTATTTGGCTATTTGACGTAGAATTCATAGACAATTTTTTTTTGTAATACAAGCATATAAGTTATATCCAGCCGTTTTCGAAATAATTGTAAATATTATAAATTATGTTGTTTAAATAGAGATTTTATTGGGAAATTTTGTTATAGGCGACTAGACTAATAATTGTAAACTAAAGTTAATGTTCAAAATAGCTTCCTTTTAGTTAATTTAATGATTTTCCTCTACGGCTAACAGAACTCTGAATTCATTTTCTTCATTAATAACGGGTTTATTGATTATCATCCTTTTTGTGTACGCAGTGCTTCCTGTTACTACAAATCTTTGCAACAACTTCTCGAAAGTTTTTGGTCTCGGCTTTCTCTCAATATCTGGATATCTTTCAGCATACACTCGGCTCGCGAGGAGGCAATTTCGTGCACATTCACCCAGTATAAAAATCATATTTACCATTTCTAAAATTCGAGATTTTGTGTAAGTTAGTACTTAATTTCGACGACTGAACAAATGTAAATAATTTCATTTAACTGTCATAGTGACAACCTAAACAAAAAGAAATCATGGCAACTCGATTAAGAATAAAAAATAAAATTAAATAATAAAAGTAGCAAAAATGTATGCTTTTAAAATTTATATCGAAATAACTAAAATACGGTAAACTCTAAGAATAAAAGGAAGCTATTTTGAACTTTTACTTTAGTTTACAATTATTAGTCTAGTCGCCTATAACAAAATTTGCCAATAAAAACTCTATTTAAACAACATAATTTATAATATTTACAATTATTTCGAAAACGGCTGGATATAACTTATATGCTTGTATTACAAAAAAAAATTGTCTATGAATTCTACGTCGAATAGCCAAATAATATACAGGGTGTTCCATTTGAAAAACTTGACAAAAATTATTTTAAAATGTTGGGTTTTTGAAAGCTTATTATGAACACCCTGTATAAAATAAATAAACGCAATTACATTCATAGTATCTCTAGACCTCTTGTCATAAATTTCACTCAATGCCGAGGTTAGAAAAATGGTTCTGGATTGTTTTTTTTGATTTTTTTATTCAGGACTGCAAAACTTTTTTTTTTAGTTTTTATTTTATTTCTCCGAAACTACAGAACCAAATTAAATAAAATTTGAGGCACTTATAAACGATAGTAATACGAACCTAAATATGCAATAAAATACTGGGTGTCCCATTTAAAAAAATATAACTTTATGCTGTCACACTTTTTTGGGCCACCCTGTATAATGTAAAATATTTTTAAAACATGCCGCTTTTAATCCAATATCTCAAGCTGTTTCAATATTGGTGATAAGTTCTTCGATAACGATTTAATCTTCCGTCCACGCTTCGTTTGCGGACCCTGTATAGAGCTGATGATAATCGCCGAGCTCTAATGGAAAAGCTCAGAAGAGACGCAGATTTCTTGAATTATATATGGCCAATGAGCAACTTGGTGCCGAAAAAAATTGTCCCAATTTAACCGACTCGTCCTCTTTACTCTTACCTTTCCCGAAATCCCAATGGGGAAGGCCAAAATCCCCATTTCATTAGTTTTTTTGCATATATGACTTACGTAACCTACGTATTTGCAGTATACGTAGCCTACGTATACAGAAGAAGGGTGCATATAGAATTTGCCTGTTTTGATACTATACACTTATAAGTTACTATTGAACATTAAAGTTAAAACAGAGGTAACAAGAGTGAATAACCTTTAAGCAAACCGTATATTTAGTTTTTTAATACAATAACTTTTCCTTAGAAAAGGTCCATAGCTATTTTCAGAAATGTTTTTTTTTGTGCATCCGGTACAAAAACATGGTAATTTTTCCAAGTGATTTGTATTGATATAACAGGGAAAGGAAATGATAAAGGATGATTTTCTCGAAAAATTGAAGGTACAATTAATTACAGGTATAGTTAAGCCCATGTGTAGATACATTGTATAAAGTTTACAGTACCGTAAAACGGGGATATATGGAATCCACGGGGTTATATGGAATATTGTGCATATCATTCAAATTTCGCGCCCTGCGAGCATATGTTTGACATTTAGTAACTTGTCGTTCTGGTGCACTGTTGCTAACATCTCAGCCGACCAACAGGTTATCATTGTTGTGACTAAATATTTCAGTTAAGCTATTAAGAGAGTTATTAATATTTGGTAGAAAATAAAAAAAATTTTCGATGTCCTGAGAGTCTCATCTGCACCTCAGAAACTATTGAAGTTACGAAATTCTCCAAGATAAATTAATTGTAGTATATAACCTCAACTATTAGGCGGGATCCTTTTCATTGTCAAATTTTTATTCTACGACCTTGATACATGCATATTTATAAAAATCGTCATTTGTAGGGGTTATATGGAACGATGCCTCGCAAGCACAATTTAAACTCTCTGAGCCGGTAATATTCCGAGGAATTCACACGTTTAACGACAACGTCTTTTAAGTGCCATTTATGCCTTTTTTAATTTTTAAATTTATTTGAACAGATTTTTCGTTTTTTTTTTTAATTTAAACAATTTGTTGCTTTGTTTTTAAGTTCATATTATTTTATTTTATAAAATCCTACTTTTTGTCTGTGTTTATATATTTTTTATGATTAAACTTTTTATTTTTTATGCATTATTTATTAACCCTCTTTTTGAATGCCTCCTGGGGCCTACAGATGCAGAAAAAAATGGCGCTGCGTGTTTTTTCGGTGTCCGCATGTTTCATAAACCCCCATATGCAAGCAAATATCGAAAATTGTCATTCATAACGGAGATAAAGAGGTAATTCCATATATCCCCGACTACGGGGTTATATGGAACGACAAAAAACCAAAAAAAAAAACATGATGGCGGCTCAAAAAACAATTTTACATATCGGAACTCGTTAGCCTAAACATGAAGCTACTGATAATAAAAAAGTGTAGTGCTAATATATTTCATTTAAAGAAGATATCAAAGAAAATGCGTAAAATTCGTTCCATATATCCCCGTTTTACGGTAGGTAAAGATGGACATCCATGTAGATACGTACTTCCTATCTTTTTGTGAATATAGAGGAACCTACTAGACATGTAATTATAGATAATGACTTTATTTTATATATTTGAGTAAATAAATAACAAAAAAATACAATGTATATGTGTGTTTTATTCCTTATAATAAATAATAAAAAATGCATTTAAAAATATAAATAGACTCGTTTCATTTTTAAAATAAACGTCCGTACTATTGTAGTACGGTCCTGGAACCTAGGCAAAATAAATAACCAGAAATAAGCAGGCAAGTCATTAATGTCACGTGACACTTGACATATCAGGCGCGAGGGTTCGCTGCAACGACTATATGCCTCCATGACGAGACTCACCGTGTGCAGAAGGCCTTAGTATAACACAAAAAATTTAAACAATTTCGATTAAAAATGCCACCCACCGTATGAGATAATATTACCAATTGGATATGTTGCAGGGATCCTGCAGCTTTTAGTAGTGTGTATAGACACAAATTTTCCTTGGTAATGATGGTACTTTCTAAGCTTTCTATAATTAGATACGGAAACTGTTTTAGCTTGGGTCGCAGCAAGTCTACGATCTGATCGGGATGAATGTTCAGAAAACAGTCCGTAGGTTTGGTTTTGTTCTGACTCTTCTCCGATGATGCTTTGCTGCTTGGCTCTTTGCCAGAAGGCTTCTTGCCACTTTTCTTAGTTTTTATTGTTAAAATTCCTGTTATTTGGTCTAATATTTTGTCGAATTCACTATCTATAATGAAACAAAATTTTAATTATCCTAGTGGAAGGTACAATTTGTCTACAGTCGCATGAAACGCGGAGAAGAACTTTTGTATTTGTTTATTATACCGGCGTTGGCGATTTTCATCATCATTTGCGTGATGGATCAGACAATAATGAAAAATAAACATTTGAAGAGTCGACTCAAATAAATCGTGGCAAATACAGCGTGTATCAGCAATGGAATAAAGTCTATAATAAATAAATGGGGGCATGTGCGAAAAAACGCTCGGGCACGTCGATTCGTATTTCTAGTTGCGCATTTTTTTCAATAAAAACTTTTCATATAGGGAGTGTCATGTAACAGTGGCCAATACCATCTTTCTTATTAAATGCAGCACCCTGTATATTATTCAATTTTTGTATCCCTCAGAAAATTTTAGACATATTTAATGTACAATATCCTATACCTATCTTCAACTGTTTCGGAAATATTAAGTGTTTTCAGATTTATTGCATTTCAGGGTTCCTTTTTACTGATATGAAATTAAAAAACAGTATAAATAGTTTTATTTACTTATGTTTAAAACGCGTGACCTTAGCAAATCGTTGTCTTTCTGCATGACAGTAGTTGTCAGTGTTATAGTCGTTTGAATTTCGTTAACTGCTTATCAGAAAAATGGTATATTTAACAGAAATGCACAAAATAACAATTCTACAGATGATTGGTTATGGAGATAAAACACGGCACAATTGCTCGCTTATTTCATGAAAAAATTCCTAATTTGCCCCTATAACTTAAGGGAGAATTGTACAATAGAAAAGCAGTTTCGTCAGCAGATAAAAAATTAGCTGCCAATGCAATCAGTGATGATACAAAATTAGATATTATGCTCGAGTTTGAGGAAAACACACGTACTTCTAGTCGAGAAGCAGCTCCAAAATTCGATGTTAGCCATTCATCGATTATTCGAACATTACAAGAAAATAAAATGTATCCCTATAAAGTGACCTACTCATGAGCTCATGGAAGACGATTTTGATAGGAGAATGTATTTTTGTGAACAAATAATGGCAATGTTAGATAACAATGTGATCCAATTAGAATATGTTTTGTTTTCTGATGAGTGCACCTTTATGCTGCACTGTCATACTAATCGTCAGAATTGTCGCTATTGGTATTGAGGAAATCTTCACTGGATTAGAGAAGAACATACGAAATATCCTGAAAAGGTTAATGTTTGGGCAGGAATTGTTGGAGATCATATCATAGGTCCCTTTTTCATTAATGGCAATTTAAATGCACACGAAAACACAGAACTGAAAGTCGCCCGCGTTATTCCAATACCAACTTAAGAGCCTTAAAACGGATTATCAAGGAAAATCGGCGTGCTAATTATAACGAATTGAAAATATTATGGAATCACGCAACCACAAAAAAGTTTCAAGAACAACTTGTTACAGATCAGCCCAAAAACTGGGATTTAAAACTTACTAGTTAAATTATTTTTTATTATTCGTTTTTAACTCAATAATTGTAGGCAAAAGAAAAGTCCTTACTGAAAAAGATTCAGAAGAAAAACAGACTAGCGTGGGCCAAAGAACACAAATTATGGTCTCAGAACCAATGGAACTCCATTATTTGGAGTGATGAAGCCAGATTTGAGGTATGCGTTGGTGATAGTAGGAGTCGTGTCATAAGAACTAAAGAAGAAGCATTTCAGAATGACTGTCTTACAAAAAAAAGTTAAGTTTTCGGCTTCTGTTATGATTTGGGGATCCATGTCAGCAAGTGGAGTAGGAAACTTACACTTTGTGGAAGGTATTATGAATGCTGATAAGTACATTAATGTGCTTCAAAATAACTTAACACCCCAAATTGAACAAATGCGTTTACAATATTGAATGTATCTTCCAACAAGATGGTTCCAAATGGCCAAAAAAGCAAAAGATTGGCTGTTAGAAAACAATATGCCAGTTTTAAAATGGACGTCGAGTCCAGATATATCGCCGATTGAACCTTTTGGCATATCATGAAGAAAAAGCTCCAATCGAATCCCGCAAGAACCGGTCCAGAAACCCGTCTCCAAGAAATTTAGAATAGTTTTACATCAGATGACTGCCAAACATTAATTGACACTATGCCCAGACCTGTCGAAGCAGTAATCGGTCGAAAAGGCGATGTAACGCAGTTGTGATTTGCTGCTATTTCGTTTCTTTGATTTTTATTAATCGACAGTTTTTTTGGATTTATAAGATATTTTTCTCTGTTACAAAAAAATGTAGCATTTTAGGCTAATATTAAATAAAAATATCTTATGTTCTAGAAATACATTTTAGTTTTTAATAAGTTTTCGCTAAAATGACAAATTTTATAAAAAAACGTAGTTTTGATAGTAGGGCCAACTTCACCGAGATAGGGCTCGTATATCGTATGTAAAGAAAAGGGGACTAATAATACCGTCAGAAGGATATTTTGAGAACAAAAAACTATAATTTTGAATTTTCAAGAAAAATCCAACTGCGGAATCAACAACACAGTGTATTTATTTCCCACTTAATAAAATATTGTTTGACATCCAAGTGCCTATGGTGAGACGATTTCTACCATGATTTTTATACATTTTTCTCCCTTCGCTCTTCATACGGAAACGTTAAAATACCTCTTGGTAAATAATACAATAAACACATCGCCTAATGGTCGTAGAAAACCGAAATTATTTACCTTCTTTTTTCACATTATATTCAGCATCGGGAGCCCAAATACTCACTGCTGCAAAGTTGTCACGAATTCTTTCAACAATGTCTTGTGCACAAGGATGAGTGGATTCCACCAGTGACTCAATTATTAATCGGTCAATGCTGTACACTGGAAATGACAAGGCTATTCCAACTTGGTTTGCTGCTCTGTAGAAATCTAAAATTAAAAATAATTCATACTAAGCGATAGAATAGACGCACTAAGGCAAATCTGGACACTTTTTTTTACGATCAAACACAAGCACTATAGGAAAAATCCTTTTTAAGGCACTCTGGGAGTGGTGCGTGTGCGAATAAAGCGATTCACGCTGGTCTTGAATCCTAGGAGGTTATATTGGTTGGGAAAAATGACTTCGGGAAGGTCGTTTTCCATAAGGATAAAGTCCTTCAGATGAAAGAGTTCGAGGAGTACTAAGCTGAACCACATATGGATCGGCGGCAGTGGTTCGTCGTGTATTTCTGCTATTGGCCGCTCTTGGCGGAATTAAGAGGGCCAGGTCAGCCGAGCACTTTCCATAGAAATATCTGTAAAAGAAAGTCAAATCTCCAACCTGTGTTCGATGTACTAGGCTGTCGAGGCTCTTTGTCAGTTCGTGGTATCAGATCAGACGAATGGCCCTCCTTTCGATGGAATCCAGTAGCCGAATGTTTGGATGCAGAGCTCCAGACATGAGAGCAGTCTGTACTCTAGTGATGGTCGAATTTGGGCTTTGTATAGTGTTGTAATGTTCGCCTACTTTGGGTATTTTACTATAATAATACGACTTATTCCCATAATAGAACATTCTTTATTTTGATCAATATACTAATATACTAATACTACAATGGAATCGAATGCCGTACCGTTTTCACACTGCCGATAAATTGTGTTTGCGGATCTACCCGATTTCCCAGTTAATAGGAGTAGGGGAGATAAGCGCTCTAAGGCCACCACAAGTGTCAAAAGTTGTTAGGGTGTGTACAAGAACAAACTTCAACAAACCGTTTAAGGTCTAAGTCCCTGTTCTCATCAAAGCAACTGGCAACCGCAACGTAACCGCAACTTCAGTTAAGTTGTTCGCTTGTTCTCACCAAAACAACTGGCAAGCAACGCAACTGCAACGCGAATGCAACTTCAGTTGAGTTGCTCTTGCGTTTCAAACTGCAAGCAACTGGTTTTAAGTCTATTTTGACGTGAGCAAAATGTCGTCTTCGTCAGATGAAGATATAGCCGCAACATACTCGTTAAAAAGCTTAAAAAAAAACAAAGCGACAATTTTGGGTTAACCCTATTTATACCATAAATTTGAGACATAGTTCGTATATCACTATATAAGGAATTAAATAATGATCCGATTAAATTCCATGGGTTTTACCGAATGAGCCACAAGAGTTAAATATTTTGCTGTCTCGTCCGCCATGACACCGCAATTGGAAGCAACTGACAACGGCGACGCGGTATGCCAGGCAACTCATAAGCAACTAGTTGCGTTGCAGTTGAGTAGCCTTCAGTCAGTGGGAACACGCGTACTTAAACATTAGTGCTGAGTCGCGTTGATGTTGAGTTGCGGTTGCGTTGCGGTTGCCAGTTGCCTTGGTGAGAACAGAACTAAGAATTCTTAGTGATTTAATAATATACATATTCGCTATTAAATAACTTTTGTTTTACCTGTAGTGGGTGCTCCATGGAAAATCAATAACACGCCATTTCTTTCAATTGGTTCTGGTACTTCTTTTGGTTGCGGCTCTATTATTTCGATCAAATCCCACGGATCCTCTGATAAGTAGGTTGTTGCTTTAGTAGTAAACTCGGCTTCAAACCCTTCTGCCGAAATGTATTCTTCACAGAGAATAATATGGTTAGAATTAAAATTAAATAGATAGAACTAAATTAAAATTTATTAAGCCCGTAAATTGTAAAATTTATTTGCTAGATTTGCTATATAAGAAAACGGTAATGGCAGCAACATTACTTGTAGAAGAAGAAGGTATAATTCACACCAGATTGACAGACAGGTTTTTAGATTGGAATAATTCCAGAATTAACAACCAAAATAGACTATAGAGTTTAAGTATTATACAGGGTGTTATGGAAATGACTTATTATATTTAAACCGGCAAATCTTGAGATGAAAATAAATTGAAGAAAACTAACCATAAATAGCGCTTTGAATTATTAAGCGAAATATACACTTTATATGAAATCTCAAAATTTACGTGGCCGCTCCTGATGACCTTCGCAATCAATAGTTTAGTGAGGCAGTCTCGAGGTTCAAAAGAGGTTAGCGCATTATAGGCGATGTTGTCATATTGCAACAGAGAATTCTAAACGCACGTGTCCAGTTTTTGACAACAAGAGGTATTTCACGCGCGTTATAACTTCTTTTTCAAACTTTTTAGAAAAAAAAAACTGCAATTTTAAGGTACCCTTACCTTCGATCTTATTTTAAAATAATTCGTTAATTAATTCCATAAAAAAATAAAATACAAAAAGTATGTTTTTCAACAGAACCAACAATAGATAATATTTTGAAATCACATCACAACATTTATTATTATGAATTATTTCACAATAGAAAAAAATGGGGTTTGTTCGTTCTAACAAAACGTTTAAAATTCGTGTACGTCAGGCCCGTGAAGCCCTCGACAGCGTCATTCCGCCTCCAAGTCTCGAAACATACTGAAGCACGTCAAGCAACGATAGTGGCGCGCGGCCGGTATCCAAGCAAGGGCGAAACACGCGGTGTGATCTGACATCACTGTTAGTATACGTTAGTGAGCCACATTGTTGCTAAGTGAATACAAATGGAACGGCGCGACAGTATGTGGGTAAAAAGGGTTTTTACCTTAGTATTTAGATATTCGATTTAAAAAAAAAAGTATGTAGACTTTCTCTAGGACACCCAAGGAGACCGAAAACGGTTAGATTTATCGAAACAAAAGTAGTATACCTTTTTGTATGTCAAAAGGTTAGGAAGAAAAAAATATTCAGTCAAAATGCGCATACAGTGTAGCTCAAAAAAGTTGGGACCATTTAAATTAAAGTATAGGTTCGTATGTGGAGCCCTCTACAAAATGCTAAAGAACGGTGGGCAAATTTGTACTTCTCATCCCGAAAAAGCCCCATATACGAGATTTGATATTGTAAAAAAAAAACATTACGGATGTTGACAAAAAAAATAAAAATTCTATATAAAGGTCATAATATAACCAAAAAAATTGTTGTAAGCACATCTGCGAAGTTTTAGAAAAATCTACAGAAAGGTTCTGTGGAAAAACCCAAAAGAAATATCAATATTCTTTTGAACGTATAAAACGGGCTCTACTGTCACCTCGCGGGCAGCTAAGTGCCGAAGCACGGGCCCTAGATGATAGATAGCGGTTACATTGAAGTTTATTCGGGGTTCTTCGTCACGCCGTGTGACGTCACATCGGTAGCTCGATGTAGGTTTCGTGCTTGTAAGCTTCAGTAGTTTTCGAGATTTTCCTTTTAGTTTATATTTAAGTAAACATTTTTTAGGACGTTTTAGCATTTACTATGAGTCTTTGTGACCTTAGGGCTATCATTTTTTTATTACATTTAAAAAATAGTGAAGATGGGTTTCGCGAACATATAATAATGCAATATACATAGATATATAATTGAAATAATAAACCCGAACAATATTTAATAATTTTAGATAATTTATAATAATAATCGCAGGGACAGCCGCTAAAAAACCTCAGATTCGGATTTAGAACCCCGAAAAACATGTATGTGGGTGTGTGTGTGTGTGTGTGTATGTGTGTGTGTGTGTGTGTGTTCTTTCTTGATTCATTTAATAACAATGACTTAACCTAATGTACTTTTCACGATACATATTATTATATCTACACTATATACACATGTTACATTTATATAAAAACTGTTTTCAATATTTTTCATATACATATATTTTTTTAATTGTCCATAAGTTAAACAGGGACACAGGATAGGAATTTTAGTTTCCGGTCGGCTGTCCCGGATGGAAATACTAACAAGTGGCCAAATTGTAGGGTGGGTAAACATGAGGATAAACATATGGTTACTATAGCTAATAGTCTCCTGGCCCAATGTAGGGGTGGTTAGCCCACATTCATTAAGCCAAAAAGACTTTGTGATTTGGTATAATGTTTATAAACTATATTAAAATTCTTAATGTCGGTCAGTAGATTTGCAAGATTAAAAGGAAATACTGTTTTGGAGATAAGCAGCTGCGTGAAAAATTCTTGAATATTATTGATATTTAATAGGCATTCAAATAGAATATGTTGTGGATCGGCTATTTCATTACAGGTATTACAATTTGGGTCATCTACAAGCCCTATTTTATATTTATAACTAGGAGAGATTATATGATTTGATCGTAATCTCGATAAAGTTTGTATAACCTTTTTGTTGTTTACGTGTGAAAACCATGGGTTACTACTTATTTTGGGTTTAATGTTACGAAAATAATTGCCTTTGGTGGCCAATTGGTATTGCGATTGTCATTCTTTATTCATCTCTTCTTTAATTATCCTATCAAAATCTGTTCTTGGCGTTTTGTAGTCAATATCTATAGTTCCACTGTTAGTTGCTTCTTTTGCTAGTCTGTCTACGATTTCATTTTCATAAATTCCAATATGTGCCTTTATCCATATTAATTTGACTGTTTTACCTTGGTTTATGATTTCGTAGTTTAATTTCATAATTTCAAATGATTGACTTCGGTTTTACAACATGTAGAATGGAAGAAATCAAAACTACCCCAAAACTTTCCAGGTAAGAATATAATTTAACTGCAGTTATTACCTAGGCCCAATAGGGGCGCACCCAAGGGTTGCCCCCCCCCCCCCCCCCCAATTACTTGTATTTGTTTCTCCTAGACATTTTACAGTAAACGTAACCCGAAAAAATTTCTGGGTGCACCAACATTTCCACACACTTTTTTTCATCTTAGCAAACATTCAACGTTCACTGCCTATAAAATCTCTAAACTTACCACTTAAAAGCGATTTCAATTCTTCTGGTGAATACTTTGCCAGTGGATCTTCACTCTCGAGACTAAAATTTAAAAAAAGTGACAAATAATAGAACTGTTTACACGAGCAAAAATTAAATGTAACGCTTCTTGTAATGAATATACCTAACCGTGCATTACCGTTTTTCTTGTTGATGTTTTTGTCTCTCGGCACTTGATTTAAAGTCGGGTTCAGACTGTCTCGCGTCGAGTATTCTATTTCTTAGCTTTTTCACCAAGTTCTCATAAGTCTTGGTGAAAAAAGCCGGCAACTTTTGACCAGCAGCTCTGAATGGTATATATATCTGCTTCAAATTTTTATATTTTAGGTAAATTTGTATAACCATCTTCTCATCTTCGGCAGTTCTAAAATAATGAACGGTGTAAAGCGACAAAAACTAACGAAAACAACGCATTTATTTCGCTAAAAAAATAAAAATCTGCTGCATAGGAACTTTTCCTGGTACTACGATAAAAAAAAAATGAAAATAAGAACCGACGGAGTACTTCAGGAAGACATGTCCGGTTTTCCGGACGTCTGACAACCGTACATTGAAAGCATGTCACGTTATGTAGTAGTCACAGATAAGAATACGAGGTGGCAATACACGCTATTCATTTGTTTATACTACTCTATAAGATAATGTAATGGTCTGAATTGTGAATAAAATTTGAAAAATTGCAATATATTTTTTTATTTGCATCTTCTTTCAAAAAGGAGACCTGACTGAGACTCATGTCATAACATCTTCAAGAAAGTCAGTATAAGGATTTATTACACAATTATATGTAAAATTTATATTTTAATTAGTTTTATAAAATATTTCTTGAATAAAACAAACCAAATATCCTAAAGCCGCAAACACAAAATTATTACGTCGCGTGAGATCACATGCTATCACGCAATGTCACGGCACACCCGAAATATCTGCAAGACGGTTTATGCGTGCTTATAAATAGATTTAGAAGTACACTATAGTCACCTCATGCAGCTCACGGCAAGTCATACGTGACAGCCCAATTTTGTTTCTGAAAATTTACATATTCGGCACGGTGTCAGAGTTTGACGCTAGAAGGCTACAAGATTCACTTGCCATCTTCACAAACACAAAATATCTGTCTGTTTCTAAACCGTGACAGGCACGTGACGTGATAATAGTGTATTTGCGGCTTTAAGAACTTAACCGGTAAAGCCAAAAAATCGCCATTATTCCAGCTCTCGCCATTTCGAAAGCGAAATAGACAGCGACAGAGGTTTGATTATAATACTCTTCTGATAAAAAATAGAACGCCAGCTTCTCGCCGTCATCACTTCAATTTTTTTTCGAAATTAAAAATTATTTTTCGGAATACGTATATTGGAACGCTAGGCACGTCTATTATAATGTTTATGAAATCAGTCTTTGTTTTGATATTTTTCTTGCGCGTAATTTTGATTGATTCGTACGATTTTTAATGACGCGTAAGTGATGGCGCACGTGCAAAAATATAACGTAAAGACTGTACCTAACTTACTTATCTAATGTGGGAAAATAAAATTCCACAGGAATGCCCGACAAATTTTGAACGGTAAAGGAAGTTGTGTTATCGAAAAAACTTAGCGTCGGTGGAAATTTCAAGTCTGTGGGTTCGATCTTCAAAATTGTTTGCAGACCTTCTCCGAAAAGATCGACGAGAATTGTCTCGTCATTGCCTTCCATCTCTATCTGCAAGATTCTCTTCATTTTGTTAATTACAGTGGGCACAAAATATATATTTAGGTAAGCTTGTCTTCCTTGCTCTAATTCACCTTTATTTGGAGCTACGAAAAATCCCAGTGGCTGCCCTTTTCTAGGGGACTTACGTATTGAAGCGAACCACTTACATGAAACGTTACCGCTAAAAAAATGTTTAATGTAATAAAAAATTGTATATTTTTATTCAGTAAGGTAGGTGATCCTGCGGTAGTAAAATACATAGAATGAGAGACAAAAACGTGATGTGATCACAGTTTAAACAAATTACCTTTACGTACGTATTTCACTTTTACTAATCATTAAACCCATCTTTTTGTTTAAAATGTATTCCCATGGGTTTGAATTGTCTTAACACCATAATAAATACATTTATTACATTTGCCATAATCGGTCTTATTGTGTTGTACCAATACCGATTGTGTTAAAATAATAAAGGCCATTTTCGCTTATCACCATTAGAATAACATGGGTGACGTGCCTTATTGGTAAAGAGTGAGCAATAAAAGTCATTTTAGCATAAGATCGTAAGAATAACATGGAGGGTATTGGACTTCGTGCCTTATTGCTTTATGGTGGATTTTCTCAAATCACATCTCATATGGACCTATTATTTAAAATGTAATTCCGTGAAGTTGCCAGGTCGTTACTTTTGAATCTTGGAACTTGAAACCGTGAAATGAAAATGAGTAGTAATATTCGAAAGACTAGCGAGCTCTGGGCATTTTTTAAAGAAACAGGCTAAGTAATAAGAAAACTTAAATGATTCCATTCGTAAATGATAATATACAATACACACAAAATAATTAAGAAACCATGCGTATTTGCATTGTCAAATAGTTTGTTCGGGTTTGTTCGTGTATAATTCTACCTTAATCTAGGTAGAAATAACGTTTTCTTTTGTTCAATGTAGTGTAATATTTGTTACAGATTTTAGTTTTCTTTTGTTACAGTTTTTTTAGTAGTAAAGTAGTATATAAAATAAATAATTTAAATCTATCTGCCATCACCCACTAATTATTTTACGATACGCGCAATATTATCTTACGTATATTATCTAGTTAATATCACGCTTAGCAGTGATAAAAATTTATAAACCGTGATTACGTCACGCTTTAATTTCACTGATATCAAAAAATAACAATCACGTTTCACAACGTGATTGAAAAATCACGATAGTGCTCATCACTAATAGCATTGCTACATATCTGAATAAAAATGATTAAAAATGTATTTTATTCATTGTGGAAAATGATCATTTTTACACATCTTCACGTATATGGGGTGTTATGGAAATGACTTATTATATTTAAACCGGCAAATCTTGAGATGAGAATAAATTGAAGAAAAATAACCTTAAAAGGCGCTTTGAATTATTGTACGAAATATACACTTTATATGAAATCTAAAAACAACACAGAATTGTAAACGCACGTGTTCAGTTTTTGACCCGCGATATCACTTCTTTTTCAAATTTTTTAGAAAAAAAATACTACAATTTTAAAGTACATACTCTCTTACCTTCGATCTTATAATCCGTTTTATAATTAAATTCCATAAAAAAATAAAACATAAAACGTATGTTTTGCAACAGAACCAACAATAAGTAATATTACACAAATTTGAAATCACATAACACCATTTCTTATTATGAATTATTTCACAACAGAAAAAAAATCGGGTAATGCTACAACTAACAAAACCTTTAAAATTCGTATACATCAAGCACGTGGAACCCCCGACAGCGTCGTTCCATCTCAGAGTCTCGAAACATACGGAAGTAACGATAGTCGCGCGCGGCAGGTATCCAAGCAAGGGCGAAACATGCGGTGTGATCTGACAACACTGTTAGTATACTCTAGTGACCCACATTGCTAACTGAATCCAGATGGAACGGCGCGACAGTATGTGGGTAAAAAGGGTTTTTACCTTAGTATTTAGATATTCGATTAAAAAAAAAGTATGTAGACTTTCTCTAGGACACCCTAGGAGTCACCCATTTAAATATAATAAGTAATTTCCATAACACCCTGTATCTATCTAGGTGGATTTGATAACACTATGCATAAACATTATACTAAAATTTATTATAGTATTACTATCAGCACAACTAACGGCAACATAGGCTAATATTTTGCTCGCATTCCTTCCGACGTTCTGGTACTATTAATTATGTATATACTTACTCGTTTGTTAATATTTTAGTTTTTCTCAGCACATCTCCACAATACACCCGTTCAAAGTGTAAGGAATCGCTATTCACACTTACAGAGGGCAGAGTGACTTCGGCTTTTAGTTGCACCGAAATGACAGGTCCGTGACTTACGCTTAAACGAAAAACATCTTCAAGTTTCGTATAAAGTTCTTTACATTTACGTTTCGTGGGAGAGAATAAAACGAACAGTTCCGACGTCTCTCCGGGCAATATTACTTTGTCCTTAAATTCTATTTTGAATTCTTTCTCCAAAAGGGATGACTTATTGTCTTCTAGTAATTTTACATCTGCCGCTATTGGTCCATAATTATATATCAGAACGGTGTAACATACTGGTATATCTCTGACGACATGTCCAAAGTCCACACAATAAGAAGGTGGAAAGAAGTTCGGGATATACTGGATCTTGTTTTTACTCCTCCTTCCTATATGATGTTTTAAAGCGTGCTTGTTTTTTAAAATGTGATTTAAAGCTACTATTCTTTCCATTGCCAAGTTTATATCCATTAGGCTTGGGTATAGTTCCTATTAAAAAATAAAGAAACATACAAATTATACACGTCTACTATACAGGTTTGGCAAACAACTACAGTAGCCACTCAATAGTGTGGCCCAAGAAAAACAACGTCAGTTCACATTATCGATTGATTCACGTTAACGGAGGTTATATTTAATATGTTAGAACTTTTTATAATCAACATAATAAACATATAAATTAGTAATACTCATTAAAACAAACAATAACAAATAAAAAAAAAGGATAAAGAATTATTTTTTGTTAAAAAAGTCAGAAATTTTTGTTTGTTTTAGGGGATTTTTAATTTTCTGCATAATGGCTTCGTCTGTTAGCCATTTTATAACTACAAGATCATTAATATCAATGCCACTTTCCTCAGCCACTGGTTTACAATATTTAAAGACTCTACAGCTCTATCTAGTGAAACCAATGGAGTTGATTATTCCGGATTCTGTTCGACTATCTCAATCTCATCGCTTTGACAGTCTTCAGTATCTTCAAATTCAAGTTGCAAGCTGAAAAAGTTATTCGCTGCTTTTCAGTTTTCTTGCCAGCTGCAGTTTTTTCCGCCGCCGAGAAATGTTTTGTCTGGTAATAGTTTCCAGTAAAGTCCTGCTTCATCAGCATTGTAAAATTGGTCTAATGTGATACCAAGTTCTTCCACTTTGTTTTCTAATTGGATTTTAAATTAATCCACACGTTCTGGCTGTAAGGACAATTTCTATCCAGAAATTTCCTAAATTCCAAATCTCTTTTTAAAGCGTTGTAGCCATCCCTCACTGGCTGTAAATTGCTTATCATTTTCTTTAATTTGTAAATGGATTTGCTTTGCTTTCTGCTTGATCATATCAATACTTAAATAAAATGTTTACTTCTTTGCTCCAGGAACCACTTATGTATATAATTTTTTTCCATTTTGGGAAATCCCGAACTCTTTAATATTTGTCTTTTACCTGGGCCCACATGTATCTTTCACAGCTTTCGAAATCAGTTCTTTTTTTTTGTTTTATTTTACAAATTGTGGTTTTTGCAACACCATATTTTTTGCTAAATACGTAACACTTTGCCCTTCATTTAATCCTTGGATCACTAGTGATTTTTCATAAAGAGTAAGAGCCAAATACGCATTAACATCGAACAACTGGCACAAAACGTATGCATTTCTAGCTAACACAGCACCGCGGAACAACGAGAGCCACATAATGTAAATTTTTAGGGTCAATGACTTTGTTTCCATTAGCGAAGGTTTAGTGTGTTCACGGTATACGGTGGTATAATTAACATCTTGTTCACATTATGCAAGGGTTCCGTTAGGCGATGTTCACACTATCGAGTGTCTACTGTCCAGGGTTTTATTACATTTCGTTACGAAATATTTCGGTGGATTGGACCGGAAAAGTTTGTCGTTGGTCATTTGGTCACATGTGTGGTTTTTACTGCAGTGCAAGTGCGTAGTTAAAAATGGACGATATTAGTAGATGCAGTTGTACAGGGTGATCACGTATTATGTCCCCCCATCTTAACCTTTTTATTTTACATACTTGAGAAAAATTAAAACAAAATCATTTAGATCTGTTGATTTACAAGTAGGGTTGGTTTTACTCAACATGGTGTAGAGGCCCTTTGTTAGACACCTATTCTATAATATGCAACCAAGTAATTTACGAAATAACCTACAGAGTTATGTAGAGGATATATGTATAAGACGACACTAACTTGTGATCGTATGATATTAGTAAATCATGATAAATTACTTTTGCATAACTTATTAAGGAAAAACATTTTTTGAAGTGATAAGGGGCCCCGAATTGCGTAACGGGTCCAGGGCCCCCTATAACCTAACATAGGCACATTGTATATTCCGATTTATTAATAATAATAAAGTCGGTAAAAGTAATGAGCGCGTTTAGTTACGCCGATTCTTTATTCTGTCGTCGATCTTCTTGCCCTATTGCCAGTTTGAGGCACCGCAAGCCTAATTTAATTTGTCAATTTAAAATCGTATTTTTTATTTTAAATTCTTTTATTTTTTGGTTCATTTCGAGGTTCCTTTAAAGGCCGTAGACTAGAGCAGCGGTGCGCAAACTTTTTTCATTTGCTACCCCTTGTTTTGTGTAAAATTTTGTAACGACCCCTGGATAGACAGTAGGCGTTAATTTCTTTGAATTTGGCGACCTCCAAAAATATTCTCGCGGCACCTCCGGGGGTCCCGACCCACAGTTTGCGCACCGCTGGACTAGAGCCTAGTATGCCTAGTGATATATCCGAAAACAAAGAACAGATAACCCGTGTCACTCAATAATGACACACGTCAAGTGGAATAACTTTTCGTTGACGAAATTTCGTCGGTATCCAACCTTTTGGATTTGAACGGAGTTTTTCGGCGGCAGATTAAATGTGGAAAATCGTGATTGCTTTGGAAACAAGGAACCGATAACCCGTGTCACTTAATAATGACACATGTCAAGCGGAATAACTTTTCGTTGACCAAATTTTTTCGGTTTCCAACCTTTTGGATTTATTACTAAAAATATTACATAACGCAACCTTGTCACTCATCAATAATTAAATAATAACAGAGTTATAACCAATATCCAAAAAAAAGAAAAAAGAAAACACATAACAGCAAGCAATGACAGTGAAATTAAATTAAGATTAAGCCGATCTTAATACACTCTATAAAAATAAAAGAAGACACGAGACGAAAAATAAAATGTAATAAAAAACAATTTTAGTTATTTTGCAACTGTAAAAGATATTTTTTGAATTTTACTCTAAATAAATCCGAATTCAAAGCTGACATTTCAGTGGGCAGTGAGTTATAACATTTGACGGCCTTAAAAGAAAATGAACGCTGAAACATAGCACTGTGATGATGAAGCATGGTCAACTTACCCCTCCCCTGACCACCCTATCATCAATGTCATAACGAAAATGCAAACGTTCACGAATAGAGACAGGGGAATTGGCGTTATTCATTATTTTGATTAGGAATGTGCAAAAATGAAGGATCCTACGCTCATCCATCCTTAGCCAATTAATAACCCTATATAAATGTGAAATATGATCAAACTAAAACATTCTGAACGTTCTGTATTCGAGATCTACTTTCAGCATCCAGGCAGAAAGCATAAACGAAGTCACAATAATTAAACTTAGACAGAACGAGAGACTCACACAGATCCTTTCTTAGTTTGAAACTTAACACGTGTCTATTATTATATAACATTTTTAAAGACAAAAAAGTATGCTTAAGATGTCTTTAAACCTTAATTCCGTGTCAAGAAATAAACCCAAATTCTTTGCACCATCAAGAATGTCCAACCGTGAGCCATTTATGGATATACTTAAGGTATCTTTTAGGATGGCAACCTTATTCTTATTACCGAAGATTAGCATGCAGGATTTAGAAGGATTTAAATATAAATTGTGGCTCTGGGAATATGCACTTAAAGTTTCCAGATCGCGTAAAATTCAGTCTCCATATAATATTCAGCATCAAAACAAAAATATATTTTGATTATCCTTGTAAAATATGTCGAATAACCAATGTTACGTTAAAACTGATAATTGTTGTTAAAATATCACTAAAATCGGATTAAAAATTAAAAAGTTATAAAGCCTAAAACTGAATCAAAATTTTGTAATGACCATTCGTTTCTTATGCACATGAGTGTATAGTAACATAATTAAAGTGTTAAAGCATTATTAATTTTTACAAATATAACTTACAGTATAAGGTATGTATGTCCAGTCGTGCTGTTTCAAAAACCCAGTCGGATCCGCGGGTACGTCTTCGTTCCGATCCGTATTGTCATCGCACTGGACCGATTCTAAATAGTCCGGAGTTATCCACGCTAAAGCTTTGTAACAGTCACTGACACTCAGTTCCATGTCCAATCTGGGCACGCGCAAGAACACTTGACTAACCACTGCATATCCATGTACACTGATATGAACTGGTTCCAAGTATCCTAACTAAAAAAATTATTATAAGATCAAACTGACAAAACTATTATACCACGTGATGCACGTTAAGTTGAACATTTGAAATCCCATGTGATTTTTGAGGTGGCTATATCGCCTCCCCTGTATACTTTCTAGAAAATATAACTTCTTGAAGAGGCCGACATGGTAGACCAATGTGCCGAGTTTCAATACGTTTTATTGAGCCAATCCCAAGCAATTTAAATAAACGTAATGGGAAAACCACGGAAATATCATAGTTCAGGTAAACCCGGCAAATCAAATTTTGACATTGACAAAACGAAAATTAGGGTCAATGGCTGCATTCAGCAGAGCCCATCGATTTGTAAGCGATTTCTAATAGATGACGTCACGATGCGCGCATCGATTTGTAGTTCTGCTGAATGCGTTTTATTTGGTTAGCGTCCCTCCTAAATATTTTCATCAAATATTACATTTTTTCTGCTTGTGGAGTCGTCCGGACGAAATCAACATCTCGCAAATCCCTCGACGAAATCGAGTATTTTTTTCCCTCAATCGATACAGTAGGATCGCGCTTGGCGCGGCATACAAGAAAAGCTTTTTAATATCTCCGAAAATAATTTAGATATTATGTTTAATTTTGGTACGTGTTAATAGGATATAGAACCACAAATTTTAGTTAGAAAAGTTATTCAATTGTTCCACCAGTGGCGTCCCTGCAAACATGTCTTCTGATATTTTTTACATTAAATTAAAGCGCCATTTTTGGATATTTTTCTTCAATTTGTTTTCATCTCAGGAATTGCCGGTTTAAATATAAAACGTCATTTCCATAACACCCTGTATATGCATAATCCAAAAATTGATATAAATACGGGGTGTTCCATTTTAAAAAACATCTAGATCTAATTCTAAACGTAAACGAGAAAATGAACTTTACTCTATCGTTGACTCACCCTGTACAAGCATGCCGCTAAGATCAAGTGGAAAATTTCCAATTAAAGGTAATACTACTTACTTCCAATGTAAACGATTTTTCGAATTTCCCTGGGAATCCCGGAAAATAATCAATTTTGAACTTGACACATTCATCGGGCAATACAGTTCCAACCTTAGGGGTAACGTCTAACATTTCGGCCTCTTTGCTTACCGACTCTTCAACAACTACTTTATAGCGAAAACAGCAGAGTCCGTTATTTCTTAAAGTCAGTACGTCAGTACAAACTTCGCAAAATACCTAAAATCAAATAGATTTATTTTAACATTAGTTCCTCAAAAATATGTACAGGGTTTGTTTTTCAACACTTTTATAGCGTATCTCCGTAATAATTGTTAGTGCTGTCAAAAAAGTAATATAGGTGTCATGTGCTCTTTTTGGGTCAAACCTAAAATGGTAAAATCAAAATTTGAAAGTTTGCGCTGGCTTAAAGATACGGAGGAAAATCAAAAATTGACAATTTCAAAATTACCCTATATTTTCTTAGTTAAAAGAGATACAGAAAAATGTTTTATACAGTAGTTTATTTATAATGATTGTTGAATAATCTGCCGTTTTCAGAATAAGTAAAAGGGGTCAGGTAAAAAAGTTATCGGACGTAACCTCATTTTTTAAATGGAACTCCCTGTATATTTTAATCTAAAAATATAGCATTTTAAATTCTCTTTTCAAATATATAACACACCATGGATGATATTGGTTTCCTAGGCGATTTATTAAACTTTATTACTTTAAATCACAGTAGCCCATGAAACAAAAGCTAATATCCTAGAAAAAACTATGTTGACTATTAACATTTAACGTCAATTTCATTTTTACATATTCAATTGCGAAAATGACCTATCAACATTTTGAAAAATTAGCAGTTTATATTGAAAGTGGAAAAAACGAAGAAATGGCGCAAAATGTATATTTTGCTCGCTATCCGTAAAGACGGTAAAAATTTAAAGACATATTCCGAATATTTGCGATGATTCCCTTTATTTTTTACCTTAATCTGAATCTTTGATCTCGTTTCAAAGTAATAAAGTTTAAATAAATAGCCTAGGAAACCAATATCATCCATGGTGTGTTATATATTTGAAAGGAGAATTTAAAATAGTATATTTTTAGATTAAAATATACAGGGTGTTCCATTTAAAAAAATGAGGTTAGGTCCGGTAACTTTTTTACCTGACCCCGTATACTTATTCTGAAAACGGCAGATTATTCAACAATCATTATAAAGAAACTACTGTATAAAACATTTTTCTGTATCTCTTTTAACTAAGAAAATATAGGGTAATTTTAAAATTGTAATTTTTTTGATTTTTCCCCATTATCTCTTAAGCGAGCGAAAATTTTCAAATTTTGATTTTACCATTTTAAGTTTGACCCAAAAAGAACACATGACGCGTACATTACTTTTTGATAGCACTAACAATTACGGAGATACCCTATAAAAGTGTCGAAAATGGGACACCCTGTACAGGGTGTCCATTTTTCTCCGTTACTAGTAAAGATAGAAGGATGCGGTTTTCGCAGCACTGTGCTACTTTGAGAATTTTACATTTTGGGACACCCTCCCATATTTCGGTTACCCTGTAACTTATTAAAAATAAATAAAATGTTATCTTTGTAAATTTTCACGTAGAATAATGCAGTGTCATACTTTTGTTTCTACGCTCAATAGTTTTCAAGAAAAAAAACAAACTCCAAATCCCAAAGGGACGATATTTCAAAGTCACCTTAAGGTACAGAATGACATAAGTCATCCTTAACACAAGTTTTACGGTATATTAAAGTCCTTTTTAGCTCTCATCTAAAGGAATAGGTCTGTACGAATGGGGCAAGATTCCACTTAACGCGTCAATTGACCTCCAAATTAATTTAAAACATAGTTTTTTAAGGTTTAGCTTAACGTTAAGGCTAGTGTTGTGATCGCTCGAGCGAAAAACCGCTTGATCACGCGATTATTGAAATAGCCGACATCGCTCGATTATTAAAAAAACCGCTCGAGTTATCTATTCAGGCGAAAACCGTCGCTCGTCACTTATTATTTTTCACTCGATACCCGCGCTTCGCTTGACGCCGACGGAAATGTACCGCTGTAGCGTAATCGAGTTAAAAAACTGCTCGTATATTCGAACAGTTTTTCGCTGGACAGGAAATACTCTAGTTATAAATTCAGGCGAAAAACCGAAAAATATCGCCTGATAAGCGCCGCGTAATTCGATTGGCGACGTTCGAGTTTGACGTTGAGCAGGTAATACGACATACGTCTTTCTTAAAGGCACATAAACGAGAAGGTGCATATAAAAAAGTATGCCAAATCCCTTAGCGGAGTCATCGCGACATGAGTTTGGTAAAGTTTTGTTTTAACTGGCTAGCCAGCGGAGTAGTTTAGTTCTCCGATTGTAAATATTAAAAAATTAAAGGATATTATTTTAAAAATTTTTATTTACTATAAACTCGAGAAAACTTCTCAAAAATAACATAATAAAATAGAAATTGTTAATGAAAAATAGCAAAAAGAACAAAATGGTTAACAAAATATATAGAAAAATTCGTTTGTAAACATTTTTAAATCTAAACAGGAACTTTTTATTATTAAACTCAGGAACATAAAATAACATACATTATAGAAAATGTTAATGGAAAATAAGAAAACGAACAAAATAGTTAACAAAATATAGGTATCGACAAATTTTTTGGTAACCAAAAGTAAACATTCTTAAATTTAAACAGGAACTTGTAGGTAACTATAAACATGAATTTAAAAAAAAATAACCAATTTTCTTATTTTGCCAGTCGCGTAACTAAGCCTAAATTTTTGAAGGGCACACAGTGGACACCTAATAATTTAAAGTGGAAGAATTTGACAAGCTATTTTAAATATCTACTTATTTTATGCTCGTAGATTGAGAAAGATGTGAAGAAAAATAACTCTTGGTAATACTTTTTGTTCGGGTTAAAAAAGCACAATAATAAACCCGAACAATAAATACATATTTGGGTGATTTTTTTCAGTTTTTTTGTTTGGTATCGAGACACATGGTAAAAATTCATTATTCACAAATAAATAATTTCTGGAATTTTTTTGGTGGCTTTAGCTAAACATGTGCCCACCCGTAGTTACGTGCCTGCTAAATACCCTACCTGATCACATGTAAACGGCTAAGCTGCCGGTGGAGCAGTCGGTGACGTCATCGCTTGGTGAATTGAAATTTCAAACGATTCACTCGAGCGATTCACTCGATTATTAAAATCGCTCGAGTATCAAGTACTCGATTATTAAAATCATCGGTTTTTCCCAACACTAGTTAAGGCTACCGTAGCTAAGGTAACATTCAAATATCGGCCATATTATCGATTAATGTCTTGAATTACCTGATTTCCAAAGTTGACGCTGTTTTTATCTAATGTGTAGGAAATTTTGGTCGATTTTCCTTTAACGATTAAGTGCTCTTCTGCGCCTCCAAAAACTTTGCATATAGCGGTAGCCATTACCTCCGTATTAGGCGGAGGACTGAATCCTATGGTAACTAAGGTGTATTCATTAGGATTCAAAACCCCTTAAAGAAAAAGGTATAATAATTAATAATAAATTATTTTTTCAATATAATAAGACACTCCCAGATAATAAATTTTGGACAAGGATAATGTTCAGTCAGGTTTACAGTCCTGTAATTATTTAAACTGTGTTCCGATTTGGTGAAATTTCTAGCAAAGCGTAGACTTGTGTCTCGGAATGTTAGCGTGAATTTTAGTTTTCAAAAAATACCGATGTCGTGATCATTATACAGGCAGAAACAAAAGTTACTCTTTTACCCCTAATTTCTTAAGGCCATGTGGAAAAATTGAGAGGTAGAACTTAGCTTCAATATATTTTGTCTTGAAGTGCGATCTTTTCTTAACACGATATTTTTTGGTTCGAGTCATTATCTCTGGGGTTCCGCAGGGATCTCATTGCTCACCGCTTCTGTTCCAACATTTTCATTAACAATGTGTCTGATTATATTTTGCATGCCAGGAGAAGTTTCTATGCTGATGACTTGAAGTTGTATAAGACAATAAATTGCATTCAGGATAGTATTGACTTAGTTAGTTAGAAATTGCCAACATTTGTCACTAGAGGCGCTAAAAACTATTTATATAAGTTTAGTTCGCTCGAACCTTGAATACGCAAGTGTTGTATGGTCTCCCTACTATCGCACATACAGGGTGGCCAATTAGTGCGACAAAGCTCAATATCTCTTTTACCGCTAGGGATAGCGGAAAACTTTTTTCACGAAAGTTATTAAGCGTTAAGAGGTGCAGCTTTTAAAATTATTTTCGGCCAAACAGTGTTCTCCAAAAGGGCGGTGTGATAAAAATTTCATATTTTTTAAATGGGACACTATGTATATTTTTACATATTTGAATTCACCGTAAAATTCTGTACATAGCACCGTAATTATTTGTACACATTTTTGCAACGTTGCCAAATAGATTGGAAAATTCCTAAAATTTGTGCAAAAACATGGTTCAATGAAATATGTAATATTTCTTAACTTATAATAATTTGAAATAAAATATTTTTTGTCGGAAAGAGGAATGTTGACAGAAGTCCCCTATGATAACACATATCAATATTTTTATACAGGGTATTTTCTATGGATATGCCAGCATTACGAACTTGAAACCTGAGTTTCGTAAGTTTTTTAAATGAAACACCCTGTATATGATTACTTTATCTTGTAGATATTTTAATCCTCTCTAATTTTTATTAAGGTCTTTCTATGCCTATCTCTACCAATCTTGGTGGTATTTCAATTTTTATTTAAACTCGAGCAAAAAAAAGTGGATGTATTTTACCATTGTCCCTTTTCTAGTCACCTATGACAAAATAAAAACAAAATGTTGTAATTTAAAAAAAAAATTTTATTGATACGAGAGGATACGACACAAAAATATTTTAGCAATTCAAGCTTGTGGATAATTTCTAAAGTAAATTATTACCTAATTATTTGTTGAAATAGTGACCCCCCATTAACTTGAACACATAATTCAATACGTTTTTCAAAAGAATGAGTAATGTTTCTACACATTTGGAACTGTTTTCAAAGTATTACCTAATTATTTGTTCATAGTGACCACCATTAACTTTAACACATAATTCAATACGTTTCTCAAAAGAATGAGTCATGTTTCTAGACATTTGCCGAGTAATTCGTTTGAATACAATTGAAAATGTGTAGAAACATGACTCATTCTTTTGAAAAACGTATTGAATTATGTGTCCCAGTTAATGGGGGTCACTATATGAACAAATAATTAGGTAATAATTTACTTTAGAAATTGTTCACAAGCTAAAGCGCTAAAATGCGCTAAAATGTTTTTGTGTCGTATCCTCCCGTATGAATAAATATATTTTTTTTAAATTACAACATTTTGTTTTTATTTTGTCATAGGTGACTAGAAAAGGAACAATGGTAAAATACATCCACTTTTTCTTGCTCGAGTTTAAATAAAAATTGAAATACCACCAAGATTGGTAGAGATAGGCATAGAAAAACCTTAATAAAAATAAGAGAGGATTGAAATATTTACAAGATAAAGTAATCATATACAGGGTGTTTCATTTAAAAAACTTACGAAACTCAGGTTTCAAGTTCGTAATGTTGGCATATCCATAGAAAATACCCTGTATAAAAATATTGATATATGTTATCATAGGGGACTTCTGTCAACATTCCTCTTTCCCTCATAAAAATATTTTATTTCAAATTATTATAAATTAAGAAATATTACACATTTCATTGAACCATGTTTTTGCACAAATTTAAGGAATTTTCCAATCTATTTGGCAACGTTGCAAAAATGTATAAAAATAATTACGGTGCTATGTACAGAATTTTACGGTGAATTCAAATGTCGCACTAATTGGCCACCCTGTATGTATTTTAATATTATCGAACGCGTCCAAAACAAGTTCTTGAGAGTGGAAGATGGGGATTGATTTTCGCGACTACCACAGAAAGGATATTCTCCAACGCACCGAATTAAGTACGCTGGAACAGAGGCTAGTATACTTGGATGTATGTTTTGTGTATAAGGTAATAAGTGGTTTGTGCGACTGTGGAGGTTCGTTTGTTGTGGAATGTTCCTAGTCGAGTTTTAAGAGAGCATAACATTTTTCATTTGGATTATCATGGAACTGCATATGGATCAAAAATGACTTTGAATAGAACTCTTCGTACTCTTAACGAAATGAGCAGAACTGTAGACATTTTCAATATATCGCTGGGGGCATTTAAACATAATACTATGATATATGTCAAGACTCTGTAAATCTGGTTTTTCTTTTGTAGTTTATGTTGCGATCGTTAATTAAATCTGTGTCAATTGTTATGTATTCAATGTTCGAATGTTACTAAATAGTTCTAAATCTTTTTCCTTTGTTAGATAGATAAGTAATTAATTGTAAAATTATACAATGGGGTTTGTTTTAATAAATAAAAATATAATAAAAAATAAAATTATCTGCTATGTAAAGGAAGATACAAGTTATTAAAGAAAGTGTTGCAGTTTTTCAAATAAATAAAAAATAAACTATTTCGGTTTTTAATTTTTGCGGGTCAGTTCAATCAGTATTAACCAAGTAAAACGCAAAAATAAACACCGATTATTAATAAAACGACAAGAACCAACGGAAATAAAGCATTAATTTCACCAAAAAATAAAAATCTGCTTTACTAATCTGGAACAGGCATAGGCAGTGGCGGATTTAAGGAAAAAGGCCCAGTGGGCAAAATTTATTCAGGGCCCCCACAAACCCGAACAACATTTGATAAGTCAGAAATATTCGACAAACTTTGAGAAAATCGTAGACGTTTTAAATAACTGATTGATTACAAAAGTTATTTGATGTTATTGATTTCTGACCGCTTGTTCAAATATATTTGTTCTTTGGGTTTTCGGTCAATTCTTAATAAAGCGAGTTATCAAATTTGTGACGTTTCGGTTTATTTCATTTTAAACCATCATCAGACTACAATAAAAAGAAAAACATTTCCTTAAAAACTAAAGAAATGTTTTTCTTTTTATTGTAGTCTGATGATGGTTTAAAATGAAATAAACCGAAACGTCACAAATTTGATAACTCGCTTTATTAAGAATTGACCGAAAACCCAAAGAACAAATATGTTATTTGATGTTATATTTAATTTACGATAGTTATCAAGCATTGCAATTATTCTGATAACAGGGGGCCCCTGAATGAAAATTGAACTTGTGCTGTCCATAAGGGACTCACCGAAACATTTTTTCAACAAAAAAATTAAAAAAAAGAAATCGAAGGTGTAAGTTTCAGCAAGAGGGGCCCTGAAAGCCTTTCGTCGGAGGGGTCCAGTGGGCAAGCGTGCTTTTGCCCACCTGTTAAATCCGCCACTGGGCATAGGGAACTTTTCCTGGTACTACAATAGAAAAAAAAATTTAAAAAAACATGTCTTAACGGACACCTCTAATAAGCGGACATCTCTATTAAGCGGACATTTTTTCATAGTCCGGAACTAGGTATATGAAATTCCACGAAAATCAACCTCTCTTGGGCGGACTCTCCTTTGAACGGACGAGGACAGGATGTTTTCATACAAAGAGTGCAAAACCCCTCCTAAAAATTTTTTTTAAACATTTGGGAGACGAATAAGTACGGTAGAAAAAACTCTCTGAAGCCAGACCCACAAAACCAGTCGCGTATGCGTGACAGCGCGAAAGGACATCGCCGAATGAAAGTATGTGTGATTCCCCGACAGCAGTCCGCCGTTTATTTGTGAGTTGTAAGGTTAAAATCGTAAACAATGGCACAAAAAGGTCGCGTTTTGAGTCTGAAAGAGAATATTGATGTTGTGGAAGTTTTTAATTTGATAACTATGATTTGGGCGAGCTCATTAACATTGATAGCAATGTGTTATTAGAAGATGATAGTGACCCCATTCCTAATGATTATGTAGTCCAAACTGAAACCACATCACTATCTGACGACTCTGATGAAGAAGTTGAATGCAGTAATCAAACAAATGTCACCAATTATCAACAAGCCATTAGCATGATAAAGGAATTATAAGAGTATGCAAAGAATAGAGGTGACTCTACAGCAATGGAATTGTTATCAGACTTGAAATTACATTTTCTAGATTTAAAACGCAAACACGTCAAACTACGTTATTAGATTTTTTTAGTACTACATCTTAACTAAAACTAGTGTATTATTGTTGTTATGTAATAACAAATTTCCCATGGGCGGACACATTTAGTTGGTCCCGTAGGTGTCCGCCTAAGAGAGGTGTCACTGTATTTAGATTATCTGACATGTCGATTGGGGTATCAGCAAGTTTCAGGAAGATCTGTGACAAAAATTTGAAAATTGTTCATATTTGAAATTGTTATTATTATTCTTATAACATTATATTTTTTAACGCAATTTTTTCTTAGCGTTTTCCAATCCTTTAACTTTACGAATCCAGTTTTAGATTAGAATAAAACTAAGTATATTAGGCTAAACGTTCGCATAAAATAGTGCCTGCTGGCAACCTGTGATTAAACGCAGCTCTTAAATTAAATATTATACATTTCACTGAACCATGTTTTCTCACAAATTTGGGGTGAATTTCACGGTGAATTCAAGTAAGTAAAAATATACAAGGTGTCCCATTTAAAAAATATCAAATTCTGATGCACACTGTATAGTCGAAAATAATTTCAAAAGATGCATCCTTTAACCCGTAATAACTTTTCAGAAGAAAGTTTTCAGTTATTTTTAACAGTACAGGAGATATTGGCCTTTGTCGCACTAATTGGTCACCATGTATATTGTAAATATTTTACATAAACTTATTATTATTTTACCTACCTTCACTAGGTTCTAAGGCAAACAATTTTGTAATATGAGGTTCGTCAAATTGCTTCGGAATCATATCGACATCTCTTTTGGTTATTGAAAGGTCTTGAAAAGGGACTAACACTGGAAAAATGGTTCTTCTCATTTCGTCTAAATAGTATTCATGATCGCTAAAATCACTATTCGGGAGCATAAATACACTTTCATTTCCATCAAAAAGTTCGCTGCGTGCTCGGGTTTGTTCAGTCGTTACTAGCTTGTCACAATCAATATAGTCCATAAGCTTTTTCACTGAACGTGAATCATCCTCAATTTTAAACATTTTTGTTTTTACCTATAAAATCATCGTATTGTTATAGTATTAAATAATAGAAAGAAAAAAAACGTGGTAATTGGCACCAATTTAATAGTCTACTAAGGTAAAATAATTAGTAAAACTTACTTGGTATAGTGACTTTATGGTGTCATTAATTTATGGTCAGTATAAAGGTTATTGGAACCACTTATATAACACAAAACTTTAAAGTAAAAGAAAACGTCAGGAATATAACTTGTAAGTAGGCGCGACTACAGAGTAATGTTAAAGGTACCCACTCCTACAGAATGACTATATAAATTCCCATACAGTTAGCAACTTGGAAGTAACAATTAAGGTAACCGATTCGTAAGCGTTCTATCTTATCTTACTTATAGGTAATATTATTAATTATAAATTATCAAAATAGTTAGTGTTGTGATCACTCTAGCGAAAAACCGCTTGAGTACTAGATTATTGAAATAACCGACATCGCTCGTTTATTAAAAAAAACTGCTCGAGTTATAAATTCAAGCGAAAATCGTCGCTTGTTACTTATTACCTTTCACTCGATACCCGAGCTTCACTTGACGCTGACCGAAATGTGCTGCTGGGTAGTGTGATTGCTCCAGGTAAAAAACTGCTCGTATATTCGAACAGTTTTTCGCTCGATAGGAAATACTCTGTTATAAATTGAAGGGAAAAGTCGAAAACCGTCGCCTTTCACTTGATACCCGATCTTCGTTCGAAGCCGCGCGTCACCCTAAATATGCCGATGGGGGTCGTTCGCGCTTGACGCTCAGAAGGCTGACATGACATACGTCTTTGTTAAAGGCACATAACCGAGAAGGTGTATACAAAAAAGAATGCCAAATCCCTTAGTGGATTGATTGAGACATGGGTTTTGTTTTTACTGGGATTGGCTAGGCAGCGGCGATTGTAAATTTGAAAAAAATTAAAGGTTATAATTTTTTTTTTAAATCAGAATAACTGTTCTTCCTTAACAAAAACTCTAAACTAAACTTCTAGAACTTACAAAAACAACCCTTGGTGTTTTATTAACACATTCTTTGTCACACGATTATTAAAATCGGTCGAGTATCAAGTACTCGATTATTAAAATCATCGGTTTTTCCCAACACTAAAACTATTGCTATCTAGTCGTGGGAACAATACCAAATAACTTTAAAGTAATTTTTACCATGATCTTATATTTTCCTTCATGAGTTGTTATTAGCAGTGAAGCAGTAGTAAGTTCTACATTTTATAGAAAAGTGAACTTGAACTAAATGAAACTACCAATAGCAATGCTTATGTGTTACATCAACATCGATGATATCAATTTCTGGAAAAAAAATTTAAAGTGCATTTTTTACCGCAAAAATTTTAAAAAATGTCATAAATCTCTTATCGTATAACGCTCAGATAAATAATATACATGCAGCAGTTCAAACAAAAAGTTATTTCAAGGTCAAAGTTCCCAGCGGGCATTTAAAGTAGCGGAAATAACTAGGAGGTTCAAAGTTGTTACTTTGAGGTTCCAAATAGGAACTTTTTTTTATGCAACGAACGGTGTACCAAAAATGACTAATACGTTCCGTTCCGTCCACGTTTCCGTGTTTGCTACCACAAACTAACATAAAAATTGGACTTTTAAGTAACAAATCCTACTTTATAGTAAAATAAACTTTGCCGTGGTATATTTTTGTAAACTGTATACAAAGTAAATTTGTCTTTAAAGGATCAGAGGTAACTTTAAGGTAGCATACGTCAGGGTTTTATTATTTTTAAGCATTAGGGTATTTACAAGATTGCCTACCTCTTCAAATATATATACAGGGTGTTATGGAAATGACGTATTATATTTAAATGGGTGACTCCTTGGGTGTCCTAGAGAAGCGCTATATATTTAATTTTTTTTAAATCGACCGCTTTAAAAGTGGGGTAACAAACACTGTTATTCACAGGTCAGTCCACGCTATTGTACAACATTTCACCCAGAGCCAATGGCAATGTTGCGAAACTTAATGTAAAACTGAAATTCCATATAAAATTATAAAAATAAATTATTTTCTACCTACTTGTATTTATCCTTATACCTAAAGAGCGAGGAAATCCAGGCTCTAACACAATCAGTTTTTTTTTTCTTTTTCATGGGAACACTCCTGGAAACACTTTATGTGCACAGCACAGTAATAGTGAAACAGAACCGATAGTTAGCTTTTGAACATACAATAATACAGATTATACTACAGATTATTAGATTTTATTACACGCGACGAAATTTTACGGCCAGAAGAAACGAGTCAATAAAAACAATATTCAAAGATTATTTATAGACGGGCAAGATACACGCGTAAGCCGAAAAAATAGAGCGGATTGCTGAGAGTGTGGTGGTGATCGACGAGACACAACGTATCCGGCCGCTGGTTGGTATTCAACTAACAGACGCAAGCATGCGGCGCTATATGAAACTACTTCGCTCAGCCGATGTAAGGCGTCAAAAGGTCATTGGCATTTGACCTAGTGACGTACGTGGCTATTACTATTCCATATGTTTTTACGGGTTGTTTAAAACATAGTCCGTCGTAAATGTCATTCAATTAATTGTACAAAAAAGGTATTACAGAATGGAAAAGTGTTTAAATTATTTTATTTTGTCTAAAGAGTTTAAGGTGTACATATGACAACACCGACCAGAATTCCTTGATTGCTTATATGTATCGCAGTGCCACACAGGTGTTTTTCTGGTTTCCGTCAGGTCACTTTTACCGCTGAATGAATTGAAAGCGCCATTTATGGGTATTTTTCTTCAATTTGTCTTTATCTCAGGAATTGCAAGTTTAAATATAATACGTCATTTCCATAACACCCTGTATTTATATTTTATTATTTTTGAAATTTCTGATATTTTATTCTTTTAGTAACTTTAAGGGTGCGTTGTTATTTTTAGATCTAATCTCCTTATTTTTCACAGAAAAATTAAACGCCTTTGGGTTTTAGCATCTTGGGTATACCGAAATCAAAGTTCACCGTTTTGAATATACAGCATAAAATAAAATGTTACTATTATTTAAAAAAACAAAAGTTGATGATGGTTGCAAAAAAAAAACGTTACATCGGATTGAAAAATTAAATAGGCCATCTTATAGAGGAGAAAAAGTGGCAACGAGAATGTAAAATTTATTTTTACATATCTCTTCAAATAAAATCGTCAAAATTATGCTTTGGAAAAATATCTTTGTTGTTTGGAATTTTTTTTAATTTGAAAACATGACGAAATCACTGATGTACAACTTTTGTCTAACGTTATAATTTCTATATGTCATAGTTATTGAGATCCCTATAGAGTGCATTCTTATTTGGGACACCCTGTATAAGGGAAAATACTACATAGAATCTACTTAGTTATATTATTGATAATATTAAATCAATTTGTTCGAGTGGTATTTTCGCAGTAATATTTACGGAAAAACGTTAAAACCTATCAATAGATAACTAAGGTAATTATGAGTTTTATATCTCCGAAGATGTAGCCAGCTTGAGTTTGAAATTTGATTGTTGGGCTAATGCATTTAATTGGTCAAAGTAACATTAAACTATACAGTCGTATACATACCTTTGTTGGGTTTAAGTTATTTATCGTTATACTATTCTCAATCCACAACCAGTGAAATGTCACAACCATGGCGCTTATATTTTGAATGACCACCGTCATATACGATGTAGATCCCAATGGGATGCATTGAAAGTCAGCAACATTCGGATACAGTTTGATCGTGGGGAACATAATTTCTCCATAAAGATTAATTATATCCTGAAAACATACAGGGGTAAGAACCAGCTAATTTCTAGTAAGCATATAGAAGAGATCAAAATAAACCTAATTTGTCTAAAAAAAAAAAATTCCCCCTTAAGCAGTGGCGGTTCTTCCATAGGAGCACATGCGCACATGCATCCCCAAAACAAAACGACTCTCCCTAATATTGTATCGTACCGTCAAACTAAAAAAGTCCGACCCTCCCTAATATTTTATCATCTCGTCAAACCAAACTGTATAGATCCGGCAACCGTGCCTCGGTCGAGTTAAATGACGATTATGACGAGACTTGCTCGCACGTGCGATTAAGTAGTGCTGTTTCTCTGTAGTAACAGGTGGCGGGTGGCAGCGGGGGATAGCGGGGCTATGGCGATTTAACATGGAAAAGGCGCACAGTTTTTGTGTGCACCGCGCTGTTGTCTGTTCGTGCATCTAGTTAGAAATTCGAACGTGTATGTTTCAATATTATATATTGATTAAGTTAAAATGAATAGTTGACGGTGGACTATTTAAGAAATAACTTTAGCTCTTTGAGTTTGGAGCAAAAAATTGAAGTGAAGAATGCGGGAACACCTGAACCCGAAATTAATTTAACGCAGACCACAAAGGATAAATCTAGGGACTTTATTAGAAAGTTTAAAAATGAAATATATGAAAAAAACATTATAGAGGGTATTCCAAACTTAATGAGGCTGTTATTGATAAATTTTCTACAATTAAGAACCGAAGAATGGACTTTACGTTTAAGCACTATTGTATAGGGTCGATAAATGTTGTGTATTTCGATAAATGATACTCGATATGATTTTAAACCATTTTATTTAAGGATTTAAACTAAAAAACACTGAAAATATGAAGAATGCCAACTTGTCAGTCTCGTGGCTCGATTCGTTCTCGTCATAAAGCAGTAACTATTGTTCTCGTCTTAGTTGCGCCTAATGACAGCCGTAGATGGCGTAGTGGTATTAGACATCATTCGGTTTTCGAAATAATTGTAAATATCATAAATTATGTTGTTTAAATAGAGTTTTTATTGGGAAATTTTGTTATAGGCGACTAGACTAATAATTGTAAACTAAAGTAAATGTTCAAAATAGCCTCCTTTTACTTAATTTAATGATTTTCCTCTACTGCCAACAGAACTCGTAATTCATTTTCTTCATTAATAACGGGTTTATTGATTATCATCCTTTTTATGTACGCAGTGCTTCCAGTTTCTACAAATCTTTGCAACAACTTCTCGAAGGTTTTTGGTCTCGGCTTTCTCTCAATATTTGAATATCTTTCAGCATGCACTCGGCTCGCGAGGAGGCAATTTCTTGCACATTCACCCAGTATAAACATCATATTTACCATTTCTAAAGTTGTAAAATTCGACATTTCGTGTAAGTTAGTACTTAATTTGGACGACTGAACAAATGTAAATAATTTTATTTGGCTGTCATAGTGACAATCTAAACAAGAAGAAATCATGGCAACTCGATTAAGAATAAAAAATAATATTAAATAATAAAAGTAGCAAAAATGTATGCTTTTAAAATTTATATCGAAATAACTAAAATACAGTAAACTCTAAGAGTAAAAGGAAGCTATTTTGGACTTTTACTTTAGTTTACAATTATTAGTCTAGTCGCCTATAACAAAATTTCCCAATAAAAACTCTATTAAAACAACATAATTTATGATATTTACAATTATTTCGAAAACGGCTGGATATAACTTATATGCCTGTATTGCAAAAAAAAAATTGTCTATGAATTCTACGTCAAATAGGCAAATAATATACAGGGTGTTCCATTTGAAAAACTTGAGAAAAATTATTTTAAAATGTGGGGTTTTGAAAGCTTATTATGAACACCCTGTATAAAATAAATAAACGCAATTGCATTCATAGTATCTATAGACCTCTTGTCATAAATTTTACTTAATGCCGAGGTTAATAAAATAGTTCTGGATTGTTTTTTTGATTTTTTTATTCAGGACTGCAAAACCTTTTTTTTTAGTTTTTAATTTATTTCTCCGAAACTACAAAACCAAATTAAATAAAATTTGAGGCACTTATAAACGATAGTAATACGAACCTAAATATGCAATAAAATACTGGGTGTCCCATTTAAAAAAATATAAGTTTATGCTGTAAAATATTTTTAAAACATGCCGCTTTTAATCCAATATCTCAAGCTGTTTCAGTTCTTCGATAACGATTTAATCATCAGTCCACGATTCGTTTGCGGACCCTGTATACTGCGTTTTTTTATAACTAGAAGAACAACAACCTCATTTTATATTCTGTCAAGTTATCTGAATTTACATCTTACCGCATCGGTTTTTCAAGTATTTACTATGCTAAATTATTGACCAAATTTAGCAATATTTGGGCATGGTCCGATAAAAATTTTCGCCTTCGGCGAGCTTTAATCCTCTCGGCCACCTAAAGCCCGATAAGGTTTTAAACCGGCACCGAGAACTAAGTTACCAGTTGAAACTATATTGTAATAAAAAATAAATTGCTTACCCTTTGGGGATGGTTCTCGTATTCAAAAATAATTCTGCCCCGTTGCTTACGTCTTCGTTTTTCTTTAATGATAGGGGTGTATTGAATTTGCTTGGTCGACGTATCATTAGGTGCTAGCTCTAGGAACATACGTTGAGTTTTAGAAGCTCCCTCAACAACGCTAAAACTATCGTCTATAGTTACCGCTACCTGAAGGTGCATCCCAGTCGTATTGTTATAGTGAAGTATATCTGGGGAAAAAAAATAATTGTTTGATATTTGTATATATACAGGGTGTTATGGAAATTACTTATTATATTTAAATGGGTGACTACTGGGGTGTCCTAGAGAAGCGTTATATATTTTTTTTAAATCGACGTTTTAGGGGTAATAAACCCTCTTACTCACAGGTCAGTCCGGGCTGCTATAAACATATCACCCAGGCCCAATGGCAATGTTGCCAAACTCAATGTAAAACTGAAATTCCATATAAAATTATACAAATAAATTATTTATCTACCTACTTGTATTTATCTTTATACCTAAACCTATACAGTGAGGACGTAAAGTAAGGAATAAATTCATTATCTCGCAAACTACAATTTTTTAAAAAAATCGCTCGGCCCCTCGATTTTGTTATGCATATTATTGCATGTACGGATTCTTCGGAAAATCCTAAACATTTTTCATGTAGCATGTGCTATACCTTAGCCCAAGCGTTTTGGAGTTATTCTCATTCAAAATTTGAAAATCAGATATTTCGCAATCAATCAAGACTTGCATTGATTCATGCACGCTGAGGAAAACCTGTAGTCAGCATGCGTGAAGCGCAAGAAAAGTCAAGTAGGCTTTGGAGTTATGATGCAAGAACCAAAAGAATTAATGTCAATAGTTACTGTTTTTGTCAGTTTTATGTGTATTTTCCTAACGTTTTACTAGTTTTCAAAAGACTCATTTCGTTTTTTCATAACTAAATTAAATTAAAATGCGGCTCACTGAGAAACAGCGCATAGAGGTTTTGATGATGATGGGCTACGGTGATATTGTTAGAACACAGCAAGAAACTTGTGAGTTATTTAATCAAAAATACCCAAATCGTCCGCCAATATCACAATCAACAGTAAGCAAAATTGAGTTTAGGCAATTCGGTCATGTAAGAGATGTCCCTAGATTTGGTCGTCCTCAAGTTGATGAAAATCAACAATTAGAAGTCTTACTAGAGCAGTTCAAGATAACCAACATGTGGTGTCTAGGCAGGTAGCACGTGACGTGGATATTGGAAAAACAACAGTTCTTAAAATACTGCATACAAATAAATGCCATCCTTATAAAATGCAAGTTCTCCAAGAACTTTTGGAAAGGGACTTTGAGAAGCGCCTTGAATTTTGTCAGCGTTTACAGGATATGTGTTTCGTAAACAGAAATTTTGTAAAAAATATAATTTTTTCCGATGAGTCCACATTTTGCTTGAATGGTGACGTAAATACCCAAAATTATCGATATTGGTCCGATGTAAATCCACACTGGATGAGGGAAGGACACACACAATTTGATCAAAAGATCAATGTGAGGGCTGGCGTTGTCGATGACATTGTTATCGGGCCTTTCTTTTTTCACGGAAATTTAACAGGCGAGAGTTACTTGAGTTTTTTAGAACAAGAACTTGTTCCAGCCCTGGCCACCCTTTTTCCTGAGTTAGAACGTCCCGATTTGCCACATCATAATATCTGGTTGCAACAAGATGGTGCTCCCCCACATTTCGCTGTGGGAGTTCGTACATATTTGGACGATACTTTTCCAAACAGATGGATTGGAAGAGGTGGTTTTATTGAGTGGCCGCCAAGGTCACCCGATTTAACACCACTCGACTTTTTTTTATGGGGATACCTTAAGGGAAAAGTATTCAAAAGCCAGCCTGCAAATTTAGATGATTTAAAAGATGGCATCCGGCAAGAAATTCGGCAAATTACACCCCAAATGGTTCGAAATGTTCAGCGAGAATTTGTAGATCGGTTAGGCTATTGTCAGTTGACCAACGGAAGACACTTCGAACATTTACTTTAGAAAAATTATTTTTAAGTTCACCTAACTGTTTTTTCGATAAATAAGACATTTTTAAAATAATTTTATTCTTTGTTTTCTCCATGACTTTTTCCACTTTTCAAATTTTGAATGAGAATAACTCCAAAACGCTTGGGCTAAGGTATAGCACATGCTACATGAAACATGTTTAGGATTTTCCGAAGAATCCGTATATGCAATAATATACAGTGGGTTCTATTTAAGAAAAAAAAAATGTTGTGTCACTCTTATTTGCAACACCCTGTATATCTATATTTTATGTCAGAATATGCGCGTTCGAAAAACAAAATCGAAGGGTCCAAGCGATTTTTTAAAAAAAATGTAGTTTGCGAGATAATGAATTTATTCCTTACTTTACGTCCTCACTGTATATATTATACCTATCAGTTTCGTCAATAAAAACAATTAGGTACACTTTATTGGCTGTATTGAGCAGAACCCATCGATTTATAAGCGACTTTTAATGGTTGACGTCACGATGCGCATCGATTTGCAGTTCTGCTGAATGCATTTTGTTGTCAGTTTTTTGTTTGGTTAGATTACCTTCTAAATATTTTCATCAAATTTTACATTTTATTCTGTTCGAAATGGATAATTTTATTTTTAATGCCCCTCATTAACGGATATCGTGTATAATGTTTTTATAATTTTAATTCACTTCTTTCGTCATTTTTTATAAATTTGACTCCTCAACCTCACAAACAAAACTGACATAATCGCTGTCAAATCACAAGTCGCTATTTAAATTCGATGGAAAAAATGGCGTCCGTTCCCATCTATTTGTGCACTCATTTTTTTAGTGCTTTCAGCAGATGATTACTAATCGCTTACATTGGTACATTTCTATAAAATTCGGTACAATTTTGCCGATCCGTCCGGTACAATAATTTAAAGCTTTGGAACAACCGTTTGGTTTGTTAGTATCGTTAGTTCGTGGTAGTGTTATTTTTAAATTGAAAGAATCGGATTTAAAAATGTGTGTTTTTTAATTAATTAAACAAATGAATCTAAGCGGGGCCAAATTATATTAATAAAAACGAAGTCGCCATATGAATTTTTGCAGTGCGACCAGTGTTCATGTGAAATTGACACAAATTTTAAATAAGACCGACAAGGTAAGTGTGTGTGTGTAGCTTAAATAATTTATTTTTTCTAGAGTATAAAATAAATAACTCAAAAGGTCATTGGCATTTGACCTAGTTACGTACGTGCCTATTTCAAACTTATTTAATACTATTCCTTATGTTTATTCGGGTTGTTTAAAACATTTTCGGTTGTCACTTTTCTTAAATTAATTGTACAAAATGTATTAAATAATGGAAAAGTGTTTTAATTATTTTATTTTGTCTAAAGAGCTTAAGGTGTACATATGACAACACCGGTCAGAATTCGTTGATTGTTTACATGTATCGCAGTGCCCCACAGGTAATTTTCTGATTTGACGTCAAGTCACTTTTACCGCTGAATGAATTGAAAGCGCCATTTATGGGTATTTTTCTTCAATTGATCTCAGCAATTGCCGGTTTAAATATAATAAGTCATTTCCATAACACCCTGTATATTTGAAGAGGTAAGCAATTTTGTAAATACCCTAATGCTTAAAAATAACAAAAAACAAGTTTTCTATTTATCAAACAATTAATTCATATTTTACAAAAATTAAGATTTTTTCTAAAATGGCGTCGTGTTGATAAAAGATGGCGTACCGGCGAGTTCGGTTTTGACCTCGCGAACAGCGTCTAGAACGAAACGTTCAGTCCTCCGTCCGTCCGTAAGATAACATAGAACGCTCACGAATCGGTTACTGTAAGGTAATTGTCATAGTCGCTTTGTAGTAGTGGGTACCTTTAACATTACTCTGTAGTCGCGCCATTTACAAGGGTTTGTTGAGGCGCTGTAGTTCCAATCACCTTTATACCGACCATAAAGTAATGACACCTTAAAGTCACTATACCAAGTAAGTGATACGTAAATTCTACTAATAATTTTAACTAGCATTAGTTTAAACTTTATAGCAATTAATTTGGTGCCAATTACCACGATTTTACCAAGTCATAGTAGCAGTGCCAATCGGTCACTGTTTCTATAACTTTGACACTAGTTGGGCAGTGTAATTACCTTGCATGGTGCCACTGGTTTCAGATCCATGCACATTAATTCTAAAGTTGAATTCAGTGTGGGAAAACTGCAATTGGGGATCCTTAAATTCAGCAGTTATAGAAAATGTCATAATCAGTTGGGGTATAATGCCTTTTCCAATAATAGCATGGCAATAATATCTTTCCTCGCACTTTCTAGGTTTCTTAGAGAAACACTGTACTGTTAAGCGAGCCTGCTGGTCCGATTCCATTTCGATCAAATGAGGTGAAACATTAAATATTGTATTCCTACAAAATAATGTGAAATGTATTTAATTCAGTCCGTAGGGGTTTTTGTGTAATTCAGCGCTGTTTAGCATTATTTGTCGATTCGTTAATATAGATATAAGGCATTTTGCTGGTGGTCACAAAATTACTTTCCTAATATATTTTGACTTACAATGTGGAACTACCTTCATTCTCTTCCTTCATACTCTTAACAACAGCGGTTCTGGTAAATAATAATTTATGAGCGTAGTTACTCTTATTTGTAAGAAGAACATCACGTACAAAATTTTTATAAGTTAAAATGATTCCCAAATCCAGCTTTGGACAAAGCGCAGGTTCGGAAAAAATGGATGTTCCGATTCCTTCGCCACAAACTGTAATGGTAAAAACGTCACCGTCCGATATTTCCAGGTGTATTGTATCCTTAGTTTTTCCTGCATTCGAAAAACACGCTATTATGGGAATATCCAGAGATTTTTCGGGGTCAAGTTCATATTCACTTTCTTCTACTTTAAATGCGCACTTTGATTCGTTACTTTTCTAGAATTAAAGTTTCATACAGTCAGTATAAACCATGATACAATAAGCACAAGGTAAGATAAAGTATGTTTATCCGTGCGTGATCACTTACACATCATAAAAATCATAAGAATCAATAAATTACACGCAAGAAAAATATCAAAAGGAGGACTGATTTCATGATTTACGTATTCCGAAAAATAAGTTATAATTTCGAAAAAAACATTGAAATGGCGGCGAAAAACTGCCATTCTATTTTTGGTGATGGTGCACTTTAGCACCCACGGAATTAAACAATTTTTGAAAGAGAAACTGAAAGAGTATTTAATTTTAAGTACCGTAAAACGAGGTGGCCGCCGCTGTTGTCATCCATTCCAAGGTTGTTAACTAGTATTCAGTAGTATGGTGGCTATCGTAGAAGACGTACGCGTGCCTCGTGAGCATTTTATATGAACAATAGGTTTTTTGTCAATTTTAGTTTGTTGTGATACTTTCTCCTGTACAGGATAAACGATAATAAACAGGCAAAATTTTATATTTACCCAGTGTGAACTAGTATATCAAGTAAGTATTTATGTTATTACATTCTTAAAATTGTGTTTACCAAACCAGTGGCGTCACATAAAGTAAAATGGCGACATTATGCGGGATGACTTTGTGACACCATATATTCAAAAATTCAGAAAACATGGGGTGAGTTTGTGACAGTCATTTTTTGTTTTAGTAATGCCACGAAAGTATATTAGGCAGCCTGGAACACGCGCATATAAAAATTACACGCTCGAGACGCTTCAGGAAGCACTTCGAAGTATAAGAGCTAAAACACTAAGTATACGAGATGCTTCGGACAGGTAAAAAAATGCGCCAATAAGCATAAAAGCTTAGATTAATTTATTTTTTATATTCGCAGATATGAAATCCACGCCATCCATGCCTTGGGCGAAACTTTTTTGGAACAATTACAGAGAAAACGAGACGCAACAACTGGGTTACTTCAACGTCAAAAGCGCAAAAGAGTAAATGTAGCTCCCGGTAAAAGTATAACTGCAGCGGATCTTGTTGCTGACGACTTGACAACAGCTAAACCAAAATCAAAAAAAGCTAAAAAAGTGGCTTCAAACGATGAAGTTCAGAATATGCCATCGACGGTACTATCTGAAGAAGCCTCAACGTCAGCGCAATCTAATGAACCTTCGACATCAACACAATCAGAAAAGCTCTTAACGTCAATACCATCTATGGAATCCAACAAAAAGCTTCGATTAAGGCGCCGTCAAAGTGATTCGGAATCAAGTGAAGATTCTGATGTGATCTCATATAGGGAAAGTAGCTCGTCTCCCATGACTGAGTTTGATGGTATTGTGTCTGAAGATGAGGTACCGGAAAGTAGATCAGTGATTAATGACATAAAAACAAAGATTGGAAATTATGTTATTATACGTTATGAAGAACACTTCTTTCCTGGCGTCATCACTAGCCTTAAAGGAAATGATGTTTGTGTTAGTGCAATGGAAAAATGTGGTTTCAATTGGAAGTGGCCTGATCGAAAGGACGAACTGTTTTATGGGATTTCCGAAATAGTTCACAAAAAAATTAATAAACCAGTGCAAATATCGTCTCGTCGAGAAATCTTTCGCGTTCCAGAAATGGACATTTATTTTTAGTGTTTATTTTCATTTCTTTTACTGTTTTGTAACTTATTGACACGTTTCTCAGTTATGTATTATTTAGTTTGCTTTGAGCTTCAAATTTTCTGGTAAAGTTGAGATAAATAAAGCATTTTTGTTCGATTCGTGTTTCTATTGGGGTACACTTTGTGACAAACAATTTTTGTATACTTACAATGTAGGGGTCGAATTTGTGCCAAACCCAACATGAAGAATATAGTTTTAGAACATTATTTGTCATAAAGTCAGCCGGCCAAACTGCGAGTTTGTGGATGTATGAAAAGTTATAGGTGTCACAAAGTCGACCCATCGAGTGGGGTCGAATTGTGACAAATGATTTTGTTAATAACTTTTTTCTGTTAATATTTTTCTTTATGAATATGAGATAGAATAGTAGCCAAAGGATGATATTTCATTTGTAATATTCGAAATATTTTACTTTCATAACACACAACTTTGTAATCGATAAAAACTGTGAAAAGTGTCATAAAGCCACCTCGTTTTACTTTTGAAAAAAAAAATTTGGAGATGAACCATTTTAAAAAAAGTTATTTGCGAAAAACAGTTAAAGAATGTAACGCAAGGAAGTGTTTGGGAGTGTTTCTTACCCGTTTCTTAAAAATCGGAATAGCTAACATATATACACAACAAGAATAACATAAAAGAGCTGATTATTATAAAAACCATAATAATACTTTTTTCCACAACTTGTCAGTTGGCATATTGAAAAAGCAATGTTATCAATTCAAAAAGTTATATTTTAATTATTTAGTTTCGTTTATAATGGAATGTATTTTTGAATTGATGCAACAATATACATACATATACAGGTATTTTCGTGATATTTGTTCGTGACAGCTGCTCCAAAACGAAGAACTTTTTTTACTAGCCACCGGTGGCGACCACAAAGTGGCCGCTACACGCTGCGGTCACTATGTTGTACACAGTTCTTATGGACTGAGGGCGCATGGCGTTTTCAGTGGCCCGGTTGAGATACGCTGGGCTCATAAGAAGCCAAAGTAGCTGTATTTGCGACGAGCCTAAAGGATTATTATAACTATTTTATATAATGTGGAAAAAGGAAATCGGCTCCAAAAAGGTATACCGGGGCGGGATTTCACTTGTTTTCCCAGGACAATGTCAATTTATGTAACTTTCTTGTGTTTTCCTTTGCCGAATACAGAAGGAAATCGGCTACAAAAGGTGTAGCGGGGCTGGTTTTCACTTGGTTTCCCAGGACAATGCCAATTTATGTAATTTTCTTGTGTTTTCTTTTGCCGAATACAGAAGGAAGTCGGCATCAAAGGTATAGCGGAACGGTTTTGCACTTGTTTATTAAATAATTATTTCTGTTCTGTTAAATAAAACTTTTTGAAGTTGCTTTGTGTTCCCAAAACAATGCTTTATTATGTTTCGTGTAAATTTGTATATGATAGTAAACATGGCAACCATGTTTGCGAATGACTGACGAATTGTCTTAAACAGGGAGTTTTCGCATAAAAATTGCTGTCAAAGTAGAACTTTTTTCCAATTTTTCTTATAGAAAAACAGTACGATCCGCAAATTTTTTTGTTTTAAAGTGTTCTATACAACCAGATCTTTACATTGCAATTTCAAAAATTGTAAAAATTCCGTGGGTGCTAAAGTGCACAAGGACCCTATTTTTTTCTAATCAAACTTCGGTCGCCATTTATTTCGCTTTTGAAATTCGGTGTTTTCATAATCCACTTTAAAATCATGAATACATCCATTTGACGAACTTTAGCCAGGCCCTTACATTTTCGACATCTTATTACATGACTTTACAAAACAAGGTTATATTAGTAACAAACGCCCATAAAAACTGACGGAAAACGCAAAAGTACGATGAAATAGCTCTGAAAGAACTGTTTTTAAGATTAAATTCAACTTGAAGGCACAAAAACATATCAAATTCGACTATGTGCCTGTTCTCACCAAGGCAACTGGCAACCGCAACGCAACATCAACGCGACTCAGCACTAATGTTTAAATACGCGTATTCCCAGTGACTTAAGGCAACTCAACTGCAACGCAACTAGTTGCTTATGAGTTGCCCGGCATACCGCGTCGCCGTTGTCAGTTGCTTCCAATAGCGGTGTAATGGCTGACGAGACAGCAAAATATTTAACTTTTGTGGCTCATTCGGTAAAACCCATGGAATTTAACCGAATCATTATTTAATTCCTGTGCCACTATATACGAGCTATGTCTCAAATTTATGGTATAAAAAGGGTTAACCCAAAATAGTCGCTCAGTTTTTTTTTAAGCTTTTTAACGAGCAAGTATGTTGCGGCTATATATTCATCTGACGAAGACGACATTTTGCTCACGTCAGAAGAGACATCAAACCTGTTGATTCCAGTGGGAACACAAGAGCAACTCAACTGAAGTTGCGTTCGCATTGCAGTTGCGTTGCTTGCCAGTTGCTTTAGTGAGAACAAGCGAGCAACTCCCGTATCATACCTTATGTCATTATATCATTAGTACAAACAATACATTCGGTGGCAAACACGCGAAAGGAATAAGCCCCTCTGAAAACTTTACCCGCTTAATCTCTGAAGAGTAAATTTAGTCTAATTTAGATCTTATAGTCGCCCAGTTGCGTTTTCATAGTGTCATCGTCTTTATACAGGTGTTCCTTAACGACACACTAATATTTTAGAGTGTGAATCCATATGAACGCAATATGTCCGCAACATCTGAAATTTTTTGCTATAGGATGTATTTTTTAAAATCCTTATTTTTGTAATATCTCCGGAAGTAGGTACTTTAGATATTACTTTGAATTTTGGTATGTGTTAATAGAATATAAAACCACATATTTTAGTTAGAAACGTTATTATATCGATCCACCACGCCACTGACACTGTTTCATATGGATGTTTCTCTGATTAACCTGGTCAATTCTACATGAAAACGGTCACCTACGTTATTCCAATACTCATTATTATTAACATCGATCGATGCCTATCAAGTACAAGTGGCCATTTCCAATAATTTCTCTAAAACAAAATTTATCATTATCAATGTTATAAAAATGAGTTTCAAAATCAATTTAATGGGACCAGGCAAATGAACTTTCCTAGTAAATTTTCCTATATATTTAATATAAAATCAAAAACTATTCGGCATGTATCTGGCATCATATTCACTATTTATAGTTATTTCTCGAACACTATACAGGGTGTTCGAACAAACCCGAACATATGTCCGCAACGGCTTAAATTTTTTGCTACAGGATGTTGAATTTTTATTTTTTAAATGGTTATTTTTTAATATCTCCGAAAGTACTTTAGATATTATAGTTAATAGGATATAGAACCACAAATTTTAGTTAGAAAAGTTAATCAATTGTTCCACCAGTGGCGTCCCTGCAAACATGTCCTCTGATATTTTTTACAAAAAAGATGGTATGCCACTGACATGTTTCCATGTAGATATATTTTCTGATTAGCCTGGTCATGGCCATGAAAACGGCCTGGTACATGAAAACGGTCTCTTGAGGTTATCTCGTCAGACGCACCGTTCTTGATTAAAACCACTAAATTCATATTGAAACTCACTATTATTAATATTGATAAAATAATTAATGATAAATTTTGTTTTATAAAAATTGTTGGAGTGGGCAGTTCAATGCAAAGACGGGCGGAAGCATACCTTTTAAGTGAAGGTGGCCATTTCCAACAATTTTTATGAAACAAAATTTATCATTAATTATTTTATCAATGTTAATAATAATGAGTTTCAATATGAATTCAGTGGTTTTAATCAAGAACGGTGGATCTGACGAGAAAAACTCAAGAGACCGTTTTCATGTAGAATTGACCAGGCTAATCAGAAAAGATATCCACATGGAAAAATGTCAGTGGCGTACCATTTTTTTGTAAAAATATCAGACGACATGTTTGCAGGGACCCACTGGTGGAACAATTGAATAACTTTTCTAACTAAAATTTGTGGTTCTATATCCTATTAACACATACCAAATTTGAAAATAATATCTAAAGTACTTTCGGAGATATTAAAAAATAACCTTTGAAAAAATAAAAATTCAACAACCCTGTAGCGAAAAAATTAAGCCGCTGCGGACATATGTTCATATGAACTTTTCTTTATAAAATGACCTAAGGAATCATACCCTGAAATATTAGCACGTTTAAGGAACACCCTGTATATTGTTCCAGAAATAACTATACATGGTGAATATGATTGCCAGATGATACCTGGCGAATAGTTTTGGATTTTATATGAAATGCATAGGAAAATTTACTAGGCAACTTTGTTAGCCTGGTCCCTGGTCCCATTAAATTGATATTGAACCTCATTTTTAATAACATTGATAATACCAGTTTTCCATGACAAAATATATTTTTTCAATTTTCCAGAGGCAATCGGCATAAAGTCTTTTTAATATTTCAATAAGTAGGAAAAAAGGTCTTATATGTGGCCAACAAGTTGCCGCTCACTGTATACTACTGTCATTAATATAACTAAACCGATTTTCACATCATCACTGTAAACCATTTACGATTAATTGCAAAAATAGCAAAAAATTTAAATATTACTTATCACATGACATCGAACGACAATGCACGGCCAAAACACAACTGGCGTTGTTGACTACAAGTTCTAAATTTGGTTGTAGACTAAATTTTAAATCCCTTAAGTGAATAAGGGGGTAATTCTTTAAACCAGTGGTGGTTCCTAGGGTGGAGCGACGATTCTATGCCCCGATTGAATTCTACAGTTCTTAAAATTTATTGTTAATACTTTAGTTTACATTATTAAGATAAAACCAAGTCCTAGCTTTTGAATACAAATGGTAACATGTTTCTTATTGGGAGCAAGTAGGCGCCATGAGGAGCGCTTGCTCTCAGTCCTCATACAGATAATGAAAAGCGTATCCTTTCTACCTAAGCCCGGTGTAACCGATCGATAACGTAATAATAATAATAATATTTTGCTGTGTACTTACAAAATAAACTCGCATTTTCGCACATATAGGCGAATCATTATCCAAAGTTAGCAATTGGGTACACTGCTTCAAAAGTTCAACTTTACCAAAATCGACTTCGTCTGGACGGTACGATATCACGGGCCCTTGGCCGTTGCAGGAAATTGTGCAGCATTTTTGCGCGACACCTCCCATTACCGTAAAACTGCAAAATTATGATTAAAATATTTTATACATCAGTAGAGAAGGTAGTAATAACAGAAAGTCGAAAACTCAATACTTCTTCCATTTGAAAAGCCAATTCTACTGCTAACAAAAACTTTAATTCCAGTTTCAGTTCAGACCTTTAGTAGGAGGTATTCTTGTGTCTTTAAAATGCAATAACATTTTTTCTAATAACTGTCAAAACAAAGAAGATATGCCAAAAATTAGTGTTGTGATCGCTCGAGCGAAAAACCGCTCGAGTACTCGATTATTGAAATAACCGACATCGCTCGATTATTAAAAAAACTGATGGAGTTGTAAATTCAAGCGAAAATCATCGCTCGTTACTTATTATCTTTCACGCGATACCCGAGCTTCGCTTGACGCCGACGGAAGTGTGATCGCTCGAGGTAAAAAACTGCTCGTATGATTTTGTAAAAACTGTTCAATGCACCTTTCTTGATTAAAACCACTAAATTCATATTGAAACTCATTATTATTAACATTGATAAAATAATTAATGATAAATTTTGTTTCATAAAAATTGTTGGAGTGGGCAATTCGATGCGTCTGACGAGAAAAACTCAAGAAACCGTTTTTATGTAGAATTGATCAGGCAAATCAGAATAAATATCCACATGGAAAAATGTCAGTGGCGTATCATATTTGTTGTAAAAAATATCAGAGGACATGTTTGCAGGGACGCCACTAGTGGAACAATTGAATAACTTTTCTAACTAAAATGTGTGGTTCTATATCGTATTAACAGATACCAAAATTGAACATAATATCTAAAGTATTTTTGGAGATATTAAATAGTGGCCATTTCTTGTATGCCGCGGCAAGTGCGCATTTGCGAAAATAAGATTTTTTCGCCAATCCCCCCTCGTACCTGATGAACAAATAGAATCCGGCATGATCCCCGTAGCTCGATTAATAAACTACTTATTAGCATTTATGTAATATTTTTTTCTCCCTCATAACTCTCGTCCTCATTCCCCACCACACCCAGCCTCCGGCCCATCAAAGTACTCGGTGTGACCCGTTGATTCACGAAAAATTGATGCCTCTGCTGCGCCCTTTCTCGAGATATAATTAATAAAATATTATTGTTTTTGCAGTTAAAAATCGCGATAATTCGCGAACTCATTGAGATATCTGGATTACGTTTTTTCGAGCTTACGCGCTCTGTCAAGCTCTTCAATTTTGCCCTTCACATTTTTTTGTAGCATCAGAACCGGCTGAGTTATCTAGGAAAATCCGTTGTCGGTTAGATTTACGGGGCGTGCCCCCCCCCCCATGCGGCGCCCCCTACAAATCATGTCAGATTGTCGAAATTACTCGATTTCGTCAAGGGATTTTCGTAAACCGGATCGACTCCACTATATATATTATAATTATCAATTACTTATACTTACTGTTTTGATACTATCAATAAATTATATTGTTTTACGATTATTATGTAATCCAAGGAATTTTAAAAATATTCATTATAGTACCTACTGCTTTGAACATTGAACAGTTTTACAAAATTATGGGAAATATAGGTCCGTTGGCTCAATATTTCATAAAGATGATTAAAAAGGTTCGAAAAGTAATTAAATGATAATGTGTAAGTATATCATTGAATTTAGAATAAAAGGGTTCTTAAAATTTAACATTATAAAATCAGGGGTATTAGAAAAAATGAAATTGATAATGACTCCTTCAAAACGAAACGGCGCACGAAAAAAATTCTTGGGTAATCCTTGGGTTCCTTAAAAGTTTCTGCGAAAATGTTTTGTCAGTTTTGCTCTAACTTTAATATCAACGCCGGAAAAAAATTTAATTAAAACTAAAACATTTAAGTTTTTTTTAAATAATCTTAAACATATTATCAAAACTTATTGTATGGCATTACTTGCGATACTTTTTACCCATTTAATCGAAGTTGTATCTGTTACCATTAACGTACGATGTCCTCCTTATCTTGGGTATACCTATATTATATTATTATTATTAATAACAGTTTTAAATAAAAACTGGGGAGAGAATTATAAAAATGTGAACTCACTTACTATAGAGGTACTTCGTGGGGTCCCAGAATGGTAACGATTATTTTAAATTTTATTTCCACTATTTCATGAGCATTCAAATATACTTTATCTTGTTCGGGGATACAAAGGATTGCTTCTTGCGAATTCTTAAAAAAATAGTATGAAGTTCAAATAATGCACTGTATAACAGCTACAGCTCGACAAGTGAGTCTATAGGTACGACGTATCGGTAAGGGGAAGGCAATATCTGTTAAAACATGTGCGAGTCATGGGCGAGCTATTATTATTTTAATAATGTAATGAAAATTAGGAAATTCTTCAATAATTGTATTTTAAGTTTGAAGGCAAGTAAATATTTTTATCAAGGTTTAAATAATTACATTTTACAAGATGCCATTCTTTCAGAATGGAAAAAACAGCTATATAGTTAATCGATTAATAACGATTTTTCATTTTCATCCATTTGATTTCAACATGCACCTTAAAGTTTCACAGGAAAACGGAAAGTTTATGTCACTTCTTAGCTGTTGTGGCAATTTTTTCCAAAGTTCCAAATAAAACTTTTGTATTGTTCTCCTAACAATGCCAAAGTCGAAGACCCTTCTTTTGCCAGGAGGTGACAACAATTGATCCGGATTATTTTCTTTCCTTTCAGTATCTTCTTTATGAATGTTTTTACTGCGTCCACGCTTACGCCCGCATAAATTGCAACCCTTCCTAGCTTTCGCTTAAGTGGCAATTTAAATGCTTTATATAATTTGTGATTCCTCTTCACACACCCTGTAAACATTGGCAATCACTTCACGGATTTGACTATGAAGGGTTTTACCACGAGTATATTCAATCACTATCACAGTTTTAAAACAACGAACACTTTATAATAACGATTGCCCTTCCTATCACTACGCAACTGGATGAAGCATATCGGACATCGCCGAACAACCACGCTGGCACAATGAGCGTGTCACAAGACGCGTGTCGTCATCCTCTGTCTGGGATATAACCTATCAAATTAGCCCTAGCCACCTGTTACCCATGGTTACCGTTGATATTGTACTATGTTGCCGTTTTTTTAGATTAGAAGTACTTTAACAAAAGAATATTTTATTTTGCATTTAAATATTAAAATACATAGTATGGAAAGAAAGTTTTAAGAACATTGAAACAATAATCGAATATTAGCTTCTTATACAGGGTGTTATGGAAATGACGTATTATATTTAAATCGGCAATTCCTGAGATGAAAACAAATTGAAGAAAAATATCTAAAAATGGCGCTTTAATTTAATATGCCCTGTACATGACCTTATGTCAAACCAAAAATATCCACGTGGTGCCCCTGTCAGGAAGGTAAACAAAGCAACATATGTCAACAGTGTTGTCATATCTTCAGGGTAAACTATTTAGAAAGTCAATAACCGTTTGACAGATTGCAAGTTGTTTATTTTTCAGGGTACATTATTATAAACTTTTACGTTCAGTTCAGTTCGCTGGGAAACAATCTCTGATTTATAAACTTGAACTGACTCGAACGAACCGCCGCGGAGTTTTCAAATGGTCAGGTATGTTCTCATTTGTTCAATTCGAACGACACCCGTCAGATCTGGACAACTTAAAAGTTTATAAATGCCACTTACCTTTTAGAAAAAAATGCAATTTTATTTACCTTTTCGGTCTTATTTAAAACCAACTTAATTTATAAAAAACACCAAGTACTCACAACACAAAATCACATAGTTTTCGCGTCACAACACATCTAAGTACCGTTCAATCTGAATTAGTATTTTAAAGTGCTACTGTGTAGACAAAGTACGCTCTTATTGTCTAAATAACACGTTGGTTCCATCGGTGAATATTGAACTGCTGGACTGGGTTTGTATTAGTATTAACATACAATTTAACACACAAATCTGCTTGAAACAGTATGAAACGGCGGTCTTTTCGAGGAACAGCGCTGATCTGCCAAACAGTTGCATATTAGTGCTGGGCGATGTTCATCGATGTTTTTGAAACATCGATGTTCTGTTACCGATGTTCGATGTTTTCGACATCGATGTTAGATATCAAACATCGATGTCGACATCGATGTTTACCTTTCGATGTTCAATGTTATAACAAAACAAGAAAACTAGGTTGTATTCTTAAACTCAATTTTCCCAGCACAAGAAAATAAGAGCGAAAACTTTTGATTTCATTTGCTAAAAGCCTTATTAGAGTCGACAATAAAAATTCCCGGTGCAATGGCAATTATAATTGCACGAATTCATGCGCAGTAAACCGTTTTCGATCAACTGGCGCCTTGCTAACAGTCGTTTTGACTGGCAGTTAAAGCAGCTACTGCTACTTACAAATGGCAATTATTGCTTTATTTTTTTGTTTATATTATTTTTTAAAATTTTTGTTATTTTGTTTTTTGACGTTTCATAATTTTTCAATTCTTTCTAATAACAAGTTTATTTTTATTTTTTATAATCTAATTTATTCCTAATCGCAAATATACTTTTTTAAATGTCGATGTTTGAACATCGATGTTTAGAAAACATATATACTACTATACAACTTCCATTTAACTATACTAAATCCAACGACAGAACGGAGTGCGTCAAAAGGAATATCACGTGATTTATCAGTCAGGATGTTTGTGCAGAATTGCATGAAGGGTCCACCGGAATTTTATTAAATTTTTGAAAATGTATAAACTAAAAGTTGTTGATTATACACGGTGTTGAAAAAAGGTCGGTACCCCGGAATAACTCCGGTGCATCGCATTGCAGCGGAAAAGTCTGAGGAAAAAGTTGTATGGTTTCGAAGGAGGAATAGTTTGCAATTTAAACCACCCCCACCCCTCAACCCCCGGGTGCGGGTGGGGGTAAGTTAAGATTTTCAAATGGAACTCCATATTTTTTATTGGCGTATCGTGTTCTCCGACCAAAATTAAAACATCTTTTGTCCGAAAAATTTTTTTATTCGGGCCCATCCTTCACCAATAATCACCATGAGAAAGACAAAATCAGAACCTTGCGAAAATCAAGTTTTATCCCGGAAATACTCTTTTTTTTCTGTCTTGTACAAAAAAATGCCCGTGGAATACAAACAACTTTTTCCATTTTTTTTAGTACTTTTTTCTTATTGTAGTCTTTAAAATGTTTAACTAGATTTTTGAGCCAAAATAAATAGGGGAGCGAATATTTGACCATCCCGCAATTTACATGAGAATTCCTATGCGTCCTGACCTGACGCACCTAACATTCCTCACATCCATTTTTTACGTTCCAATAAAGTTTCAGTCTTCGTTTTTCTTGATCGTCGTTGCATTTTCTGCGTTGGTATAATTCTACTACTTTCGTGAATAATCCTCTCTATAGATCTTACACTTATTTTGAGTGCTTCCGAGGCTTTCTCTTTAATAGACTTGGCTGAGAATCCATAATTCGCCGGTTTCAGTAGCCTTCTTGTATTCATTTTCGAAGTAATCTATTAGATTGAGGACAATTTCTTTCGCCTGGTGATGCAAGAAACCTGCACACCGATTCTGATTCGCCATAATATTATTGATACTTGTCAACCTAATCCAGGAGTGTTGCTCTTACACATTTTGATAATCACTGAAATTCTCTGGACGTCTAACTCCGATTCATGAATGACACATAGGTTTATCGCGTTTATAGTATGAAAATCTTTATAATGCTGTTTTACCCTTGACCTGAGTAAGAGAACACTATAATCGTTTTTCTATGTTCATAACGCGCCTACATAAATGGAAGCCTCGTCATTCATGTGTCAACCTTTCATTAAATTTCATCACATTATGTAATCCAGAATTGCTGCTCTTACACATTTTGATAATCACTGAAAATTCTCTGGACGTCTAACTCCGATTCATGAATGACACATAGGTTTATCGCGTTTATAGTATGGAAATCTTTATAATGCTGTTTTACCCTTGACCTGAGTAAGAGAACACTATAATCGTTTCTCTATGTTCATAACGCGCCTACATAAATGGAAGCCTCGTCATTCATGTGTCAACCTTTCATTAAATTTCATCACATTATGTAATCCAGAATTGCTGCTCTTACACATTTTGATAATCACTGAAAATTCTCTGGACGTCTAACTCCGATTCATGAATGACACATAGGTTTATCGCGTTTATAGTATGGAAATCTTTATAATGCTGTTTTACCCTTGACCTGAGTAAGAGAACACAATAATCGTTTCTCTATGTTCATGACGCGCCTACATAAATGGAAGCCTCGTCATTCATGTGTGAACCTTTCATTAAATTTCATCACATTATGTAATCCAGAATTGCTGCTCTTACACATTTTGATAATCACTGAAAATTCTCTGGACGTCTAACTCCGATTCATGAATGACACATAGGTTTATCGCGTTTATAGTATGGAAATCTTTATAATGCTGTTTTACCCTTGACCTGAGTAAGAGAACACTATAATCGTTTCTCTATGTTCATGACGCGCCTACATAAATGGAAGCCTCGTCATTCATGTGTCAACCTTTCATTAAATTTCATCACATTATGTAATCCAGAATTGCTGCTCTTACACATTTTGATAATCACTGAAAATTCTCTGGACGTCTAACTCCGATTCATGAATGACACATAGGTTTATCGCGTTTATAGTACGAGAATCTTTATAATGCTGTTTTACCCTTGACCTGAGTAAGAGAACACTATAAACGTTTCTCTATGATAAGTTCATAACGCGCCTACATAAATGGAAGCCTCGTCATTTATGTGTCAACCTTTCATTAAATTTCATCACATTATGTAATCCAGAATTGCTGCTCTTACACATTTTGATAATCACTGAAAATTCTCTGGACGTCTAACTCCGATTCATGAATGACACATAGGTTTATCGCGTTTATAGTATGGAAATCTTTATAATGCTGTTTTACCCTTGACCTGAGTAAGAGAACACTATAATCGTTTCTCTATGTTCATGACGCGCCTACATAAATGGAAGCCTCGTCATTCATGTGTCAACCTTTCATTAAATTTCATCACATTATGTAATCCAGAATTGCTGCTCTTACACATTTTGATAATCACTGAAAATTCTCTGGACGTCTAACTCCGATTCATGAATGACACATAGGTTTATCGCGTTTATAGTATGGAAATCTTTATAATGCTGTTTTACCCTTGACCTGAGTAAGAGAACACAATAATCGTTTCTCTATGTTCATGACGCGCCTACATAAATGGAAGCCTCGTCATTCATGTGTGAACCTTTCATTAAATTTCATCACATTATGTAATCCAGAATTGCTGCTCTTACACATTTTGATAATCACTGAAAATTCTCTGGACGTCTAACTCCGATTCATGAATGACACATAGGTTTATCGCGTTTATAGTATGGAAATCTTTATAATGCTGTTTTACCCTTGACCTGAGTAAGAGAACACTATAATCGTTTCTCTATGTTCATGACGCGCCTACATAAATGGAAGCCTCGTCATTCATGTGTCAACCTTTCATTAAATTTCATCACATTATGTAATCCAGAATTGCTGCTCTTACACATTTTGATAATCACTGAAAATTCTCTGGACGTCTAACTCCGATTCATGAATGACACATAGGTTTATCGCGTTTATAGTACGAGAATCTTTATAATGCTGTTTTACCCTTGACCTGAGTAAGAGAACACTATAAACGTTTCTCTATGATAAGTTCATAACGCGCCTACATAAATGGAAGCCTCGTCATTTATGTGTCAACCTTTCATTAAATTTCATCACATTATGTAATCCAGAATTGCTGCTCTTACACATTTTGATAATCACTGAAAATTCTCTGGACGTCTAACTCCGATTCATGAATGACACATAGGTTTATCGCGTTTATAGTACGAGAGTCTTTATAATGCTGTTTTACCCTTGACCTGAGTAAGAGAACACTATAATCGTTTCTCTATGTTCATGACGCGCCTACATAAATGGAAGCCTCGTCATTCATGTGTCAACCTTTCATTAAATTTCATCACATTATGTAATACAGAATTGCTGCTCTTACACATTTTGATAATCACTGAAAATTCTCTGGACGTCTAACTCCGATTCATGAATGACACATAGGTTTATTGCGTTTTTAGTACGGAAATCTTCATAATGCTGTTTTAGCCATGACCTGAGCAAGAGAACACTATAAACGTTTCTCTATTATAAGTTCATTACGCGCTTACATAAATGGAAGCCTTGTCATTAATGTGTCACCTTTCATCAAATTTCATCACATTATGTAAGCCAGGATTGTTGCTCTTACACATTTTGATAATCACTGAAAAGTCTCTGTGCGTCTTCCTCCGATTCATTAATGATAGATAGGTTTATTGCGTTTTTAGTACGCAAATCTTCATCATGCTGTTTTAGCCATGACCTGAGCAAGAGAACACTATAAACGTTTCTCTATTATAAGTTCATTACGCGCTTACATAAATGGAAGCCTTGTCATTAATGTGTCACCTTTCATCAAATTTCATCACATTATGTAAGCCAGGATTGTTGCTCTTACACATTTTGATAATCACTGAAAAGTCTCTGTGCGTCTTCCTCCGATTCATTAATGATAGATAGGTTTATTGCGTTTTTAGTACGCAAATCTTCATCATGCTGTTTTAGCCATGACCTGAGCAAGAGAACACTATAAACGTTTCTCTATTATAAGTTCATTACGCGCTTACATAAATGGAAGCCTTGTCATTAATGTGTCACCTTTCATCAAATTTCATCACATTATGTAAGCCAGGATTGTTGCTCTTACACATTTTGATAATCACTGAAAACTCTCTGGGCGTCTTCCTCCGATTCATGAACGACACATAGGTTTATCGCGTTTATAGTACGGAAATCTTTATAATGCTTTTACCCTTGACCTGAACAAAGAGAACACTATAATCGTTTCTCTATGTTCATGACGCGCCTACATAAATGGAAGCCGACTATACATAAGTACAATTTATAAACTCAAAAATTACCTTTAAATGATTATACTCCACATATCCACAGAGATCGGTCTGATTTTCTAATGTGATCGATCTATAATATTCACAATTTAAGAAACAGAATTTAATAGTGATTATCTTCGGAGTACACAATATCTCCGGGCACGAACAAATACACTTAAAAGGAATCGTTTTGGTATATTGTCTGGATTTCCACATAATAAGAAGAATGTTCGTTTCCAATACAGCAAGGGAGGTACACTTGAAAGTAATCTGTAAAAAAGCCAGGTTAGCATGTATAGGCTGTCACATTTTCGACACTTTCTAGAGGTATTAGAGTTATTATCAAAGATAGAATGTATGAATGAAAATATTGCATCTCTAGATTATTTTTGAATATAAATATAAACATATATTCATTTTTGTAAATAATATATAGGGTTGTCACATTTAAAATGTTTACTTTTGTTAATATCTCAAAAATAAACTTTTTAGGGAAAAACTGGCTACGCCACTGAACTTTACGTAAATATCTCTAACAAAATGTAGCTTTAAAAACTAAGAATATGACAAATTTTACACAGGAATCTTTTTCGTTTCGTTAAAAAGTAGGAAACTAAGTGAAACCCGAAATATTCTATCTTTGATAATAAGTCTAATACCCTAAGTGTCGAAAATGGGACACCCTGTACAGTCGTGTTCAATGAGGTATGGGACAACGCTAAACTTAGCTGTAGTTTTCCTGAGTTCAAAAAAATGTATAAGATTTCAGTAACAGGATTGTATGCATAAAAATTAAAGGATTCCAAAAACAATACAGAAATTGATTTCCAATTTTTTATTAGAACTCACAACAAATAATTATTACAACCCGTTTCTTTTTATAATTAATAAATAAAAAATCAATAAAGTCTACAGCTAAAGTCTATTAATATTTAGACATAGCTCCGTCTTTTTCTAAAATTACGCTTAGTCGACCCGCCATTGACAAGTCGCATACGAGGCTCTGTCAATGGCATTAATATGACAGTTTAATTTCTCGTTAGGCCCATACATTTTCTAATACAGTGAGGATAAATAGGTTCTAATAAATTCATTTAAAATACAACTTTTAATTTTTTCAAAAAACGCCCGAACCCGTCGATTTTAATTTTTCAATGAGCATTTTTTAATCTAATTTTCATTTATACAGGGTGAATCAAAAAAAATATACATTTCAGGTATCATAACCAATCTCTAAATTAATTTTTTTTTAAATCCATTTTTTTTTTCAGAAAAAACGTAATTTGAAGTAATAAATGCAATTTGAAATAATAAATGTTTCAATGACAAAATTGTGAAGAATTAATTTAAAAATGTTGGAGTTAGCCACCAGAAACATTCTGATAATATCCTAGGCGATTTGAGGTTCTATCAATCTAATTTTATTTAAATAAAATTGATTTTTTTAACAATTTAATTTGGACATTTTTTCCGTAAAACCCGAAATTAACAAAAATGGGGGTTTCAATTTAAAAATTGAAGTGTCAAATGAAAACTTTTTTTTGAGTCACCCTGTACAACTGAAAATAAGTTTAAAAAATGAAAATCTAAAAATTAAAATGGACGGGTTCGAGCATTTCTTCGAAAAATTAAAGATCTATTTTAAATGAATGTATTCGAACTTATTTGTCCTTACTGTATATTGATATGGGGACTTCTTGATGGCCACAGCATTGTGTCTATATTGTTCATTGAACACAACTGTACAGTCTGAATAGGGAAGGATTTTTACTACCACTATGCAATGCATATGTTGTTTAGCCAATGTTACATACATAAACATGCCATATGATATGTAGTAATATAGGTAAGTACAGGCTGTTTTTCGGTGGTTTTACGGAGTACCTCCGTTATTATTAAAGATGGAAGGATGCGGTTTTCGCAGAACCGTGCAACTTTTTTGTGAAACAAAAGATACTCTAATCAGAATTTTTCTGGGCCTCCTCGTTGTTAATATACGGGATGTTTTTGAGAATTTTACATTTTGGGACCCCCCATATTTCGGCTTCCCTGTAACTTATCAAAAAGAAGGAAATGTTTTCTTTGTAGTTCTTTACGTACAATCCAGTGACGTACTCACTCAGATTTATTCTACGTTCAATAGTATTCAAGGGAAACACAAATTTGCTTCTTTTAAATGGGGAAAATTGATTTTATCCTTGGAAAAATTATTTTATACGGATGTAGTCGTTCGAGATAGCTATAAGTAATTCAGGAAATATAATTAGATACTAATATTTACCATTGAAATACGCTTCTAAAGCTGCAAACACAGTATTATCACGTCACGTGAGATCACATGCCATCACGCAATATCACGGCATACCCGAAATATCTGCAAGGCGGTTTATGCGTGCTTATAAATAGGTTTAAGTACACTATAGTCACCTCATGCAGCTCACGGCAAGTCATACTTGACAGCAAAATTTTATTTCTGAGAATTTACATTTTCGGCACGCGTGATAACACTGTGCCAGAGTTTAACGCTACAAGGCTACAAGATTCACTTGCGACCTTGACAAACACAAAATATGTAATAAAAATGATCTGCAGTGTACATAGTCTGTTTCTAAGCCGTGACAGCATGTGCTATTTGCGATATGACAACACGTGAATTCACGTGAAGTGATAATAGTGTGGTTGCGGCTTAATGCTCTATCTGCAATTTCGTTACACTGGATATAGCAAACGAGCATGTCATATTTTAGTTAACATTCGCGGTAATAATTAGGATAAACTGATTTTTTATTATTAATTAGAAATTATGAAACAACTTAGAGATCCTGAATATTCTGACAGAAACAGAAGAATTTTTCATTATGACACAACTGACTGACATAGCCCACACAAAAAAATTGTAAGTATATTTTTGAAAAAACGTAAACGTAAATTTCGGCCATAATATTAAGACTAAAAATAAAGTATTATATATTCCTGAGGAGCTTGTTAAAAACTTAATTACATTATTAAAAAATATATAGGGTTTGTTCTCATTTTTAAAAAAAATTGTATTTTTTCTTGAAAACTATTGAACGTAGAAAAAAAATCTGAGTATGTCACTGGATTCTACGTAAAGAACTACAAAGAAGACGTTCTTTCCTTTTGATAAGTTACAGGGTAGCCGAAATATGGGGGGTGTCCAAAACGAACAATTCTCAAAAACATCCCGTATATCAAAAATAATGAGGCCTAGAAAAATTATAATTAGAGCAACTTTTGTTTCACAAAAAGTACCACAGTGCTGCGAAAAGCGCATACTTCTATCTTTACTAATAAAGGGCAAACCCGAACAAACTCAGTAAAACCAGCTAAAAATTAACACCCTGTACATTCGAATTTATCGATGGATGAAAAACTAAAAGTATCATATTTTTCATTTTTTTTACCGTAAGTTGTATTCGACTCTCTGGATCCACCCTTCCGGTGAGAGGAACTATTTGAAGAACATCTTTTAACTGGCAATCAAGTTTTACATCGAAACATATCATGACTTTTGACTCATTTACTAAATCCATCGATCTGGTGTGCTCTAGTCCTAGAATGTCGATTCGCATTAAGATTAAATTAACTAGTGTTGACTGTGACATAACTAACATTGCCGGAAGTGACTTTTTCACAGTCAAAGTAGCCCCCAACCTTTAAATATCGAAGGTTGAAGAAGAACGAATCAATGTAAAAATCTAACAACTTATATTGGAAAACAAACGCCTGGTTTACACGGATTTCGGACTATCTCAAGGTATGGTTTTTCGGTAGAACTGCTGGCAGTAACGTCTGGCCGCGACGTCTGTCAATCACGACCAGCCATTAACTGCCTAGTGTTTTCTCTGCAACTGCTGGAAGCCATCGAGAGTCAATTATCTCCGTTGAGAAAAGCCGACGGACTGTGGTACTCATGGCAGAACTGAAACTTTTTCATACACCATCGAATTCAAATAACAAATACAACATTAAAGGCTTTTAGAAGCAAATCTTGTAAAAATACTTTTTTTCCAGTTTCAGAAAGTTAATAAATTTATTTTTTCCGTCAAATTATTCTAAATAATTCCACATGCAAAATTAGACGGGCTTTTATAGTTTTGCGGTGTCGGCAGTATTTGGTTCCTTATCTCTCTTGCCGCAACGGGCATGGCGTCACCGGTAGATTAAATCGGTCAGGATGACGCAATGTAACGTTAAAACAGACGGATAACGAAATTCTGCAGGAAGCAGTAATTACAACTACGCGGTATACCGTCGATTGGGGATTCCCAGAGTCGTACTTAAACGCGATTTAGTTTTTTTATTAATTTTTACGTAAGAAGGGGGGTCCGTATTTTCGGCTACAGGTTTTAGAGTGTTTATCACCGAAAATTCCGAGAAAAGTCAAACCGCGGATCTTTCCCTCAGTTAATTTTATTTTCAAACACTTGTATGTTTCAGTGCGAGTATCAATAACGCTGACTCCTCTTCAAATACTCGTGTATTTGGTGCGAGTATAAATAACACCTAAAATTGATCTTCGAACACTCGTATTTGGTACGAGTATAAATAAATCTTAAGTGCGAAGAAAATTATTCTATAAAGACTTTGTGCCAAAAGCCTAGAATAATTTTCGAAATAAAAAATTACCCGATCGTGACATCAAAAGTAAGTGCTAAAATATCTTAAGTTAGTATTAGCAGTCACTACTGCGAGTTATAATTTTCTTTTGGAAGTTATTAGGGTAGTTGAGATCCCTTTAGTTGGGAACAAAATGCTAGCTTTGGTTTATTTTATATTGTAAATAATGAAAATAAAACTAAATTTAAACAGAGTGCGTAACAGATGAATGATAGGTTGGTTGAAACAATTGAATGATAGTTTCGGTTAATTCTGATTGTATATAAATTGTGCATAATTAACTACGAGTACTTCGGGTCGCGTTACTCGACATACGCAAGGACAGCCCCTTAAATTCACCCTCAAAGACAAGGACATAAAATTAAATCAGTAAAAGCCCTCCGTGTTCAATATAATAACTTGCATTGTTATTGTATTCATTGGACATGCCCGAGCCAATACCAAAATACAAAAGAATAGTCTGAACAAAAGTTAGGCCTCGTCCTACGTTCAAATAACTATACTTTTAAATTAAAATCAGTCATTTTACGAGACATAAAATTTGCCCTCATTTCTTCATGCGCTCTGGTGGACTGCTGACAGCTTCCAGTTAGCGGGGAAAGGATGGTGGACCCACCCAAGACCGACTGACACGTGCTTGTCAAGTCGGCAATGGCATTATGCCTGGCATCCCTGACCATAAACAACGAATAATCGTAATCGACCAAGATAAGCGTCCGTAAAACTAATTAAGTAGGAACATCTTCGGTTGCGATGACTTTTTCATTAATTATCAAGACTGGCGACATAACTGATAGTGTCGACCAGCAATCATACATTTTCAAAATTTAAAAAGATTAAGAAAGTAGATTAATATATTAAATATCCAAAAAATGCCGTCTACTTAATAATTTGATTAAATTAAATTCAAATAAAACTTAAGGGGAAACTTCGTTATACGGGGGTTATCAAATAACGTCTTACGTGAAATGCACAGATAAGGAGAACGTTTAGAGTTACCTATCATTCATTGAGGGCAAAACGGACGGACGTTTCGGGCTACGTACTCCACTCATATCATGGTATCAGTACGTACGTCCCGCTTGAAAAAATTCCTTCGTGTTTTTTTCTCAATTCGGCGACACAAATTTGGTTATAAAATTTACATGCAACCAGTCGGGCAGTCACGTCTCGACTGCACAGCAGTCGACTGCCAACCGTTGAACCGTGACGTCTCGGACGTTCTAGGGGAACTACATGTTTTATTTTCCTAAAGACCAGTGTCGACTGCCAGACGTCGCGGCCAGACGTTACTGCCGGCAGTTCCACCGAAACCATACCTTCAGACATACAGCGTCGGATATCCGTGTGCTACAAAACGAAACGCCCGCTGAATCAAAATTAACAAACTTTAAGTTTCTATATCATCTAACAAAAATTGCTTTAAACTTTAAATAATTATTATTTTATTTGTAAGTTGACATCCAAACACCACAGGTTTTTAATACCGTTTCGAGAGAGAGCGCCCACACTCATCGCAATAATCTCTCCGCCGACACCTACGTCTTCGTACCTTTTATCATTGAAGGCAGCTATAAAGTCTGTTCGTTTTATGAAGTCGGATATCGGATTAAATCATTAAATGTTGTTAAACAGTAAGACGGTTAAGTTAACAATACCTTCGCTATACTTGATCGTACCGAACATTCCACTGGTTCACTGTAGTCGGCTGAGCTAAATCAGCGGTTCCAAAACAAAATTATCTTAGAAATATGTTATGCTTTTAGCTTGTTTCTCATTATTGTGTGTGAATTAAAAGCAGTTATAAAGCAAAGTTATGGAAAATGTTCAGCAAGGTGACACAACGCCTAGAAGGTGTTTATCTCCAGGTGAACGCCGTTTGGTATTACAGGTGGAACGTTATTTTACTTTAGAAAAAGATAACTCGAGCCCGTTAGTGTCTGTTTTGGCAGTGCAAAAACGAACGTCTGATGCGTGCGGCATTTCAGATAAGACCTTAAGGAGACTTCGAACAAAGAGTGAAGAGGAATTGGACAGACCATATAAAAGGGCTCGACTCCATTCCAAAACCTTTGATTTATTCCAAGGGATAAAACTACCGAATGCATTGAACACACGGAAAAAATGATTTTTGAATCTTATGAGACAGAACAGGTTATAGACGAAGTAAGACCGTTAATTATTAGGGATGATGATAATGATTCTGATGAGTCTGAAAGCATGGATGAAATTTCAAATGCAGAGGAAGGCTGTTTTTAGTAAAGTATGGGTTTGTTCGTTCGTTCGTTTACAAGTAGGTACGTTCTATCGCAAGACTACAACATCGGTTCTTTTTAGCAAAACTTTATAAAATAAGAATTTGTAAAACTAATTTGCCTAAATACTATAAAAGCTAAAAAATAATTATTTTTCTTTACCTATACTAATTTTTTATTTACTTTAAATTATTTTATTTAGAAAATACCTAAAATATAATTTATTGTTTGAGAGCCACCGACTACCCTGCTCGAGAGGTTTTATTGCTTAGCGGAACTCATACACCATACCGACTTTACCTGCAATTTGCCACCCCACATATCTAAATCTATTAATACCTCAAACCCGTTATAACAACAATAGTACCTAAATGTCATCTGACAATAATTGTAAAATTATTACTAATCTTTCAAATATGTTACTTTATTTCATTCTGTTACTTTCAGTAAATAGTTTAAATGCTGATGGTAACCAATTTGCAGAGACCGTAGAAGAAAATTTTAATAAAATGAAAGAATTATCCCGAAAAAAACCTATTATTGAGTTAAACATGGAAAGTTTTCGACAATTGGTAAATGTATACTCCAAAAACTACTCCGTAGTAGTGATGTTTACTGCGTTATCTACACAAAATTGTGAAATTTGCCCGTTTGCTTCCAAAGAATACTCCCTTGTTTGTAATTCGTTTAGAAAATCTCAAGAATATTCGAATCGCCGAGATATGCTATTTTTTGCTACAGTCGAATATGCCAACTCCAGAGACATATTTGAGCTTATGCAAGTGGGCGAAGTGCCCACGTTTCTATATTTTTCACCATACGAGGAGTATAGCATGGAAAGAAAACTTAATGTGCAAAAGGACGGCGTTCTTTCCGACAGTATAGCTAATTGGATTGTTCGTGAAACGGGAATAAGGATAAAAACTCCGTCCAAAGGTACAAAAGAGTTCGACTTAACAATGGAAGAAAAATTACGAAAAATGAAAGAGCTATCCAATAAAAAATTGATTATTATGCTAGACGTGGAAAATTTTCAACAGTTGATAAATGTGAATAATAAGAACTATTCAGTCATAGTAATGTTTACTGCGCTACCTCCAAAGAGTATTTTTTGTGAAATGTGTCCGGCTGCTTTCCAAGATTACGTTAGAGTTGTAAATTCCTTCAAAAAATCTACGGTATATCACCAACTCCGAGATACTTTATTTTTTGCCATGGTCGAATTTGCCAATTCGAAAACTATATTTGAACTCGGTAGAGTTGACGTAGTACCAAGTTTTTTACATTTTCCAGCATATAGCAAACATATCAAAGAAAATAAAATGAATATCCGCAAATATGGATATACTTCGATAAAAATTGCCAAATGGATCGTACGTGAAACTGGAGTATGGATAAACATTCAGTACGAACCAAATTATGAAAAACTATTTATTTGGACAGTCGTGATAGGTTCAATCACAGTATTCCTGTACTTTAAGAGACGATGCAGTCAGCTTTGGATGATTTTAGCTGTATTGTTTTCACTTTTAATGTCATCCGGATTTATGTGGAACCAAATACACAATAATGGAACGTTCTCTCATGTCATTCAGGCTCTGAACGGCGAATATATTCACCGAGGAACAGGATCACAAACTTCTGTAGAATGTTACCTTATTATGACAGTCAATGGTATCACGGCGTTTGGCGTTATTACAATGATTTATTCAAAGCAGGGCAAAGACCACCCAAGAGAACGTCAGATAGCTGCACTCATAGGACTTGTTCTGGTAACGTTGTCCTTCTCACTGTTACTACGCTTGGCACAAATAAAACAACCTAGTTATCCTATTGGTTTCTTACTTTGATGAATTAGTTATGTAACATAAATTGTCAAACACTATGGGTTTATTTCAATAAAATCATTATTAGTATTAAGTAAAGGAGTGATGGATAGATGCTAATTACTTTCAAAGGATATAAATCGGGTGAATCCTGTTCAAATTGATAGCCAATAGAACTTTGTGAAGCTGCCAGCAGGGCGCTGAGATGACCTAGTAAATTCTCATATTTTTTTAACAATTTTGGAAAGCAATTAACTAAACTAGGAAACAAACTTACCTATAGAAACTATGCCAAAGTCGAGCCCTTCGGGAATACACTTAAGCAGCGGACAAACTACAGTGCCACTGTAAAAAAAATATTATTAAGATTGTTCAAATCAGAGTGTGGATATAGTCTGGAAACGGCTTAATAACTTTTGACCGCCTAATTTTATTTTACAATATTTAGGGTGTGGCTTATAGGGAAAACTACTTTTTGACGGAAAAATAACAGCGGACGGGTGCCATCTTGGTAAAGAAAATTAAATAAGAAGAGGGGTCTTGCGATACATCATTTTGAAGGTACTATCCAGTACTTGCCAGAATATTACTTCTGTATTCGCAACGAAAACAAAATGGCGGCGTTTTAAAAATAGTTATTATTTTTTTATTATCCTTTATTTCATTTACCGTCTTAGAGAAACAGATACAACTTGGCATAGTATAGTAGGAATCAGAGAGCTACACTTTCTGGCATATTTCATGGTCCTCAAATTCAAAATGGCGGATGGGCGACATCTTGATAACAAAAATTGAATATGAAGTGGGGTCTATACGATCCCAGAATATTGTGTTCCTATTCGTACCCAAAACAAAATGGCGACTTTTTAAAATCAAGATTAATCAAGATGGCGCCCATCCGCCATTTTAAATTTGAGCACAATGAAATATGCAAGAAAGTGTAGCTCTATAATTCCTACTATACTATGCCAGTTGTATTTATTATTCTAACACGGTAAATGAAATAAAAGATAATAAAAAATAATACCTATGCAATTTTTAAAACATCGCCATTTTGTTTTCGTTGCGTAACAGCTCAAAGTAATATTCTGGCATCGTAAAGTACTCGATAGTACCTTCAAAATGATGTACCGCAAGACCCTTCTTCCCATTTTAATTTCTTTACCAAGATGGCGCCCGTCCGCCATTTTGACAGTCATTCTTCCGTCAAAAAGTAGTTTTTCTTCTCCTATAAGATTTTGTAAAATAAAACTAGAGGGTCAAAAGTTATTAAGCCGTTTCCAGACTATACACACTGTATTTTATTAAGCTTTTAAATAAATAGGGAGTTTTGGGGACAATCAAAAATTAGGCCCGTTTGTGGTAGAGATAACTCCATACGGGGGCACAATTTTAGGGCAGGTTTATCAGTGTAGTGTTGTGTCTCTGCGTGTTAATTAGCCCTGAGCTATCGTTACCTCTAGGTCAAAGTGGTGTACCAGTGACAGTGTTATCCAGGTGTTTTAAATCCTCGCGTTCCCTAACCCAGTATAAGGAACAGTTGGCCATATTGCAGTCAGTGTTGCCACATTTTATTGAATTATTATTGGCTAATTAATGACATGATAGAAATAACCCAATCTTATCAAGAATTAAAAACCAGCAAATTTTCGTCTTTGACAGACATCAGAGTATAAGCTTACGTTTTTGGAGAGAATACAAAATTCACAGTAAACTGAATATCAATTAATTGCCAAATAAAAGTATGAAATTTTCTTACTGAATCCCCCACTTTCAGGTTCGTATTAATTTACCTCAAGGTTTAACACTAACCTTGGTATATCACAGACATGGATAAACAGTTTACCTCAGAGTTACAATTTAGCTCTAAGCTAAAAGACCTTAATACTCCACTGATAAACCGGCCCTAACTATACCATATTCAAAACCAAGAGTCCGTAAATGTAAACACTAGGCGCGATCGATACTGGAAATCCTGCATTGCGATTGGCCATAAAATACCTAATGGCGGTGTAGAGGGCAGTGCTTGCGACAGGATTGGACTTATTCAGTTTGTTGTGTTTTTAATACTGTTTTATAATAGTATTATAACCTTAGTGATGTTGGTGCCTAAACCTAAACTACTTTTAATCACCGTTAAATAAATGTCTAGCAGCACTGATACCGTATGAACAAAATATACATGAAAAATATTACCATTTCTTAGTGCGATCTTGATGAATTTTAAAGACCACGTCAATTTATTTACGTGTACTGACTTTCGGTTTTGAATATAGTATAATATAAATCACTATGTTTACATCGACGACTGGAAGCTCGATTTGAAGGATATTCTGTCGTATCGTATCGTCGATTTAAAAAATGGTGATTAATGCTTCTTACTATAATATACTAATAATCTTACGTGAATGTACACTGCAAATGCTCTTGCGATTCCTCCACGATAAAATCCAGTGATTCGAGAAAGTCACCTTGCACTTCAGAATAAAAAACAATAACAAACGCTCGCGTAGTATCTGGGCCCAGGACTAATGACTTTGGGATACAATCTATCACTCCTCCCCAGTCTGTAGTATTGGGCTGATAGGTAACTGTGGCAGCTATTACACCTTAAGAAGAATCGGCTGTTAATATTATGTGCGTAACTATACAGGATGATTCATAACGGGCGATCATTAAAACGTTTGGAGAAATTACTATACAACTGTGCAATATGCTTTTTCTACTCCCACATGTATATTTTGTTTCCTTAACAATGTACAGAGTTGATTTGAAGGCTATTTCAGTTAACGGAATGGATATAATTTCATATCCATCCTTGTTAGGATATGACATTGACTAATCATAGTTAGAGTTAAGTACCCAGGTAAATATTCGTTTCTAAATAATTATAGTGCATGATCGTGTCAAAGTAATCATTTGTCACTAGAGGCCTTATTAGCTGTTGTGTAGCTCCCGGTTTTCACAAACAAGCTCCTTGGTTCAAAGCCCAATGAAGACAAACTTTTTTTTGTATGTATGTAGTTATTTAACAAACAAATACAGGGTGTTACCATTGGGATTTCGTAAACAATAAGAGCTACGAAGTCGGTTAAATTGGGGCAAATTTGCGTAATTATGGGACCAATCATATGCCGCAAAAAAATCACAAATAAATATACGGGCAAAATAATTGGAAAAATCTAAAATTTTGCGTTTAGGTTTTTATTTTTTTCCTGGCTTTGTTCAAAGAGATGTCGAAAAATAAATTTCACTTTCTCGTTGCTATTTTTTATTCTCCACACGATGGCATTATCAGATCTCTCATGTGACGTTTCGTCTTTGGGTCACCATCATCAACTTAATTTTTTAAATACGGGCCTGAATCTTTTTGTTGAAATTATGAAAGAGGGCCGAAATCTACCGAAACACTAACTGATTTTCCGACGTTTTGTTCCTTAAATTGACTATTTTCATTAAAATACCCCTAGTACGTTCCTGTAATTTACTTTTTTTTTAAATTCGGTATAATTCGAAAATGTAAAACTCACTGCCTCTTGCGTGTTAAAATAGTGCTGGCTTTAAGAAAATAAATTACTTGTACTTACGCTAAGTATAAATTTGATACAACTATTAGATTTGAATAAAAAAAACCGTAATACGTAATAACATAATTAAAGAAAAATAGCAATAATTTTAAAATCTTCAGTTTCTTAAACAAAAGTAACTTACAGGAACGGACTAGGGGTATTTTAATGAAGAATGTCAATTTAAGGAACAAAAGTCGCAAAAGCAGTCATTTTTGTATACCACTGAACTTAGATTTCGGCCCACTTTCATAATTTTAATAAAAAAATACAAGCCCGTATTTAAAAAAATTAAGTTGATGATGGTGACCTAAATACAAAACGTCGCATGAAAGATCTGATGATGACGTCTTGTGGAGAATAAAAAGTAGCAATGAGAAAGTGAAATTTATTTTTGGACATCTCTTCGAACAAAGTCAGGAAAAACTAAAAACCTAAACGCAAAATTTTAGATTTTTCCTATTATTTTGAAAGCCCCTGTATATATATTTTAGATTTTTTTGCGGCATATTATTGGGCCCGTAATTACGCAACTTTACCTCAATTTAACCGACTTCGTACACAAACCCGTTTCCGAGATAAAAATGGTGAAGGCCGAATTTGTGACACCCTGTATATAATATATTAATAATAGTAGCTCAAATATTGAGAAGTTGTTTGTGAAGAATTTGGTTTATCCACAACTAAACTAAGTACAAATTCATTCATATTAGTATTATCAATGACAGTGAGAGATACCGATGACACGAAGGATGCATAAAAAAACATGAGCAGGAGTAGGTTGTTGTTATATCAATGTCTTCATCGCTTGTAATCATATTTTACAGTTATAAATGTACAAATATGGGTCATATGAAAAGCAAAAACCATAACCTACAAATGTCGTAACCTACAAATTCTTAACGAAACTATGAGACAAGGGCGGATCCAGAACTTCGGTTTGGTGGGGGAGTTTGGGTCAAACTTCGTTATGAATAGTAATACCCTGCCGCGTTAGTCAAACCGGTATATATGGTATTTTTCGTGTTAAATTGATGGCTTGGGGGGGGGGTCATGATCCCCTACGATCCCCCCCCCCCTGGGTCCGCGCTTGCTATGAGGGGGTAGGCTTAAGTCTTACCGACTGCGACTTACGTCTTACGTTACGACAACTATGAATCCAGCATAACGGCTGAATCTCATTATCGTGCAAGGCACGTGCTCGGCAACGGCACGGCACCGCTTCGGCAAAATAGATTAATCATTGCGTCTTACAGCCGTTACACTTTGAAGGAAAAAATCCCCTTGTCAAATTAGAGAAGTTTTAAATTTAAAACGTAGTAAATACAACTAGATGTGTTTCAATCCCGATTTAAATACCACGGTTCGTTTCTGACACATGCACAAAAACTTGCAAACATACCTTTATTTTTAATAGCTAGTTCGTACTGATGTTTATCGGTTAAGTATATCAGGGACGCATTTAATCGTTTCACGCACAACATTACGGGCGGTCCCATTCCATACCCCTGTAGGGAAATGCTCACTCGTTTTTCGGTTCCCTCGATATCCAGGTAGGCCGAGCACTCGTAAAAAATATTGGTTGATGGACGAAAAATTATGGAAAACTGGAAGACCGATTTTGGTAGAACTCGACCGACCTGAAAGAACATAGATTTAGTCAAAATCGGTCTAATTTAACCCAGTGAAGGCTCGTGGGCGAAAATATGGAGGAAGAGCCAAGTAACAATATTCTTAAACACACAGAATATCGTTACGGGTCAATATAAATCAGGCCACTAGGGGTATTTTAATGAAGATGGTGGTTAATTTAAGGAACAAAACGTCGGAAAACCACTAAGTGTTGTATATCATTGAACGTAGCACACTGCAATTTGTTCCCATATCAGGATTTGTGGGTTTAAATATAATAAGGCAATATTAGCAACATTTTAGTGATTTGTAACTTTGATTCATGCAATGGTGGCCTGTAACTAATAACCATTAATTAATGTTTCTAACCTGCGGAATAATATCGAAGAAGCCCGAATTAAACAAAAACGTCTCCTTTTCTTTTGCAAACATCTCCTTTCTCTCATCGGCCAGTATGCGTTTATAAATGTCAGCATGAGTGTCTCCATCTACTATATCAAAAAACTCCAATTTCTTATACTGTGGAATCTGATAGTCCTTCATATCTTCCATTAAACCGAGCATTTTATTAAATTCCTCCTGCTCATCTTTTTCGTCAAACATTTTCCAGGAAAAATTAAAAGTATAATCGCTAGTATTATAAAGCATAAGAGTATTTTCTTTTGACAGTCCCATATATACGTCGTCGAAAGTGACAATCTGCCTTTCTAATTCTATTCTAGCGCTAGATACCTGCAAATGTCAAAGTGAGTTGATTTACAGTCTGGCAGAAATTGTAAATTGTACGGTGCAAAACTTTAACATTTAAAAAGCTATTCTAAATATTGAATTGGATTATATAAAACAAAAATAGCCCTAGTACATAAGTTACTTTTTTTTAATTCGGTATAATTCGAAAATATGAAACTCAATGCCTCTATTAAAAGTCCTAAGAAAGTACTGGCTTTAAGAGTAAAATTTTGTTGGTATTAATAAAAATTAATAAAAGTTACTTTGATTTTTACATTCCAAAATATACAGGGCATTCTATTTAAAATAACAATGTTAAGTTTAATGGGCCACTCACTGTTCCAGTATTTAAAGAAGAATATACTAATTATTCATACTATTACTTTCAGTTTTGTATAAAAATTCGTTCTATAAACATTATACCCTTCACTAGCACACTTTGTTACATTTTAACTCGGGCAATTACCAAAATTCAACTTTTAACAGAATTACCCATTCTGATATCCCAACGGATAAGGCACAGATCCTCTACTGTAATAAAATAACTCTATTGAAGCGGATCTTTGATAACTTTTGACAATGGAAAAGTCAAGGCTCAGAAGTCTATTACTATTAGTTTGAAATAAAAAAAACAATACTAGTACAATATCAATTAAAGTCAGAAATAGTAATAATAATTTTAAAATGTTCAGTTTCTTCGACACAAAAGTTAATTACAGGAACGTACTAGGGATATTTTAATGAAGATGGTCAATTTAAGGAACAAAACGTCGGAAAACCAGTAAGTGTTGTATACCATTGAACGTAGATTTCGGTCCTATTTCATACTTTAAACAAATAATCCAGGCCCGTATTTAAAAAAATTAAGTTGATGATGTTGACCCAAAGACGAACCGTCGCATGAAAGATCTGATAATGTCAACTTGTGGAGAATAAAAAGTAGCAATGAGAAAGTGCAATTTATTTTTGGACATCTCTTCGAACAAAGTCGGGAAAAAATAAAAACCGAAACCAAAAATTTTAGATTTTTCCAAATATATTGAAAGCCCCTGTATTAATTTAGGATTTTTTTTGCGGAATATTATTGGGCCCATAATTACGCAACTTTGCCCCAATTTCCGAAAACCCAATGGCGAGAATTTATATCACCTTGTCTAAAAAAATAAAAACCGAAACGCTAAATTTTAGATTTTTCCAAATATATTGAAAGCCCCTGTATTAATTTAGGATTTTTTTTGCGGAATATTATTGGGCCCATAATTACGCAACTTTGCCCCAATTTCCGAAAATCCAATGGCGAGAATTTATATCACCTTGTCTAAAAAAATAAAAACCGAAAAGCTAAATTCTAGATTTTTTCAAATATTTTGAAAGCCCCTGTATTCATTTAGGATTTTTTGCGGAATATTATTGAGCCCATAATTATGCAACTCTGCCCCAATTTCCGAAATCCCATTGTAGAGAATTTGTATCACCTTGTACTGGGTGTCCCATTTAAAAATTTTTATTTTTGTTAATATCTCAAAAATGAAACTTATTAGAGAAAAACTGGCTACGCCACTGAACTTTACATAAAACTCTCTAACAAGATCAGTTTGCACCCTTTAATAAGTTAACGCGCAACACTAACAAGTGAAGATTATCATAATCACCCTGTAGACTATAGAGCCATGGCAAACAGTGTTGTGATCGCGCGAGTAAAAAAACGCTCGAGTACTAGATTATTGAAATAACCGACATCACTCGATTATTGAACAAACTGCTCCAGGTATACATTCACCGCTGCCCTTTCGAGCGCTCGGTGACATCATCATTGGAAATACTACTCGAGTTATAAACCCAAGCGAAAATCGTCGCCGAAGGCGCCCTATAATTATGGTTAGATTGTCTTCAAAGTTTTCCGGAACAAATTTTGTTTACCTTGGGAATTGAGGGATTTCAGGCAGATTATTATAATTTTGCAAAAAAGTAAAAAAAAATAAGGTAATATTAATTGATACAAAATTCCGGGATTATACACAGCAAGCCGGGAAAAATTGCGGGAATTTTTCCGGCCACCTTAGCTATAACACCTGTAAACGTCATCGCTTGCTGAATATGAATTTCGAGTGAAATCGCCAGAGCGATTTGCTCGATTATTGAAATCGCCCGACTATCAAGTACTTGATTATTGAAATCTAACCACAATCCAACACTAATGACAAAATTGAGACCGGAATCTTTCGTTTCGTTAAATATTCGAGCAGTTTTTCGCTCGATAGGAAATACTCTAGTTATAAATTCAGGCGAAACATCGAATCATTGCCTTTCACTTGATACCCGATCTTCGCGCCCCATCCGAAATGTGCCGATTGGCGACGTTCGAGTTTGACGCTCAGAAGGCTGACACGACATACGTCTTTCTGAAAGGCACATAAACGAGAAGATGCATATAAAAAAGTATGCCAAATCCCTTAGTGGATTGATCGCGACATGGGTTTTGTTTTGACCGGGACTGGCTAGCCAGCGGTGATTGTAAATTCTTAAAAAATTAAAGCAGGTAATTTTCTTTTTAAATCAGAATCAACTATCTCTAGACTCTAGACTAAACTTCTAAAACTTGAAAAAACAACCCCTGGTGTTTTATCAGCACATTCTGATAGTCATAAAAATTTCAAGTGATTAATCGCTCGAGCGATTCACTCGATTACTAAAATCGCTCGAGTATCAAGTACTCGATTATTAAAATCATCGGTTTTTCCCAACACTAAACTCATCCACACCACACGATTGGAAATTTCGTTCTGCAAACGAACCTCATATGATTCAAAGGCTCTTACCTCACATTCCAAGGCTGTCGCTATACACAATTCATTTTTGAAATACGATTTTAAATATCCACAATTACGTCCAGTTGCGGTGGGATGACAAATATATTTCATTTCTAAAATTCCTTTGGGCGGAATTATGGCTCGATGAGTATCGCATGAAAATGGATGATCCACAATATGAACGAATTCCATTTGAACAAGTCCAGTGTTCTTGAGTACTACAGTTGCTGTCGATTGTACTTTCACTAATGTAGGAGGGAAAATAATTTTATCGGGCATCATGGCCATTGGGCGAGGTCCAAGCCCTAAAAAAAAATGAAAATATGATTTTGTCAAGTATTTAAATATAATTTAATTTAATGAAAATTCCCAGAAACTTCCTTTGACAAGTTAACTTTATGGAAAAGTTAATGTATACAGGGTGTTTCTTAGCAACATGCTAATATTTAAGGAGGTTATTCTTGGGTCCATTTTTAGAAAAAAACTTCATATTAACATATGTCCTAAACGTATTAACTTTTGAGATATAGGGTGTTAAAGATGTTCATGTTTTTTTAATAATTTGTTAAGATTAGCGACTTAAATACGTGACAACTAGACGAGGTAGATAACTGTCAAAACCGTTTATGTTTAAAAAACAAAATCTGCTTCCTACCTACTAATCTTTGTTTACCTAATTTCATAGCAGAGTGCAAATTTTCATTTTTTTATACGAAAACTGTACTTCAACGACACAAAATCAACAGATAACATTTGCTAAGCGAGGAATAAGAATTTCAAAAATAATTTTTATTTAGAAGAAAAAGAAGTGGCGTACCATTCTTTTCTGCAAAAATACCGAGGGCAATTCCCGCACGAACGCCACTGGTCGGAATAAAACCAAATTTCACAAAAATATCTAGAGCAGTATTTTGAAAATCTTTAAACCTTCTTCCTCAAAAATTAAGACGTTTAGGACATATGTTTATATGCATTTTTTTCTGAAAATGAACCCAAGGATAACTTCCTTAAATATTAGCAAGTTATGAAGAAACACCCTGTATACCATTAAGACGTTTCAAATGCAGTGAACACTCCTTTAAACGGACAGGAGTCAATAGAGAAAATGTAATACTTAAATTTAAAATATTAAAAAATACGCAGTTATTTAATAAAAACACAAGGCGTTAATATTAAATATACAGGGTGTTTAAAAAACATGTGCCACCTCTCGTAAGGTGATTCGTTGCCCAACAATAAGACAAGTAGCTCCAATCAACATGGGTCCGACAGGGTGTTAAAAATATTAAAATGTTTTCGGTGCTTTCAATATTTCTGAAACATCTTTAATATTTTAATGAAATTTGAGACCTAAAATAGCACATATCTCAGCAATCAAAATGTGTGGAACAGGTTTACCAGACTAACAAACTCTGTTAAATATGAAGCTTAAAATAAATTAGTAAAAAATCTGTATGCTATTCACACAATTGAATTGCTAAAATATGTACTTCTTCTCATAACCCAAATTTCACTAAAATTACTAAAGCCGTTTTGGAAATATCTTGAAAACACCGAAAGTTTAAAAATTTTAACACACTATACTTTCAAACAAACCATTGTTTATGCGAACTATTTGTCTTATTATTGGGTAATGAATCACCCCACGCGCGATAACCCATGTTTTTTAAACGCCCTGTATAATTAAATAGGTTATAAAAAAATGTAAAGGGTGGTTTTTTGAGGCTACCTCGCTTTCCCACGTCCAAAAAAGTACGTGGGAGACTCACGTGGGGTGGGGTGCATTCGTATCCCATGATGAAAATTATATCTATTTGATACCAAGTAAATTAAATTAAATTAATGTCAATTAATTAGCACGTCTCATTTTCAAGTACCTGCTTCTCTTTTATATAATGCGATCTTTGAAATCATTTTTACCTGCCTTAGGACCGGAAAGTACAACAAGTCCGCAGACGGGTTATTTTCACAGTATTTTACGAACCTTTAAGAGTTTTATTGTTTTCTGCAGTTTAGTTGGTTTCTGTCTCGTTTACAGTACAGTCAAGTGTTTAAGTCGATTTTGATATAAAATGTCAAGTTCGAGTCGTCGATGTTCGGGTTTGTTCCAAAAATCCAGCCGATAAGTTTTGTTATATATGTGGACGATTTATTATTATAAAGTCCCAAGCTAGATCTATATCTGAGGAAGTCAAAAAAGCCTATTTTTTATATTTTAAGTGCCAAATTGAGGATCAAGATAAAAGTTGGGCTCCTCAAGTTTGTTGTGTGAGTTGCCACGTAAATTTAGTGCAGTAGATGTATCGCAAGAAAAATTCTATGCCGTTTGCTGTTCCTATGGTGTGGAGAGAATTTACTGGCCATGTAAGTGATTGCTACTTTTGCATAACTAAAACAAGGGATTTCAAAAAAGCATAGAGTCAAAATAGAGTATCCAAATTTGCCTTCTGCGCTAAGGCCAGTTCCTTATTGCCAGGAACTACCGGTACCGATAGCTCCTTTAAACCTGGACATCGTGGTTCCCGGTGATTCTAATTCTCATCCAAATCTGATTCACAACTTCCTGAGAACACCAGTTGTGACCCAACATTTTTACCAACTACCAGTAAACCTCACTTAATAACTAAGAATGAATTAAATTACTTGGTACGTGACCTAGGATTGTCAAAACCAAAATCGGAACTTCTTGGTTCCAGACTCCAACAGTCGAACTTGTTAGATAAAAAAGCAAGTGATTCACTTCACCGAAAACGGAATGTAACATTATCAAGTTTTTTAAATGGAAGAGTCGCTATGTGTCTGTTGTAATATTGATGGTTTAAGGATCGAGCTTAATATGGAACATGATCCTAGTGAGTGGCGTTTATTCATAGATGCGTCGAAATACAGCCTAAAAGCAGTCCTGCTTCATAATGGAAACAAAAAAACCATCCATTCCTTTAGCCCATTCAGTGACAATGATAGAAACGTATGACAACTTAATATAATAATATATAGTTATATTAAATCGTGTTAAATATGAACAGTATCAGTGGAATATCTATGGAGATTTAAAAGTGATAGGTATATTGCTAGGACTTCAAGGGGGTTTTACAAAGTATTGCTGTTTTTTGTATATGTGGGACTGTAGGGCAACAAAAGAACACTACAGTAAAAAGGATTGGCCTCATACAAGTTCTCTTGAACCTGGTACTTCAAACATTAAATATGCCCCCCTTGTTAACCCAAAAAGGTGCTGGTTTGTTCGCTACCGCCTCTCCATATTAAGCTTGGACTAATGAAAAACTTTGTCAAAGCCATGGACTAAGAAGGTAGTGGTTTCCAGTACCTAAGAGAAATATTTCCTCGCCTAAGTGATGCAGTAGATGGCACAGGTTTTATATGTTTATATTAAATAAATATATTAGATTGTAAAAATATGTCGTCTCCTCTTTTTTCTCCACCACCCATCCCTTATAACAGAAAAACTGTACATGTTACAGTAATTAGCTTATCATTTTCGGATTTAGGACTAAAATACTTCAGACAAACCTATTTTTATCAATGTTACTTTACAATAATTAATTTATATTAAAATTCTTCTTTGCATTAAATAATCTGGTACAAATTTAAGAGAATGGTCTAATTTGAAAACAAGTGATTATTTGCAAAGGCCTTAGTGACACAAAATAAAATTAGTGAAACAAAACAAGCACTATTGTAGAAAATACGCCGAAAACTTGTTTCTGGGTACGTTTGAACCTCACCTGGGAAGACGAAGGTTAATTTATTTTTTACAATTAGATTCTTACCATAAACAGGAATAGCAAAGGTTTCATCGTCCCCTATGACTAATACTTCCCGAACGTAGTCCCTCATGTCGTTATTAGGCAAAAATGTTATGTAAACTGTGTAAGACATTCCTGGAGCAATTCTAGTCTGGTAATTTTTTTTACTATTCATCGATAGCGTAAAGTATATTGACGATTCAAACTGTATTAGTATGTTTTTTGGAACCTAAAATTAAATAGAAAAAGCAGTCAAGTGCGATTCGAATGCGCCTATCATAATGTTTGATTAGTAAAACGTTTGTCACAATAATATTGGAAAAATCATTGAAATGATATATTTTAGTAATTGGCCGATATTTTAGTTGCCGATACCGATATAATATCGGCAACGTTGTAGCATCTTTAAGTCAAATATTGGTATCGATACGGGCCATATATGTATATATAAACAGTACCTATATTGCTAATACCATCTGCAATTATGTTCCCGCTATGGGCATCGAAGGGGCGTTGTGAGTTTGCGCAGTTCTGAAATTACCTTGTGAAAGTAAACATTCGACAGGACCGGATTTCAACTTTTTTAATGTAAATTTCACTGGTCAGTTAGGAAAAATATTGCAATCAAAATTTCTATTAGTTCGAATTAAGACAGCGTTCCATGCATACGATTTCTGACGATATGATGATCCGACGGTGCCCTGACTGGTGTAAACTTTTGGTGCCAAATTCCGTCCGAATATTTGTAACAATCGACACGATGAGCTTTATTTTAACTTTCATCCGCGTCGTATGTTTCTTAACCTCATTTTTTTTCTAAACCAAAAATTAAGAGTGAATGACTATTTTGGGAATTATTATCAGCTACTAATTCACCAAATTAAAAATACATTAATTTTAAGGTTAGGTAGTGACCACATATATATTATACATATTGTATAAGAGGACACTCTTTCTTTTTCTTCTTTCTTTGCAAGCTTTTTAGTCAAATTCGGTTCCGAAGATCGGATAACGTGATAAGCAAAATATTTTCATATTACATACCTGAAAAACTTTGGTATTGATCCACAACTTTTGCAAAAAAGCACCATGCACTTGCGTCCTTTCATTTTAAACAAAACAAGCCACTAACCTACCAAACAGCGAATCGAATCACCACAAATTAAAAACTCCTTTACAAAAATTGTTTTTAGTTGATGAAAGTTTCTAAGTACTAATATACCGACAACAATGTGGATGAACCACTTTTTATTCTGTATGAGTAATTTGAAAAATCATCCAGAACCAAAGATGGCGACGAATAACAACAAACAAATAATGTCGGGCCGGCTCTGACGCGATCCTTAAAATTTTCACCCTACTGCGCAAACTCAATAGGCCCGCGTCATCTCCCATAGCGGAGACACTTTTTGTATTTTGGAACGTTCGTGTTGGCAATATACTGTTTATATATATATATGCGATACGGACGTGACGTGCAATATTTTAATTTTTTGCAATACAAGTAAAAATACGATGGGAGAAAATACCGATAATAGTGTACCTATTTTTTTAAAAGAAAATAATGAAGTAGTCCACAATTACTAGATAAAGAAGTTATTCCCAAAGCCGCTGGAGATTCTTAAAAATGGCTTTTCACTTACAAATAAAATAGTTAAATATGCAGATATATATCGGCAATATTTGCCGATCTAGTACCGATATTTATATCAGTATCGGCCGATCACTAATATATTTTCCTTGTGTGTTGTCAAAATCGACCCCCGTACGCAAAATCGATGTTTGACTTTATATTGTACTTACAGTCTTTTGATTTGTAATCGTAAGCGGAGTAGTGTACGTCACTCCCTTTTTAAAGTTTTGAAATATAATTGCTTCTGGGCATCTGTTGAATGTATCCTTTGTGGTGCCAATTTTATAATTCCGTGTGGGACTTCGTAATTTTTCTAAGCGTTCTTCCGTTGTTAGTTTTAATGCAGCAATCATTACCGAAGGTTTTACCTAAAAAAAAAGTGCTAAATAAACAGAGAAGCGATTTTGTAACTGAGAGTCCTTATTTGTTTCCTTTGAACCGTAAGATCGGGTATTTACGCCGCACACAAGCAAATTTCAGGTAAAAGCTGGTCAAAATGGATAAAACCAAAGTTATAATTATGTCGTAAAATCATTAGCACTTAATTAAGAAACAACCAGGGTGTCATAAATCACCCCTGTTATATTTATATTATGGCCAGCCTTTAAATTATTTCAGTTCAAAGTTTGTTTTTCTAGTGTGGTGTGTCAATTAAATTAGAGTGGTTGAAAAAAAATCTGGGCTGGGGGGAGATTAAAAAAATCGTAAAAATAAGCCACCTTTGTCTATTCCAATTTCTATAATTTAATAACCATAAAAAAAGGGGTGTGGAGGGGGCAAAAATGTAAGATATTAAACAATGTTACCATATTTATAACGGTTTCTTACAATTAAAAACATTTTTTGTCTCATGTTACCAAGGCCAAGGCCACGATTCTGTCGAAATTCGCCTGTGTGCGCCGTTTCTTTTTAAGTTGTGGATGAAATTAACGACTCAGAGTCAGTCGGTGGTCTATTAATTTTTATTCCGACTTATATTCACAATAGTATAATTAATAGTCCATAGTTCTTAAATACGCCACTGGCCACTCTGTATATTATTATATAGGTGTTCGTTTTCTCGTTCACTATTAAACATCCAATAAAAGCATTTATATTTCGATCCCAAGGACAGACGGTATTTTTCCAATCGATTACAAAATTAGATCAGTTGCATTGGATCTAGGAAAAGTAACCGTTGACGGCATCCCTGTATACGATGTATAAGAGATATCCATTCAGTAAATTTAATTATGTGTATTTCAAGTCTAGAACTATTGTAAATAATTACCTTACCAACAAAAATACTAGGTACTATTTTTAACCTGCTTACCCCACGCTTTATATCCTTATAGCTCATGTCCAATAAAAAAGGCATAACTTGCCTAGTACTAATACTAAAAGTTTCTGGGCACACAACAATGTCGTCTTCGTTCTTCATACCTAAAAAATATTATTTATCAGGATAAAAGAAATGACAACTTTACATGTGTTTGACGTTATATTCGTCAAATTTGTTACCACAGCGATTATACTTTTAAATAATTAATCCTAGATTGTATTGTTAAAATGGTGACCAGTTACGGATTGAATACACTAATATACAGGTTGTCTAGTTAAAATACAAGAAGCTCTAAAAAATATGGCAACAATCAATCAAAGTTATTTGATTATTTTATTTTTCAGTATAATCTTATCTTGGACGCAGTTGCATCTCCTTACTTTTTATGACAATCAGTTCACAAAGTAATCTCCTTACTTTTTATGACAATCAGTTCACAAAGTAGGTACCAGTTTTTATAAAAATCATGATGATTTTGTTTTATACCTAAAATGCATATTTTCTAACAATTTACATGTTGTTTCATCCAACGAAAAACATTTGTAAGTACTTGACACTTCGCACAAATCTTTTTACCCGCAACTTAAAACTAAACTTTACTCAAAATATAACAAATGTTTATAAAACAATACAGAACTGAAACGAAAACAAAATTCAACAAGTCTGGAAGGGGAAAAATCAACAACTCCTTTTTCTAGGAGTGGTTGGAAAAATACGGTTGTTCGCGTCGCAACTTCGGCAAAATTTGCAAAAATCGACAGAAAATGCTCGGCTATTTAAAGAAGACGCACATTCTAAATATCAGGAATTGTCTGGCATAAAATCTGTCATTGGGAACTCCAAGACGAGAGTTCACAGGTTCGATCCTGCAGCCGGGAAACCGATCGAGATCGGATATCTACGGAGAACGATACGCAGTCCCCAATTGGTAGGTTATACCGCAATACAAGAAAACAAGGGTCGATACCCCTTAAGGGGTGGGGTATGACTGAGGGCCGTGGTTCGGAACACACGTTAAGCTATAGACCCTGGCAGCGAACGAAGAAGTTAAAATTGAGACAACAATACCTACACATATGGCAGCATTTTATAAAAAAGAAAGTAGTTGGCAAACTAGGTTGAGAAGAACAAAAGTTTTGCATCCATTTCAAGTATTTAAAAAATACAGGGTGTTATGGAAATGACGTATTATATTTAAATGGGTGACTCCTTGGGTGTCCTAGAGAAGCGCTACATATTTTTTTTTTTTAAATCGACAGTTTTAAAAGTGGGGTAACAAACACTCTTACTCACAGGTCAGTCCACGCTACTGTACATCATTTCACCCAGAGCCAATGGCAATATTGCCAAACTTAATGTAAAAGTGAAATTCCATATAAAATTATAAAAATAAATTATTTTCTACCTACTTGTATTTATCTTTATACCTAAAGAGTGAGGAAATCCAGGCACAAACAGTTTTTTTTCTTTTTCATGGGAATACTCCTGCAAACACTTTATGTACACACAGTGAAAATACAATAATACAGATTATACCACAGATTATTAGATTTTATTACACGCGACGAAATTTGACGGCCAGAACAAACGCGTCAATAAAAACAATATTCAAAGATTATTTATGGACGGGCAAGATACACGCGTAAACCGAAAAAATATAGCGGATTGCTGAGAGTGTGTTGGTGATCCACAAGACACAACGTATCCGGCCGCTGGTTGGTCTTCAACTAACAGACCGCAAGCGTGCGGCGCTATATGAAACTACTTCGCTCGACGATGTAAGGCATCAAGAGGTCATTGGCATTTACGTACGTGGCTATTACTATTCCATATGTTTTTTCGGGTTGTTTAAAACATAGTCCGTCGTAAATGTTATTCAATGAATTGTACAAAAAGGTATTACAGAATGGAAAAGTGTTTAAATTATTTTATTTTGTCTAAAGAGTTTAAGGTGTACATATTACAACACCGGCCAGAATTCCTTGATTGCTTACATGTATCGCAGTGTCACATAGGTGTTTTTGTGGTTTGGCGTCAGGTCACTTTTACCGCTGAATGAATTGAAAGCGCCATTTATGGGTATTTTTCTTCAATTTGTCTTTATCTCAGGAATTGCCGGTTTAAATATAATACGTCATTTCCATAACACCCTGTATATGTGTACAAGCTCTTACCTCTTTGCGCTTCTTGGCATATACAATACATTATGTACGAAAAAATTATATTATACAGGGTTCTCAAAAAGTACAAGAATGTAAAAATGGTCGAAGGAAGTCGAACTATCCCTATTTTTAATTTTTAAGCAACACGACAAATAAAAACATAAATATATAATATAAAAGGAGAGACAAAACATTCTATTCATAAAACACCATTTATTTACCATCATGCACAGTTCTACAGTTTCAAATAAGTTGGCTTTAAAAAATGGCAACGCTGTAATATGGTACGCGTTTAGATAATTTCGATCTAATATTAGTCATAAATAGGTAATCGTTGTAGGTATTTTTACAGAAATTCAGATAATATAAAGAAATAATCCATATTTTTGCAACATTTACTTAAAATATAGAATTATAGCTACACCACCGCTTTACCTAAAAAAAGAACATAACCTCATTATTCTCACTTAAAGACGAAATATTAATCCGACGTTAGAATAGTCGAATTTCTTACACATCACGCACTGACGAACCATTGTAGATAGCTAATAAATAGCTCTAAATAGTTTTAGTTCGAAAAACACTAAATATTAATCCAAAACTACAATAGATCCCAAACGATCGCAATAGCAGAAGTGATAAACCGATAACAACACTGCGGGCGAAAATGAATGAAAATATTAAACTTCAGGGTCATTTTTACACTAGCAGGTACAAATGAGCATACAGCGTTGCCACTGTGATTTTCTTAAAACATTGTAATTTGATGTTGGGATAATATTATACTTTTCGGTTTCAAACGCAGGAAGTAGATTTAGGACTCTCAGTATACAGACCTTGGCATCATTGATTACTGTTTAAAACCTTGTATGATTCTGACAGTATAAAAACAATTCTGTCTATTAAGTAACTGTTTTTGAATAAAAAGTTTCTTGTTGTTGGGAGTACAAATACAAAATTTGAATAAAATATTATCATCTTTAAAAACACCTTCACTACTTCATCAATCACAATTTTCAGCCCACCATTGCATCAAATAGGCTGAGGTCGATACACCTTTTGTTTAGGCATTAGAGTGACGTAAATTATCGATGACAAATATGGGTTTTGAAAAGCTTAATTATTATTTTACCCCATTTTAAATGTAAAATATAAAAAGCTTGGGGCTGAAAAATTGTGATCGATTGACGTATCGATCCTTTTGGCTCGACTAGTTTTCAGCAAGAGGTGTTAGGAAAGTTACCACAGGGATAACAGACGTGTGGGCTTAATCGATTTCTATTCACATGGAGACGACTCGTAAACAATTTTCTGATAAAAAGAATATTGCGAAAGTGCAGCATACTTTCAAGGATATCGTGAAAAGGACTATGAAAGTCGGTAAAAGGTGCACGAAGTAAGACTGCAGCGAGATCTCTTTGGACAATTGCTGACTGCATTGCTCTCTCAAAAAATAGATTTAGAGAAAGTTTTGCAGTATCTACCCGATTACTCCAGTCCCGCTTTCTCTCTGTCATGCCTTCCGGTATCTCTGCGTAATATTGTCAGAATCCGCCTAGCTAGGTGCTATTCTTCAGAAAAAAAAAATTTCCACATAATTTGGGTGTCAAGGAATGTGGTGTGACAATTTTCTGACATGTCACGATCGTTTTCCGAATTTCCTCCGAGGAGATTTTAAAAAAAATCCAATAATGAAATGGCGAGACCTGGAACGACAAAAAATTTTTCACATAATCTTTAACATATAATGTTCCATTCTAGAAAGTTTCAACTTCAAATTCGCTTTTTTTCTTTTTTTTTAGGTTTTCATTTTTTTTTTGACACGCTCGGAAAAGTATATGCAAGCGTTGACTTGTCAGAAAATGTGTTTCCCGTGACTTTGGGGTCACGCAGATGCTGTAAATTCATTTTCAGACATGGCTCGATATAATTTTGAATTTATTGAGAATTTCCTATCTAAAGCGGTACGTCGCCTCTCAGCAACGCTCTACGGCATTTCATCAGATATAAAAGTTGTAGAGGGGGACCTAAACTCCACGAAAAACCAAATTAGTAATATTCCACTTCCCGAACCCTCTATTGTCACCGTCTCTCTAACTATGAAGGTTTCTTTAAAATTAAATTTTGATTCAAATTTTGTATATGTAGGTACTCCCAAAAATATTTGAAACAACTGTTTGTCGTTTTGCTTAAAAATTAAAAATAGAAGTAGTTCTCCCTTGGACTATTATCTGTATAATATAATAGGTACATTTTTCTTCGTAAATATTACTTTCTTGCCAAGCAAAGCTTTTCAGCAAGTGACTTTTTTCATAAAACGAACAACAAAGTTTCTTATTTCTGTAGAAATTTCTTGGACACGTTTTATATTGGATCTCACAGTAAACCAGGAAAAATATACACTACGGGCTGAAGAAAATAGAGATGCTCTAAATATTGTTTCCAAGCATTTTGCAGACACAGGATTATTACCATTGCTAATTAAGCTGAAGGCAGGTCAGACCCTTTTCACAAAACTATGTTTTCGGATGAAATAATCAAAAATGTAACAGCAGTGTAGATCCCAAACACATGCTCTAGAAATTATGCAATTGCTACCTATATTTCTATTTTGTGTGCCTCTGCATCTTCTGCTGACATAGAGGATGTTTTCTTCCTACGGACCGGTTCATTCACATATCAGAAACAGACTAAACCTCGTGTGTGATTACTTAGACATACCTTAAATTTTAGTAAGAAAATCACTTTTTATTTTATCCCCTATATTGAATTAATTGACGGAAAAATAAAACTTTGCTTCGCCAGTATGTAGCTAAATAGAGGGCTACTCGCCAGTGAAAAGTTTATCAAAATCCATTAAGCGTATCAAAAGATATACAGGGTGGCCCATCGAAAACAGTCCAGCAAGGTTTACGGCTGTGTACGTGAAAATTAAAAAAAAAACTCGGACCCGTAAACTTGTGTTTTCAGGGGGACACGTTTCACTATTAATTTCATCCCTGTAACCCCAACCCCCCCTCTGCCCTTGTTTTTTTAAATGGGAATGGGTATGTTGTGATACGTCTTTTTAAAGGGCATTAAATTCTCTTTAAAATGGCGCAATGTTTTGTAAATTTGAGCTACGCGCCGCCGAGAAATTGCGTTTTAAAAAATGTAATTTTATTGAGTAATACTTACATGTTATCTTATTAAATGTTGAAAATGTCCGCCATTCACCTCCATACAATAGTACAACAACTGTTCAATGTGGTCTCGGACATTGTGAAGAACATCTGGTGTAATTTGTTGATATTCAAAATTGTTATGCACAAACCTGTGTACTTGATAAGAGGTGCAGTGAAATTTTTAAAATCGCCATTTTAAAAAAGTTTAATGCTCTTTAAAAAGATGTATCACAACATACCCATTCCCATTTGAAAAAATAAGAGCAATAGGCGCCCCTGCTAGGGGGGGTTGAGGTTACAGTGATGAAATTAATAGTGAAACGTGTCCCCCTGAAAACACAAGTTTACGGGTCCGAGGTTTTTTTAAATTTTCCCATACACAGCCGTAAACCTTGCTGGACTGTTTTCGATGGGCCACCCTGTATAACAAAAAGTAACTAAGGCAGAAAAGTCATTTATAAGCCGACAGGCGCTGAAACACTGGAAGTTTATAACCACTGATAAAATCATACTACTTATTATATAAGTTAAATTTTTACTACTTACAAACTAAAATTTTATATACAAATACATTATTTAACAAACAATTAGATTATTCCCATCTCGATTTTTTCTTTACAAACTCTTCAGAACCGTCATCTTTGATAACACCATAATATCCTAATCCTTCATATTTATGTCTCATATAAGCAATGTACCCCACACAACCTGTTAGGGCTGCAAGTCCTAGGCTCATAATCACGATATTCTATAAAAGAAAAAACCTAATTCATTAAAGAATAGAATAATAAAGAATAGTAACAAAAGATGGAAGATCTTTTAAAGCAATTTTATCTAAATTTTTATTCTATTTTAAAATACACTATGCCAATTAATTATCGAATATTCGAAAATTCACGTCCTACTTATTAATCAGCTGTTATTTCATTTTTTCGATTTTAATCATTTTTGTTTGAACTAATAGAATACAGATTCTAGAGTTTAGAGCAGAGTAGTTTACGTCCTGATATCTCTAATTGTACGGGGTAGAGCATAAAATCTAGATGCATATAAATTTTTTAAAATTTAAATTTGACATACCTATCTTACATAAAATTTGAATTTAATTCGTTTTTTAAACTAAACCAATTAGAGATATATCTGGTTTAGACTTTGGGCCAAAAGTTACCATTAATTAAGAAATTACCATTTCTTTTAAATACGATATACATTGTGAGCTTGCATTAGAGTTATATGTAGAACTACTGAACATGTGTTTCTCAAACTTTGGGGATTCAGGGTTACTCTTCAACTAAAATATTCACATGTTCCTGTCATGTCGGGTTATACCGGAAGAAGCTGTCAACTTTCGTTTTTTAAATACAACGTGGTAATTTTTATTATATTTTTCGTTTGACCATCAAATTCTAAGCAAATTCTATAGAACATCTTTTTGTCCGACTCTGTCAGATTTTGAGATATCTGGACTTTTTGTAATTATTTGGAAAATTCACGGTGATGAAATAATCCATATAATTTCTTTACCATACATAAATGCTTGGAAGTAAATCATTTCGAACATTTATTAAAAAAAGTAATCAAAAAATATTACAATTTTGAAACACATTTTTAATTTTACTAAAAATTAATAACAATAATAATAACAATTTAATATAATCAACTGCATTTCATTTATAAATTCAATGAAGAAACGCTTTAGAAAGTTGTTTTTTCAAGCAATCCATCAATTTTCTTGCATTTAGACATCAGTATACAGTACCTATGTACAATTGTTTTCATAGCACACTTGAAAAAACAATATTTTCGGAATAAAAAAAATATATACATTTTTTATCTCACTAAAGTTTATAAACTTGTCCCCTTCTTACTTTTAAAAAAAATAATATTTAAATTTATGTAGAAATAGTATATTAAGATACAAGTTTCATAAGACATTATCTTAGAGCAAGCGTTTAATGTAGAAAACGACCCGCGAAGCGGGGAGTTTTTTAAAGTACAAGGGCTCTAATTATCTTATGAACCGTGTATTTTATAATACTTTTTCTATTTGGGTCTTTAAAGTCTGAAAAACTTTAAAAAATATAGTAGATTTTTTCCATTTGAATTAATATTTTCTTTTTGGGTTGGCAATACTTTTACAATTTAATAAAATGTTACAACTATCAAATATGCCATGATAGAAACAATTGAACACAACAAAGCCTCTTCCCATCCGTCATAATTAAAAATAAATATATTATTAAAGTCAATAAAAATGAGTCAGGAAGAAAGTTGTACTCTGTCAGAAATACGAGAAATTGCAGAAAATAATCTAGAAAAACTTTTAAAAAGAATATGCAAAACTTTGAGTTATGGTGCGAGCAGAACAAAGTTTAAAATATTGAACAAAATAATACTATTGAACAAAATATTGTGTCGACACTGAATCTGACTGGAATATCAATTAATGCCCAGGAAATGTCTACAGTAGTAACTATAAATATGTATCTTATATAAAGTAATATGTATAATACTATATTGAATTAAAAATAGAAATAGAGAAATAGAGAATAAACTAGAAGAGATTTCTATTATTTTTAGGTTATGTTGTTTTATAATTGTGACTAGAAATTAGTTGACGGACACCGTCAGCATGTTATATATTTCCGAGTATAGGTATTTCAGATAAATATCTAGTAAAAATGACCTATTTGCAAGGTTAAAGCTCAGTATTTTAAAGTTTTCTATAAAATTTTTTTGTTGAATCCATAATGCCTAAGTGGCAGGTTATTAAATTTTTTTGCATTTCATAAAACCCAAATAGAAAGTGTTTTTTTCAAGCATTCAATCAATTTTCTTGCGTATGGACATCGGTATACAGTACCTACATATGTACAATTGTTCGCATAGCAGACTTGAAAAAATAGTATCTTCGCAATAAATTTGATTTTTTCAGGAAACTGATATAGGTATAGAACACTAAACACTATTTATAAATAACAACTAATTTGTCATTAAATTAAATAAAAAATATACAGGGTGTTCCATTTAAAATAATGAAGTTTATAATGGTTGAATTCTTTCACAATGAACGTTGATTTGTGACAACCCTGTACATTTTCTGCCTGTTTGAAATATTTTTGAGAGTTGATGATCTTCTAGCTATTCAGTAAGAAAAATTGTTTAGTCCAAAAGCTAAGGTAACAAAAATTATATGGATTATTTTATCACCATGCATTTGCCAAATAATTACAAAAAGTCCAGATATCTCAAAAACTGACAGAGTCGGACAAAAAGATTTCTATAAAATTTACGAAAAATATAATAAAAATTACCGTGTTGCTTTTAAAAAACCAAAAGTGATATATTGTAGGAATGATTGTTTACAAATTTTTTTTCTACAATATATAGCGTCATGTAACGCGTCATTTTGTGCATGCGGAAAAAGGCTGTTATAACTATGATGCTGGGTAGAATTAATCCCTTTCGATTAGGTATTAAGTTGCATTACTTCCTCAGGTTAATCCTACCAAAACAAGCAATGAAGATAGATGAAGATGTAAATGATGATATATGTTTTTAAATTTTGTATATTGATAAAAAAGACTTTGTGGAATACTCTCGGTGCTAGATGATGCTTTTGAAAATACAGTTTTATTAAAGTCAGTATTAGATTAGTGGTTCTCATATTGTACAACATATTTCAGAGCTTATCGGATTATAAATTTCAAAACCTAAAGAACATTTTTTGGGCATGGATCAATTTAAAAGTTATACGAAATTATATTTATGCAATTATTTCTATGAGAAGTAAAGATCGATTCTTCGGTTACAAGATGATAGTCAAGAGGTCGTCAAAAAGATGATATCTCTTAGATCAAAAAGTGAGTCGTTTATTTCATTCTAGTCGAAATAACTTAAGTTTAAATACCAAATAACCTTTAATTCGCATATTTGATTTTAAAAATAACACAGTTACACCATTCCTTACCGGTTTCGTGTAAAGTTCAAAATTCACAACTCTGAATACACTTGTGGTTCTAACGGAACGAATACCTTCTCCAGGAGCAGATTCCTTTTTATTCGACATGTTACAAAAAAATATAACAAAAAATAAGCTTCTTTAAAAACTATTTTAATATAATGCCATCCGTTGTGTACTGGTAATAAGCAATTGCAGCGGCAACGAATACCAATAGCAGGAACTCAAAATGAATTATATCAGATTATTTAAATTATAACCATAGATTATAACATAAGTAAGTACATACTTACATACAAACTTACATAAACCAAACCATGAAAAGAAAAACAACAAAACAAACCCTCCTTGCGTCTTGCTCCTCAAGCACAGAGGAATGATAGGATTCCAAAGGTTTCGCAAAGGACTAGTTCACGGGTGAATTATTCTGACCCGATAACACACCGCACCGCGACAGGGATGGATAATTTTTAATCGAACGTACGCAACAAGGACGGTACAGAGTAAGATGTGTGACTGTCGTCTCGCCAAATAAGACGTATAAAACTGAAACAGTAATTCATAAGAAGTATAGTATCAGGTAAAAATTAAATTATGTAATACCCGTCTGATTACAATAAGTGAAAAAGTAATTTCTGACAATTTTATGACACAGTTACAGTTGACTGCTTAGTTAATTATTTTTATTTTATTTTTATTTTATTTATTAAATCTTTCTGCAACCCGATATAATATGTTATAAACAATAATGGGTCATAACAGCATAGCGTAAATAAATAAATAAAAATTTGTCCCCCTTCGATAGCTATCGCCACAACAATGTAAAGAAGTGTGTGATTGGTCAAGAAAACAGGAAACTGTTTTCTAACGCTTTAACTTCCTTCCCACTTCCCATCGATTGTCAATTGTCATATTGCTTGTGACTTGTGTGACAGCATCGTTATGTTTTTCTTGTAGCATTTTCAATATTTTTAATAATAAAAATCAAGATGATTCCTGAAGATATTCAGTTAATGATAGATAAAATATGTCGCTCTTGCATGTGTGAGAGTGAAGAAATGAATAATGTCTTCGAGAAAACGGCTGGTCCAGCAGACGATACAATGCTTCTCTCAGATATGCTGATGGCTTGTGCTTCAGTAGAGGTAAATTATTTTTACATTATCGCATGTCATAGATTAAACACAAATCTGATTACTTTCCTCCAAATTATTTATTGTTCGATGCATCGGTTCCACCAATTTGGACCAGGTTACATATGACCCAATTTGTATATCTTGCCTTTACCATCTTGAGAGTATATTTTCCAAAATTCTAGAGATTATTATTTGTTTTACACCTGTACAATTTAAAGTGTACATAAATGGTCCTTAAAATAGGTACTGATTAGATTCTAAAAATAACAACTTTATTTTTTTTAAATTACAAATAAATTGGTCTGCTATTGCCTACCCTCCAATGAACGCTAGTCCCTATAGACAGCAGGATGGAATCGTTAGGGTGGTTATCAGTGCAGCAGTGCGTTAAGAAAGCGAACATAACATTAATTTTGAAGATGGAACATAATTTGCTTCCAACATAGTTGAAGTCATTTTTGGAAAGAAGGTCAATGTTACATTCTTATAATATTTTTCAAAGCGAATTACAATGTTCCAGCTGTAAAAACTACTAAACTTCAAAAAACTTTATTTTATGAGGGTGTCTGCCTTTTTAACGATCTGCCGAACGAAGTCAGGAGCGTGCCGAATATATGTGCTTTTGGTAAACTTTGGACTAAACTCTAGGTATTAGGTAAATAAGTGTATGTATAATGAAATGTCACATTGTCTTTAGTATATTTTGATTTTATATAAAGTTGTGATCTTAACTAGCCGAGAGAGGGCTAAATAAACATCTATTTTATTATTATCCTTATTATTAAATCAGTTCTAAACTCGTCATTAGAAGACTATTCTTGTAGCTATTACATATACACCTCACTCGAAACTAGTCCGAGATTTACCATATTTGTGTGCACTGTGCCCCAGGAAATCTTTTTTAAAAAATTTTAAAAGAGGATGCACTCTGCTATAACACCTACCAGGTACCCACATGTCTGGGCAATAGCGTTCATTTTCAGATGGCGAATACTATTGCGTCCTCTGAGGAAAAATCTACCACTTGAAAACAGTATGCAGAAGTTTCTTTTGATAAATTTGTTATGCTAAATGTTTTTTCATATCCCATTTGAAAATATATCGGGTTTGTTCAGAGATGTTAGCTTTTAAATGGTGAAATATTTAAATATTCCTGTCATTATACTTCCTTTATAATTACATTTTTTAAAGAACTATGTATTAGTTTTCCTTACAATTTATGCTTTAGATTACAGGATTGATTTCTATACTATATTCTTTATAATTGATTATAATGTTCAATCAATGAGTAATTAAATAAATAAATGGTATAAGCGTGAAACCATTCTCTATATTTAATCTTGTTAATACTAAAACCAACTGCTCTGTGGCATTTAGATAATTTTTTTAGAGACTCTATTTTATCTTTATTTTTTAAATTTGTTTCATTTTTCATTGATATATCACTAACCTAATTAGGATACAAAAAAACTAGAATATTTACTTATCATAACACAACATATTAAAAATTTAAATCAGTACTTCATAAACAATTAAACTAAAATGTGCAATATCCTTGTTTTCTCTCACTGACTATTGAAAAAATCCCTTCGGTATTGAATAAAGGGTAATTTATTAAATATTTTTTTAATAATTATTGAAGAGTTAGCTCCATAGGTTAGCTCTCTTTTGAAGTGTATTATTTTTCTCCAAACCATGTTTAGTGAAGTTACGGTTTTTATAAGTACATCAGGATACATAGTATAGTAGGTGAGAGCTCAAGCTACAGCGAAGAAATGTGGCCACAATACAATTTTAGTTATTTTCACTGCAGCTTGCTGCAAACTAACTGCATTATCTTAAGAAGGTTTTCAACTTATTTTTACACATTTTTTGTTGCCTTATGTGTAAGGCTACTAAGTCATAATAATGTTAAAAGTTCCTGCTTCACGCTACCCACTGACATGGAAAACAGACTTCCACCTTTTGGTTATTAATTTATATTATTATTTTGTAATGTTTAATTTAGAAATTTTATTTTGAAAAATGTGAGGTGATGCTACTAGATCTAGATCTGGTGATTTCGTCCTCCTTTTTAATATCCTGTTCGGCCGGAATTTTTACCAGATCCGGTCGAAACTAAATTTAAAAAATGTGTTGTAAAAATTATGAACAGAAAACTAAACTAAAAACAAATTAAAACTATGGAACAAATGACTAATAAATAATACGTAGAACATTAATCTACATGAGGGCATATTATGGTACAGAAAACCCCATTGTTTGCAGAGAGTCTATTTTGTTCATTTTTTTTTAATCGGTCTCCAAAAAAAGTATCTCGCTATTTTAAACACTTATACAGGTGCAGTTAAGTATTTAGTTGCCTTTTTTGATGAAAATGGGAAATTTTCTTCTTGTTTTTTCCACAAGACAAATTTATTTTCATCTGTTTTTAGAACATTTTGATTTAAATACCTGACCAAAAAGGTTGACGTGGTTCCGGTATCCGGCTTTTTTAAAAGTGGATCGGATGGCATCTCTAGTCAAATCTATTACACATACTTAATATTTGTTTTGTATCATATCTCTTTGGCTAAAATAATTACTTATGGCTTGATTAATGAATTAACAAGTTTTATTTTAAAATGTTTAGGTGATAACAGGCGATGGCTTGCCGTATTTACTTTGCCATACATGCGAGGGGAAGTTAAGCATGGCCTTTGAGTTCAAGCAACAGTGTGAAAAGTCGGATACAGCCTTAAGGGAACTTACCAATCAGCAGGATGGTAAAGCAAATAAAGAAGAGGACATTATTATTCAGCCAGACGTGCATGAGGGATTGTTTGATGAGGTAATAAGTGTTGTTAAGCTACTCTCTGGTTATTTAAGTTTCGTCTTAAATTAATTTGCTCCGTCAGTGGTCAATTGAACAAACCCAAAAGTTCTTAAGGTATTAAACATTAGTCTTTTCAACGTTGCCTGTGTGACTTATACAGGATGTTGAGCCAACGTTTGTGTGGTGATTTCTTACCCAAAAATAAGACAAACAGTTCATATCAACATGGGTCCGCAGATGCTTTGTTTGAAAGATACAGGGTGTTAACATTTTCCGGTTTTCCGTAAGCCAGTAAACATAAAGAATACTACAAACGCTAAAGTCTTTGTAAAAAAATAAAACAAATGCTTATACAACAAAGTTCAGTGCAGTTTTAGGATTGAAGACTGAATGCTTTATGACAAATTATATATTGTTCGCTTTTCCTTGCTGCGAAGGTGATTGATGGTTCTGTATGGGTGTAGAATAGTTAATTACTTTTCATCTCGGAGCATAATTGTAATATTATTATATAATATATTTATTATTAGGACTTGTTACCAGTCATAAGACATTATGTACTGTTTTTAGTTCAAAAATAAAGTGTTTTCAAAAAAAAAAAAAGCTTCTGCTAAAATTTAATTTCATTATCTGCCAGCGCTAAAAAGTTATTACGCAAGAACGATTATTAATTTTTTAACATTATTAGTTAATTATTAGTTTGGAAACAAAAATCAGTAAAGCAAAATTTTATAGGAAAAAAAATATTATTCATTGGCACATGTCTTTTGAAACACGCTGTATAAATACTATAAAATGTTTGTCAGCAACCTGTCAAATGTGTGATCGAAAAAATTGATTGCCTTCGACATCACTGATTATACCATACGCTACTTCTTACATTCTACTCCAGTTTTATTTAGCACACATAATATGCCCAAATTCAATTGGTTTTTGAATATGAACGTTTGAAATTTGTTTTTACTGAAATAAGAACGCCAGTACCCTCAACTTTTTTAGGATGATGATGATTTGCCTTTGGCCAAACGCAAACGTGGCGCAAGAGATTCACCTGCTGATCTAACCTGCACTTATTGCATGAAAACTCTTTCCACTAAAAAGGGGTTAAGGGTGCATTTACGTCAGCACACAGGCGATGGAATGAGGTAAGTATTTTATCTTATTTACGCACTCGAATTTTGACCACCCAGTATACATATTTTCATTTATTCCAAAAATAAATGAAACGATAAAATAATAATTCTCACATTTATTTTTGCTAGTTTGTAATTTTTTTTTTTTGTAAAATGTTGTAAGATATATACTATTTTAGATATTGTCCAATATGCCCTTCAAAATACACAAGAACCAACCATCTAATGAGGCACATGAAAACGCACGATAGACTTGGGAAAAAGCAGCCATGCAAAATATGTGCTCAAAAGTTTTCTGTATCTGCTGATCTTTATAACCATATGAAAGTCCACATAGAAGCGGTTAGTATAAGACATTTCAATGTATAATAGTTTCAAATATATTCATTTATTCTACAAGTATTATAGACTAGCGATATTACAGCGTCGCACCATTAAATGCAATACCATTTACTATTATTTAGATTGAGAAGAAAACAAAAAAGGAATTGGACAAAGAAAAAATTATTATCGAAGTTAAGAGAGAAAAAGATGATGATTTTAAAATCGAAGAAACGAAGCTTGGTGATCAAAAGGATGAGAATAACACAGTCGAAGCACAGGACGACAAACTCGATTTAATGGAACTTGTTACGTCAAAGGTATAGTTATGTCGCTTGGCTTAGAATCTGCTGCTGTTCAAAGACGAATTTTTCGTTTGCTCTCGTTATTAAAAAAATTCCTTTTACCATATATTTTAATGTTATCAATTTTTGTAGGTATGCCTTTATAAAAATTGATTTAATTGTATTTTATTTTATATGTCACTTATGTCAGTTTGATCACCTTGTTTTTTTCTTCTTCTATAGGATCTTGATGCCATGGACATTCCACTCAGTCAGTTTCCATTTAGCGATGACGACGATAATTTTGTTGACAATGAGGACGGGTTCGGGAATAACGAAGATGATAAGGATGAAGATTTTGTCGTAGTGAAAGAAAAGAAACGAAGAGGAAGGCCACCCGGAAAGAAGGTGAGAATCTACAATTTTACTTGATAATAGTTTGTTTTTGCAAAGGAAGTGTGGTTAGCATTCACCGTCGGCAGATTATTTTTATAGATATTTTTGGCTAATTTTATTTGAATCTGATTCGTTTTTACAAAACTGACTAGGGAGGGTTGCTCTTTATTAAAAGTTTTTAGTTTCCTGACGTGACAGCTTCCACTTCACGTTAGATTAATTAATTTAAATACTATATACAGGGTGTTATAGACATTTTTGAAATAAATATTACAGTAGAACCCCGATTATTCGTGCTCCACGGGACCGGACGAGGCACGGATAAGTGAAAAGCACGGATAATCCGAACATTCATTTATTACATGTTACATACATACATATGTACATATTATGTATATAGTATACTCAAAATATGACAGAAAAAAAAAGATCTCATAATTTCAAACTAAGTTTATATGTATGTATTGCATAAAAAGATAACAGAACAAAAAATATAATTCTACATAAGGTAAAAAGTAAACTACACAAAATAAGAAAAATAAAAACTCGACATCATAGGTACATAATGTTAATTTGCGTTTAAATAAAGCGGATATGGTATTTTATGTAGCTATGCGTTTGAAAAAAAGTCAGTCACCTTGGTCTGTGTTAAAATTTGTTGATCTTTTTTAATTGTCTGACGTATTCTGCGCAAGTTCAAAATGTCGGTAAGGTCCAAAGATTTTCGTTGCTTAAAATAATCTAGTAGAACGTTGGCAGCTTCTTCAGCCTCTCGGTTAGAAACTCTTTTGATTGATACCGTCCCATCATTTTCTTCGGATTGACTATCATTTTCGGATGAATCAGGTTGTGACGTACCGGGCTGCGCACTAATGCAGTTAATTCAGTTGTGGTCGTATCTTCCTCCTCAGATTCCACGATGGTTTCATCTTCCTCTAGCGTCATTATTTTGTAAAAAGCTCTTTTAAAATTTGTTTCTTTCACTCGATTCCATGCATTTGCCACTGTAAAAATTGCGTCTTTGATCGTAAACGATTTCCAAAACTTCATTAGATCAACTTCATCCAACAAATTCATCATAACTTCTTTCCGGTAGAGGCGTTTCATTGTCTCAATAACGCCTTGATCCATTGGTTGGGCAATGGAAGTGATATTGGGTGGGAAAAAAACAACAAAAAAGTTTCCATCGTCAGATCTTAGGACTGTCTCATTGGGATGAGAACGAGCATTATCCACAAGAAGAAGTGCCTTTTGTGGCAACTTTTCCTGCTTCAAATAAGACTTTACCTCAGGAATGAACTTTTTATGAAACCAATCTTGAAATATATCACAAGTTATCCAAGCAGCTTGCTGGTTATAATAGAGAACTTCAAAATTTCGATGATGGGAAATCATAGCACGGATAATCCGCAGCCCGGATAATCCGCGCACGGATAATCGGGGTTCTACTGTATTATTATTGCTAAACCACAATGTGGTGCTAGGGGACTTCTCTTCCCGCTCGATATTTATCGACAGAGCGATAGACGCGGCGTCAGTGCTGCTAGGCACGTGAAAACGGCTACACGTCGACGCGGTAGGCCGATTCTCTTAAAATCGTCAGCGTATTAGTCGACTCTGACGTTCCTTGACTATGTGTTTGTTTACAAAATTTCAGTAGTACTCGCGGCTTTTTATGACGTAAGTGATTTTTCTCGCGTAGATGGATATTTTTCTAGAATTTGTTTTCATCTCACGATTGGGGGGGTTTCAATATAATACATTTTCATAAGACAGTGGTTAAAGGAAACTATAATAATAACAATGTAAATACTTTTAGGATGGTACTCTTTATGAATGTAAAGAATGCAGCAAAATACTTACCACTTATTGTGGTTTGAGAATACATATGAGAAGGCATACTGGCTCAGATCTGGCAAAGTGCAAGGTAAAGCAAAATATTATAGCGAATGCATGTGAAAAATAAAAGACACAACCGGGCGATTGCACGATCTAAATATTTCGAAGGAGTATATTTGAACCCATTTAGGGAATAAGGGGGTTAAAATCTCTATAAATAAACATCACAAATTGCTAAAGTTCAGAGACAAAGCTCACGGTATGTCTTTCTTCTTTTAGCACTGCGATAAGTCATTTACAAAAATGAGTCACCTAAATAGGCATCTACGTTCTCATGGAATTATCAAAGGAAAAAGCAAAATTAAAGGAGATAAAAAGGTAAATAGAGCTAAGAGTAACGTTTACTGTTACTACATAATGGGAAAATTGTTGTTTGATGCCTTAATTTTTCATTTGTAATACTGGTTTTTGATATTATATTATAAAATTAATATAATATGTAATTAGTATATTCAAACAGACATCCAGTTGCACTGAGTACTAAATTAATTTCTAGACTGTCTTGGACTTGGTCTAAGTCTTGTATTATCCAGCGTTGCTAGCGTCATTTCATTCGTACTAGATTTGTTACGCCGCTCACGAATCTATTACGTTTTTGTAATTACCGATAGATTTGTAAAATTGACTTCTAAAAAAAAATCATTACTCTGACCCTTCACTACAGACAAGGCCTAAGGAATACTTTACAATCGACAACTAAAAAAAAAAAAAAAAAAAAAAAAAAAAAATAGGTCATTTACGTTATGCCGAGCACAATATTATATATGTATTGCTGATTTATGATGGAGAACCTTACTCTATTACGAAACTTCTACGAAAAAAGGTTCCTGCTGGCAACCATGGTGTTATCTCTCACTCCTTCGAATCGTACCGCTTCGGTAGTACTTCGTAAGTACAGGACAAGGCATAGGTACGATGGACGATATAATTGTAAGAAGAATGGGGTTAATAAGTAGGTTGAGAAACCATAGTGAGTAAAATATCAAAAAACTGTAATTAAAAACCGCGTAATTTTAAATAAATACAACTATATTGTAATAATTTTATACATAAAGTTAAACCTAATTTAAATTTTTAACTTTTTAGAATATAAACAGGGAACTTATTTTCTTTAATTAAATGTTTCAGACTAGAGAGTGTGAATTCTGTGATCGTAAGTTTAAATACAAGAAAAGTTTTGCCCATCACATGCAGGTTGAACACGGTATGTCGGATGTTGACAGCGAGGCAGAAAAGACTTTTGATGGAATAGATGCAACTCAGTATGAAAATGCAGACAATGTAGAAAATGGAGGTAAATATTTACACAGTGTCGGTCCATTTAATATACAGGGTGTTATGGAAATGACGTATTATATTTAAATGGGTGACTCCTGGGGTGTCCTAGAGAAGCGCTACATATTTTATTTTTTTTAAATCGAACTTTTAAAAAGTGGGGTAATTCACCCCTAAACCCACCCGGTTACTCCTCGGCACATTCATATATGATCATATTATATTGCCAAGCTGTGTAATCAACAGATGTTCAAGCCCAATGTTGCCAACTGTGTAAAAAATGTAAAGATTCTTATAAAAATAATATTTAGTTTACCTAGTATCCAAATAGAAGCGAATCCAGGTGCCAGTACCCTAGCAAGTAATCCAGGTCACAGACATCTTCAGTTTTTTTTCTATGGGAAAAGCTTTATGCTCATCACGTACCCTGATGAAAATATCGAACTGCATAATAAGCTTATACCCACTAAACCCCATTCGGCCTCTTATTTCCAATCTCTCTGAACATTTGCACTAAATCACTTATAGAAATACACAGACACCCACGAGTTTCCAATTATTTTTTTTGAAGATATACACTTATTATTAGATTACACAAAAGCAATAAATACTAACGCATAATTTTTTACTTTTACAATAACCTACCGTACACATAAAACAACAGCACTATAGGATACAAATTATTTCGCAATAGAAATTCAGAAATAATATAAACGCTAATTTCTAATGGGCTAATCAAATTTATTCATGCTTTACTGAAGAAGCATGATGAAATAATTATGTTGATATCCATCCCTTTAAAATAAATAGTCTCGTCTAAATAGCGCGGTTGCCATTTCCGAGACTATCATTATACAGAAAAGTATTACAGAAGGAAATTCTACATTTTATGAATACAACCTTATAAAACATCGAAAGTGGCAACGCTGTATTTTTAAGTATTAACCCCAGCCGCTGCAGAATAGGCAACCCGATTGTCCAAGATGAGCTGTTTAGCCGCCCGGTGTCCTACTGATTTTCAAGCAGATTTGTGTGTTAAATTGTATGTTGATACTTAAACCCGAGTTTAAATTATTAAGTTATTTGTTCTTTTCGCGACGGCAGTGCCCCAGTCCAGCAGTTCAATACCGATCAACGGAACCAACGTGTTATTTAGACAATAAGGGCGTACTTTTGTCTACACAGTAGCACTTCAAAATACTAATTCAGATTGAACGGTACTTAGATGTGTGCGAAACTAATGTGATTTTGTGATGTGAGTACTTGGTTTTTTTTTATAAATTAAGTTGGTTTTAAATAAGTCCGAAAAGGTAAATAAAATTTATAAACTTTTAAGTTGTCCAGATCTGACGGGTGTCGTTCGAATTGAACAAATGAGAACATACGTGACCATTTATAAACTCCGCGGCGGTTCGTTCGAGTCAGTTCAAGTTTATAAATCGGAGATTGTTTCCCAGCGAACTGAACTGAACGTAAAAGTTTATAATAATGTACCCTGAAAAATAAACAACTTGCAATCTGTCGAGCGGTTATTGACTTTCTAAAGAGTTTACCCTGAAGATATGACAACACTGTTGACATATGTTGCTTTGTTTACCTTCCTGACAGTCGCACTACGTGATCATTTTTGGTTTGACATAAGGTCATGTACAGGGCATATTAAAATAAAGCGCCATTTTTTGATATTTTTCTTCCATTTGTTTTCATCTCGGGAATTGCCGATTTAAATATAATACGTCATTTCCATAACTGTATAAGTCGTTGATATTTTCTAAGGTATTAAAATAACTGGATTAGTTTTATATTTTTTAACTGCTGGAGGCATATTGTGTTGTCAAAAAAGTTGATTGTTAACTCCGCAAACAATTAATGACGATAAAAAAAAATTGTAACAAGCCGGAACAAATTGTCAAAAATAAATTTCACGTTAAATTAACTTTATAGTGCAGGCAAAATATTAAATTTAATTACTAAATGAAAACTTTTTTCCGCCGGAAAAGTCCAATTTTTTATAGCTAAAAATGTTAAAATATATGATGTATATATCTTTAAAGTTGCTGATAATATCAATTGCTCAATATTTGTACTATATTTAATATATTTTTTTAGATACAAACAATGAAAACTTTCAAAATAATGGGGAGCCCTTAGATCCGAGTTTTCCAGGTATAGAAAAACTCGAACCATCCGACGGATTGGATTTGCCCTTGGACGACCTGTCAGCAAGAAGAAAAATTAAGGTTCATACTTGCCATGTATGTCAAGCGGAGTTTGCACGTGCTAATCACCTGACTAGGCATATGACATTACATAGAGCGGTGCTAACACATAAATGTGATAGGTGCGATCAGGTAGGTAGTATTTTATTAATAATATATCAACGGTCGAAAACAGAAATGTATAAAACGACATTACAGGGTGTTAAAAATGCAATGGTTACCATTGGGATGTTATAAACGATAAGAGATACAGCAAAGGTTAAATTGGGGCAAAGCCGACCAATATGTAATGAAGAAATTAGGAAAATTCCTATTACTTCCGAAGATATTCGTAAAAAACCAAAAGTTGCCGTTTTGGATTTTATTTTTTTCTATGTTTATTTACAGAGATTATGTAAAATAAATTTCATCTTCTATAAAGCGGTGTTCTTAGATTTCGTGTTGGTGTCTTTCAGATGTTATCCTCAGGTTTGTTCGGGTTTGTTAAATAAGGACCTGTATATTTTTATTGCATTTATGTAAACTTGAGATCGGATATAATCTTAATACAAAATGAGTTTTATTAAATATCAACGTTTCTACCCCATAAAAGAAATATTCAGCAATATTTTATTTAAAAAACTTTTTGATTAGGCATTGAAGGCATTTTTTTTAAATTGTAACACTATTTTTGAAACATTAATTAAGTAAATAGAAGAAAAGCTATAACTATAATAATACAAAAATATCACATTCTATGACTACCTATGGTACTTTAAACAGGGTGATTTTTCTAACTAATTGTATCAAACTCGAAACCTTTTAAAAAATTATCTCTGTAAAGGGTTTTTAGAAATAGAAAAATCGTTCTCTCTCTGTTACACATTATATAAGATGCTTTGATGTGCAATAATACAATATTGCTGAAGATGTTTTTATGGGGTAGAAACGTTGATATTTAATAAAAGCAATTGTATTGAGATTGTATTAAGATTACATCGGATATTAAGTTTACATAAATGCTATCAAAATAAAGGTCTGTATTTAAGAAAGTAAACCTGACAATGGCATCTGAATGGCAAAACGTCAGACACGAAATCTAAGAACACTGGTTTATAGAAGATAGAAAGTGGCAATTCAAGTATGAAGTTTATTTTACATTATCTCTTTAAATAAAACCAGAAAAAATTAAAAACTGAAACGGCGACGTTCGTTTATTTACGAAGTACTTTGTCCCAATTTATCCTTTGCTGTATCTCTTATCGTTTATAACATCCCAATGGTAAACATCGTTTTTTTTAACACCACTGTATACTAATTTATCCATTTTACCTTTATCCATTGGTAACGACATTTACTTTTTTGAAAATGATAGGACGATTTATTAATTTTTTATTTCAACAGGCATTCTTTACCGAGGAAATGCTTAAAGCACACATAGAGCAGCAACATATTAATAAGCCTTATGTATGTACCACATGTAACAAACAATTTAGTAGAGGTGAACATCTTATAAGGCATCTAAAACTTCACCAAGAAGTCACTGATGAAGGTCAACATAAATGTTCCATTTGTGAATCTGTATTTTCGAGGTAGGTAAATCCGCTTAGTTTTGTGATTGAAAGTGGGGACACTAAATTTGTTATAATGTAAATCGGTCTTCATCGATTTTGACTTCTTCAAAAGTTTAAGTTTATGGTTGACAACGCTGTCACTGTCAGAATTCTCGAAATGCCTCGCCCTTTAACAGGACTTGAAAAAGTTCAAATAGTAGTCAGAATTGAAGATGGGTGGTCAATACAGGCACTAGAAAATTTATACGGAAAAGGCAAGAACACAATTTTAACAGTTAAGCAACTTGACAAGAGGGGTCTTGAAAAAGTAAGACTGATACTGGTTAGGCCCGCATTTCCGGCCCAAAAGAATAGGAGCTAAAAACTGGATAACTGCGTAAAATAAATTATGCTCACAGATGAACGTAGACCTGACAGTCTCGGATAGTTTTTACCTTAAATTATATATTCCGCGACTGTCAGTTATGGAATGCGGCAGTGTTCACTGACGAAAAGGTTTTTGAATCGAAATATAGGTAATAAATTCGGGTACCTATACGTTATTAGTTACGTTACGTCGAGTAAATAATATGTGTTATTACCAGAAATATATTTTTAAACATTTATCACATTCAATTAGATTATTTTATTTTGTTTAGCGACGCCAATGCTTATTGCTCATAACCTTAAAAATAATAAATCAATCAGAAAAGCCTCATTTACGCAAATATGGCAGAACTAGTCATAAGACGAACAAACCCCATTTTCAATGAATACAATTGTACATCGGGATACTTTGAGAGGTGATTCAACATACTAAAAATAAAGGCAGTAAGTCATTAAGTCATATCTTTTTTCAGTTTTGGCAGTTACTGGAAACAAGGGCATGTCATTTTAAAGACAAAAGAACACCTAATAAAAAAGGTACTCCTTATTCGACTTGGTCAACTGCACCGTTTAGCCTTAAAACAGGAATTAAGTTTTTGTTAGCAGTAAAATCAGTTTTTCAAATGGAATCAAAAAAAAAATTGAGTTTTCGAACCGAACACCCTGTATACAGAAAGTAGTGATCGTAAATGATAGGATATATAGAGGAAGTACTTCATATAAATATTTTTTTTTATCTGGCTTCCATATTGATATTATACAGGGTTTGAAAGTTACAAGTTAAATAATGAAATATTTATTTTCTGGCGATCCTGAAGTTTAGGTGGCAGTAGTAACTTATAACAACTTTGAATACAACTTTCGTTTCTGCAATTGTAATTTGAAATGCTTTATTATAGAGAAGCGGTCGAAATTGAATTTTAAAATTTATACAATTCAGAGCAAGCGTTTTTATTTCCTTCTTTATTCTTAAAAGTTCCAAGTCACTTTTTATTATTTCACATTTCCTCGCATGTCTTTCTTCCTACATCATAAAGCAAATCTGTGTAACAGAGAAATAATAGATCGGCGCTCTATATTCGTCAATAGAATTTTGTATTCTTTAGAAACAACAGTACGTAACAGGCCAAGAAAATCATGCAAATCTGTTGCTCCTTCAAAAACTGCTTTAACTGATTAGAGAACGTTTCAGATGACATTGTCTACCAGCTGACTGTATAACCCAAATTGCTGATATCAATACTTTTGGGAGGGGTAGAAATTATGTTAAATGTATCGGCTGCGGTTTTGTGGTTAAATGAATGGTATATAGGTAGAAAAAAGTGTGGTGTTGCCGACAAATTATAAAATGTACATGATATTTCATAAATTGACATATTATTTTTTTTATATAAATATATGCTGTTTTATATTTGTAGGTCGGATCACTTAGCGAGACATACAAAAACCCATCTGATGCAGGATAAAAGGCATGTGTGTATCGAGTGTGGTAAAGCATTTAATAGGTTAGATAATTTGAAAACTCACCAAAGAATACACACCGGGCTTAAGGATAATTCAAAATTACATTTGTGTGTTTATTGCGGTAAAGAATTTAATAATTCCAGTAATATGGTAAGTATCTAGAATGGAATATAAATGCATAGGAAATTTTCAGAAACTAAAAGTTTTTCTGGAAAATTAAAAATAAATATATTCAATCTCATTTAATCACTGCTGTAGTATGTGATATAATATCGGTATCGGCACTACATTCTTCACGAATCTGTAAGTAACTATTCCATATACGTGGATATAAGTAAAAATTATCAATAGTGGCAACGTTGTAAAGTATCTAAGTCGGATAATGGTATAGACGCGGACATGCCATGATTTCATTTCAGTAATTCCCCGACCACCCGAGTAAAAAATACCAGCGGTGATTGCCCATTTAACTCATCGCCGTATATAAAAGGGGGTACTGGGTGAAAGTACCCCTCCCCCAGAATCGACAATTTGCCTCGAAATAGCTTGAAACTTGAAGCTTGAAAACCATAAAAACAAATAGAGCGAGAATGCCCGAACTGCAATATTATTTTTAAAATAATTCGAGAGAAGTTATCTGAAATTACACCTTTTATCGCATCGGTTTGGTGTTTTTTTCTTAATGTGAAGGAGACAATCCCGATAATGGCGAACAAACCCAAAAAAATAACTTGTTTTTTAAATCAAATGAACAAAATAGTTCACAAAGAAGTTTTCCCAAAGCCGCTGGAGATTCTTAAAAATGGGTTTTCACTTGCAAATTAATAAAATAGTTACTCTTTAAAATGCCGATATTTATCGTATTCTTACAACTTTTATACAAAATATATTATTATATAAAATATCTATGTATATTACTATAAGAAAATGATGATACGTGTCAAGGCATCTTTTAACGTACTTTTGAGTATCCATTTGGATACGCAGGCCTTTTATTTGGATACCATCAAATGGATCCATTTAATTACTTAGTAATTTAAAAACTACTGAACTGATACCAGTGATGTCTAAAAATGCTTTAAAATGATCATAGTCAGAAAAAATATTAAAAAAATAGGGCTGTTTAAAAGACACGGATACGCAGAAAAATTCACTAAAGACATGAACACGCAGTAAAAAATCACTAAAAGATGCCTTGATACATGTCACCTTGTAAATAACGTATAGGAGGTTTGTTCATTCATTTTTACGTTTAACTTTAACAAAAATGTATTTTTAGATTGTGCATATGAGACGGCATACTGGCGAAAGACCGTACAAATGTAATGAATGTGGAAAAGGTTTTCCACGGTCGCATGACCTTAAATGTCACGAAAGGACACATTCAGGAGAAAAACCCTATTTATGTACTTTGTGTGGAAAGTCGTTTAACAAAAGTAACAAATTGGTAAGTTATATTTTAAGTTTTTTTTAAATAGTTCTTAATAATTTAGACTTTGTCATAAATACTGAAATGTTGGTTGACTACCAAACCTTCTATGTCTAAAAACTTTTATGGTCATGTTGTTTTTAAAGTCAATTTGGAGAGAAATACTATTATGTAAAATTCCTAGAGGGTCGCCCAAAGAAATATTAGAGGTCTGGGAGCTAACTGAAAAACAGACTGCAACTGGAATTTCGTCAAAATATTAATTAAAAAGTGTCTTAAGAAAATGACAGTTTGGCAGCAGCTATTTAGGATTTTCGCGGTTTCAACGAACAACAAAAGCTTTTAATTTAGAAGTTAAACAAACATTCACGCATGACATCTTGTCTTACGTACGTTTTTAAGGTACAAAGATAAATATAAATTTTAAAACAAGTGGAAGATACTGTTCCATCTGAATTATTATTTTGATATCTACTAACTGTGTTACATTCATATTGAAAACTTTTTTATTATTGATATCTCAGAAAATTTTATTCTTTATAAAAGTTTCTGCGTCTTCTTAAAGTAAAAAAGCGCTCGTTAAAATTAGAGAAAACTATAGCGCATACGAGGGAGACTACATTTTTTAAAAGTTGCTCGAGGGTACTCTAAGCTGCAAGTACACTATTATCACGTCACGTGAGATCACATGCTGTCACGGCATACCCGAAATATCTGCAAGGCGGTTTATGCGTGCTTATAAATAGGTTTAAAAGCACACTATAGTCACCTCATGCAGCTCACGGCAAGTCATGGTTGACAGCACAATTTTATTTCTGCAAATTTACATATTCGGCACGCGTGATAACACTGTGTCAGAGTTTAACGCTAGAAGGCTACAAGATTCACTTGCGATCTTGACAAACACAAAATATGTAATAAAAATGATCTGCAGTGTACGTAGTCTGTTTCTAAGCCGTGACAGCATGTGCTATTTTGCCAATATGACAACACGTGAATTCACGTGACGTGATAATAGTGTGTTTGTGGCTTTACCTTTCAGGATCTTCTTAAATTACTTTAAAAATGTATTGTCTTCCCAATTATAAGCATTAATGTGAGTATTGTCTGAAATTGATTTTCATTTAAACATAATTGCTCCAAAAATAAACGAATTTTCGCATAGTTTTTTGAATGGTTTAGAAAAATTGAAAGAACAAAGTGAAAGAATTCTTAATATCGAAGGCCTTTTATTCGGTAGACGAATTTCTGAAGTGTGATAACATCTTGAGTGGTTAATTTTGTTAGTATTACTGGTAGTATTATCGTGATTTTGTCATTGTATTGTTACTTGTGGCATATGGGTCTAAATACTGCCATTATTTTAATTAGTTTGTAATGTTTCATCAAGTAATGTCTTCTTATTTTGAATTTTAAGCTAAAATTTGATCTATTGTTTTAACTATTTACCGTTTTGTTGACTTGTGTACATTTGTGAAAGTATTAGCACCAATAAACTATATGAATATGAAAATTACAAATAACGAGAAATTTAAAGTTTGACCAATATACTCGAAGTAAACATTAAAAAAAAACTTTAAAAAATAATTTGAAATATTCAATCTAGTCTCTGTACAGGGTAAGAAATTTTCTGACAACAGGTAAGAAACTTTCGGAGAAATTAATAATAAAAAAGTTTTCTATGTGCAGCGAGAATCCTGCCGTTCAAGCATTTTTCCACATTACTAGTCCGAATCATATAAAACTATAGGAGATAAAATAAAGACATTTTGTGTATATTCCAGTTGCGACACAGCAGAGTGCACACGGGCGAACGCCCTTACGTCTGCAACATATGTTCCAGAGCGTTTACTCAGTCGAACGACTTGGCGTTACACATGCGCAGACACACTGGGGCGCGTCCTTACGCTTGCGGTGTATGCCCGGCTAGATTTATTCAATCTGGCCAGTTAAAGAACCACAGGAGACAGACTGGTCATTGGATGGAGACGCTGCCTGATTTGAAGGGCGGGCACAGGTAAATATATTTTTTTTTGTTTAAAACTATTCTCAAGAGACTTAACTGTTTGCACGGTCTGTAATAGTCGTGCCGCCGTATCGGGCCTTTTCTAATATCTGGTTCGACCGGAACAAATTTTTAAAAAATGTTAAATTACGAACAGAACCACAGCGACACAGTAGAGCTGTTTTATCTAAAGAAACTACGATAAAAATAAAAGCCAAACTATGCAACAGATTACGTAATTAATAAATAATATTCATCGACAAACATGGACCCGGACGCCTGTTATTACGAACATAAACAACAAAATTCTATAGCTGAATCTCCGTTTCTTTTTAGTCTTCAGTCTGTTTTCGTTGATCTGAGCTGATCGGTTTTATATGCCTTGGTTCGGAAAAACAAATAATCGACGGACGTGACTCAAAAGTCTATATTTTTTCCAGTTTATGGCAGCTTACTATATTGAGTTAAGAATTACTATTTTTTCCACAAACACTGAAAAATCACAAAGCGTTTTATTCGACAATAATGACAATAAGACGGTTGTTGATCTGATACCGTCAAACGTGAAAACAGGTATGAAAGACGGCCGTTCCAATAAGGGATTTATAAAAAGCACGTTTCGAAGGCGACGAAAGGTCTTTATCTAATTAACACAAAACGACAAAGAATTTCTTCTATCGGTCAAACGGCTTTTTATTTCTCTTTCCCAAGTAGCATTTTTAGACACAAATTGGACACACATTCGTTGCTGAGAAACGTTTCGAAACATTTTCGATTAAAATTATAAAGTTGTATCGAGACACTTTTGTTACGAAACTTTTACGACACATTTACAAGACACACTTAAAAGACGTGTTTGTTTCGAAATATTTTACAAAGCATAGTGTCGTTTTGGTAAAATTTCCCATAAGAGATTTTTTATAGCATCGGTGTACGTTTATTAGCGATAAATAAGCAACTTCTTGATATTACTTATATTTTAGGTGTTATTATTGATCCATTTTCAACCTCAGATTGAGGTAAGTGTTTTAGATAGATTTTTAATGACCATCTGAACAAGTTTGAGGTTATGTAATTGTTTAGTGAGATTTAAATTGTTATTTTTGTGTAAAAAAAGCTTACTGTACTGTATTTATCAACATAAAGTATGCCGCTGTTTTTAACAGAAAAATAACAATTCTAATCTCCCTATGCAAACAATAATAACATAACCTCAAACAAGATGGTGATTAAAAATCTTCAAAAAACACTTACGTCAATCTGTTTCTGAAAATGAATCAAATTGCTTATTTATCCCTTAAAAGCGTGTACCGATGCTTTAAGAAATCTCTTATGGGATTCTACTTTGTTTGGAAAGGTTTTTCCTCTCCTGACGTCAGAGGATGTCCATACTCAACCTTTATTTTCTGTGCATCATACGCAACATTATAGAAGCCAAAGACCAGAAATTGTGTGTCGAGTCCATTTTGGACCAGAATAATTTATTACTTTTTAGCGGCTATTTTGTGAAATGAATTTTTATTTTGTTAAAATGAGTTTTAATGAAATTCCTGCATCTTTTGAAAAGCCAAAAGTTGTTACATAAGTTCCATTTTCCTAGCTAAATCTATTTATAAACGAAATAAATAAATTTTTGAAAATATTTTAATTTTTATTTTTTTGACGAAGTATATTTTTTTCTGTAAATGCAAATAAATCGAGGGCACGTTAAAAATATAAAGCCAAATTACTAAACTGCACGATCAAATTTACTGCGACAATGATTTTTTGGTTCTTATATGCAATAACTAGGTATATGAAAAATAACTTATAGGAAATATACTTTAACGAATTCATCATGGCGAAATTATTGTTTCATATTGTTTTTCTTATATTTTACAACAGTGAAGGTATCCTAATTGTTTTGCGCATGGTTTAACATAGCCCCGCCCCTTTATACGGTCATTTTTGAATAAACAGAAGTAACAGTATAGAAATATTTTCGATAAAAGTTTCGCTTGTGCATCAAAACAGCGAAAGTTACAGCTAGTACCAACACCTTGTTAACACGTGTAAATGTCCCATTTAAAATGTATACGCTTCGAAAATATTTCCATTTTTGTTGCCAACAGTTTCCAAATTTGATCGGAAACAGAAACGATAGTTGCGATACATTGACCATAATGTGTCTAAAAATGCTGCTTGGGTTAGAACGTTTTGCTGTAAATGCAGGATCCGGCCAAAAATCTTGTGTGGATCCGTTGGCATCACTCGTCTGCAATAATTTATTTTTTGCAGGGTGGAACCAGTGACGTCAGCAGTTGAACCAATGCCAATAAGATTTAAAACATTCGGTAAGAACCGAATGGTTAAACTAGAAGAAGGTATTCAACAAGGAGATCACCAGCAACTCCAAAACATGCCCCAACAAGTATTAGATCAGCCTCAAATAGCACAATTGCAGACTCAACCTCAGAGAATATTAATGGGTATCATGGGCAACATTAAAATACAAAATGACGGGCAACCGTTAATTATTGACAGTAATAAAATAGTGGAACTGCCCGGTGGCCAGTTGGGCATAGTGACATTACCGACGGTAATCCAAGGGGCCGACGGTGAGGAAATTAAATTAAAAACGGAAATAGGTAGTTTTAATATATCCCAAGTAGAGGAGGACTTGGACAAGCACGAGGTAGTTAGTACCTCGAGTACCTTCCATGAAGGCGATTCGGTGGTGTATTCGACAGTACAAACCTCAACGACGTATACTTCAGCGGAGAACTTTACATTTCAAACGTTTAATTAGGTTTCATGATCTCACTGATATTTTGACTAATTATTTTTTCTTTATAATGCTTTAGGCGTATTGACGCCTCCTACGTTACTATTTTATTGAAAATACTTTAAAGGCTTGTCCAGTGAACGTTCTTTAAGCTGCAAAAGATTTTGCTACCCCTGACGTTTGTTCTGAAAATGTTATCGGAAGTTATTTGGAATACGCCTGAATTATGTTACATTGGTTTTTAAATTTGTTGGGTGTTACAAATTGCGTGGTATTGTTTAAGGTCATTCCTCATTGGTTTTAAGACAAACGAGCATTCGAAATAAATGCTCCTCCCATTTTAAGGTAAATGTTTTCAAAGGTTTGCAACTTCTTGACTATAACTTTCCGAACGCTCCGAAAGTATGTTGAGCATAATTTCAATAAAATTCGCCCATTAAAAAATTTTGGATTACATACTACTGCATTTGCATATAATTGGAACTGTAATCAAAATTTTTGTGAAAATTTTCAGTTTGTAAATTACGAAGTTTTATAATTTCTTGCTTTCCTCCATCCAATAGTGGCAAAACCGTAATACAATAAATAAAACGTTAGAGGCGCTGTGTATATATGAATCAAGTTTCTATGGTAATTTTTTTCTTAACTTGGAATACTCCATACTACTCTGAAAAATATTTCTTGTAGCATTTGACTGATATAATCCAGACTCCAGTCAATTTTCTTTTATAACGTTTCCCAAATTCAGTAACAACTTGCCGTGTTGTATTTTCCCAACTTTATAGTGATTTCTCCTTACAGCACATGTTTCTAAATTTGAACAAAAATAAATAGAAACTATTTTTATAATTAGAAGGAAAAAAATATTCAGTTTTTTAAAGGTAAAATTTCCATATTATTTACACACTGTGTATTTGTATAAATTATTTTTGAAAATAAGGTGTGTTGTGACAAGTATGTATGTCATGAGTGAGTAGTTTTAAATATTTTTTTTATTCCTATTGATTGACGATGATAAATTATTTTTTAATAAATTTTCTTTAGAGCCGGGGTCACCAAACTTTTTGAGGAAAGGGTCAGATTCAAATTTCTAAAAACGTTGGGGCGTTTGGAGGGCCGGATCCGGCCCACGGGCTGTTTGGTGACCGCTGCTTTAGAAGGTCACTTTGTGATATTGACGATTTGACCTTTGAAATGTGATGGTTTCTAATAATCACATAATTGCTATAGCTTTAAATTTTATAAAACATTTTAAAATAAAATTATATTTTAAATTTATCTATATAAAGTTTACTTTGGCCACAGTTTAAGTTCGATCTAAACGTGATCTTCTTCATAATTTTACTACCACATTGAACCAAGAAGCTTGTAAATGACGAGGAATAAAAATTAGAAATTTGGTAGTTTTGTATTACGAATTTACTTTCAAAAATACATTAGATGCGGGTTTAGTATCTGTGTAGTAAAATTTAAAGTAGTTTACATTTGAGGAGCAGACTTTCAAATCGCACTATGTCCATTTTTAACATTCCTCAGGAAACGAGAAAAACTGCCACAGGTTTACTATTAAAATTACAGAAATTGATAAAATATAAAAAAAAATGTATTTTATTAGTGTATTAATTTTATCTTTTTAAAGCACAACAATCATTAGCAGTTTTTCAAAAAACAAAAAAAAAATGATGGACAAATAGCTGTTTGTTTGTCATCGATGGACAAAATTCAAATTGTTTGTCCCTGAATGACTAAAACAAAAATACACACTCAAATCGCATTCTTTATTTAATATTTAAATAATTATAATCAATTGTTTAAAAAACTAAATGACATCTATATTGTCCTCCACAAGGCAGCAACACTCTTCGTCATCTTCACATTGGTCACAACTTTGCTCTTCTTTTTCTTCGTCGACATTACCATATTGTTTTTTTAAAATTGTGTCTAACCAAGTTAAATCTGGATCCGTCGCCCATTCTTTACCTGACAAACTAACTAGAAATTTGGATAAACTGTCCAGCTTTTTCTTCTTAATAGCATGCTGGATTGGTAATTTCTGTAATACTATTTTACTTAGTTTTTTCTTTGGTTTAAGCAAACTTGATGGCTTCTTAGATGAGTCATCATTTCTGTATAAAAGTTCTGTCTTAAACAGAATTTTGTCTTCTCCAGTAGTCGTTTGTCTTCCTCTAGTTATGATTATTCTTTTTGCCGTACTAATGCCTGTAATTTTCTTGAGAGAAAGAACGGCATCTTTGATATCATACAAAATCCAATTAGATCCAAGCTTACGAACTTCCCCCTTTTTGGAGTAGATTTCATAATATTTTTCTGGTGACTTTATAAACGCATGAGAGCGTAATATTATCTCAACTTGACCAAAAACTCGGTCAGCTGGCATAAATGAGTGGCCACGAACGGGGAATGTCATCGTAATTGTTTCAATAGTTTTTGGAGCGTCATTAAAAAGCCATAACACGAGCGCATGTACCATATGGGAATTTTTGTTTTGACCCCCACATCCGTCTGAAAATAATCTTAAATGTTTAACATCTGGGTCAAAGTCAGTCCTTCTTAAAAAGTCAGTTAATGCGGAACTTATTTCGACCACACCTCTTCCCGCTTCATGTTCCATCCAAGTATAAAAAACAGGGTTTTTTGTTGAAACATCTGTCACGCAAAAAATATAAAAAGCTAGTTGCTGAGCATAAAATGCTTCTGTAATAGGTGCTTTTGGTAGAGCTTGTACCTGTTGTAGATCGAAACAATACGTCACACTGTCAGCAAGTTCTTCCTTCATTAGCTTAAAAAACTGTTGTGCACGTGTCTTATGAATCGTCAACTCAGTTTTCAATTTTATTTTTTTTTGTATATCCTTGCTGTTGTCTATTTCTGTTTTTGTCCTTATGCAAAAGCCACAAACATCGGTAGCTGGGCTTCCAAAAGCTAAAACAAATGAGCATGTCAATAGAAAAATAGTGTAGGTAAATAAAAGAAAAAATAATACCTATATTAAACTTGTTGCTAAAGATCCGAGAAAAATATTTGTAGTTTGTTTGAAGTAAATCATCTTGGACCTGACCATTATACATCTTCCAAAGCAGTTTTATATTGTACTCAGATGACAAATAGATTCTTCTAGACTTGGCTCTACCATAGTGGCTTTCATGACCCTTTAAGGATGATATAAATTTCATAACACTTCCTAATTTTAGGACGTTTTTCTGAGACTTCATATCGCCGCCACGATTGTCTCTTATGCCCTTTCCCTGCATCTTTTTTCGTGCAATCGTATTAATTCGTCTTGGACCACAATTAAAAATAGACGAAAATAATGTTTTACATACAAGAACTTTCTTGCCGTTTTTCCAAACCTTAAAAATAAAACTTTATTAATACTTTGAAGTAAGGAACATTATTATAATATAAATTGGTCTTAGATTAGATATCTATGATGCAAAATCGATAAAACTAAAAACTTACATTAAATTCTGTATGGAAATCATGTGACTTTCCATTCTTCCTCTTTCTTTGCCTTTTTGTTTCCTTGATATCCATCATCTGTGCTAATTTGTTATCTAGTAAATTTTTGGTATTTTTATCGTCATTGTAGAACTTTTGTTTAATGGTTTTTATGTCGGATATCAAAAGTTCTTTACATTTAAATTGTTTTGACTTATGGACACAGCTAATTTCAAAATTCAGTAGATCCGGGTCTACATCTGAATATCTAAAATAAAATAAAAACTAATAAAAATATCTAGACATAACCTACAAAACTTTGAATTTACCTTATTTCTCTTTTACGTTCTTTTGTCGTCGAATTCTTTTTCCTTTTTCTGGTCCCTCTATCTATATCACCCACTATATGCTCCCCATCAATCATTTTTTCTTTTATATTATGAGTTTTCAATTAGAACTTATTTATTTCGCACTGATATCACCAACTTCACTCCCGCCGAACGAAATAATCGTACGTCAAACGTCAATCGTTATTTTAAATGGAGAAAAGCATTAGGAGACAAACAAACCGCGCTTTGTCCCTAATAATGCTATTCGTTTGTCTCCCGGTATCGGACAAAATGCGTTTAGATTGTCCAGTTGATTTTTAAAGTTAAATATATACGTGAAATAATGCGTTTAGATTGTCTTGGACTTTTAAGTGTTATGGTTAACTAAAATAACTATCCAACGCCACCTTCAGGTCAAAATGTTAAAATATGGACAAAGTGCGATTTGAAAGTCTGCTCCTCATTTAAAGAACACAATGGGTCGTTCCTGAACGCATTGACTTTATCAACTTTATTTATGTATTGTAATTTTTTACATACACGATTACACTGTATTGTAATTTTTAATGTAAAGGATGCTTCCGATTGGGGTTGCTTATACCACAAGACGTATACGTCGCGACGGTTAAAAAGGGAAATATCTAAAATGCCTAATGGCGTATTAGCCATTTTACCGTCAAATGTACATTCAAAGGTTTATTTCAATTTTTAAACTTTATTTCCAAGAAACTAGGACAATTATAATATCTTTAAAATAACTGTCAATAAATTTTCCTTTAGTGGAACTTAATCGCTTGCATGACCCGTATTTCCATACTATACAGTATTGTGCATAATCTATGTCACATAATAATATATCAACCTTTTAATTTCTTCCATAAATATTCAACGGAATGCCAATCTTAAATAAAAATGTCGGATAATTCTGAAAATAGCGTATAACCAAAAAGCGCATTGGGTCATTACAAGCCGTAAGGACTTCAAGGGAAAAAAAATATTTTCTGCATCTTATTTATAGTTAGAGAGACGGTGACAATAGGGGGTCCGTGAAGTGGTATATCAGAAATTTGGTTTTTCGTGGAGTTTAGGTCCCCCTATACAACTTTTATCTGATGAAATGCCGTAGAGCGTTGCTGAGAGGCGCTGTACCGCTTTAGATAGGAAATTCTCAATAAGTTCAAAATTATATCGTGCCATGTCTGAAAATGAATTTACAGCATCTGCGTGACCCCCAAAATCACGGGAAACACATTTTCTGACAAGTCAACCCTTGCATATGCTTTTCCGAGCGTGTCAAAAAAAAAATGGAAAAATTATAAAGTCTCAAGTGACATGGGTCCAAGTGGGCTTAATCGATTTGTATTCCCATGGAGATGAGTCGTAAACAATTTTCTGATAAAAAGAATATTGCGAAGTGTTTTTTATTAATAGTCTGGTTTATTCTGCTATATTTTCTAAAATATTCCCCTTGGAGAATTATTTCTAGGTTCATCTCATTCCTTCATCTTTTCCGAACATTTTGATATATATATAAAGTTACCAGAAACATGTTCTATCTTCGAGAAAACTAAGAGAATTCGTAACGTAACGTAAATGATAGCAAAATCTCTAAACTTCGCTCGAAATGTATGAAAGACGTAGCTTTTACTGTAATTAGTGAAAAGTAGACAAGGGCAAATGTTTAAATTCATTAAATTTTAATAAATCATACACACCTTATGGAAAAATAGGCTTAATTTGGTAATATTGCGAATATAATATCTCGTCATACAACTGAACCTGCCTTCCGGTATCTCTGCGTAATATTGTCAGAATTCCGCCTAGCAAGGTGCGATTTGTCTGAATATTTGGGTGTCGAGGAATGTAGTGTGACAATTTTCTGACATGTCACGATCGTTTTCCGAATTTCCTCCGAGGAGATTTAAAAAAAATTCCTATAACGAAATGGCGAGACCTGGATCGATAAAAAAATTTTCACACAATCTTTAACATAAAATGTTCCATTCTAGAAAGTTTCAACTTCAAATTCGCATTTTTTATTTTTTTTTTAAATTTTCATTTTTTTGACTTGTCAGAAAATTTGTTTCCCGTGACTTTCGGGGTCACGCAGATACTGTAAATTCATTTTCAGGCATGGCACGATATAATTTTGAATTTATTGAGAATTTCATATCTAAAGCGGTACAGCAACGCTCTACGGCATTTCATCAGATAAAAAAGTTGTAGAGGGGGACCTAAACTCTACGAAAAACCAAATTTCTGATATACCACTTCACGAACCCCCTACTGTCACCGTCTCTCTAACTATTAGTTCATACGTATTTCAGGATTTTGCTTCAAAAAAAAATTTCCCAAGCATGAATTTTTGATAATTTGCTGGATTTCCTCCAATCTTCTCTTACTTGAAATATATCTCCAGTTGTACTAATCGTATCAATGTCGGTATTTTTTTATTTTACACTTTGTTATGAAGTGTATCAAAAAAAAGTTACTATGAACAAATGAAAAATAATAACTATTTAAATAATATTTTTCATTTGTTCAAATAACAATTTTTTTATCAAAAATTCACAAGTGGATATTTAAAAAAATATATTTTTGCAGTAAAATCCTGAAATACGTGCACACTCTAAATAAATCAATCCCTGAATGTATTTTTTCTGCGGAGTATGAAGCGATGCCATAAGCAACCCCAAGGGTATGTGATTATTAAAAGCAACTTTTTTTAGATATAACTAGGTTAGTAACTTATTCATCCTTTATGCTTGATTACAATTGTACATAAATTTGTATTTTATATACATATGTAGGTGTATTTTATATAATTAGCATTTTAGATAGTGTTAGTTATAAATTAACTATTTTTTTTAAGTCCTCAATTATAACAAATCACTATTGTCGGAATTTGAGAGTCGGAAGTTTTGTGAAGAAATAAGCAATATCAAAAGATCGTTCTTAACAGATAATTTTATTTTGATTTATTAATTTATTTTCCTTCAAAGTAAAATCTAAAAGAACTAGAATCCTGAAATTTCTTGTACAATTTTAAGAAAACTCGATTAAATCTAAGTTGCAGTTTTAAAAAATCGAAAGGATGGTTAATTTATAACAAATCATGGTATAGATATTCTGAAATCACACAAAATAAACCCTTAAAGTAATAAATATGTGTTTAATATTTAGCCCGCATTTTTAGAGATGATCCAATTTTATTTTTTATAAAATGCATCATTTTAAGTACACACTGTATATTTTAAGTTTGAACTAGCCGCGCCCGATTGCTCAATGCCCGAGTGGTAAATTTCACACCATATCTATTGACCAGGAGCTTAACGTTTGAAACTAGTAATTCATTGGCGATTCGAGGGAACCGACCTAACACATCGACGTATAGCTTTAACGCGGTTTTTAGCGGCACTGTTCCTCACGGGCTTCCATCCATATCGAGCAGAGGGTAAGATACGTGAGGGGAATGTTACATCGCGCAGCGTTGTGGTAACGAACGACGGATGGTCGGTGCACGCACCGATATAAACGGATACAGGCAGTGGCGTAGTTACACACAATATTTTTCAATACAAACACAAAGTTCGTAGAATCGAACAGTCACAATTTCTGGTTGGAGCTCTAGTTTTCGTTTTGCCCCTACGTGTAAACGCCAACGTTATTTGATTTCTTAAAACAAATAATTGATCCTGTAATATTACGTACGGCATCCTTTGCTCATCCCAAGAACATTTTGCTAAGCATGATATCTGATGATAGGGACGTCTTACGAGAATTGGAATTAATGCGCTTATTAAAAGCTAGAAGTACACAAAAAGTTCTACTAGTGATTCAGCTGACTACACAAGACTAGTAGACTGGTTGGAAGTTGAGGTTACATCACCTCCAGTTTCAGCCAATGTCACCGAAGAAGAGCTAAAAATACCTAGTGAAAATAGAATTTTTTCGCTTTCCATGTCACATGCAGACCGATGTGTGAAGTTAGTACAGAGGCATTACCTACAGAAGGCATTGACAGAGGCATCATGTTTCGTAATAGATTAAAAGGCGCGAGATGAATTTATACATGTGGGTCATTCTTTTACAAACCGCACACTATTCCGAAAATTTGTTTAGAACTTATATACTGGGTGGCCCAGAAGTCCGGAATAAAATTAATATAGCCTTAACCTGTAACTTTTGGGGGAAACGCTTGGACACGTCAATTTGGTTTTCACATTTTGACGTTATTCGTTTGTTTTTTTATAGACATTTGTCAAAGATATGACGACATCGATCTTTTTTTTTTAAATAGAAACATACAGCTTGTGTTACATCATTTGAAAGCTAATATATCGTACAGTATGCTCATAAATTTTGGCAATCTTCTGAACGCGACACAATGAAGATTTCTTACCTTGAAAGGTAAAAAACCATCAGTGATTTATAATTTCCGCTTATTTAAATAGAGATCTTTAAAAAACTTTTAACAGTCGCCATTTTGAAATAGCTCGACAGAATCGCGCTAAAATTGATGAGCATACTGTACGAGATATTAGCTTTCAAATGATGTATCACAAGCTGTATGTTTCTATTTAAAATAAAGATCGATGCCGTCATATCTTTGACAAATGTCTATAAAAAAAAACAAATAACGTCAAAGTGTGAGCATATATGAAACTAAATTGACGTGTCCGAGCGTTTTCCCCAAAAGTTACGGGTTAAGGCTAAATTAATTTTATTCCGGACTTCTGGGCAACCGTGTATATACATACAATTAGTTGACACATGAATTTTTGATAATTTGCTGGATTTTCTCCAATCTTCACGTACTAGACATTGAATATCTCTAGTTGTACTGATCGTATCAATGTCGGTCTTTTTTTATTTCACACTTTGTTATGTTAGTTTTCGAAGTTTATTAAAAAAAAATTGTCATTGTCAACAAATGCAAAATAGTAACAATTTAATTGATTAGAACTATATAAAATATTTCAAATAATATGTACTATACTATGATGTCGGTAAAATACTGTTGATATTATAAACCGTAATATCATAAACATATAAAATTAATTAAACGTTTTTGCGTAATATATATGTAGGCGTCAATTAGTAAAATCCGTCATTCCCAGAAATACCTAGTCATTTCACGTATGGCCGGCAAATAGTGTAACTCTACGTTTGGTACACCGTTTGCCTAACAGTGTCAGGCATTCCCTGTAATAAGGCAAACACTGTACTTAACTAAATGATTTAGTTACCCCGTTTGCCGGTTTTCGTCAATCATTGTAATAGGACAGTGTTGCCAGTAGTAAATGACAATAAGGTATTTTACATTAAAAGGTTTGTAAATAACTGATTATTATCAGGAAATTCCTTAAAATTGAAAAGAATTTTCTTACATCTGTCAATTCCGTAATATTCCAAGGTTTTTTCTTACTTTGATTGGAGTAATAATCATCTAACTTCTTATAAAACAATTCTGAATGCTTCGACATTTCATTTTCAAAAAAAAATCACTAGCACAGATGCTAACAACATTTAGCGTTCGACTAAAACCGGCAAACAGCATTTAGTTAAGTACAGTGTTTGACTGAAAGAATTCCGTCATTTCAGGGAATGCCTGATACTCTTAGGCAAAGGGATATTGAATTTTTTTAAATTTTCATTACAACTAAAATTATTCCTGCCATTGAACTAAGTAAAACTATTCACAACTGGTTACAAGTAGCCAACTTATTCCAGCTGGTTACGAAAAGTTCAATCAAGCCTCTTCGATTTTTACTGACGTATTTGACAAAAATTTTTTTGTCTTAAATAACTCTTAATGGTGCTAGTTACAGAACATAAAACAACACCAATAATATATATTTATTTATACCATTCATGTCATTAAAATTAGTCAGCTTAATCCTAAACTTACAAATTAACTGGTTACTTTTTCCTCTCTTTCTCTTCTTTTTCCTTATTTGCGGCCAAAACAGCTCCCGGAGCGGGATACGGCCGTTGCTGGAACAATACTCCCGAAGCAGTGTTGTCAGCTCTAGCTTTGTTTGTTTCGAGACCGTCGCTCCAAGTTCCCTGGGGAACGTCAGAGTATGCCGCGGGATCCATTGGATCTAATTGGTCGTCCCTTTTCGGTCTTTTATCTCTTCGATGCCGATCTTCTCTATCTCTTTTGCTTCGTCTATCGTCCCTATAAATAAATTAAGAGTTAAAAGTAAAGTGAGTGGTTTTTCCATATTTATATTGGTATTTTCCTAATATTTGCAGAACACTCTTTATCAATATAAAAGAGATCTTTAAGTAGAAATTTGAAATATGCAAATTGTTTAATTAATTTTTGACTTATGCAGCACACCAATTGCAAAAATGAGATTTGAAGAAAAACGCCCTTAACGTTAGCATTCTGATAAACATTTAGTATTATAGAAACTATGAAATAAAAAAGAAAAATCAATTTTTTGAGTTTTAGCTGTACAAAATGAGAAACTTTAAAAACTTGATTTCTCTGCAATTCAATGCTCATATAAACATTTATGGGAAAATTAAATAAAGCAATCATGTACCTCACCTCTCCCTATCTCTGTCTCGATCCCTTCTATCAGAATATTTAGACCGATAACTTCTGTCATCATCCTCAGAGTCCTTATCTCTCTCTTTGTCACTGGTCTTTTCATTATCTTTTCTAGACAAATCTTGTTTCTCCTTTACCTTCTTGTCCTTTTGCTCTTGAACGCGTTTCTCTCTTATTTTTGATGCACTCTTTGTTAAAATTGCCTTTGGATGTTTTGGAGGTAGCCATGTTACCAAGTCATTTTCCATGTTCCAGTAATAAAAACGACCACTAAAAACAAGAATCTCTATAACTCAAAAACGGGTAAACATCATGTGGGACTTTGCTCACTGGTATACTAGGTATATAATATATCAGTGATCTCACTCTAGATAAAATTTTTGCCTTAATTTCTGGAAACCTTGTCAAGACTGAGCTTTACCTCACTCTAATACCAACAAATAATTACTTACACGCCTTTATCAAATATTTCTGTCCAATTCATTGACAATGGGTATTTTCCGAGAAGTTTCTGCATATTACGGACATATTTAGAATCGGGTGTAGCAACACCTTTCCAGTGAGTTTCGCACCAGTGGTTGCATTCATGAAATACATTATTTTTATTTGGACATGTCGGTAGGCCTTTGAAATCTAGTTTTTTCAATGGTTCAACGGGCTTTTGTTTGGCTAAAAAGTATTATATAGTTTAACAATAGATTTAGAAGTGGAACACTTTTATTTACGTGTTATTATTCCTCTCTTAGCGAGCTTGGCAGCTAAAGCGGCAGGAAGGGGCATTATAAGATATTTATAAACAAATTTTGAAATTTTAGTAATTATTACTTCTTAATTAAAATTTAAAAGAATACGGTTATGTTTATCACAGAGGAATGATAAATGAAACCTGTTCTAACCCAAGGCCCTGGATATGGCCTATTTTTCCTCTCTGGATACATCCTAATGTTCCTCTACGATCTGCGCCATGGGTACACAACAGTCATATCCTTTGTGGAACCATAGAGGAAAGGTAGGTCGTACAGTACTTGAGGAGAAAACCTACTTCTCCTTTGTGCCTCAAATACGTTTTTAACGGTCATATCTGCTGTCGAAAGTGATTTAAACATTTTAAACTGCCAAGATATTTTTTGCTGCCAAGCATTTTAAATCAGAATTTTATTACTGTTTTACAAAGAAGAGCTGTGTTAGTTAACATCAAGTTTTATAGACGGCAAATATAAATATGAATTCTGCTAACAGATACCATACTCCTAGTGCTAAGAGATTGAAACGGGAGAAAACAACGCTGTCTAATCATTCAGATTCAGATAATAAAGACCCGGTTCACGTTTTCTGCAGAATTCGCCCCATTGAAGAAGGTAGCGAGCCTACGAATTGTATAAAAATTGTGGCAGCAGACACTGTTACACTGACTCCAGACACAAGAACTACAAGAAAAGAGGTTCACTACAAATTCAGACATATATTTAGTGCATTTTCTTCACAATCCGAGTTATTTACTCATGTTGCTTATCCCCTGTTGATAGATTTATTAAGTGCAAAGAACGGTCTATTATTTACTTATGGGGTAACAGGTTCAGGTAAAACCTATACCCTGACTGGAAACCAGAACGACCCAGGAATAATACCAAAATGCATTAACACAATATTTAATACCATCGGTGATTTTCAAGCCCCCAAATGTGTAATAAAATCAGATAGGATGAATGGATTTGAAGTTCAATCTGAAGATGATGCTTTTCAAGATCGATTACATGCTGTAAGAAATTTTCCAAAGACTCCTAAAAGTCAAAGGTAGGAAAAAATTGTTGCAGGCATGGATATGTTATATATTTTTGTGTACTATTTCCTTCAATGAGTAATTCTAATAATTATGTTTTGCACTTATTTCAAAGAAAAGCTTGCCAAGTGCTAATAAATATCTATCCCATATTATAATATACAATGCAAAATACTTTATATATAATTAAGAAACAATGTTGATGGTGGCAACAATAAAAGTATTTCTGTTTAAATACCCTGCTCAACAGAGAAGGTACATATCATTCTTTTTATTGATGTAGGGATATGTACTTTTAGAACTGAGAACTAGCAATTTATTTTGTTGTATTTTTGCACTCTACATATCTTTTTTTTCTTGAGTACACAATAATAATGACATGACGGTAACTAAAATGCAGTTGATTTATACACTAGTGTTTTTGGCCCATTAAAAGACAGACGAGCAAGTTTTGCTTTATCACAGTATGTAAATCAGTAGAGTTTTGATGTGAATATGTTTTAAACTAATTTTACTGAAGTATAGGCATTTTGCAAATGTGGCTTAAACACACACAAAAATGTTATTGTGTAATGAGATTGTATCACAAAATTAATATGTAAAATTCAGAAGGAGATTCTAAATTAGTAATTTTGTAACTCGACTTTCAATTTGCTTCTCTGTCAAAGTTCTTATGCTAACAGGCAGCTTATTATCAGGATCCTCGTGATAAATTCATGTATAACTAACTACTCCTCTGCATGGATGTACTCAAGTCTGTACCATACAAAGAAAGCTCGTATACAAATTCTATATCTTAAGAGAGATTCTCAATAATAAACTTACTGAACTAATATATAAAGCTTTAATCGAATCTTTATTACGCTACGGAATCACTGCATGGGGTGGTGCCTATAAAACTAATCTAAAACCACTACAGATTGTCCAGAATTATGTACTAAAGGTTATACTTAGAAAAAATAAATTATACCCCACAATATGTTTATATAATGAGAAACTTTTAAATATTCGGCAATTATACATTCTATCTACCTGCAATTATATGCACAAAAAGGAAAAAACAGTAATATCCATTCACCACAAACATAACACGCGCAATAAGACTAATAAAAATGTTACTATTCCTAAAAGTCAAAAAACCCTCAGTTTAAAATCTCTACATAACCTTGCCTCTAAGTTTTATAACTTGTTGCCTGTCGCAATTAAAAATATAAGACAACCAAAACAATTCAACAGACACTGTAAAAGTTTTATATTTCAAAACTATATTATCTTTGAAAATATTGTATAGGTGATTTTTTTTCCTTTTTACTGTTTCCTTTGTTCTTTTCTTTTCGATTGTTCTCTTTTGTTTTTTTTCTTTTTTTTCGCCACATAGGTTAGTAAGTAATGCAACATGTAATGAGTACTATTTTCAGAATAGTTTTAGAAGATAACATAAATATAGTAATTTGTGTGACACATACAGGTATAAAAGTGTACCTAGGTGTCAAAATACAATTAGTTATAGATATGACAACAATTATTGTATTCCAAAAATGAATAAATAAATAGTAATAGTAAAAATAGTAATACATACCAACCGGGACCAACCCCCACCATAGTCCATGTGACTTAAAGTCAATTTTATAAATTATAATTGCCAGATTTACTTTTCTTTTTCTCGGTCAAATAAGGCTTCAATTCAATAGAATAGTGAAATAATATATAGCCGGCCCATTATTTTCTTAAATATACAAATTTTATTTGAACCTTTATCTTTACTTCTATAAATATCTTAATTTCAATCCCTTTTCAGGAAAGGAAATGGAGATAGAGTTCCTTTTGTTAATGATGGAACTATTATACACAACATCAATGAAAATAACTTATACTCGGTGTTTGTGAGCTATGTTGAAATATACAATAATAGTGTATTTGACTTATTAGATGAGTCCTCAGGAAAGACTCTACAAAACAAAATTCTTAGAGAAGACAGCCACAAGAATATGTATGTTAATGGAGCGGTGGAAGTTGAGGTAAACCTAATATTAATATAGACTAAAGTATGATTTGATTTGATATGCTGCAGCATTCTCTCACTTTTACTACCTTTTAGTGTTATTTCTATAAGGTGTTAATTAAATATTTCATTCTTTCAGTGAAAAATCAATTTTGATCTTTAAGCTGTCATTCGTTTTATTTAGAATACCATATTAGCATACATTTTTAGGTAAAAAGTACCCAAGAAGCATTTGAAATCTTTACTGCAGGGCAGATTCGCAAGAAAATGGCAACAACTTCGCTAAACACAGGGTCAAGTCGAAGTCATTCCATATTTAATATTCGCATAGTCCAGCTTGAACAAGGGACTTTAAGTAGTGATGGCCGGCGAACGGTTCCTCACGAAAATTTAATCAAAGTAGGACAGTTAAGTTTAGTGGACTTGGCTGGATCCGAAAGAACAAACAGGTGGGTACTATACCTTTATTTTAAGATGTAGACTCATCTCTCCAAGAATCCTGATGCATTATCCGAACACCTTGCTTTATGCACCGATTGACGGTACAGTGCCTTTCAAAAATTTCACTTTTGGTACATGTGAAAATTAAAAAAACACTGCTGAAAACAAAAGTTTGTTGTTTCAATTTTTAAGTAAGTACTAAATTTGAACGCTCTGTTAAAATTTTTACTTCATTTTTACCAAAAAAATTCTAAGCAATTGCAAGGTCCTATATTTGGAGTAATTAGGTAATTTAGTTTGAGTATAATTTGATTAATATTAGTGATCGACCGATAGGTCTTTTTGCCGATATAGATATTTCAGTTGACAGATATACCGATATAATACCGGTATCGGCACCACATTTTTAAAAGATCTGTAACGATTCAATATACGTTGATATAAGTGAAATTTGTTAATAGTGGCAACGTTGTAAAGTATCTTTAAGACAAAAAGTATCGAAGGCGACTATTCTTAAAAATGGGTTTTCATAATATTGATCAGATTTTGAATAATTAATTATTTTGTAGAACAAACAATACAGGAATGAGACTTAAGGAAGCAAGCAGCATTAATAACTCTCTAATGTCACTAAGGGCCTGTTTGGAAATATTACGTGAAAATCAGCTTAATAATGGAAATAGGCTTGTTCCTTATCGTGACAGCAGGTTAACCTATTTATTTAAGCACTATTTTGAAGGAGATGGAAGTGTTAAAATGATTGTATGTATAAACCCGTCTATGGAAGATTTGGAAGAGAATATGCAGGTTAGTTTCCATTACCACTGTTGGATCGAATTTTGTGAGATCTAATTAGACCTAGGCTATACATAGAGCATAGTCTGTTTACAACCCCTTAAAAGTACAGGTTTAGGAAATAACAAAGACACAATGACCAGTTTTTGAAAACAACGGGCCTTCTTAACTATAGTGTTCCAAATAATTTAATTAAGCTCATACTATATGTACAATCTCCAGTATATTAACAAAATATATTCCAAATTTATGATATGTTTAAAGCATTATGTACGTGATTAACATTATGAAGGTCGTAGATTTGTTTTTATTGTGCTAAAGTCAAAAATTAAATATTAAAATGGTAGTTTATTAATTTCATTATATCTATTCAAATATGATTTTTAGTTTAAAATACAGGGTGTTATGGAAATGACTTATTATATTTAAATGGGCGACTCTTTGGGTGTGGAGAAAGTCTACATACTTTTTTTTTTAAATCGAATATCTACATGACTTATTATATTTAAATGGGCGACTCCTTGGGTGTCCTAGAGAAAGTCTACATACTTTTTTTTTAAATCGAATATCTACATACTAAGGTAAAAACCCTTTTTACCAACATACTGTCGCGCCGTTCCATCTGGATTCACTTAGCAACAATATGGGTCACTACAGTATACTAACAGTGTTGTCAGATCACACCGCGTGTCTCGCCGTTGCTTGAATACCGGCCGCGCGCCACTTCCTACTTCCAGTATGTTTTGAGACTCGGGTGTGAAACGACGTTGTCGAGGGTTCCACGTGCTTGACGTATGCGAATTTTAAACGTTTTGTTAGTTGTATTTGCCGATTTTTTTTTTGTTGTGAAATAATTCATAATAATAAATGTTGTGATGTGATTTCAAATTTGTGTCATATTATCTACTGTTGCTTCTGTTGAAAAACATACTTTTTGGAATTTTTTTTTTTGGAATTTAATTATAAAACTGATTATTTTAAAATAAGATCGAAGGTAAGAGAGTATGTACCTTAAAATTGTAGTTTTCTTTGTCTAAAAAGAAGAGATAACGCGCGTCAAAAACGTCTTGTTTTCAAAAACTGAACACGTGTGTTTAGAATTCTGTGTTGCAATATGACAACATCGTCTATAATGCGCTAACCTCTTTTGAACCTGGAGACTGCCTGAATAAAATATTGATTGCGAAGAGCCCCAGGAGCGGCCACGTAAATTTTGAGATTTCATAAGGGTAGGGTATATTTAGCTTAATAATTCAAAGCGCCATTTATGGTTATTTTTCTTCAATTTATTTTCATCTCGGGATTTGCCAGTTTAAATATAATACGGCATTTCCATAACACCCTGTATAATAATATTTCTCAAAAAAGATAACTAACTGCTTACAAAATATTCCAAGAAAATGTTTCATATTGGAATAGATCCAGGTTTAATCTACGGATTTCATATGGAGAATATGGCAGTAAAGTTTTTGGTTAACACAATTTGCTTCATTCAAATATTCGTTCAGGATGAGGCAAAAAACAAGCTGTAAAATCGAGTACCATTTTTAATAATTTATTTAGGTGTTGAAATTTGCCGAAATGACACAGGACGTCAAAATTACCAGAGCCGAGGTTAAATATACGCCACTCAAGAAAACAATCACTAAGAACAAAGAGAATCAAACGCCGGCCAAACCAAAGATGGCCGCGTCGTTTACGCTGTTGCCAGAAGTGCCGTTAGTCAGACTCAATCTTGACAATTTGGACGAATGTCGAACCACCATCGACAAGGTTATTAAAATTCTAAAATTGCGCCAGTCAAAAGCGAAACATATTGATAAGGAAATAGACGAGAGACAGTCGGAGCTCAGGAAGAAGCTAATTTCGACGAACCAGGAATGTGTGCTTAGTAAAGCCGAAATGAAGAGTTTGAAAACAGTTATTCACAAGGTAAACTTAGCTTTTATCTGTGCTTGCTAAATGGCAACGTTGTAAAGCATCTTTGAGGCAAATGGTATGGACGCGGACGTGACGTTTACAAATTTCGGTAATTCCCCGACCGCCCGACCAACCGAGTCCAAATTCTAGCAGTGTTGCCCATTTTACTCACCGCCCGCGCCGTAAATGATGGAGGAGAGGGACTGGGGAGTACCCCCAGAATCGTTAATTTGCCTCGAAATAGAAGTAAAAGTAAAACTTGAGCTTATGGAAATCATAAAAACAAATAATGCCAGATAATTTCCAGCATTTTTCTTGGGCACTTTTACTTTAAAAAATTTATTTGGATGCTCCGTGATACTAGTTTTTCAGAAATGGCTGGCAGCCATTTTTAGTTGACCACCCGGTACATATTAATGCATAATTACAATTTATGCGTTCCCTTTTTTATTCTAAAATAATTAATTTAAATTCGGTTTAAACTTAATTCGTACAATTTATTATGGTAATATATGATCAGGATAACTTGGTACCTTGTAATATTGTTTTAAGGAGAAGCAAAAATCCCGGAACTTACAGATCAAGATGTCCGATCTTGAAACTGCAAACCACGAAACACAATCCAAAAATGCGGAACTTCAGGATGTGATACGGTCTCTGAAAAATACAATCAACGAAAAGGACCTTAAGATTAATCAAAATATATTGGAAAAAGAAAGGACGAAACAAAAATTAGGTAAAGGTAATCAAATATAAAAGTTGTTAGGTTTTCTTTGCGTCATCACCTGTACAAACAGTATGATTTAAATCGAGATTATGTAGATCTCTAACAGAAACAAGGGAATGAGTGTATAATATACATGTCGGCGTCAATTAGTGAAATCCGTCATTCCCTGAAATGCCCAGTCATTTCACGTATTGCCGGCAAATAATGTAACTCTACGTTTGGTACACCGTTTGCCTAAGAGTATCAGGCATTCCCTATAATGACGGAATTCTTTCAGTCAAACGCTGTACTTAACTAAATGATTTAAGTTACCCTGTTTGCCGGTTTTCGTCAATCATTGGACAGTGTGCATGAAAATAAGGTATTTTACATTAAAAGGTTTGTAAATAATTGATTATTATCAGGAATTTCCTTAAAATTGGATGTCTTGAAATATGATGTATCATGAACTATTTATTATCTATAACTTACTATAAAAAAAAATCATAGAACGAATAGGAACGAAACAACATAATAGCTAGATACAAAAATCTTAACGGAAATGACCGATAATATGGTTTATTATTTATTAGCGCAAGGTGCGCTTTTATGACACCTTCAATTACAAAGAACTTTTTTTTTACACAAACACATCTGTTTGACAAACATTGTTTTTTCGCTGGTTTGCATAAACACTTAAAGTATCCTTGACCTCCGGAAAGTGAAAGCACGCAGCATTCAAACTCGGCATATGGTCTTACCATGTCGGCCGCTTCAAGAAGTTATAATGCAGTTTTTCTATAAAATGTACAGGGGAGCCAATATTCAGTTAACTCAAAAATTACATGGGATTTCCTATGTTCAATTTAACGATGCATCACCCGGTATATCGAAACCATCGGAAACTGGACACCAGACGCACCAAATTTTGATTATTAAAATGTTTTTTTAGCCCTGGCAAATGAAAGAATGACCCAAGAACTTGATGCTAAATTAAGGAGGCAAAGGGATCACTTAAACGCCGAAATGAAGGTTAAGGATCAAAAACTAAAAATAGTTAAGGAGATCATAGATAGCGACATGCCTCCGATGGACATCAACGCGGGAGATCACGAAACCGAATACACTGTGAAATCGCAAGGGTCTCAGGCCGTTCAGACACCGAAAAGTACTTCTAATATACACCACTCTAGGAGAATCCAACCCGGCTCGGCTACCAGATCCCGTAGGTCTAGATCTGCTGGTAAGTCGATAGTAAAGTTTAATTATACCGTTGACCTTTACTGTATTAAATCAACTACCTTATTAAAACCCATTGTGTATGTCCCGACATCTTCAAACCGCAATAAATTGGTGCAGGGTAGGATTGAAAATATACCTATAATATCTACATATTGATTTACTTTTATTTTGAATCAAAGAGACATTTTGCTATTTATATGTCCCTGGTACCACAAATAGACATAATCATTCTTTATAAAAAAATATTGCTTCTCAAAAATTAAGATTTGTCATTAGAAAATTTAGTTTATGTATACACCGTGTCCAAGACAAGGAGGGCCAGTACAGGGATCTCGGAAACCGTAAGAGATACGAAGTCGGTTAAATGGAGGTAAAGTTGCGGATTTACGTGCCTAATATAGTGTGAAAAATCGTTTTATTTTTTCCTGCGTTTTTTTTCTAAAGTAAATTTCACTTTTACATTGCCATTTTTTCCGCTCTATCTAACAGCGTTAATTGTTTTGGAATCCGACGAGTCGTCTTCGAAGGGCCATTATCAACTTTATTTTTTTAACGAATGCAACGATGTATGACACATTGTGGTTTAATGACGTTCCAAGGGCTTTTTGAACATCAGGATATTTTGGGATACGGTCCTGTATTACTCCTAATTTTATAAATAATATCGCATAAGTAAGCTCTAAATTTTTATTTATGTTGGACTAGTTCAATAAATAACAAATAATTTAATAATAAACCATAAATAAGTGAACAAAGTAGAGAGACATTATCTCAAACTTCTGTTGATTCGGGATTCACATTTTCACATTGAATAAGAACTTTTAATTAAATGCTAGTTTTATTAATATTACTTAGAATTCAAGTTTAATAAGATTTACCTCACTGTATACAAAAATATGTTAAAATTTTGAATTATTACGAAAAAAGCAACTCTAGCGAACATTTCCTAACGGCATTTTTTTCAAAAAGGGAAAAATTAATACTCTTAGGTAAAATGAATATTTTTTAAGGTTTTGACCTCCCTGTATACAAAAACTAAATTTTCTGCCAAATCTTAATTTTTTTACAAGCAAATTCTTTATTAACGATGACTTTTTGTGAAGAAATAAGGTCCATTTGTGGTAAAGGTAGCCCCATCCAGGGACACCCTGTATATTATAAGGGATGTACTCTTTCGAAGTTTTAAGTAAGTTTCGAAATCGTGTGTAATAGGCTTACCACTATACTTTTTCTACGACTTCATATTTACTTTTATGTTAAGTTATCAAAATGTGCTAATAAAACATTTTGAGTGTGTGTTCTCACATGGTTAGAGTTCGGGAACCCAATCCCGCGGATCCGCGGGATTTGTTGGATAGCGTATTTTTGAAAATACGTTAAACAGAACAGTTTTCTTGTGTACGTGCGAAAGTAAGGTCGTTATTCTACTAGTATCTAGTGACATTTATCAAGTGGTTGAATATAATACATAGAATTTAAACAGCAATCACAAAAATGAGTGTCGGTGTGGTTTACAAAGACAATAAAGGTTCAAGTTTAGTTTGGAATTATTTTTTAAAGTCTGAAGATGGTCTTACAGCTAAATGTAAGTTATGCCCCAGCATTATCAAAATCTCTGCTCGTGCCACCAAAGGTCTTCACACCCACTTACAAAGCATAATATTAATTTGAAAGTCCAGAGCAGCAGCGGTAGTGTTGATATTGATAAAATAACACACGAAATGAAAGCTAGTACCAGCAGTTCGAGTAGTTCTTAGTTCTATTACTAAGTGCTCAGATGTTAGTGGTTCTTCTGTGCTACCTAAGAAAATGAAAATTACAGATTTTTTTTCATCTGAGAAAAAAGTTTCGATGGAGGAAAGAGTGTCAGGAATGGTAGCTAAAAATGGTAACCCTTTGGAAAGTTTATCACATCGACCGATATGCGCCAACTATTCGAATCAGAGGGCCACAAATTGTGTAAAATCTATTCCGCCGACAAGTGTCGAAGCTGAACGTGCGTTTTCAGCCGCAGAATGCATGTGCAATAAAATAAGATCAAATCTAAAAGATGAAACATTAAACATGTTATCTGTTCTCCGAAAATACTTTCAAAATCAATTTAACATGTAACCGTTAAACTAGTCGTACTATTGTATTGTACATATATGCAATAAATATTTTCCTGCTACTCCACTCTGTTTTTAATTGCATAAAACAACTTTTTATTAACATACAGCACCCACATCGAGTCCCTCAAATCCCGCACGTTTAATCCCGGAATGTCAATCCCCGGGATCCAGCATTTGCGGGATTGGATTCCCTAGTTAGAGTCCACTAGTCAATACATTTTTCCATGCCACTCCCTGGATTGTTCTCGTAATCAATTATTTGCTGTGGAAGCACCTTGTAATGTAATTTCCCGTAGCGTTACCTCAATCTGAATATCGTAATCACCACTTTACCCAAAAATATACAAATAAAAAATGTTGACGTTTAAAATTTCTTGACATTTACGTTGTCAAGGCGACCCGATGGAATTCACGGCCGACTTTGTATAAAATATGTTGGAAATATTGACGGTTTTAGCATATCACGGGTAATGTGATTTGTGAAACTTTTACGTAAAAGTATACAGTGCGTAAGTAGGTTCTTACTAATATAGGAGTATAAAAAGCAATATTACTTTACTCTGAGCATTTTAACACATTTTCTTCTTTTTACCACTCTGTATCTATGATTATTTCGCAAATTAGAAGTTTATAAGGTAAATTGTTGATAATACTGATTTTTTTTTACCTTTAAGGGGACGTATGGCTTGAACACAACGTCGTTAAACCCTGTCCACTTAGTACAGTTATGCAACCCACAATGAAAAAAAGAAAATCGGTTTCGAAATTGGATAAAGCCAGCGATATCACCAATCCGAAGCAAAGTAAATATTGCCTTGTAGCTCAAGAACCGGACACGGAAGGAGAAATGGAAACCAAGTTGTATAAGGCGGACATAGTTGCCACATGTGGAGGCGGTGCGCAAGTGATTTTTAATGATGTAGAAAGGCTAAGGCAAGAATCGCCCACAAAGAGTTCATAGTACGGTAACATGTATAAAAAATACAAAGAAAAGTTAGATCTGTACGCTATGCTGCCATGTTAATTCAAACGGGCGTATCTACTGAAAGTTTAATTGTGAAATATATCGATTTTCAAATATCAATCGCACCCATATTTGTAGTTACAATCGTATTAATAAGTTTTGGTAGCATATTCTGTTTTGGAATTTAACAGACATTTAGACGAGCTCATTCATGGCATGTTGCTTGAATGGTATAAGTAACTTTTGATGACACCTTTGAATTAACACGGCTGTATGATGCGATATTAGTATCAATTACCTACATTTTACAGTTACCTGTAAGAATTTAGTGACATAAGTTAACAAGTTTTTCAGAAATATGAAATTTTATTTTTCTCGTTTTAATTCTTTATCCCAGTCGAATTAAAATGTGAAATGAGGGCATATTTATTCCAATCTGTTTATGTTTACTAGGGCTGGCAATCGATTCGGTTTTTTGGATAGTCGGTTACCCGGTTTCGGATTATTCGGTTATTTTACAAGACTGAAAACGCTTATTCGGATGATCGATTATTCAAACATCGACTAACTATTATTATTTGATTGAAAATTACTGAAAGGCATTAATTTTTATAATGATGCAATCTGTATTTGTAATTCAAATTAATAATTTAGTCTGCGACCATTACTCGGAATTCAGATTATTCGGATAACCGGTTTTAACAACTATTCGCCTAACGCAGGGGTCAGCAACCTGCGGCTCGCGAGCCACATGCGGCTCTTTGGATGTGAAGCTGCGGCTCTTTACTTCCATACGCAAATATCATTTATTTTATCGAAAAAGAAACATTAAAAATTCGTTCTGAATCGATTAACGAGGATTAGGCACCGATTCTATCTCTCAGCCACTTGTACGCGCTTTTCACAGCACCCCTCCCCCGTGACACGCGTCGTTACTGTCGTCAGTCCGTCGGAAGCTCTAGAATGACGCCGTCGTCGGATGTTTCTATGTCGGGGCGGATCGCGAGCCGCACGCGTATCTTTTGATGTCAAGTTGTGGCTCTTTCGATATCAAATTGCGGCCTTTAGTGGCTCTTTAAAAACTGAGAAATTGTGTAAATTATAACTTTTGGCTCTTCCGTCTCAAAAGGTTGCCGCCAGGGGTCGAACAAACCCTAACGGGTTTTACCCGAATCCGTTTTTTTACGAAACCGACTCGGAATGTTAATTTTAATACATCATTGTAATTGTGACACTTTTCTTAAAATAATGTTTAATATTTATGGTAAAAAAATTATACAAATCAAAATGTGTCACTTTTTTAACAAATAATGAGGAAATTTCACTGATACTTTGTGACACCTTTCAAGACATCTTTTTTGAGAATGTTTAAACACTTTTTGCACTAGCGACATCTGACGTTTGCTTTATTAAGTTATGTCACTTTTCTGGGTAAATAACTTTAAAAGTTTTGCGACTGTCGCTTTAACAACCTTTTTGAATTGTGTCACTTTTTCCGGATGGAGACAACAAATACGTAAAAGATGTATGTACTTATTCTTCTTTCAGATATAAATATCCGTTAATGACTATTTTTTTATCATATCCTTAAACGTTTGATTTAAGTATAAAAGACCGTTTTAGTTTCTAGAGTGTATTTTTTATACGTTTAGCTATATTATTTTTTAATGATACTGTGGCTGTACTTAATATATTATAATGTTTTTAATTGTTTTTTAATGTATTTTTCACAGTTTTAGTTAAATAAAGTTATTCTGTCGATATGTCGAGACTTTTTCTAGTAGGTATCTATAACATAATCTCTCTTATATACAGGGTTGTGATTTAATAACGGATAAATTCAATACAAATTAAATGGGGGCGTTTTCGGAACAACGCTCGAACCTGTCGATTTTGTTTTTGGATTGCTCATATCTTGACATAAAATGTAGGTATGCAGGATGTCCCACAAAAGTGTGACAGAAAAAATATGTTTTCCTTAAATGGAAACCCCTGTATATTAACGCATTTTCGGATTCTCCGAAAAATTCTACTCATGTTTCATGTATAATGTCCTAAACCTATCTTCAACTGTTCACGAAACATTTACGTTAAAATATTACTTTATTGCAACATAAATTGGTAAAAATTCTGCGATTGTTAGAAGATTCCTAGATAATGTTTTCCCAAACCGGTAGATAGGTAGACGTGAATCAATAGAGTGGTCACCTAGGTCACCCGACCTTACTCCACTAAACTACTTTCTTTGGGGTTATGTTAAAAATAAAGTGTATAGAGATAAGCCACGTACGCTTGATATTCTCAAAGAGCGCATTCGTAATGTAATTAGGAATATTTCCCCAGAAACCGTAGAAAAAGTCCAGCAGGAATTTATTGATAGTCTGGGGCACTGCAGAGCTGTTAATGGCGGACACTTCCAGCATTTGCTAAAATAATTTTAGTTTTCAAAAATGTAATTTAGGAATCAATTTATGTTGCAATAAAGTAATATTTTAATATTTGAACGTAAATGTTTCGTGAACAGTTGAATATAGGTTTAGGACATTATACATGAAACATGAGTAGAATTTTCCGGAGAATCCGAAAATGCAATAATACATACAGGGTGTTATGGAAATGAGGCATTATATTTAAACCGGCAATTCCTGAGATGAAAACAAATTGAAGAAAAATATCCAAAAATGGTGCTTTAATTTAATATGCCCTGTACATGACCTTATGTCAAAGCAAAAGTTACCACGTGGTGCCTCTGTCCGGAAGGTAGACACAGCAACTTATGGCAGTTAATCTTGAACAGTGTTGTCATATCTTCAGGGTAAACCCTTTAGAAAGTCAATAACCGTTTGACTGATTTCAAGTTGTTTAATTTTCAGGGTACATTATTATAAACTTTTACGTTCAGTTCGCTGGGAAACAATCTCTGATTTATAAACTTGAACTGACTCGAACGAACCGCCGCGGAGTTTATAAATGGTCAGGTATGTTCTCATTTGTTCAATTCGAACGACACCAGTCAGATCTGGACAACTTAAAAGTTTATAAATGCCACTTACCCTTTAGAAAAAAAAATGCAATTTTATTAGTCTGAATTAGTATTTTGAAGTGCTACTGTGTAGACAAAAGTACGCCCTTATTGTCTAAATAACACGGCTTCTTTAAACGGCTGATTTTGGACAATCGTCTAATATTTAAAAATAGAGCGTTGCCACTTTCGATGCTTTATAAGCGACTATCATAAATTGCCGAATTTCCTTTTATAATATTACTTTCCTGTATAATTATAGTCTCGGAAATGGCTACTACCAGTTTTCGGAGAAAGGAAGCATCTTTTTGGACTGGCCGATTATTATTTGAAAGGGTAGTTCCTTTGTGAACATAATTGTTTCATTTTATCTTTAGTAAAGGGTTAATGGCCCTTAGAAATTAGCGTTTTTATTATTTCTATTGCGAAATGATGAGTGCTCTTGTTCTATGTGTGTTATTGTAAAGTGTAATTATGCGTTAGTGTTTAGTGCTTTATTGTAATCTGATAATAGGTGCATATCTTCAAAAAACTAATTTGAAACTCGTGGGTGTGTGTGTTTCTTTAAGTGATTTAGTGCATTTTGTTCCGTTTCATTGTGTTTTTTCCTTCGACGATATGCCGATTATGTTAAGAGATTGGAAATAAGAGGCCGAATGGGGTTTAGTGATAAGCGTATTATGCACCCCCACACTATCATCAGGACACATGATGAGCATAAAGTTTTTCCCATAGAAAAAAGAACTGAATGTGTCTGTGCCCTGGATTCCCTAATCGCGTCCTGGATTTACTTTCTAAGTAAGCTAAATATTTACTTTTATAAGAAACTAAAGTTTTACACCTTTAAACAGTTTGGCAACATTGTGCCAGAACATCTGTTGATTACCCAGCTGGGCAATGTAATATGTTCAAATATGAATGTCCGAGGAGTTGTGTGTGGGTTTAGGGGTGAATTACCCCACTTTTTAAACGTATAAACGTTCGATTAAAAAAAAATATATATGTAGCGCTTCTCTAGGACACCCCAGGAGTCACCCATTTAAATATAATACGTCATTTCCATAACACCCTGTATACAGCGGTTTCCATTTAAGGAAAAAATATTTTTTCTGTCAGTTGAAGATAGGTTTAGTTATACATGACACATGAGTAGAATTTTCCGGAGAATCCGAAAATGCGTTAATAGACAGGGGTTTCCATTTAAGGAAAACATATTTTTCTATCACACTTTTGTGGGACATCACATTTTATGTCAAGATATGCGCAATTCAAAAAAAAAATAGACAGGTTCGAGCGTTGTTCCGAAAACGCCCTCATTTAATTTGTATTGAATCTATCCGTTATTAAATCACAGCCCTGTATATTTCCTTGCAACGTAACAAGGATTCCCTATAATTTACCGTTACTAAGACACGAAGTCTCGTCCTGGAATTCTCAGTGACTACCACTTTAACCAGGAAGTCACCGTTGCCGTTTAAATAACTGACAAGTTAAAAAATAAGTCAAAGTTTCTTCAAAGTTTTTCACTGAATTAAATATCTGGAAAAAATTTGTCAAAACTCTGGAACGAATAAAGCTTAGTTCTTACACAGGGTGTAACAATTCGTCCTTCACCATTGGGATTTTGGAAGCTGTTGTTTAACTTATGAAAGAGAAACTACATCTACGTTCAGCGGTATACAACTGGTTTTCCGACGTTTTGTTCCTTAAATTTACAATATTCGTTAAAATACCCCTAGTACGTTCCTGTAATTGACTCCTGGCTTAAGAGGACGCCGGAAAAATCTTCGGAACGTGAACGGGATCTAGACTTCTTTTTAGCATTAGTTGTTGGACAAAAGATGCCTAAATTTTATTAATAATTGGTGGAAAATCAAAATCAACTCTACATGGAACAGTAAATAAAATTAAATCTAAAAATCTTCCGAGACATTTTATATCTCAAAAGTTAAGACGATTAGGACTATGAAGTTTTTTTTCTGAAAATCGACCCGAGAATAACCTCTTTAAATATTAGCATGTTAATAAGAAACACCCTGTATATTGTAGAAACTTGGTGTGTCCCGGTAGTCTCCGGTCTCCCTAAAGGATTTTTCCTATTGTGCTTGTGTTTAAAAGTCTTCAAATTAATAATATTCGGCATTTATTTGTTTTATAATTAAATGATTCTAGTAATAAATAATAACTTAATAATTGATAAAATTAAATAAATCCTGGCAATGTTTCTGATAAATAAAATAAACTTAAACTATCTACTGTGTGTCTACTTAAGTTGCCGTCATATGGGAAACTTTTATTATTAATTTTACTTTTTATTCCTTTTAAAAAGTTCCGCATGGTCCAAAACCTAAAATGCACCCATCAGATTACTTTCGGTTGTATACGAGATTTGTCAAAAAATATAAATTTGGCTCAAGAGTAAAGTACTTTAATTTGTCAGAATATCGAAAAATGTAACTATGAAAAGTTGTTCGGTATGAAAAACTATGTTCTAATATGCAATTACATCGTTCTACACTGAAATTATTTCGTTTTATTTTTCCCAAATTATCATTGTGTTTGAACGTATTTTTACTTAATGGTATTATTCAGATTTCTAGAAATACATTTTGTTTTCAGATAATTTACTTATTATCTTCGGAACGGAATAGAAAGGTTGTCATGTTTTTATTAAATAAAAAAATAAATGTGATTAATAATTTGAGAAACATATTAAAAATTTAAAAAAAATTGTGTAGAAGTATGTAACTGCATAGTTTTTCATATGAAACAACTTTTCAGGATTACAGATTTCGATATTGTCACAAATAAAATTTGGAGCAATATAGTTAAAAAGAATAAATTTCCGCCTTTATTAATAAAACCAAAAAAGGCTGGCCAAGATAGCAGTACCACAAAAAATGTGGTCGTGCAAAAAATAAATCCGTCAGAAATATCAGTAAACATAAACAAAATCAAGCAGGTGGGTCAAGGTTGTGTTGTTATTGAATGTAATGATGGTGAATCCCTAAAAAAGTTACAACACAGGGCGGTTACTGAACTTGCAGAAAACTATGACATTGAAGTCCCAAAAAAGGCAAGCCTGAAGATAATTGTTATTGGAGGACATTTGGAGTATCTGGAAATTTAGAAAGACTACAAGTGCAACCAAATAAAGCAATGAGAATTGTATTAAACTGTGATAGGTATACTCCAATAAGAGACATGTTAGCAGCATTAAATTGGCTATCCGTTGAGCAATGCATTAGACAGGCAAATTTAATATTAATATACAAAATAGAGCATAATCAGTTACCTGGATATTTGAATCTTTTTTTGGAAAGGAGATCAGAGTTTCATGGACATAATATTCGTTCCAGACAGAACTATCATATACCTTCCGTTAAAACAACGAGCTTACAAAAAAATACTTTTTTATGAGGGCATTTGCCTGTACAATGCTTTGCCTGGCGAAATCAAGGGTGCACCTAGTTTGAATATTTTTAAGCGAAGACTATTTGGTTATTTAACTGATGGTTAATAATATGTATTGTGAATACTGTGTATATGTATATGATCAGCCAAGTGCTAAATAAAGAAATATATATATATATATATATATATAAAAGTACTTTTCTATTGAGCCAAATTTATATTTTTTTGACAAACCTCGTATACGACAGAAAAAAATTTAACATCTGATGATTACAGTTTAGCTTTTGGACTATGCAAAACTTTTGATAAGTAACTTTTTTTCGTAAAATTAATAATAAAAAAGTTTTCCATAGGGCGCCAACATAAGTAGACACACTGTATACCGGGTGATGCACCGTTAAGTTGAACATAGGAAATCCCATGTAATATTTGAGGTGGCTGGATATTGGTGCCTGCATTATAACTTCTTGAACAGGCCAACATGGTAAACCCATGTGCCGAGTTTCAATACATTTTGGTGAGCCCTAAGCTATTCAATTAAATGTGATGGCAAAACCACGAAACTCTCATAGTTCAGGTAATACAGCAAACACCAGAAAATAATTTCTATGACTCAGTAACCAAGTCGAATTTAACGCTAAAAACCCAGGCAGCAGTTTTCTCTAAAAAGGTTAATATTACAGAACCGGATATAGTCATGGACGGACACGCAGTCCCACTGGCTTCATCTATTAATTTACTGGGCGTCAATCTCGGAGGAAATATGTCTTGGCATAACCACGTTGTGGCAATCGCAAAGATAGCTTCTCAGAAACTTGATGTACTCTTCCGAACCAGAAAGTTGTACACACCTCAACAACTTTTGACACCATACAAAGCCCAGATTCGACCATCACTAGAGTACTGCTCTCATGTCTGGAGCTCTGCACCCAAACATACTCATAGTGTACTGGATTCCATCGAAAGGAGGGCCATTCGTCTGATTGGAGACCACGAGCTGACAAAGAACCTCAACAGCCTAGAACATCGAAGATAGGTTGGGGATTTGACTCTCTTTTACAGATATTTTCATGGAAAGTGCTCGACTGACATTGCCCTCTTAATTCCGCCCAGAGCGGCGAATAGCAGAAATACACGACGAACCACTGCCGCCCATCCATATGTGGTTAAGCTTAGTACTCCTCCAACTTCATTATTTAAGAATTATTTCATCTGGAGGACTTCATCCTTATGGAACGACCTTCCCAAGGTCGTTTTTCCCAACGAATATAACCTCCAACAATTCAAAACCAACGTGAATCGCTTTTTGCGCACACGCACCACTCCCAGAGTGCCCTAAAGTATTTTTCCTATAGTGCTTGTGTATGATCAAAAAAAAAAATGACTCTTTTGCCAAAAATTGACGTAAAGCTGAACATGACAAATAATGAAAATACTGCCAATTTACATTTTGTCAATGTCAAAATTCGCTGCTGGCATTTGCTGTATTAGCTGAACAATGAGAGTTTCATGCTTTTGCCATCACATTTAATTGAATAGCTTAGGATGGGCTCACCAACATGTATTCAAACTCGGCACATGGGTTTACCATGTGGGCCTCTTCAACAATTTATAATGCAATTTTTCTATAAAATGTACAGGGGCTAATATTCAGTCACCTCAAAAATTACATGGCATTCCCTATGTTCAACTTAACGATGCATCATCCGGTTATACGCATTTTAGAGATGTCCTCGATGATATGGATCATACGTTGTTAAATATTTATCGGTTAAAATCCTAGTTCCTTCAGCACCAGTCACGTGTCTGATCTCATTTGTATTATTCAGCAGCCTGTTGTCGATCGTCACCAGTCTGTTGTCATTTATTAACGTTCTACCGTTATCCTGAACCAATAGTCTCGTTGGTTCAACAATATTAACTACCAGTCTTGGATCACTTACTAATATTCTTGAGTTATCACTTAAAATTGCTCTGTTGTCTGCTAATAAATGTGCGGTGTCGGCTAATATTCTCGATGTATCGTGATTGTTGTCGGTCTGCAACATTCTGATCGGTTCTGCTTGCATTAAACGGCCGTCTGTAACCAAAATATCATTGCTTGTTCATCGGGTATTGTATGCGGGTAGATAGAGTTTACTACAATTGTTTATTCTCAAAGTTTATTACAAGGATACAATCTAGTTCAGTTACTACAGTACAGGAGGGGCATTTAGACATGTTTGAACGCTACCGACGTAAAAATCGGTGATGTTTTCTTATTCGTGACTTAAATTTTAATTCATTTATATTCCTATTTTTATAAAAATGCGTAAAAGTTATATAGGGTGTTGAAAAAAGGTCGGTACCCCGGAATAACTCCGCTGCATCGCATTGCAGGGGAAAATATCTAGGGAAAAAGTTGTTTGGTTTTGAAAGAGGAATAGTTTGCAATGTAAACCACTCCCCACCCCCTCAACACCCGGGCGCGGGTGGGGGTAAATTAAGATTTTCAAATGGAACCCCATATTTTTTATTGGCGTATCGTGTTCTCCGACCAAAAATAAACATCTTTTGTCCGAAATTTTTTTTTATTCGGGCCCATCCTTCACGAATAATCACCATGAGAAAGACAAAATCAGAACCGTGTGAAAATCAAGTTTTATCCCGGAAATACTCTTTTTCTCTGTCTTGTACTAAAAAATGCCCGTGGAAAAAGTTGTTTGGATTGCACGGGCATTTTTTAGTACAAGACGGAGAAAAATAGTATTTCCGGGATAAAACTTGATTTTCGCACGGTTCTGATTTTGTCTTTCTCATGGTGATTATTGGTGAATGAAAAAATTTTTCGGACAAAAGATGTTTATATAAAAAATATGGGGGTTCCATTTGAAAATCTTAACTTACCCCCACCCGCGCCCGGGGTTGAGGGGGTAGTTTAAATTGCAAACGATTCCTCCTTCAAAACCAAACAACTTTTTCCCCAGACATTTTCCGCTACAATGCGATGCACCGGAGATATTCCGGGGTACCGACCTTTTTTCAACACCATGTATAATAAACAATTTTGAAAATTTAATAAAGTTCCGGTCGACCCTTAATGCAACTCTGCACAAACAAAGATGGATTTGGTATAATGTCATTTTGGGATATCTAAGACTTTTATACCGCCCTTACGAAGCAAACTTAAATGCAAATGTTTGAAATCCATATACTATTATTTTAGAATTTGTGTTTAATGTTAATCTGTATACAGGGTGTTGATTTGAAAATTTCCCACCCTCAATATCTCGCTTCCAGTAAATAATATTAAAATATTGCGATTAAAGAACATTTGCAGCCTTCGTGATTTAACCCCCTGGGGGGAGATAGATATTGCCCTTAAAATCTGAAATGGGAAGGGAGGTCGGATGGCACATCATTTTAAGTTCCCTTTAATTATCTTTCCAATAAAACCATAATTTATTATTATTTGAGGAGTACTTTCCAACAAATCGCTGTCCAAAAATGGAAGTAATTAGAACTCTTTTGTCCTTTGTAAAGAATTGGAAAGGGGGTCACTACGGACCCCTAATCATTCTACTAAAGGAGGACACAATATAGGCCTTTTTTAAACAGTAACCTAAAAACCATAAATCTCAGTCTAGGTAAGTTAATTAATTACGTCCATTTTTTTAACGCGATTTCTTGAAAACTACTACTTAAAAAATAATAAATTATGCTATTTTCAATATTATTTACTGGAAGGGAGATATTACGGGTGGTAAGTTTTTAAATTCACATCCTGTATATATTTTTGTGTGTCTCATGATTTTATTGGAAATTATTGTTGACTTGTGGAAATATAAACGCCAATAAATAATCCATAACTTCGACGCACGGAATACGAAAAACACATTTTGTAGTATGTTGTATAAAATAGTATACAGTATACAGGGTGTCCCAGGTCCCAGATAAGAATGCACTATACAGGGATTTCGTTAACCATAGGACATACAGAAGTGATCAAATTAGACGAAAGTCGCGCATGTTTTCAAATTAAAAAAATTCCGAAGAGATAATATGTGAAAATAAATTTGACATTCTCATTGCCACACTTTATCCTCTATAAGATAATTTAATTAAATTTTCAATCCGACGTTTCGTTTTTTCGCAACCATCATCAACTTTGTTTTTTTAAATAGTAGTAACATTTTATTTTATGCTTTCTGAACGTCACTTTATATTCTGAATCCAACGATATATCACACTTATTATTTATTAGACGTGTCGCACTAAATTTTGTTCTTATTGTTGTCTCTAGTTGGCATTAAAAACTTTTTTTTTTTATTATTTCCAATAATAGTGTAACAGAAATTATTTTTCATTTACAAAACGGATCATTTTCGAACACAAAATACAGCGGAGTGCACAAAACATTAAATAAAATGTTACAATTTAAAAAAACAAATTTGATGATTGTTGCTGAAAAAATCGTCGGATTGAAAATTTAATTAAATTTTCTTGTTTATTTATTTTTATTTTATTTTATTTATTCAGGATTACAAACAGGCAAAGCCCAAACAGTATCCACTTAATATATTATGTGGCTAATTAAGATAACAAATAAATATATATACAATAAATTAATAGATTTTAAGGTATAATTTATAAAAAAAAAACTACAATCCATTTAAATCGATAATCCAAAAAAAAACTCAAACAATCATTCCAATAAATATATTTTCAATGTTTTCCTCATCACGGCTTGTGACACACTAAACAAGTCTATATCAAGATTGCAATAATAAAAGATTGATAATCCCATTCTGCCTAAAGGCAAATAGTGAGCATCATTCGTATATCTAAAGGGTATACTGAAGAGAGTACCATATTTAAACTGACGAGGAGAAACATTAAAAGCAACTTTACCCAACAAATCAGGTGAATCCACCTTATTACAAAGAATTTTACTCAAGAACATAACTTCCGACCATTTCCTTCTATTTTCTAAAGTCATAATTCCAAAATGAATTCTTATAAAACTACGATGATAGTTTCAAGATTTGCCTCGACTGAAAGTCCTTAAAAATTTATTCTGTACCGATTCTAATCTATTTATATAAACTGAATAGAAAGGGTTCCAAATAATCGAAGCAAAATTCAGTCTACTATGCAAAAAAGCATAATATAAAGTTAAATATGATTTTGGATCTTTGAAATATCTTGCTTGCCTATTAACAAAACTTAACCTTCGAAAGCACAAACGAATGAATTAATATGCATATCAAAGATCAGCTTACATTTAAAAATTACTCCCAAATCCTTTATTTCAGAAATTCAATAATTCAGCTCAGAATTGCTGATCGAATAAGTAAATGATATAGGGTCACGATTCCTAGTAAAAGAGATTGTACAGCATTTTTTTATATTAAAGGCCGTATTAGACTAGGCAATTTTTTCTCTTGCGCCGGCAATTATAATGGCACGTATTCATGCGCAGTAAATCGTTTTCGATCAGCTGGAGCATTGTCAACGGTCAGAACAGCAGTGGGTACTGTCGAAATCCCTAAAATATCCCCAGAATTAGAGATGGGCAAACCTGTTCGTTTTGATTACCAGTGAAAGCAGCTACTGCTATTTACAAATAGGAGGTGCAAAAAGTTGCTGAATTAGCAGTCCATAAGTTTAATAAAGAATGTAAACTGCTAATTTAAGTACCAGTTGGTTTAAATGGCCATTACCTGTTCATACCTGGTTCGGCCAAATAATAAACAGTTAAAAATAACAGAATAATCCATGTCTACCCAATTGCGCCGGCAAGGGCAATTAAAATGGCGCCTGCCCCATTTCTGGTAATGAGAGACAGCTGACCGGGAACGGTGTACTGCGCATGAATCCGTGTCATTTTAATTGTCAGAAGAGAAGAATTTCTGACTGTAGTACGGAGAACGGTGTACTGCGCATGAATCCTTGAATTATAATTGCCATTGCTGGCGCCATAAAAATTCCCGACTGTAATACGGCCTTAAGAAATAAGCTGTTGCAATTACAATAGTTTTCCAGGCGGGTCAGATCTTCTTGAATAAGCACACAATCAAGTAGAGTTCTAATTTGTCTATAAAATTTGAGATCATCCGCATATAGTAAGAATTTACAATTACGAAAACATTTATTGATATCGTTAATATATACAGGGTCCGCAAACGAAGCGTGGACGGAAGATTAAATCGTTATCGAAGAACTTATCACCAATATTGAAACAGCTTGAGATATTGGATTAAAAGCGGCATGTTTTAAAAATATTTTACATTATACAGGGTGGCCCAAGAAAGTGTGACAGCATAAAGTTATATTTTTTTAAATGGGACACCCAGTATTTTATTGCATATTTAGGTTCGTATTACTATCGTTTATAAGTGCCTCAAATTTTATTTAATTTGGTTCTGTAGTTTCGGAGAAATAAAATAAAAACTAAAAAAAAAAGTTTTGCAGTCCTGAATAAAAAAATCAAAAAAAAATCCAGAACAATTTTTCTAACCTCGGCATTGAGTGAAATTTATGACAAGAGGTCTAGAGATACTATGAAAGTAATTGCGTTTATTTATTTTATACAGGGTGTTCATAATAAGCATTCAAAACCCCCACATTTTAAAATAGTTTTTCTCAAGTTTTTCAAATGGAACACCCTGTATATTATTTGGCTATTTGACGTATAATTCATAGACATTTTTTTTTGTAATACAAGCATATAAGTTATATCCAGCCGTTTTCGAAATAATTGTAAATATTATAAATTATGTTGTTTAAATAGAGTTTTTATTGGGAAATTTTGTTATAGGCGACTAGACTAATAATTGTAAACTAAAGTTAATGTTCAAAATAGCTTCCTTTTACTTAATTTAATGATTTTCCTCTACTGCCAACAGAACTCTTAATTCATTTTCTTCATTAATAACGGGTTCATTGATTATCATCCTTTTTGTGTACGCAGTGCTTCCTGTTTCTACAAATCTTTGCAACAACTTCTCGAAAGTTTTTGGTCTCGGCTTTCTCTCAATATCTGGATATCTTTCAGCATACACTCGGCTCGCGAGGAGGCAATTTCGTGCACATTCACCCAGTATAAAAATCATATTTACCATTTCTAAAATTCGACATTTTGTGTAAGTTAGTACTTAATTTCGACGACTGAACAAATGTAAATAATTTTATTTAACTGTCATAGTGACAATCTAAACAAAAAGAAATCATGGCAACTCGATTAAGAATAAAAAATAAAATTAAATAATAAAAGTAGCAAAAATGTATGCTTTTAAAATTTATATCGAAATAACTAAAATACGGTAAACTCTAAGAGTAAAAGGAAGCTATTTTGAACTTTTACGTTAGTTTACAATTATTAGTCTAGTCGCCTATAACAAAATTTCCCAATAAAAACTCTATTTAAACAACATAATTTATAATATTTACAATTATTTCGAAAACGGCTGGATATAACTTATATGCTTGTATTACAAAAAAAAATTGTCTATGAATTCTACGTCAAATAGCCAAATAATATACAGGGTGTTCCATTTGAAAAACTTGAGAAAAATTGTTTTAAAATGTGGGGTTTTTGAAAGCTTATTATGAACACCCTGTATAAAATAAATAAACGCAATTACATTCATAGTATCTCTAGACCTCTTGTCATAAATTTCACTTAATGCCGAGGTTAAAAAAATAGTTCTGGATTGTTTTTTTTGATTTTTTTATTCAGGACTGCGAAACTTTTTTTTTTAGTTTTTAATTTATTTCTCCGAAACTACAGAACCAAATTAAATAATATTTGAGGCACTTATAAACGATAGTAATACGAATCTAAATATGCAATATAACTTTATGCTGTCACACTTTTTTGGGCCACCCTGTATAATGTAAAATATTTTTAAAACATGCCGCTTTTAATCCAATATCTCAAGCTGTTTTAGTATTGTTGATAAGTTCTTCGATAACGATTTAATCTTCCGTCCACGCTTCGTTTGCGGACCCTGTATAATGAATATTAGTGGTCCCAAATGGGAACCCTGCGGAACACCTGATGTGGCAGAAAATGTATTAGAAGTGAACCCATTTATGAAAAACATTAAATTTGCGGTTTCTGAGATAGGAATGAATCCAAGTTATAGAGGAGAAAAGTGGCAATGGAATGTAAAATGTATTTTCACACATCACTTCAAATTGAATCGGAAAACAAAAAGAACGAAGTCGTAAATATTCCGTTTTTTTTATTTCAAAATATGACGTTGCAGAACTCAGTAATACGCGACTTTCTTTTGTAAAAGCATGTTGTTTGGGGGATGGCGGAAATCCATTGTCGCGTCGCCTAGGTCAAAATTAGAATCTAAGTGATCACTATTGCCTAAGTCAATAAGATTATATCCCCTAACTATGCCTACAACTTCTGGGTTTTGACTATTCATAAAAAGTTTTTTAGACGGGAGAGGCCTTTTTGCGTTGAAGATAATGCTGGATTCCCCACCTGAGCTAATACTGTCATGATGGGGGCTGTTTGACTTTCTTAAAGTATCAGAGTTATTTACCTTGTCCCACATATAATTAGGACTGGCAATAATTTCGTCAAACAAGCTATCAAGCACGGCCCCTGAAGGGGGCCTGTGAGGACCCACCTTGCCACCCGCCAGACTTGTCAGATCTGACGCCTCAACTTGACTATGACTTGAGGAGTCAGACATTTTCAAAGATTAGTTGACTTTTAAATTTATTTATTGAAATTAAATAAATTATTTTATTATCACAACGGGTGATAATATAAAAATAAATCTTTTAAAACATTAAAATTTATTTGAATAGGTAATGGCCTTTTATTTTGAAACTACTCCCTGTAGCTTTTATTTAAAAAACTTCTTATTTCTCTCACAATTTCTTTTTTTACTTATTTAAAAGAAAACCGCAAAAATATTTCTACGGCCTGCCTTTAAGTTTTATTTACAAATCGGGGTAGTTGGAGTTTTTCGGATCCGAATTACAAAAGATTTCTTAAATTTACTTATGTCTAATCATTACAAAATCTTTTATAAGTAAAGCTTATAACTTTAATACAGATCCCCAAAATTATCATAAATAATTTTATCGACGCTGTCGTCTATAATAAATTCACAAAAACAAAATTTTCTTTTGTTTCACAACAAATCTTGTTCCTGCGGAACACAAAAAAAGTTCGAATAAATTGTCCAAGAAACCATCACTAGACAATTTCTATGAACCGCAAAAAGTACATACTTCTTCCAAGAATTCACAAATCATAAAAAGCCATCAATAAAAGGATAATGTCCCTTGCGGACACTTCGTAAGTCCTATCATACTAAATAGTCCAAGAAACAATCACTAGACAATTTCTATGAACCGCAAAAATTACATACTTCTTCCAAGAATTCACAAATCATAAAAAGTCATCAATAAAAGGATAATGTCCCTTGCGGACACTTCGTAAGTCCTATCATACTAAATAGTCCAAGAAACAATCACTAGACAATTTCTATGGACGGCAGAAATATATACGTCCCTTAAGGATGCATAAGTCATATCAGAATCATCAAAATATGTCCAAAAGTATTACTTGAATAGTTGTTACTACTGACACACAAAGTTTTATAAACTCCCGAAAGAATCTTAAAGGTCAAAGTTTTTGTTAAATAAAGTTCTATATAGTTACTCACTATAGATTTGAACTTGAACAATATCTATAGTTTTCGGCTATCTGCGGTTATAAACTATGGCGGTTTGTCAGGGGGCACGAATTTCTTTTAACTGTCTAAGCTTTTTGGCTGACGACAGAAACCAGCCTTACTTACAAACGAGCTTCGTAAACAGATAGTCTCATTTATACCTCCCCCACTGACAATACACGCCGTGCAAGCGCGTTCACCCTAAACGCGGTTGAATAAAAACTTTCACAATTGTTCACCATTGGCCGAAGTCCCCTAATTTCGTAATTTATTGGAGATTAGGTTATTCGACTTTTGGACTAGCCTTTCTTTCGATTTCACAACCTTTGTGCAAATGGTTGCTACTTTCAAAACAAAGTGGAATTCAGAATAGTAGAGAGCTAACACCGTATCACCACTCCGGGGTCGCTTTAGGGGGTCTCCTGACCGAAGCCTAAAAACGAGGGAGCGTTTTTCAGTTAATTGTCAAGAGGGAACCGTGTCCTGTATCTTACAACTTAACTTGTCGAGGGCTCTCACTAAACTTGCCCTTAATTTCCGTCACCTGGGTATTTATAGACCGCAAAAGCTTTCTAATTGGTCAGAATAATCTTACAGCTCTTTGCGTAAAATTCAGGATGACGACAATTTTCAAAATGAGATTTTCTAACTAATGGTCAGTCCTAAAATAATAAGTCATACCTCGAACTGTAGGTAATAGTACTGCCTATTATATTATCAAAATTTTACTTATCTCCAATTTGTATTTTGTTGTGTAATTGAAACATTATTAACATGCATCGAATTTTTCCTTCGCGCCACGTGCCGCAGCAGCGCTTGGCCACGCCCCGATTTTTAAGACTAGGTCTGAGCGGACGGACGGGCGAGTGAACGGTTCTAGATTTCTGGGCCCTTTGAAAGGCGAGATATTTAGATATTTTATTACATAAAATTATTTATTTATGGCTCTATGAAATCTATCTTGCTATGCAGACTTTAAAATATTTTATACAAAGAGACTTTATACCTTCCTATTATGAAATATCATTTCTCCCTCTATTTAACAAAACCCAAATCAATACCGCGTGTTGATTACCATATTTTATTCTTAATTTTTTGATTATTTACGGTGGTTTTTATTGTATAAACCCAGTTTATACAACATTTCGTCTAATTTGATCACTTCTGGATGTCCTATGATTAACGAGCACCATTTTATATCAAGAAATAAAACAAACAAACCTGCTTGAATTATTCTGTGAGCATGATCGATAACTATTTGTTGTTGTGATTGGACAGGCGGTTGTTGTTGCGGAACTTGCGGCTGAATAACGTACGCGGCTTCTTCGGTATACTTCGCTTCTTTTTCGCTCTCGACCTTAACGGCATTTAAGTGAACTTTCATGTGGGTGTTTAACGTGCTGGACTGCGAAAAGGCCTTGCCGCACGTAACGCACACGTACGGACGCTCTCCCGAATGGACTCGCATGTGACGTAGCAGAATGGTGTTGACGGTAAATCCCCTGTTGCATACCGTACATACGTAGGGTCGCTCGCCGGTGTGATTGCGCATGTGGTATTTTAGTTTCATAACCGTTGTGAATCTGAAAAGAAAATCGATAAATAAATTGAATGTTTTTGTTGACATACTTAAACTCCCAAGGACTAATAAAATTCCGAGCTGAATCTTGTCCACTTTAAAGAATTGATCGACTCGTCCGTTACTTTATGACAATCTATTTTAAATATACAGGGTGTCCGGGAAAATGTGGGAAATCTCCCGGATATGAAGAAAACAAGTGAAAAGAGCACTATAAGTTAATATAAACTTTTTTCGTATAGGCCTTCTCTTCGGAGATATGGGGTCCCAAAGAGCTTGAATGGAATCAAGTTTTTTACACATAATCAGTGAACATACCCAACAAGCTTACCTTTTTTGGCAAACGTCACATTCAATAGGTTTATCGGTACCGTGTAGTCGTTTATGACTTGTAAGGTCTCCCGACTGTCTAAATGCTTTCCCGCAAAATTCACATGCAAACGGTCGTTCGTTGGTGTGCGTCCGCATGTGAATTTTTAAACTGGCCTTAGAAACATAACCCTTCTTACAAACTTCGCATGTAAATGGTCTTTCACCTAAAATTTCAAAAAAAATTTGTTCGAATATGTCCGTGCAATACAGGGTGACCGCTAAGTATAGGGCAATATTTCGTCAGCGTACAGGGAAGGTCAAAATAATATCAGTAGTCCATATACAGTATGTCCACGGATGGGGATTACAAGAGGACAAATGGACTAAAAATTGAAAGATACGAAAAAAGTCACTCTTAATAAACGTTTTTGCTTGTCTAGAAAATACGATTCATCATAAGAAACTTCAATTTTTTTATACAGGGTGGGTACAAACTGCAAAAATGTTATTTTGCTTAAGAATCAATCAATCAATCAATAATGCTTTATTATCTTAAGAAACAAATTCTTATTGACAAAGCTGAAATAAAGTAACACCATTACACATGGGTAAACACACACACACAAGAGTAAACATACTTTATTTTGAAAGATATGAAAAAAGTCACTCTTAATAAACGTTTTTACTTGAATAATGAATAGGTGATACTTGTTGTCAATGCCTTTATTTAATGAAGTAATTATAATAATAATAATAATACGAACATTTTTATTAACATGAGAAAATAGATTGTTTATTTCCCCTAAAGGTCTTGATGTGCCAAGATATTTGCCTTGTAGTCATTTTCATTCAGGACAAAGTACGGTATTGTTCGCCGATGAAGGTAAATAGTTTATCAGTCCCCATTTTATCAGTCCCCATTGCGCATGACATCTGACAATCAGCTTTGTTTACATGCGCGAGGCCATAAACTTGCAACTTTTGCTTTTAGAGTTTGGCTATCAATAGATATAGGTCAGTAATATTAACTTAAAAAAATACATACAAAGTTATTGAGATAGATTAGACCATGCGAAATTTTAGCCTACCTGTATGTGTACGTAAATGAAGATCAAGATTGAACCTCTGTGGAAAACTCTTTCCGCAAATATTACACACAAACGGCCTAGTTCCAGTGTGCTGTTTGATATGAGCCGACAAGGAATCGGCACTAGGAAATTCAATTCGACAATAATCACAGATATGTTTAAGTAATCCCGGATCGCCCTCCCTCTTCTCGTGGATCCTCATGTGTTTTAACAGACTGTTTTCGGCAAAACAACCCTTATTACAAATTTTGCAGACAAACGGTTTTTCACCAGTGTGCCTGAAATAAAGATCATAAAATAAATGCATATATTTGTATCTAATATAAGGCTGAACACTGACTACCATTATAGACAATAGATTCATGCTTGTATATTGTACAATGTTGTGTTTGCACACGTCAATAGGTTTAATCAATCAATCTATTAAGTTACAATAAAACTTACATTAAATAGTACTACCAACATGTACCAATGAATGAACAAAGAAGTCTGCCAATGACAGCTTCCAACTTAACAAAAACATTTTAAATGCGAAGAGAATTCATATGCTTCTGCTGGGCAGTAAGTTTTGTGAAATTTAATCAAGGGTTTTTAAGAAAAAATTGAAAGTGTAAAAATTATATTATTTTTTTTTTCAGTGTTTGACGAAGTGTAAATATGACAACACCGACCAATATATTCACTGACGTATTTTGAGACTTGATCTAACCTATTAGATTGTGTGCCCAGCAAGTGGTTTTTTGGGTTTGAAAATGTGACTTCTTTAGCTTATTAATTAAAAGCGCCATTTATGATTATTTTTCTGCAATTTGTTCTCATCTCAGGATTTGTTGGTTTAAATATAAACAGTAATTTCTATAACACCCTGCATAAACATAAATCTCATTGTCATTTCCTTACCTTAGCAAATGTTTATGCAACATTGTAGGATGAATAAATCTCTTCTTACAAATACCACACGCGTGAGGCTTCTGTTCATCAGGCAGATGAGTCCTCATATGATTGTTTAAATAATTTTCCTCCGTAAAACATCTGGCGCATTCCTTACATTTGAAAGGACGATCTTCAATATGTGTACGTAGATGTTTACGAAACGCTTTCATAATTAAGAACTGTTTTTTACATACATTGCAGACACTGACATGACGTTTTTTCGGAACTAAAAAATATATTTTCTATTAAGTATCTGACCAAAAAAAATTAAAACTATTTTTTTTGCCACTGGAACACTTTATTTAAGATATATAGGAAACTCAATAAGAATCATCAAGACTTAATATATATATAAGGGATATACTTTCATCCTTTTGGTCAAGCTAATGATTTTTCTTACTCACCAGGTTTACCATTAACAGTAGATTTCCTAGTAATTTTCTTCTTATTTTTACCCTTCTGGGTTCTGGCCAACTTTAAAAGCTGTTTTTGAGCAATTGCCTTCTCATCATTACCGCCTTCGGCCATACCAGTTAAGAAAATAGGGATTTCCTCTTTGTAGTCATCCTGATCGCTGTCAGTGGAAGACGATTCTGTGCCAAACGCGTCAAGAAAAGAATTTGAAAAATCGTTTGGAACAGGTTCTTCATTCTTAGGCAGCTGTTTTCCTGTTGATGGTTTTCCTAGGTACTGCCGAAGATTGGTGTCGGACTGTTCACAGAGTTTCTTGAATGAATAAGCTCTGTCTATTTGCAAGAGACATTGTAAGCATACTAATGTTGGAAGACCATCCTCATTGTCAATCTAGATAAAGATAATCTAAATAATTTTTATTAAAAATTAGTATTCCTTCTGTGAATTAAGTGAGCAGACCACAAAACATAACAGATACTTATATAAAAATAGGTAATCAGCAAGCATTCTTGTATGGTTATGCCTCTGGAATTCAGAAATATGTAGAGATGGGCTTATATAGCTTTACTTTCAAGATACCCTAGCGAGCTTCTTGCGGACAAAAAATATCCGAAGCAACCACACAAACTTCGAGAAATTACCACTCCATTTTCTAATTATTTTATAGACAGAAATTTTCTAGTTATATATACCTATGTTAAGTACAGTTTTAAGTCAAAAATAATAACCTGGACATCTGTAAACCCCATGAGCATATCTGCAATATTCAAAGTGTTTCCCGTGGATTCGTCTCGCATGAAAACTGATCTCATTTCCCCATTTTCAGTCAGACAAGTCCTGCAAAGTTTACTTAAATCGATTTGGACAACTACATCCTGCTTAACATTAACCTCCTCCATCGAGGAAAACTATTTTTTCAAACTCAAAACCGTTCAAATCACTCAAACATTTAAACACCAACGATAAACACAAAACACAACAGAAAGACGCACAGCTACAGTAGAGAAAATGGCGATGAGATTTCTTCCACTGGTCGATTGTGTAGAAATCCAGATACTCAAGCAGAACCTTGCTGATTTTGCACCTTATCGACAACTGTTTTAAAGGCGAATTTCGTCGAGTATTTATTTGAGCACTTGTGATCGACGTCATGATGGTCAGAACCGTAGTAGGAAAATTAAGGTTTATAATGAAAGGAATTTAAATAGATTAAAACCAGTTCGTCGTTTAAAACCATCCATATAAGATTAAACTTGATTATAATATGCCAAAATATCCTTAAGCAACATAACCTACAAATGAGTTTTTAGCTTTAGTATTCTTGTTGTAAATGTAAATGTAAAAATAATGTCAGTTATATCTTACTCTGTGTACAGTTTTACATGAGGTAGCTAGATTTACCCCACAGTGTCCACCAATGCAGTGCAAGCCGGAAAAAATATGCCGACCTGATAGCAAATAAAGAGTATTATAGAGCCTTCATGAAAAAAATAACTACATACGATAATAGTTTTCTTACCTCTTATTAATATAAACCAACATTAAACAAATGTATAAAAACTAAATAAGCAACAAATTTTATTTAACAAATAACTACACAGTTTGATATTTCGGGAAGTCAGGTTCTATAGATCTTTTTTCCCTCTCCATGGCACATTCTCGACATTTGGACTAATTTCTCCAGGGCAATGATTTTTTTATAGTCCTAGTATGAATATGAAAATTTTTATTATATAATTAAGGCAAAATGAAAAATAGAAATTTTCAAAAATCAGTTACTCTGCCCTTCCTTTCCCAGTCTCCATATCTTGTTGGTTCTGGACCTTTTGGACCTCCAATTTCACCAGTGTGGGGGTTTGTATTGTTTGGCCATGGCTCTAAGGATTCCTGTTCTTCATAGGGGTGTTTTTCAAATTCATCTAATTTGCCTATTGGTGTTTTTTCTCTTAATTTCTTTTTAAACTCTTGCATTCTGGGACTCAGCTTCTCATCAGATGAATATCTTAGATATTGGGACCCTAAAAAATATGTACAATGAAAATTGGTGTAAATTATTATTTGATTGATCTACAGGAGGGACAAAACCTTGAGGAAGCTCTTAGTTATTTTATGACCTAATTTCTTACTTACCAGTTAAAGGGGCCAGGTTAAATGTAGAGTTTGTAACTTGGCGAATAATACATATCAATACGTTCATTATTGTTAAATTAATTAATTTAAAACTAAATTATAAACAGAAACAAACGATTCTGTCAATTTGTCGTCTTCTATTCATTGGTGGCGGCATTAACTTCTAAGACTGAGTTCATAACCCATTTCGATTTGCAAAAATAGAACAGAAATAGAACTAAAGTGGCCATATAGCAAAAAGAAGAGAATATTTGAATATTCGAACCTTTGAATATGTTCGTTTTATATTCAAAGATTGGAACCAAAGATCTTATAAACTCATTGGAACACTCGCATGTGCAGTTGGAAGTGGAGAATCTAAACCATAAGCTACTAGGATGTAACAGGAAACAAGCTCCAAAGAAAATTTATGACTACTTCTCACGAAAAATTATTGCACCACTTAATATAGTGAATATTATTGGAAATCCCACAAGCGACAATGCCCTCATGCAAAATTATAGACAAATTAGGAATGAAAATCTAGATCGATCGTCTGCACGATGCATGGAAGAACCAGTAAGAATATATATTTGGAGGATTGGTAGAGAAATAATGCTAGACGCATGGATAGTGTGTGCCGATCCTCGGCAGTAAACCAACAATAAATAATGAAATATTTAGGTGGATGCTGGAACAACAGAACAGAACACTTCCGCCACAGAGCAGTGAAAGGTCGGTCCGTTCAGGTCTAATTTTAAAAGCTGGAAGCTGGTTATAAGTATTCGTTGGCTGGAAGCATGGAACCGATTATATTTTGAAGCTTGAAGAATACCCGGTTGATGAAAATTACTTATTAGTAAAATGTTCTTCATAATATATAAAAGAAATATATTTTGTACATAATAGTAATATTTATGTCTGTATAATTATAAAACATTTAATGTAACAAACGTACCAAATAACGAAAACATCAAAAGTCTCAACATTTCTTAAAAGATAAAACCATTCTAACGCTTAGATTTTTTCGTAGGTGGTGGAGATGAAAGTTCTTCATTTCCCTCGATACTTTCTGCATCAGATTCAACATCAGATCTAACTTCATCTCTACTTCTTTCCACGTCATCTTGGGTAGACTGGGTTGAGTTTGCAGTTTCCGCTGATTCAAAAGAGAAAAGTTTGATGGTTAGTTTTTATTGCGTGAACGTGTCATTAAGAAATATAAAGCGTGTCATTAACGCCCGTATTCTCCGTTTTTAATACTTAATTGAGATTGGTAAATCCAGATTAGTTGAATCTGACTTGTTTGTTATGCACCGTAATCGGTTTTGGGAATCCAAGTTAACAAATTGGCAACAGTGGATTTTCAACAAATATGACGTGGAAAAGCGGATGACGCAAGAGATAACCCTACTTTCGTTTGACCTGACGGCAAACTCTGTTCTGACGTGCATTAAGAAATCATTGAAATTCGCAATTTGTAGCCTTTAAAACAGAATTTTCTTCAAAGTTTTGGAAACAATGGTGTTTAATATATTTTTAAGATGCAGAGTGAATATTTAAAGACATTATCATTGCAAAATTGCATGATATCCGCGACAGGTAAGCTGAAATATCTCATTTGCCTTTGTTTACGAAACATTGGCAGTTTCTTTTCCCTTTTTATGAAGTAAAATATTTGTTTACAGATATCAAACGAAGCTAAACTTAATACATAATATGGACCCCTTTACACTGAACTTTCAATATCCATAATTTAATTCATGGAGTTCCACCTATTACAAAGGATTGATATTTTTTCATATTCAGTGCTGGAAGTAGAGAGGAAATAAAGGCCCATAAAAGATAGCCCACAAAGATGGAAGCATATCAACAGTACATTGCCATGTATAGCTGGAACCAGCTACTCTTGCAGTCGCGAGGGTGCTATTTTATTTGCAGCTGAATATACTTTCGTGTTAAAGATCAGTTGATCTTTCGTCTTAAAGATTATTTCTCGAGCTCGTTTTAGGTACTTATGTATGTTCCAATACCAATAATAAATTGTTTCTAATTTTTTGTGGCTAAATAAAAGAATGTTTTTATAATTGAAATATATAAAAAAAACAATGTGTATTTTTTGAGGTGGTATTAATATCAAATACTAGCAATAAAGGAAAGCTCTCTCCATTGATAGGATGTCACTACCTACAGACCGGTTTCGAACTTTTTTGTTCTCGACTAAGGTTGATAATACAGCTTGAAGTAGTAGAGACTTCTCTGATGATAGGTATGGACACCTACCCTGTACTGACGAGACCAAAAGAGTTCGGAACGGGTCTGCAGGTGGTGATATTCTATCAATGGAGAGGGATTCCCTTCCTTGGTAGTACCACTCAATCTGAATTAGTATTTTAAACGCTACAATATTAGACAAAACTACGCTGCGGTTCTTCAGGTGGTTAGGAAATAATTTTTCCACACATTATATAGTATTTGAAATATATTAGTTTATTATTTTATGAACAGTACAAGCTGTCTTAGTTTTGATTCTTCATTTGACAAAAATGGCAACATAAATACTTAATAATTTGGCTTGTAATATTAGATTCAATTTTAAAAGTTATTTGTTGCTTGAAAACAGTTTTAAATTGCAAGCAAAGTTAAAATTCAAAAAAAAAATTTGAATAAAGTACTAAAACTGTTACATTACAAAAACGAATCTTATATTACACCAAAAACTATTTTTAAGAGCAACATTTATGATGTCTGACATCTCCTAATCATCTTAAATGAAAATTTCCTCTTCAATTTCCATATTAACTACTAATTTCCAAACATGACACAAAAGAAAATTATGTCAAAGTCAAACCCGGAAACACGTGTTTTAAGATTTAATTGAGATTGGCAAATCCAGCTTAGTTGAATCCGGTTTATTTGTTATGCACCGTAATCGTTTTGGGAATCCTAGTTAACAATTTGGCAATACTGGATTTTTATACAATTAAATGAGAAGTATAGTTTCAAAGTGGACAATCTCCATGTTTCCTAAATTCTCAGTAGAAGAAAAAACTAATAATTCATTAAATATAAACAATTAAGATAGTTTTCCCTTTTTATTGCATTTACATCACATATACTAATTTTTTTTCTTTTAAATGTTTGAAAAACATAAGAGTTGTTTTGAAAAAATATTTGTAGATTATACGTTATAAAAATAACAATCGAAGTTGCTTGAAGAAGCTTTGAAAATAACGCAAGATAATTTTTCTTTAATTATTTTTATTCATATAAAAAAAATAAAAATGACTTTAAATTCAGTAAAAAAAATACAAAGAAGAAATAGCGGATGGAGGGGACAAAAAAATTCAAAAACAGTTAATAGAAAATTCCACGTCCTCTTTGACTTTCTCACATAGTGTCGTTTCATCATCGACGGTTTCGATTTCTGGAACTGTGTTCTTTTCTATGACGCATTTGTAAAAGACGTGGATCATTTTTCCACTCATCTCCGAAATGATGCACTAATAAATTATTCACATCAACCTTTGTGTTGTTCTTCACTACATTTTGTTTCCAAATTTTTGCAGGATTTGTTATACTCATTCATTCTTTTTGTTAACAAAACTAGTAAACAAACTTTACTGCTTTCGAATCACACGCAACTTAAAAAATTAATAATGTAAAATCAGAATGGTTTTAGCGAGAATTATTATTGACAAGTCTGTACGTTATTTTTTTTAGTATTTCTTAAAAATGGGTAATTCCAAAAAAAGTAGCCGAGTAAACATAGAGGAAAAGAGCCAGGTATGGACACAAAAGTTTAATACTGAATCGAAATCATTTCGAAAAAGTTTCGAACAAACCCGAACAAACCCGTTTTAGAAATCCCATTTCATAAGGACGAAAACGATAGAAAAATCAATCGGAGTAGCAAAGTTCTAAAACAAGCGTTGTTTTGCCATTCGAAAATGATTTTTCTGTTCAGCAATCCGGCTGCTGATAAAAAATTACCTGAAAATAGCAAACAAGTATTTTTAACAGGCGGTGGCTCTCCATTCGATCTTAAATTACCAATATAAAATAATATAATGTAATAAAAACACGCTTAAGCCAACAACTTTTCCGGATTACTTTAATCTCAATTAGGGACGTCAAATGATGACGGTGCATAGCAAAAATATGATCTAAGCGGGATTGAGCATCTAATCTGGATCAAATGCAATATTTCAACCTTGACGGATTACTTTAATCTCAATTAGAAATGTCAAATGTTGACGGTGCATAGCAAAAATATGATCTAAGCGGGATTGAGCATCTAATCTGGATCAAATGCTTACGGAGAATACCGGCGTAAGAAATAGAAAGCATGCCCCGTAAATCTAACCTACAACGGTAAATTGAAAATACCTCTGCCAGTTTTAATGCTACAAAAAAAATGTGGAAAGCAAAATTGAAGAGCTTCACAGAGCGCGTAAGCTCGAACAAACCCGATCCCGATATCTCAATGACTTCGCGAATTAACGCGATTTTCAACTGCAAAAACAATCAAATTTAATTAAATATATCTCGAGAAGGGGCGGAGTTGGGGCATCATCATACGCGAATTAACGGGTGATACCGAGTACTTTGATGAGCCGGAGGCTGGGGTTGGTGGGGCAATTAGGAGGGGAGTAAGGAGGATTGGAAATTTTTTACATAAATGCTAATAAGTAGTTTATTAATCGAGCTGCGGGGATCAGGCTGGATTCAATTTGTTAATTTTTTTATCAGCGACGAGGTGGGATTGGCGAAAAATTTTTATTTTCCCAAATGCGCACCAGTGGCGTCACTGCAAACATGTCCTTTGATATTTTTTACAAAAAATATGGTACGCCACTGATAAAATAATTAATGATAATTTTTTTTATAAAAATTGTTGGAGTGGGCAATTCGATGCGAAGACGGGCGGAAACATGCCTTTTAATTTTTATATTCGCAAATGAAACGAAAAAATTATCATTAATTATTTTATCAATGTTAAAAATAATGAGTTTCAATATGAATTTAGTGGTTTTAATCAAGAACGGGTGCGTCTGACGAGAAAAACTCAAGAGACATGGAGAATTGAACAGAGGTTAATCAGAAAAATATCCACATGGAAAAATATTAGTGGCATACCATCTTTTTTGTAAAAAATATCAAAGGACATGTTTGCAGCGACGCCACTGGTGGAACAATTGAATAACTTTTCTAACTAAAATTTGAGGTTCTATATCCTATTAACACATACCAAAATTAAACATAATATCTAAAGTATTTTCGGAGATGGCCATTTCTTGTATGCCGCGCCCAGCACGCATTTGGGAAAATAAACAATTTTCGCCAATCCCACCTCGTAGCTGATAAAAAAATGAACAAGTTGAATCCGGCCTGATCCCCGTAGCTCGATTAATAAACTACTTATTAGCATTTATGTAAAAAAAATTCCAATCCCCCTTACTCCCCTCCTAATTGCCCCACCAACCCCAGCCTCCGGCTCATCAAAGTACTCGGTATCACCCGTTAATTCGCGAAAAAATGATGCCCCAACTCCGCCTCTTCTCGAGATATACTTAATTAAATTTGTTTTTGCAGTTGAAAATCGCGTTAATTCGCGAACTGATTGAGATATCAAGATCGGGTTTGTTCGAGCTTACGCGCTCTGTCAAGTTCTTCAATTTTGCTTTCCACATTTTTTTTTGTAGCATCAAAACCGGCTGAGTTATTTTCAATTTCCCGTTGTAGGTTAGATATACGGGTCGTGCCTTAGTTTCGGCACAAATTATACTCATGAGGAAAATTTTGAGAACTTTCTAGTAGTATTTCCTATGGAGCGATCACACTACCAAGCAGCACACAAGGTAATAAGTAACGAGCGACGATTTTCGCTTGAATTTATAACTCGAGCAGTTTTTTTAATAATCGAGCGATGTCGGTTATATCAATAATCGAGTACTGAAGCGGTTTTTCGCTCGAAAGATCACAATACTAAGAAAAAGAATAAATATTCTGTATCCAAAACCACTTTCTGGATACGCCACTGACATTACTATATAAATCACTTACCATCTTTCTGTAATACTTCTTTAAGAGCAGGTTGAAGAATTCTAAAGTCCCGGACCGTTCCTTGTCCGACATACTTTGACAGATCGAACTTAGTCTTCTTTGTGAGTTGTATAATTGTTTTACTAAACTGTTCGATTTCGTAGATGACTTTCGGGATAATTTTCGTTTCCCTTAGAACTTTACTTTTCATGGTCGAACCTTCGACCGCTTTCTTCCTGCCTTGCGTTTGATCTTCCTGATTGTGATACCCTTCCAGATGGACGATTAGTTTGTAGACTAACGGGGCAAGTTGTTTGCCGGCTTTCTTAACAAGTCGTTCAAACCTTAAATAGATACAGGGTCATTAACGATATAGTGACCGGGCATACCTTGCCAATATTTTATGTTATACATATAATTTGTTTTTTTTAAGTCGTTTAAAATTTGTTCAAGAAAAATAAAAATTATTAATATTATTATATAATTAAAAATAATCAAAATTTATTTTATGGAAAATAAAAATTATTTTAAGGATAAATTGTTTTTGTGTGTTTAATAATAATAATAAAAAAAAATAATTAAGAATTATTTTTAATTAAATTGAAGGAAAATTATTCTTTAGTTTCCTAAATTTTTGAAAATTACAATAATTCAAAACGGTGAGTGGCCTATTAAAAGATCGTGCGAACTAAAAACGATATTTGTACTAACAGCACTAAGAGACATCATTATATTCTGTTAAAAATTAGTCAGATGGCCTAAATTTAAACCCCCTTTAGTAAATAAGGGGGCAATCTTTTTCATAAAACTATTTTCCTCTTACCATAATCCTTGAAACGCTAAATTATTCTTCGACGATCGACTCATAAAATATTTGGTTAATGCAGATAGTGAAGAATATAGCTGCATAATATTTTTAAAAACTGCGTCCGATATATTTCCTGGGGGGACGGCAATTCTAGCCAAGTTAGCGAGTATGTCGACAACAAATAACAATTGACTGGAAACGCCTTTTTCTTTGGCTTTTAGAGCATTTTTCTCTGAAAAACAACAGTATATTCTAGTCGATTTTAATTCAACGTGGAAGTGATCTATTCATATCATAGCATGGAAATGCTAATCCAAGTTTTTTCTCAGACGTTATAGAAGTGACGTATTATACATTACATTGTGTTATGGAATATGGATGTGGGTGACTCCTTGGGTTGGGTTTACCTGCATAATTACACTAAATCACTTTAAAATACCAAATATAACACGCATACAAAAAAAAATTTAAAAGTATGATATCAAAAGTTAAACTACCAGTATATTGGTAGTCTTGCGCGTATGTTTTCTATGAAATTAGCATGTGAATATTTGATTTAAAATTAGTTTAGTGTACATTTATAGTTTTAATTTTTGTGGAAACAATTATAGCATCGGATATTTTCAAGAGTTTGAACTTACGGAGAAAATAACCATGGCCGACTACTGACGTCTCTAAACCAGTCATATGGGTTTATTTACAGAATGTCAGCAGCGCATACGGCCTTTTATGACAACAATATAAGGTGAGTTCTCTCGCTTATTAACGGGATGTGCCATTTATGGGTATTTTTCTCCAATTTGTTATTATTTCAGGATTTGCGGGTTTAAATATACTCGGTCAGTCATGTTCATAACAACCTGTATTTAATCTTGCAAATCCTGAGATGAAATTAAATAGCAGGAAAATAACCATGCGCTGTATCGAAGCAGCGAATAAGCTGAGGTCAAGACATTTGTAATTATTTATTTATTTTGTATTTATTTATTTATTCATTTACAAAGAATGGTATGAAGTTATATAAATTCAAATGAATGTATGCACAATGGACTAAAGCCTGTGTGTGCACACTACCATAGAGTAAACATACAATATACTTATCAATAAGACCATGTTCAGTAATATTATTCAATCATGTAAAATTCTCAAATTACAGACTAATTTAAAAAAACTTAACTATCCTATTAATTAAAAGGGTATTATTTCGTATCCATTTGTTTAAGCCTTTTTTTATGCATTCGAATTTTTTTCTTTTCAAATGCTCTGGTAATATGTTTAAAATTTTGGGAGCCACATAACTGATCTTTGTGTGACGTTAAAGTACATGTTAGGCAAAGTCAAATTACGATTGACGTTTGCTCTCGTCATTATGTCGTGAACTATGTAATTGTGTAATTTTTTATGTACAGTTCAGTAATCGTAAAGACACCAGACCAGAGAAATAAGAGTTCTGAAGAAAAGCGTCTTGGCTTAAAGAATACTATCTTTAAAATATACTTTTGAGCAATACTGACATTACTCAAAATACCTTTGTTAGCCGATCCCCAACAAATCACTCCATAATTAATTAAGACAATATTCTGCTAATGATTTATTTCTTTCATCTGGAGGACTTCATCCTTGTGGAACGACCTTCCCGAGGTCGTTTTTCCCAACGAATATAAGCTCCAACGATTCAAAACCAACGTGAATCGCTTTTTGCGCACACGCACCACTCCCAGAGTGCCTAAAGGATTTTTCCTATAGTGCTTGTGTTTGATCATAAAAAAATAGACATTAAGCAGAACCTCTCTGCTTAGAATATTACGCAGTTCATAGAACTTGTAAACTAATTTTCTCAATTTAGTTTTAACGTATTCTGAATGAAAATTCCATTTTAAAAACCGATCCAAACACACCCAAATACTTTGTATTATCAGGCGACTTGACCCTGCCAGTACATGCACAATCCTGAGAAAAATTACAATCAATGGAATGGACCTTAATTTCATTTTTACTTGGCAGACCAATTTTATTCATTGCAAAACACATGAAACTTGTTTTATTAACATTAAGCGTTAAGAAGTTATAATCCATCCATATTTTAACATGCATAGTGTTTGACAACACCTTGGAAGATTGATCTGTCTCTGGGGCGTATGTGGGATCATTTTAGGGGTCTTAACCTAAGTATTTAGACACCCAAGGAGTTACCCATTTAAAAATAATAAACCATTTCCACAACACTATATTACAAAGTGCCGTAAGCGACGAGAGAAACTGAATATTAAATATGCGGTTTCCTATTTTCGGCACTGGAATAGAAAAGGCGATTTCCATACCAGTTTTGGTAAATTTCCCGAATCGTTTACTTTAAATTCTCGATTTTTTTTCTTCCCAATTAACCCTAAAGTTCATAACAGGAAATGCGTGTATAGTAATTTACATACCTACATATTTTATAACATATTATACATTTAAAAAAAATAATAACTTAAAACTAAACTTCAAAAAATATATATTTTAGTTATGTCTACTTACTTTTATCATCATCGTCTTCACCCGGATACGTCAAAACATAATGGTCCGATTTTATTTTGGTAATGATACTGTCGACGTCATCCAAATTGTTTTTTACATGAGAGCATAAAGTTTGTATAATGACGCTCGAGGTACCAACGTCAACAAGTCGAAAATCGTCAGTGTTTTCATCAATTGTTTCCTGCAATATAAAATGACTTTAACTATAGCGCCCATCCTCAACCTCACAATAGGGGTGTCCGATTTTCGACAATCGCAATAAATATTTTCTTTAGAGAGAAACTGGCTACGTCACTGAACTTAACGTGAAAAACTCTAACAAGATCAGTTCTTACCTTTTTGATAAGTTAACGCGTAACGGAAATACAAGGGATGTCTAGAAAGCGAAGATTTTCAAAATCACACTGTAGTTTAAAAACTAAGCGAGCCATGACATATTTGAAACCGGAACCTTCCGCTTCATTACAAAGTGGGATACTAACGTAAAAACCGCAACATTCTATCTTTGATAATAACTCTGATGTCTCCTAAAAGTGTCGAAAATGCGACAACCTGTACATTGCGAGGCCAGGGAAGTGACATGGGTCAGACGGCGATGATAAGCACTATTATTTACCTCATCTACTATCCCCATGACATCTTTTAAACTAACAGAAAGACGTTCAAATAAGGTAAGACCTTCTTGGTACTTAACGTGCGTCTCAAGAAGTAAACTCGAGAAGGGACCCGCCACCTTGCTGGACACAGTGTTGTTGCAAGCGTATTGCTTCAGCCAGTCGTAAACCTAAAATAAATTTTAATAATGTCAAGTAATACATAGAATCTTTAGAGATTTTAACTAGTGTTGGGAAAAACCGATGATTTTAATTAGTGTTGTGATCGCTCGAGCGAAAAACCGCTTGATCACTCGATTATTGAATAACCGACATCGCTCGATTATTAAAAAAAACCGCTCGAGTTATCTATTCAGGCGAAAACCGTCGCTCGTCACTTATTATCTTTCACTCGATACCCGCGCTTCGTTTGACGCCGACGGAAATGTACCGCTGTAGTGTGATCGAGTTAAAAAACTGCTCGTATATTCGAACAGTTTTTCGCTCGATAGGCAATACTCAGTTATAAATTCAGGCGAAAAACCGAAAAATATCGCCTGTCACTTGATACACGACCTACGGTCTACGCGCCGCGCCATCCGATTGGCGACGTTCGAGTTTGACGCTGAGCAGGTACACGACATACGTCTTTCTTAAAGGCACATAAACGAGAAGGTGCATATAAAAAAGTATGCCAAATCCCTTAGCGGAGTCATCGCGACATGAGTTTTGTAAAGTTCTGTTTTAACTGGCTAGCCAGCGGCGTAGTTTAGGTCTCCGATTGTAAATATTAAAAAATTAAAGGATATAATTTTTAAATTTTTATTTACTATAAACTCGAGAAAATTTCTCAAAAATAACATCATAATAGAAATTGTAAATAAAAATAACAAAACGAACAAAATGGTTAACAAAATATATAGAAAAATTCGTTGGTAATCTTATAGTAAACATTTTTAAATCTAAACAGGAACTTTTTATTATTAAACTCAAGAAGACTTCTTAAAAATGGAAAATAAGAAAACGAGGAAAATAGTTAACAAACCATAGGTATCGACAAATTTTTTGGTAACCAAAAGTAAACATTCTTAAATTTAAACAGGAACTTTTAGGTAACTATAAACATGAGTTTAAAAAAATAATCACCTATTTTCTTATTTTGCCAGTCGCGTAAATAAGCCTAAATTTTTGAAGGGCACACAGTGCGCACCTGATAATTTAGAGTGGAAGAATTTGACAAGCCATTTTAAATATCTACTTATTTTATGCTTGTAGATTGAGAAAGATGTGACGAAAAATAACTCTCGGTAATACTTTTTGTTTTAAAAAAGCACAAGAATAAACCCAAACAATAAACACATATTTTGGTGATTTTTTGCAGTTTTTTTGTTTGGTATCGAGACCCGTGGTAAAAATTCATTATTCACAAATAAATAAATTTCTGGAATTTTTTTGGTGGCTACTACAATTCTTTAGTTAAACCTGTGCCCACCCATAGTTACGTGCCTGCTAAATACCCTACCTGATCACATGTAAACGGCTAGGCTGCCGGTCAAGCAGTCGGTGGCGTCATCGCTTGGTGAATTGGAATTTCAAGCGATTCACTCGAGCGATTCACTCGATTATTAAAATTGCTCGAGTATCAAGTACTCGATTATTAAAATCATCGGTTTTTCCCAACACTAATTTTAATAATCTAGTACTTGCTACTCGAGCGATTTTAATAATCGATTGAATCGCTCGAGCGATTAATCACTGGAAATTTTTATGACTAAGAAGAATGTGATGATAAAACACCAGGGGTTGTTTTTGTAAGTTTTAGAAGTTTAGTTTAGAGTTTTTATTAAGGAAGAACTGTTGATTCTGTTTTTTTAAAAAATTATATCTTTAATTTTTTAAAAAATTTACAATCGCCGCTGGCAGTCCCAGTCAAAACAAAACCCATGTCGCAACTAATCCACTAAGGGATTTGGCATACTTTTTTATATGCACCTTCTTGTTTATGTGCAATTAACAAAGACGCGTGTCGTGTCCGCCTTCTGAGCGTCAAACTCGAACGTCGCCAATCGGCACAAATCGGGTATCAAGTGAAAGGCAACGATGTTTCGCTTGAATTTCTAACTAGAGTAGTATTTCCTATCGCGCGATCGTACTAACAAGCGACGATTTTCGCTTGAATTTATAACTCAGTTTTTTTAATAATAGAAATAAGATGTCGGTTATTTCAATAATCGAGTACTCCAGCGGTTTTTAGCTCGAGCGATCACATCACTAATTTTAACCCGCTACAAACCTGTACAGATAAAACATTGCTTCCATCAGGAATAAAACTGCATAGAACACTAAGAACATTGACAACCATCAACGATAATCTTTTTATTTCTATGTCGCTAGAGAGGTCGTCTTCTTTAGTTTCAAAAAGCGTTTGAAACTCCTTGATTATTGGTTCAAGATGTTCTATTAATTCAGCATCTGCATTTATGTTTCCTATAAAAAACATATACAGGGTGTTCCAGATAAAAATACACTAGTTCTGAAACATCATGTTTTAAATAATAAAAATAAAAATATTTGGACAAAACCGAATTTTCTACGATTGCATTCTTTTTGTTTTTGGTTCTACTTGAAGATATATGTGAAAATAAATTTTACATTCTGATCGCCACTTTTGTTCTCTATAAGATAATTTAGTAAAATTTTCAATCCGACGTTACGTTTTTCACAACCATCCTCAACTTTGTTTTTTTAGATGATAGTAGTTTTTTATTTTATGCTTTGTGAAATCCACTTTATATTCCGAACCCAACGATACATCACACATGATTTATCAGGCGTTTCGGACTAAAAAAACCCATCTTCAATGCAAATAAGCACTTTATTGAATATATTTTTGTTTTTATTTACAATAATAATAATAATGCAACATAAGTTATTTTTCATTTTCAAAAACGCATCATTTTCGAACACAAAATAATAATAAAAAATAATAGGTGTGACTTATCGTTGGAATCAGAATATTAAGTGGAGTTCATAAAACATAAAATAAAATGTTACAACTATTTAAAAAAAAAACAGTGTTGATGATGGTTGCGAAAAAATGAAACGTCGGATTGAAAATTCAATTAAATTATCTTATAGAGTAGATAAAGTGGCAATGGTAATGTAAAATTTATTTTCACATATCTTTTCAAATAGAATCAGAAAACAAAAAGAACGAAATCGAGAGTTTTCTTAAAATATATTATCTCCATTGAATTTCAATATTAACTTACCAACTTTACTGAAAAAGTTAATAAGGTTGTTCTTAAACTGTCCATTAACTAAAAGCAGTCCGGCGTGAAAACATTCCACGCTTGAAACAGCCGACATGCAGTCAAAATCAACATAGTCGCTAAATCTATAAAAAAAAACATAGGTACAATAAAAACATATATACGAGAAGATGCCTTATACAATAAGGAATAAACAAATAATGCTATAAAGATATTATACGGGCTATAGGCCTTGTCGAACGCTGAATTATAACCAACAGTTTGTCATATTTTGTTTAACAGTTAGATATTGTAATGTCTTTGGGTTTGGTAATGAAACACTTGATAACTTTTAACTCTGCTTTATTCCGGGTCAAGGTATCAGAAGGGGCGAGGAATGTTGTGGACCAGTTTATATACCCGCGCAAGGCCATGCGCCCAATGTCGTGTATATACACTGGTCCAACCACTAAACCAAATTATAATGGCCTACCAAGCAAATATATTACATCATCCTCCCCCAACAAAAATAAATTTTAATAACATTAAATTCTTGACAATAAAGTGAAAGATACAAAGATTTTTAATTTAACTTACTATGTCTACAAATTTTTAATTTAACTTACTATATCTACAAATTAAATATTTCCAGAGTCATTTTATACAACTTATTTTTATTTTTCATTTATAAGCTAACCTATCAATTGGCTTGATCGCTCTCTTAGGTCTACGATTTATTGCATTCTGCTCGTGATCGGAACAACTGTCATAACTGCTAGAACCACTGCTGATTACGACGTAATTATCATCACGTTGTTCAGCATTTTCCGGGTTGCTTACCGATTTTCGCGATTCTCTCTGCATTTGTTCAACCGTCGTACCTGCATTTTCAGTCCCAGAACTGCTATCTGGAATGCACAATTTTATTTCTTTTGGCGGATTATGCCTTTTAATTTGGTTGATGTGTCTTCTCCAGGTTTTTGCCAGTTCTGGAACCTCTACCAAGTATGTACGGTTGCCTATTTTCTTAACTATTTTACCCTTTATAAAATTAGGTTTGCTAGGATTGTTATAATTTTTTACTAATACATCCTCGTTTAGTTTAAAATTTGTTACATTTCTACCCTTATTATATTCTACCTGTTTGTATTGCTGAGTTTCAACCCTTTCCCGAATTCTTAACCTATTGCATGAACCTTCACCATTTTTATCAAGATTGTCGGGCTTTGAAGGAGAAAGGGTGGAAAATCGCGTTCTTAAATTCCTACCAAACATCAACATAGCTGGACTAACCCCAGTGGAGGTGTGTGGAGTGTTTCTATAATCAAATAAAAACCTACATAAGGCCAAGCTTGTGTCGGCACCAGTACCGTTATGAATAGCCCTTTTTAACGCAGCCTTGAAAGTTTTCACGCTGTTTTCCGCGGCGCCATTTGAAGAGGGAGAGTACGGCGGACTAGTTAAATGTTTTATGTTGTTTTTTGACAGAAAATTTTCAAAATCGTCAGATACAAGCGACCGGCCGTTGTCTGATACTAGTAAAAGAGGAAGCCCAAACGTCGCGAAAAGTCGCCGTAAAGCCTTGATCGTAGATATAGTGCTTATATTTGACATTTCAAAAACTTCCAGCCATTTTGAAAAAGCATCTATAATCACTAGATAAGATTTACTATCTAATTCACAAAAATCTATATGAATCCTTTCCCATGGTCCATTTGGTATAGGCCATGGTGATATCTGTACCTTAGGAGGGCTGCTCGAATGAAAATTGCAGGCTGGACAGTTCTTAATTATTTTTTCTATCGCTTTATCCAGATGTGGAAACCAAAAATAGCCGCGAGCAAAATTTTTCATTCGAACCGCTCCCATATGGGTACTGTGTAACTCTCTTAAAACATCATCCTTTACACTGGTCGGTACTACCAACCTATGATTCCAAAATATGCAATTATCTCTAACTACGAATTCAAACCTTTTAACAAAATATGGTTGGAGCATAGGATCATTACATTTCTTGGGCCAGCCATTGCTAATAAAACCCTTAATTTTATTTAAAATTTTGTCGCTATGTGAAGCCCTTTTAATAGCTTCAAAATTTAAATTTAAACTACTGTTTGAGAAAAAATAACAATAATCTATATCTGTATTATCCTCCTTTAAAAAGTCCTGTTCACTTTTTGATGGCAAGCGCGAAAGCCAATCAGCCTTATTTTTGTTGCTACTTATAAATTCAATCTCATAATTATGGCCTGACAAGATAAGCGCCCAACGCCTAAGTCTGTTGGCTGCAAATTGAGGTATCGACTTGTTTTCACCAAAAATTGTTATTAAAGGTTTATGATCTGTTATGAGCTTGAATTTATTAGCATACAGGTACTGGCTAAACTTCAAAACGCCATAAATAATTGCCAAAGCTTCTTTCTCTATTTGGGAATAATTCCTTTCTGAAACCGACAGAGTTCTAGAAGCAAAAGCGATCGGTTTCTCCTCCCCATTAGGAAATTTATGGCTCAAGTAACCTCCAATGCCCACTGAGGAAGCATCCACCGTCAGCCTTAGCTCCAGATTAGGGTTATAGTGTACTAAGACATCATTCGACTTTAAAGCGGTTTTAATATTTTTAAAAGCTTGTTCACAATGACTGGACCAATACCACTTGGTGTTCGCCTTTAACAAATTATATAATGGACTCAAAATTGTGGACATGTTGTTAATAAATCTGCCATAGTAATTTATACTTCCTAAAAATGCTTGTAGTTGTTTGACATTTTCTGGTCTAGAAGCTTCGTCTATAGCTCTAGTTTTCTCCCCAGATGGATGCAACCCCTCTTTATTTATAATGAAACCCAAATACTCAATATCTCTTTTAAAAAATTGACATTTATCGTAATTTACCTTTAATCCAGCTCCCTCTAATACTTTTAAAACCCTTTTTAAATTTATTAAATGTTCTTTTTTGTCTTTGCCTGTAATTATAATATCGTCTTGATATACCGCCACACCCTCCATTGAAATAAACAAAGAGTCCATTATTTTTTGAAATTTGGCGGATGCACAAGATACACCAAAAGCAAGACGGTTATACCTGAACAATCCTAAATGCGTGGAAATGGTTAAAAGTTCTTTGCTCTGCTCGTCAACCTCTATCTGTTGAAAAGCTTGTGATAAGTCAATTTTGCTGTACTCTCCCCCTCCTTGTAGCTTGCTGAACAGCTGCTCTACTCTAGGTAACGGGTGCTGGTCAACTTCAATTGCGGGATTGACGGTAACCTTGAAATCTCCACATAATCGGATTTGTCCATTCTTTTTAAAAACCGGCACAATGGGGGTAGCCCAGCGGCTGAATTCTACTGGCGATATTATACCTAAAAATAACATTCTGTTAATTTCCGCTTCAACTTTGTCCCTAATAGCAAAAGGAATAGGTCTAGCCTTAATATACTTGGGTACGTAATTATCCTTTAAATATATTTTTTCTACCCCCTTATTGAATAGGCCTAATCCCGGTGAGAAAACATTAGGATACTCCTTGATTAAGCTTTCCAAGCCTTCCTCACAATAATTTATTGATAATTCTAGATTAAAAAGTGACAAAAAATCTCGGCCTACTATTGGTGGTCCGCCACCTTTTATAACAAAAAATTTTATTATGTTTTCTTTATTCCTATAATTAATCTTTAAATTTATATAACCTTCAGGCGTTAATTTATCACCATTGTAAAACACGCAAATTTTATTTGTGGGCTGTAAGAAATGCCTTTTAAAATATTTTAAATAAAATTCGTAGGAAAAACAAGAAATTCCACTGCCTGTATCAATCTGAAAAGATAAAATGTTTTTTTCTATTGCTAACTTTACCGTATAAGGCTCGATGCTAAACATGTTTTTATCGTTTAAATTAAATATAGCTAAATCATCTAAAACGTTGTTTGCCTCTTTTTTAATCTTGTTCTTATCTGAACCTGTAATTGCATTGTTATTTTTTAAATTTAAGAGATAAACATCATCAAGATTCTCCACTGCACTACTTTGTGCATCGTCTCTGTTTACATTGTCGCCGTCTATAAAATGCTGACTAAAATTTCTATTTGCTGAAGGCAATGATTTACTTTTACAAACCGCTGCCAAGTGGCCTGGCTTCTGACATTGTAAACAGATTGCATTTCTATAAAAACACTTATCTTTTGTATGATTACTGCGTCCGCAGATTTGGCATTGATGTCGCTGCTGTTGTTGATGATGACGTTCCATCGGCCGCTGCCATTTTCGCCCCTGCTGGCCGAATGTCTGCGCATCATGGCCGCCGCGCCTGCCGCTTGCTAGAAGATTGAAAGGTTCCGGTTCCGTTTTTACCTGGGCCTCGTGCAATTCTCTGACCGCCATCTTTGCCGCCGCTATGTCCACCATTTTTTCGATGGTTGCGTCGACCTTTTCTTCCATCATCCGGTCCAAAATGGCTCCTTTTCCAAATCCAAAAACAAATTTGTCTCTCAGGCATACCTTTAGCTCGCTACCAAATGCACATTCAACCGCTAGTCCTCTGATTCTTGCTGCCCACTGGTTTGGCGTTTCGTCTGGTTCCCGCGCGGCTAGGTAAAACTGATAGCGTGATGCGAATGGAGCCTGCTGTGTTTTGAAATGATCGTCTAGCAGCGCAACCAATTGTGCATACGACTTTTCTTCTGGTTTTTCTGGACTAACCAAATCGAATATAAGTTTATACGCGTCTTGATCCAATATATTTAGTAGAAGTGCACGCATTTTGTCCCCATGAGTTGTATTTTTGATGTCGTTGGCCGCGAAATAATTTTCTAATCGCGCCTTAAAAATTGCCCAATCCGATTGTTTTAGTGAAAATTCCCGTAAATGTCCTAACGCGAAGTCCGTCATTATTTTTTACTACTACACTACCGATTTTCTGCAGAAACTTGCACTGTACACGATTTTGAGCGTGGGTTTTATGAAAAATCCTCGTCGCCAATTGTAATGTCTTTGGGTTTGGTAATGAAACACTTGATAACTTTTAACTCTGCTTTATTCCGGGTCAAGGTATCAGAAGGGGCGAGGAATGTTGTGGACCAGTTTATATACCCGCGCAAGGCCATGCGCCCAATGTCGTGTATATACACTGGTCCAACCACTAAACCAAATTATAATGGCCTACCAAGCAAATATATTACAGATATCAAAATACTAATTCAGATTGAATGGTGCCATCGAAAATAGGAAGCCTTCTCTGTTGGTACAACCACCTGCATACAGGTTTCTCTCGTTAGTACAGGATAGGTGTCCGTGTGCATACCTGGCCACCAGAGAACCTTAATGAAATTCAAGCTATATTATCAACCCTAGTGGATGGAATATCAACGCCATCTAATAGCAGACTCATGCAATCTGAGCAGAAATCTGCCGGAGCTTACGAAAAAGAACAGTCTACTTGTTTGACATTACATACAAAGGATATCCAAAACTAACAAATCATGGTTTAACGAGAAGATAACTTAATAATACAGGGTGTTATGGTAATGACCTATTATATTTAAATGGGTGACTCCTTGGGTGTCCTAGAGAAGTGCTACATATTTTACTTTTTTTAAATCGACCGTTTTAAAAGTAGGGTAACAAACCCTCTTACTCACAGGACAGTCTGCGCTACTGTAAACATTACATATTTTACTTTTTTTAAATCGACCGTTTTAAAAGTAGGGTAACAAACCCTCTTACTCACAGGACAGTCTGCGCTACTGTAAACATATCACCCAGGCCCAATGGCAATGTTGCCAAACTTAATTTAAAACTGAAATTCCATATAAAATTATAAAAATAAATTATTTATCTACCTACTTGTATTTATCTTTATACCTAAAGAGCAAGGAAATTCAGGCACAAACACAATCAGATTCTTTTCTTTTTAATGGGAACACTCCTGGAAACACTTTATGTACCGGGTGTCCCACTAAGAATGGCTCTCGGCCGTATCTCTGAAAGTGTTAGTCGTATGGCTTGCGGAAAAATTTTTTAATATGAAAAGTGATCATAAGAAATTGCTGGAAATTATTTTCAAGTTTCTCAGTCGAGCTCTAGAGGGCGCAACCGTAACGGTAAATCCGTAAAGCTTAGTTTTTTCAAAAGTTGCCGCGTTAAGGTATATTGAAAATAGCATTTTCGTATACTTTAAGGTTTTATGAAGAAAATTTACTTATAACATATTTTTGTCACTTTTAAAATAAAGTGGTGGGGGAAGGTTGAACATTATTTTAAATAAATGCCTACAACTCCGGGTTCGCTCAACAGAATTTAGTGATCTTTGTTTTGTTAAAAAGTGGTTCCCTTACTCTATACTTTACTGTATAAACTATGACAATATGACTTTTAAAGTAGGCGCTAGAGGGAGCTATTTTACAACTTAACAAACATTGCGCATTTTTTCAAAAATTTTAAATACAACAGTATATTTAATTTTACTTCATCACAAAGATCAATAAAAGCCTAAAGAACTGGCGAAAACCACAACTTTCTTTTCAAACCGAAGATATTAACAAGAACAAAAATAAACACGGAAAAATATGATTATATTTAAGTTTCAACGGTACAGGTTTTTTCAAAAGTCAAATAGGCCTTGGAAAAACAAAATCTAATTTAAAATTAGGTGCTTTCACGTCAAAGTTTTTATTTGACTTTTGAGAAAACCTGTACCGTTGAAACTTAAATATAATCATATTTTTCCGTGTTTATTTTTGTTCGTGTTAATATCTCCGGTTTGAAAAAAGATATCAAGTTGTGGTTTTCGCCAGTTCTTTAGACTTTTATTGATGTTTGTGATGAAGTAAAATTAAATATACTGTTGTATTTAAAATTTTTGAAAAAATGCGCAATGTTTGTTAAGTTGTAAAATAGCTCCCTCTAGCGCCTACTTTAAAAGTCATATTGTCATAGTTTATACAGTAAAGTATAGAGTAAGGGAACCACTTTTTAACAAAACAAAGATCACTAAATTCTGTTGAGCCAACCCGGAGTTGTAGGCATTTATTTAAAATAATGTTCAACCTTCCCCCACCACTTTATTTTAAAAGTAAGTAAATTTTCTTCATAAAACCTTAAAGTATACGAAAATGCTATTTTCAATATACCTTAACGCAGCAACTTTTGAAAAAACTAAGCTTTACGGATTTACCGTTACTGTTGCGCCCTCTAGCGCTCGACTGAGAAACTTGAAAATAATTTCCAGCAATTTCTTATGATCACTTTTCATATTAAAAAATTTTTTCGCAAGCCATACGACTAACACTTTCAGAGATACGGCCGAGAGCCATTCTTAGTGGGACACCCGGTACACACAATATTAGTGAAACAGAACCGATAGTTAGCTTTTGAAAATACAATAATACATATTATACTACAGATTATTAGATTTTATTACACGCGGCGAAATTTGACATCCAGAAGAAACAACCGGTCTTAAACTGAGCAATTTAGTTTCGTCAATAAAAGCAATATTCAATGATTATTTATGGACTGGCAAGATACACGCGTAAACCGAAAAACAGAACGGATTGCTGCGAGTGTGTTGGTTATCGACGAAATACAACGTATCCGGCCGCTAGTTGGTCTTCATAACAGCCCGAAAGCGTGCGGCGCTATACGAACACTTCGGCTCAGCCCTTGTAAGCCGTCAAGAGGTCATTAGCATTTGACCTAGTTACGTGCGTGCCTATTTCAAACTTAGTTCTGGTTGTTTAAACCATTTTCCGTCGTAAATTTTCTTAAGTAAATTGTACAAAAAGGTATTACAGAATGGGAGTGTTTAAATTATTTTATTTTGTCTAAAGAGTTTAAGGTCGACATATGACAACACCGGCCAGAATTCGTTGATTGTTTACATGTATCGCTGGTTGGACGTCAGGTCACTTTTACCGCCGAATGAATGAAAGCGCCATTTATGGGTATTTTTCTTCAATTTGTCCCTATCTCAGGAATTGAGGGTTTAAATTTAATACATTCATTATAATATTTAGCAAGATTAACTCTAATACCCCCAGAAAGTGTCGAAAATGGGACAACCTGTACAATCTTATGATGAATAAAAAGGTACTTACAAAGAAACAAAGATGAAGAAAACAGGAAAGTAAGTTTTAAATAACGCATCTAAAAACAATGGTATGGACGAAACACAATTAATAATGGCCTACTAAAAGTTTTTATTTGGTAAAGAAACTCACAGTCTGCTCCACTAGTTTAATAGAAATAAATAAAACTATAAACCATACATGTTTCGAAGGCCTTCATCTTCAGTGGAAAGTAAAACATCAAAAGGGGGTGTACCTATGACATTGAAGTAACTGTAAGTAAGAAAAAAGACAGTTTAATAAGTTAAGTTTAAGAAAAATGATTGAAAGATTCATCATTTTCAATCATTTTTCTTAAACTTAACTTATTAAACTGTCTTTTTTCTTACTTACAGTTACTTCAATGTCATAGGTACACCCCCTTTTGATGTTTTACTTTCCACTGAAGATGAAGGCCTTCGAAACATGTATGGTTTATAGTTTTATTTATTTCTATTAAACTAGTGGAGCAGACTGTGAGTTTCTTTACCAAATAAAAACTTTTAGTAGGCCATTATTAATTGTGTTTCGTCCATACCATTGTTTTTAGATGCGTTGTTTAAAACTTACTTTCCTTTTTTCTTGAAGTAGTCCATCTCAAAGTGGAGTGAAGTTATAAGGAGGTAAAGAAACTCACAGTCTGCTCCACTAGTTTAATAGAAATAAATAAAACTATAAACCATACATGTTTCGAAGGCCTTCATCTTCAGTGGAAAGTAAAACATCAAAAGGGGGTGTACCTATGACATTGAAGTAACTGTAAGTAAGAAAAAAAAAAGTTTAATAAGTTAAGTTTAAGAAAAATGATTGAAAGATTCATCATTTTCAATTATTTTTCTTAAACTTAACTTATTAAACTTTCTTTTTTCTTACTTACAGTTACTTCAATGTCATAGGTACACCCCCTTTTGATGTTTTACTTTCCACTGAAGATGAAGGCCTTCGAAACATGTATGGTTTATAGTTTTATTTATTTCTATTAAACTAGTGGAGCAGACTGTGAGTTTCTTTACCTCCTTATAACTTCACTCCACTTTGAGATGGACTACTTCAAGAAAAAAGGAAAGTAAGTTTTAAACAACGCATCTAAAAACAATGGTATGGACGAAACACAATTAATAATGGCCTACTAAAAGTTTTTATTTCTTTGTTTACAAAATGTCCTGTTTACAAACGCAATTTCATGTCTTAATTCGAAACAATGAAACATACCTTGTAATTATTCTATTATACAGGGTGGCAGCAATTGCAGTCACATGTCCGTAGTAGCTTTTTTGAGATTGGCTATCGATCACCTTCTGGTTCTTATTCTTGCCAACCAAGTATATGGCGGCCTGTATAAAGTGTCTATGAATATCTGTTCTCGTCTTAATCGTGTTGGCATCATTTATAGTGGCCCATGGAACAGAAGGTCTGGAACAAATACAAAAATATTGAAGAAGTGCTCCATTTTCACAGTGGTTAAGGTAAAATGAAAGAAATAAAGGTCCGTCTAAACCACAAACATAGAATTCTTGCCCTCCTTCTTTTGTCAAACTGGCCCTTAGACGCGGTTCGTCAGTATGGCTAGAGTCTCACAAAAGGAGAAGCGCCTAGAATGAATCTCTACGGCAGTATAATACTCGCCGCGTCATCTCGCTTACCAACGCGACCCTTCTCCTTTTGCCAGACTCTAGGCTTACGGACGAGCCGTGATACGGCGAAACGCGTCTAAGGATGAGTTTGACAAAAGGAGAAGGGCAAAAATTCTATATTTATGGTTTAGACAGACCTTTATTTCTTTCAAACATAAAAATATTAGTATTAAAAACCTATTCAACCTTTTCAATTGAATTAATTACAATAAATTCATTTGTGTGAAAAATAAGTAATGTGATGTTGAATAGGAACATAATATTTGTCTTATTTTTTGGTAAAGTATCACCATACGAGCGATTGCATACGTTTTTTTTTTAAACACCCTATATAAACTTACTCGAGTAATGTTTTAAGGGCCTTCTCTACAGTAGCAAAATCTAACAATGTATCGGGCGCCTTATATGGCTTGGACTGTCCTTTCGTTGCCTGTTCAATTTTCCTTGTAGCGGTTGCCTGTGTTTGTGTTTCCTTAGAAGTTTTTTGACTTTGCTTACCATCATCCTTTTGAGACGACTTATCGGTCTTTTTAGACTTCTTTGGTTTTGACAAGTTCTAAAAAATATTTTTTCCAAAAATCGATATTACCTTCACTTGGTCGTTGCCAATGGAAAATAACTGTAAGTCGGGTCGCGCACTGGAGCAACGGGCAATAATCCATACGCACATGTGTATGTGTATCAGTGGGGCGATGAGAAGCACCCCCACCGCAGCAATGGAAGTCATACTGGGACTAACACACCTAGATATTCACATCAGAATGGAGGCTAACTGCAGCGCCTCAAGAATGAACACAAATGGGGAGTGAATACAGCATCCCGTAAAAATTGAGCACACAAATGCCACGGATCTTATCAAACCCATTCAATATTAGCTGGGACAAATACTACAGTACACCCTCGTCGTTTGACAAGGGTCTAGTTTGGTACACCGATGGATCAAAAACTGGCAACGGTGTCGGCGCAAGTGTATTTGGGGAAAAGCGCAGGATAGACATAAGCATCCCACTGGGTAACTACGCCATAGTTTACCAAGCGGAAGTTCATGCCATAGAAGCCATGAGTACAACAGAATCTTAAAAGGAACTACCACGACGAAATTTATGTGTCTCCGATTCCTTTTTCCATATGGTTGCACTATGACACCTCAGTTCCAATAATAAAGGGTGAATCCAGGGGGTCTTCGTTCTTTTCTCTTTGAACGTACCTACGATCAAAATATTAAAACATCGTCCTTACTGTCACTATCCGACATATTCACTAAAATATCGTAACTGTTCTCTGTTGCTTTGATGTGAGACAAACGCACAATATTATTTCCCATTGCCTATCGCCCGTTGCTTATTTCTTATCGCCGGTTGCTCCAGTGTGCGTTCCAACTAAGGAAACGTTATTATTCTACTGTATGGAAATATTATTTTCTTAAGGTCGCATTAGAGTCTGCAATACTGTTGCTGAAAGTTATTTTTTGGCATGAGAGTTGCAAGCAAAATGTCATGCAAATCGTTTTACAGTCGGCAATTTTATTGCAGTTGCGGTTTAAACGGCGAGGACTGCCAACACAGCAAAAAAAGTACCGAGAAACTGTCAAAATACGACGCTTAAATTCGACTAAAAACTGGAATACATAATAAGACACGAAACGTATTTTAAGGTTAATATTTAGTAACTTTTATTTTTAAAATTCGTATTAGAGTCGGCAATTTTTGTCTCTTGCGCCGGCAATGGCAATTATAATTGCACGTATTCATGCGTATTACCGTCGGCAATTCTAGTGTTCGGGCAATTAAAATTCAACGGATTCATGCGCAGCACACTCTTCTCGATTAGCTGGAGCAATTAGTTGCCAGAAATGGGTTGTGCGCCATTTTAATTGCCATTGCCGCTGCAAGTCTGGGTAAAGATGGATTATTCTGTTATTTTTAAATGTTTATTAGTTGGTCGAAGCACCTATGAACAGCTAATGGCTATTTAAACTAACTGGTACTTAAATTAGCAGTTCGCATTCTTTATTAAGCATATGTACTACTAATTCGTAGCAACTTTTTTGGACTGCCATTTGTAAGTAGCAGTAGCTGCTTTAACTGCTAATCAAAACGAACAGGTTTGCCCATCTCTATTTCTGGGGGTATTTTAGGGATTTCGACACTAACAACTGCTGTTCTGACTATTGACAATGCGCCAGCTGATCGAGAACGGTTTACTGCGCATGAATTCATGTAATTATAATTGCCATTGCGCTGGAAATTTTTATTGCCGGAAGCTGCTACCATACACCAGAATCCAGGTTGTTTTAGTAAACCTTCATTAGATTTAAGAAATGTCTTGAAACCTTTGTTAAGTAGATGTCAGCTTAGAATTACTAATATCGCGCAAAACTGAACGCACGACTGCACCCATCTCAGTTATGCTTCAGTGCACATATATAAATAGAGCTGTAGTTACTTCTCTTATTTAGTATTCACCTGAAGATGACTGGAGATACTTACCAGTTGAAACGTTGGGATTTATAACAAATAAAGACAATGCAAGTACAACACTCTTCTATCATTCAATAAACTTGTACTATAATAAACCAGCACCAGCATAACGAAACTCGCTACTTTACAAACTAAAATATTTACCTTTCCAAAATGTAGGAACCTAGAATATCCTTGATACAAAGTATTGATGATACGGCACTGATTTTCGTTGTCAATAGATAAAGTTGCAATTTTATAGCCCATGAGCGCTTCATATACGTTAGTAACTTCTTTCAATATGTGCATTTTTTGTTGACTCTCGGGCAAAACGTCGGTTAAATCGGTTCCGTCGTCCTAAAACACATAAATGTTATAACAACAACAGCACTATATTATGTTGTTTGATCGGTTGGCATATAAGTTTATAAGTAGCGATGTCACCGGATTCACTTTTTAAAAACGCCGAATACCGGAATAAACGCCTACATTTTTGACTGAAATCCACACCGGAACCGGATCCTATTTTTACTATAAAACGTTCTAAAAATAAATTAAAACCCATTCGCCTGGTGGAAAAAGACACAAGGAAAATCTTACATTTTTATCAAACAAGGCCAAAAATATACTTATCTGCGCCTAAAGTGTTTATAGTGAAATACTTTTGACTGTGTCTCTGTGGTTCTGTTCATAATTTCTACAGCACATATTTTTAAATTCAGTTCCGACCGGAACCGGTTCAAATACCGGCCTAACAGGAAATTAAAAAAGCAGGCCTGATTCGCGGGATTCTGACCCAACAGTCTGAAATATACTCCCAGACGAAATACTCTATATTATTCTCCCGAGAACGCGCGTTAACAAAAACCCGTTCGACCTCCCGGTTCAGTGCGTATCGGAAACCCCTTAATATAAAAAACTACCCTTCAAGGTGCCGCAGGGTGCGAGGTTGTCTACAGGACCAGTGGTGGCCACCTTAGAAGAAATACAATCAACCAAAGGTAAGCCATTTTGTCTCTCCGTCACGTACCGCTGTATTTTGCTTCTCTATTCATAACCTCATATTATCTCCTCAACCTCAAATTATCTCCTCAACCGATAGTATACAGGGTGTTATGAAAATGACTTATTATATTTAAACCGGCAAATCCCGAGATGAAAATAAATCGAAGAAAAATAACCATAAATGGCGCTTTGAATTATTAAGCGAAGTATACACTTCGCAATCAATGGTTTATTGAGGCAGTCTCGAGGTTCAAAAGAGGTTAGCGCATTATAGGCGGTGTTGTCATATTGCAACACAGAACACGTGTTCAGTTTTTAACAACAAGACGTCTTTGACACGCGTTATCACTTGTTTTTCAAACTTTTTAGACAAAAAAAACTACAATTTTAAGGTACATACCCTCTTACCTTCGATCTTATTTTAAAATAATCCGTTTTATAGTTAAATTCCATAAAAAAATAAAACACAAAAAGTATGGTTTGCAACAGCTCAACAGTAGATAATATCACACAAATTTGAAATCATATCACAACATTTATTATTGTGAATTATTTCACAACAGAAAAAAAATCGGGTACTGCTACAACTAACAAAACGTTTAAAATTCGGATACGTCAAGCACGTGGAACTGTCGACAGCGTCACTCCGCCCCCGAGTCTCGAAACATACTGAAGCAACGATAGTGGCGCGCGGCCGGTATCCAAGCAAGGGCGAGACACGCGGTGTGATCTGACACCACGGTTAGTATACTCTAGTGACCCACATTTGGTAAGTAAAAAGGGTATTTACCTTAGTATTATTCGATTAAAAAAAAGTATGTAGACTTTCTCTAGGACACCCAAGGAGTCACCCATTTAAATATAATAACTCATTTCCATAACACCCTGTATACAGAGTACACTGACTGTTTTTTTTTTTATCCCAAACCCAGCACCAATTTTGGCTAAAGTAATTAAGTAAAATCATGAACCAGCGGTTATCCATTGCAAAGTATATTTTCTCGTAAACGTCGTAACCAAACACCCCCCCACCTACCTTTACATATCACTTTTGACAAATATGAAATGGAAATTACGAACAAACCCCGAATAATAACTCGAACAGCTTACCAATTCAAAATGCACCAGCTCACAAGTTGACATTCTGTTACACAAAGAATCCAATATCTCGACATAGTTTACCACGGTAGGGTTATCTCGATCGTCTTCCGATTGAATGACTTTGGCAACAATTTGCGAGATTGTAAATATGAATTTACCAAGAGGTTCCTAAAAATATTTTAGAAGCCATAAAACATAAAAAACATTTATTATAGTAACAGAGATAAACAAATGAATCGAAACAGGAAAATGTTAAGGAAACAGGAGCCTCTCATTTGGCTGTATCGGCGATAACTTGCAATACTCAGTATACTCCACAGGGTGTTTTAAATTTTCGCAAAAAAATACAGCAGATTTATAACAGCCGGTATAATATTTACGTTACTTTTTTTACCAAAACAATAAAGGCAGTGATATAAACAGGGTGTCCCAGAGTATGTGGGCAATCTCCTGGGTTCAGATAGAACACTTAAAAATAACAAGATAAGTTCCTATACATTTTTCTTCTTACGGCCTCCCCTACGGAGATACGGGCCCCCATAACGGACGTCCCTGGAAATCGTTGGTTTTTAAATAATTTATTAAGTATTAGATGTAATTTAATAATTTTTTAGTATAATGGTTACTAGATGAGTCTCTTTAAAAGTCGCCCTTTTAAACACATTTGGCTTATTTAGTTTGCCAGGGACGGACTAGACGTAACACAAAAATGTTTTTTTTGTACACCTTGTATGATGAAGGAACGACAATAATATTTTTGGATACTCTAACCCTTAAGCTGAAAAAATGTACTCTTGATCAATGTCGATAAAAAGAACTGTTTTCGAAAAAAAAATATTTTTGTTCAATATGATTTATATTTAGTTTACGTAAATTCCATTACTAACTTAGTAACTAATAAGACAAAGGAGAAAAACCGCAAAATTCAAGACACAACTATAAACTGACACTGGCATAAATATTCGTATTTAAATCGGTACATGTGAAAAAAAAACAACTAATGCAAGAAACCGTATTGAATAAAAAATTTTTTTTTTCAAAAACGGTTCACTTTATCGACATTGATCAAGAGTACATTTTTTTCAGCTTAAAGTTTAGAGTATCCAAAAATATTATTGTCGTTCCTTCATCATACAAGTTGTAGAAAAAAAAACATATTTGTGTTACGTCTAGTCCGTCGCTGGCAAACTAAATAAGCCAAATGTGTTTAAAAGGGCGAATTTTAAGGAGCCTCATCTACTAACCATTATACTAAAAAATTATTAAATTACACCTAGTACTTATTAAATTATTTAAAAAACAACAATTTCCAGGGACGTCCGTTATGGGCCCGTATCTCCGTAGGAGAGGCCGTAGGAACAAAAATTTATAAGAACTTCTCCTGTTATTTTTAAGTGTTCTATCGGAACCCGGGAGATTGCCCACATATTCTGGGACACCTTGTATACAGGGTGATTCACGACGAGCGTGCATTAGAACTTTATGGAGAACTACTGAATATATGTTCCTGAAACTTTAGGGATTTAGGTTTATCGATATGCTCTCTTTAACTAAAATATTGACATGTTCCTGTCATTTCCGGTTATACCGGAAGTAGCTGCCAACTTTCGTTTTTTAAATACAACATGGTAATTTTTATTACATTTTTCGATTAAGCATTAAATACTAAGCACATTTTATAGAAAATGTTTTTGTCAGACTCTATTAGTTTTTGAGATATCTGGACTTTTTGTAATTATTTGGCAAATGCATGACGATGAAATAATCCATATAATTTTTTTACCTTAGCGCTTGGACTAAAAAAAATTTCTCACCGAATAGCTAGAAGATCGTCAAGTCTCTAAAACATTTCAAATTCGGCATAAAATGTACAGGGTGGTCACAATTCAAGCCTCATTGTGAAAGAATTCAACCATTAAAAACTTTCTTATTTTAAATGGAACACCCTGTATATTTTTATTTAATTTGATGGCAAATTAGTTGTTCTTTAAAAATAGTATTTACTGTCCTATAGATATAGGTTGGCATTATGTTTTCTAAAAGTACAAATCTTGTGTGTTACTTAACTAATTATTTGTCATTTTAATATGCCAAAATCTTTAAATTTGTAAATTGAGTCAATTGACGTACAACCAACATACCTACCAGCAAAACGCTATCTGTCTCCCTTAGCTCCGCAACTTTTTTGAAATTTAACGGGGGATAAGTCTCCTCGTCCATAACGTAATACTCCACAAAATGAAACCAAAAAACATCAAGAACCGGTATACCCAACTCTGGATTGATGCAAATGGCATCAAATAAGACTAAAATAATCAGTATCTTCCGTAAAAACAATATAAAATGGTTCCACCTACCCTCACAGCCAAAATAATCGCTCCACGCAATATTTGGATGAATTTTGATCTTGAATTTTATTTTATTTTAACTCCGATTTTTATTATTCTTTTTTTATACTGCAGGTAAATTTATCGAAAATCTTGCACATTTGTAAGATTTTAAGAAAGTTAAGAATATGTCTATAATATACAGGTTGGTTGGTTAAAGGCGGGGGTCGGTTTAAAGGCCCGAACTTCAAGTCACTGCAGCCTTTCGGCTTATTGTGTGCCCCGATCTTGTTAGAAGATGTTTGTTCCATCTATGAGGTCCAGTAACCTTCTACAAAGCTTGTCATGTGGGAGGTTGTCACCACGTTGTATGTTCCCGAAGATATTTTGTCTTCTGCGGGACAGCGCTACGCAGCGGTATATTATGTGTGAGGCGGTTTCATCCTCTTCGCCGCAGAGTCTACATTCAATGGATCCGTTGTTTAGCCCTATCCGTTGAAGGTGTTTTCGCAAGTGGCAGTGGCCTGTTAGCAGACCCATCACTTGTTTCAACTGGGGCCGCGTCAGGGTTAGTATCCCATTCGATAGTATTTTCGATGGTTTTCCCATTACGGCCCCTGGTCTAATACACATTAGACCAGGCAACTCTTGCCATCGAGATAGGTGTTGCTTTTCCGACCATCTATCTAATGTAGTTTTTGTTGCCTGTTTTGATATTCCAAAGGCCGGTTCAGGGCCCCTGAGACTTTGGGCAGATCCGGCTCTCGCCAGTTCATCCGCTTTTTCATTTCCTAATATCCCGGAGTGACCAGGGACCCACAAGAGTTCCACCTTGTTCCCCCTGGCCGCCAGTACTTTTAGGTTGGTATGACACTCCAGTGTAAGTTTTGAAGAAAACCGATTGGAGTTCAGAGCGTTAAGAGGAGCTTGGCTGTCCGAAAGGATGTAAATCTTTTGGTCGTGGTAGCCCTTTTCAAGATTTTGTAGTACACATGCTTGTATGGCATGAACTTCCGCTTGATATACTGTGGCGTAGGTCCCCAGAGGAATGCTTATGTCCATCCTGGGCCTTTCCCCAAATACACCTGCGCCCACACCGTTGGCGGTTTTTGATCCATCGGTGTACCAAACTAGACCCTTGTCAAACGACGGGGCTGCACTGTTTGTCCATTTATCAAAGTTCCAGTCAATCTTGAAAGGCTTTGTGAAAACGTATGTTGCTTTCATACGATCAGATTGCATATCCAAGAGCTCATCGTTGATTAGATCCGTGGCTCTTGTGTGTCCAATTTTTACGGGGTGTTGTGACCATTCCCCATTTGTTATCATCCTTGAGGCGCTGCAAATAGCCTCCATTCTGATATGGATGTCTAGGGGTATTAGTCCCAGTATGACTTCCATTGCTGCAGTGGGGGTACTTTTCATCGCCCCACTGATACACAGGCAGGCCAGCCTCTGTAAACTGTTAAGCTTGTTTGCTGTCAATATACAGGTTGAAACAAGAACAGTTTTTTGAGTCAAACTTTAAAACACCTGTAGAATGATGAGAGTGATGGAGATGCCAAACTTTTTGTTTTATTATTTAAATATCAATTAACATTTTCATTTTTGGTTCATTTGAACACTTTAATTTTTTTTAGTAGATATGATTTGAAAACAAACTAGTTTAAGAAAATTATACACCAAAAACAAAAATGTTAAAAATGTCACTTGATAATTAAATGACAAAATAAAACAGTCATTGTTTCAACCTGTATATTATGAACATATTCTTAACTTTTTTGACGTCTCACAAATGTGCGAGATTTTCGATAAATTTACCTACAATATAAAAAAATAATGATAAAAATAGGAATTAAAATAAAACAAGTATTCACGATCAAAATCCATCCAAATATTGGGTGGATCCATTATTTTGGCGGCGAGTGTATTTCAAGTAATTGTTAACTTCACAGGGTACTTCCACCGACCTATATCTATGGATAGCCAAACTCTAAAAGAAAAAGTGGCAAAATTATGCCCTAGCGCATGTAAACAAAGATGGTCGTCAATTGTCATGCGCAATCGACTGATAAACTATTTACCTTAACCGGCGAACAGGACCGTACTACGCCCTTAATAAAACTGATTACGCGGCAATATTTTGGCACACAAGCGAAAATCGTCGCTTGTTACTTATCACCTTCCACTCGATACCCGAGCTTCGCTTGACGCCGATCGAAATTGCTGCTTGGTAGTGTCGCTCGAGCGAATTACTTTATTATTAAAATCGATCGAGTATCAAGTACTCGATTATTAAAATCATCGGTTTGTCCCAACACTACTTGTGGCCATCACTGAAAAGCCACTTTTAGAATTAATTTTGATATTTATTGTCCATGTATCGATAGATTTTTAATATCATTATATCCCTATGACTGATTTCCGTTCTGAATGGTCGTTATTGGTTGGCAACCAATCCGGCACCAACACATATAGGTCGGTGAGTACGTCAACAGCTAAAATTCAATATAAGGCCGACCGTAGAATACCTTCATATAGTCTTGCTCTAACTTCGGCCTGTTGCATGAAGCATCTTTTCAAAATCCCCAGAACCTCCCAGCATATCGCCTCGTTGCTGATGATACTCGCGCCCACGGTTTGAGTGGTTCTATTCAAAGATATCTGCGTATAGAGCGAATAGCCGGAAGAGAAAGAACCGGTACCGCTTTGGCTTAGCACGCCTCCACTTGATATCCGCAGTGTGGTGATCAGCTTCACGAAACCGTTCACTGCCGTTTGTCGAGTTTCTATTGATCTGAAAACGAATAAAAACGGGTGTTCATGCTTGCTGGTATACTTATCAACTTTAATATAATTTTGTTTAGTTCTGGGACTAAAGTAGGTACTTTCATCCCGCCAAACAGGGACTAAAGTGGGTAATTTAATCCTAAGGGACTAAACTGCGTGCTAGTAACATATCAATAAAAAAACTGGTACTTGCATTAACAGAGTGTTTATGTGATCATGTTATAAACTTCTAGGGTAGATAGAATGAATGAAAAAAATAAAAATAAAAGCATAATAATAATCACAAATCAACCAAAATATATAACAATCCGTTAGATCAAAGGACCAACATCTCAATATTTATGAGATTAGTATTCATTCATCTTGCTTATCTTTTGGGTCCGAATCGTAGTAAAATAGATGTTGCCAGAGTGCAGTTGGATTACTTCAAGATTGATTGATACTTTTAAGTATAATTAATAATATTTTTTTAAAGAATCTCATGGCCCTTTCACAGTTTATAGCAAAATTATGGGGAAATAAATTTATTTTAAGAGAAATTGCGGATTAACCTTAAACCAGTTGTATTTGCCAAACTAACAAATTTTTAATTGGGATTTCTTTGCGATAAATATGTCAATCTGGCTATGCTGCAATAATGACCGAAAGAGGTGGGAAAGACTGTTTGCAGTCGTTGCGTAGGCTAGAAATGTACATTTTCCATCTGTAGTGTGTAATATCTTTGTATTTAATCATAACTTCAAGATTTAACTGTAAAAAATCATATTTAAAAAATGTTACTCACCTTGAATATAATGCTTTACGCAATATTAAAATAAGTTGATCTCTTATGGTTGGCGATACTTTTGTAAGAAGCATTAATGGGTCAAGAAGTTGATTTGCACTATTACTGGGCATTTGCACTAAACCCTCAATCAGCTCCACTATACAACTTTGATTTTCTAACATAAGTAAAGGGGATGTCTTGCACAGAATATAAAGGAATTCTAAAAACATCAGAAGTACACTACCTCAATTAATTATCGAATATTCAAAAATGCATGTCCAAATTAATAAACTGTTATTTCGATAATTATGAACTAATTTTAAATTTCTTTTTACCTTATTTGTACGGGGTAGTGCACAAAATGCAGACCAGTGTCCAACCCAGATATATCTCTAATTAGTTTAGTTTAAAAAATTAATTAATTAATAAATTTTTATATAAGATGTGCCACATTTAAATTTTATGAAATTTCCACGTATGTACACTTTATGCGCTTCCCCATACAATTGCGCTACTCTGTCCTAAAAATTTATACTCATTCAGTTAAAACAACAATTATTAAAATTGGTTCATTATTAATGAAATAACAGCTTATTCATTCGGACGTAAATTCTTAAATATTTGATAATTAATTGGGCTAGTGTATAAAAGGTGATTTTGATTTATTTCTTCATCAAAATCTTCCAAAAAAAGTTACAAAATATTATAAAAATTTATATAATATTATCATAAAAAAATATATTAAACCAAACATGAACAACAAAAAATTGCCAAAGCGCCATGCAACACCATTCAGTTATTGCACTCTCTGAATTACACTTGTGTTACGTTTGGTAGTGTACGTTATGTAATAATATCATTCTTGCATAATTAATTATTAGTTGTCAGTGCTAGTTTTGCTTCAAATTTATAAGGAAAAAAGTATTTCAGGAGTTGTTGTCATTAATAGAACTAAAACTATCTCGGCAACAACTCGGTAAAAATACTCATCGAAAATAAAAAAGGAATTAACTGTACGGATAAGACAACGTCATGCGAAGATAAAAATAATCATGTTTGGTGAATACGAGTATATATCTAAAATTCATAACAAAACTATGTTTAAATTATTATTACCTATATACTGTGTAGCATTTTGTCTCGTTACTATATGATTGCAAAATGTTTTCAAAATAATCGATGTAACATGTTTCTTCCGTTTAATTACTTTAAGCAAAATTAATGTTCCTAAGCTCCACTGTTTTTCCGCTATCACGTCTCTTCCTAAAGCCGAGCCCACTCCTAATAGGGTGAATCCAAAATTTACTAACGCCTCGAGAATAAATTCTCTATCCCTAAATGAAACAAAATCAAAAAAAATCTATTAATGCTAGGGTATAAGGTTTGGATAAATAGACAATTTAACTTCCTTTGACGACAGCCTTAGGAAAAATATTTTTTAGGAACGGAGGCCAAGAGAAATAGCTGGCAATAATTTTTAAGTTGTTAGGTTGGCCGCTAGAGGGCGTAACACTAATTACAAATGAGAAAAACGAAGTTTCTCCTTAATTCCTAGTTAAGGTATAATAAAAATATTTCTATCGAAATCTTTAGAACCTTCTACATAATTTGTTCTATAGCTCACCAAATAAAGTGGTGGAAAATAATGACATTGCGTTGCAAGTAATGCTCTCTGCAACTGAGCATCCTAAATATCATTTGCGAAAAAAGGGCATCTTCATTGCCAAAGGATATAAAAAAAGATACATAATATAATAATAATAATATTACAGTTTCAAAGATTCTAAAAAAATACAAATATTTGAATATTTGAAAGCTATTTTTAATTCTAAACATCTTATCTTATTATAATCGATATTGTCAAAAATAAAGGTACTTTACTCTAGAGCAAAAATCACATTTTTTGACAAACCTCGTATACGACTGATGGTTGCATTTTAGGTTTTGGACCATGCAGAACTTTTTATGAAGAATAATGTTTTTTCGTAAAATTAATAATAAAAAAGTTTCCCATATGCCGCCAACTTACGTAGACACACTGTATATTTTGACATGGTTAAAAAAAGCGTCAAAAACAAAAGAATTCATTGAAAACTCTAGCAAAACTTATTGACATCTATGACTATTTGACAGTGTCATTCGCTTATAAAAGTCAGTTTTACATTCTTTTTACTCACCCCGAATTCATAATTTGTGCAAAAACATCCTCTGCCTTCACAGACGAACGTATCATATCACGGTACCAAAAAGAAGACGTTTGTTTCTGCTGCTCATGATAAGACCGGACGATAGAATGTCTGATAATATCGAATACTGTCTCCTCATATTGTTGAACTGTCGCTATTGTAAACAACGTTAAGAGTTGAAAGGGATGTAAGATAAAGTCCGGGGACTTTATGGTGTTCTTTAAGGAATTGATATAGTCTTTGATGCAATTGTGGCCGATTGAAGCTGCATTATGGATATGAAATAAAACTGTATTTTCAGCCTCAAGAACGTCATGGTCTTCCGCATTTTCTAAAATCAAGCGTTCAAATTGATTTTTACAATGAATTAAATGATTCTAGTTTGGAATAATGTCTGTTTTTTAAGTTACTCATTAAATCTACATCCTAATCTTTCAGGCGCATATAGAGGAGGTCCAGGTAAATTTAATTTGACATAGAAAAAAATCCTAAAGTGCCCCCTAACGGAGATACAGAACCCCGAAGGGCTACCCATCGATTTAAGAAAGTTCTCCTTGGTACTTTAGTATACAGAGTGTTCCTTAATAACGTGCTAATATTTCTGGGTGTGATTCCTTAGGTCAATTTATAAAGAAAAGTTCCTATGAACATATGTCCGCAACGGCTTAAATTTTTTGCTACAGGGTGTTGAATTTTTATTTTTTAAATGGTTATTTTTTAATATCTCCGAAAGTACTTGAGATATTATTTTCAATTTTGGTATGTGTTAATAGGATATAGAACCACAAATTTTAGTTAGAAAAGTTATTCAATTGTTCCACCAATGGCGTCCCGGCAAACATGTACTCTGATATTTTTTCAAAAAAGATGATACGCCACTGACAATTTTCCATGTGGATATTTATTCTGATTAGCCTTGTCAATTCTACATGAAAACGGTCTCTTGAGTTTTTCTCGTCAGATGCACCGTTCTTGTTCAAAACCACTAAATTCATTTGAAACTCATTATTATTAACAATAAAATAATTAATGATAAATTTTGTATTATAAAAATTGGTGGAAATGGCTACCTTCACTTAAGAGGCATGCTTCGCATCGAATTGCCCACTCCAACAATTTTTATAAAACAAAATTTCTCATTAATTATTTTATCAATGTTAATAATAATGAGTTTCAATATGAATTTAGTGGTTTTAATCAAGAACGGTGCGTCTGACGAGAAAATCTCAAGAGACCGTTTTTATGTAGAACCAGGCTAATGAGAAAAAATATTCACATGGAAAAATGCCAGTGGCGTACCATCTTCTTTGTAAAAAATATCAGAGGATATGTTTGCAGGGACGCCACTGGTGAAACAATGGAATAACTTTTCTAACTAAAATTTGTGGTTCTATATCCTATTAACACACACCAAAATTGAAAATAATATCTAAAGTACTTTCGGAGATATTAAAAAATAACCATTTAAAAAATAAAAGTTCAACACCCTGTAGCAAAAAATTTAAGCCGTTACGGACATATGTTTATACGAACTTTTCTTTATAAAATGACCTAAGGAATCACACCCTGAAATATTAGCACGTCATTAAGGAACACCCTGTATACATACATGATCAGAAAAAAATATTCATGTTATTCTTCAAAATACGCATTAATATGATCTAATAATTGGTTATTGTCAGTTGGATTTTTTGGCTCTAACTTTTGAACAGAAAGTATAATTTAATCATTCTAATATTTTATGGAAGCCATAAAGTCATTAAACCATACGCATAAAAACCGATTTATCTCGAAAACCGTCAGTTTTATCATAATAAATTAAGAGTCCCTTTTTAAACAGAAATGACCAAAGTATTCAAAAAATCAATTTTCAGCTGTCAAATAACACGAGTCAAAATTATGGCCTTCATTAAATTATACCTGTCGGTTCAAAGGTTACAGCCAAAAAAGTAAATCGCTGGGTACACCTATGGGGCTGTCGGAATTTTTCTTATATGACAAACTAGGTTTATTTTGACCTCCTCTACAACGTGTCCAAGATAAGGAGGGCCAGTACAAGGATATGGGAAACCATAAGAGATACGAAGTCGGTTAAATGGAGGTAAAGTTGGGCATTTACGTGCCTAATAATATGCCGCTTAGAAAGTTTTAAAATTCCGAGTAGGTAGTTCCGGAGATATCCGGAAAAAAACGAAATTCTGAAAAATCGTTTTATTGATTTCCTGGGTTTTTTTGAGATCGAATTCGAAAAATTGTTTTGTAATCCGACGAGTTGTCTTTGAATGGCCATCATCAACTTTCTTTTTTTAAATACGGTCCTGTTTTTCTGATATTGGAATTTGAGAGCTTTTTTCTTCCGAATGCAACGATGTATGATGACATTGTGGTTTAATGACGTTTCAAGGGTTTTTTGAACAACATCAGGAAATTTTGGGATACGGTCCTGCATTTCTCCTAATTTTATAAATATCCCATAAGTTAGCTCTAAATTTTTACTTATGTTGGACTAGTTCAACAAATAACAAATAATTTAATAATAAACCCCAAATAAGTGAACAAAATACAGAAACATTATTTCAAACTTCTGTTGATAATAGAAAATAACGGAAATCATTTTGAACACCTGATTATGTAGTTCCTTACTTTTTTCGTTGTTCGTTTTATTACTGTTTTGGTTTGATTTTTGTTCGCTTATTTGTGGTCTATTATTTGTTATTTATTGAACTAGTTCAACATAAGTAAAAAATTTAGAGCTTACTTATGAGATATTATTTATAAAATTAGGAGAAATACAGGACCGTATCCCAAAATCTCCTGATGTTGTTTAAAAAACCCTCGAAACGTCATTAAACCACACTGTGTTATACATCGTTGCATTCGGAAGAAATGAAGCTCTCGAATTCCAATATCAGAAAAATTAAAAAAAAGAAAGTCGATAATGGCCCTTCGAAGACGACTTGTCGGATTACAAAACAATTAACGCTGTTAGATAGAGAGGAAAAGTGGCAATGTAAAAGTGCAATTTACTTTAGAATTCGATCTCAAAAAAACCCAGGAAGACAATGAAACGATTTTTCAGAATTATCTCCGGAACTACTCCGAATATTAAAACTTTCTAAACGGCATATTATTAGGCACGCAAATGCGCAACTTTACCTCCATTTAACCGACTTTGTATCTCTTATGGTTTCCCAGATCCCTGTACTGGCCCTCCTTATCTTGGACACGTTGTATAAGCCCCCGATAGATTAGGAGGTAGGTGCTTACTAAACACCCTGCATACTTACCAATGATATCCAAATCTGGAGATTCAGAACTATTATTTCGTGTGCTGCTGTAAATCCTCAAACCAAAATAGTGCTGCAATTTTAAAAATACGGCGCGACTATTTTGATGCTGACAAAGTCTTAATAAATGATAGACAAATGGAGGTACTTCTTGTGGGGTTAATTTTTCTATATATGACGCCAATTTATGCACTACTTTCAGGCGTTCTTCTTTAGTTAGTGGCATGTCACTGTAATAATTATGTAAAGTTGAGGAACTTATATTATGAACAAGGGAATACAGTAAATTTTGTGACGTTTTTTAAACTTTGAAATTTGTATGTTATTTGGAAGTTATACTTACATAAACATTGCTGTCAGTGATGTTACTATGCTAGGAGACCAATTACTCATACAAATATTGTTAATAATGTTTGTCTTAAATTCTTGACCAGTATATTCTAATTCATTAAATTCCACCATATCTCTCTCTGACAATACCCGTAAAGTATTAGGAAGAAGATCTTTCCAACTGAAACTATGATATAGGGTATGTATCAGGCACGTAGCCAGGATTTCCTCGCGGGGCAAGCCGAAATAAAGGCTCAGATAATAATATAAGCATATTTCACATAATATTCATTTTGGTTTGGTTATTTCGGGGGCGGGAGCGCAATCCCTCCCCACTCAATAGCTACGTGTGTAGTATGTATAACATGATTAATCTAATGGATATTTCAATGTTATAGAGCAGATGATTTTTTAAAGCCTGTAGAAAAATTATTCTATATTTTTTCACCCATAATTTTTCTATGGATTTGGAAGAGTCTTTCATATCTCCAAAGAGTAAGAACTAGTAGAACTATAGAAATTTATGGTGTCAAAATTCCAAATTTTTAGAATTTAGAACTAAAATATCATCAAAAAGCTAAACTCTTTTGACCCATGGGTATAGGAGGAACTTAATGCGAGTGTAAATCCTACCCCACAAACTCCTATTTTTAAATCCAAAGATGCCATGCTCCACAAACAACTTAGAGATTAATTTTCTATTGTTTATCTTTACTAAATTTCGGGAAAACGTTTGATTACAGCACTGCATTTTAGTTAAATAAAAAAAAATGGTTACTAAACATAAGAAAAGCTATGGTTATGACAAAAGATTCATCTCGTATTGGCTAAGCCAGGTTTTTATAATTGAAGACAATTAGAGCACTGCATTTGAAATGTACCTATTAATCTATAGGTACACATTTTTGCCTGCGACGCTATTTCCATGATAGCATTATTCCTTCCTGACATTGTATGGTAATTTTGTTGTGACTTTACAGGAAGAAGATGAAGGGCTACTTTCAAAAAGGATCTGGATCTGTTAACATTTTAATTTTATAAGATTCCTTGCAAAATATAGGTGTAAGTAAACAAACCCAAGGTAGCTCCATTGAATTATGATTTTACAATTTACATGTCTATTCATATAGGGGATATATCTTGGTTTAAATTTACCTACCTTACATTACATCCTGTTTTATTAACCTGTATACTATTAAGGCAAAAACTACACAAATCAACCAAATGTTCCGTTTTAAATTTCATTAAATCCATGCATATCCTCTGGACGAGGCTGCACGATTGGTGGCTTGATAGAACTTCTCCATCTAGCTTTTTCAAAAAAGTTAAAACCAGACTTATTCGAATTTTGTGACATCTTGGTGAATCTTGAAAGGACTTAAGCAAATAATCCCATAAACATTCAAAATTTGTACTATTAAGACGACTTTTCACCAAATCTACAAGCTAAAACATGTTATAAATTATCTAAATAGTCATCTTTCAAACAATGGATTAAATATTACCTCATCTTTATCAGTGTTAAATATTAGGTTTTGAAGACTACACGTTTCCCTTTTTCGTCCATATTCAAGTATTTTATTTTCCAAACTATTCATTTTAAAAAAGATTTGTTATTCAACTTATTATTTTTTATTTACAGTACCCGCCAAAAAACTCAAAACATAAACAAAGAATTGTTACGTCGATCCGTCGACATAACCTTATTCATCTTTTTAATATAATATGAGGATTTAGCATGATGAGGGGGGAACGCCACAAGTTTCGGAACAATGAATTATGCTCGTTTAGCCAGCGAATTGACGCATAACATGACCTGAATCGTCTAATAGAGTTAATTTTAGCATAGTTAGACTTGGTTAAGACAGAGATGCACAGTTAAACGAGCTTGTGCAGTTTTGTTTTTGTTCAATTAATGAAAATTTTGAATGGGACGTCAAACAACGTAAACAATTATTTTAGGTTAAGTTAAATACAAAACAGAGATCTAGAGATCAATCCTTAGATTAGAAAAGAAAGGATCAATCCCTGGCAAATACAAAGCTGATTATAAAAATTAAAAAATGAGTAAAGCAAAAAAGTCACGAAAAAGATATGAGACGGACTCAGATTCCGAAAGTGTGGATAGTGAGGAAGAGGCACGTAGGAAAGACCTTAAAGAACGAGATGAATTTGCTGAAAGGCTTAAGAAAAAAGATGAATCGAAGACAAGAAATATTGTCCATGCCTCAGATCGAAGAGCTTACGAAGAGGCAGCTAAAAGGCTTCAGTTGGAGAATGCGGAAAGGGAAAAGATTATTCCCAAACTTAGGGTTGAATCAAGACGAAAATATTTAGAGAAACGTAAAGATGATAAGTTATTAGAATTAGAAGCAGATATTGTGGATGACGAGTACTTATTTGAGGAGGAAAGGTAAATATTTATATTATTCATTTTCTTTCTAGTATATATTTTGTAAGACTGTAAATTTTCAATTTCTAGTTATAAGTAAAACTTTTTCATCAACTTTATAAAGTCTTCTGTATCTTAACATGTTTCAGTGATATTAATTTCTTTTTTGGCTTTTAAGTACATTCTACACTAACCTATTAAAAAGATTTTGAGCATTAGTATATTTTTATTTTATAGTTTAACAGAACGAGAGAAAAAAGAAAGGCAACATAAAAAGGAACTTCTGAGGCTAGCACAAGAACATGAAAAAGCGAGGGAACTCGAAAGGGTGCAGCGGTACCACATGCCCAGGGACTTGGGAAAAGACTCAACTTCAGATTATATTGAAGTTGATGAACTTGAAAAAGTACCACAATCGGAGCAGAAGAAATGGGAGAAGGACCAAATGGCTTCTGCTGTCTTTAAATTTGGAGCAAAAGATGCCTTGAAAAAAGATGATTATGAATTGTTACTGGAAGATCAGATTGATTTTATTCAAGCTCTGCAAATGCCTGGTAAATTAATTAATATTTTATATAAAATTGCAAAAATTTACAAATAATTCTAGGGACCATTCACAAGTTTCCTTTTCTTTATTCTATTTTAAATAACATGCATCTTCTAAGCTTTGGCTTTAACTTACTTAAATTACTAGTTTTTTAAGGTTCAAAGAGTAAAATTAAGAAAGAACCAGAACTCACAGAATCAGAAAAAAAGAAGTTAAGCATTGAAGAGACAAAAATAAGTTTGCCAATATATCCATTTAAAGATGATTTAATTCAAGCTATAAGAGAACATCAAGTGTTAATCATTGAGGGTGAAACTGGATCTGGCAAAACAACTCAAATTCCACAGTATTTGCATGAAGCTGGGTTTACTGCAGATGGTAAAAATAATATATATTATTTAGTACATAAATTATGTATTATCGTCACATTATTGGCCAGTATTAGCTAACCATCCAAAGTTTCTTTCTTTAAGCTTAATTAATATACATATAATTTATTTACAGACAAGAAAATTGGTTGTACTCAACCTCGCAGGGTCGCTGCTATGTCAGTTGCGGCCCGTGTCGCTCAGGAAATGGGTGTTAAATTAGGTAATGAAGTAGGATATGCTATCAGGTTTGAGGACTGCACCTCAGAAAGGACTATAATAAAATACATGACTGATGGTACGTTACACAGAGAATTTTTGTCTGAACCTGATTTACAATCATACAGGTATGTAGAAATTTAAATCTTGAGGGTTTTTGCCAGTTGCTCCTTAATAGAAGTGTTACATAATTATGGCATGTCGATATAATTAAAAAAAAACGACGGTTGATTTAACTGATTGAAAAAAATAATTTTTTTCTATGATTAGTGATTGTCATATCAAATACACTCACCGCCAAAATAATTGATCCACTCAATATTTGGATGGATTTTGAACGTAAATAGTTGTTAATTGTAAACGTAAATTTATCTAAAAAAACCTGTATAATATACAGGAGCAACAGGAACTATTTTTGACTCAAACTTTAAAACATTCTAGAGTGATGGAGACGTCAACATTTTTATTTTGTCATTTAATAATCAAGTGTTAACATTTACGTTTTTGTTCGAGTTTCAATATTTCCAATTTTGTAGCAGATACAACTTTTTTTAAAGAAACATAGGTACATTACAGATGTTTTAGAGCCACATGTTGTTCCTTTCGCGCCATTTAACGGAGCAAATTTTATGCTGATGAAGGATAATGCTCCACTTCATGTTGCCAGAATTGTTAACGAGTATTTAGACGAGGTTGAAATCCCAAATATAAACTAGTCCCCCCCCCCCCCCCCCCCGCGCATTCCCCTGACTTAAATCCAATAGAATGAATATACACTGGGCAAAAGACACCTGTTCCTGCAAATTTACAAATGGCAGCAAAGTAACCAGAATTACATATGGAATCTCATTGAAGTTATGCCAAGGCATATTACACTTATCATTGGTGCTCGTGGGGGAAATACCCGTTACTGAGGTCCATGTTATTTTTTTAAGTTGGTTTTCATTTCATTCACGTCATTCTCGTAATTGTAGGTTTAAGTTTTTGTTTTGTTTGGAAATTAATACAATTTTTTTAAACCAGTTTGTTTCTTTAAAAAAATCATATTTGCTACAAAAATTAAAGTATTGAAATGAACCAAGAATGAACATTTTAAGACTAGATGTCAAAATCCGTCGTCGATCGATTATTTTGGCTGTGAGTGTATAGAAACTGCCTTTTTTGTATATACAGTGAAACCAGGCGGACACCTACGGGACCGTCTAAATTTGTCCGCCCATGGAAAATTTGTTATTACGTAATATGTAAATGCAAAATTATTACTATTTATATGCATATATACTTACAATCTAGAAAATGTAATTCCAAGTCTGATAACAATTCCATTGCTGTAGAGTCACCTCTATTCTTTGCATACTCTTATAATTCCTTTACCACACTAATGGCTTGTTGATAATTGGTGACATTTGTTTGATTACTGCATTCAATTTCTTCATCAGAGTCGTCAGATAGTGATGTGGTTTCAGTTTGGACTACATAATCGGTAGGAATGGGGTCACTAAACCAAACTTTAAGAGAAGAACAATATTCGAAAATTTTTCCAATAAATATGAGAGTAGGACTGAAATACTTGATAAAATTAATAAATACTTTGTGAATGCATGCCCCAGTAGTCTAAATTCGAACACAAGTAAAAGTTTCATTAAAGATAAAGTTGAAAATACAATATTCTTAAACCCAGTTTCAGACTTAGAGGTTGTGAAGGTTATTAAAAATTTAAAGAACAAAAAATCTGTGGGTGAGGATGAGGTGAATGTGTCTGTACTGAAGGAGGCGGCTGTGGAGGTGTCCCGTCCTCTCGCTTATATTGTGAATCTGTCATTGTCTGAGGGTGTATTTCCAAGCAAGCTTAAAACTGCTAATATAAGGGCAATATACAAGAAAGGTGAAAAGGACGAAGAAAAAAATTACCGACCTATCTCTCTTCTGTCCAATATTGGGAAGGTTTTCGAAAAAGTTTTATCTGAGAGAATAGTATCGTTTCTTGATAAACATTCGGTGATTACTGAGAGACAGAGCGGCTTTCGGAGAGGTAAATCCACAATAAGAGCAATCTACCAAGCATTGGAAAAAGTCTTACATTCATTAAATAATAAAAATCAAACGATGTTGATGTGCATGGACTAAAGCCTTTGATTCTGTTAATCATGAAGTACTGTGTAAGAAACTTGAGATGTATGGCGTGCGTGGTGTTGCACTATGTCTCATAAAATCATACTTGAGGGATCGTGTGCAGCGGGTGACAGAGTGTGATGAGAGGGGTGTCTTGCATAGGTCGCCAGATATAGTTGTCTCCAGGGGGGTTCCTCAGGGATCAATCTTGGGATCTCTGTTGTATATTGTATATGCAAATGAGCTCCCGGACGTCTCTGATACAGTGCTTTATGCCGATGATACGTCTCTTGTATTTAGTGAAAACAGCAACGAAATACTGATCCATAGGGTTAATAATGCAATGGAGGCCCTTGATGAATATTTCAAAGCAAACGATTTGATGTTGAATGTGTCAAAGACTCAGACTCTCACATTTAGAAATAAGTTGAATAATAAATGCTCACTCTTTTACAATAGTGAAGAATTAAAAGCAGCCGAGAGTGTGCGTTTTTTGGGTGTGCAGATAGATGAGAGACTGGATTGGAGGGAGCACATTGAGGATTTGGCCCACAGTGTATCTAGATACTGCTATGCCTTACGTGTGGTGTCTGATCATGTGAGTACTGAGGCTGCCATCAGCGCCTTTCATGCATATATCCAGTCCAGGTTGAGATATGGTGTGATATTCTGGGGTGGTTCATCTGACATGCACAGAATTATGGTCATGCAAAAAAGGTGTATTCGAAGTATTTTTAAAATGAAACAGCAAGAAAGTTGTAAACCTATTTTTATCGAAAATAATATTTTAACTGTGATAGGGATGTATATTTTGGATTCTGTGGTGTTTGTCTGTGATAATAGGGATCTTTTTACTGACTGTGACGTCAAGCATGATTATGATACTCGAAATAAAAGTAACTTAGTACCTGAAAAATACAACTTCACGTACCTGCAAAAAAATGTTAAATATTGTATAATGAAGATATTTAATTCCTTTCCAGACAGGATAAGAACCCTAACGAAAAATAAGCTTAAATATGTTCTAAAAAGGTATCTAGTTAGTAAGGCATTTTATAGTGTCAGTGAATTTTTTAATGATGCTGATAGACAAACAATTCATTGCTAAATTTTTAAATGTGTCAAGTAAACTATAGGTGTTTTATAGTCCGTCTTCTTCACAGATTATTGTTATTGTTATTAGTGTGTCTATCGTGTTGTTTTGAATTTTTGAGTAAAGTTAAATTATTTTATATGTTATACCATACAATGTTTCCTTCAATTGTGAGTTTTTGTTCTAGATTATGTGTCATTTTAAAGATGTTAAATTTGTATATAGAAATTGCTAACCTTCTGACACTGTTCAACGCCCGTTTGGGTTTATTTTGTTCCTGTAAAACATTTTTGAACAAATAAATATTATATCATCTTCTAATAGCACATTGCTATCAATGTTAATGAACTCGCCCAAATCATTGTTATCAAATTACAAACTTCCACAACATCAATATTCTCTTTCAGACTCAAAACGCGACATTTTTGTGCCATTGTTTACGATTACAACTAAACGGCGGACTGCTGTCGGGGAATCACGCATACTTTCATTCGGTGAAGTCCTTTCGCGCTGCCACGCATACGCGATTGGTTGCCGGTCTGTCTTCAGAGAGTTTTTGCACCGTACTTATTCGTCTCCCAAATTTTTGTCCGTTTAAAGGAGGGTTTTCGCACTCTTTTTATGAAAACAGCCTGTCCGCGTCCGCCCAATAGAGGTTGATTTTCATGGAATTTCATATAACTAGTTCCGGACTATGAAAAAAGTCCGCTTAATAAAGATGTCCGCTTATTAGAGGTGTCCGTTATGAGAGGTTTCACTGTATTCTCTACAACTTCATAATATCATATATTAGAAAGTGTTTAAAATAAAGTAGAAATTATATTGTCAATTCTGTTCATGTATTTGCCTACAAATTTAATGGTATAATATTTTTGCATTTGTTTTAGTGTGATGATTATCGATGAAGCCCATGAAAGAACACTACACACAGACATTTTATTTGGACTTGTAAAAGACATAGCGAGGTTTAGACCTGATTTAAAGTTGTTGATCTCTAGTGCCACTTTGGACGCGAAAAAATTTTCAGAATTTTTTGATGATGCTAATATCTTCAGAATACCAGGTATCTTCTCTAGATTTTACATCGGTATCGGCAACTAAAATATCGGTATTGGCGTCTGATAATCCCGCCTTATGGTTAATCCGCCCCTGCCTGTATTTTATATAGAGCCAATTCATTCAAAATTATTAATTATTGCGCAACAGCACACATGTCTAAAGTTGTGCTTCATGCGCTTCAAATATATACTTTTTGTTTAAGGAAGACGATTTCCCGTCGATATTTACTATACAAAAGCTCCGGAAGCTGACTATGTAGATGCGTGCGTCATATCGGTACTGCAGATCCACGTTACCCAACCGTTAGGAGATATCTTGGTATTCTTAACGGGTCAGGAAGAGATTGAAACATGCCAAGAACTACTACAAGACAGACTCCGAAGGTTGGGATCTAAAGTGAAAGAGCTATTAATATTACCTGTTTATGCGAATCTACCGAGCGATATGCAAGCGAAAATATTTGAACCGACACCGCCTGGAGCGAGAAAAGTGGTGTTGGCGACGAATATTGCCGAGACTTCGTTGACCATTGATAATATTATTTATGTTATCGATCCTGGTTTTGCTAAACAAAATCATTTTAACTCGAGAACAGGTATGTACTGCTTATTTTTAAGTAATTAAAACTACTAACGTACATTATTAAGACTTATTGTGGGTATCAATATGTAACAAATGACCGGTAACGTAACACCGAACATGTTAAGGCCTATCGCACCTATCCTATCGTAATTTGTATATTCAAACTACTTCACTACCAAGCATGGTACAATAAACACAAGGTATGATACCGCGCAAGGAGGCGTAGCTACTAAGCCATCACTTCTGCAATCGTCGGCCAGTTTCCGTATATATTTTCAAGATCTTTTAAAATTTTACCTAAATTTTTTCTTATTCCGGTGGTATTTTAGCTATAATCTGTGTTATATTTTTATAAAATTAATATACCTAAATATCATGACATCATTTTACCTACTTTCAAATGCGTAAAACCTTTTAATAACTTTAAAAGAGAATTAAAAGCAATAACACCAATGTGAATCTCCATAAAGCAATCTAAAAATTGAGCACCTGTTGACGTCACGCGCGCCTCAGGCGTAAATGTCCTCAGGCGTAAATGTGGACATATCAGGGCTTTTGATGCATATGCGTTTAAAATCTGATGCAACCATGATTCGAAATTGCAGGGTGAGCAAGCATAGTGCGGATCGGCGTTCTGTTGCATATTATCCGTAACAAATTTGACATGCGTAGCAGATACAAGCCTAGGCACTCTGTATCATTTGCCCATTGCATTGGAAATCGGTGGGATGTATTCTAGTAAAATTTTCGTATAATCCACTGATCTGCTTGAAATTTGAGGTTCCTCAGAATTATCGAAATCTGATGGCGAATGCTGCATGACATCATTCATATTGAATAGGAAAATGTCAACTGATGATTTACGTCGCTGTGTGTGTCGTAACTCCGTTTTCTTCCGGCTTGTAACGTGCCGAACATGTTCGGTGATATGTTACGGGTCATTTGTTACATATGGATACCCGCCAGTGGCGGTTCTTCTACTGGAGCACATGCGCATGTGCACCTCCAAAACGAATAAATAAATATTAATTTATGTTCATTGAATATTATTTATCGTATAAAGTCCGACCCTCCCTAATATTTTATCGTACCGTCAACCAAACTGTATATTATAGGCTCTCGATCCGGCTACCGTGCCTCGGCCGAGGTTAATGACGATTATGACGAGACTTGCTCGCATGTGCGATTAAGTAGGCGGGGCATAATGCAGTTTCTCTGTAGTAATAGGTGGCGGGAGACAGCGGGGCTATGGCGATTTAACATGGGAAAGGCGCACAATTTTAGTGTGGCCGCGCCGTTGTCTGTTCGTGCATCTAGTTGGAAATTCGAGCGTGTATGTTTTAACATTTTAATATTATATATTTATTAAGTTAAAATGAATAGTTTTGGTGGACTATTTAAAAAATAACTTTAGCTCTTTGAGTTTGGAGCAAAAAATTGAAGTGAAGAATGCGGGAAAACCTAAACCCGAAATTAATTTAACGCAGACCACAAAAGCTAAATCTAGGGACTTTATTAGAAAGTTTAAAAATTAAATATATGGAAAAAAATTTATAGAGGGTATTCCTAACTTTAATAAGGCTGTTATTGATCAATTTTCTACAATTAAGAACCGAGGAACAGACTTTACATTTAATTTATACACACTAAGAAAACCTTTCTTATTTTCCAAAAGTTGAATTTCCTTGTGTAAATTAAAAAATAAGTAAAAATATGTTTTACCTAACGCATTTCTTATTACTTCTTTTCTTTCTACATTTAAAACGCCTAGAAAGTAATTGCTTGGTCGTTACACAAAAATAAAATTTAAAAAAAATTTCACCATACTTGTGAACCCCCTCTATCATAGGTCACGAGCCGCCACTGATACCCGCCTTTCGATTTCCTGATCACATAACTCCACTTTATATTCTGAATCCAACGATATATCACACCTATTATTTATTATTATTATTGTGTATTGTGAAAATCATGCGTTTTTGAAAATGAAACATAAATGTCAACTAAAAAATAGTTTGCATGCAACTAGAATAAATGCAACAATAAAAAAACATATTTTCAGTAAGGTACATTGAAGATAAATGTCTAGTTGAAGTTAAGTTTATGCTGCCGTGCAATACAAGAACCCAGTAAGTCGTAAAAGTAAATTTTAAGACATTCCATTTAAAAATTGCACAACTTCTTTAATATTTAATTTATTGTTCTAAAATTGTATACACAGTAAGCTCTTGTTACATAGTTTCATTTTCCAAAAAATTATTGATTTTTATTAACAAATAAACAGTTTAAAAAATATTAAAAACTTACTAATTCATCTAAGAAATAAAAAGTCTATGCTTGTCAGGTGGTATTAATATCAAATACCAATATGGAAAATTATTATTTCCAGACCACCCGATGATCCTTATACAATAAGGGCGTATTTTTGTCTACACAGTAGCACTTTAAAATACTATTTCAGATTGAATGGCACTACCAAGAAAAGGAAGCCCTCTCCATTGATAGGATGCAACCACCTGTAGACCGGTGCCATTCAATCTGAAATAGTATTTTAAAGTGCTACTGTGTAGACAAAAATACGCCCTTATTGTATAAGGATCATCGGGTGGTCTGGAAATAATAATTTTCCATATTGGTATTTAAAAACTTACTACTCTATTTTATAGTAAGTCGACTTACTATGTTCTTGTATTGCACGGCAGTATGGCTTTCCTTAATGTTGTGTGCCCGGTGGTAAAATAATATGCAATTGGTAGTAAAAAAAAGACCAAATCAGGGGTTTATTGTAGTATTAGAAATTATTTATTTAAACAGTTTTGTTTTTAAAAAGCTTAAATTGTTTCTTAAATAATAAAAATACCATAATCTTTGCTTTGGCAGAAATTAATAAATCTACATTCTAACAACTTTCTGTAGAAGTGCAGTACTTCGACGATAGGATGAAATATGGATTAGAAATTATGGTTTTGCTTCTACAAAATTGACAGTTTATACGAGGAATATATGTAAAAAATAATTATACTATGTCACGATGACGGCTTAAATAGACTAGCCAGGTTGCTTGGTTCATTCGCATATACATAACCGGCTTGTATTATAACGTCATTTGTATCTTATCGAACATTGTGTTTGTTTCCGAAAATGATTGAGAAATAAAACAGCTTTTTTAGGCAATTTTACCGATGCACTGGTTTAGTGGTATATTTTTTTAGAACTAATATGTGTTGTTAGTCGTCAAATTCCTTGGTAAGTCTTCCGGAATAACAACCAGAATAAAGTTAATATACTGCGTCACGTTTTAGTTTATCGGTAATTTCGAAAATTTTTGTTAACACGGAATCGAGAAATGTAAAAATAAGTCGATTTAAGGTATTTTTATTGACCTGGAAGATACATTACTATTTTCGAATCTATCTTTAAAGCTTTCTTTGTTTCTTGGGTCTGGGTGGATTCCAAGATACCCTGGTACTATCTGTTATTGACACAACTTGCAACCCCGACATCTCCAGTCCCTTAATCGCCGACATTCTACCTGGTCCCAGACCACGTACCCTTATTCTTACCTGCAAAATTCTAGTTAAATCAATCATTACTTAAAGGTCGTTTTACACGATGCAACATAACCTGCAAGGCATTGCAAAAACTAGACCTAACCTGCAACTTGGTTTTATATGGCGCAACGCTCTTTCAATTTCAGGTCCATTGCCAACATTGTAATAAATCCGATCGTAGTGAATGGAAATACATTTTTAGCCTTACTTTTACTTTTTCTCCAGAAAAAACATGGTTTTTTCCATAAACTAATAAACTGTCAATACCAATAGTGGCTGTCAAGCATGCTGGGACTTTTGTCGGGTCTTGGTAAGACTAAAATTACTAAATTTTCCCCCAGAAATTGGTCTTGCACTTCCCGAAATATCGAACAAAATCGATAAGCTGCAAGTGCAAGAGATTTGCAAGAATAGACCAGCTGGGTCGCAACTGCACATACCTCTGGGTAAGATATCTTGCTTGGTCTTGCAGGTAATATCGTGCGCATATAAAACGGCCTTAAGTGTATTTCATTTCGGCCTGAATATCTTAAGTTTAAATACCATAACCTTCAATTCGTTATTACGGCTTTTTTTAAATATCAGGCGAGGAAACTTCAAAATTGCCAGCCTTGACGTGATTTATATTAATTTTGACAGCGCTTTAATTATCTCGTAACCGAAGCATAGTTTTTATTGCGGTTTCGATTAATTTAAAGCCTTAATACCAGAATTAACTTACAGTTTTTATTCCTCTTTCGAGGGCGTTGGTTCCAATGGAAATAGCAGTGGCTTGGGCCGCAACATTTGTTCCTTTTTTAGCATTTTTAAAACCTTCAATGCCACAGGAACGTATCATTTTAGGCAGTCCTTTAGCGTCTGAAAATCAATGGGGTTTAGATTTTACGGGCCATCTGGTGAATTAGGTTTTATTTTTACCTGTATAATATATTTTCTACTACTACTAACTTAATAGTAAATATTTAATATTATGCCATTTTTGAGCAATATTAATAATACTCGGTATTCATTGGTAGTACGTGTCCGTGAGTAGTAAATTGATTACTCTCGGACTTCCACCAAATCATAATGAATCAGTTTCATTACTCGCATTTCTTTAAACCAATTTGAGTTATTCTAATTAATTAAGCCAATAAAAATAATAAAACTAGTAACTTATTGCGTCAAAATTATTTTCAATCTTAAAAACCCGAACAAACCTCACTAACAGTTTACGAACTAATAATAATAATTATAATAATCTTTATTTAGCACTTGGCTAATTATTCCTATGCAAGTTACAAAACAGTGTTTATATGTCAGTTACAAAAATGATAAATCCTACTCTACTCTACATATCCTTCAGATAACGAATCTTTTAAAAACATTTAACCCATTTGCCTCTTTAATACTGGAAGTATTCAAAAGAAATAATTATTTCCAACCCTAAAACACTATTTATTTACATACACAGTTCTACAGTTTCAAAGATGATGGCTTTAAAAAATGGCAACGCTGTAATAAGGTACGCGTTTAGATACCTTCGATCTAACATTAGTCATAACGACGAACCGTTGTAAATAGCTCTAAATAGTTTTAGTTCGAAAAAACCCAAAAAATTAATCCAAAAACACAATAGATCACAAAACATCGCAAAAGCAGTAGCGAATAAGCGTGAACACCGCCGCCGGTTCTTCAGGGTCATTTGAATTACAACCCGTAATAACCGTTGTAAATAGCTCTAAATAGTTTTAGTTCGAAAAAACCCTAAAAATTAATCCAAAAACACAATAGATCACAAAAAATCGCAAAAGCAGTAGCGAATAAGCGTGAACACCGCCGCCGGTTCTTCAGGGTCATTTGAACTATAACCCGTAATAAGGGTCCTTCAGCGTTGCCACAGTGATTTCCCTAAAACATTCCAATTTGATGTTGTTGAAACTATAAATAAATTTACGAGTAGAAAATTTTAAAAATACACACATAGTTAGTATAATTAAGTACACATGAGAAATGCCATTCAATACAAGCGGTAGATTTAAGACCCTCATTACAGACTTGGTATCATTGATTACTGTGTACAAAACTTTGTATGATTCTGACAGAATATAAACAATTCTGTCTCTTTATTATATTAAATGTTTTTGTTTCCAACTATAGCGCCTGGAAATATCAAATTGTATTATGTTCGTGATTTTCGCTAAAGGTTTGTTGGATTTGTTACGTGCGAAACGTGTGGGAACCAACTACTTTCCACGTGCTTCTGTGGCGTGTGTGGATTTACAGTTATTCTTACCTGTTAGACTTATTATAGTATTATTTGATGAAACTCTGATGTTAAAAATTGGCAGAGTGTTAAAGGCAACGTCATTAACTAACTTGTTCTGTATATTCCCAGTTGGATATATTTCGTTATTCGATGCATTATCTATATAAGTACCCTTCTCCCCAGCAGTGCCTTCGTCTTTAAGCGGTAACGATCGAAGCATTTCCCTTCTATCTACAATGTCTCGGAGATTTTCTAAACTTACTTTAAAACTGCGTCGGCTATTTTCGAAACTATTATTAACTATTTGCAAGTTTTTTAACATATTTTTGAAGTTACGTTTTATCATTCTGTAATAAAAATTAATATTTCCGGAGCGCACGTAAACCGACACAAAGAAAGTGAAGGATATAGTACGTCATGTGCCTGTCACAATGTTGCATCACGGCTTACTTGATTGATTCTTTCACTTTTGTCTAGGAGAAATATTGTATACCTAGCTAGTATTTTTTGTTACTTTAGAATGTTTTTTTTTTGCGATTATTAGATGCAAGCGCAGGCAACAGAGAACGTTGGGACAAAAAATCCCAATTTTTTTAAATTTGTAACATAGAACCCTATAATTCTAAACAATTAATAACAAGAGTTACTTTTATTTCTACATTGAACCGTCATTGAAAATGTCAAATATACATTGCATTCTATTTAAAATAACAATGTTAAGCTTAACTTCTGGTATAACTGTGTGGATGTAATAGATACGTCAAAATATCGTCATTAAAAAGATCGGTATCTTTTATAGCGAGTATAGTTTTTGCAGAATTATACCGTTGATCTTTTGACTGCAATAAAACCTCATTATCCCTTGGACCATAAAATAAATAAGGAAATCCCAAATTTTAAAACCTTTTCGAGCAGAGCCGGACCAGGTATACAAATTCAATTTATACCTATGCCTGATGCATATATAAATACAAAGTGATTTGTAATAATTTTAATCTTTAGTGGTTTTCCGGCGAGTAATTTTTAGTTAGGCTTAGTGGTAGAATGTGGCGTCCTTGGAATTGTGCTGTTGGGGGGGCATCTTCAAGTATAATTTTTAAAAGAAGCATTTATCTACCGATGCCAAACTAATAATTAAAAATGTGTCTCAATCGTTGTTGAGTAGAAACTTTAATTCGATGGATGCTTTAGCAGAGACGTCTACTTTGACAAAAACTCCTTTATCTTCGGTAAGAGACATAGTACTTAAACCTGTTAATCCTAGAAAAAATCGAAGTGATTCTGGCACATTTAGAAACATCAGCTAAAAACATAGCAGATTCTTCTTTAGATTACCATCAAGATACCGACGCACAACTGGTTTAAACATAAACTACTTAAAAATATACCTGAAAATAGCGTCATTGTAATGGACAATGCTAGTTATCATAGTCGGCAAGCAAAAATCATTCCCAATTCTAATAATACAACAGCAGAAATTCAAAATTTTATGATTGAAAATGATTTATATTTTGAAGAAACTTACAAAAAACGAGAACTGCTAGAAGTATTAAAACCTTTTAAAATAAATAAGGAATACGAATGTGACAAACTTGCAGCAGAAAAAGGACATACAGTGTTGTGTCTTCCTCCGTACTATTGTATATTCAATCCTATTGAGCTAATGTCACCAATTGAAATCCAATATTAGGAGAAATAATATTTCTCCTACATTAAATGCATCTGTAGTAGAATTAATTAAAAACGAAGTAAGAAAATTTTCTGCAGACAGCTGGAAAAACTGTGTACAGCATGTACTTAAGGTGGAAAATTCTTACAATTGTATGATTACAAATGTTCACCCCTTAATTATAAGTTTAGGCTTAGATGAAGAGAGTGATAGTGATACAGAGTTAAATTTTGAATAAATTATCAATATTTTCTTAGAATTTAATTAATTTTTATTGTACTTATCCTAATAGTTATACTTTTATATTATATTATTTTCAATTATCATTAATTGTTATCATTATTTTACAATTATTATAGGTACGTAAAACTAAAAATACCTATCTATTTATTTTAAATTATAAAAATAAATCATGTGGTGTGGTATACATTTTCAAGCCGGCCCTGGTCCCATTTATTGAGCTTTGAAGAGGTTTAGGCGTATACAATAGGGTTTATTTATGGGAGTAAGAGTCAACGGTATAATTCTGCAACAACTATACCAATATTTCAAACAAATCTATTTTTTAGTTCCCGAGGTCTTTTAATAGGCCACTCGCCGTGAATGACCCTGTATATTATTCTATTTAATCATCGACTAAGTACCTATACTTTTATAAAATAACTATTTAAAGAGGTAATGAAACTCGAAAGTCTGCTCCACTAGTTTAATAACAACATTAAAATTTAGTTTTTATGTATACATGTTTCGAAGGCATGTAGTCCTCATCTTCAGTGGGAAATACATAAGACGTAAAACTTATGACATTGTTAAGGTGAACTTCTTGTAGCAGAACAAGGAAAAAGAGTGAAATTGAAATAAATTATCAAAAAAATCTTTACATCTTAAGTATTTTCAACTGGATGAGGATACATGTATTCGAAACATGTTTGGAAACTAAGTTTTTAAAACGTTTAAAAAAATTAAACTAGTGGAGCAGACTTTGAGTTTCTTTACCTCTTCACAATATTACTCTTAGAGATGGACTACTAAAAATTTTTTAAATTTAATTTCTAGGTATGGAAAGCCTCATGGTTGTTCCAATATCCAAAGCGTCGGCAAATCAAAGAGCAGGTAGAGCTGGCAGAGTTGCTGCAGGAAAATGCTTTAGGTTATATACAGCGTGGTCGTATAAACACGAATTGGAAGATAATACGGTACCTGAGATCCAGCGTATTAACCTCGGAAACGCGGTACTAATGTTAAAAGCTTTAGGTTAGTTTAAAGGACATACAGCGTCTAGCCTATAGTACGTTTTGTTACTGTTTCATTTGTGCTTGTGTGAACCGTTAACGTATACCAATAGAAAGAGGACATTTTGCCTCAGTGTAATAGTCGATGGTAGTCAGGTTTTTATTGTACTTAAAAAAATAATAATTAGAAAATGAGAAAAATTGTTATAGGTCTTAATTTACATGTTGTTTGCTGGATTACTGAAATCCCAGTCATTTAAATTTTTGTTGAAATGAAGCATGGACGGTCTAGAGTAGAGCACAGTAGAAAGATAACCTTTAAAACTACTACTATTTTTTTTTCAGGTATAAACGATTTAGTTCACTTTGATTTCTTGGATCCCCCACCGCACGAAACGTTGGTATTAGCTTTAGAGCAGCTGTACGCTTTAGGAGCATTAAATCATCACGGCGAGCTGACAAAGTTGGGAAGAAGAATGGCAGAGTTTCCGGTTGATCCGACGATGGCAAAAATGTTACTGGCTTCGGAAAAGTACGTACGATAAAAGTGATCTTTCATAATTTTTTTGATCGTACGGTAAAATAAAATGTATTCCATATTTCGTTAAGTCGCATTACGGCCTTTTTTAAATAGTAGGTTAGGAAACTTCAAACAATTTTGACGCGACTTATACTAACTTTGACAGTCGGTTTAACTATTTTAATTTTATCTTCATAGACCCAATCGCTGTGTATGGATTTAAATTAACTCTCGCGGGATTCCAAAAGCCAATCGGATAATTTGTTTTTAAAAACATAGTAAATTCCATTTGACTGGTGGAAAATACACGAAAAACATTTTCCATTTTTATGTTGAAAGGCTTTTTTTGGAGGCTGGTCTATGGAAAAAAACAAGCAACAAGGAAAAATATTAATTTATATTCATTGAATATTATTTATCGTATAAAGTCCGACCCTCCCTAATATTTTATCGTACCGTCAAACCAAACTATAGATCCGGCAACCGTGCCTCGGTCGAGGTAAATGACGATTATGACGAGACTTGCTCGCACGTGCGATTAAGTAGTGCAGTTTCTCTGTAGTAACAGGTGGCGGGTGGCAGCGAAGGATAGCGGGGCTATGGTGATTAAACATGGAAAAGGCGCACAGTTTTTGTGTGCACCGCGCTGTTGTCTGTTCGTGCATCTAGTTGGAAATTCGAGCGTGTATGTTTTAATATTATATATTTATTAAGTTAAAATGAATAGTTGACGGTTGCCTATTTAAGAAATATCTTTAGCTCTTTGAGTTTGGAGCAAAAAATTGAAGTGTGAAGAATGCGGAAACACCTAAACCCGAAATTAATTTAACGCAGACCACAAAGGGTAAATCTAGGGACTTTATTATTGATCAATTTTCTACAATTAAGAACCGAAGAATGGACTTTACGTTTAAGCACTATTGTGTAGGGTCGATAAATGTTGCGTATTTCGATAAATGATACTCGATATGATTTTAAACCATTTTATTTAAGGATTTAAACTAAAAAAACACTGAAAGTATGAAGAATGCCAACTTGTCAGTCTCGTGGCTCGATTCGTTCTCGTCATAAAACAGTTAATTATTGTTCTCGTCTTGGTTGCGCCTAATGACGTATCCGTAAATGGCGTAGTGGTATTAGACATCATTCGGTTTTCTTGATAGCTCGTAGATGGCTTTAGTAGCATTAGTAGTGGACTGTATAAATATTGTTACGAGGGTTGCATGCGACGACGTTAAGATCCCACAGCTATACACACTAAGGAAACCTTTCTTATTTTCCAAAATTTATATTTCCTTGTGTAAAATAAAAAAATAAATAAAAATATGTTTTACCTAACGCATTTTCTTAGTTTTTTTCTTTGTACAGTTAAAACGCCTAGAGAGTAATTGTTTGGTCGTTACACAAAAATAAAATTTTAAAAATAATTTCACCATTCTATGGAACCCCCTCTATCATAGGTCACGAGCCGCCACTGGTTGAAGTCTGGTTATATCAGATGGTTAAATATTAAAACAGAACCATGCTTACCGATTAAAAGATAAATCCTTATTTAATGATCCACTCTTGTACAAACTATCACAAAAAAAAAACACAAATCAACCAAAATATATAACAATCCGTTAGATCAAAGGACAAACATCGCAATGTTTATGAGATTAGTATTCATTGATCTTTTGGGTCCGAATCGTAGTAAAATAGAAATAGATGTTGCTAGAGTGCAGTTGGACTAGTTCAAGATTCGTTTGATACTTTTAAGTATAATAATATTCTTTTTAAAGAATCTCGTATTTCCTTTTCACAGTTTATAGTAAAATTATTGGGAAATAAAAAAAACAGTTCTATTTGCCAAATTAACAAATGTTTAATTGGGATTTTGCAAGATACCTTTGCGATAAATATGTCAATCTGGCTATGCTGCAACAACGACCGAAAGAGGTAGGAAAGACTGTCTGCAGTCATTGCGTAGGCTAGAAATGTACATTTGTAGTTTGTAATATCTTTGGTTACATATTATTTATTAATTATGTCATTGGTTCCAGAGGTTATGTTTGTTTTTATCATGGTTTCGTTAAATAAAACAGCTCTACGTTGTCGCTGTGGTTCTGTTCATAATATGTACAATACAAACACTACAACATTTTTTTAAATTCAGTTCCGGCCGGATACGGCATAAAATCCGGTCGAACCGGATATTAGAAAAGAAGATTTGCATCCGGTGGCATCAGTTATTTTAAACAATAAAGCATTTAATTTAAATTATTAACATTAAATAACTATTAAAATACGTATAATGTATCAATTACCATTCTATATTCATTGGATTATTTTTTAGATATAAATGTTCAGAGGAAGTTGTTACTATAACCGCCATGTTGTCGGTCAATGGTGCCATTTTTTACAGACCAAAAGACAAGATTATTCATGCCGATACCGCTCGAAAGAATTTCAATGATCTAGGCGGTGACCATCTTAGTTTGTTAAATGTGTATAATCAGTGGCGAGATACTGATTATTCTCTGCAGTGGTGTTATGAAAACTTTATCCAGTACAGGTAATTAATTAATTTTATTTTTTGAAGTGTATTAAATGCAATTTAAAGTCGCAACATTTACACAGAAAATAAGTAATGTTGGGGAAAAACCGATGATTTTAATTATCGAGTACCTGATACTCGGGCGATTTTAATAATCGAGTGAATCGCTCGAGCGATTAATCACTTGAAATTTTTATGACTAAGAATAATGTGTTGACGAAACAACAGGGTTGTTTTTGTACGTTTTAGTTTAGTTTAGTCTAGAGTATTTATTAAGGAAGAACAGTTGATTCTGATTTTTTTTTTAAATTACATGCTTTAATTTTTTAAGATTTTATTTTACAGTCGCCGCTGGCTAGCCAGTCAAAACAAAACCCTCTCGTTTATGTGCCTTTAAGAAAGTCGTATGTCGTATCAGTCTTCCGAGTGTCCGGCATATTTCGGGTGGCGCGCGAAGATCGGGTATCAAGTGAAAGGCAATGATTCGATTTTTCGCCAGAATTTATATCTAGAGCGCAAAACTTCTCGAATATACGTCGGCGTCAAGCGAAGCTCGGGCATCGAGTGAAAGGTAATAAGTAACAAGTGACGAATTTCACTTGAATTTATAACTCGAGCGGTTTTTTTAATAATCGAGCGATCACAACACTAAAAAGAAGAACAAAAAAAATCAATTGTAATAAAAAGGGAAGGGATTTGAGCGTTGGTTCAAATCTTTATACCCAGTGCTTAACGCAACTCTGGCCGTAACTATTTTATTTAATCAGAAAAACCTTAATACCATTGGCTTTCAAAATAAACATAAATATCCTTTTTTAATTTATTATTACGTGTAAAAAACATGTCCCCGAGGTACTTTTTGAAATTTCGGAATAAAAAGAAGGCTTGGACTATACAGGGTATCTGGGATAAGAATGCACTCTACAGCAGTGTTGTGATCGCTCGAGCAAAAAACCGCTCGAGTACTCGATTATTGAAATAACCGACATCGCTCGATTATTAAAAAAACCGCTCGAGTTATAAATTCAAGCGAAAATCGTCGCTTTCTACTTATTACCTTTCACTCGATACCCGAGCTTCGCTTGACGTCGACCGAAATGTGCTGCTTGGTAGTGTGATCGCTCGCGGTAAAAAACTGCTCGTATATTCGAGCAGTTTTTCGCTCGATAGGAAATAATACTCTAATTATAAATTCAAGCGAAAAATCGAAAATCGTTGCCTTCCACTTGATGCCCAACCTTCGATCGACGATCCGCGCCATGCGAGTTTGACGCTCAGAAGGCTGACACAACATACGTCTTTGTTAAAGGCACATAAACGAGAAGGTGCATACAAAAAAGTATGCCCAATTCCTTAGTGGATTCGTCGCGACATGGGTTTTGTTTTGACTGAGACTGGCTAGCCAGCGGCGATTGTAAATTTTTAAAAAAATAAAGGAGATAATTTTTAAAAAAATCAGAATCAACTGTTCTTCTTCCTTAACAAAAACTCAAAACTAAACTTCTAAAACTTACAAAAACAACCCCTGGTGTTTTATCAACACATTCTTTTTAGTCATAAAAATTTCAAGATATTAATCGCTGGAGCGATTCACTCGATTATTAAAATCGTTCGAGTATCAAGTACTCGATTATTAAAATCATCGATTTTTCCAACACTACTCTACAGGGAACTCGCTAACCATAAGACATCCAAAAACGATTAAATTACACAAAAGTTGCGCATCAGTTCTGCAACGTTTCCAAATTTAAAAAAATATTATTTGGCAGAATCGAATTTTTACGATTTCGTTTTATTTTATTTTGATTCTATTTGAAGTGATATGTGCAAATGGAAAATACATTTTACATTCTCACTGCCACTTTTTTTCCTCTATGAGTTAAATTTTCAATCCGATATACAAAAATTTTTTACTGCAGATCAATGAAAAGGGCAAGAGATGTAAGAGAGCAGCTGGCAGGGCTAATGCAAAGGGTGGAAATTGACATGGTTTCAAATACGGATACAGTAGATATCAGGAAGGCTATTACAGCAGGCTACTTTTATCACATCGCGAGACTTTCGAAAGGAGGCAACTATAAGACAGTTAAGCACAATCAGGTAAGGTATAGATCGATATCTCTATATACAGGGTGTCCGGGAACATGTGGGAAATCTCCCGGATATGAAGAAAACACGTGAAAAGAATACTATAGGTTCATATAAACTTCTTTCGTATCGGCCTCCTCTTCGGAGATATGGGCTCCCAAAGAGCACCAATGGAATCAAGTTTTTTACACATAATTATTGAACCACCTGGTATATTTAAATTATTTTTTAATATGATGTATACCAGGTAAGACCCGTCAAATTACTACCCAAGAAACTGTTGTGAATTACTCACAGCTGCAGGGACGGACTAGCTGTAACACTCATGGGCCAATTTTTTTTACGCCCTGTATGATGAGATCTTTGGACAATGTTTTTTACATACCTTTAACTATTGGCTAAAAATTAAAATTAAAATTAATGTTGCTAATCCTAACCGTTTTCAAGAAAACGTCATTTATTTACACTGAGTCTCCTAACTGCTCATGGGCTAAATATGAAAAAGCGGAATCTTGAAGGTTGAACATTGGAACAAAGATGTATCTTTTATTGAAATACCCGAAGCACATGATGTATATGAAATGCCGTTTTTTCGAAAACGGTTAGGATTAGCGACATGAATGAAGAGTACTTAATTGTTAGCCAATAGTTAAAGGTATGTAAAAAACATTGTCCAAAGTTCTCATCATACAGGGCGTAAAAAAAATGGGCCCATGAGTGTTACAGCTAGTCCGTCCCTGCAACTGTGAGTAATTCACAACAGTTTCTTGGGTAGTAATTTGACGGGTCTTACCTGGTATACATCATATTAAAAAATAATTGAAATATACCAGGTGGTTCAATAATTATGTGTAAAAAACTTGATTCCATTGGTGCTCTTTGGGAGCCCATATCTCCGAAGAGGAGGCCGATACGAAAGAAGTTTATATGAACCTATAGTATTCTTTTCACGTGTTTTCTTCATATCCGGGAGATTTCCCACATGTTCCCGGACACCCTGTATACATATTTTGACGTATCACTTTCGAATATATCGGAAGTTAGGCTTAACATTATTATTTTAAACAGAATGCCCTGTATATTTGGGCATTTTTCGACCCTATGTCAACAATTTCCTACACCCATCTACAACCGTTTCTTAGATAAAATTCATTAAGGGAATTTATACCACTTTTCGCCATTTTATTTCATAAACATACTAGACATTTTTTATACAGGGCATTTTAAAAATTACACCTTTCAGGTATTAGTTAATAAATACTCGACTCGATTTTTTAACTTAAAAACTACTTAAGATAGAAACATTTATGTACTGAGCAATTAGACAAAAAATGTACTTACTGGTAAATGAAAATAAAAATTGACTTACGAGTATTTATTATACACTCAAGTTTTTTTTGTTCGCTTCTTATAGTGGGCATATTGTAGGATTTATAATTTTCATACTTTATCATGTATCTAAGAACCAGTTTGGTAACTAGCAAGTGCAATGGTTTAGCATCTTGAAATCATTTTTTTGTAGAATATTTTTTTTCTTTAAAGAACATTATTTTAATAATGGTTTTTTGTATAGTTTTTAAAGGGTTTTAAGGATGTTTTGGTTCCTAAACCCCAACCACTAGCCAATAATAAAGAATTGACTCAACAAGGGAGGAATATACAATAGTTATTGTTTTGCAATTTAAAACATATACAGTGAGTCCCAGAAGAAATGTCTAAATTCATTTAAAATTCAGCGGGAAGTTTTTTTAAAAACGCTCGTACCCGTCGATTTTGATTTTTTAATTTTTTTTTTGTGGTAATTTCATGTATACAGGATAGCTCAAAAATAAGTTACGACCATCAACTTCATTTTTTCAAATGAACACATATATTTTTTATTTCATTTTTGAATTTTGCATTGAATTCTAAGCATGTTTCATGTACCATGTCCTATACATAAACTCAACAGTTATTAAAAAAATTAGGATTGAACATATCTATAAGTAAGACCTGTTTATTAAAAAAAAAACACAACAAAATCAAATTAAATGTTGAAAATGTGCGCATTTACGGCTTGACAATATCCAAGACGATCAATAAACTCTCTTTGCACGTTTCCAACCATTTGCGTTCCGTTAACTTCACCATTATTGTGAAAACCGCAACTTTGAAACTACGCTTGACAATAATTATACTTATTTGAAATAAAATTGTCATACAGTTTCTATGGAAATAAACGGTGACAGTGAGACAGTACACTCGTTCAATCCTAATTTGTTCAATAACTGTTGAGTTTATGTATAAGACATGGTACATGAAACATGCTTAGAATTCAATGCAAAATTCAAAAATGAAATAAAAAATATGTTTTCATTTGAAAAAATGAACTTATATTTGAGCTACCCTGTATACATGAAATTACCACCAAAAAAAAAAAAATTAAAAAATCAAAATCGACGGGTACGAGCGTTTTTTGAAAAAACTTACCGCTGAATTTTAAATGAATTTAGACATTTCTTCTGGGACTCACTGTATGTCTTAATTGGACCAACTTACACCGTTCTGTCACATTACAGCCAGTGTAATGCACTGTTGTGTTTTGTTGTTGTGGCCGAGTTGCATTTGCCATTGAGAAAGTTACGAAATTAGTTTTTTGGGCATTTAGAGATTATTATCTATCATCTACGACTGCCTAATAAATTGAAATTATTTTTAAAGCTATCTAAAAACGAAATAAATTTTTCCGAAGTCGACTATCATCATAAAAAATAATTCGCTTCGCTAATTTCAGTAAAATTGTATTTTCAGACTGTGACGGTTCATCCCAACAGCGCTCTGTTTGAAGAACTGCCCAGATGGGTGTTGTACCATGAACTAGTTTTTACTACAAAAGAATTTATGAGACAAGTTATAGAAATAGAAAGTAAATGGTTATTAGAAGTAGCTCCCCATTTCTACAAACCGAAGGAATTAGAAGATTCAACAAATAAGAAAATGCCGAAAACTGTAGGAAGAAGTACGAGAACTGAATAAATTAAAATTTTTAAAAAGTACATTTGGTTTATTAAATTTTGTCAGTACTAAAGTGGGGAGACTTGATTCCTTAGTCGATGTGGCCGGTAACGGTTTAGATGGCGACATTATTGTTACATAATTTCATATTTTGTTGAGGTTTATAAGTCAAAAATAATTAATTGCTGGCTCTCTGACGTCGATCGCCCTTGGGTCTTTAAAGGGAAAGGAAGGAGTAATATACAGGGTGTTTCTTAATAACATGCTAATATTTAAGGAGGTTGTTCTTAGGTCCATTTTCAGAAAAAAACTTCATATAAACATATGTCCTAAACGTCTCGACTTTTGAGATACAGGGTGTTAAAGATTTTCATGTTTTCTTAATAATTTGTTGAGGTTAATGACTTAAATACGTGAAAACTAGTCTAGGTAGACAACTGTCAAAACAAAATCTGCTTCTTACCTACTAGATCCGTTTTAATCTTCATAACAGAGTGCAAATGAATGAATTTATTTTTTTATATAAAAAACGAGACGACATTTGGTCAGCAAGAAATGAGAATTTCAAAAATAATTTTTATTCAAAAAAAATATGGTAATATTTTTCTGCAAAAATACCGAGGGCAATTCCCGCGGTCAGAATAAAAGAACATGTTATACATCATAAAATGTATCTTGATGAATAGAAAGTGTGTACCAAATTTCCCAAAAATATCTAGAGCAGTATCATAGATATTAATAAAAAAGGAGATTCCTTGCAAAACCCTGTATCTCGCAGTTGAGATGTTTAGGACATATGTTCATATGAAGTTTTTTCCGAAAATAGACCCAATAATAGGGTAAGCTATACAGTAATTGGCCAGTTTAGAGACTCTTATTGTTTCAATATTTTTTATATAATCTAGGTTTATTTGACAGTTACAGTATTTTATTTCTAGTTTATGTATACAATTTTTTATTGGTTTTTACTAGAACATATGTTATTTTCAATAAAATGATATTTTATAGACACAAAATATAGAAAATTGGGAAATGCATAGTTATTGGCCGAAACATTTCTATTATTGGCCATGAGAGTACCAGTGATTGGCATACCTATATTTAAAGGGAAAATGAGACAACTAATTTAAACAACTTAAATTTATTTGGTTCTATAAACAGAACAACTCTAAGTACATAGGTAGATAATTTTATATTGAAAATTTTTTTTATATAATAGTTTTTTGTGCTAAACAAGTTTTACAATTAAATAATTCATTTGTTTAGGGTTCATTTTTAGAAATTGGTAATTTTGTCAGTACAAATGAAACATAATTCACCTACAGCAGTAACATTTTTTGAAAATTCAGTTGGTTCTCCAATTTCATCATCACTCTCACGTCCAAAGACTATATTCCTCATATCCTGAGACTGGCATGCCAGATTTAGACTTTGTAAACCGCTGGGACCTGGTGGACTCATGTAACTACTGTCAACTTCTTTATGGTAGATTTTTCAGTATCATTACTCTCGCGTCCAAATATATTCCTCATTACCTGTGTCTGACGTGCAAGATTTATGCTTTGTAACCTGCTGGGCCCCGTGAACTTGTGTAAATGATGTCAACTTATTTTTGTAATTCTTGCTTCCCGGTTGTAGTTTTACTCTTCTTTATATGATTTTCACAGTTTTCATTTTTTCTTTTACTGATTTTGGTTTTCTCATTTTTTTTTAATTTCTAGTGCAAGTTTTTTTTAAAGATCTCTCTGTTTTGCGAGCTTCCTTCTTTTCCTCTTCTTTCTTCATTGATTCCAGTTTATCTGGGCCAATAACTATCAGGTGGTGTAAATCAGCAACCAGTGATTGGCATACCCGGTTTAACGATAATAAAGCATAATATTGTGATGCCTACATCAAAACTATCTAATTTAAAGATATTTGAACCATAATTGAACAAAACTTTTATTCCAAATTACGTACCTTGTTAATTATCTTCACTTATGGCACTGTCGACCTTAATGAATTCTGCTAAATTTTGACAAGATATCTTAATCAGCAAGCACGATCGAACACAACTGCCCAAAACTTTTTAAGGTTATAAAATTCCACAATTTGCCGCTATATAGATATTCAAGAATGTTGTCACTACAATTTAAAGAAAAGTTTTATTGACTTTAGTTTAGGCAAAAGGTAAAAAATTAGGAAAAAAGGCTGCTATGCCAATCACTATCACATGGCCAATAACTGTATACTTTACCCTACCTCCTTAAATATTAGCATGTTATTAAGAAACACCCTGTATACAAGCTTACATACAGGGCGTTTCAAAAAACATGTGCATTGCTCGTATGGCGATTGCTTACTCAAAAAATAAGACAAGTTGTTCCTAGGAGCATAGGTCAGCAGATGCTTTGTTTGAAAGGTACTGGGTGTTCAAATATTAAAAAGATATTTTCGAAATGGCTTTAGTAATTTTAGTCGAATGTGAGTTATGAAATGCACCTAAAATAGCACATATTTTAGCAATAAAAATGTGTGTATATTTAGGTACTCTTCCTGGATTAGACATTTGAATTTCTGGGTCCTTCTATCTTCCTCGGTTTAATCAAAAATACATCTGCTTCACTTTAATAACAATGTTACTAGAACTTGTAATCATTCAGTTTTCATGTTTCGAAGGCATAAACTTTCATCTTCAGTGGAACTTTAACCGAGAGAACTTATGCCATTGCCAAAATTATAACTTTTGCAGTAGAAAGACATAATTTTAGGACTATTTCACTAAAGTGTATTACACGGACAAAATATCATAGCAACGGCCTATTTTCTAGTGGCAAAACTCTTACCTACATCTACCTGGACAAACATGATCGTTTCTCAGCGGCAAAATTTTGATAGACACAGGTCACCCTGGTTTCAAAAAGAAAAAACAAGCGATATTTATTAGCGATAAAATTAAATTAACTAAATGTTTTGTCATAAATCTGCCGCAAAAGTTATAATTTTGGCAATAAGTTCTCTCATTTAAAATTTCATTGAAGATGCCTTCGAAACATGTATGGAATAATTACAATTTTTTAAATATTATTATTAAACTATTGGAGCAAATTTGATTTTGAATTTCTTTCACCAGTTATCATTTCACTCCACTTTGAAATGAACTAACTACTCAGTAGGTGACTGAATTAGATGGTACCCACATTTAATTCTATGCAGTATTGTTTTTCCCTAATTTAAACATCAACATTACGCAAAATAAAGCGCATCAGTAAAAAATTATAACAATATATTCATAACAATTTACACATCAGAAATCTTAAAAAATGGGGAAACTACATTTACAAAAACAAACAGTTAAATGCAGCTCAGATCGACACAACACTGGTTTTCGAAAAAACATATTCCGTAGCTTTCAGCCACTTTCAGCTGCAGTCTCATTTTATTATCTATGGAAAACCAAATTCATTTGGTTAACACCGCATGCGCACTGCACTCACTCTATCCGTGTGCAATATAAGAAAGTTCGCACCTATTCAGTTTTTCACTACAAAATTTCCTGCCAAAAGATTTAAAACAATTTTTTTGACGGAACCCATTCACACTTTAAGTCTTTTTAGTACGACGATAATTTGGTATAATGTCTTTTGTAGGGGTTGGGTGATTTTACATCATTCCTCCCATGCCCCCCATTCCGCCCATGCCACCCATACCTCCTCCACCACCAGACATCGGCGATTCTTCTTTAGGAATTTCTGTGATTACGGCTTCGGCCGTCGTCAAGAGGGAAGCTACACCTGAAGCATCTACAAGTGCTGTCCTTACAACCTTAAAGAAACGAACATGTTTAAGAAAATTGTATAATTTCCAAACGTAACAAAAACTTATTTCTAAAATTACGAGAATAATGCTGCCATTTTCAACAACAGCTGCACGAAGCTCATGTAAATTTGCAGAAGCAGAGATCGTATTTTTTTGCCCATTATATCGCAGACAGGTCCAATTTCTTTAAGACGGGGACCTATTAATTTGGATTTCTATCACATAAATACTCGTTAACAATTCTTGCAACATGTGGTCGAGCATTAAGGTTGATTTATAAACTTGACGTTCCGTTCGCGTTCGCCGTTTCAGAGACGAGAAGAACAGAAAAATAGTGAACAGAAGGGAGACAGTAATGTTGCACCAGCATAAAATTTGCTCCGCTAAATAATGCGAACGGAACAACCTGTGGCTCTAAAACATCTCTAATGTACCTACCCGCTGTCACTTTAGTTCTTTTTCTATGGGAAATAAATGGAAATTGAAATGTTTCTTTAAAAAAATCGTATCTGCTACAAAAATCAAAGTATTTAAATGAATCAAAAACGAAAATGTTAAGAATAGATGTCACTTAATAATTAAGTGACAAAATGTTCGACACCTCAATCACTCTAGTGTGTTAAGTTTGAGTCAAAAACAGTTTTTGTTTCAACCAATATATTATAAATCTAACACATGTGCGAGATTGTCGATAAATTTGCCTACAATATAAAAAAAAATTAAAATCGGACTTAAAATAAGACTCAAAAGTTTAAAAATATGTATCTGAAAAATTGGATATTAGAGCACGTGTACAGTAAAAAACTTGAATGTATAATCCGCTGCAATATCGCAGCGACATTTCAATTTTTATTGCATACAAGCGAATATACAGGACATTGTACAGAAGGGGGAAATGTATCTTGTGTTTCTTAAGATGCATCAGAAAAGGCTGATATACACCTATTGCATCACAATAATTTGTTATACCTTCTATTACAAACCACAATTAGACTGATAACTAATTGCAGGACTTGGTAGAAGGAATATTATTTTGAGGCGTTTCTTTTAAAAACTACGTCACCAAATAGTATATTAACAAGACCTTTGCTAACTAAGCCAGGTTAGTTGTCAATTTAACGATTCGACAAATCATTTATTTGCTGTGTCAGGTCCGTATTTCCCAGTTTATCATTTCAAAAATATATTTTGTAAAATAACTCTTAAATTACTAGGAAAATACACTTTAAATTAAACAAGGACATTTTTCTTATTGTAGTACTTAAAAAGTGTAAGTACATTTTTGGGCTGAAATAAATAGGGGAGCTAATATTTCATCATCTTACAATATACATGGGAATCATGTGTCCTGATCGGACCCACCACCTGGTGTATATATATTTTTAATAAAAGTTTAGACAGGAAAGATCGAGTTAAAATTAGTGGCTATGAGACACTTTGTTTTATAGTATCAATAAGCGATTAACAGTGCGAGTTTGTAACTTGGTATAAATTCAGTAAATCCAGTATATGTTTTTTTTGGAAAAATTCTTGCACACGGGTATTAACAGTTTAAATTGTGCTCTCTTTTTATAAAAAATAATGGTGATATGGTATATGTTAAAAAGGCAGCCCTAGTTTTTAATCGACTATTTTTACAGTGCATATTAAATTATACAAAACTACCAAATGTCAAATTTTTATTTCGTGTCATATAAAACAAACAAAAATTAATTTAATTGAAAATTTAAAAAAAACTTAAAGAGGCCTTCGAGCGGTTGGAACGTACTTTTTATAAAGCCATTATTGGAACGGCCGTACATACCTGCTTTCGCGTTTGACACTATCGGATTAACTGTCATATTTGTCGTTATTGTTAAATAAAATTCATTGTTGCCTTTCAGTGTTAAATTAAAGTATTGTTTGTGGGAAAAAATAGTAATTCTTAACTGAATATGGTAAGACTGTGCGAAATCTGCCGTAAAATATAGACTTTTGAGTCACGTCCGTCGATTGTCTGTTTTTCCTAACCAAAACATATATAACCGATCAGTTGTTGGAACGAAACGAAAACAGAAACAGACAGGAAATAAAAAGAGATGGGGATTCTCAAGATAGTTAAAAACTACACTGTATTTTAAACTGGTTACTTTTAAAAACAAATATGTTACCATCACACGATTTATATTTTTTCTATCTCCAATAATCTAGTCACCTTTTCCTTGCAATGTTTCATTTTTTGAAGTTCTCGTTATTTTTAAACTAAACGCCTCAATATTTCATAAATAGCATTTCAATAAACAAATAAAGAAACTTACTTTGGTTGGGTCGATAATGCCCCTTTCATACATATTTACGTATTCATTGTTGAGAGCATCATAACCAAAGTCTCCAGTTTGTTGTTCTACTTTAGCTACAACAGTAGCGCCATCTACGCCAGCATTTTTAGCAATCGTCATGCATGGAATTTTCAAAGCTCTTTTTACAATTTCAATACCTGAAAAATAATTTGAATAGATATCCGTTTTTAAACAACGCACGCAGCTTTTTATGACAATGACATAAGGTGACCTCTCTTATTCTAATATTGAACTTCTCTTTTACGAATGTAGTTATATCTTACCGATTTCTTGATCTCTATTGCTAGCGTGGATAGAGTCCAAACTGGAAGAACATCTTAATAAAGCGGTGCCACCGCCGGGTACGATTCCTTCCTCTACTGCGGCGCGGGTTGCATTCAGAGCATCGGTTACCCGGTCCTTCTTTTCATTTACCTGTAAAAATCAAACAGAAATATTACAGCCATTTCATTATTAAACTTAATTTAAGACAAATTTGAGTATCACGATTTAAGCATCGAAATAACATACCCAGCCGATTATAAGACACTTTCTTGAAGGTCCCCTTTCTTATAAGATAACGATATTTATAATCGCCCTACCGGCACGATGCGAAATCTTTGCAGCAAAATTACTGTCAGTAGCGTAATTTCAAAAATTGGGCCCGGAGAAAAACTGGGCAAAAACCAGCCCCGCGCCAGTGGGCAATTTTTTGGACCAAGCCCCAAATGTTTATAAATTTGGTCAACAATTTATAGTACACTAGAAATACCTGTAGCCTATACCTTCTTGAAGGTCCCCTTTCTTATAAGATAACGTTATTTATAATCGCCCTACCGGCACGATGCGAAATCTTTGCAGCAAAATTACTGTCAGTAGCGTAATTTCAAAAATTGGGCAAAAACCAGCCCCGCGCCAGTGGGAAATTTTTTGGACCAAGCCCCAAATGTTTATAAATTTGGTCAACAATTTATAGTACACTAGAAATACCTGTAGCCTATACCTATATTGTCAACACATTTTAGTACATATTCATTTTTTGCCTCGCTAGGTTTGTTCTGGTTATATTTTATATATTATAACATATTTAGGAACATTATTTTTGATGGATAACTAAAGTTCCAAAGCTGGCCCAAAAAAGAGATTGTGAGGGCAACTCTCACGGACCCGTAGGGGCCCCATAAAACTCAAGGGCAATCCCCCCCCCCCCCCCCCACGCCCCGATTACTGTACATTCCATATTTAGGAAGCCACGATTAGCAGACCAAGCATTAGAGGACGATAATCACAATTACAACTAGACATTTTTATGGCCTAGGAAACTTTTTGTACATTGTGTTTCTTTACATGTATCAGAAGAAGATGATACATCTATTGCATCACAATTAGTTATTGTCCAAATTGGTTCGCAGCAAAAAATAGCCATTAAATATTTGATTAGCATAAAAAGATTTTGCTTGCAATAAATAAAAATCAGGCTGCAACACTTGTTCTGCAAAAAATGCTACAAACCGTCAACAATTTAACCGATATCAGTCCGCTTGTAATATCATGTGTTCGCTTAATTAACAGTCTAGCTGCGAAATGATTACTTGGTCAGCAAAATTTTACAATTGGTCAGTAGAAAAAAACATGTCTAGAAGCAGTTTACTTCAGAGGTTTGCATATTAAAAGAATGGTTATCAATATAAATCATTGGATTGCGCTTGTCTTGATTAATCGGCAAAGTTCGTTATTGTGGGCGGAGCGAAAGCAGTCGCGTGATACGAATAGCTAATTGCGTGCGTCTGTTTTCGGTGTAGCAGTCAAGGCCCAAAAGGTGTAGCGGGGGCGGGTTTTCACTTGTTTCCCAGGGCACTATCACTATTTTCCGTTTTATTGATTTTTTTTTTTTGATGACCAAGATTAAATATTTTGCTTACTCGCTGATTGCTTATTAATATCTGATTAAAAGTGGATCGCTCATAGTAGCTTATATATTTAATTTCCGTGCCAAAATAATTTAGAGCACTCTAGTATGACATTAATTACTGACTGATTCAGAAATGTTTGCTGGCCATAAGTTGCTGACCAACTAGCCATTTTGGCGGACCGATTACATTTTTCTGTTCGCAAAAATAAGAATATTTCGCTAACCAGTTAAATGATACCCTATTATAATATACAAGCATATTAAAACAAGGAGGATACGGCCTTGGTTCACAGAAGAAGAATAAACAATTCACATTCTTAGGTAGGTTGAAAAGAACATTCCAGAAAATAATTTTTCTTTGTCGTTGTGCGTTAATTAGACCTTTGAATTTCAAACTATAAGAAAGACGGATAGATATGACCAATTCATAATGCGATGAACTCCCAAATCCACATGATTTCAGCGGGAGTTTCGTTTTATAGCTCACGGATATTCAACGCGGCATGTCTGAGATAGACCGAAACCCGTGTAAAACAGGCGTTTATCTCCCAATATAAGTCGATAGATTTTTACATTGATCCGTTTATCTTTAACCTCCGATATTCAAAGATTAGACAAAGTTACGTCGTCTTCGAGCGTTCAAAACGTACTTTTTATAAATCCCTCAATAGAACGGCCGTCTTTCATACCTGCTTGCAGGTTTGACAGTACCGGATTAACAACTGTCATATTTGTCATTATTGTTCAATAAAATTCTTTGTGGTTTTTCAGTGTTTGTGTTGCTCGTGGAAGAAATAGTAATTATTAACTCAATAAGTCTGCATTAAACTGGATAATATTATAGATTTTTGAGTCACGTCAGTAGATTGTTTGTACATATCAAACCGATCAGCTGTTGAATGATAACAGAAAGACTGAAGATTAAAAAGAAACGGATATTCTAGCTATAGAATTTTGTTGTGATTATTTTCGTAATAACAGCCGTCCCATTGAGGTGTACAAAGCAGATAGGGGTCCATGTTTGTTTCAAGTCTATGATTATATAAATTAATAGGAACAAACCCTAGTCATGTGAGAAGTATTTCTTTTAACTTACGAAAACAAATCCGCGACGGAAACTCACCTCAACTTCACTACTACCTCCTACTTTTAATACTGCAACTCCTGAAGCAAGACGCGCCAATCGCTCTTGAAGCTTTTCTTTCTCGTATTCAGACGTGGTGGTTTCGATTTGATCTCTAATCTGGTCAGCGCGACGTTCGATGTCGTCTTTTTTACCTTTGCCTATAAAAGAGGTTTCCATTTATATAATGTGTTTTTTCCTTTCAAACTACCTTTAACCTCCCTTATTCAATTAAAATTTAGTCTAGTAGTTGTCTTTATATGTCATCTTGGATCTTGTAAATATTTTTGTAAAAATTGGTTTATTCGTGAAGACACATACTCAAATAATGTCATTTATATCATAATTAAAGTTGTGCGGTTAATTAATCAAGATTTAATTATTATTCAAACTAACTTAGCAAAATTTATAACATAAAAAAAATAAAAATATTCTATTTCGAAGAACATCAGGTTTTATAATGAAAGGTTCTTGCAAAAAGTTTCTGAATAGTACGAATCTGCCATAGTAAGACAACGAAAGACGTTTTCAAAATATTAATGATGCTTTCTAAAATAAAATTGACAAATGTGAAATATAAAGTGACACTTTCTGAAATTGAGTTTCTAAGCTATGACGAACGGTGTAGGAAAACTTACCTCTCAAAACCAACGTATCATCCTTGGTAATGACAATCTCTCCGACCTGTCCGAGGTCAGAGGCTTTGACGTCTTCAATTTTGACGATATCTGCATCGTCGCCAAAAACAATACCGCCGCTAGCAATGGCCATATCTTGAAGAGTGGATTTTCTATTGTCGCCGAAACCTGGGGCCTTTACTGCTGCTACTTGTAGGCCGATACGAAGTCTTTAATAAAAACAGATTCAGTCATTTAATAAATGTAAACACTTATGATCTTTATTGATAAATGCGTTATTGGATTAGATCCTCTATACTTAAATAACAGTAGGGAAGAAGTACAAACGCCATCCTTGGATACAACCAAATTGATCACAAACACCAACCAGTCACCACTCCTCTCCCACTTCTCTCCTCAGCCTACTTAAATTCCGTCACATTGATGATTGTTATCAATTTGGATGTATCCAAGAATGGCGTTGGTACTTCTTATCTACTAATAACAAATATTAGAAAAACAATTAGGTTTAGGCTCAAATTGTAAATATAAGATTGGAATCACGCATTCAAACTTACACCTGACTACATCAAATGAAGTCCATAATTATGCTATCCGGTTTGGAAGTAATATAAGGACAATAGGTATGGAAACTGCTGGACAGAGAAGTGGAAGGGGTGCAGCAGACAATAAGATTCCTGATCACATAAGGAGATTTAACCCTCAGGCATTTAAGGGAAACGTAAGAGACATGATTTTCGACAATGACTTCTGATTTCGCTTTGAATATTGCCTGTTCTTGTGTGTTCTGTGACTTTGATTAATTTTGTCTAGGTTTAACACTTCCTTCTGATCTTTTTTATTTTTATGGTATTATTATATTTATTGTTTTCTTTCTTTTCTTTAACTAAAGTGAATACACACATCACACATCGCATGACCCACATAGCGCAAGCTCTGGGTTTGTAACATATATGTAAATATACACTTATATGTCTGTATTATATTATTGTATGAATGAATATACAGTGTGTACATAAAGTAAGGAACAAATTCATTATCTAGGAATCTAAAAATATTTCGGAAAAATCCTCGGACACGTGTATAATAATTTTTAATGGCGCATTTTTTTCCCATACAAACTTAATATACAAGGTGGCTCATGTAGTAGATATGACATTATCGACGATTTTTTTAAATGGGAACCCCTATATTTTAGTTCAGATCTGTAATCTCCAAGAACAGCTGATTTCAAAAACATAACACACTTAGGGCCTAAAATTCATAGTTTCGTTACTACAGGGTAAAACAAATAATTTTATTTAAGATATTTTCAATTTAAAAAAATGTAAAAAAATTAAATAAGCTATTTAATTAAGTGTTGAAATTGTCCTCCTTCTGCTGCCTGACAGTACCCCAAGCGATCAATAAATTCTTGTTGGACTTTTCTTATGGTTTCTTCTGAAATGTTCCTGCATTGTGTTGTTATTCGATTTTTTAAATCTTCAATATTGGCAGGTCTGACTTCATAAACAACATTTTTCAGGTGACCCCACAAGAAAACGTCCAGTGGTGTAAGGTCTGGAGACCTAGGCGGCCATTCAACAGGCCCACGTCTTCCAATCCACTTGTTCGGAAAAACTTGGTTTATGTAATGGCGCACTACTGCTGCATAATGTGGAGGTGCGCCGTCTTGTTGGTACCACAAATTTTCATCTAGAATTCCTGGATTATTTCTACTAGGGTATAAGTTAACTAGCGTAGGGATAAGAAAGTTCTGAAGAAAATGAAGATAATTTAGCCCGTTTACATTGTTGTCAAAAAAATATGGCCCAATAATTTTGTTTTTCACAATACCAGCCCAAACATTAATTTTTTGAGGATATTGAGTATGGTGCTCACGCATCCACCTGGGATTTTCTTTTGCCCAGTATCTACAGTTTTGCCGGTTCACTTCTCCATTTAATTTAAAGGTAGATTCATCCGAAAATAGGATATTTTCAACAAACAAAGGATCTAAGTTACATCAAGTTACATCTTTCCATTAATATTTGACAAAACTCCATCCTACGATCTGGATCATCTTCATTCAACTCATGAACCAATCGGATTTTAAACGGGTGCCATTTTTCTACCGTCAATAGGTTATGAACGGTCATAGCAGCCGCCCCATGATCAATGCTAATCTGGCGGACGCTGTTGTGGGGATCTTCTTCCATAGCCAATAAAATATCTAATTTCTTATCATCCGGAATAGTTGGACGGCCTTTTCTGGGAATATCTTCCACTGAACCCGTTTCCCGAAATTTTATTTCAAGTTTACTCACAGTTGATCTAGTAATTGGTCTTGCTGGATACTTAGTGTTAAACAAAATGCAAACTTCTTGTTGAGTACGGATCCTATCACCATATCCAATCATCATAAGAATTTCTATTCTTTGTGTTAAAGATAAACGCATAGTAACTCAATATGTTTTAAAATAAAATTTATTAGAAAAATATTTATTATTTTTCAAACACTCGTTTGCGGTACATACATCGCTTTGAGATGTGTTTTGCGGGTTTTTCTCTTTTTAGAGAACCGACCATTGGCTTCATGGGCTTGACCCAGCCTTGTGGTACGCAAATACACCGCGAGATGGAGACATTTCGTGTATCTTACTTTTAAAATTTATTACTTCTAATAAACTTACTAGAAAAATACAATGTAATGACAATGACATTATCTAAATACCATAGTTACATAACAGCAAATAAACCTACTTGAGAAAAAACATAAGTAACAGCAAATGATGGTGCGTCCATTAATTACGTAAGGCTTTCAGGTAAAATTGGGTGATGGCGGAAGGGATTGAGCCAAATGTCACGAAATCTTTTATTGGGGGAAGGGGGGTTGAAAAATCGCTAAAAAACGCCTCACGTAATTAATTGATGCCTCCCAAGCCAAAAAAAAATATCTTAAATAAAATTATTTGTTTTACCCTGTAGTAACAAAACTATGAATTTTAGGCCCTAAGTGTGTTATGTTTTTGAAATCAGCTGTTCTTGGAGATTACAGATCTGAACTAAAATATAGGGGTTCCCATTTAAAAAAATCGTCGATAATGTTATATCTACTACATGAGCCACCTTCTATATTAAGTTTGTATGGGAAAAAAATGCGCCATTAAAAATTATTATACACGTGTCCGAGGATTTTTCCGAAATATTTTTAGATTCCTAGATAATGAATTTGTTCCTTACTTTATGTACACATTGTATTATTATTATTATATGCTGGTAAGTTAACCAGACAGATGGTATGTGACAGGTCGACGACGGCGTTGCGATCTGGCATCACTTTTTCATACACTTGTTAACTGAAAACAGATGTGCATGGCCCGGAAACACTGGGGATAAAGGGGTTTTTACCACCGACCTATAACTATGGATACGGACAACTTATGGGGTGCGCAGTAATTTTATGAGTGAAAAACGGGTTGATCCGCACGGTTTACCGGTCATATTTTAAAAGGTTGCTCGTCGTTTGTCTTGGGCAAAATGTTGTCGCCGTCGTATAGGCAACCCCTCCGATGTTGGTACTGGTTTGGTTGCCAACCAACGACGACCGTCCGAAACCGAAATCAGTCGTAACGATGCAACGATATTAAAATCTATAAATAAATAACAAAATTAATTCTAAAAGTGGCTTTTCGGTGATGGCCACAAGGCCTTCTTTTATGAGAGAAAATAGATTGTTTATTGCCCAGTAAAGAAGTTCTTGTTGTGCCAAAATATTGCCATGTAATCATATTCATTAAGGGCGGAGTACGGTCCTGTTCGCCGGTTTAGGTGAATAGTTTATGTCAGCATTGCGCATGACATGTGACGATAAGCTTTGTTTACATGCGCGAGGCAATAAATTTCACACATTTGCTTTTAGAGTTTGGCTATCCATAGAATATAGGACGGTAGTATGTAGTCTTTTCTCTAGGACACCCAAGGAGTCACCCATTTAAATATAATAATAATAATAGACCCAGTATACAAAAAAAAAATTAAAATTATAACCATAGAAAAGAGTACCCACAACTTTTAGTTTGATCCAAGATGTAAAATTCTACCATTTAGAGTAAAAACTTTTTTATTATACATTTTGGGAAAAGTCACTCTTTAGATAAAGTTCTGCTGAAAAAAATTTATTAAAATGAAGATTAAACAAAGAGATAAGCTAAATTTTAGAAAACGTTTTGTTGACCTTGCCTTCCCTCTAAGATCAACTTTAGATTTTTTCAGTTTTTGATTCTTTTAAAAATTTCCCAGTAGCAAGTTCTTTAAGGGAACAAATTTTATTGCAAAACTTATTAATAAAAAAAAGGTTTTCCATTTGTAGGAAACTATGCTAGAATTTCTTAAAAACCTGACTATAAAAATTAAAATCGAGTTATCCAAAGAAGTTATTAAAGTTGTAGGGAGGGGACTGACCATTAAATATATTTTATATTTAAGGTTAATTAACCTCCCATTTTTGTTGCACAAGTGTATAGGAAGTATAAAAAATTATATTCTTTCCTTAAAATAAATTTGTGCTGTATCAGATACACTCTATGGTTAAATAATAATAACATTGGAACGACGGCAAAATTCTAAGGGCCGATATTTGTATGTTACCTTAAGTTATACCTTAACTGAAGTAGCCTTAACGTTATGATAAACCTTAAAAAAACTATGCTTTAAATTAATTAGAGGGTCAATTGACGCGGTAAGTGAAAGATCACCACATCCTTAAAGATTTATTCCCTTAGATGAGAGTTAAAAAGGACAGTAATTAATTAAAATGTCAAACTTGTGTTAAGGTCTTTCCGTACCTAAATCAACAAGGCCAATAATAGTTATTTTTGGATACTATTACTTTTAAGATAAAATATATATTAATTCTGAAAATTATCACACCTTAAAAAAAGTCGTAACTGCGTGACGTTTTACATTGAAAACAAAATTAATACAGATATCCAATGTTTGATAATAAAATTACTATGTACTATCGCCGTTATGTCTAATTCTAATAATTTTATAGCCACAGTATAAACTAACCTGTTTACAACTAAAGTTGTTAATGCTTCCCCATCAATATCCTCAGCAATAATGATAAGGGGCTTCCTCTGGGCGTTTGCCAATTCCAAAGCAGGAACAATGCTCTGGACCGAGGAAATTTTCTTCTCGCTAAACAGAATCAGAGCATCCTGGTATTCAACTTTGGCGCCTTTTGTAGTGTTGACAAAATAAGGGGAAATGTAACCCCTGTCAAATTTCATTCCTTCAATGACCTCTAGCTCATCTTTTAAGGTCTTCCCATCTTTAACAGTGATAACTCCCTCTTTGCCAACCCTTTTCATAGCGTCAGCAATAAGATTTCCTACAGAGGTGTCTCCATTGGCTGAAATAGTCGCCACCTGACAAATTTCCTCAGGAGTAGTAACGGGTTTTGAAAGTGTTTTCAGGGTTTCAGTAATTTTTTCTACAGCCATCATAATGCCCTTACGAATTTCAACAGGGTTAGCACCTTTACCAAGATTATCAAACCCTTCCTTGGCAATTGATCGAGCTAAAACGGTTGCAGTTGTAGTGCCGTCGCCGGCTTCTTCGTTCGTGTTGTTTGCCACATCCTGGACTAATCTGGCACCAATGTTTTGAAATTTGTCTTTCAATTCTACTCCTTTCGCTACTGTCACGCCGTCTTTAGTAATCTTTGGTGAGCCCCAGGATTGTTCAATTATAACATTACGACCCTGTTAATGAGAAAAAAATATCTGAGAAACCATTAATTAACCATAATTTTAAAAAAATGGGAAAATACCGTTATCTTTAAAGAACTTAAAGAAGCCTTTGAGCGGCTGGAACGTACTTTTTATGAAGCCATTATTGGAACGGCCGTACATACCTGCTTTCACGTTTGACACTACCAGATTAACAACTATCATATTTGTCGTTATTGTTAAGTAAAACTCTTTGTTGTTTGTTTGTGTGTTAAGTTTAAGTATTGTTTGTGGAAAAAATAGTAACTCGTAACTCAATATTTTGGTATGGAATACATTTTATTAGAAAAGTTTAATCGGAAATAACATTTACAACCAAATTTAAGTTCCTAGACTAATATGACAAACAATGAGGAAATTGAGAAATTCCTAATTGGGGAAAATAGTATTACAATGAAAAAAAAAAACAACAGTGACCATGAACAACTGGAAAGTTCATAAATCAGAAATTGTTTCCCAACGAACTGCAACTGCTATTGCAGCACAACTGAACTGAAAGTTTATAAATCCACCTTAAGCTGTGAATGTAGATATGTTAAAAAATTAATATATTCAATTAGGTTTACATATTTGATTATTTTTGTGACAATGAGTTGCCACATTGGTAAATTTGTTTTTATTTTTAAATTTAATTCATTTAATTTTGCATCTATGTACAGGGTGTTATGGAAATGACGTATTATATTTAAATCGGCAATTCCTGAGATGAAAACAAACTGAAGAAAAATATCCAAAAATGGCGCATTAATTTAATATGCCCTGTACATGACCTTATGTCAAACCAAAAATGACCACGTGGTGCCCCTGTCAGGAAGGTACACAAAGCAACATATGTCAACAGTGTTGTCATATCTTCAGGGCACATTATTATAAACTTTTACGTTCAGTTCGGGTTTGTTGAAAACAAACTGAAGAAAAATATCCAAAAATGGCGCATTAATTTAATATGCCCTGTACATGGCCTTATGTCAAACCCAAAAAGGGCCATGGGATGCCCCGGTCAGGAAGGTAAACAAAGCAACATATGTCAACAGTGTTGTCATATCTTCAGGGTAAACTCTTTAGAAAGTCAATAACCGTTTGACAGATTGCAAGTTGTTTATTTTTCAGGGTACATTATTATAAACTTTTACGTTCAGTTCAGTTCGCTTTGAAACAATCTCTGATTTATAAACTTGAACTGACTCGAACGAACCGCCGCGGAGTTTACAAATGGTCAGGTATGTTCTCATTTGTTCAATTCGAACGACACCCGTCAGATCTGGACAACTTAAAAGTTTATAAATGTCACTTACCCTTTAGAAAAAAAAAATACAATGTTATTTAGCTTTTCGGACTTATTTAAAACCAACTTAATTTATAAAAAAACACCAAGTACCTAGGTAACCCGAACAAAAACAAACCGGCACAATAATCTATACAACAAAATCGCGTCTCGTGAACACATCTATTTGAATCAATCAATCTGAATTAGTATTTTAAAGTGCTACTGTGTAGACAAAAATACGCCCTTATTGTCCGAGTGGTCTGGGAAATAATGCATTTAACATCTAAAATTTTTAAAAATAAATAACACGTTGGTTCCGTCGATCGATATTGAACTGCTGGACTGGGGCACTGCCGTCGCGAAAAGAACAAATAACTTAATAATTTAAACTCGGGTGTTAAGTATTAACACACAATTTAACACACAAATCTTCTTGAAAAAACAGTAGGAAACCGGCCGGCTTTTTTAAACAGCTGATCTTGGACAATCGGGTTGCCTATTCTTTACGCGACTGCAGCGGCTGGGGTTAATACTTAAAAATACAGCGTTGCCACTTTCGATGTTTTATAAGGTTATATTCATAAAATGCAGAATTTCCTTCTGTAATACTTTTCTGTATAATGAAAAAGCGCTAGTTAGATGAGACTATTTATTTTAAGATTCAACATAATTATTTCATCATTCTTCTTCAGTAAAGGATTAATAAATTTGATTAGCCCATTAGAAATTAGCGTTTTTATTATTTCTGAATTTCTATTGCGAAATAATTTGTATCCTATAGTGCTGTTGTTTTATGTGTACGGTAGGTTATTGTAAAGTGTAATTATGCGTTAGTATTTATTGCTTTTGTGTAATCTAATAATAAGTGCATATCTTCAAAAAAACTAATTGGAACCTCGTACTTAGGTGTCTGTGTGTTTCTTTAAGTGATTTAGTGCAAATGTTCCGAGAGATTGGAAATAAGAGGCCGAATGGGGTTTAGTGGGTATAAGCTTATTATGCAGTTCCACATTATCATCAGGGTACGTGATGAGCATAAAGCTTTTCCCATAGAAAAGAAAAACAAAAACCTGAAGATGTCTGTGCCCTGGATTACTTGCTAGTGGATGCCCTGGATCCACTTCTATTTGGATAGTAGGTAAACTAAATATTATTTTTATAAGAATCTAAAGTTTTACATTTTTTACAACATTGGGCCTGAACATCTGTTGATTACACAGCTTGGCAATGTAATATGAACATATATGAATGTGTCGAGGAGTAACCAGGTGGGTTTAGGGGTGATTACACCACTTCTTAAACATTTGATTTGAAAAAAACATATCTAGGACACCCCAGGAGTCACCCATTTAAATATAATACGTCATTTCCATAACACCCTGTATAATAACAATGTTAGTTGGCTCGTGTAAATCTGTAAAAAAACTACATTTAAATAACTATTTTGCCAACCCTGAAACCCTATTCATTCATGTTTATTAGTAATATAAATTTTAAAAAATCACAATTTTTTTATTAACTATCACCTCACTGGATTGGCCAGGGGGTGACATGTCCACTATCTGTCCGAAAGTGACATTTCTAAAAATAATTTGAAGTAGTTTTTTACCTTGGGTCCCATCGTAACAGCCACTGCATCAGCAAGGATATCTACCCCTTGGAGCATAAGAGCTCTAACTTCAGGCCCAAACCTCACATCTTTGGCATACCATCTTTGAGCCTGGTGGATCTGATGGACTTTGCGTAAGGCGAGGGAGCGGATTGCATTGGGCACTCTGTACATCTAGAAAATGATATGAAAATGTGATAGATAATAAAAGCGCTTCAAAGTTTTTTAAATAGTACCTTGAAAACAGTTTCAAAATTTCAGAAATTCACGTCACAATGACACTAATATGAAAAATTTGAACTCACTGATAACTTGATAAAATTGAGGTTAATGAAGACTTCTGTGAAATCAGTAAATTGATTTGATTTTTTAACTAAAAAGAGTGTATTTTATTTTTGATTTAAAATAAAATATTCGTCCGAAACCCTTTGTAAAAGGTTTTGCTCCCTTTTCTTCGAGATGCGAATATGAACGAAAAGCACATGGCATGTTAGATGAAACAGCGTTATATAATGGTCTCTTTAGACAATTTCTGAGATATATAATATACTTACAATAAATAATAAATAACTTACTTTGCTGATCTTGTAAAATTTCACTTTTTATTTAAAAAATTATGTGAAACGTGCGTAACACTGAATGCCGGTTCCCGTCACAAAATTGATGTTCCAGAATTTACTCGATTTTTTATCAATGACCCTTGGACTTTGACTTTTTCAAATTAGAAAGAGATGGAACATACTTCCAGCGTTTTCCATTGACGAAACAAACCTTTTTCTGACACAGAGGAAAAGTAGGAGAGAACGAAAGAGAGGAATGGTAACATTATAGATTTGTTTATGCACATGATTTGTTAGTGAGCAAAGGTGGTGGTGAGCAATGATCATTCCATGGCCACATTCGTCACGTGCAACAAATTACACATGCAAATGATAAAAATCCATTTCAATCGAAGTAATACAATAATACGTAATAAAAATGGATGAATATTACTATCAAACTATGTTTATTTTACCATTGTTATTGACTTATTATTCCTCTGTGGACCGAGGAAAAAGTTGATTTTAAAATTATTCCCCTCTTTGAAGTCTAACGCCAAATCTCTGAAAAAAAGAAGACTAAACTGTCAAAGATGTTAATGTCGTTTGACTTTTAAAATTCGAATTTTCTACCTGATCACAGTAATTTTTAGTTTTTATTTTGAATAGTTTTGAATTTTCATGTCGTTTGTGTTGTAGTTTTATTAAAAAACTTTTAAACCGGTAGGTATTTTTTATATTAATCAATCCTTTTATGTTACTCTTGTTAAGAAGTTGCTAAGAAATTAGCAACAAACACATTGTATCACAATATTTTGTAAAAAACGGTTCACCCCAATTTTTTTTTTATCTAGAACTTAAAATTAAATACTTATACCAATAAATACCAATATTTTTAATACAAGAGCATTTGATACATTTTATGATTAGATAAAGCAGTGGAGGCATTATAAAAATAGTAAGAAAGTTATTACCTGGATTGTTAGTTTTTTTAAATTTTTTTAATTTAGGGTTGTAGGCTCTTGCCAATAGAAGAAGGTAGTAAGTTTTCTTTAGCTGGGTATGTACGTTTGTATTTTGCGTTTATAATTTTCAAGTTATTATTATTTTCAAAATAACATTTTACACCCAAAACAGACCCTATTATCCCTACTACTAAATAACATGTACTAAATACTGATCAACCTTCCCATTTATATTTATATAAGTATAACATTCTGAAGTTACTTTTTCCTACTTTTTGGTATTATTATTGCGTTCATGAATTTCAATTTTATTGTATTTTTTAACTGAAATATTAGGATTTCTTTTTTTATTTATCAATTTGATGTTTGTTGTAAACAGATATTTTTTTTCTTTAAAATCCATCTACATGTAGTGATGTTTGTGTTCTATTAACTTTTGTGTTAGCAATTTTCAAGTACAATCAAAAATGTACTTAAAAATTATTTATTATTATGTGTTTGTGGAAGACTTGCTAATTAAATCACTATCTTACTACTTTAGTTGTGAAGTCTGTTAAGCTGGGAACACTTTTAACAAGACACACTTAATTAAAAATGAAGAGATCAAGATCCTTATCAAATATACCCATGCCTGTATGTAATGTAAAACGAGATTCTTTTAAACCAGCTATGAAAAGATCCAAATCAACTTTGCGGTAAGTGTGTAAATCTTAAACCTTCCTGAATTTTTAAAATGTTCTCCTTTTTTATTTTAACAGTTTCTGTATCTTTAAAAATATAGATTTTCTAGTTATATAACACTGCACTAAAGTCTGTACGTATATATCTTTATTTGTGCGTTACAAACTCAGGGATCAAGAGCTATTGTGACTTAAAACTCCCCATGTTTATTTATTACAGACTTAAAAGTGATTAAAAACATAATAGAGAGAGTTCCGCAATACTTTTTGAATTCAATAACATGTTAGACAAGGACAAAAGTTACAATCATAGTTGAATATTGATTTGAAGCCATTAAATATTGATCAGCTGTTAAGTTGAATTTAATCCTAAAAACAGTTATTTCCAGAGGTATTTCAACGTACTTTTGTGTTTTCTGTAAGTGTTTATGGACATTTGTTTACTAACCTTGTTTTGTAAAGTCATGTCATAACATGTCGAAAATTTCAGGTGTGGATAAAGTCCGTTAAATGGATGCATTCAAGATTTTACAGTATATTTCTGGTGGTCACTTGCATAATTATATACTTAAAAGTTGTTTTTTCATCATTTCAATTATCTAGTATTATTAATAAATAAAAAATAGAACAATATCCGATATAATATGCATTAAAAATAATATTAAATGTCCCTATTAAATTATAAATTATTTTTCGGAATAGGTACATACATGGGAACGCTAGACACATCTATTATAATGTTGAATGAACTCAGTCTTTGGTTTGATATTTTTTTTGCGCCAAATTTTGAATGATTCCTATGATTTTAATGACCTATAAGCAATGACGCATAGCTAAAGACTGGAGCTACTTTTTGTAATAATATAATAACGTCTTTATTGTAATTCAGAAAAAAATTACGATTCCTCACTTAACCTAATATTAATTGTATATGTATATGTTAAATAATTATTAAATAGTAAATAATAAACAAATGTAATACATAATTTACAATATTCGTATCATATTTATATCCATATGTTTATATAAAAAATGGTATATAATAATCTAACTACAATATAATATACATTGATAGATGTAAATAATATATAGAGGGAAGATTTATTTATGTTATCCAAATTTTTTAACATAAAGTTTTTTAAGAATTTATTCATTATTTTTTGGAAACTGAACAAACATCAAGCATATAAAATAGTTAATTTTTGATATTCACACTGGGGCAACCGGCAACTCGTTAGAAGCGAACAAACCCGATTTGGTTGTTAGCAAATTTGGAAATTCATGTCTTTAAGTTTTCTTTAAACATAGAATATAATTATTTATGTATTTTTGATATCTGTGTAATAACACATACATATATACATTTTTCTAGTTATTGTATATCAACTATTAATGCTCACACTTAACATAAGAATTGTTATTAGTTACCCATCTATTGTAATATTCTTAAAATAATATTATTTCATACTTTTTAGGTTATTTTTGAAGTGGGTAATTTTTTTAAGAAATCTTTTTTCTTCTTCTAAACTTTCCTTATTTTAAACATACTTTAGGAGTAGTGGAGATCCAAGTCTTGATGGCCAGACCCCATTAGCTCACAGATTAGTAACACCTACCACATCGTCCTATAGGTCGGGTCAGAAGTATAGGCAACAGAAACTAACAATAACCCCCTCTTCTTATTGTGGCCTTAAAAGGAGCGGTTCCGTTAGTAGCTTCGGCTCTAGGGTAAGAACATACACCGCAGCCAAAATAATCGATCCACGCAACATTTTGGCTGGATTTTCATCGTGAATAATTGCCTTATTTTAAGTCCTATTTTTATTATTCTTTTTTTATATTGTAGGTAAGTTTATGGAAACTATTTCACATGTGTGGGATTTTAAGAAAGTTAATAATATGTCCATAATATACAGGTTGAAATAAGAACTGTATTTTGACTTAAACTTTAAAATACTCTAACTAGACTAGTAGACTAAAGTGATGGAGAGGTAAAACTTTTTATTTTTATATTTAAGTGACATCTATTCTTAACATTTTCCTTTTTGGTTCATTTCAATACATTAATTGTTATAGCATATACGATTTTTTTAAAGAAACATTGCAATTTCCCATTTTCCCATAAAAAAGAACTAAAGCAGCGGATAGGTAGGTACATTAGAGATATTTTAGTTCCTTTAGCGTTATTTATGGGAGTATATTTTATGCTGTTGCAGGATTATGCTCGACCAACATGTTGCAAGAATTGTTCACGTGTATTTAGATGAGGTTGAAATCTCAAAAAATGAACTTAAACCCAATAGAACATGTCTGCGATACACTGGACAAGAAAATACTATCTCTGATATCTGCTGTACGTTTACATGAGCTCAGTGCAGCTCTTGTTGAGAATGGCAGCAAATTGACATGAATTATATACAGAACCTTATTGAAGGTATGCCAAGGGGTGTTGCAGCTTTCATTCATGCTCGTGGGGGACACACCCACTGAAATCGATGTTATCTTTTAAGTTGGTTTTCATTTAATTCACTCCATTCTCGTAATTTTAGGTTTAAGTTTTTGTTATATTTGGAAATTAATACGATTTTCTTAAACAAGTTTGTTTCTTTAAAAAAATCGTATCTGCTACAAAAATTAAGGTATTGAAATGAACCAAGAACGAAAATGTTAAGAATTAAATGACAAATTAAAAAGTTTGACATCTCCATCACTCCACAGGGTGTTTTAAAGTTTGAGTCAAAAAACAGTTCTTGCTTTAACGTGTATATATTATGGGCATATTCTAAAAAAATATAAGTACAATAAGACAATTATTCATGATCACAGTCAATCTAAATATTGCGTGGATCGATTATTTTGACTATGCGTGTATCTTATAATATAATATATACGCGTGGCTACAGAAATATTATTCACATTCCGATTTTTCGGCTGAGCACGTTCAGGAAAAGCCCTTACTATTTTTTCAGCGAGGTTTACAATCATCTTCCCAGTGATTTAAAATCAATAAAGCATATAAAAAACTCCATGAGATATTTTTACTTCTTGGAGAAATATTTTAGTTCTTATTCATAAATACGTTTAGTATGAATGATGTGTCGTTGTAAATCACTTTTAAAATAAAACATTATTAAAGGGGAAATCAAAGCCCAAGCTTACTTACCAAAAAATGAAAAGGTGGATTTGAATGGTTTAAGATTATCTATTGTTGGAATATGTTGAAAAAAAAATCGCTAAAACATATTAATTAAAATAATTGTGGGTTTTAAAAAATATGTGTTTTTTTAGCCAATATTATACAGTGTCACCATTAAAGTTGGAACCATATGGGGAAAATATTTATTTTTCGATTTAGGTAAAATTTAAATTTACAATGCATTAGTTTTTGCTTCAATAAAGGCCAAAAATAACAAAATTAAATAGGACATGCGGCTTTTGTTTATTGTCAAATTTGACATTTTCTCCACAAAATATCGAAAAATGGTGATCGATCGAATTAAAAAAAAAATTATTTGGAAAAGTTGTTTATATTGTAATTTTATGTCCACATACCAAATTTGAATCACTTATGATAATTTTTGTCTTCTATCTATTTTTGACCAATATCTATTTTCATTGAAACCGGAATTCGGCCCTACCACCGTAATTATAAACAACGGTGCTATTATTCTAATACAGTGATACCTCGAGATACGAGTTTGATTCGTTCCATAACCTTGCTCGTATGTCAATTTGCTCGTATCTCAAAGCAATTTTCCCTCTTGAAATTAATTGAAATGCCATTAATCCGTTCCAGCCCCAAAAATGCTACCCCAATTGTTTTTGTTACGTGTTTTTGAATAAGAAAAATGTATTTATAAATGATAAATATTGTATAAAAACATAATAACTTACACACAACTTAAATTCTACTTTATGCTCAATTTTAGTCACTGCTTTTCTCTTCACTGGTCTTTGCCTTTTTCGCCGGATTCAAAAAAAACTATCCAAGGAGATTTGTTTCTTCCTCCCTTTCAGAATGCTGCGGAAATGAGTTAGGCAAGTGTCATTAAATAGCTCCGATGCGCGACCAGGTGCAACTTTTTCGGGGTGTTTCTTTTTCACAATCTGTGAAACTCTCTCCCACATTCCCAAGATCTCTTTTATCTAACTTGTAGAGATCGCGTCGCAGCTGACCGTTCCTCGTATCTTAAATGGCACTCGTATCTCGATGCAGGGCCGTAGCCAGAATGTTTTTGCTGCCAGGGCGTTGACCTTCATAGCCAGGGCATTACAAGATTAGAGAAAATACATACACATATCGGTACTGCAGAATAGTAAGAACACAGTTCTCTGCCAGGGCGAAATTTTGGCCTGTCCGGGCGGCGCCCGGATTCGCCCCCACCTGGCTACGGCCCTGTCTCGATGTACCACTGCATGTCCATTTTTTCAACGTATTTATTATTTAAAAACAAGACTCTCCTCTTCGTCGGTTAAACCTTTAGAGTTATGAGGAGTTTACTCCACAATGGCAACATTTTTAAACTGTAATTTAATTTTTTGAGGAAAATGAATATTTTGGTAGAATTTTTGGTATAAAGAATGAATTTAGACGATGAGTATTGTATGAATAAATTCATTTGCGGTGGTAGGGTCGACTTCCGTTTTCAATGAAAGTAGATATTGGCCAAAAATAGATAGAAAACAAAAATTATTTATAAGTGTTTCAAATTTGGTATGTGCTTATAAAATTATAATACAAACAACTTTTCCAAATAATTTTTTTTAAAAATTCGATCAATTAATGCCATTTTTCGATATTTTGTGGAGAAAATGTCAAATTTGTCAGTTAACAAAAGCCGTATGGTCCCATTTAATTATGTAATTTTTGGTCTTTATTGAAGCAAAAACTTATGGTGAAGTAAAATTTTAAATAATTTTTTCCCCATATGGTTCCAACTTTAATGGTGACACTGTATGAAAATTTAATGATCTATACGTTGTGGACTGTCACAAATTTCAGTTTACAAACGGATTACTATTTGAATTTATTTTTAGGTATCTCTAACAAAAAATAGATCTCCACTTGAAAAGAAGTCCATGCAAAAGTTGCTGAATGATAAGAAATGGGTAGCAGAGCAGTATTCAAAAGTAAGTTCTAAGTTATGCGATGGAAGTGAAAAGCACAACTTTAATTGTGATTTTTCCTTTAATTTATACACAAAATATGATCATAAATATTCACTGGCACAGATGCGTAGACGATGTTATAGCTTGCTTAGAAGTACTGACCATCTTCTGAATAGTCAATTAGATCTTAATAATTAATCCCCATTGTTGAACTTTTTTATTTATAATGTTAGGGAAACCCATCCTTCTTACCCTTAGTAGTTCTTGTCAATACCTAATAACATTATTCATTCACTCTACAACGTGTCCAAGATAAGGAGGGCCAGTACAGGGATCTCAGAAACCGTAAAAGATACGAAGTCGGTTAAATGGAGGTAAAGTTTCGCATTTATGTGCCTAATAATATGCCGTTTAGAAAGTTTTAAAATTCAGAGTAGTTCCGGAGATATCCGGAAAAACCCGAAATTCTGAAAAATCGTTTTATTGTTTTTCTGGGTTTTTTTGAGATCGAATTCTAAAGTAAATTGCACTTTTCCTTTGCCACTTTTTCCGCTCTATCTAAGAGCGTTAATTGTTTTGTAATCCGACGAGTCGTCTTCGTCTTCAACTTTCTTTTTTTAAATACAGTCCTGTTTTTCTGATATTGGAATTTGATAGCTTTTTTTCTCCCGAATACAACGATGTATGACACATTGTGGCTTAATGACGTTTCGAGGGTTTTTTGAACAACATCAGGAAATTTTGGGATACGGCCCTGTATTTATCCTAATTTTATAAATAATGTCTCATAAGTAAGCTCTAAATTTTTACTTATGTTCAATAAAAACAAATAATTTAATAATAAACCACAAATAAATGAACAAAATACAGAAACATTATTTCAAACTTCTGTTGATTCGGGATTTAAAAGAAAAGTAGGCGCTTGAAACAAAAAAATTAAGATGGTGACGCGTGATTTGTTTCACTTGACATTCCCATTGTGATTGTTTGAGAGCGCTTTAAGAGGTTTTCTATTTTCCAGAAAATATGGAACATAAATTTACAAATGCTGAAAAGTTTGATATTCTATCGCATGTTTTATTTTATCTCAAAAAAACTGTTATGCGGCAGTTAGAAGATGTTATTTGTGCTTAGAGAATAACGGAAATCATTTTGAACACCTGATTATGTAGTTCCTTACTTTTTTCGTTGTTCGTTTTATTACTTTGGAATGATTTTTGTTCACTTAATTGTGGTTTATTATTAAATTATTTGTTATTTATTGAACTAGTCCAACATAAGTAAAAAAAATTAGAGCTTACTTATGAGATATTATTTATAAAATTAGGAGAAATACAGGATCATATCCCAAAATTTCCTGATGTTGTTCAAAAAACCCTCGAAACGTCATTAAACCACAATGTGTCATACATCGTTGCATTCGGGAGAAAAAAGCTATCAAATTCCAATATCAGAAAAACAGGACCGTATTTAAAAACAGAAAGTTGATAATGGCCCTTCGAAGACGACTCGTCGGATTACAAAACAATTAACGCTGTTAGATAGAGTGGAAAATGTGGCAATGGAAAAGTGCAATTTACTTTAGAATTCGATCTCAAAAAAATCCAGGAAAATAATAGAACGATTTTTCAAAATTTCGGTTTTTTTCCGGATATCTCCGGAACTACTCGGAATTTTAAAACTTTCTAAACGGCATAATATTAGGCACGAAATGCGCAACTTTACCTCCATTTAACCGACTTCGTATCTCTTACGGTTTCCGAGATCCCTATACTGGCCCTCCTTATGTTGGACACGTTGTATACTTTATTCATTTTATCAATTCAGGAGCATAAACAAACATCAGCGCAATGCATAAACTCATTGCTATTGGTCAATCGGCGATAAAACTTCCGATGCTGGCGAGATGCATTTCTAATGTAGCGTAGGCTGAGGGAGTTCTTAATGCGACCCTGTGTGCTGTTCACGTACTCGTTGCGTGTATTTGTGTTGGTCTACTGAATTGGGAATATGAATATACTATAGTAGCGTGACATATTGATTTTGTAAAATAAAATCATAAGTAGTGATCTGCCGATACCGATATAAATATCGGTACATCGGCCTATCGGTAAATATTGCCGATGATTGGTATCGGCATATTTAAAATTAACTATTTTATTAATTTCTAAGTGCAAACCCATTTTTATGATTCTCTAGCGGCTTTGGGAATAACTACTTTATCTAGTAATTGTATACTGTTTTGTTCCTCGGGTTTAAACAATACAGATATACAGGGTGTTACAAATTCGGCCTTCACCATTGGGATTTCGGAAACGGTAAGAGATACGCAGTCGGTTAAATTGAGGCAAAGTTGCGTAATTATTGGCCCAATAATATGGCGCAAAAAAAAACCAAAATAAACACAGGGGCTTTCTAAATATTTAAAAAAATCTAAAATTGGCGTTTCGGTTTTTAGTTTTTCCCGGCTTTGTTCGAAGAGATGCCCAAAAATAAATTTCACTTTCTCATTGCTACTTTTTATTCTCCACAAGATGGCACCATACGCCGTTTCGTCTTTAGGTCACCATCATCAACTTAATTTTTTTAAATCCGGGACTGGATTTTTTTGTTTAAATTATGAAAGAGGACCGAAATCTACGTTCAGTATACAACAGTTACTGATTTTCCGACGTTTTGTTCCTTAAATTGACCATCTTCATTAAAATACCCCTAGTACGTTTTCTGTACTTTACCCAAATTTAACCGACTTTGTATTTCTTATCGTTTCCGAAATCCCAATGGTGAATGTCGAATTTGTGCCCTCTATACAGGGTGTCCGCTAAGTAAAGTCCGCTAAGTAATGGGACATGGAAAATCCACAGACTCCTTACGTAAAAATATTAGGATTTAATTATACTTACCTATATCCGAACGTTGATATTAACTCAGATACAGGGTGTTAAAGTTAAAACTTAATTTTTGTTTTTCTCTAATAACTTTGACAGAAACCAACGGTTTTTTACAAAATTTGGCAATTAGGGTTTTTTTAGGATGAGAAACTGATTTTTTTATTGAAATTTTAATGTATGCGGCATTTTTTGCACATTTATTAGGTCATAACTTTTTTGTGCCTCCGTGTATTTAAGTTTTTAATGAAAATAATACTTTTCTCATATTTATTACGTTAAAATAGGTACACTAATTTCAGGTCGCACAGAGTTACCGTTTCGGAGATATATGCATTTATATTGTTTAGTGCCTATTATTAATTTGCAAACAAAATGTTTTTTTAAAGTAACCTATGAGAAAACAAATGAAATTTAGAGATACAGTTGCTATGAACCTCCATGTTGTTATTTGTTTGTTGATTATTGTGTTTCGGCATTGTTACTTAACTTAGGATAAACTCAAAAATGAAACATTTTTTTACACAGCTATTTTACAATAATCAACAAGCAAATAACAACATAGAGGTTTCATAACAACTGCATCTCTAAATTTCATTTGTTTTCTCATAGGTTACTTTAAAAAAAATTTTTTGTTTGCAAATTAATAATAGGCACTAAACAATATAAATGCATATATCTCCGAAACGGTAACTCTGGGCGACCTGAAATTAGTGTACCTTTCTTACGTAATAAATATGAGAAAAGTATTATTTTCATTAAAAACTTAAATACACGGAGGCACAAAAAAGTTATGACCTAATAAATGTGCAAAAATGCCACAGGCAGCGCCCCTACATTGTGCATTAAAATTTCACCAAAACATTCCTCATCCTAAAAAACCATAATTGCCAAATTTTGTCAAAGTTATTAGAGAAAAACAAAAATGACGCTTTAACTTTGACACCCTGTATCTCAGTTAATATCAACTTTCGGATATAAGTATAATTAAATTCTAATATTGTTCCATAAGGAGTCTGTGGTTTTTTCATGTCCCATTACTTAGCGGACACCCTGTATATATTTTTACTAGTATCGCTATATTCTGCCATTGTATTTTTACTTGTATTGCAAAAATGCAAATTTTACACGTCACGATCGTCATCTGAATTAGCAATGTACTATAGAGATGAGCGATATTTTTATACCGGTGACTCAGATAATCACCAGCTTATACCGGTGACCCAAACTCAGCCAAGCAGCGACTGATGATTGCGCAGCGACATAGGACGCTGTTTTAAAGTTCACTCCTTCTTTGCCACTGCTCGGTCACTCTGGGCCGTAGATAGATATTGAAGCAAAAAGTTATGGCAAATTTAAATGATACCTAAATCGGAAAATAAATATTTTTCCCATATGGTTCCAACTTTAATGGGGGGCATTGTATTTTAATAATATTTTTCTATTTGGGTTTCATAATGGCTACATTATGAAATGCAAAAAAATTGAATAACTTGCCACTTTATGGAACTGAAATTTTATTTTTTTTCATGTTGGCAACAAGTAGGGTTCGAATTTTAGGCCTACTTCGATTTCGTTGAAATTAGTTTTCTAGGCATTATGGATTCGACAGAAATTTTTTATAGAAAACTTTAAAATACTAACCTTTCAAATAGATCATTTTTACTAGATATTTATCCGAAATACCTATACTACTGGGAAATATATAACATACTGATGGTGTCCGTCAACTAATTTCTAGTCACAACTATAAAACAACATAACCTAAAAATAATAAAAATATCTTCCAGTTTATGCTCAATTTCTAAAGTTTTATTCAATAAAGTAATCATTTTTATTTTTAATTCAATATAGTATTATACATATTACTTTATATATACATATTTATAGTTACTGTAGACATTTCCTGGGCATTAATTGTTATTCCTGTCAGATTCTGTGTCGACACAATATTTTGTTCAATAGTATTATTTATTATTTTTTTCAATATTTTGAACTTTGTTCTGCTCGCACCATAACTCAAAGTTTTGCCTTTTTTTTAAATTTTTTTCTAGATTATTTTCTGCAATTTCTCGTATTTCTGACGGAGTACAACTTTCTTCCTGTCTCATTTTATTAACTTTAATAATACAGGGTGTTATGGAAATGGCGTATTATATTTAAACCGGCAAAGATGAAAATAAATTGAAGAAAAATAATTTATTTTATTTGAATTTGAATTATTAAGCGAAATATACATTTTATATGAAATCTCAAAATTTACGTGGCCGCTCCTGAGGCCCTTCGCAATCAATATTTTATTGAGGCAGTCTCCAGGTTCAAAAGAGGTTAGCGCATTATATGCGATGTTGTCATATTTCAACACATAATTCTAAACGCACGTGTTCAGTTTTTGACAACAATACGTCTTTGACGCCCGCTATCGCTTCTTTTTCAAACTTTTTAGACAAAGGAAACTACAATTTTAAGGTTTATACTCTCTTACCTTCGATCTTATTTTAAAATAAACCGTTTTATAATTAAATTCAATAAAACACAAAAAGTATGTTTTTCAACAGAACCAACAGTAGATATATCACACAAATTTGAAATCTGAAAAAGTTTTTCAGACTTTAAAGACCCAAATAGAAAAAGTATTATAAAATACACGGTTCATAAGACAATTAGAGCACTTGTACTTTAGAAAACTCGCGTGCTCTAAGATAATGTCTTATGAAACTTGTATCTTAATAACTATACATTCATTATTTTTATAGCGTGTCGAATACATCAAACATATTTCTTCTTTAAATACAGAAAATCATATATTTCTTTTAGGTACAAACGTTTATACAAGCCAGTGGTCTTTTCAATCCAGAACTAAGTGGCATGATTCGGCCGCCTACTATTACAACAGTCGTGGAATTATTTTCGGTTTTATTTCGCCAGCTGATTAAAACTGGTCCGATTAACTCTCAGAGTTATGCCGATGTGGTTTTGAAGACGCTTAAATTGTTAAATTATCCTGGATCGATTACTTTGTCCACTCTTAAAACCGGTAAGTTGTGATGATTGTATACCTAGCCAACTGCTTCAAACGGCAAAGCGAAATAATTCTGTTACTAAAATGTCCATACAACTTTTATTGTGGTTTTTAATTAAATTTCTTGATATATAGAAGTTCGTCGCGCACTTATATTAGTTATTTCATAAATAACCGAATTTTTTACGAATTATGTTAGGCCTCCGCCCTATCAACTCCCGCTGGGCGTACTTTAAGTTCATGCGTTTGATTAAGTGATGGTCCGGTTACAGGTATTTTAATTTCCAAGTGAAAGAATTATTTTAGAACAAATCCGAATAAAGCTTAACGTGATAGCCCCTTATCTTACGTTACTGTGCAAGATAAGGGATGCCTAGGCCAACTTGTCATTCGTCGCGTCGGCATATGGGGATGGGTCGTTAAGCTCTATTGCAATACTTACCCTCTAGATACCTACAGATTCCAGATTATCGTAGAGATAACAGTTAAGGCACCACTTACAGCTTAAAACAAGAATTTAAATCTGAAATCTTACAGTGTACACCCCTGTAAATGGTTGCACTGTATTACTAACTTAAGGGAAAGAACATACATTTTTTTCCCCTCTATATTTCAACATGTATACAGTTCTGAAAAAAATTAAAAAGGAAAATTTAAAATTTAATTAAAATTATAACATTTATTAAAAACATTAGCCATCGTGGCATGTGTCCTAAGTATTGTTAAGAAACACGGGGTGAACACCGTACACCTATTGTTATTATTATTATTATTTATCGGTTTTTAAACGTCATATTATACAGGGTGTTATGGAAATGACTTATTATATTTAAACCGGCAAATCCTGAGATGAAAATAAATTGAAGAAAAATAACCATAAATGGCGCTTTGAATTATTAAGCGAAATATACACTTTATATGAAATCTCAAAATTTACGTGCCCGCTCCTGAGGACCTTCGCAGTCAATAGTTTATGAGGTTCAAAATAGGTTAGCGCATTATAGGCGATGTTTTCATAGTGTAACACAAATTTCTAAACGCACGTGTTCTGTTCTTGACAACAAGACGTCTTTGACGCGCGTTATCATTTATTTTTGAAACTTTTTAGAAGTAAAAACTACAATTTTATAAGGTACATACTCTCTTACCTTCCATAAAAAAAATAGAAGACAAGAAGTATGTTTTGCAACAGAACCAACAATAGGTAATATCCCGAACCCGAATCTCGAAACATACTGAAGCAACGATAGTCGCGCGCGGCAGGTATCCAAGCAAGGACGAAACATGCGGTGTGATCTGACATCACTGTTAGTATACTCTAGTGACCCACATTGTGTTGCTAAGTGAATCCAGATGGAACGGCGCGACAGTATGTGGGTAAAAAGGATTTTTACCTTAGTATTTAGATATTCGATTAAAAAAAAAGTATGTAGACTTTCTCTAAGATACCCAAGGAGTCACCCAATATAATAAGTCATTTCCATAATACCCTGTAGAGTTTTATTTTTAGATATATCCTATTTATTGTAATTTACTAGTGACTAATTACAATATTTACTTTTAGCCAATACGATGCACGGTTGGCCTCATTTCATATCTATAATATCGTGGCTGATAGAAAGGGTGAATCTAAGTTCTGTAAACATTATCTTTAGTGAGCAACAAGACGACGAACTGAAACAAATGTTTAATTTACAAGATAGCGTTTGGGAGTTTTTAACTACACAGCATATTTATACTGTTGGTGGGGTAAGTAATCGTACTAAAACATATACAGGGTGTTCGGATAATGCACCAGGATGCTTGGAGAGGCGATTCTACATCACTTATTTGTGATTTATTATTAAATTATTTGTTATTTATTGAACTAGTCCAACATAAGTAAAAATTGAGAGCTTACTTATGAGATATTATTTATAAAATTAGGAGAAATACAGGACCGTATCCCATAATTTCCTGATGTTGTTCAAAAAACCCTCGAAACGTCATTAAACCACAATGTGTCATACATCGTTGCATTCGGAAGAAAAAAAGCTTATCAAATTCCAATAAGAAAATTTGTCATCGCCTCGCACGGCGCACAGTTTGGGAACCCCTGGTTTAAGGGGATGCAGAAACTTTTATCAAGAATAAAATTCTCTGATAAATCAGAAATAAGTCGAGTAATTCATGATTTTAAAAACCGTTTACGAAAAATGTACTGTTGACAAAATATCCTGTTACTATACGATATATTTTTTTATTCAATAGACTCCCGATCTGGATTTATTAAAGGACGGCGAGGAAAAACTTTATGAAGACATGTCCGAATTTACCGGAACGGATCTGGAAGCCTTAAAAAATTTAGAGCAACCCATTAAGATCCTTCAAGATGAAGTTGCGGAACTTGAAACCAACCTAGAAGAAATCACCAAGGAAATTCAAATAATTGAAGCTCAGAACACGGAAAGACAGAATATAATAACCAAATTTAAGGTACAAAAGTGCATATGAATTCCTGGAGAGGTTTGAAATACACTAATTAACTCTGACGACACATACAACTATCTTTGTGCGGAATTTATTGTCGGCGAGTGTATTTTGCGTTTAGAAAACCGATTAGCAGTTTGCTAAACGTCTCAGTTTAAAAATCTGTTTTTCTATTTCGATATACAGGGTGTCCGCTAATTAATGATACATGGAAAAACTACAGACTCCTTACGTAAAAATATTAATATTTAATTATACTTACCTGTATTCGAAAATTGATATTAACTAATAATCGAGTACTTGATACTCGAGAGATTTTAATAATCGAGTTAATCGCTCGAGTGAATCGCCTGAAATTCCAATTTACCAAGCGATGACGTCACCGACTGCTTAACGGGCTGCCTAGCCCTTTACATGTGATCAGGTCGGGTATATAGCAGGCACGTAACTACGGGTGGGCACAGCTTTAGCTAAAAAATTATAGTGTCGCCAAAAAAATTCCAGAAATTTATTTATTTGTGAATAATGAATTTTTACCACGTGTCTCGATACCAAACAAAAAACTGCAAAAAATCACACAAATATGTATTTATTGTTCGGGTTTATTATTGTGCGTTTTTAACCCGAACAAAAAGTATTACCAAGAGTTATTTTTCTTCACATCTTTCTCAATCTACGAGCATAAAATAAGTAGATATTTAAAATAGCTTGTCAAATTCTTCCACTTTAAATTATCAGGTGCCCACTGTGTGCACTTCAAAAATTTAGGCTTAGTTACGCGACTGGCAAAATAAGAAAATTGGTTATTATTTTTTTAAATTCATGTTCTCATGTATTCATAGTTACCTAAAAGTTCCTGTTTAAATTTAAGAATGCTTACTTTTAATTACCAAAAAATTTGTCGATACCTATGTTTTGTTAACTATTTTGCTCGTTTTCTAATTTTCCATTAACATTTTCTATAATGTATGTTATTTTTGAGAAGTCTTCTTGAATTTAATAATAAAAAGTTCCTGTTTAGATTTAAAAATGTTTACTATAAGATTACCAACGAATTTTTCTATATATTTTGTTAACCATTTTGTTCGTTTGGTTATTTTTCATTAACAATTTCTATTATTATGTTATTTTTGAGAAGTTTTCTCGTCTTTATAGTAATTACTAATTTTAAAATTATATAATTTAATTTTTTAATATTTACAATCGGAGACCTAACCTACTCCGCTGGCCAGCCAGTTAAAACACAACTTTACCAAATCATGTCGCGATGACTCCGCTAAGGGATTCAGCATACTTTTTTATATGCACCTTCTCGTTTATGTGCCTTTAAGAAAGACGTATGTCGTGTACTTGCTCAGCGTCAATCTCGAACGTCGCCAATCGGATCGCGCTGTACTTAGACCGGAGGTATTTTTCGGGTTTTCGCCTGATTTTTAACTAAATTATTTCCTATCGAGCGAAAAACTGTTCGAATATACGAGCAGTTTTTTAACTCGATCACACTACAGCGGTATATTTCCGTCGGCGTCAAGCGAAGCTCGGTTATCGAGTGAAAGATAATAAGTGACGGGCGACGGATTTCGCCTGAATAGATAACTCGAGCGGTTTTTTTAATAATCGAGTGATGTCGATTATTTCAATAATCGAGTGATCAAGCGGTTTTTCGCTCGAGCGATCACAACACTAGTTAAAACTTCATTTTTGTTTTTGTGTAATGCAGGAAACCAACGTTTTTTTCAAATTTGGCAATTATGTTTTTTTAGGACGAGAAATTGATTTTTTTATGAAATTTTAATGTACAATGTCTGTCTGCGGCATTATTTGCACATTTATTACGTCATAACTTTCTTGGGCCTCACTATATTTAAGTTTTTAATGAAAATAATACTTTTCTCATATTTATTACGTAAAATAGGTATCAGATTGCCCAGAGTTACCGTTTCGAAGATATTTGCATTTAGATTGTTTAGTGCACCCCTGCCCAATTATTATTAATTTGCAAAACAAAATTATTTTCTTAAAGTAACCTATTAGAAAACAAATAAAATTTAGAGATGGAGTTTCTATGGAACAGAAAATGTTTCATTTTTGAGTTTATCATAAGTTTGTGTTTTCATTGCGGTTGGTTCCTTTCGACACAATATTTTGTAGGGTCAAAGTTATTTTAATTAAAATAAGTTAAAGAACAATCCAATTGTTGTATTTATTATTCCCAATTACCATTACTACAACATTAATTATCATGTAAAAGTTAATTGGTAAGAAGTAACAAAATATTATTTGCTTGCCTGAGCTAACGCGCTAAACAATTTAAGTGCAAATATCTCCGAAACGGTAACTCTGGGCGGCCTGAACTTAGTATACATTTTTTACGTAATAAATATGAGAGAAGTATTATTTTTATTAAAAACTTAAGTACACTGAGGCACAAAAAAAGTTATGACCTTATGTTCGAAAAGTGCCGCAGACATTGTACATTAAAATTTCACAGAAATCAATTTCTCGTCCGAAAAAACCATAATTGCAAAATTTTGCAAAAAAACGTTAGTTTCTCTTAAAGTTATTAGAGAAAAACAACAATGAAGTTTTAACTTTAACATCCTGTATCTCAGTTAATATCAACTTTCGGATATAGGTAAGTATAATTAAATCCTAATATTTTTACGTAAGGAGTCTGTGGTTTTTCCATGTACCATTAATTAGCGGACACCCTGTATATCCCAAATGGTAAAATTTCAATTCGAATTTTTTTCTTATACGCCTAGCTTATTCTGGGACACACTGCATGTGGTAAAGTGTCACTTTAATAAACGATTTTGAATTTAGTAAAATAGCACATTAACAGTCAAAATGTGAAAAACGGCTTATAAAGTACCCAAAACAGTTGAATTCGGAGCGTTAATAGACTCTTAAAAGTTTTGTTTTTCGTATAATTTTTGTATTGTGGCGTTGGTATTACTGATTCAGATGTCAATATCAAACCATATTTTAGGTTAAACATTAAATAACACTATCACAATTTTTTTTTTTTTTTTAAATAAATATTTATTTATTTATTTACTAGTAATTTCAATACATAATCAATATGAACAATAACAGATATTACTGACAACAATTTACAAAATTAAACATTTGTTAAACACCTTAATTTTAATAATTGACATCGTATAATAAAATTAATTAATATCCATTATAACAACAATATGAGTTAATTAGATTAATTTTATGTTAGATAATATGATAGTATTTTAACAAGCACCTAGATATAAAACATCTGTATGTGCTATATTGCTACACAGGTTTTTATTTAAAATAATAACATTAACACTAATAAAAAGTCACAGTTTCTGCAAAAAAAGTCATAGTTTACTAATTTATAACTTTGATCACCAAAACCACACACAGACGATATGTCTGCCAATACACAACACAATACAATTAGTTGAAGAACCTTTCAAATTGATACGCTTTCTCAAAAATCACCTTCCTACTTAATACTTTAAAACTTTTTACTTTGGGGCAATTTCTTACTTTATCCGGCAACAAATTATAAAGTTTAGGACCAAAATAATTTACGTATCTCAGATTAAGATTATTATTACTTATTGGTAGTTTAATCTGCTTGCTGAACCTGATTCTTGTTTCATAAGCATGATCAACAACAAGTCTCAAATTAGGTCGAGTGTGCATATGATAGCAAATTGTGTGAATATAAATTGTTCGAATGCTAAAAATATCTTTATTAAAAAGTAAATGTGTAGGGTATAATCTATTTTTTCTGAAAATAATTTTTAATACAGGGTCCGCAAACGATGCGTGGACGGAAGATTAAATCGTTATCGAAGAACTTATCAACAATACTAAAACAGCTTGAGATATTGGATTAAAAGCGGCATGTTTTAAAAATATTTTATATTATACAGGGTGTCCGGAAAAAGGAGGTCAATCCGTTAACCATATATTCCTTGAGCAAAAATAATATTACTTTTATAATGCCATTTTTCATTCTTGGCCCTCATGTGCGATATACAGGGTGTTAAAGTTTGAAATTAAAAACTGATTTTTTTTAATAATTCGACTATTTAATGAGATATTAATTTAAAATTTGGTACATTACGTCAGCACAAAATGTTACATCTTTTGAGAGGAACAAAACAAGAAATGTTAGTCAAATACTCAAAATAGGGGGGGTCCAGTTCCCGCTGACCACCCCTATTTTTTAGTGTGTGCGCCAGTGACTTCTAAACTATATTTTTTTAGATAATCATTTTTTTTTGATTATTTTTTCTCCCTTATAAAATTTCGATCAAATCATATGTTTTGGAGATAATTTGAAAAGCATGGATCCTTACCAGATGCCAGCGCGGCTGACGGTAATCCAATAATTTTCAAATGCTAAATCAAGTTAGCCGTTGTAGCATTACCATGGATACGGCATCGTTGTTTTATTTGCTGTCAAATTAAATATTACTTTTCACTGTGTTTTAAGATTTAAAAGTTTTTTAATTAATAAGTCTTCTTTCAAGTAAAAAAGAAACAATATGGATGTTAGACGAGAACATTTATTACCGTTTTCTGAAATGACGGATATGATTTTAATGATGGGTAAGATTTATATTATCGTTAATGCTAAAAATTAACTTCAATTTCTCGAATAGGAAAATGTAACCCCAACGCTAGTTTGTCCGCTAGGCGCTATGCAGAAAAATTTCCAGATCGAGTTCACCCACATTTTGTTTACTGATTAGGCTTCATTTACGTGAAACGGGATAACAAATATTCATAACACACACATATGGACAGAAGAAAATCCTCATGCCATAGTAGAGACGCATCATCAAGTAAATTTTAAAGTCAATGTGTGGGCAGGTGTCGTAAATAATTTTCTTCTTGGTCCTGTAATTTTACCAGGAAATTTGACTGGTCATTCATTTTTACTATTTCTTCAAAACACACTGCCCGATTTACTTGATGATTTGCCTCTAATAGTAAGACAAAATATTTGGTTTCAACTAGACGGTGCTCCCCGCATTTTGCTATAAATGTTAGGAACTATTTACACCAAATCTTTCCTAATCGCTGGATTGGTCGGGGCCATGATGCTCACCCGAACAAACCCCTTTGAGTATTTGTTATCTTGTTATGATATTTCAAATTTATTTAATAAGTAATAGTAAATTATTGTCTTAAGAACGAATGATAACAATGGTGTTTTCTGTTATATGAAGATTAGCAATAGTAAGTTCTTAGTAGGTCAATAAACTAATTTCATTTAACTGAATTACTACTACAGGTTTTTATCTGTACGCCACTGTCCTTATTTTTGTTAGTCTTTTGTTTTCGGTATTGTCACTTATTGCAAAGTTTTACTTAATTATATCTTGGATCCATGGTAATGCCACAACGGCTGACTTGATTTAGCATTTGAAAATTATTAGATTACCGTCAGCCGCGCTGGCATCTGGTAAGGATCCATGATTTTCAAATTATCTCCAAAACACATGATTTGATCGAAATTTTATAAGGGAGAAAAAATAATCAAAAATAAATGATTACCTAAAAAAATATAGTTTAGAAGTCACTGGCGCACACACTAAAAAATAGGGGTGGTCAGCGGGAACTGGACCCCCCCTATTTGGAGTATTTGACAAAAGTTTCTTGTTTTGTTCCTCTCAAAAGATGTAGCTTTTTAGGCTGACGCAATGTACCAAATTTGAGATTAATATCTCATTAAATACTCGAACTATTCAAAAAAATCAGTTTTTAATTTCAAACTTTAACACCCTGTATATTGCACATGAGGGTCAAGAATGAAAAATGGCATTATAAAAGTAATATTATTTTTGCTCAAGGAATATATTGTTAATGGATTGTCCTCCTTTTCCCGGACACCCTGTATAGGGTGGCCCAAAAAAGTGTGACAGCATAAAGTTATATTTTTTTTAAATGGGACACCCAGTATTTTATTGCATATTTAGGTTCGTATTATTATCGTTTATAAGTGCCTCACATTTTATTTAATTTGGTTTAGTAGTTTGGGAGAAATAAATTAAAAACTAAAAAAATAATTTTTGCAGTCCTAAATAAAAAAATCAAAAAAAACAATCCAGAACAATTTTTTTTAACCTCGGCTTTGAGTGAAATTTATAACAAGAGGTCTAGAGATACTATGAATGTAATTGCGTTTATTTATTTTATACAGGGTGTTCATAATAAGCTTTCAAAAACACCACATTTTAAAACAATTTTTCTCAAGTTTTTCAAACGGAACACCCTGTATATTATTTTGCTATTTGACGTAGAATTCATAGACAATTTTTTTTTGTAATACAAACAAATAAGTTATATCCAGCTCTTTTCGAAATAATTATAAATATCATAAATTATGTTGTTTAAATAGAGTTTTTACTGGGAAATTTTGTTATAGGCGACTAGACTAATAATTGTAAACTAAAGTAAATGTTCAAAATAGCTTCCTTTTACTTAATTTAATGATTTTGCTCTACTGCCAACAGAACTCTTAATTCATTTTCTTCATTAATAACGGGTTTATTGATTATCATCCTTTTTGTGTACGCAACGCTTCCTGTTGCTACAAATCTTTGCAATAACTTTTCGAAGGTTTCTCGGCTTTCTCTCAATATCTGGATATCTTTCAGCATATACTCGGATCGCGAGGAGGCAATTTCTTGCACATTCACCCAGTATAAAAATAATATTTACCATTTCTAAAGTTGTAAAATTCGACATATTGTGTAAGTTAGTACGACTGAACAAATGTAAATAATTTTATTTGGCTGTCATAGTAATAATCTAAACAAAAAAAAAACATGACAACTCGATTAAGAATAAAAAATAAAATTAAATAAATAAAAGTAGCAAAAATATAGGCTTTTAAAATTTATATCGAAATAACTAAAATACGGTAAACTCTAAGAGTAATAGGAAGCTATTTTTAATATTTACTTTGGTTTACAATTATTAGTCTAGTCGCCTATAACAAAATTTCCCAATAAAAACTGTATTTAAACAACATAATTTATGATATTCATAATTATTTCGAAAACGGCTGGATATAACTTATATGCTTGTATTACAAAAAAAAATTGTCTATGAATTCTACGTGAAATAGCCAAATAATATACAGGGTGTTCCATTTGAAAAACTTGAGAAAAATTATTTTAAAATGTGAGGTTTTTGAAAGCTTATTATGAACACCCTGTATAAAATAAATAAACACAATTACATTCATAGTATCTCTAGACCTTTTGTCATAAATTTCACTCAATGCCGAGGTTAAAAAAATAGTTCTGGATTGTTTTTTTTTATTTTTTTATTCAGGACTGCAAAACTTTTTTTTTTAGTTTTTAATTTATTTCTCCGAAACTACAAAACCAAATTAAATAAAATTTGAGGCACTTATAAACGATAGTAATACGAACCTAAATATGCAATAAAATACTGGGTGTCCCATTTAAAAAAATATAACTTTATGCTGTCACACTTTTTTGGGCCACCCTGTATAATGTAAAATATTTTTAAAACATGCCGCTTTTAATCCAATATCTCATGCTGTTTTAGTATTGTTGATAAGTTCTTCGATAACGATTTAATCTTCCGTCCACGCTTCGTTTGCGGACCCTGTATATATTTTTGTATGATGTTTAATTTGTACAGGCTGTTATTATAAAGTCCACCCCATACCAATATTCCATATCTTACTATTGATTCTACAAAAGCTTTGTAGACTATTACAAGCGTCTTCCTATTTAAAAACTCTCTTAACAAGTAAAATTTATGAACGAGTTTACGAATCTTGTTGGAGACATAATCAATATGTGGCTGCCACTTAAGAAAGCTATCAATTACAACTCCAAGGTATTTTGTAGATGATGAAATAAACAATCTATGTTTGCAAATTTACAATTATTCAGGATTTACAGAAAAATTACAATTTACAGTTGCATTGATGTAAATACCAGGTAGGTTTTGGAATGTTTCTCGACTTGGCTTCTTTTCATATTTGAATTGGCAATGCCCGGAAGTGTTACCACATTAAAAATAAAAATTCCCTAGCTTTTTTTAGTTGTTATTTTTCTAATAAAATTCTGACAGAAATAGTATAAGATCCACGTTTCATAAGGCCAATTGTCACATTCGCTCAACTTGAACTCTTGGCAATCGGTTGCCTTATGATACTTGTATTTTAATATACTGTTATAACTACACTATTATTTTTCTATTTATAGGAAAGTTATGATCCTAAAGAACAAACCTTGGACCTGGAGCTTTCGCATTTAAGAACATTGCTTCTTAAACAGACAGAATACAAGAAGATCTTGGTCTCATCAGTTAAACAATTAGAAAAAGTTGTAGCCAGCCAATCCTGTAGGGTAAGATTAATATTTTTAAAATTTAAATGGCATTTGACTAATATGATGTTATAGCCCGCTTGAAAAAATAGTATTTTCGGAATAAATTTAATTTTTGTTTGATGAAACGCTTTGATATAGGTATAGAACAGTAAATACTATTTATAAAAAACAACTAACTTGTCATCAAACTAAATAACATCCATTCCATTTAAAATAAGAGAGTTTTTAATGGTTGAATTCTTTCACGATGAACGTTGTATTGTGACCACCCTGTACATTTTCCGCCAAGTTTGAAATATTTTTGAGACTTGACGATTTTCTAGCTATTCGGTAATTTTTTAGTCGAAGAGGTAAGGTAAAAAAAAATTATGTGGATTTTTTCATCACCATGCATTTGACAAATAATTACAAGTCCAGATATACAGGGTGTTATGGAAATGACGTATTATAATTAAACCGGCAAATCCTGGGATGAAAATAAATTGAAGAAAAATAACTATAAATGACGCTTTGAATTATTAAGCGAAATTATACACTCGATATGAAATCTGAAAATTTACATGGCCGCTACTGACGACGGTCGCAATCTATAAAATAAAAGTTCTGCAGGTCGAAATGACCTTAGCGCATTTGGGCCGGTGTTGTAATATCTACACGGCAAACTCTTTAGAAAATAAATTATAATTTTAACAATTTTTCATTCTATCATCATCATCACATGGAAAGAATACACGGATTACACAGGAACGTTGTTTTAATTAATTTTGGTCCTTTTTTTCGCTTAGATTTACCTATTTGTTTAACTAAAAACGACACATTTAATACAGTTCCTTCAATTTAAAAATGACACGACGAACGAAAGGTTCAACAGCGTTGCTCCAAGCTTTAATTTTTTGTACCGGCTAGATCGACAAATTTGTACCGAATTTTATAGAAATGTACCGCCTAAAAAATGATTTGTCAGTGATTTATGTCAGTTTAGTTTGTCATGTTGAGAAGTCAAATTTATAAAAAAATTACGAAAGAACTATACACGATAGTGAATAGGAGTGTTAAAAATAAAATTATCCATTTCGCACAGAATAAAATGTAAAATTTGATGAAAATATTTAGCCTAACCAAACAAGAAACTGACGACGAAATGTATTCAGCAGTACAAATCAATTCGCATCGTGACATCACCCGTTGTTCAGTGTTGCCGTGAAAATCTGTGTCCCGTGCACTTAAAAAAAAACGTTATTCAAAGAAATAATAAAAATGTTTGTCGAGTCAACAGCTTTGCGTGATCCATCAATAATTATGATATCATTTTAGTATAACGAAAAAGCGAAGATCCTAAGTCAAATTGAAGACTTTAAAAGAGCTATCGGTAGAAAGGAAAGGAAACTAACAGAATATAGAGTTGTGAAATATCAATTAGATTTTGAACTGGACACAATGGTTAAGGAGGTAAGTGGTAAAGTCATTGAGGCTATTTGGAATAAAACAATCGTTGTGTGTAACATTTAAAAATAATTCTCAACTACAACACGGGAAATACTAAAAATTTGTTATTTAATTAATCCCCCTTTTTAGATTGAATCAAAAGTTGATGCTTGGAATGTATCGATTACAAAAACCTTATTATCTGAAATGCAAAATTTACGATTAAGGGAGAAAGGTTTTCATTTAGGCTTTATCGAGGTAAGTCCGATTTTGACATTAATACAAACCCTCGACTTGAAACAAACATTTCTATCTGCTTTGTAGTACTTTGTACACGTTAATGTGACGGCTGTTATTACGAAAATAAGCACAACAAAATTCTATAGCTAGAATCTCCTTTTCTTTTTAATATTCATTCTGTTCCTGTTTTCGTTCCATGATCGGTAGTATAGGTTTTGGTGAGAAAAAACAAACAATCCACGGACATGACTCAAAAGTCTATATTTTTATCCAATTTACGGCAGACTTGGCGCAGTCTTGCCATATTGAGTTAAGAATTACTATTTTTTCCACAAACAATACTTAAATTTAACACACAAGCAATGAAAAACAACAAAGAGTTTTATGTAACAATAACGCCAAATATGACAGTTGTTAATCCGGTACTGTCAAACGTGAAAACAGGTATGAAAGACGGCCGTTCCAATAAGGTCCTTATAAAAAGCACGTTCCGAACGCTCGAAGTCTGTCTGTCTGTGAAGAAATGTCTTTGTCTAATTGACGGAAAACGATTGGTTTTCTGGAAAGCTGTTTACAACCTACCTAAGAATGTGAATTGTTTATTCTTCAAAGACTGTGAACCAAAGCCGTATCCTCCATGTTTTAAGATCCTTGGTTGGCACTCATTCACAAGTTCCGACATGTTTTTAGGAATTAAGAGAAGTTCTTAAAGAAAAAGAAGTTCTAACGAAACGGTTTCTACAAGAATATAAAGAAATAAGCGCGGATGTGGAGAAAATGAGGAAAAGAAGATCGCTTGAAAATAATAACAAGTCTTTGAATGCAACAAGACAAAAGCTGGATCGTTTAAGAAATTATATTCAAAGTTTGAAAGAGGAAAATCGAAAAGTAAGGATGTGTACGATTTATATCTACGGATAGTTAATTTCTTACAGATTATGTTTTTAAATTTTATGACTGGTTTTTGCCGGCTTGGTATATTGTTCCGGGACTCGCCCAATCCTTAATGAATAAAATTTTTTAGTTACTTTTGAATATTGACGAAGTTAAAAAACAATTTGACACAGATACGATTGAAGAAGAACATTTAAGAAACATGAATATAAAAGAAACGGAAACCAAACTTGCCGATCTCAACAACAGGTAAAAATGTAACTCGCACCCACGAAATTCCGCCACTCTAAAATTTTGGTCAAGTTTGATATTTTATAACTTTTTTACTTTCTATGCGATTTCCATGATTTTGTTATCAGTTTGTAGATCAATTTATTGTGTATTTCCTTAATTATTTTATAAAGTAACATTTTTCGATTAGTCTATTAATTATACACAGTGGCGGTTCTTCCACAGGAGCACATGCGCACTTGCACCCCCAAAACGAATAAAAAAATATTAATGTATATTCATTGAATATTATTTATCGTATAAAGTGCGACCCTCCCTAATATTTTATCGTACGGTCAACCAAACTGTATATTATAGGCTCTCGATCCGGCAACCGTGCCTCGGTCGAGGTTAATGACGATTATGACGAGACTTGCTCGCATGTGCGATTAAGTAGGCGGGGCATAAACCAGTTTCTCTGTAGTAACAGGTGGCGGGAGATAGCGGGGCTATGGCGATTTAACATGGGAAAGGCGCACAATTTTAGTGTGCGCCGCGCCGTTGGCAGTTCGTGCATCTAGTTAGAAATTCGAGCGTGTATGTTTTAATATTTTAATATTATATATATATTAAGTTAAAATGAATAGTTTGACGGTGGACTATTTAAAAAATAACTTTAGCTCGTTGAGTTTGGAGCAAAAAATTGAAGTTTTGTGTTTGACAACACTGCAAAACCTTAGCACCTGCATCACAATAGTTAAGTGAATTTAAGTAAAAGCGATTAGTAATAATGTATTTACAATATTTTAATTTACCGATTCAATATGAATTAAACGTTGCATATACAAATTTGCGATGATTTCAGAATACAAAAATTGACGGAAAAAATTGATAAATCTGCGAAGAAAGGATTGGGAGCTTTAGTTGAGGTCCACAACATGGCAACACATACTATGCAAACAATTGATGTAAGTATATTTTTTTGCCTTTAAGATATCTCATGGAAGGTACTGTAAGTTATTAAATTCTTTATTTTTTATTCCCATCCAGCTACATGTAAAATTCATGACGTTGAAATTAATAATAACATAAATATATCTAAGCATATCTAAGCACCAATAACAATGACTATTAAAAATTCAAGAATATTAACTAAAAAAAAATATACTACAATAAAATATGTATGTTATATCTTTACACGGGCGTCACAAACACAGGGATCAGGAGCCACTTCCCATCTTTATTTATCACAGACTTAAAAGTGAATAAAAACATAATAGAGCAGTCTGAAGTTTATTTAATAAATTTTCACTAGCATTTCCATAACATGGCAATAAGTATCTTATATGTTCAAAAGACTGTCATTAGGTTCTTTATCGTAAGATTAAGAATAAACATCATTTCGAAAGGGAAATAAATGGCGGAAGAGGGTTGATTATAATCAGACATCGGATTATATGCACTATCAAAATGCCAAAATATGCACTAAAAAAGGGGCGAAATATGCACAAAATATGCACAATCAAAAAACCATTTATTATTACAATTTACGTATATTTTAACATTATATTTATATGTCATACATATATTCATATTCGTTATTGTTATAATTCTTGTGACAATAAACAATAACATATTTTTCCAGGTTTTCTACAGAAAACTTGTGACGTTTGTCACTTAACATTAATTTATAGGCTGAAAATGACCTTTCGACGTCAACTGACGTTACCGGACAGAACTTGAAATTTGGCGCCATTTCCGCAGAGACCTTGATAAATGCGTCAATTTTCTTTATTCCTTCAAGGCCGGAGTTTTTATACAAAACTGCATTTAATTTGCCACGAACCTTTTGCCATAGTGAACTCGGAAGGGCGTTACTCTGTTCAATCATTTTTTCTAATATTTCCAAGGACTTGCACAGAGGAAGGTTTTTAGTTTCTAGTTATTCTCAATTGCATCGGGCAATTTGCTGAAATGTGTTGCAATACGAGCAATATTTTTTTTGATTGAAGAATCCTCAAATGCCAGCTGGCTTGAATTGATTGCAATGGCGTCTGATCCTTCAAATTTGCCAACTACTCCTTTTAAATTCTCTGCATAAAACAATACAGCTTTCAACCAAGTTCCCCACCGTATTATTATTGGTTCTGGGGATAGTGCTTCGTTTGGTAGTTGCTCTTTCTATGCATGTACTCGCGATGGTGCCTTTAAAAAACTTTTTTTGTATAATAAATCAATTTATTGACAATCCCGAACTCGTTTCTGATCTCTTCCGCAACTCGGTGTAATCCGTGGGCTAGACAGGTGATGTGAAGCAATTTTGGATAGAATACTCACCGAGCCTTCACCATATGAGGTCAGAAACAAGAACACATATTTTCTCGTCCATAGACGAATCGGGAAATAGTGATCTGATGGAATCATTTATAAACTGGGCGATAGTTGAATGGTTTGTTTCTTCTAGGAACTTGCAAGCAACCAAATGGGGAGTAGAGGGCTCTTTAGATAATTTTCCAACAATTAGATTCGCAATATATCGTCCACATGAATCTGTCGTCTCATCAGCTGATATCCATATTAGATCGTTCGAGAGATCAGCGCGTATTTAACTAAGTACTTCTTCGTAGATAGTTGACAGGTAGTTTTTTCGAATTGTTGATTATTCAGGAATTATCTGATTAGTGCAATACTTCTTAAGGAATTTTCGGCACCCGCCTAATACATACAGGGTGTTATGGAAATGACGTATTATATTTAAACCGGCAAATCCCGAGATGAAAATAAATTGAAGAAAAATAACCATAAATGGCGCTTTGAATTATTAAGCGAAATATACACTTTATATGAAATCTCAAAATTTACGTGGCCGCTCCTGAGGCCCTTCGCAATCAATATTTTATTGAGGCAGTCTCCAGGTTCAAAAGAGGTTAACGCATTAAATGCGATGTTGTCATATTGCAACACATTGCACGTGTTCAGTTTTTGACAACAAGACGTCTTTGACGCGCGCTATCACTTCTTTTTCAAGCTTTTTAGACAAAGAAAACTACAATTTTAAGGGGCATTCTCTCTTACCTTCGATCTTATTTTATAATAATCCGTTTTATAATTAAATTCCATAAAAAAATAAAACACAAAAAGTCTGCTTTTCACGAGAACCAACAGTAAATCATATCACACGAATTTGAAATCACATCACAACATTTATTATTATGAATTATTTCACAACAACAAAAAAATCTGGCAATACAACTAACCAAACGTTTAAAATTCGTATACGTCAAGCACGTGGCACCCTCGACGTCGTGGAACCAACGTCCTTTCACTCCCGAATCGCCAAGCCTACTGAATTATAAAGGGCCAGTACTCAAGTAAGGGCGAGACACGCGGCGTGATCTGACAACACTGGTAGTATACTCTAGTGACCCACATTGTTGCTAAGTGAATCCAGATGTAACGGCGCGACAGTATGTGGGTAAAAAGGGTTTTTACCTTAGTATTTAGATATTCGATTTTAAAAAAAAAAAGTATGTATACTTTCTCTAGGACTCCCTAGGAGTCACCCATTTAAATATAATACGTCATTTCCATAACACCCTGTATAACTGAAATATGCACTATCAATGAAAAAGTACCAAAATATGCAATAACGCTATAAAAATGGAATTATATGCATTAGCATATGCAAACATGCAAATGCATATAATCCGATGTCTGATTATAATACTCTTATGATAAAAAATATAACGCTAATTTTTCGCCGTCATCATTTAAATTTTTTTTCGAAATTATAAATTATAATGTTTATGAAATTAGGCTTTGTTATGATATTTTTTTTGTACGTTATTTTGATTGATTCATATGATTTTAATTAAGTGTCAGTGATGACACATTAAGTGTAAAGATATAACGTACAGACTTTACTTTCGTATTATTTTAGGAGGTTATGCATTCAATGCTAAAAGAAGTCACTGATAAAACCGAGCAGTCTCTGCATAAATTAATGGACACCTATAATTACTTACTAAGCATTCAAGTAAAATCTACAGAATCTGAATTCAATAATGAAAATAAGGAGAACGTCGACAATAATTAACAAATTGTATTTGGAAGTTTAAATCACCGTAAAAAAACATTAAGCCTATCATATTATTTATTTTTGTTAATAGTTAATTTAAATATAAAATTTACTATCATTTGTATACATTTGTGTTAATATTTTAATCTATTTCATCCATATACAGGGTGTTTCTTAATAACATGCTAATATTTAAGGAGGTTATTCTTGGGTCCATTTTCAAAAAAAAACTTCATATAGATAGATAGAAACGTCTTTATTTTTCGGCGAAGGGCAGCATTGCTGTTTGCTTAAAAAAATATGAACATATGCCATAAACGTCTCGACTTTTGAGATACAGGGTGTTAAAGATTTTCATGTTTTTTAATAATTTGTTAATGTTAATGACTTAAATACGTGACAACTAGTCTGGGTAGATAACTGTCAAAACTATTTATATTTACAAAACAAAATCGGCTTCTTACCCACTAGATCCTTTTTAATCTTTGTTAATTCCTAACAGAGTGCAAATGAATGAATTTAATTTTTTTATACGAAAACTGTACATCAAACGACAAAAAAATCAAGAGACCAGTGGCGGTTCTTCCACAGGAGCACATGCGCACTCCCAAAACGAATAAAAAAATTATAATTTATATTCATTGAATATTATTTATCATATAAAGTCCGACCCTCCCTAATATTTTATCGTACCGTCAAACTAAACTGTATATTATAGGCTCTTGATCCGGTAGGCACGTCGCTCGAGGTTGATGACGATTATGACGAGAAATGCTCGCATATGCGATTAAGTAGGCGGGGCATAATTTCTCTGTAGTATCAGGTGGCGGGGGATAGCGAGGCTATGGCGATTTAACATGAGAAAGTCGCACAATTTTGGTGTGCGCCATTGTCTGTTTGTTCGTGCATGTATGTAGAAATTCAAGCGTGTATGTTTCAATATTTTAATATTATATATTTATTAAGTTAAAACGAATAGTTTGACGGTGGACTATTTAAAAAATAACTTTAGCTCTTTGAGTTTGGAGCAAAAAATTGAAGTGAAGAATGCGGGAAGACCTAAACCGGAAATTAATTTAACGCATAACACACTACTTTTAAAACGCCTAAGAAAGCTATTGTTTGTTCGTTAAACAATTAATTTAATGCAGAACACACTACGTTTAAAACGCCTAAGAAAGTAATTGTTTGGTCGTTAAACAAAAATTAAATTTTAAAAATAATTTCACGATACTTGTGAAACCCCTCTATCATAGGTCACGAGCCGCCACTGCAAGAGACTACATTTTCTCAGCAAGGAATGATAATTTCAAAAATAATTTTTATTTAACAAACCCGAACATCCTGTATCTCAAAAATTAAGACGTTTAGGACATTGTTCATATGAAGTTTTTTTTCTGAAAATGGACCCAAGAATCATATTCCTAAATGTTAGCATGTTATTAAGAAACACCCTGTATACAGTATGTATACTAAGTTGTAGCCATATGCAAAACTTTTTTATTATTATTAATTTTAAGAAAAAAGTGTTTCTTTATAAAAAGTTCTGCATGGTCTGAAACCTAAAATGCAACCATCAGATATTAATTTTTTTCAGTCTTATACGCGGTTTCTCAAAATATATGAATTTGGCTCAAAGTACCTATTTTTGACAATACTAAAAATTGTTATAAAAAAGTTTGTCAGATTTGAAAACTACATTCAAATATGTACCATGAAAAAATCAGCCTTTGTTATTTTTCCTTTACAATAATAATGAAAATTTAACTGTACACTTTTAAGTTACACATAATCTCGTATGCACTGGCAAGAAATATTTGACAGCGTTAGATAAAATACATAATCTGGTTGCCACTGACGACCCTCGCATATGACTAAAAAAATTAATATCTGGTGGTCGTATTTTAGGTTTTAGACCATGCAGAACCTTTTATCAAGAATAACTTTTTTCTTTAAATTAATAATAAACAAGTTTTTCGTATAACTTAAGTATACATACTGTATAGGGTCGCGCAAGAAAATACTTCGAATAAACTTCGCCCAAAAACAACTAAGGGGGCCGACAGAACCAGTCCCCTTTGATTTTTATTACGTACGGTATATTACGAAGAAAACTCGAGTCCGTCTCGAGGTTCAGAAGAGGTTAGCGCATTATAGGCGATGTTGTCATATTGCAACACAGAATTCTAAACGCACGTGTTTAGTTTTTCACAACAAGACGCGGTATCACTTCTTTTTTAGGTTCTTTTAGGTTCTTTAGGAAAAAAACTACAAATTTAAGGTACATACTCTCTTACCTTCGATCTTATTTTAAAATAATCCGTTTATAATTAAATTCCATAAAAAAATAAAACACAAAAAGTATGTTTTTCAACAGCTCAGCAGTAAATAATATCACACAAATTTGAAATCACATCACAACATTTATTACTATGAATTATTTCACAACAGAAAAAAAATCGAGTACTGCTACAACTAACAAAACGTTTAAAATTCGTATACGTCAAGCACGTGGAACCCTCGACAGAGTCAGTTCAACCCCGAGTCTCGAAACATACTGAAGCAACGATAGTGGCGCGCGGCCGTTATACAAGCAAGGGCGAGACATGCGGTGTGATCTGACAACAACAAGTATACTCTAGTGACGCACATTGTTGCTAAGTGAATCCAGATGGAACGGCGTGATAGTACGTGGGTAAAAAGGGTTTTTACCTTAGTATTTAGATATTCGATTAGAAAAAAAAAGTATGTAGACTTTCTCTAGGACACCCAAGGGCCACCCATTTAATATAATACGTCATTTCCATAACACCCTGTATTATCAGATTATTAATTACTTTGAAAAAAAAATTGTTTCGTAATGGGAATGCTCACAATATACAGGGTGTTAATTTAAAGAACTTTCCAACATCTAGTTTCCAGTATCTAGTATCTGTGATATTGCTCTAGATATTTTTTTAAATTTAGTACACACTTTCCTTTCATCAAGAGGCATTTTATGATGGACAACATGTTTTTTATTCCGACCAGTGGCGTTCGTGCGTGAATTGCCCTCTTTTTGAAGAAAATAATGGTACGCCACTGCTTTTTTTAAAATAAAAATAATTTTTTAAATTCTTGTTCCTTGCTGAGCAAACGGCGTCTATTGATTTTTTGTCTTTTGGCGTACAGTTTTCATATAAAAACATGAAAGTCATTCATTTGCACTCTGTTATGAAATTAGGTATTCACAAAGATTAAAAACGATTTAGTAGGTAAGAAGCAGATTTTGTTTTGTAAAAATATAAACAGTTTTGACAGTGGTCTACCTAGTCTAGTTGTCACGTATTTAACCTTAACAAATTATTGAAAAACATGAAAATCACCCTATATCTCAAAAATCGAGACGTTTAGGACATATGTTCATATGAAGTGTTTTTCTGCAAATGTACCCAAGAATAACCTATGATATTAAGAAAACACCCTGTATATCAATCGTGAACAATTCGTTACTTTTAGGGTTTGTTCGAGATTGTATAATAAAAAGACGATATGTTGACTTACTTTTCAATAAAAAGAAAACCTTATCAGATACACAAAATCCAAGGTGTGTTGTTATTAACTATAGACAAATTTCAGAAAAATATATTCAGAAGTTTTTGAAATATTTTATAGCTTTTCTACACCCTGTATATTATTTCTACTTGAGCTTTTTTGATGGCTTGGTCTTTAATAGGTAAGAAATGTGGCACCTGCCTAAAGTTTTAATCAATTTGACACGATTTGACATTATTCAGTTGTAAAATGCAAAATGAACAAAGTAAATTTTTACTGGAAAGTAGCGATCCAGCGAAGATACTGTCTAAGGTCTTGGTACTCTTGGAGCATCAAGTTTTAAAAAATGACGTGGAAAGGCAGTTAAATATTTTAAACCAATACATAGTCGCTTCCAAAAGTGGATTTGTATCCTTTTAAGGTTGTTTTAATTATTTGCGAAAATAACAGCATTTTTTAAAACGCAACATGACCAAACATAAATATGTTTTGATCATTAATAATACTGTTTCTGATTGACTGTAATTTGATGTAAATGTCTTATAGTAAAGTTTACATTATATTTTTGATAGTTTTGACTGCCATAAAACTCTAATTATCCCTCTGAGCATAAAGTTCCACACATTACTACATCTTAAATTATTATACCATATTAAGTAGATATATTTTTATTTGGTTTAAAATGTTTCTACTTCAAAATATATCAATATTTAGATAGCCATATTTTCAAACCGACTCTGCACCTATTTATTGCAGTTTGAAGATGTTGGGACATGCACAATTGGGTTTAATCAGGTATGTAGTTAATTTATTGCAGTAATAATTGTTGACGGTATAATGTAAACTATGCTATACGCAAATAGTTATACTGATGTTATTGTGCTTGTTGACTAGAGTGCATTCTAGTTTATACAGTGAGTCCCAGAAGAAATGTCTAAATTCATTTAAAATTCAGCGGTAAGTTTTTTCAAAAAACGCTCGTACCCGTCGATTTTGATTTTTAAATTTTTTCTTTTTTGTGGTAATTTCATGTATACAGGGTAGCTCAAAAATAAGTTACGACCATCAACTTCATTTTTTCAAATGAAAACATATATTTTTTATTTCATTTTTGAATTTTGCATTGAATTCTAAGCATGTTTCATGTACCATGTCCTATACATAAACTCAACAGTTATTGAAAAAATTAGGATTGAACATATCATTTAGTGAATCCAACGATCTATCAAATCTTCTGGCAATATGGCATTTTGGGCTCCATAATAAGTAAGAGTGTACTGTCTCACTGTCACCGTTTATTTCCATAGAAACTGTATGACAATTTTATTTCAAATAAGTATAATTATTGTCAAGCGTAGTTCCAAAGTTGCGGTTTTCACAATAACGGTGAAGTTAACGGAACGGGAAAAAATTGAAATTCTATGCATGGTTGGGTTTGGTGATAAAACACGTACTCAAATAGAAACAGCCCAACTATTTAATGAAATCCATCCTGATCGTCCTCCCATATGTCAAAAGATGGTGAGTAGAATAGAGGCTAAGTTTAGAGAATTCGGTCATGTTAGAGATTTGCCTAAATCTGGTCGTCCTACTCGAGATGAAAATGAACAACTTGACGTTTTGCTTTCCTTGGAAGAAAATCCATGTACTCCCCTGTCGCACATTGGGGCCGATTTACACATGCCGAAATCTGTTGTTCACCGAGTAGTTCAAAAGCACAAATATCACCCATACAAAGTTATTCCAGTGCATGAGTTATTTGAAGATGATTTCGATAGGCGAAGTGAGTTTTGCGGACGCATGCAAAATATGTGCAATCTAGATAATAATTTAGTAAAAAATATTATTTTTTCGGATGAAGCTACGTTCTATTTGAATGGTAATGTGAACAGACAAAATTGTCGATATTGGGCAACAGAAAATCCGCATTGGATGATAGAGGTTCACAGCCAGTACCCTAAGAAAATAAATGTTTGGTGTGGAATCGTACGCGAAAGAGTAATTGGTACATTTTTCTTTGAACAGTCTTTAACTGGACGAGTATATCTGGAATTTCTCCAACTAGAATTAATTCCAGCATTAGTGGCTTTATTTCCGAATCCTTTGGATTCAGACTCCCCTGACGAAGAACTGATATTCCAACAAGATGGTGCTCCTCCGCACTATGCGGCCACTGTGCGCACATTTTTGGATGAAACCTTTCCCAATCGGTGGATTGGAAGGAGAGGACCTATCGAATGGCCTGCTAGGTCGCCAGACCTAACTCCGCTGGACTTTTTTTTTGTGGGGTTACCTCAAATCAAAAGTATTTGTTAACAGGCCAAACAATATGCAGGAGTTGAAAGAGATCCGAAGAGAAGTGCGTGTCATAACTCCAGAAATGGTTGGAAACGTGCAAAGAGAGTTTATTGATCGTCTTGGATATTGCCTAGCCGTAAATGGCGCACATTTTCAACATTTAATTTGATTTTGTTGTGTTTTTTTAATAAACAGGTCTTACTTATAGATATGTTCAATCCTAATTTTTTCAATAACTGTTGAGTTTATGTATAGGACATGGTACATGAAACATGCTTAGAATTCAATGCAAAATTCAAAAATGAAATAAAAAATATATGTTTTCATTTGAAAAAATGAAGTTGATGGTCGTAACTTATTTTTGAGCTACCCTGTATACATGAAATTACCACAAAAAAAAAAATTAAAAAATCAAAATCGACGGGTACGAGCGTTTTTTGAAAAAACTTACCGCTGAATTTTAAATGAATTTAGACATTTCTTCTGGGACTCACTGTATGTAGGTACCTACTATATGTCTAGACCCCTGCGAATGGCTAACAATGGCCGAAGCAATACCGTAAAAAAAATTTAACGCCTGGAGCAGAATGCTTTAAAAAGAGTTTTTCTTTCATTGATGTATTAATTTTAAAAATATAATTTTTTAAACAAAAAAAAAACAACCAATCTTTTAGGATGTACAGTTGTGTTCAATGAGGTATGGGATAGCGATCGTTACGAATGACAATAATCATTAAAGTTGAATTTGTCGAAAAAGCGAAAAAGTTATTGCTCATATAAATGATGGTCTGCCTCTTAGAACTATTGTACATACAGTGTCGCTGCTGACGATAGCACACTTATCTCATCTTTCTCTTTGAATGCACAAACATCGGCTGCCGACGCACATCTTCGCAGATAGAGCATGAGGTATCACGCCTTAACAAAGACCTGGAAGAAATTTTGGCTTGGGTGACAGTAACCAAGTCGAATTTGACGCTAAAAAAACCCAGGCATTCGTCTGATCGGAGACCACGAGCTGACGAAGAACTTCGACAGCCTAGAACATCGAAGACAGGTTGGGGATTTGACTCTCTTTTACAGATATTTTTATGGAAAGTGCTCGGCTGACCTTACTCTCTTAATTTCGCCCAGAGCGGAATAGCAGAAATACACCACGAACCACTGCCGCCCATCCATATGTGGTTAAGCTTAGTACTCGAACTTCATTCTTTAAGAATTCTTTCATCTGGAGGACTTCATCCTTATGGAACGACCTTCCCTAGGTCGTTTTTCCCAACGAATATAACCTCTAAGGATTCAAAACCAACGCACACGCACCACTCCCAGAGTGCCCTAAAGGATTTTTCCTATAGTGCTTGTGTTTGATCATAAAAAAAACAATGTCACCATTAAAGGTGGAACCAAATGGAGAAAAAATGTATTGTTCGATTTAGGTAAAATTTGACTTCACCATAAGTTTTTGTTTCAGTAAAGACTAAAAATGACGCAATTAAATGGGACCACGCGGGCTTTTGTTAACTGTCAAATTTTACATTTTCTCTACAAATGTTGATAAATGGCATTTAGTGATCGAATTTTAAAATGTTAAAAAGAAACGAGATTTTGGAAAGAGATGCAATAGAAAATAAAAGTTTTTTTTTTATCTTTTAGGTTATTAATTATAAAAAGAGACGGTTTGCAATAATTTCTGAGTTGTTTTTGAAATCTGTAATCCTTTAATTTTTATGCATGCACCCCTGTGTACTGAAATCTTGTACAATACTTTTTTGAACTCTGGAAAACTACATACAACCTTACACGTTATCCCATATCTCATTGAACCCGACCGTACATTGAGTTCGTTCATAATTATCACCCCCTTCTCTCCCAGAGGGGGCCCTTATTGTCAGACGGCCATATTTGTATTACTTCATGTCATCGTTATACAGGTGAATATGGAGTCCTCTAGTTTCCGTTGCTCTAAATATATTTGTAAGTAAGCATTTGACCTTAATAAATTATAGCTTGTTAAAAATCTAGCAAATCTGATGTATCTAATCGAAATAATAAAAACTAAAATTAGTACAGATCCCCGATTTGAGGAACCTTTATCTATGCTATTGGACCATTGTTTTATTCCGCCTAGGCTAGTGAAATCAAGTGACTTACTTACTTATGCATCGGATATACAAGAATACTTTTCGTGGCTAGGTAAGAAATGAGACTGAATTTAAAAATAGTATATTGTGTAGCGAGGAGGAAAAGATGAACATTATCGGACGACCGTAAAGATTGCCTATCGAGGCGCAAGCCGAGACTGTGGCAATACGGGTATGTGGCTTTTCCTACACTGAGCGAAATTTCAAGCTGATATAACTCAAATATGAGTTGTCCTAGACCGAAGCGTGTGGCTAATAGGGGACAGCCCAGGCCTCTGAATTACGGCAACCAAATCGAAGAAATTGCATCAACTCACTATTCATAAGTTATTATAGCACAGAAGATGGGTTATTTTATGCGTTGGAATAGCTCACGCCCCACCGTCTTAAATTATTGATAGGCTACCTTAGCTACCAGTATGTGAATTGTGATGCGTTACTAGTCGGGCTAGATTAATTCATGATTCGAGCTATGAAAACTTGACATTTAAGTTGTTCTATCTTACAATGGTGGCTGGAATAACTCACTCTTCGGGCTACCAGACTCCAAATTTTGGACTACCAGTACCTAAATTGTGGACTATCGGAACTCAAAATATTTCTTTGATTTAACGCCTGCATATTGTGGACTTCAATTGCCTTTTTTTTTCAAGATATGACATTTTTGTTGTATATTTAAAAAAAAAAATAATCAAATGAATTATAGACGGGAGACCATACTACGGCTAAGAAACCATGAGGACGGATTGCTTCAAAAGGCAACTTGATTTAATATACTGTAAAGAAGCGCGCGATTATCACTTCGCTGAATAAAATTATCTTAATCGTAGTATAATACTCGGGTTTGCGTATATCATTGGGAATTTAATTATTAATTTTGTAAAACAGGGAAAAAATTGTCAGGTCTTAAAAAAAAAGTTATCAAGTTTATATCCACAATATGTAGGCGTACCTTCAAAGAAGTATGAAGGGTACGTCCATACCTGAGAAAAACATCAGTTGTTTAGTGTCAATAGAAATTATTAGCCAGTCCTGAGCACTGTATTTTTCGTTCTGTCGTTTTCCTCGGGTATATGGACGCACCCTTACAATATAAGTATAGGAACTTTTTCAAATTTTTTTGCGATTTTGTCGACGATGCCTCTATTGTCGTTTTCTTTTCTTAACATACACTAGTGGTTCTGAACAAAATATAAGAGCAATGGTTTAAAAAATTCCTGTTTTTTTTTTAATAGATTAAAAGATGGATTTTGGAAATTTAATTCAAACCCTATTATTAGTTTAGGTAGATAAGTTTATTAATAAAATTAAAAAAAAAACATTTTGTAAGGGCTCCCAAAGGCTCTACTTTAAGAATACACTTAAAACGAAAAATAACATATCATGTGTAACACATGTACAAATCTTGAGTAAATACGTATTAATAATATCATAATATTAATATATACTTATAAATAATAAGGCTCCATTCCAATAATAACAATTTGTATGCATCTCCCTCAAGGCATCTTTTCCATTCCAACCATGTCTTGAGTGAATTTTTGCTGCTTATCCATGTATTTTGAACAGACCTGTTTTTTAATATTTTTTCTGATTATGATTATTTTAAAGCATTTTTAGGTTCAGTCATCAGTGGTATCAGTTCAGTAGTTTTTAAATTACTAAGTAATTAAACAATTTCTGGATCCATTTGATGTTTACTGGGTATCCAAATAAAAGGCCTGCGTATCCAAATGGATACTCAAAAGTACGTTAAAAGATGCCTTGATCTCCCTCCTGTCCCTCCATTTTACGCCAACTGACCAAAATTATGCAAAACACAAATTTTCACGCACAGAGAACAAAGATAAAAAATCTCTCAAACGGCGCAACGGCCAACAGGTATCTATACGCGCAATCGAGGGAGAATTGATGAATAACAATGGAATGAACCGCGCCAAACCTGCACGAGCACGAATTCGGAACTTTCCGTGACCTTACGATCTTGTGATTTACCCTCGATATGGGGTTTTGAAGCACGTTTCCTTATTCCAACTCAAAATAATTTACACATGGTAATAATGAGTTAAAATAATGCACGTCCGGGTTAAAACGACACTTTATAATCAATTAGTAAGTTTTCCCAACCCAGAAACTGAGTTCAGGTAACTCATAAAATAGTTACAAGATGAGGGATTGTGGTAATTCCAAATATGTTTAAAATGTTGATAAAAAATCTCCTTCTGGGTTGAGGCGAACCAAAAGAATCTGAATTATTTTAGCGTTTTTAAATAATTTGTGATTATTTATAGGCTCAGTTAGAACAACATAGAGAGGTGCGTTACAGTAGCTCCAATTTTGTAACCCACGACATTGGTAAATGAATTTTTGTCAGTGTAGGCTCAGTTAGAACAATATAGAGAGGTGGGTTGAGGTAGCTTCAATTTTGTAACCCACGACATTGGTAAATGTATTTTTGTCAGTGTTGGCTCAGTTAGAACAACATAGAGAGGTGGGTTGAGGTAGTTTCAATTTTGTAACCCACGACATTGGTAAATGCATTTTTGTCAGTGTACGAAGTATAACCCACTATTTTTCCAAATCTCGAACTACTACGCGTGCCTCGATCTTCCGACATTAGCTACCTCGACGCAACGCAATTGAAAATTGAACTACCAACCAGCTTCATTTCGACCGCGGGAGGTACTACGTCGTCGACGCGTGGTTCCCTGAATTCGCAAGTGTTAATAAAATTGTTGGTTCATCTGTACCACAAAATATGTTTTAGGTTATATGCTAGTATGGCTAAAAGAAAAAGATCAGCAGGTAAAAGTATTAAATGCAATATACAAATTGCTGACTATAGATTATCCAGAAGAAAGATACTATCTATCGCTGGCTGCCAGGAAAGAAAAGGCACAAAGTAGTATCCTCGCCGAATTATTGGGAGACCTATTGCAGATTGTGGATGTTGAAGTTTACGGAAAAATGTTGAAACTTCTTATAGTTTTTATTGAAGGATCACAACGGACATGTAAGTTAACTTAATCCTATTAGCCTACTAGTCTTGAACCAAAAAGATCTACTATAGTCAAAAAGCAAACTCCGTTAGTATCATCATCAGTTGAAACAAACAGGGATCCGGTATTTCCTATCTCCTTTATATTGTTACTACGAAAATAAACACAAGAAAATTCTATAGCTATAATCTCCGTTTCTTTTTAATCTTCAGTCTGTTTCTGTTTTCGCTGATCGGTTTGATATGTCTTGCTTACGAAAAAGTGTATATTTTTATCAAGTTTACGGCATAGTTGGCACAGTCTTGCCATATCGAGTTAAGAGTACTATTTTTTCCACAAACAATACTTAAATTTAACACACAAACACTGAAAACCCACAAAGAATTTTATTCAATAATAATGACAAATATGACGTTTGTTAATCAGGTAGAGGAAGGTTGCCATATTTCGGATACTGGTTTGAAATTAGCAAAAATATTTTAGAAAAAAAGCATAAATGAATAATGTTTTCTGTACAACCTCCATGTCATGGGTTGTAGTTAAGTAAGGGATAGTCCAAACAACTATAATTACCATTGTTTTTTTTTTAATGTCAAAACTAAAATAAGTACATTTTTACCAAAATAAAAAAGAGGCTCCTAATTTCGGATTTGTATCCGAAATTAGGAGTAGTTTGTTAAAATTATATTATTCCAGACAAAAGTCACACAAATAGTTTTTCTTCTTATCAGAATTGGCACACTCCTCGTGGGTCCACTTAAAGCATTTCACGCAACGTATCCACTTCTCGCCTTGTGCGTCTTCAGAATATAAACCATTGCAAAACATACATTCTGTGTCCTCATCGTCAACGTCCATATCCGAATCGTCATCCAACACTGCTCGCTTCCAGAATCTGATGAGTCATCATCGCTACAATAATTATTCTTTCCTTTTACTTTTTTTTGATGTTTTTGTCGTTTTAATATTTTTTACGGCCTTCTTTTTTTTGGATTCTACTAATTCAGAACTAAGTTTTGGTTTTCTGCCCTTCCCTTTCAAATTTTTTTTTCTCTCTTGTTCTTGCATGCTTACTTCAAGTTCGTTTTTGTATGGCGTGCTGGTGATTATATAGCTACAGCCTTGTCTAGGATTTCTCCTTTTATTAGATCCTGAAGTGCCACTATGACAAGGTAATGGGCTGATGTCCTCCGATCCTACGAAATTTTTTTTATGTGCCTCAATCCTTTTTAGTGCATTTTCCTGTTTTGGAGGGGTTTGTTCATTTTGTTTTTGTTCAGTCAAAACGCCTCTTGGGGGAGTAAGTTCTTCATTGTTTGGTAAAATAGCTGGTGGTGGTGTCCTCTCTCGTTGTCTCGCAATAACAAAATCATGTTCAGTAAATCTATTCCGGTTAAATGGACATATACCAGATTTGCGAAATCCATTGACCGAAATCTCTGCAGTGCAAGTTTTTAAATAGGCAGGACACATTAGCTTACAAATTTGGTAAGAGTTGATAATTCGGGCAGGATTTTGCTTCAACCACATTTGGATTTGCTGAGAATAAAAGGTTTTAAAAGGTGACATAAATGATAGGTCTAGAGGCTGCATTTTGTGCGATGTATGGGGTGGTATACATAATATTGTAACGTAGTTTGTTCGTGCCATCTCTATAACGTCAATATTTCGAGTGTGGCTATAGTGACCGTCGAGTATCAGAAGCACTGAATCATCACGGGATGGTTTAACAAACTGAATGAAATGTTGTAGCCATTGGGTAAAGATGTGTTGTTGAATCCAACCAGATGGATGACATGCCGCGATGGACCCAGGGGGCGCTCCATCTAACAACTCAGCTTTCATATTCTTTCTAGGGAAAACGAACAAAGGGGGAACAAAGCCACCAGTTGCGTTCATACAAAAAACGACAGTCATCAGTGACCCCCTTTCAGCAGCAGTAACCGCCCCGACTTGCTTCTTTCCTTTCAAAGATATAACGCGAGTATTTTTTGATTGCACCGTTGTTATACCGCTTTCATCAACGTTGAAAACTCTCGCAGGATTATGATTAATTTTTTCCATTTCTGGTTCAAGCAGGTCGAAAAACTTATTAACGTTCTCCGGAGTAAAACATTCATTCTCGCTTTTGAGATACCTTGCGGTTTCCTAATACTTAAATTTGGATGGCGTTTGAAGAACCCTTTTAACCATTTTTTACCAGCAGCTCCACTTTCATGAGAAAAAGGATGATGTAAACCGTTTCTCATGGCTAATTGGTAGGCAAGTCTTTTAATATCACGAATACCGACTCCGTAGAACCTCCTATCCATTTCCAAGCAATACGAAACTAAATCTTCTTCTAATTCAGGAGAAAGTATCGGCTTTCTTCCAATCGGAACTGCAATTAGCTGATCAGGAGTTTTATCGGTTTGTTTAACGTAATCCTCTAAAGTTGTTTTAGGAACAGCAAATAGCTTAGAGGCTTTAAGGTACCCCATTTCTTTACTTCGGACCGCATTGATAGCCAATTTCATTTGATCAGGATCCCATTTCTTATATTTTGTGTTGACTCTTGGCATTTTGTCCTAAAATAAATATTTACTCGCTTATTTCCGATTATAGGTATATTTTGTTACTTTATTCCAATTACCTAATTATTGGCACTTGTATTTTGCCGATTGCTTAATAAAAAAAATAAAATAAATCTACTGGTAGAAGTAACGGTCGAGATATTCTTGGCAGCCTAATTTCGGATACCCGAAATTGGGAACCCCTGACTATCCGAAATAAGGCAACCACACACTTTTTAGTTTAGATGCTTGATATGTTTTGCATATTACTAATTGATTAAATTTGACCAGCCACTCTTATTAAGTAGTATTTTAACTTACCTGTAGCCAAAAATCAGAATTTAAAAATGCTGTTTTACACTTAAAAACCACAAACTAAAGCAAGACAAATAAAAAGTCTACAAAACGATTTTTAACTATTGTGCTGCCATCTTACACAGAAATGCCAAAATACAAAATATTAACAGCTCTACAGGTTTCTTTACGACTTACCTTCGACAGGGAGGGGTTTTCGTTTTTTAGTATAGTCTAATTTCTGAAATACCTTGCTATCCGAAATTAGGAAACTACCCGAAAATAGGCGACTTTCCTCTACTGTCAAACGTGAAAGCTGGTATGAAGGACGGCCGTTAGAGCTTTACAAAAGGCTCATTCCGAACGCTCGAAGGCAATGGCTTTGTTATTAACGGAAAACGAACAAGAAAAACTGTACGAATTTCCAGAGTTCCCCGATTGTATTCTGGAAAATTGTTTACAACCTACCTCAGAATGTGAATTGTTTATTCTTCAAAGACTGTGAACCGAAGCCGTATCCTCCTTATTTTAAGATCCTTGGTTAATACATACAGGGTGTTATGGAAATGACTTATTATATTTAAAGCGGCAAATCCTGAAATTAAAATATATTGAAGAAAAATAACCATAAATGGCGCTTTGAATTATTGTACCAAATATATACTTTATATGAAATATCAAAATTTACGTGGCCGCTACTGAGGACGTTATTGAGACGGTGTTGTCATATTGCAACACAAAATTGTAAACGCACGTGTTCAGTTTTTGACAACAAGACGTCTTTGACCCGCGTTACCACTTCTTTTTCAAACTTTTTAGAAAAAAAATACTACAATATTAAGGTACATACTCTCTTACCTGAGATCTTATAATCCGTTTTATAATTAAATTCCATAAAAAAATAAAACACAAAAAGTATGTTTTGCAACAGAACCAACAATAGGTAATATCACACAAATTTGAAAACACAATATTTCTTATTATAAATTATTTCACAACAGATAAAAAATCAACAACTAAAAAAACGTTTAAAATTCGTATACATCAAGCACGTGGAACCCTCGACAGCGCCATTCCATCCCGAGTCTCGAAGCATACTGAGGCGACGATAGTCGCGCGGCAGGTATCCAAGCAAGGGCGAGGCATGCGGTGTGATCTGACAACACTGTTAGTATACTCTAGTGACCCACATTGTTGCTAACTGAATCCAGATGGAACCGCGCGCCTGTATGTGAGTAAAAAGGGTTTTTACCTTTGTATTTAGATATTCGATAAAAAAAAGTATGTAGGCTTTCTCTAGGACACCCTAGGAGTCACCCATTTAAATATAATAAGTCATTTCCATTACACCCTGTATGTGAGACCTATCATGGAATACGCCTACAGAATTCCTGTTTTAACAAGGCTTTAAGAAAGGGTTCAGCGCCAAGTTACCACCAATCACCAGAAATGTCATGAACAGAGATTAACACCTCCTAGATGACATGATAGTGGATATAGGGTGTTTCTTAATAATATTTGAAGAGGTTATTCTTGAGTCCATTTTCAGAAAAAACCTTCATATGAATATATGTCCTAAACGTCTTAACTTTTGAGATGCAGGAGATTTTCATGTTTTCTAAATAATTTGTTAAGGTTCATGACTTAAATACGTGACAACTAGACTAGGTAGACAATTGAAACTGTTTATGTTTACAAAACAAAATCTGCCTCTTACCCACTAGATCCCTTTTAATCTTTGTTCATTCTTAATTTCATAACAGAGTGCAAATGAATACATTTAATTTTTTATACGAAAACTGTATGTCAAACGACAAAAAATAAAGAGACGACATTTGCTCAGCAAGGAATAAGAATTTGATTTTGATTTTCTTTGTCTAATTTATCGAATAACCAATGTTACTTAAAATTTGTAAAAGACACGTTAAAACTGACATTTGTACCTCCAGATTTCTAAAAAAATAAAATGAAACTAAAAATAAAAAGTTATCAAGCCTAAAACTTAATCAAAATTTTTTTGCACACGAGTGCCATTGATTTTGGCATGAATTATATCTAACTTTAACTTCTCACGTCGGTTTATTGCATACCAAATTAAATATTCATTATTTATAAGTCATGTTGTGACAAGATGGCGTTATTTGATAAAATTATTTTTTGGCAGCAAGAAGTTGACGTGTGGCAGGAAAAATCGACCAATTGATATTGATTTAATTTGTTTTCAGGTTTAGACCTCATTAAAAAGGGGGCTATCAACACACTAATTGTAAGGTTAGAACCAACATGGAAAGAGAGATTTCCATATATAAAACCAAAATTCCCCACGGGAGCAGAACAAGTTCTTCATACCCAGAGTATATTTCATGTGCTTACCGTACTATTCCAATATGCATCGGGCGATAACATGAAGGCTCCTACAAAATTTACTCTTTGGTAAGTAATATTATAGTTTATCTATAAGCTTTGTCATCTAACAAATCAAATACATTTGGTTATAAAATTATCATTTCCTAATTTTGAAACTGAAATACATACAGGGTGTTATGGAAATGACGTATTATATTTAAATGGGTGACTCCTTGGGTGTCCTAGAGAAGCGCTACACATTTTATTTTTTTAAATCGACCGTTTTAAAAGTGGGGTAATAAACACTCTTACTCACAGGTCTGCGCTACTGTACAACATTTTACCCAGAGCCAATCGAGATGTTGCCAAACTTAATGTTAAACTGAAATTCCATATAAAATTATAAAAATAAATTATTTTCTACCTACTTGTATTTATCCTAATACCTAAAGAGCGAGGCAATCCAGGCACAAACACAATCAGTTTTTTTTCTTTTTCATGGGAACACTCTTGGAAACACTTCATGTACACAGTAATAGTGAAACAGAACCGATAGTTAGCTATTGAGAATACAATAATACAGATTATACTACAGATTATTAGATTTTATTACACGCGACTAAATTTGACGCTAGAAGAAACGCGTCAATAAAAACAATATTCAAAGATTATTTATGGACGGGTAAGATACACGCGTAAACCGAAAAAACAGAGCGGATTGCTGAGAGTGTGTTGGTGATCGACTAGACACAACGTGTCCGGGCTGGTTGGTCTTCAACTTACAGACGCAAGCGTGCGGCGCTATATGAAACTACTTCGCTCAGCCGCTGTAAGGCGTCAAGAGGTCATTGACATTTGACCTAGTGACGTACGTGGCTATTACTATTCCATATGTTTTTCGGATTGTTTAAAACATAGTCCGTCGTAAATGTTCTTCAATTAATTGTACAAAAAGGTATTACAGAATGGAAAAGTGTTTAAATTATTTTGTCTAAAGAGTATCGCAGTGCCACATAGGTGTTTTTCTGGTTTGACGATTTTTACCGCTTAATGAATTGAAAGCACCATTTATGGCTATTTTTCGTCAATTTGTCTTTATCTCAGGAATTGCCGGTTTAAATATAATACGTCATTTCCATAATACCCTGTATTTAAATTATTAAGTGTTAAAGGGTAACTAATGAAATATATTGACGTAAGTCCTGACCTACCAAGAAAATATATAACATAAAATAGCAATATTTTGGCAATTTCCATTATAATCTAAAATTGTGGCAAATCGGCCGATTTTAGGATATAAGGTATACTTGCGAAAAAATCATTCAACTTGACATTTATTAAAAGTCATTTACTCGACCTACTTAGAAACTTTAAAAATGTTTTGGACCATGACACAGTTTTATCACTTGTAAGGAAAATGAAAAATAAAATAATTACGTATAAATGGTATAAATGAAACAATTTTATTGGTCGAAACAGTATATTTGATAGGTGATGGAAATAATCATCTAAAAGCACGACTTATTTGGCTATGTCTGCCCAATACCATTACACTATCCTATTTAGTAGATATAATAAGTATATTAACTGATGTGAAGTCCCTTTGGTATTATCTGATGTCCCATTTTACAGTATAGTATAGTAAAATAAATAACCATTTTCATGCCATTTTAAAGTAATTCAAATATTACAGGAGTTTACAGTGGGCGTTTAGATATTTTTGTATAAAGGAAACATCCCATATAGAAAGAAATAATGTACTAGGGATACTTGTGTCGTTGATGGAAATATGTCCAGACTTACTGTCAGGAAATTTGACATTCTCCTATGGTATGTTTATTTAATTATATATATTTTTTTTTTAAATGCAAATCCTTGAAAATTGTGAAATAAAAATATGTTAAGAACATAAGCTGTCCTAGAGTAGCATCCAGGAACGCAATAAAAACTGTATTTTTCTATTTAAAAAATCAGAGTTGATCTTAACTTTCGCCATAACCGGAAATAACACAGGACACAGAGAAAATTTCAACAAGATAAATTTATTAGTCTCCGAGATCTTCTAAAATGCACCTGGTATAACTGAGCACACATGAACACACGGGTTTGTTCCTTGCCGCATTTTATCTGGTTGAAACTTAACAACCCTTATTGGAAAATCGGGCCTAAAACTATACAGGCCTTCACCATTGGGATTTCGGAAACGGAAAAAGATAGGAAGTCTGTTAAATTGGAAAAAAATCAAAAATAAATACAGTGGCTTCCAAAATATTTGGAAAAACCTAAAATTTTGCGTTTTAGTTTTTATATTTTTCCTTACTATGTTCGGAGAGATGTCCAAAAATAAATTTCTCTTTCTCATTGCTACTTTTTATTCTCCACAAGATAACATCTTTCATGCGACGTTTCATCTTTAGGTCACCATCATCAACTTAATTTTTTTAAAGGGCCTCTGGATCTTTTTATTTAAATTATGAAAGAACACCGAAATCTACGTTCAGTGGTATACAACACTTGCTGGGGTTTCCGACGTTTTCTAGCACCATTTAAATTTTTTAAATGTAGCTGTTTGTATTTGTGCAGTTGTATATTGTGGTGTTGTTGTTATTTTAATGTAACCTCTTTAGAACACCGTTAATATACTTATATGTGATTCGTGAGACCGTGCCTTTGAGTTTACTTCTCTTGGAGAAAATGGGCTATTTCTTTGATTTTGTTAACGATGTTGTCACAATTTCAATTTAATAACCTCTTACCAAGAAAACCCAACAATTATATTTACGCATTTAAAATAAATTATAAAAGGTATGTGTATGTAAGGAACCAATATACCTATTATAGTTTCAATACATACTATTAAACTTTCTTTTCATACTGTTTATTTTGATATTTAAATGCAAAATAGTATATTTCTTTTAATCAAAAAATATGGCAACATCGTGCTTGTCAATGGTTATAGGTATAGTCGTTGCAGCGAACCCTGGCGCACGTGACATTAATGACTTGCCTGCTTATTTCTGGTTATTTATTTTGCCTAGGTTTGTATGACATTCCAGGACCGTACTACAACAGTACGTACGTTTATTTTAAAAATGAAACGAGTCTATTTATATTTTTAAATGCATTTTTTATTATTTATTATAGGGAATAAAACACACATACACATTGTATTTTTTTGTTATTTATTTACTCAAATGTATAAAATTAAGTCATTATCTATAATTACATGTCTAGTAGGTACCTCTATATTCACAAAAAGATAGGAAGTACGTATCTACATAGATGCCCATCTTTACCTACTGTAAACTTTATACAATGTGTCAATAAACATGGACTTAACTATACCTGTAATAAATTGTATCTTCAATTTTTCGAAAAAGTCATCCTTGATCATTTCTTTTCCCTGTTATATAAATACAAATCACTTGGAAAAATTTCCATGTTTTTGTACCGGATGCACAAAAAAACATTTCTGAAAATAGCTACGGACTTATTCGAAGGAAAAGTTATTGTAATAAAAAACTAAATATACGGTTTGCTTAAAGGTTGTTCACTCTTGTTACCTCTGTTTTAACTTTAATGTTCAATAGTAACTTATAAGTGTATAGTATCAAAACAGGCAAATTCTATATGCACCCTTCTTCTGTATACGTAGACTACGTATACTGCAAATACGTAGGTTACGTAAGTCATATATGCAAAATAACTAATGAAATGGGGATTTCGGCATTCCCTATTCTGATTTCGGGAAAGGTAAGTAGTAAAGAGATACGAAGTCGGTTAAATTGGGACAATTTTTTTCGGCACCAAATTGCTAGTTCGCCATATATATTTCAAGAAATCTGCGTCTCTTCTGAGCAACGCAAGGCTTTTCCATTAGAGCTCGGCGATTATCATCAGCTCTATATATAAATCAAAAGCTTCCGACTATATATTTTGTGTTCTCTGCAAAGTTCTAAAAATAGTGAATTTAGATAAGCATATTATCATACACTACATGATCAATAATTGCACTTGAATTCTGACCAAAACTATTAAAAATATCGTGCAGAAATTTCCTACTTTCCCAGCTAACCAAGCTGTCTACATTCAAGTCGCCACACAAAAGTATTACCTGATATTTAACTGAAATAAATCTCGACTCACTCGGAAAGAAATACAACATCTAGAATTTTTTTTATTAATATTAAAATTCACCTTAGTTCCTCTAACGGTGGCATCAGCTGAGGTAGAAGGCAGACAATAATTATGCTCCATAATTATTATTTTCGCCTAAAAACAGATAAATAAAATATTAACCTATAAATATTTCGTTACGTGATTATATAGTACTTACTGTGGTTTACAAATATACACAAACAACTCGATATGTAGTTAATCAAAGTTTTCAAAACCAAATAAACTATACTAAAACGACGGAAATACACTTTTAAAACTTATTAGCACCAATCAAACTGGAAAAATATAAAAACGCAACACGCTTAATGCGGCTCGTATAAAACTGGTGTATTTGATTAAATCCCCAAACAGCTGATCGATGACATATTGCTGATGTCAACTGTCGAAAAAGCTTGAGGGTTCGCTGCAAAGACTATAGCTAGAGCTAATTTGATAGGTTATATCCCAGACAGTTGATAGTGTATGATGCGTCTTGTGGGAAACCCGACGGGCCATCGGGCTTGTTTGGTGATCCATCCGATATTGATCGATGTACCTACCCACCCAGTTGCGTAGTGATAGAAAGGGCAATAGTTATTGTATTTTGTTTTATAAATAAGTGTTCATTGTGTCCTGTTTTAGGGTGTTATTTTAAAAGTTTCAACTTTGTGATCAGTCAGTCAGACCAGTGAAGTGATTGCAAATGCTTATAGGGTATATGAAGAGGAATCACAAATCAATATATTTAAATTAGAACATTAATACGACCAAAACTGAAAATAATCAATGTTGAAAAATTTACGTCTTGAATAAAGTAAATTTTAAACCTTGATAAAAATAAATAATAAAATACAATTACTGAAGAATTTCCTATTTTTATTACATTATTTAAAATAATAATAGCACGCCCATGACTAGACCATGTTTTAAACGATATTGCTTCCCCCTTACCGACACGTCGGAGCCATAGATCCACTTGTCGACCTGTAGTTAGATAAGCGATATACGGTATATTTCTGCTATTCGTCGTTCTAGGTCTAGGTGAATTGGATTGGGAATGATAAAAAACCGATAAAGTATCGTGTTATCCATTTCCGTTTCGTCCGTTTCATCAGTTAAATACCTACCTTCTTATTATAAATTGAGAAATTTTTGTTTTATAATTCAATTATAAAAACGTAGTATAATATTACAAAATAGCAACATAATTATGTATAATTAATTGATTTTTTTAAGGCACAAACCATTACTTTTTATTTTAGATATTGCTATGTTAGCGATGTCAACGGATGTTGTCTTTAATCCAAATTGGACATCAGAAGTTAAGTTTTCGATCACCAATGAAGATCTGAGTTGCATCGCTTTGCTTTTAATGGCTATTTCATATTTTCCAAACTGCCTCTCAGGATCTAAGGTAAAGAGAGAACTTTTTAAAAAACCTTGCGATGCGAGTGTCGTTATTATTCGTATCTACTGCACCGGTTATAGTATACAGGGTGTTCCATAACTTATAAGCGATAGAGCAACTGGAGATACACAAACATTAAAGTGGGCTCAATGTATCGGATTGAAAGTTGGTGGTATGATATTTTGTAGAAATTATTAAGTTTCACACTAGAGGGCTCTAGTTATACAACGTGTCCAAGATAAGGAGGGTCAGTACAGGGATCTCGGAAACCGTAAGAGATACGAAGTCGGTTAAATGGAGGTAAAGTTGCGCATTTACGTGCCTAATAATATGCCGTTTAGAAAGTTTTAATATTCCGAATAGTTCCGGAGATATCCGGATAATACCAAAATTCTGAAAAATCGTTTTATTGTTTTCCTGGATCTTATGAGATATTATTTATAAAATTAGGAGAAATACAGAACCGTATCCCAAAATTTCCTGATGTTGTTCAAAAAACCCTCGAAACGTCATTAAACCACAATGTGTCATACATCGTTGCATGCGGAAGAAAAAAAGCTCTAAAATTCCAATATCAGAAAAATAGGACCGTATTTAAAGAAAGAAAGTTGATAATGGCCCTTCGAAGACTACTCGTCGTATTACAAAACAATTAACGCCGTTAGATAGAGCGGAAAAAGTGGCAATATAAAAGTGCAATTTACTTTAGAATTCGATCTCAAAAAACCCAGGAAAACAATAAAATTTTTCAGAATTTCGTTTTTTTCCGGATATCTCCGGAACTACTCGGAATATTAAAACTTAAAACGGCATATTATTAGGCACGTAAATGCGCAACTTTACCTTCATTTAACCGACTTCGTATCTCTTACGGTTTTCGAGATCCCTGTATGGCCCTCTTATCTTGGACTCATTGTATACGCTGGGTTTAATAACAAATTAAATATATAAGCTGCTATGAGCGATCCACTTTTAATCAGATATTGGTAAGCAATCAGCGGGTAAGCAGTGCCCTGGGAAAACAAGTGAAAACCCGCCCCCGCTACACCTTTTGTAGCCGATTTCCTTCTGTATTCGGCAAAAGAAAACACAAGAAAGTTACATAAATTGACAGTGCCCTGGGACCTCTGAAGTAAACTGCTTCTAGACATGGTTTTTTCTACTGACCAATTGTAAAATCTTGCTGACCAAGTAATCATTTCGCAGCTCGACTGTTAATACAAGCGGACTGATATCGGTTAAATTGTTGACAGTTTGTAGCATTTTTTGCAGAACAAGTGTTGCAGCCCGATTTTTATTTATTGCAAGCAAAATCTTTTTATGCTGATCAAATGATTTAATGGCTATTTTTTGCTGCGAACGGCAACACATTTAATTAACTTCTCTTCCATTTAAACATCAGAATGCATAAAAAAAAAAACAAAGTAAAAACGGGAGTATCTCGAAAACGGTTAGAGATTTAAGGTCGAGCAAGTATATCTTTTTAGATTAGAAATTTCCCTTTGAAATACTAAACCTAAAAAAAATCACAGTTTTATTAAACCCAGTGGCTGTTTTCTTACAAAGTATGCGAAAACCCTCCTTTAAACGGACCAATTTTTTTTTAAATATTTAGGAGACGAATAAGTACGGTGAAAAAAACTCTCTGAAGATAGACCGGCAACCAATCGCGTATGCGTGGCAGAGCGAAAGGACTTCGCCGAATGAAAGTATGTGTGATTCCCCGACAGCAGTCCGCCGTTTATTTGTGAGTTGTAAAATTAAAATCGTAAACAATAGCAGAAAAATGTCGCGTTTTGAGTCTGAAAGAGAATATTGATGTTGTGGAAGTTTGTAATTTGATAACAATGATTTGGGCGAGTTCATTAACATTGATAGCAATGTGCTATTAGAAGATCCCATGTGACCCCATTCCTACCGATTATGTAGTCCAAACTGAAACCACATCACTATCTGACGACTCTGATGAAGAAGTTGAATGCAGTAATTAAACAAATGTCACCAATTATCAACAAGCCATTAGTATGGTAAAGGAATTATAAAAGTATGCAAAGAATAGAGGTGACTGGTGACTCTACAGCAATGGAATTGTTATCAGACTTGGAATTTTTTTTCTAGATTGCAAGTATAAAACGCAAACACGTCAAACTACGTTATTAGATTTTTTTAGTACTACATCCTAACTAGTGTATTTTTGTTATGTTATGTTTATTTGTACATACATATATATAGTAATAATTTTGCATTTACATATTACCTGGCGGACCCATTTAGACGGTCCCGTAGGTATCCGCCTAAGAGAGGGTTCACTGTAATTACCGCCCTCTAATGTGAAACTTAAAAAAAATTCTACAAATTCTTATTTCTTACTCATAAAAACATTTTATCGCCAACTTTCAATCCAATACACTGAACCGTTTTCAAATTATGGCCTATTTTCGAAAATGTACTTTAACTTTCAATACCCTGTATTTCTAGAACGAGAAACATTTCGAAAAAATTTATATGATTTAATCGGTCTTGTTTGATGTTTAGTATCTCCAGTTTGTCTAAAGCCCATGAGGTATGGGGCACCCTGTATAATTACAACATTTTCTTGGGATACTATACATTTGACCGCAATATTTTTCCCGATAAGAGTATATCGTATTGGTCACTTTAAAGTCAAGTTAAAAAAATTAATTTAGCGGTCATAAAAGTGCCTTAACGTGTCATTTTTTCACTTCTCTCTCAATACTTATAATATCGAGTTGCCATGAAAACAGCATCCGCGTCGTTCGTTGCCTGGGCGCCGCATTGGTACTGTTACCTTACAAATGTCAATAATATTTGAAAACGTCAAAAATGGTGAGAAATAATTCCCGATTCCGAAGAAGAAAATTCATTTCGATGCGCTCCAGACGAAATAATTAATAAAGCCAATGATGCAACACGAAATTTATTGCCTGAAAAATAGGAAGAAGCTTACAAGAAGAATATAATAAGTTTATTAAATTGCATTGGACAAAAAGCAAGCGAAGAGTTTTAGCGAACCGCTATTGTTCATGTATTTTCAAGAAAGGTAAAACATCTTTAGATCTTCGACTTTATGATCATACTACCAAGCGAAACTAAACATTGATTCTGAATAATCAAGTCGATATAATATTCCAAACTTATCTTACTCCTAAATGGCAGTGAGTTTTTGCAGAATTATACCGTTGATCTTTTGACTGCAATAAAACCTCATTTTCCCTTGGACCATAAAATAAATAAGGAAATCCCAAATTTTAAAACCTTTTCGAGCAGAGCCGGACTAGGTATACAAATTCAATTTATATCTATGCCTGATGCATATATAAAAACAATGTGATTTTTAATAATTTTAATCTTTAGTGGTTTTCCGGCGAGTAATTTTTAGTTAGACTTATTAGTGGTAGAATGTGGCATCCTTGGAATTGTGCTGATAGGGAGGCATCTTCAAGTGTCATTTTTAAAAGAAAGCATTTATCTACCGAGGCCAAACTAATAATTAAAAATGTGTATCAATAGTTGTTGAGTAGAATTTTTAATTCTTTGCTCTGCTTTAGCAGAGACGTCTACTTTGAGAATAACTCCTTTATCTTCGGTAAGAGACATAGTACTTAAACCTGTTAATCCTAGAAAAAATCGGAGTGATTCTGGCACATTTAGAAGCATCAGCTAAAACATAGCAGATTCTTCTTTAGATTACCATCAAGATACCGACGCACAAATTTTTGAAGATTGGTTTAAACATAAACTCCTTAAAAATATACCTGAAAATAGCGTCATTGTAATGGACAATGCTAGTTATCATAGTCGGCAAGCAAAAATCATTCCCAATTCTAATAATACAACAGCAGAAATTCAAAATTTTATGATTTAAAATGATTTATATTTTGAAGAAACTTACAAAAAGCGAGAACTGTTAGAAGTATTAAAAGCTTTTAAAATAAATAAGGAATACGAGTGTGACAAACTTGCAGCAGAAAATGGACATACAGTGTTGCGTCTTCCTCCGTACTATTGTATATTCAATCCTATTTAGCTAATATGTCACCAATTAAAATCCAATATTAGGAGAAATAATATTTCTCCTACATTAAATGGATCTGTAGTAGAATTAATTAAAAACGAAGTAAGAAAAATTTCTGCAGACAGCTGGAAAAACTGTGTACAGCATGTACTTAAGGTGGAAAATTCTTACAATTGTATGATTACAAATGTTCAACCCTTAATTATAAGTTTAGGCTTAGATGAAGGAGTTAAATTTTGAATAAATTATCAATAGTTTCTTAGAATTTAATTAATTTTTATTGTACTTGTTATCCTAATAGTTATACTTTTATATTATATTATTTTCAATTATCATTAATTGTCATCATTATTTTACATTTATTATAGGTACCTAAAACTAAAAATACCTATCTATTTATTTTAAATTATAAAAATAAATCATGTGGTGTGGTATACATTTTCAAGCCGGCCCTGATCCCATTTATTGAGCTTTGAAGAGGTTGAGGTGTATACAATAGGGTTTAATCAGGTAGTTTATTTATGGCAGTAAGAGTCAACGGTATAATTCTGCAACAACTATAACATACATTTTTAATTTCCAAATCTGATACGATCATAGAAAAAATATTATAGGAAAGTTATGCATAGTTACTTTTTTCTCATGCGGGATTGCGACACTCGCCTTCGGGTTTGTTCCACATGCACTCGAATTTCCCTTTCGTCAAAAAAGTAATACTTATAATCGTTACATAAATAACTATATTTTTTAGATTATTGAGGAGTGTAGAGTGGTTATGGGGTTATTGAAGATAATATCACACCAACAATCGATACCATGGCATCAACTACAATCCTGTTACCTAATACGATTGGCATTGAATGTTTTGCAAAAAATTATTCCTGTGTCAACTGAGGATTTTATTGAGGATGGAGGACCTTTGATGTAATATACTAGACAGTGTACTTTGAATGCAGTGAATTTTTTAGTGTGACAAAGCACTTCGTTGTCTGTCGGTTCGTCCATCAAAGTCCTTTTTCGCACATGCCGTAGACAGCTGAAATTTGGCATATTTATGGTTATTTAGGACCCAAACACAGACCAACAAAAACTATGACGCCTAAGGACTAGCCAAGTTTAAAATGTTTTATTTCTTTTTCAGTATACTACAACTTCTCAATCGGACTTACGCGTTTCGAACTTCCTATTGCTACGACATTGTTTTCAGAAGTATTGAGATTCTATCGCATTTTACGTTTAGGTTTCCAAGTATCCGTAATTCGGTAGCTTATAATGGTGGAGTACGGTGCATGATTCGTAAGTATAGTGTAATTCAGAGCCGTATTTCTTACCAGTGTCGTGGAATTCAATTATATTTTATTTAAAAAAATCGTTGAAACCAGTGGCGTAGCGACAAATTATAGCCCCCCCCCCCCCCGCGAAAATTGAGTTAGGGCCCCCTACCCTATATTAAGAATATACATATATAAACATATAAACAAACAAAATTAGATAATACTGTTTATTATATAAACTACAAACCTATATGTAGAGAACGTTACAAAAAATAAAATTATTGAACAAGAAGAAAACAAAAAACATTCTTTAGGTACCGAGCTAAGGTAGCGATACTTGAAAGTTACAGTGAGATAAAACCAAAAGTATTTAAAATTAAGCAACAAAATCTTGAATATAATATTATAGGTATCTCAATAGTTATTGCGAGGCAATTGGCTAATTGCCTATTTTATTTATTATATTGTAAAATTATTCTTATATTGTTGCTTTCAGGAGGTAAATTGTTTTTTTCCTCCGCAAAATTTTGTATTAAATCGTTATTATCCATTTTGGCCGCCTCTTGTGCCTCTATAGACAGGATAGCCAAGTTGGTTAACCTTGTCTGAGAGGAACTATTTCGTAAATAATTTTTAATGATTTTTAATTTGGAAAAGGATCTCTCAGCTGTAGCAACACTTACTGGAAGAGTTAAAAATAATAATAAGGCTGTTGTTACCTCTGGAAAATTTGATGATAAAGTGTTATTTTCCACAATTAAAAATACAGCAAAGTCTTTAATACTTTGAAGAGAAGCAATTTTTTCCTTTAACGGCATATACAACGCGACTATCTCTAAAGGAAAAGTCGCAGACAGATCGCTGGAATATGTTTGCTGTAGTGTTTCTGCAGACATAAATAATTCTTTTTCTGGCAAAGTTACTAGAACTTGGGGACATAGAAATCTAAATTTATTAACAAATAACTCCATTCCCTCAAAACGATTACCTATTTGGTTAATTACAATATCAAATACTTTGTAATATATATTTATCCTAAAATAGTTTTCTCGACTAGAAAATAGATAATTTGTATTGGCTTCATCAAAGTGTTTTTTTGGTTTTAATTGTCTTTTATCTTCAAATTCCGGGTTTATATTCCATGATCTTGATATACCAATTGTTTCATTCTTTAAATTTCTATAATTACGGGCACAGTGTGACAAAATCTAGATCAGGTGGACATTGGTAATATTGGTATTTATTTGAAAGATTTGCTAATTAGCAATAGGCTCTATGGGCACTCGAAGCTTTCGGGCCCCCCAAGCTTTCGGGCCCCCCGCGACTGCGGGGGTTCGCGGTAGTAGCGCTACGCCACTGGTTGAAACACTACAATATTAAACAATGATTAAAATACGTTGACGGCCGCTCCGATATTTCGTCATCCCGGTGGCAGTTTGCGGCATAAGCGAAATCTGTACCGGATAAGATCAAGGCGACCATACTTCGATAATTTTTTGGAGTCTAGTCGATCCCGGGTTTTTCATCGAAGCAACACTATACGCTTTCCGAGGTTGCTTCGGTGCTTTCGGATCATCAGAGGGAGGCACTGCGCCTTGCCGAGGTTGCCTCCATAAATTCCCAGATGTGGTGTTATCAGTGGAAAATTGTATTCTTTATGTTGAACGAAATTTCGGTAAAGTGAAGTATTTTTTTTATGATCAAACACAAGCACTATAGGAAAAATCCTTTAGGGCACTCTGGGAGGGGTGCGTGTGCGCAAAAAGCGGTTCACGTTGGTTTTGAATCGTTGGAAGTTATATTTGTTGGGAAAAACGATCTCGGGAAGGTCGTTCCATAAGGATGAAGTCCTCCAGATGAAAGAATTCCTAAATAATGAAGTTCGAGATGAAGTTCGAGGAGTACTAAGCTTAACAACATATGGATGGGCGGTAGTGGTTCGTCCTGTATTTCTGCTATTCGCCGCTCTGGGCGGAATTAAGAGGGCAAGGTCAGCCGAGCACTTTCAATGAAAATATCTGTAAAAGAGAGTCAAATCCCCAACCTGTCTTCGATGTTCTAGGCTGTCGAGGTTCTTCGTCAGCTCGTGGTCTCCAATCAGACATATGGCCCTCCTTTCGATGGAATCCAGTAGCCGAAGAGTATGTTTGGGAGCAGAGCTCCAGACATGAGAGCAGTACTCTAGTGATGGTCGAATCTGTGATTTGTATAGTGTCAAAAGTTGTTGAGGTGTATACAACTTTCTGGTTCGGAAGAGTACACCAAGTTTCTGAGAAGCTATCTTGGCGATTGCCACAACGTGGTTATGCCAAGACATATATCCTCCCAGATTGACGCCCAGCAAATTAATAGATGAAGCCAGTGGGATTGCGCGTCCGTCCATGCGTCTTCCAGGTCTTTGTTGAGGCGTGATACTTCATGCTGTCTGCTAAGTTGTGCATCGGCAGCCGATGTTTGTCAGTCAAGTTTAAATAAATATCTTAAGTTCGACACTAAAGTCTATTTATTTTCAAGATAGACTAGACATAAACACTGTTTGCGCATGATCATCAAGTGAGTAGGAGGAGCCTTCGCGCATGCTTATTCTTATTGGCCGTTCGATATTGAGCGAACGTGGGACGGGGCGGGGCTTAAAATTTTTATAGAGTTGAAATCAGGAAATTATTGGTTATTGAGGCCAAGTTTATTGGTTCGTTGGTTGTGATTATTCCAGTTTTATTTTTGTCCTTTAATTTTTTGTTTGTTGTTGTTGTTGTTGTGAGTGCTACTTAACATATACCTTAGTATATTTGTTAAAGGAATGTCTAGCACCGATACTGCAGACGAAGCCCAAGTGTATATTAATTTGAGTCCATCTAAGAAACGTCACAAGAAAAATCATTATAGTTTTGAGATGAAAGAAGTAATTTTAAAGACTTTTGTTGCCAAACATAATTCAACCTACAAGTTTGTCGTTATGAAAGACCTTTTTGACCGTGCCTTAGCAGCTATTACACCTGAGAAGAGTCAAAAATGTATTAGTGCAACAAAAAGTAGAAACCAGAGTGTGGGAACTCGATAAAATTATCGAGATACAAGTTGAACGACACTAATTAGGTGTTACTGTAGACTAAAGCGACGATGATAACTCCTTAAACTTATCCGAATAATTTCATCACAATAGGATCAATAAGATATACAGGTTGGTCAATACAGGCTGGTGAATTCGGATAGTAAACAGAATTTTTTTAATGACAATTTGGATCACGGATTCTTTCGTTTCGAATAAATTGACAATTCTGACAAAATGCACATCGACACGTATTTTGCGGAAACCCTCTATTTATTAATTTGTTTTATATTTTACCATCATGAATACTTATTTACATCCCAATATTTCCAAATTGTAAGTATTCAACAATATTGCGATCATAATTTTTTATAATTATAATATTATAAGCACTGCGCCCTGTTCACTGTTAGTTTCACCGATCACGTGCGTTTGTTGTGGTCGGTCTATCTTGGAAATGAATAGACTATAGCTACGAAACTGTGCTTCTGGTATATTTATAATCTGAAGGTTAGATAATATCTCTTTAATTGAGATTTCTTGCTAGCTGAGGTTGGATTTTTATTGTAAAATGTTATATTACATTGGACGTGCTCCTACGTAATTTAAAACCATTTTCATCACACCATCGAAGCACACAATCCCAATCTTCCTGCAAACGCCCACAATCCTCTTCATTTAAGATATTTAGAAATAACTTAAAATCATCTGCAAATCTATAGGGTGTCCCTTTTTGGACAGTTTTATAGGGTATCTCCGTAATTGTTAGTGCTATCAAAAAAGTAATGTAGGTTTCATGTGCTCTTTTTGGGTCAAAGTTAAAATGGTAAAATCAAAATTTGAAAATTTTCGCTCGCTTAAGAGATACGGCGGAAAATCAAAAAAATGACAATTTCAAGATTACCCTATATTTTCTTAGTTGAAAGAGATATACAAAAATGTTTTATACAGAAGTTAATTTATATTGATTGTTGAATAATTTGTCGTGTTCAGAATAAGTATACGGGGTCAAGTAAAAAAGTTATCAGATCTAACCTCATTTTTTTAAATGGGACACCCTGTATATTTTAATCTAAAAAGATACTACTTTAAATTATCCTTTCAAATATATAACACACCATGGATGATATTGGTTTTCTAGGCGATTTACTTAAACTATTGCTTTGAAACGAAATAAAAGATTCAGATTAAGGTGAAAAATAAAGGGAATCATCGCAAATGTTCGAAATATGTCCTTAAATGGTTACCGTCTATCCGGATAGCGAACAAAATATACAATTTGCGCCTTTTCTTCGTTTTTTCCACTTTCAATGTAAACTGATATCATATCAAATTTTTCAAAATGTTGATAGGTCATTTTCGCAAATGAATATGTAAAAATGAAATTGACGTTAAATGTTAATAGTTAACATAGTTGTTTCTATGATATTAGCTTTTGTTTCATGGCCTACTGTGGTTTAAAGTAATAAAGTTTAATAAAACGCCTATGAAACCAATATCATCCATGGTGTGTTATATATTTGAAAGGATAATTTAAAGTAGTATCTTTTTAGATTAAAAGATATAGGGTGGTCCATTTAAAAAAATGAGTTAGGTCCGATCACTATATTTGTTCGATAATTAATATAAAGAAACTTATATATATAAAACATTTTTCTGTATCTCTTTTAGCTAAGAAAATATAGGGTAATTTTGAAATTGTCAATTTTTTGATATTCCCCCGTATCTTTATTTAAGCGACTGAAAATTTTCAATTTTGATTTTACCATTTTAAGTTTGGCCCAAAAAGAGCACATGACACCTACATTACTTTTTTGATAGCACTAACAATTACCCTATAAAAGTGTCGAAAATGGGACACCCTGTACTTGAGTGATTAACTACCTGAATAAGATCATTAATTGCTATTATAAACAAAAGAAGTCCCATGCTAGACCTCTGGGGTACCCCTGAAGTACTTGCATAGGTACATGTTCGAGTTTCCACCCATTAAATTAATTAATTAATTTAACCTTTACTATACACAACCGATTAAATGTAGCATATTTTTAGCACTGTTGGAAGGCTACTTAGATCAACCTTATCTTTCAATGCCGAATCAAAAATTATTAGCAGTTGGCATTTGTTTACTGGAACAGATTTGCGAATCTACTGAGGTATGGGGGTAAAAAAATTTTTACAGGCAACTTTCAGTAAATCGGATTTTAAAAATAAATTATCTCAAAAACACCTGTTAATATTTTAATAGGTTTCTTATAGTATCTAATTAGAGGGATAATATATGTCCGCGCAATAGATCATCGTCATAAAGATCTTGGTCTATAGCAGTGATTCACAAACTATTTTGTTTCATAGACCACTATCAAAATTTTGCTGGATTCGGTGGACCCCCTGCATGCTGCATGACCGTAGCTAGGGGGGGGGGGGGGCATTGTGGGGCAAACAATTTTTCAATTAAATTTTAATTGATTGTGCTGCGAGTGGATGTCAAAAAAGCTAAGTTGGCCGGGAACGGGAATATTCCTACGGCACCTTACTACTCACAGCACCAGAACCAATCAATTCTCACAAATTTTATTTAGAAATTTGTAGGAGTCCCAATAACTAAGATGGCTGTATGCAAGTTAATAAAAAAAGTTCAAGAGAACTGGTTCGGTTTTGGACCTCAAAAAAAAGAAGAAATACGACCATGATGATGCTGCTACAGTCTTAGTTCTTCATTCTGTTGAATAAAATCATATGACGTCCCTTAGAAATCGTGTTACTCAGTTGGAAGTTGTGAAAAAAAGTCAAATTCAGGAGATCCTTAAAGCAAATAAATTGTATCCGTATAAACCGCACTTTAATCACAGATTGGAAGAGGGAGACGAAGCGAAACGACTTGAATTTTGCCTGTGGATAGGAGACAAAATTTTAAGTGGAAAAGTTGATTTTTATAAATGTATCATGTTTTCTGAGGAAAGTACATTTTCAACAAATGGAACCGTTGAAACCCAGCACGTTAGGTACTGGTCTTTAGAAAATCCCGAATTCAGAATTATGACGAGAAGACAATATTTCACAAAAGTGAATGTATGGTGTGCGATATCAATCCATGGCATTATAGCGCCATATTTCTTTGATAACACGTACAATAGATTATCATATTTAGAAAAGCTGGATACATTTTTCAATGACGAACTCAAAAATCTACCATTAAATTTTCGACAAAATATGTATTTTCAGCAAGATGGTTGTCCAGCCCATTTCTCTCGTGAGGTTAGAGAATGGCTTGACCGCAGATTTGGTCCAAGGTGGATTGGCAGGAATGGCCCAGTTTTGTTGTCCCCAAGAAGTACCGACTTAACCTTAGCCGATATGTTTTTATGGAGCCGTTTAAAACAAATTGTTTTTGCAACCGCAATACCAAATGATATTGAAGTGCTGAAGGGCAGAATTATCCGGGCTGTCCAATCGATATCTCAGGAAGAAATCAGAAATTCTTTCACTTATTTGAGAAAGCAATTAGAAAAATATGTCGAGTACGGTGGTGTTTTTGAATGATGAAATCGATATCGTATTCTTTTCATGTTAATAAAAATGTTCGTATTATGATTATTATTACTTCATTAAATAAAGACATTGACAACAAGTCTCACCTATTCATTATTCAAGTAAAAACGTTTATTAAGAGACTTTTTTTTGGCATCTTTCAAAATAAAGTATGTTTACTCTTAAGCAAAATAACATTTTTGCAGTTTTTACTCACCCTGTATAAAAAAATTGAAGTTTCTTATGATGAATCATATTTTCTAGACAAGCAAAAACGTTTATTAACAGTGACTTTTTTCGTATCTTTGAATTTTTAGTCGATTTGTCCTCGTGTAAACCCCATCCGTGGACATACTGTATATAAAAGTAACTTTAGTAAAATGACGTGAAATATACGTAAGAAATTATACTTGGGACACGTGACCGGCGATACATTTTTAAATTCAAATTTGGAAACTGCAGCTATAATCTAAAAAAAAAACTTTTAAAATTGCTTTCTAATGCAGGAAGTAAGAAATTATAATCGTTTCTACAGGCAAATAGTTTATTTTAGTAAGTTATATGACTGAAAGTTGCCTGTAAAAAAATGTTGACCCGGCAACTAAAAATTTTTTGCATCACTTTGAGGATACATATTTTATACTAGAAATCATTGAGGGGATCGCTCTTCCAGGGGTGTATATCCAATGGTTAACGATATCCCTGTAGAGTGCATTCTTATAGGGAACACCCGGTAGATATACTGGATATGTTTATATTTTTGCAAATGGTATTAAGTGTATAAAAATTCCAAATTCACAATTTTATATATTTTAGGTCAATTTAGTATTGCCGTTAATTATTAAATATATGAAACGTTATATAGAACCAAACAAAGAGGATCCTGTGCAAAATCCAAAACTAATTATCGTTGTACTGAGTTTTATATGGCAAAAAATAACTCGCTCGGCCGATAACAGCAAAGAGTTCGTCAAGGAAGGCGGTGTATATTTAATATTGGATATTCTTCAGGTTGGTTTTAATATCTCGTCAATAAACTAAGGTTCTAGAGACGATCAGTATACTCGCAAAGGATTTCGGCCCATCAATGGTTATAGTAGGCACCGCAAACGAATAAAAACGGCTATTTGTGAAAAAATTTTACCGCTAAGTATACAGGGTGTCCCTTTTTCGACACTTTTATAGGGTATCTCCGTAATTGTTAGTGCTATCAAAAAAGTAATGTATGTAAGTGTCATTGGGCCAAACTTAAAATGGTAAAATCAAAATTCGCTTAATAGATACGGGGGAAAATAAAAAAATTCACAATTTCTAAATTACCATATTTTTTCTTAGTTAAAAGAGATACAGAAAAATGTTTTATACAGAAGTTTGTTTATAATAATTGTTGAATAATCTGCCGTTTTCAGAATAAGTATATGGGGTCAGGTAAAAAAGTTATCGGACCTAACTTCATTTTTTTAAATGGCACACCCTGTATATTTTAATCTAAAAAGATACTATTTTAAATTATTCTTTCAAATATATAACACACCATGGATGATATTGGTTTCCTAGGCGATTTATTAAACAGAACAATGTTGACTATTATCATTTAACGTCAATTTCATTTTTAACATACACTTGCGAAAATGACCTATCAACATTTTCAAAAACCTAACCTAACCTCACTTTTTTAATTGGCACACCCTGTATATTTTAAGCTAAAAAGCTAGCATTTTAAACTCTCTTTTCAAATTTATAACACACCAGGGAGGATAGATATCATATCAAATTTTTCAAAATGTTGATAAGTCATTTTCACAAATGAATATGTAAAAATGAAATTGACGTTAAATGTTAATAACAACTAGAATATCAACATAGTTGTCTCTAGGATATTTGCTTTTGTTTCATGGCCTACTGTGGTTTAAAGTAATAAAGTTTAAATAAATCGCCTAGGAAACCAATATCATGCATGGTGTGTTTTAAAATGCTATATTTTTATATTAAAATATATAGGGTGTTCCATTTAAAAAATGAGGTTAGGTCCGATAACTTTCTTACCTGACCCCGTATACATATTCTGAAAACGGCAGATTATTCAACAATCATTATAAATAAACTTCTGTATAAAACATTTTTCTGTATTTCTTTTAACTAAGAAAATATAGGGTAATTTTGAAACTGTCATCCCTTAAGCGAGCGAAAATTTTCAAATTTTGATTTTATCATTTTAAGTTTGATCCAAAAAGATTACATGACACCTACATTACTTTTTTGATAGCACTAACAGTTACGGAGATACCAAAAGTGTCGAAAATGGGACACCCTGTACACTATAATGGCCGATATTTCAAAGCCTTAAGGTACAGAATGACGTAAGTCATCCTTAACACAAGCTTGGCAGTATATTAAAGTTCTCTTTAACTCTCATCTAAAGGAATATATCTTTAAGAGCGTGGTAATCTTAATTAAACCATAGTTTTCTAAGGTTTACCTTAACATTAAGGCTACCTTAGCTAAGGTCTAACATAAGGTAACATTCAAATATCGACCCTTAGGGCCTGACAATCTCACTTTATTTTATTGTGAATTTAAAGAATATTTGAAGCTGCCGCGGTTTAACCCCCTGGAAGGGGTAGAGTTTACCTTTAAAATCTTAAACGGAAAGGGGGGGTGTGGGTCAAGTGGTACGTTATTTTAAAGGCCGTTTAAATTCCTTTCCAATAATACCATAATTTCTTATTTCTAAGTAGTAGTTTCCAAGACATCGCTTTCCAAAAATGGACTTATTCATGTGTTTTAGGCGACTACTTTGCCCTTGGCAAGAAATTGGAAAGGGTGTCCCCGGGGTGATTACCTACATACCCCTAATATTTCTACTAAAAGAGGAGTAAGCGCAATAAAGTTTCTTTAAATAATATCCTAGAAACCATAAATCGCAACGCAGGTAAGTTATAATTACGTCCAATTTTTGAGAGCGATTTCTTGGAAGCTATTACTAAAAAAATAATACTCATGGTAGTAGTGGACAGAGTTTTAAATGACATTTAAGAAGATGTGTCACTTGAGCCCCTTCCTATTTAAGATTTTAAGGATCTACCCAGAGGGTTAAACCACGAAGGATTCGTTGAAAGCGTCCTCCTTCTCAATAAGATTGACTTGTCCGATTTTCTATAACATTTACTGGACGAAAGATATTAACGGTGGGAAGTTTCGTAATTGACACCCTGTATAATATTCGAGGATCTTTAAACAAGACGGATACGGCTTTGGTTCACAGTCTTTAAAGAATAAACAATTCACATTCTTAGGTTTTAAGCAACTGTCCAGAAAAACAACCGCGAAATTATAATTTTTGGTTGTCATTTTGCGTTAATTAGACAAAGACATTACGTCGCCTTCGAGCGTTTGGAACGTGCTTTTCATAAAGCCCTTGTTGGAACGGCCGTCTTTCATACCTGCTTTCACGTTTGACACTGTTAAGAACTGTCATATATGTCGTTATTGTAACATACAATTCTTTGTAGTTTTTTCAGTGTGTGTTAACTTTAAGTATCATTTGTGGAGAAAATAGTAATTCTTAACTCAATTTGGTAAGACTTGTGCCAAGACTATAATAGACTTTTGAGTCACGTCCGTCGATTGTTTGTTTTTCCTAAGCAGGACATATAAAACCGATCAGCGGAACGAAAACAGACTGAATATTAAAAAAACGGAGATTCTAGCTATAAAATTTGTCACACTTAAGCCGCAAACACACTATTATCACGTCACGTGAATTCACGTGTTGTCATATCGGCAAAATAGCACATGCTGTCACGGCTTAGAAACAGACTACGTACACTGCAGATCATTTTTATTACATATTTTGTGTTTGTCAAGATCAGTGTTATCACGCGTGCCGAATATGTAAATTTGCAGAAATAAAATTGCGCTGTCAAGTATGACATGTCGTGAGCTGCATGAGGTGACTATAGTGGACTTCTAAACCTATTTATAAGCACGCATAACCCGCCTTGCAGATATTTCGGGTATGCCGTGACATTGCGTGATAGCATGTGATCTCACGTGACGTGATAATAGTGTGTTTGCAGCTTTACATGCACAAAGCACCGACCTATAACTATGGATACGTACAACTATGAGGTGCGCAGTAAAAAGTTAAATTTCACGAGTGAAAAAATGGGTTGGTGCCGTCATATAGGCAACCCCGCCATATTGGTTGCCAACCAACGACGTGAACCAACGGCAACCGTCCAGAACCGAAATCAGTCGTAGCGATGTAACGATATTAAAAATCTATCGATACGTGGACAATAGATATCAAAATAATTCTAAAAGTGGCGTTTCAGTGATGGCCACAAAGCCTTCTTTTATGCGAGAAAATAGATTGTTTATTTCCCAGTAAACAAGGTCTTGATGTACCATAGAGGGGGATATTTGGTTTCTGAGGGGCTTTTTGGTTCCTATGTGACAAAAAATTCAAATTTTCCGCAAAAATTTATATGTCGTACGATCTCGGCGTTTTAGTTGTCATCATGGTCGTTATGCCGAACATGTTTTAGGAGCACCAGTATAAATTCGAATCTCAAACGTGCAAGTGTGTTTTGGTGCGTGTTTTCTTAGTCGCCTTTTTCATCAAATTGTGTATGTTTGAAACTTCCATGGGTACAGGATAAACGGTGAGTACTAAGGAAATATTTTGATGGGTTTTTAAAAATATGATGTCTTGTTGTGTGATAACTAATGTTACTTTTTACTTAGGGGCAGCTATCTTCATGAAGATGGGCTATTTGAGTTTTATTGGGGGCTATTTGGTTTACAAGTTTTTTTCGTTTAATTTTAATTGAAATATATATTTTTGTTTTCAGATGGATCGTACCTATAAAAGACGTTACACAAATGCACGCAGGGGTCGTCAATTTAATCCCTATAAACCCTATACTGAGGATGAGAGGAAATGCTGTCCGAGCCGTCAAAGAACAGGACTTGAGCTATGAAGAAGCTTCAGAGAGGTTTAAAATTCCCAGATCTACAATTGGAAGGAAAGTCCGAGGTGAAAATACTACACAGCCATCTGCTAAAAAACATTGTTGAGAACAAACCAAAATTTATAGGAAAGTAAGGAGACGAAGACACAATATCGAGCACGATGATACTTAAAAGGTTACTTGCGCCATGCGCCAGTCAAAACAGGAACAGAAAATCGTCAACATTATGAGTTCCCTAGTGAAGACTTTGCACCAATATATTTTTGTTAGAGAATACTGGTTCATTAATACTTTTGTTTTTATAGTGACCTACCTTATAGAGTTTAGTTTTAGTTTAAAATGTTTTTCACGAAGTGTGGTTTTGTATTTCTAGTTTCATTTTAGTTTACCGACTTATAATGTGCCGTTTGGTATGCTTTTGAACCTGTTAATATAAATATTTTTGAGCAAAGAAACATGTTTCAATAATAAAAAATAAGAAAAATAAAAGTACGTACCTTCTACTTTTGCTATTTTTTAACTTTTTAATTAACCCAAATAGGCCTTTAACGCGTATTTTTTAAGCTTCGTACACTTCTGTGTATACGACCCAAGTAACCCGACTCGCGGTACTATTTGGGTTTAAGAAGTTTTTTTTTTTAAAGAAGGAAAGCTTGAAATTGGTTCAAATTTCTGGATTGTGAATAATATACACATCAATCATAACTATGACATAAATTCTATTAATTTTGAAATTTGTGTGAAGGTTTTATTAGAAAAGCAAAATGAAAACAATCGCCCAAATATCCCCCCTCTACGGTACCGAAATATTGCCGTGTAATCATTTTCATTAAGGGCGAAGTACGGTCCTGTTCGCCGTTTAAGGTCAATATTTTATCATTGCGCATCACATCTGACGATCAGCTTTGCTTACGTGGCCATGAATTTGCCACTTTTGCTTTTAGTGCCTGTTCTCACCAAAGCAACTGGCAACCGCAACGCGACTCAGCACTAATGTTTAAATACTCGTGTTCCCACTGACTTAAAGCAACTCAACTGCAACGCAACTAGTTGCTTATGAGTTGCCCGGCATATCACGTCACCGTTGTCAGTTGTTTCCAATCGCGGTGTCATGGCTGACGAGACAGCAAAATATTTAACTTTTGTGGCTCATTCGGTAAAACCCATGGAATTTAACCGGATCATTATTTAATTCCTGTGTCACTATATACGAGCTATGTCTCAAATTTATGGTATAAAAAGGGTTAACGAGCAAGTATGTTGCGGCTATATCTTCATCTGACGAAGACGACATTTTGCTCACGTCAAAAGAGACTTCAAACCAGTGGATTCCAGTGGGAACGCAAGAGCAACTCAACTGAAGTTGCGGTCGCATTGCAGTTGCGTTGCTTGCCTTGGTGAGAACAAGCGAGCAACTCAACTGAAATTGCGGTTGCGTTGCGGTTGTCAGTTGCTTTGGTGAGAACAGGAACTTAGAGTTTGGCTATCCATAGATATAGGTCGGTGGTACAAAGCAGATAGAAATACGGGGTCCATGTGGTTTCAAGTTGCTAGTTAATTTAGAAGCCGACTTGCTGCGACATTAGTTGAAATGAAAAAAAAAACGGGAAAAAAATGTAAATAGACTTCCAGTATTCTCCCAGTTAATTCTTAATGTTAAGAAGCTGGAATAAACTAAATGCAAATATTATATTATTAAATTTTCTAGGTCAATTGTTTTCCAGTTAGACTCGTGGCTCTTGGCGCTTTAATTGATTTGTGTGAAAAAGTGGAATGCATACCTTATTTGATCACATGGAGGAGTAACGGACAGAGAATTAAATCATTACTTTTAGATATATTCCGAGAAGAAAATAAGCAGTTGATTGCTAAAATCGGCGATGATGGCGTAATATTTGGTATGCACGAGTCTCCATGAATCAATGGAATCTTGCAGTTTATCATTATTATCAAATAGTCTGAAGGGGTTGAAATAATGCGCAACTTATAGTATTTAACGCAGAACCAAAAATCCTGGATCCGCGCTTGATTTGAGCCACATACATATGAAGTGAAAACTGGATATCTTCTTGTATTATTTAAACTGTGAATTTAACAATTTCTAAACTTGATTCCGTTCTTTTATTTTTCAGATGCAGAATTTCCTATCATGGGACGAGATCAATTTTTCGAGACCTATTGTTCCTGTAAAACATATACGGGCAACCCATCTATTGGAGATATGTTTGTTAGCTGTAGAGCCAAAGTTTATTGCATGTTGCAAATATTAAACATTAAACAGCGGACAACTGTTGAAATAGTGGACGAATTTTATAAATTGTACGATGAAGATTTATCTGCAAAAGATGAAGTATGTTCAAATATTACCTTATACAGGGTGATTCAACGATTGTGCGAAGTAAATTTATGTCTTGAAGATAGCCATAAAAAAAAATTTAAAAACCTAAACTTATTTTTTCAACCATTGGATTGGATGAGCTTTATAACAAGAGGTCTAGAGATACTATTAATCCAATAGTGCTTATCTATTTTATACAGGGTGTTCATAATAAGGTTCCAAAAACGACACATTTTAAAATTTCGAAAACGAATGGAAATAATTTATGTTTGATTAAACAAAATGCTTATGAATTCTACATCCAATAAAGAAATAATATACGGGGTGTTACATTTGGAAATTATTTATGAACACCCTGTATAAAATAGATAAAAACTATTAGATTCATAGTATCTCTAGACCCCTTTTATAAAGCTCACCTAATCCTATTGGCAAAAATATTTTTTAGAATGTTTTTTTGATTTTTCTTTCCCATGCTGCAAAACTTGTTTATCCTCCTGATGAAGTTCGCCTATACAGTATGTCCACGGATGGGCTTTACAAGAGGACAAATGGACTAAAAATTGAAAGATACGAAAAAAAGTCACTCTTAATAAACGTTTTTGCTTGTTTAGAAAATACGATTCATCATAAGAAATTTCAATTTTTTTATACAGGGTGGGTAAAAGCTGCAAAAATGTTATTTTCCTTAAGAGTAAACATACTTTATTTTGAAAGATACGAAAAAAAGTCACTCTTAATGAATGTGTCTTCTACACAACAAACCGAAGTAGAACAATTCATTAAAACGTTTACCTATGTAAAAATTATTTCCCAAAAAGTATTCTCTGGCACACCTCTGACTGGTGAACCTAGTTAAAATAATAATGACGCTTAAGGTGAGAGGTACTTGTTGTCAATGTCTTTATTTAATGAAGTTAGTATTTACGTAGAAATGCTATCTACTGAACAAAGAGTTTTTATAATACAATGTTATGGGGATGGTCAAGTTTCATACCGCTACGTCATGAAACAATTTACCGAGAAATTTGTGGGAATCCGAATAACTAGGATGGCAATCTCCAAGTTAATAAAAAAGTTCTAGAGAAATGGTTCGATTTTGCACCTCAAAAAAAAAGAAGAAATACGACTATGATGATGCTGCTACAGTCTTAGTTCTTCATTATGTTGAAGAAAATGCTATGACGTCCCTTAGAAATCATGTTACTCAGTTGGAAGTTGTGAAAAAAGCCAAATTCAGAAGATTCTTAAAGCCAATAAATTTTATCCGTATAAATCGCACTTTAATCAAAGATTGGAAGAGGGAGACGACGCGAAACGACTTGAATTTTGCCTGTGGATAGGAGACAAAATTTTAAGTGGAAATGTTAATTTTTATAAATGTATCATGTTTTCTGATGAAAGTACATTTTCAAAAATGGAACCGTTGCAACCCAGCACGTTAGGTACTGGTCTTTAGAAAATCCCGAATTCAGAATTATGACGAGAAGACAATATTTCACAAAAGTGAACGTGTGGTGTACGATATCCATCCATGGCATTATAGCGCCATATTTTTTTGGTAACACGTGCAATAGATTATCATATTTAGAAATGCTGGATACATTTTTCAATGATGAACTCGAAAATCTACCATTAAATTTTCGACAAAATATGTATTTTCAGCAAGATGATTGTCCAGCCCATTTCGTTCGTGAGGTTAGAGAATGGCTTGACCGCAGATTTGGCAGGAATGGCCCAGTTTTGTGGCCCCCAAGAAGTCCCGACTTAACCTTGGCCGATATGTTTTTATGGGGCCGTTTAAAACAAATTGTTTTTGCAACCGCAATACCAAATTATATTGAAGTGCTGAAGGGCAGAATTATCCAGGCTGTCCAATCGATATCTCAGGAAGAAATTCTTTCGCTTATTTGAGAAAGCAATTAGAAAAATGTGTCAAGTATGGGGGTGGAGTTTTTGAATTATGAAATCGTTATCGTATTCTTTTCATGTTAATAAAAATATTCGTCTTATTATTATTATAATTACTTCATTAAATAAAGACATTGACAACAAGTATAACCTATTCATTATTCAAGTAAAAACGTTTATTAAGAGTGACTTTTTTTCGTATCTTTCAAAATATAGTATGTTTACTCTTAAGCAAAATAACATTTTTGCAGTTTTACCCACCCTGTATAAAAAAAATTGAAGTTTCTTATGATGAATCGTGTTTTCTAGACACGCAAAAACGTTTATTAAGAGTGACTTTTTTTCGTATCTTTCAATTTTTAGTCCATTTGTCCTCTTGTAAACCCCATCCGTGGACATACTGTAGGTATGTACTACTAAAACCTTAAAAACAATTTTGATTACTTCAGGTAACTTTAATTTTGGCCGAAAACTATCTCGCTCTCAAGTTGTCTGAAGAATGGAAAGAGATAGGTAGAGAATTTGAAAAAATCGGATTAGAACCGATTCCTACCGATAACTTAACAATAGGAGCTATGATACAAATCACCAATCAATGGGGAATGGTTTTACGTTATTTGCAAGAAAATGTGCTACGAAAACACCAAATGAAAGTAAGTTGATTAAGTATTTTCCGCCTCACGAATCTGTGATGAAAAGAATCCGGATAAAAAATTTGATGGTTATTGAGACATTGTCACGTTTTAATCCTGATAAATGGTGATTTTATATTCATCATTAACCTTAATTTTCTTCTACCGGCATCAATGCTTAGTCACCTATCGCTGTGCTGTTTGCATTTGTTTGAGAATAAGTGCATGTAAAGAATATATGCCTCCGTTAAATATCGAAGGTTAAGAAAAACGGATCAATGTAAAAATTCGTATCAACTTATACAACGTGTCCAAGATAAGGAAGGCCAGTACAGGGATCTCGGAAGCCGTAAGAGATACGAAGTCGGTTAAATGGAGGTAAAGTTGCGCATTTACGTGCCTAATTTCTAAAATTCCGAGTAGTTCCGGAGATATCCGGAAAAAACGAAATTCGGAAAAATCGTTCTATTGTTTCCTGGGTTTTTTTGAGATCGAATTCTAAAGTAAATTGCACCTTTGCATTGCCACTTTTTCCGCTCTATCTAAGAGCGTTAATTGTTTTGTAATCCGTCGAAGGGCCATTATCAACTTTCTGTTTTTAAATGCGGTCCTGTTTTTCTGATATTGGAATTTGATAGCTTTTTTTCTTCCGAATGCAACGATGTATGACACATTGTGGCTTAATGACGTTTCGAGGGTTTTTTGAACAACATCAGGATATTTTGGGATACGGTCCTGTATTTCTCCTAATTTTATAAATAATCTCCTAATTTTATAAATAATATCTCATAACTAGTTCAATAAATAATTTAATAATAAACCACAAATAGGTAAGTGAACAAAATACAGAAACATTATTTCAAACTTCTGTTGATTCGGGATTTAAAACAAAAAAATTAAGATGGTGACGCGTGATTTGTTTCACTTGACATTCCCATTGTGATCGTTTGAGAGCGTTTTAAGAGGTTTTCTATTTTCCAGAAAATACGGAACATAATTTTACAAATGCTGAAAAGTTTGATATTCTATCGCATGTTTTATTTTATCTCAAAAAACTGTTATGTGGCAGTTGTGCTTAGAGAATAACGGAAATCATTTTGTACACCTGATTATGTAGTTCCTTACTTTTTTCGTTGTTCGTTTAATTACTGTTTTGGAATGATTTTTGTTCACTTATTTGTGGTTTATTATTAAATTATTTGTTATTTATTGAACTAGTCCAACATGAGTAAGAAGTTTAGAGCTTACTTATGAGATATTATTTATAAAATTAGGAGAAATACAGGACCGTATCCCAAAATTTCCGGACGTTGTTCAAAAAACCCTCGAAACGTCATTAAACCACAATGTGTCATACATGGTCGCATTCGGGAGAAAAAGCTCTCACATTCCAATATCAGGAAAACAGGACCGTATTTAAAAAAATAAAGTTGATAATGGCCCCCGACTCGTCGGATTACAAAACAATTAACGCTGTTAGATAGAGCGGAAAAAGTGGCAATGCAAAAGTGCAATTTACTTTAGAATTCGATCTCAATAAAACCCAGGAAAACAATAAAACGATTTTTCAGAATTTCGTTTTTTTCCGGATATCTCCGGAACTACTCGGAATTTTAAAACTTTCTAAACGGCATATTATTAGGCACGTAAATGCGCAACTTTACCTCCATTTAACCGACTTCGTATCTCTTACGGTTTCCGAGATCCCTGTACTGGCTCTCCTTATCTTGCACATGTTGTATTATGAGACAAACTCCAAGTTGACACGGATTTAGGAATGAAAGCCCAAAATACGTCACCGTCACCCTGTATTTTATTACAGGATGCTAATTTAGAACGAGAGCTATACACAAATCTAAGGAACTCTCGCTTGCCAGATGCCTGGAATGCACTTTGTCAGTTGAGATATATAGCACGTTGTTCAGAAAGACTCTTTCGGATTTCGTCGAGCTACAACTTGCACACACAGATTAACAAAAGTGTCGCCTTTAATGCAGGCAATGGCAAAATTCACAGAACTCTTCAATCCACGATATCCATTTCGGTAAGTCTTATTATTACTCATGATACAATAACACAAGGTATGATATCACGCAAGGAGGCGTTGTCAAATAATTCTCCAGTTCCGTAACTTCGCTCTCCGGACGAAAATAACTCTTTGTTTGCCCAGTTTCATTTGAAGAGCGAGGGGAGGGAGAAAAATGTATAAAAACTTGTTGCTCGGAAAATAGTTGAATGCACAATTAATAAAATTTTTATTTTAAAATTATTGTGCATGAAACTACATATTTGCCAAATCGCACAGTCATGTAAAAAATAGGATAGGATATGATAGTTTATCTTAATTATTTTTTATTCTCATTCGATTGGCCATACCATCTGGTGCATTGCCCTCAGTCTTAATTATATTTATGTACACTTAATTTTTTTCACATATTTTTATTCAAATTTTAATATGCAATAAATATGGATTATTAAATTTAACATATGGTTTTTGAAAATTTAAAAGGTTTATGGCGTCGCCATGGGCGGTCCACAATTGCAAACTAAGTTGCTGAGTATTTTATCAGCTCTTGTAATGAATAATTTCTAGCTTATTCTAATTATTCATATTTTTAGAAGAAAACATGTAAAAAGCCTCCCGCATCAATCAGGGTGAAATATTCACAGGTAGAAAATGTTCTCGTGTTTTGTCAGGATGAAAAACATCAATTTATGTATATTTATACAGGGTGTCCGGGAAAATCTCCCGGATATGAAGAAAACAAGTGAAAAGAGTACTAGAAGTTCATATAAACTTTTTTCGTATAGGCCTCCTCTTGAAATAAAGTTTTTTACACATAATTATTTATTGAACCACCAACAATATTAAAAATTTTTTTTAATATGATGTACAGGGTGTCCATTTTTGGGTAGTTTTACGGGGTATCTCCGTTATTAGTAAAGATAGAAGGATGCGGTTTTCGCAGCACCGTGCTACTTTTTTGTCAAACAGAAGATGCCGTAATCAGAATTTTTCTAGGCCGCCTTGTTTTCGATATACGGGGATGTTTTTGAGAATTGTGGGGATACCTTCAATTTTTTCTATTCAGTGCCAAATAATGACAGATTTAAGAATTGCCATTGACAGAGCTTTTAGGGAGTTACAAACGCGGCCGTTTATTATTTTTAATTCATTAAGGCGAATAAGAACCATGTGTGAAACATGTCTAAGGCATAATGGAGAACAATTTGAGCAATATTAATGAGGGAGTCCAATAAATTTTCCATTTTTGTGTTTAATATTTAATCACATCAGTATTTTTTTAATATCCGTCATGGCCTTCTAAAAAAAATGGTATATTTTTGAAAACCGTATATTTCGGGCCTAATACTAAGACTAAAAATAAAGTGTTATATATTTTTGAGAAGCTTGTTACAAACTAAATTATGTTATTAAAAAATATATAGGGTGACCCATTTAAAAAAAGCAAATTTGTTTATTTTCCTTGAAAACTATTGAATGTAGAAAAAATCTGAGTACGTCACTGGATTCTACGTAAAAACTACAAAAAGAACATTTTATTTCTTTTTGATACGTTACGGGGTAACCGAGCGATAGGTGGTGTCCCAAAATGCACAATTCTCAAAAACATCCCGTATATCAAAAACAAGGCGGCCTAGAAAAATTCTGATTACGGCATCTTCTGTTTGACAAAAAAGTAGCAAAGTGCTGCGAAAACCGCATCCTTCTATCTTTACTAATAACGGAGATACTCCGTAAAACTACCCAAAAATGGATTATATTAAAAAAAATTTAAATATTCAATACTTATGTGTAAAAAACTTTATTCCATTGGAGCTGTTTGGGAGCCCATATCTCCGAAGAGGAGGCCTATACGAAAAACGTTTATATGAACTTGTAGTACCCTTGTCACTTGTTTTTTCATATCCGGAAGATTTCCCACATTTTTTCGGATACCCTGTATATATAAAGCGGTGTGTTAACTAAACTTACCACGGGGTTGGTTCACAGTCTTTGAAGAATGAACAATTCACATTCAAATTAGTATAATTTTTTTGAGGCGTTTTCTGTTAATTAGACCAAAATATTACGTCGCTTTCGAGCTTTCACGTTTGACACTGTCATATTTAGTGTCTGTTTGAAGGTTGTAGACAATGGTGTTTCTTGAATGATAGAAAAGTTTTGGACTAGCATTGTCTTTATTTGTTATAAATCACAACGTTTCAACTCGTAAGCATTTCCAGTCGTCTTCAGGTGAATACTAAATAAATAGAACTACAGCTCTATTTATACTAGCTATGTGCACTGAAGCATAATTGAGATGGGTGCAGTCGTGCGTTCAGTTTTGCGCGATATTAGTAATTATCAGCTTACATCTACTTAACAAAGGTTTCCAGATATTTCTTAAATCTCCTGAAGGTTAAAACAGCCTGGGTTCACAATTCATTCACTGGAATTCACAACACTTCGTTCAAATAATAGGAGGAATGGAAGTACAACCAGGAGATCAACTTGTCAGCTTTGACGTCGAAAGCCTTTATACTAACGTCCCTTTACAAGATGCACTTAATGTCATCAAAAACAGACTTGAGGAAGACCAGACTCTACAAGCAAGAACACCGTTACCTATCAATGCCATCATGGAGCTATTAGAATGTTGACTCAACAATTCTTATTTCCAAGAAAAAGATAGGCTCTTCAGCCAAGTGGACGGACTACCGATGGGCTCTGCTCTTTCGCCGATAATCGCCAACATTTATATGGAATGGTTTGAAACTGAAACAATAAAACAAGCAAAAAAGAAACCAAAAACGTGGCTGAGATATGTAGATGACAACTTCACTATTTGGAATGGAAACGATGAAGAACTCAAGGAATTCCTACAGCACATAAACAGCTTCACACCGACAATCAAATTCATCATGGAGAAAGAAGACAACAGTCAACTACCTTTCCTAGATGTCAATGTAAAGAAAAATGGCAACACCATCCAAACTTCAGTGTACAGGAAACCTACCCATACAGGTCAATATCTGAATTAGGTACACATCAAATCACTCAAACAACACAAAACATGGGATCGTAAGAACGCTTGTGGATAGAGCAATCACCATCATCAAGACCGACCTCAACAAAAATGGCTATCCCACGAAATTAGTTGACAAAATTTTGGAAAATCATAAGACTCTGCCAAATACACAAAAATGAGAGACAAAAGAGGCTCAACCAACACTCAACATTCCATATGTCAAAGGAATATCCGAGAGAATCAGAAGATAATACAACATCAGAACTGTATTCAGCTCGAGAGACACCTTAAGAAGCCATCTAACGAAGACGAAACCAACTAGCCAAAAGGATAGAAATAACTGTGTCTACCAGATCCCCTGCGAATGTAGCCGATCGTATATTGGGGAAACACTACGGCCACTGGAAACAAGGATTAAAGAGCACAGAAACAACACTCAAAAAGGAAAAACGGAAAAATCAGGTTGAGCTGAACATGCCTGGACACACGGCCATCACATCAGGTGGACAGAAGCCGAAATCCTGCTCAAACACTGGAGGAAGTTCAAGGAAGCTGTTACCATACACCAGAACCCAGGCGGTTTTAATAAACCTTCATTAGATTTAAGAAATATCTGGTAAGCTTAGAATTACTAATATCGCGCAAAACTGAACGCACGACTGCACCCATCTCAATTATGCTTCAGTGCACATAGCTAGTATAAATAGAGCTGTAGTTACTTCTCTTATTTAGTATTCACCTGAAGACGACTGGAGATACTTACCAGTTGAAACGTTGTGATTTATAACAAATAAAGACAATGCAAGTCCAAAACTTTTCTATCATTCAACTGTCATATTTGTCATCATTGTTAAATAAAATTCTTTTTTATTTTCCAGTGTTTATGTGTTAAATTTACGTATTATTTGTGGAAAAAATAGAAATTCTTAACTCAATATGGTAAGACTGTGTCAAGTCTGTCGAAAAATATATACTTTTGAGTCACCTCCGGCGATTGTTTGTTTTTCCTGACACAATGAAAGCAGAAACAGACAGAAGATAAAAAGAGATTCTACTAATAGAATCCCCCGTCTCTTTTTTGTTGTGTTTATTTTTGTAATAATAGGCGTCACATTGACGTGTATATGTCGGCGTTAATTAGTGAAATCCGTCATTCCGAGAAATGCCTAGTCATTTCACGTATTGCCGGCAAATAGTGTAACTCTACGTTTGGTACACCATTTGCCTAAGAGTATCAGGCATTTCCTGTAATGACAGAGTTCTTTCAGTCAAACTATGTACAAATGATTTACGTTACACTGTTTGCCGGTTTTAGTCGAACGCTGTTAATATCTGTGTAGTGATTTTTTTTTGAAAATGAAATGTCGAAGAATTCAGGATTGTTTTATAAGAAGGTAGATGACTATTACTCCAATCAAAGTAAGAAAAAACTTTGGAATATTACGGAATTGACGGTTTTAGTCAATTATTGTAATTAGGACAGTGTTGCCAGTAGTGCACGAAAATAAGGTATTTTACATTAAAAGGTTTGTAAATAACTGATTATTATCAGGAATTTCCTTAAAATTGAAAATAATTTTCTTATCTCCGTCAATTCCGTAATATTCCAAGGTTTTTCCTTACTTTGATTGGAGTAATAGTAATCTAACTTCTTATAAAACAATTCTGAATGCTTCAACATTTCATTTAAAAAAAAAATCACTACACAGATGTTATCAACAATAACAGCGTTCGACTAAAACCGACAAACAGGGTAACTTAAATCATTTGGCTAAGTACAGCCTTTGACTGAAAAAATTCCCGTCATTACAGGGAATGCCTGATACTCTTAGGCAAACGGTGTACCAAACGTAGAGTTACACTATTTGCCGGCAATACGTGAAATTACTAGGCATTTCTGGGAATGACGGATTTCACTAATTGACGCCAACCTATACAGCAGATAGAATTATCGGGCCAATGTTTATTGTTTCAAGTCAATGATCGCAACAAACTCTTGGGGATGAAATTTAGAAGAATCTCTTAAAATTCGTAACAAATAATAATTTACGAAATTTATCCAAACATTTGTAGTATCCGTTTCGTCTGGGCAACAGTTTAGTTTCTCTTTTCGGCTGGCTATGAGACTATTAATAAATGTAATTTTTAGTGTTTACATGATCAATACGTAGACGTGCCTACTGATGTTGGTGAAAAAGCCCCCTCCATTGTCCTTTATCCTTATTCGCCTCTGCAGTCGAATGAACCAAGTTTTTCTAGAGACCATGTGCATACAAGTGAGTATGTCGCCGAGGATAAATTTTTATCGGAACGGTTCCAACCACTCGTGGATCGTTCGAAATCTATTATTCATTCGAAGTCCTCCCCTTCAAGACGCAGTAGATCTTCTTCTTTAAGCCAGAGGAAATCTAATAAGTCTTCTGCCAGCTCATAGTGTTATGTCTGAATATAAATTAAAAATATTCTTTAATACTTAAACGTTGCGTTATTGAATACAATTGGCTTGTTATCGATAATTTTGTTTCGTAATTTGTTTTATGGTATCCAATAGAATTCGATCATTTAAATAAGCTGTTAAAATTTCTGCTCGATAATCCATAGATATTGAATGTTAAAGGGTTTGCTACAGTAGCAGCAGTGGCGGCTCGTGACCTATGATAGAGGGGGTTCACAAGTATGGTGAAATTATTTGTAAAATTTTATTCTTGTGTAACGACCAAACCATTACTTTCTAGGCGTTTTAAATGCAGAAAGAAAAGAAGTAATAAGAAAATGCGTTAACATATTTTTATTTATTTTTTAATTTTACAGGAAATACAACTTTTGGAAAATAAGAAAGGGTTTCTTAGTGTGTATAGTGCTTAAACGTAAAGTCCGTTCTTCGGTTCTTAATTGTAGAAAATTGATCAATAACAGCGTCATAAAAGTTTGGAATACCCTCTATAAATCTTTTTTTCATATGTTTAATTTGTAAACTTTCTAATAAAGTCCGTAGATTTACCCTTTGTGATCTGCGTTAAATTAATTTCGGGTTTAGGTCTTCCCGCATTCTTCGCTTCAATTTTTTGCTCCAAACTCGAAGAGCTAAAGTTATTTTTTAAATAGTCCACCGTCAAACTATTCATTTTAACTTAATAAATATATAATATTAAAATATTAAAACATACACGCTCGAATTTCTAACTAGATGCACGAACAGACAACGGCGCGGCGCACACTTAAATTGTGCGCCTTTCCCATGTTAAATCGCCATAACCCCTCTGTCTCCCGCCACCTGTTACTACAGAGAAACTGCATTATGCCCCGCCTACTTAATCGCACATGCGAGCAAGTCTCGTCATAATCGGCCGGCACGATTGCCGGATCGAGAGCCTATAATATACAGTTTGGTTGACGGTCCGATAAAATATTAGGGAGGGTCGGACCTTATACGATAATTGACGGTACGATAAAATATTAGGGAGGGTCGGACTTTATACGATAAATAATAATCAATGAATATGAATTAATATTTTTTTATTCGTTTTGGGGGTGCACGTACGCATGTGCTCCTGTGGAAGAACCGCCACTGAGTAGCAGAGGTGTGGATTTTCGTAGTGATGGGAATAACGGTTGTAATTCGATAACGTTACAGATAGGAACGGTATAGAAGAATAACGTTCCAAAATAACCTTATTTTGGAACGATGTTATTACATATCTATAGATATTCGAACTCTAAAAGCAAAATTGGCAAATTTATGGTCTCGCGCATGTAAACAAAGCTGATTGTCAGATGTCATGCGCAATGCCGACTGATAAACTATTTACCTTACCCGGCGAACAGGACCGTACTTCGCCCTTAATGAAAATGATTACAGGGCAATATTTTGGCACATCAAGACCTTCTTTACTGAGCACAACAATCTATTTTCTCGCATAAAAGAAAGTATTGTGGCCATCACTGAAAAGCCACTTTAGAATTATTTTGATGTCTATTATCCACGTATCGATAGATTTTTAATATCGTTACATCTCTACGACTGAGTTCGGTTCTGGATGGTCGTCGTTGGTTGGCAACCAAACCGGCACCAATACCGCCGGGGTTGCCTATATGACGGCGACAATATTGTATGCAAGACAAACGACGAGCAACCTTTAAAAATATGATCGGTAAACCGTGCGCATCAACCCATTTTTCGACTCATAAAATTTAACTTTTTACTGCGCACCCCATAAGTTGTACGTATCCATAGTTATCGGTCTGTGATCGTGATGCACTTAATTTAATTTATGAGCTTTATAAATGCCTAGTACCCGGTGTTCGGTAGCCTAAAAGTGATTAATAAGCATTATTCTACTGAATCTTAATTTGCTTTAAATTTCATTAGTTGTTATACAAACTTTCTTTTAAGGCCGCATCACGCATCATCATTAGTACTTACTGATCTGACCACTGACCGGTACATTATTGCACACAGACAGAAATACAGCCTTGAATTAGTATAGTCCCTAACCACAAATAGACCTAATGTTTGATTTTTCTATAAGCCATTCTCTATAAAAATTTTGCTTGTAAAAAAATTAAAATTTGTTAATAGTATCTGTATACAGAGAGGTCAAAATCTTAAAACCATTGATATTTACCTATAAGAGTAGACTACCTTAATTTTTCGTTCTTGAAGAAACCCCGCGGTCGGTAAACTGATTTGCACTCGGTGAAAAATGCACTGAGTGAAAATGTATCATCCCCCTCCCTACCCCATTCACTTCGGTAACCAAGATGGATGAGATCGGATATCTCGTGGGGTACGGGGGACGGTACGCACACGCCAATCGGTAGGTCATACCGCAATGCGTGAAACCAAATATTGACAGTCCTTGGGGCGCAGCGCATGACCGAAGATCGTGGTTCGGAGCCCACGTTAAACTGTAGGTCCCCTCGGGAATGGCTCTGGCGGCGAACGAGGAGGAACGAATGAAAAAAAGAAAAGAAAAATGCCATTAGGAAATAATCGTTAGAATTATCTTTTTCGTCATAATTCAAGATTTAAAGAAAGTTTATTTTTATTTTTTTTTAACATAAAAGAAAATTAAACTAACATTTTATTCAACATAAAAGGACCCGACTAAACACTTTCTCGCCTTCTTAACTCATTACTTGCACAATACACCAAAATTAAATTAAATTTTCTTTAAATTCTTAAAAATAAAAAATTGTTTACTCGTACGTAAAAGCACAAGAGCTTTTTCACGAGAACTAGATTGCTTAGAAATTTAACGAGAACAAACGAGCTATTTAGTATCGTTTGTTCGAATTTAAATTAATAAAAAGCAATCTAGTTTGAGTTTATAAAATAAAAGTTCATCGGATCTTCAAAAAAAATCTAGTGATTTTTAGCAAGATAAATTCATGAATTCATGAATCAAAAATAATACTATGTTTACTTTCTAACGCAAGTTCATTTTTAATAGTTAAATCGCAAATCAACGGTTTCATCAGTGACAAAAAGCGCTCTTCAGCAACAAATACTTATAACCAGGAAGAAGACAAACTGCCTTCTTAAAAAATCGAAGCAGGCATGATACGGCGGCATCCATTATGCCTGGCTGGCATCAGCTCACAGAGCGCACGTGCTTTTCAAATGTCACTTTTGTCCAAATTTTTCTAACTGTCAATATTTTAAAGTGATATTTAAGCAAAAAAAACATTCAAAACCCTTTCATTGGGTTTACTAAGTAGTGAAAATCAAATATTAGGATTCTGACATTTCTGACATAGGTTTTCAGCTGTAAATATCGTTTTAAAATTGTCCTTACATACTTTTATATTATTATCGAACTAGTAACGAAACTATAAATGAAGAATTCAGGGATTGAAGGTTGTAATTCGTTTTTATTAAAAAATACGAAGTAAATCATAATTTACATAAAATATTTTACCATCTTCAACTTCAAACAAATCAAAGTAAATACAATGCTATATGTACACCTACTAACCAAGTAAATATGCACCATCATTATGATTATGGGCTTCCATTTTGTTTGTTTCGTAGCATACTTCTGGCAACATTAGTGATCGAAGTCCTCTTTGATGTTCAGTCATTATGGGATTCGCAATTAAACGATGAAAAGAAACAATTATTATAATAATATTGAATCGAACAAACCCGAACAAACCCTCCTGTAAAACTTTTCAAATGCTAGTTGGTCCTCTTCACGAGGAAGTTGACAATATGAATATATATTGTGGCCTAGGCAATAAGAATTCTAGGCCACCCGCCAAAATTTTTCATATAGTATGTTTTTATTGAAAATTATCCAAGCAGCGTCGGGGCCCTTTTCGAAGCTGGGACCTCCCCATATGGCGGGCCCCTTATCGCCGCCAGTGGACATATAAACCTAATTGTACAATAGGCCCCTCCGACTTTACAGTGTGATAAAATAATTTTTACTGCTCATAATAATCAACAATCAAAAAAAAAATTATCTTACAATAGTAATTTATAATAAAATTCTGACTACGGGTTAATATAACTAAGCTGTAAATATTATGTTGTAGCTTTTGACTTGTAGATTGTAAAATTTAAGTAAAATTCTTTAAAATGTGTTTGTTGCTAGTTTGCGCGACAAGTTTGGGACATAATGGAACAACGTTATAATGTAAAATAACAATAACGAATAAAAATTACTAAAAAAATATTTCAATGACGCTTCCTCCACCATTTTCAATCATATTATAAATCAGATGTTGCTTGATTTTATTCCATTCCAGACGAAGGATGTTCGGTTGTGAAATAATTTAAGAATGTGTACTGCTCGCATTCTATGTCCGTCTCTGTCTGCATTAACCTTCCCCGCTTCATTAAAGGGAGACAAATATGGCCTAGATCAAATCGAACAAACCCGAACAAATACACACACGTTTTTGACTTTCAGATATAGCTATGTAAGTCTGATATTGACACAGAACAATTGACACAAAAGGATAAACGTATGGAGTAACCTGCCTGGCTGTGACGTCACTTGCACGGCATACTTATATGCTTCGATCCCAGCCATAAGCGGTCTAATCGTGCTGGTCTTCAGCATCAAATTTGATTGCAATATGTTACATTGCTGGGCAACGGAAAAGAAAGGCTACTTAATTTTTAGGAAGAGACATTTTTATCGCTGCAACAAAGGATGCGCCTTTTTTTATCGATGTCAAAGCGACAAAAATGACATATTTAAATAGACATTTTATTACATTAGTGGATTTATCTTAGGTAAAATCACATGGCACGCTTGTAAACAGTTTTTCTGTTAACTAACGGCAGCATAGCCTAATTTTTTGTGTGCATTCCATCCGATGTTCAGAAACGGCTGGGCATACAATATACCCCCTCTCATATAGGGGCCAATACACTAGTTTGTAAATTGTAAGGCCAACCGCAGGAGAAAAAAAAAATACCCCCTCTCAAATCCACCATTGTTTTAATAATTTAAATGCTAAGCTTCGGCTAGAATCGGTTTTAATTACCATAAACATTCATTCTCGAAGCGGGCGAAATATAATAATTTGCAAGTAATACCTGCGATTTCGTTGTAAGCTCGGCGCGTATACGGTCGTCGGATGACGTCACGCTCGGCGGTACGACTGACTTTGTAGGTTATTGGTTCCTTCCTTAGATCCTTAGTAACTTTTCTCAAGACGAGACAGCAGTTGTTGAGGCGTTGTGGCCGTTCGGTCGTGGTGTGATTTCGAAGAAACATGGCGAGAGATCGGTACTACCTGTACGGAACTGTTTGTTTATGTGCGTGTTTCTTTATGGTTGATGGACTAACATCTACATCTAGTTATGGTAAGCTAACATTTTAAATAGTTAGGTGTTATTGGTATTATTAAAACCACACAGTCCGTTTTCTCAATTGAATCTGAATTTTATTGATTATTATTCATTAACATTAAATAAAACATGCGAGTAGCTTAGGTACGTTGAAAATTGTTTATTTAATTTAAAATATATTTTTAATCTAATAGGTGTTTATAATAGGATAATATGTTATAGTCGTAAATAAACAAGAGGAGAATACAGGCCTAGGTACCTACTAAAGGAATGTGTGTGTGTATACTGGGTATCTTAAGAAAACTGGTTTATAAGGTTTGCGACCAATAAATAGCAATTTATTGTTTTCGTTGAAACGTTTCCATAACTTTAAAGGTGGCAAGAACCCCACGATTTATATTAATATACACTTTTCGAAGGAGATTTATAACAAGTGTAATTTACCAGAGTGATAAGTCGACTAAATTTCGAATTTTAAGTATTTTTTAAAAAATATTTATAACGAATATACAGGGTTAACAGTAGTGATCGGCCGATACGACATAACTATCGGTACATCGGTATGTTATCGGCAAGATTTTGCCGATATATATCGGTATTTTTAAGATATAAGTATGAAGCTGTAACTTACCTTTTGAACATTATTAATATTATACAAACGAAGATTATTTAAACGGGTTTATTATTTATGAAGAATGTGACAAAGTACTTAATAACAACATGTGACAAATTTATTTCTTTGGCATTTTATTGTATTTCAACGCCGGCATAGCCAACTAGGAGTAACTGAACTTAGAATCTGCAACAAAATTGCCATATAAAAATATTAAATTGGTAACATTTAGAACACTACAAATTTTCGGAATAGACAAACTTATACAAACTTACCCTTATTTTAATGCTAAACAGAAAATCACTAAAAAATTTAGGGGGTTTTCATTTGAAATTGTAGATTTTTTGCAGTTTCCTCAGTTTCATTTTTAATCTAATTGTTTGAACACCCTGTATTAATAGTTTAAAAATATTATAAAAATCTATTAAAGCAGGTCCTGTTCACGAAGAAATCCAACTCAAAATAAATAATAAAAGCTTCCTATTAGGAAAAATTGTTAATTCATTTAAGTTGTGTAAACGTCATTTTAGGCAACAAACATCCTTAGACTTAGGTATGACATGATATACAGTGATAAAATATGGAACAAATTCATTTATAAATCAGGTTTTATTTTTTTGTAAAAACGCTCGGACACGTCGATTATAATTTTTTCTTCCGGATTTTTTGCCTCAAAAAGAAATTATACTTTGTGTGTCAAAAAGTAGATGTTGTAAAATTTTTTTGTATTTTAAATAGAACCACCCTATTTTTACTTATCACATAAATTCTACGTCAAATTCTGAGCATAATTCATGTACACATACTCTATCCTTATCTCTAATGGTTTTAGACAAAAATTACATCTTAAAAAAGAAATTTCTTTAAAAAAAGGTACATGTACCTACTTAAAGGTAAACAGGTAAATTTAAATTAATTGTTACTACGATAGCAAGTCATGTGTCAATCAAAAAGAATTTTAAGTATAATTTTGAAATAACGGTGATCATGGTGCATTTAAATGAAACTCAAAGAATCGAAATTTTAATTTTAATTGGATGTGGAGACAAAACAAGAAGTCAAGAAGAAGTTTGTAACTTGTTTAGAGCTAAGTATCCAGAACGACGGATTACAAGATCTACAGTGAGTACAATTGAGAAAAAATTCAGGGAAACAGGGAATGTAAAGGATCGTGTACGGCCAGGTCGTCCAAAAATTAGTGAAAATACAAAATTGAACATTTTGTTAAAAGTTGAAGATAATCCCCATAGTGCATCCACTGAAGTAGCCCTTAATAATGATGTTAGCCGACGATCTGTTTTGCGGGTATTGAAACAAGAAAAGTACCATCCGTATAAAATTAGGTTGCTGCACGAGCTAAACGAAGGATCCCGACCGCCGACTGCAGTTTTGTGAAACTATGATGGAAATTTGCAACTTAAATCTATTTTTCCATCGCAGCGTATTTTTTAGCGATGAAGCCACATTTTGTTTGAATGGTTCGGTAACAGACACAATTTTCGGTATTGGAGTACAAATAATCCCCGTTGGATGAGAGAACAGCATACGCAATACTCATAAAAAGTAAATGTTTGGGCAGGGATATTAAATGATAGAATTATTGGACCTTTTTTCTTCGATGGAAATCTTACAGGAGACCGGTATTTACAATTTCTTCAAAATGAATTAATTCCCGCACTAGCTGCGGATTTTCCAAATCGGAATCAGCCTAATCTACCAGAAGCGTCTATTTGGCTTCAGCAGGATGGTGCTCCGCCTCATTTTGCTCGACAAGTACGAGAGTATTTGAATACTATTTTTCCCGAACGATGGATAGGTAGAAGAGGACCCATAGAATGGCCTGCAAGATCTCCCGATCTTACACCAATGGATTTCTTTCTTTGAGGTTATTTGAAATCAAAAGTGTATAAGGATAAACCACAAAATTTGGAAGACTTAAAATTTAAAATTAGATATGAAATTAGGCAAATTAATGAAAATACTGTAAATAATGTTTTAGAAGGGTTTTTAAGTAGATTGGCATATTGTCAAGAAGTTAATGGTTTGCATTTTCAACACTTAATAAAATAATTTTTCAAAATTATACCTACATCTACTTTTTGACACACCCAGTATAATTTCTTTTTGAGGCAAAAAATCCGGAAGAAAAAATTATAATCGACATGTCCGAGCGTTTTTACAAAAAATTAATACCTGATTTTTAAATGAATTTGTTCCATATTTTAGCCCATCACTGTATATCATAGTTACATTGGCGCTAATTTGATTGGTTATTTCCCAGACAGCCTGCGTCTCGTGAGACAATGAATAAATTTACATTTACGCATTTAAAATACATTGTAACAGTTATATAAGAAACCAATATTCTGTTTCAATTTTATTAAAACCTTCTTTTCCAACTATTTATTTTGATATTTAAATGGAAAAGAATATATTTTTTTGACTAAAGTACTTTTAACCTAAAAATATGGCAACATAGTCCGTGGTCAATGATTACAGGTAGCTAGCGATAATTTGATTCGTTATATCTCAGACAGCATGCGTCTCGTGAGACACCCGATGAACCATCGGGCTTGTTCGGTGATATCCGGTATTTGATGGATGTACCCACCCAGTTGCGTAGCGATAGAAATGACAATAGTTATTGTATTGTGTTAAATTGTGTTTTATAAATACGTATCCATTATGTCGTGTTTTAGGGTGTTATTTTAAAATTTTTAACTTTGTAATAATGAATGAGTATACTCCTGGTCAAAACCTTCACAGTCGGATCCGTGAAGTGATTGCAAATGTTTATGGGGTAGGTGAAGAGGAATTACAAATCAATATATTTAAATTGCCACTTAGGCGAAAGCTAGAAAGGGACATTAATACGACCAAAACTGAAAAATCAGCATTAATCAATTAATCATGTAGCTGTTTTTCCAATGTTGAAAAATTTACATCTTGTAAGAAGTAATTTTTTAAACCTTGATAAATATAGTTACTTGCCTTCAAACATAAAACGCAATTACTGAAGAACTTCCTATCTTTATTACATTATTTAAAATAATAATAGCACGCCCATGACCTGACCATGTTTTAAACGATATTGCTTTCCCCTTACCGATACGTCGGAGCCATAGATCCACTTGTCGACATGTAGTAATATACATTTTCTACTACCACATAGTAATAGCCACATTGTGAAATAAATAACGAATACACGATAACACCCATTTCTTACAGGTTTTATTTCCATCGACCTAGCGTGGTTCCCCTTTATCTAATATGAATTTTATGCGGGACGTTGGGAAGACCCTGTACTTAGCGGTCCCTGCGCATGTCCACCAGGTGCTATCCTTGCAAGACATTCACTATTTTTAAATTACCCTGTTTCCTTAATGCCGTATTAGAGTTTGCAATACTTTTGCAATTTTGTTGCTGCCAGTTAATTTTTGGCATGAGATTTGCAAGCAAGATGTCATGCAAATCATTTCACAGTCGGTAATTCTATTTTATTTGCAGTTTCAACAGCGAGGGCTGCCAACATAGCAAAAAAAAGTACCCTAACACACGAGACGTATTTTAAGGTTAATATTTAGTGCCTTTAATTTTTGGTTGGTAATGTAAAAATCACTACGTTTTCCACTAGACTTGAAGAAAAATTTTAACACCCTGTAGCAAAAAATGTAAGCCTTTTGGATAACATGACAACGTATAGCCAAAATGCGTTTTTTCGATATACAAGTTTGTATCTATTTTGGTGTTCATCAAAAAACTGGAACATAGTTTGAGATATTATACTAAATTTTGGTATACTCGTATACTATTATGACACATTTTTACCCCAAAAAGGTTTTGTCTCAAGGCAGTGGCGTAGGCACAGCTACGCCCCAATACAATTAAGTACTTTCGAAACAATTATTTTATTATTAATTATCATTGAAGTTTAAATACAAAAGGTCTGATACTGATACTAATAATTATGCATCGAGTTCTATAATATTTTATGGAACTCTTTATTAAGCAAGAATGGTTTAAAAACAATCAAGTAAGCTTTGTTATCCGTTGCTAGCAAACGTTTGGATCCTTTTTTTATCATCAAAAAAAAAAAACTTCCACCATTACCCTGTATATCGAACTCAAAGCATTTTAGAACATATGTGTATATGAACTTTTTGACTTAAAATTAGTGCACAGATCGCCCATTAAAATAAGTACACATCATTAAATAACACCCTGTATACTGTAGTCAATAATTAAGTCAAAAGTTATTATAGCTAACGCGATTCTTTAATCGGTGATTTCATATACAGGGTGTTTCATAATAACGTGCTAATCTTTAAGGAGGTTATTCTTGGGTCCATTTTCAAAAAAACGTCATATGAACATATTTAACTGAGATACAGGACGTTAAAGATTTTCATGTTTGGGATGGAATGAGAATTTCTAAATTAATTTTTATTTAAAAAAAAACAAGTGGTGTACCATTCTTTTCTTGAAAAATACCGAAGGCAATTCCCGCCCGAACGCCACTGGTCGGAATAAAAAAACATGTCATACCTCATAAAATGCCTCTTAACAAATATAAAGTGTGTACCAAATTTCACAAAAATATCTAGAGCAGTATAAAAGATATTAAAAAAGGGAGATTTTTTGAAAATCACACCCTGTATATCAAAAGTTACGACGTTTAGAACATATGTTCATATGTATGTATGTCACTCTGTATAAAAACCGATATAGACCTATATCGACAAAATTGCCTGATAGAGTTTCACAGGAAACATTAAAGATCTGATTAACTTAGCATAAAATTGTATATTTTGGTGCCCTTTGGTATGCATTCAACAGGAATAACTCCTGCTTGGGCTATGATCTTTTCTGGCGACGATATCTAATTGAAACGCCTATCCTTAAAATGTCTTAGATTACCCATCCTTACTAATCGCAAAGTTTGCTCGTATCCTTGAGTATGACCAGGAAATAATAAAATAGGATATTAGCTGTATAAATATAATAAAATATCTCGAAAATTATGTTGGTAGCTATAAAATACCGTTACAAATTAATTTATTCAGCAAATATACTTGATTGATTGTTAGAAAAATAAACTAGTTTTTTAATACACGAGAAAAAGTTTACAGAGGTAAATTTAATATTCATAAACAATTGCAAATAACACAAAAACCCATATTAACCATCAAATATGGTAGCGATGTACTATATGCAGCTAAAACAAGATTATTTCAGCGCATGGTGCGCATCAAATAATTTAATTTTGAATGTCAGCAAGACAATCTGCCTGAATTTTTGTAGTTCAGTTAGAAAACAAAAAGTGGAGGTAGAGACTCTCAACTGCTCAAACACTACCAAGTTCTTAGGTATTTACCTGGATAGTTTAGTAAACTGGACTGCGCAGATTGACCATATCTGCAGTAAGGTTAATAAGGGGGTATACTCCATATATCGGCTAAAGCATCTATATTCACCTTAGCTATAATACTCCACTTTGGGGAGCAAGTGTGGAGTGGGAGAGAGTCTTTATTTCCCAGAAAAAGGCAATTCGTTGCATTTTTGGTCTGGACCTTAGGGCGAGCTGTAGACCAACATTTATTGCACATAGGATTATGACCTTTCCATGCATATACATTTTCAAAACTTTATTGTTTGTGAAACAAAATGCGCATAGGTTTTTAAAGAATTCGGACTATCATAGTTACCGCACGAGAGGGGGTCCCCTCTTTACTATCGATAGTCATAATTTGACAAAAGTTGAAAGATCCCCGGTATATGCTGGGAAAAAACTATTTAATAAATTACCAAATTATATAAAGGAGTTACAATACGACCAGTTTAAGAAAGAAATTAAAAATATATTATTAAACAAATGTTATTATTCTACTAAAGATTTTTTTTTTGGATAGTATATAAACTTAATTTTATCTCAAGATATGACTTTTTTTAAAAAAATGTTTTATGTGGAAAATATTTGTCCTAACTTATGCTATTCTAGTCACATAATCGTCATTTTGTTGTTGATTTTGTGTTAATATTGTTTGTGAATATCTAGTTGGTGTGTTTTTTACTATTTTCTTAATTTTAAAACCTGACGTATACATCTGTACTATGTATAGCCACAGTATGAATAAAATGAGTTTATGAGTTTTATTTTTTGAACGTTGCCCATCCTGTACCTACTATACCAATGGGTCAAAGGCACAAAATAAGCTATGTATAGTTGATATTTGAAAATTGCATAGTTGGCACCTACAGCTTCTTTCTTACGAAAATTAAAAAATGTACATTTAACATAGGAAAAACCATAAACATAATATAAAAGGGAAGACAATTCATAAAATTCCATTCAAGCAATTCAGTACCTAGGTGTTACTCAATGAAATGTTACTAAATTTTGATTTATTTAAATTGTATTAGAGGATAATGTTACAAATGTAGTTTTGCATAAATAAATAAATAAATAAATAAAACACCATTTATTTACATAAAATATAGAATTAGCTACACCAATGCTTTACCTAAAAAATACACAACCTCATTATTCTCACTTACCGACGAAATATTAATCCGGGGTTAGAATAGTCGAATTTCTTACACACCACGCACTGACGAACCATTGTAGATGGCTAATAAATAGCTGTAAATAGTTTTAGTTCGAAAAAACACTAAAAATTAATCTAAAAACACAATAGATCACAAACAATCACAAAAGCAACAGCGATAAACCGATAACAACTAGTAGGTAAAAATGAGCATACAGCGTTGCCACTGTGATTTCCTTAAAACATTGCAATTTGATGTTCTTGGGATATATATAAATAAATTTACGAGTAGAAAATAAAAAAATACACACATATTTAGTACAATATTTTTACTTAATAGGTACACATAAGATGCATTCAATATAATTAATATTATACTTTTCGGTTTCAAACGAAGGCGGTAGATTTAGGACTCTCAGTACAGACTTGGCATCATTGATTACTGTTTAAAACTTAAAACTTTGTATGATTCTGTCAGTTTCGAAAACAATTCTCTCTATTTATGGGTTGATTTTGAATCGTAGGAGGTTATATTCCTTGGGAAAAGCGACCTCGGGAAGGTCGTTCCATAAGGATGAAGTCCTCCAGATGAACGAATTCTTAAATTATTGAAGTTCGAGGAGTACTAAGCTTAACTACATATGGATGGGCGGCAGTTGTTCGTCGTGTATTTCTGCTATTCGCCGCTCTGGGCGAAATTAAGAGGGCAAGGTCAGCCGAGCACTTTCCATGAAAATATCTGTAAAAGACAGTGAAATCCCCAACCTGCCTTCGATCTTCCAGACTGTCGAGGTTCTTCGTCAGCTCGTGGTCTCCAATCAGACGGAATCCAGCAGTCGAAGAGTATGTTTGGGCGCAGAGCTCAAGACATGAGAGCAGTACTCTAGTGATGGTCGAATCTGGGCTTTGTATAGTGTCAAAAGTTGTTGAGGTGTGTACAACTTTCCGGTTCGGAAGAGTACACCAAGTTTCTAAGAAGCTATCTTGGCGATTGCTACAACGTGGTTATATCAAGACATATTTCCTCCCAGAGTGACGCCCAGCAAATTAATAGATGAAGCCAGTGGGATTACGTGTCCGTCCATGACTATATCCGGTTCTGTAATGTTAACCTTTTTAGAGAAAACTACTATCTGTTTTTTTTTAGCGTTAAATTCGACTTGGTTACTGTCACCCCAAGCCAAAATTTCTTCCAGGTCTTTGTTGAGGCATGATACTTCATGCTGTCTGCGAAGATGTGCGTCGGCAGCCGATGTTTGTGCATTCAAAGTGAAAAATGAGATAAGTGTACTATCGCCAGCAAAACTAAATTTCGGATTTTTCGTTTTCACTAGAAGATCGGTAATGTAGAGTAAAAAGAGAGTGGGAGACAATATGGACCCTTGAGGAACACAGGCATTGATGGTGAAGGTGTCTGAGAGAAATCCGTCAATCGCCACTTGCAGAGAGCGGTCGTTAAGAAAGCTAGACAACCATGCACAGAATCGACTGGGCATACCATAGTGCGATCCTATGGTATGCCCAGTCGTCGTTTACTTAGAAGTCCTTCATGCCAAACACGATCAAAGGCTTTAAAAATATCCAGTGCAACAGCCCGAGACTCCCCATGATGTTCGATTGCGTTGTTCCAAAGATTTGTGACATAGGCTAGAATATCTCCAGTTGATCTGGACTTCCGAAAACTATATTGATGATCGCTGATAATGTTGAAGCCTTCCAGGTACTTTAGAAGATGTTGGTTAATAGCGTTCTCCATTACTTTTGATATAACTGAAAGCAATGCGACTGGTCGATAGTTGTTAGGCAGGGTTCTCTTACCTTTCTTTGGTCTAGGCTGGAAATAACTAAAAAAATATGAACTTTATCGCCCTCTAATATTTCGTATGATATTATGATTATATTTATAGCAAGCGTTTCTAAGGTATTATACGTAAATAATTGATAGATGAAAATAACCTTTGGCGGCAGGTAATGATATCCCATTTTTTGGCTAGGTTTACATATCTCTATGCTAAGGTCTAAAAGTGAAATGTTCACCTGGCCGTTAAATGATATTCAATTCTTATTATTATTTTAAGACTCAATTTCGCATAAAACGTATATACCTCGTGATTAAAGTGTCAATATAGCCCTTAAACTCAAACTTTTCGCCTCTGGATAAAAAGTGCCACTTTAGTCCCTTGGTTTATAATGTACGATTACGCCAGCTCGTATTTATATGCCTATTAAGTCATGATTATTGTCCTATTTAGAGTTTAAACAAACGACCCAGATTTTAAATTACAGAGACAAAGCTGCAATGATGATCTAAATTATTAATTATGCATTCAGGTCCTTGCGTCAATGATCACCTATTAGCCTATCGCTATTAGGCATCAATCTGAATTTGTCGGTGTGACTGGTTTTTTTTTTTATATATAGAACAATAGTGAACAAACTTTTAATCGTTTTTAGCCGTTTAGAGTAGGAGCGGCCATAACTGGGAAGAGTGCCTCTATCTAACAAAAAAGCTATCCGAGCCACTTTCAACTTTTCCAACTAAAAATTATACAAAGGTGAAAAAATGTTATTACATTTTATACAGGGTGTCCCATAACTAATGGTACACAGGAAAACTGCAGATTCCTTGGGTAAAAATACTGCGATTTGGCCATACTTAGTTTAGTTCAATAGCTGGTAATAACCGAGATACAGGGTGTCCAAGTAAAAATTTAATTTTCAATTTTCCTAAATAACTTATTTCTGAATCAATATTTTTGCACAAAATTTTGTGACTAGGGTTTTTTTGGGGAAAAGAATTTGAATTTATTAATAATTTTGATGTAGATTGTAGGTGGCGCTCTTTGCGGTACTCTGAAACGTTCAAATAAAACTGAAATAAAACTTGTCAAACAATATCAACTAGATAAAGTCTTTGATCGAAATCGAAACTTTATTGCTTGTTTATTCAACTTTTTAAAGAGTGTACGATGCAATATCCTTTTCCTGTTGTCATAGAGCAAATTACGTTTTGTTAAAGACAAATATAAATATAGCTACATATGCAAAGTACGTCTGACAGAGCCACGCGTAATTAATTATTAATAAGCCAAAGGTCATTCACCATAACATGGGCATCAGACCAAATTATTCACAATGAGCTTTTTATTTAAATGTATCTATGACAAGTGAATTGTAATAGAGGCGTTTAAAATTAAAAATTTAAAGATGTTTGAATAAAATTGTCTAATTAGTTAATTGAATCTTAATGGTTATAGTTCCCAAACTAAACTCCTGGACAAAATTAACGCAACATCAAAAATTTGCCATATTTTTGATGTTATTTTTTTTTCTGAATTTATGATCCGATTTGAATGATTTTTTTTTGCATTGTAGGTTGGTTCCTTGACAATGTCATAGTTTTCGCTGTTTATGATAAAAATTTAATTTTCGATTTATACTGGGTTTACTAAAAATGCTATGTTTGTTTCCGAAAATTCGTATCACTCTGTGGAGTATATTAGCAACCGAAGCATATTGCAGTTGACATTAAACGGTAGGTCCATCTTTCCCCAACATTTTCTTTTTTGGTTTACTTCATTATCTCTGTTATTAAAGGAGATACACCGTTTTATAGCGTAACATGTTTTTATAGACTTTAATATTCAACACATTGATTGTTAAATGTTTTCAAGAAGGTTTCAAGAGTAAAATACTCGTCGGGCAACTGGGCATACAAAACGAACGTTTAATAAGCAGTTTCCGAACAGTTTTTATCAGTATGGCGAGTTTTATTTGGGCTTTGTAACTTTAAAACACAACATCTGCTGACACATCGCTTGTCAGAATGTCAGAAAAAGTCCATAGTCTACTTGAAAACATTTAACAATGAATGTGTTGAATATTAAAGTCTATAAAGACATGTTACACTCTAGAACGGTGTATCTCCTTTAATAACAGAGATAATGAAGTAAACCAAAAAATAAAATGTTGGGGAAAGATGGACCTACCGTTTAATGTCAACTGCAATATGTTTCGGCTGCTAATATACTCCACAGGGTGATGCGAATTTTTGGAAAAAAACATAGCATTTTTAGTATAAATCGAAAATTAAATTTTTATCATAAACAGCGAAAACTATGACATTGTCAAGGAACCAACCACAATGCAAAAAAATCATTCAAATCATAATTTCAGAAAAAAAATAGCATAAAAAATATGGCAAATTTATGATGTTGCGTTAATTTTGTCCAGGAGTTTACAAGTGTTATACTTAACATCACTTAGATAATTTTTTATTATTATTGCTGTTTAAGTAGGACCAGTTCTAGAAAAGAGTAAAAATCAGAAAAAAATTTTAATAGGGTTTTTCTAGTGATCGGCTGATACCGATATAAATATCGGCGCATAGGTATCATATCTGGCTATACAGCGTGTATGGTAGAAAGTGTAACAAGTGAGAAACTTTTTTTATTTACAACCATGCATGTAATAATGACATTTCATCTATCTTTGAAAGGTGGAAAGTTGACGTTTTTTTAATTTTAGTTTCCACCCGAGTGGAAAGTAAATTATTTTTTTGTAATTTTTTTAAAAATCGATATCCCAAAATATTATATGAACACATGCTAATAGCTTTGTGTGTTTAGATAGGAGGATTTTGAACTTTGTTTCCCGTACACCATTCTTTGAAACAGTTATATGCCTTGTCATATCTCGGGCGGCTTTTAGTTGGCAGAAGATCTTCTTCTACTATTTTTGCTGCTTCTCGAATTTCTGGTGGAGTAGCAGCAAAATCAAATTCCTCATCTGATAGCATTTTTCTGTTGTTAAAATAATATATTGTTCAGTGACATGGAAACCGTATTCAAAAAATGATATTTGCCAGCTTGATGTATATTATTACTATTACCTACGTTTTTTTACCACCTGCGGTTATTTGAAATCTCTGTCTGATTTTTCAATGGAAAAGTGAAAATGACATTTATCTTTTATTAATAATTTTAATTCAAAATAATAAGAAGTGGATGTTAGATGTGGTTGTAAATAAAATAGTATACAAACCTCGGTGAAAAGTTTTATTACTGTCTCGAGATTTAGTTAACCTTGCCGCTTCGCGCCTCGGTTAACTACCGACTCTCTCGGCAGGAATTTCCACTTCGGTACGTAATATACTATTCCTTCATTTTATCGGAAAAGTTACTCTTGCTAAAAAGTTTCGCTTGATTGAAAACCTTCTTAGCCCCAGTCGAATATCCAAAATATTGTATAGAGTGACCAAAAAATGTGAACTTGATTTAAGAATAAAATACCTTTATTGCAAGACGAAACATAAAAACAATTAGTTAGAGTACATAAGAAATTATATACATAAGTACCTTAACGTAAAACAACTTCTAACTGCATAAAACAACTGTCAAATTTATGCTGAGCTGAGCCACCATCATTTTCGATACATCGTGCTAGTTTTTTAAATATTTTTGTCGTTCTTCCTATTTTTGCCCTTGCCAGCTCATTGCAGTGACTTGCATTATTCTGTTTTGTAGAATTTCAGCACTTGTGGGTCTAACTCGGTAGACAATTTCTTTTAATCTACCCCATAAATAATAGTTTAAGGGGTGTCAAATCAGGTGCTCTCGCAGGCCAATCTGTAAACGGCCTGTCACCATTGGACCACGTTCTATCCATCTGTTCGGGAAATTAGTATTCAGCCAATAAAAAAAAATGAATGAATAAAGTAATAATATTAATACAGATCGACAAGTTGGTCTGTGTCTCCGACGTATCGGTAAGGGGAAAGCAATATCGTTTAAAACTTGGTCTAGTCATGGGCGTGCTATTATTATTATAAATAATGTTATAAAAATAGAAAATTCTTCAGTAATTGCCTTTTATTATTTTTTTTATCAAGGTTTAAAAAAATACTTTATACAAGATGTAAATTTTTCATGAAAAAACAGCTACCTGATTAATTGATTTAATTGATAATTTTTCAATTTGATTTGATCTTGCTGCTACTCCACCAGAAATTCGAGAAGCAGCAAAAATAGTAGAAGAAGATCTTCTGCCAACTAACAGCCGCCCGAGATATGACAAGGCATATAACTGTTTCAAAGAATGGTGTACGGGAAACAAAGTTCAAAATCCTGGTTCTGAGTCGGCGCTATTAGGCTTATTTCTGTGAAAATGCAAAGACAACGATTTGGTCACAATATTCAATGCTGAGGACCACTCTATCAATTAGGGAAAAAGTAGACATATCTAAGCACGCAAAGCTATTAGCATTTTTAAAAAGTGTGCTCGTATATTATTTTCAGATATCGATTTTTAAAAAAATTACAAAAAAGTAATTTATTTTTTTTACATGTGCCCCGAAAGTGCCTCCATTTCATGCATGTTCTCTTCACCCAAAGTGGCGTTTTCCAAGAGAGCGGGCGGGAAAGTATCGAAGCGGGCGGGAAAGATTTTTCCATGTGCTCATAAATAAATAAAACCAGAATTGCCTGTGCGGGTTTTGAACCCGCGACCCTCAGATCGCCAGGCGGACACTCTACCCACCGAGCCATACTACAAGCGATAATAAATAGCGGATTATATATAAATTAAATTGGCAGTTAATTTTTCAAAGATGTTTTAGAAAAATGTCTGAAGAATTTCTTTATTTATATGGCCTTAAAGACTCGGGTACTTGTAAAAAAATTAATAAAACCAGATATGCCGAGTGCGGGAATTGAACCCGCGACTCTCAGATCACAAGGCGTACGCTATACCACTAGGCCACCGAGCCTATTTGTCAAAAATAATGAATAGATATTTACATTCTCCATGCCCGAGTGTTTTCATGTCATGTAGACAGGAAAACTGTCTGAAGAATTTCTTTATTTATTTGGCATCAAAGCTTCGGAGCACTTGTAAAAAAAACTACGGTACATATCTCGGGCCGTCGGAGGCTTTTCCGGGCTCGTGCGGTGGGCTCCCTCACCTTCGGCTCGGTCGGCCATCTCCGCATCTCGTCCGTAAAAGCCTCTTTTCGGCCCTTGATACGTAATGTACTATTCCACCCGGGTAGAAAGTAAAAGTAAAAAAACGTCAACTTTCCACCGTTGAAAGATACACGAAATGTTATTATTATATGCATGGTTGTAAATAAGATATTTTATACAATTTTTGTACCATAATGTCCATAATATGTGAGGTAAACGGTTATTTCTTTATTGTCATATTATAACAGGAACCGCCTACAACAACAAACCCGTACAAAATAGTACCACATTTATTTTTAAAGCCGATTAACGGTTCGCGGTTATAGTTGACTGTACCAAATCAAGCGAAGTAAGTTGAAACCAAATTTTGCCTTGGAGATCAAATACCCACTTCACACAGCTTCAGTTTTCTAGTAAAAATTGGTAGTCATATTAATCACCTCCGAATTAGTTTAATGCAACAATATGCTATCAGGATTTTAGTCATATTATGATACATCCTACCATATAGTCATTTATGCCACAAACGCATAAAGTATTCCTTTTTTCACCAAATTTGCGCACACGAGCCTATGGCGAGTGCCGTAATCCGGTATGTGAAAAAAAACTTTATGCATAAGATTCATATACGATATTTTTTCTACGATCAGTTTTCTTTTTCAACAAACCCGAACAAACCCAACCCACTCACTCTTACTTAGGAATGCAATAAGTTTGGGATATTTGCTTATACAACGTGTCCAAGATAAGGAGGGCCAGTACAGGGATCTTGGAAACCGTAAGAGATACGAAGTCGGTTAAATGGAGGTAAAGTTGCGCATCTACGTGCCTAATAATATGCCGTTTAGAAAGTTTTAAAAATCCGAGTAGTTTAATTAATACATACAGGACCGTATCACAAAATTTCCTGATGTTGTGCAAAAACCCTCGAAACGTCATTAAACCACAATGCGTCATACATCGTTGCATTCGGAAGAAAAAAAGTTATCAAATTGCAATATCAGAAAAACAGGACCGTATTTAAAAAAAGAAAGTTGATAATGGCCCTTCGAATACGACTCGTTGGATTACAAAACAATTAACGCTGTTAGATAGAGCGGAAAAAGTGGCAATGCTAATAAGTAGTTTATTAATCGAGCTACGGGGATCAGGCCGGATTCAATTTGTTCATTTTTTTATCAGCTACGAGGTGAGATTGGCGACAAAATTTTTATTTTCCCAAATGCGCCATCTCCGAAAATACTAGATATTATGTTGAATTTTGTTATGTGTAAATATGATATAGAACCACAAATTTTAGTTAGAAAAGTTATTCAATTGTTCCACCAGTGGCGTCCCTGCAAACATGTCCTCTGATATTTTTTACAAAAAAATATGGTACGCCACTGACATTTTTCCATGTGGATATTTTTTCTGATTAGCTTGGTAAATTCTACATGAAAACGATCTCTTGAGTTTTTCTCGTCAGACGCACCGTTCTTGATTAAAACCACTAAATTCATATTGAAACTGATTATTATTAACATTGATAAAATAATTAATGAAAAATTTTGTTCCATAAAAATTGTTGGAGTGGGCAATTCGATGCAAAGATGGGCGGAAGCATGCCTTTTAAGTGAAGGTGGCCATTTCCAACAATTTTTATAAAACAAAATTTATCATTAATTATTTTATCAATATTAATAATAATGAGTTTCAATATGAATTTAGTGGTTTTAATCAAGAACGGTGCGTCTGACGAGAAACACTTACCGTTTTCATGGAGAATTGAACCGGCCAATCAGAAAAAATATCCACATGGAAAAATGTCAATGGCGTACCATCTTTTTTGTAAAAAATATCAGAGGACATGTTTGCAAGGACGCCACTGGTGGAACAATTGAATAACTTTTCTAACTAAAATTTGTGATTCTATATCATATTTACACTAACAAAATTCAACATAATATCTAAAGTATTTACGGAGATGGCGCATTTGGGAAAATAAAAATTTTGTCGCCAATCCCACCTCGCAGCTGATAAAAAAAATGAACAAATTGAATCCGGCCTGATCCCCGTAGCTCGATTAATAAACTACTTATTTGCATTTATGTAAAAAAATTCCCCCTTCCCTAACTCCTCTCCTAATTGCCCCACTAACCCCAGCCTCCGGCCCATCAAAGTACTCGGTATCACCCGTTGATTCGCGAAAAAATGATGCCCCAACTCCGCCCCTTCTCGAGATATAATTAATTAAATTTTATTGTTTTTGCAGTTGAAAATCGCGTTAATTCGCGAACTCATTGAGATATCGGGATCGGGTCTGTTCGAGCTTACGCGCTCTGTCAAGCTCTTCAATTTTGCTTTTCGCATTTTTTTTTGTAGCATCAAAACCGGCTGAGTTATTTTTCATACACAAATCATTTCAGAATGTCGAGGACTACTGTATTGATTGGGGAAAAAAAATTACTCGATTTCTACAAGGGATTATCGAATACCGGAACGACTCCACTATCACTATATTTTTCTTTTTAATCGAAACACTAGCGGGAAAGCGGTTTACGGTAGTTTCCATCTTTAGCGAAGGCAGGGGATGAGATGTACCTACACCTTACAAACTTAAATACATACATATTTTTTTATTTTTGTGGGTCACCTTAATAGGACATGAAAAAACAAAAACGAAGTTCATAATAATTACCGATATAATTTATTTGATCTAGATAACCTTTACTGACGGTAAAAATTGACATTTCTCTATCGAGCTTGTCAACGTGCAACGGGTAATTGACCTGTTTGTGTCTGCGAGACACACACATTAAACACAGTTAAATTTATTTGCAATAAGATTAAAATATCGGTCACATTTTTAATGCTACAAAAATAATATGATTAAAAAATTAAATATTATTAGTTTTTTGTTCATAATAGGACAAAAGTAACTTAAACTAGGATTGCATAGTAAAAAAAGTGTACTTAATTGTATTTTACCTACGATCACTACCGTAAATAATTTTTAATGGAAACGAAATTAAGTATGTAAAATCCGTAAAGTTTTTAAGCTTATATACAGGGTCGCTTTTATGTATGGAAACGGTCGACTATTTGCTAAAGTAAGATAGCTAGCGAAGAATGTTAAATACAAAACTTTTAGGGTTTTTAGAAATCTATTATACTACACATAAACTAAGTATACAGGATCAGTCAAAAAGCCATGGAAGAACTAAGTTACTTTATTTTAAATGGAACCCTCTGTATATTATTCAGTATTTCAATTAATTACAAGATTCTAAAAAAAAAGATATTAAGCACACCACATACCCAATCTTAACCGTTTTCGAGATATCGAGTTTCGAATTTCGTTCTCAAATAAATTATTAAATTCATTAATTCTACGCCATCAAGTTACCTTAGAAATCTTAAGAATCTTAGAAGAAAATCTTCATAACAATGTTATAAGAAAATCTTCATAACAATGTTGTTTTGTCATCTTGACAACGGATATGCCAAAAATGTTTACATTTACAATTTGTGAACAATTTTCGCGTAAATATGGCACGTTTAAGTGATACCGCGCGCATTGAAATTTTAATGATGATAGGGTACGGCGATAGGACACGGAGTTTTACCCAAGTGGTGAATATTTTTAATGAATTGCATCCAGATCGGGAACCTATAACTAAATCAACTGTTTCTAAAACATTGCAGCGTTTTCATGAAACTGGACCAAAAAGTGGAAGACCGGTAAGCGTTACTAATGAAGAAAATTCTGTAAATCTCATGTTAGATGTGGATAATATGAGTCGATATTCCATTCAAAAAATTACCAAAAGAGAAAAATTCAATCCATATAAAATTCATTTGTTACAAGAATTCAGTGAATACGATTTTGATCGCAGAATTCAGTTTTGCGAAATCATTATGGATAAATTGAATCAAAATATCAACTTTGTCAACCACATTTTATTTTCTGATGAATCAACGTTTTGTTTAAACGGGCACGTAAATGGACACAACTGTAGATATTGGTCAGACCAAAATCCACATTGGATGGAACAAGTTCATACCCAACGACCACAAAAAACCAATGTTGGGTGTGGCATTATTTGTGGAAACGTCATAGGACCCTATTTTATACATGGAAATTTGAACTCTGAACGATATTTATTACTTTTACAAGAGAATATTGTTCCACAGCTCAGACGATTATTCCCGAACCATAATAATCCGAATTTACCGGCTGAACAAATATGGTTTCAACAAGATGGGGCTCCACCACATTTTGGACGGATGGTGAGGGAATATCTAGAGGAAACTTTTCCTAGTAAATGGATTAGGCGCAGAGATGCAATTGAAAGGCCTGCTAGGTCTCCTGATATGACCCCTCTTAACTTTTTCCTGTGGGGTCATATCAAAAATTTAGTGTACAAAAATAAGCCACAAAATATCGAAGATTTGCAACAAAGAATAATGCATGAAATATCCAGTATTGCTCCCAATATCCTTTTAGATTCGCTACAAAATTTTGTTCACCGAATTCATTACTGCCTGGAGGTAAACGGTGAACACTTTGAGCACCTTATAAAATAGGATTTTAAATAGTTGTTTACTAAAACTTAGTTTGTCTTTTTTATTATTGTTATTAGATTTATTTGAAAACGAAATTCGAAACTCGATATCTCGAAAACGGTTAAGATTGGGTATGTGGTGTGTTTAAATTTTTTTTTTTGAATCTTGTAAATAATTGAAATATTGAATAATATACAGGGGGTTCCATTTAAAATAAAGTAACTTTGTTCTTCCATGAGTTTTTGACTAATCCTGTATACTTAGTTTATGCGTAGTATAATAGATTTCTAAAAACCCTAAAAGTTTTGTATTTAACATTCTTCGCTAACTATCTTACTTTAGCAAATAATCGACCGTTTCCATACATAAAAGCGACCCTGTATAGACGAAAATTTAAATTGGAGAGAACATGTTGAAAACCTTCGAAAAAGCTTATCACCACCCATTGGAATATTATTTAAAATTCGAGATTATATACCTTTAATACATTTAAAAAACATTTATTACTCATTAGTTTATTCAAAATTTCAATATTTAATATCAGCTTGGGGATCTGCATGTGCCACAATATTAAACCCTTTAAAAAAACTACAAAACAAATTTATATAAGCCAAGAGGATATCTAGACCTGAATAGTTTATACAAATTACAAATACAAATAAAAAATTAGTATACTAATTCATGCAATTAATAATCAAAATGAAAAAATCTTGTATATAATTTGTATAATCAACTGATATACACAATCATAATACCAGAAATATTGACCATTTAAAAAAAAATCAAATTAAAAGTAGCATAGGGATGAAATTAATTTTATTTGATGGAATAAAAATTTATAATACTAAAGTATTAAAAACAATTTTAAATTTAAAATTATTTTTAAAAAATGCAAAGAAATGTTTTCTGGAAAATATACAAATTACTTAAAAAAAAACATTTATAATAATTCTTATTTTTAATTTTTATATTGATTAATTACTTATTTATGTTCTATGTTATAATATTCCATGTAATGGACTAAAATAGCCCGTTGGGAATTAAATAAACATTATTATTTATTATTATTACATAGCAAAAAATACACTACCTACTATCTAAGTAATTTAAATTGAACGCACTGTAAAGTAAATCGCATGGTTTTTGTAAAGTAAATCGCACAGTAAGGCCGCCATGTTTATTTTCAACAAAATGGAACATTGCTTAGCAACGCTCTCCTTTCAATATGGTTACTTGATATGGGGATTTGACTCTCTTTTACAGATATTTTCATGGAAAGTGCTCGGCTGACCTTGCCCTCTTAATTCCGCCCAGAGCGGCGAATAGCAGAAATACGCGACGAACCACTGCCGCCCATCCATATGTGGTTAAGCTTAGTACTCCTCGAACTTCATTATTTAAGAATTCTTTCATCTGTAGGACTTCATCATTATGGAACGACCTTCCCGATGTCGTTTTTCCCAACGAATATAACCTCCAACGATTCAAAACCAACGTGAATCGCTTTTTGCGCACACGCACCACTCCCAGAGTGCCCTAAAGGATTTTTCCTATAGTGCTTGTGTTTGACCATAAAAAAACAAACTTGAGTTTATTAAAGGATAATAAGAGAGTCGTATGCGGCTGCTGTCACAAACGCTGAGAATTATCGTTGAAAGTAATTTTAGTTTTAATAAATATGATCATAGGTAAAGTAGGGTACGTACTTCGAGTTGTAATGCAATTACGTACTCATAGCTCATAACTTTTCCATTCGTGCGTAATATGCTATTTAGAACACTCATTACGTAATGTACTATTACTAGATTTAAAAGACCATACATAAACAAGTAGGTATTTTAGGATGAAATAACCAATAAATACTTGTTTACTTGTTTTAGTAACTAATCTTGTATTCATAGAGACTTATTTCAAATTATTGATTGTATCGAGTACTGTAGTTATGTATGTCCTTCATCCATGGACACAAAACCAGTTATATTTCTTTTAACAGATTAATTCTTAAAAATATACAGGGTGTTTCAAAAAACATGTGACGTCGCTCGTGTGGTGATTCCTTACCCTACAATTAAACAAATAGTTCCTATTCACATGCACGCAGATGCTTTATTTGGAAGATACAGGGTGTTAAAATATTTCGGTATTTTCAAGATGTTTCCAAACGGCTTTAATAATTTTAGTGAAATTTGGGTTATGAAAAGTACTCGGAAAAGTATCTAAAATAGTACATATTATTCGTTCGTTTTGTTTTAGAACCGGCCATAGCATCCTAGATTTTTTACATATTTATTTTAATCTTGAATTTAACAGAGTTTGATAAAATTGCATTTAACTTGTAAACGAAGCTGAATTCAAATATACAGGGTGTTTCTTAATGAAATGCTAATATTTAAGGAGGTTATTCTTGAGTCCATTTTCAGAAATAATGTTCTTTGAGATTTTCATGTATTTTTAATATTTTGTTAAGGTTAGTGACTTAAATACGTGACAACTAGACTAGGTAGACAACTGTCAAAACAGTTTGTTTGCAAAACAAAATTTGCTCCTTACCAACTAGATCCTTTTTAATCTTTGTTAATACCTAATATAACAGAGTGCAAATGAATGAATTTAATTTTTTTATACGAAATGTGTACGTCAAGCGACAAAAAATCAAGAGACGACATTTGCTCAGCAAGAAATGGGAATTTGAAAAATAATTTTTATTTAAAAAAAAGAAGTGGCGTACCATTCTTTTCTTCAAAAATACTGATCGGAACAAAAACACATGGTACACATCATAAAATGCCTCTCGATGAATAGAAAGTGGGTACCAAATTTCACAAAAATATCTAGAGCAGTATCACAGATATTAATAAAAAAGGAGATTTTTTTCAAAATCTTCAACACCCTGTATATCAAAAGTTATGTATTATGAAGTCTTTCTTCTGAAAATGGACCCAAGAATAACCTCCTTAAATATTAGCATGATATTAAGAAACACACTGTATATTAAGATATCTTTCTTTTATCATTTAAATTAAATAAACACATCGTTCTATCATAGAGTGAAAAAAGTCAGTGTCGTATCTATTTTTGTTCGGGTTTGTTGGGGTTAAATAATAACTACATATACGATTTTGTAACACCAGCGTCATACAATTAATTTAAAGAAATATCTATAGGAAGTGAATGGTTGTATGGAACACAAATATATAATACACAATTATTATTTATAAACTATTCGATAAAGTAAGCTGCGATAATACAATTATATGCATTTAGACTCATAAATAAAATAATTAAATGTACATAAACTTGTTAAGGAACATATTTAATTATCGTTTTAGATGGCATAACATTTTATTCCCACTGGTTTTAAAAAGAACTATTTATTAATCAATCTGGATAAGCATACGTTGTTCAGGTGAAAACTTACCAAGACTTTAGTATATATTTTCTTTCTGATATATTTAATTTTATTTTAATTTTCCGCCCGTAAAAATCACATTTAAAGTATTAGGAAAAATGGTTTCTTAACCCCCAGTATCCACAAAAACGACACAGTATTACTACTCAATATTTTTGATAACATTTCGTTCCATCGCATTTTATTCGCACCCCTTGAACTTTTAATGGTGGTCTGATCTCAATAACTTTGAACATTACATATTAGCAAAATAGCTCTTTACGTAAGGAGGGAGGAAAATAGTGCTATTCCTCTCGCGGATAGTTTGATTAATAATAATATCCAAGGCAAGCGCGGATCCAGGAGGGATAAACAATTTCACGCGAAAAACACACCACTCTGAAAAATGAAGAAGGTGAATCCTCACCTTATTTTAAGACGAAAATGTGGTATAAGGTTTTCGCATGTCGCTTCGTTTTCGAAATAAAAAATTTATTGTATTTTTTTAAATTAAATTTTAATTTTTTTTTTAAATTAAAAAAATTATTGTATTTATTAATTAATGCCAATGATTTGATAATGCATATGATTTAAAAACTTTGAATAATGAACTCATATGAACAAAAGTCAAATAAATTGCTGCAAATGTCCTCCATGAGCCAGTAAACACCCATGTACACGACGCACGACGTGCTAAATTGTCTCTTACGTGTTGGTAAATTTCGGGACTGGCGCGCTTCTTCAGTTTCAATAGGAGAAGTAGAAACGAGTTGTTTAAGGTGACCCAAGAAATAAAAATCCAATGGATTCAGATCCGGCGATAAAATGAAAAATATAATATTTTTTTAACCCTGTATTTAGAAAACGAAGCGACAAGCAAAAATCTTTTATACTACATTTTTGTCTTAAAATAAGGCGAGGATTCACCACCTTTATTTTTTCAGAGAGGTTAGGAAACACCCTGTATATCGGTTTGACTAACGCGGCAGGATGTTACTTTTCGTAAGTTTTCTTTGTATGACTGCATCTCGCAACAGAAATGAGATAAGGAAATGAATAAAAAATCGAAATGTTTAGAATACATAAAAGATTACAAGAAACAGTATATAAATAAAATTATCCACCTCAATTTTCCTACAGGGTGCTTTGAAATTACGACAAAAAACAACAGTTTGATTTACTCCTGTATAATATAGCCTAATCGAAAAATGTTACTTTATAAAATAATTAAAGAAAAACACAATAAATTGATCTACAAACTGATAACAAAATCATGAAAATCGTATAAAAAATAAATAAGTTATAAAATATTAAACTTGAGCAAAATTTCAGGGTGGTGGAATTAGTTCATCATCACTTCTTATTTACTGCGCAATACCCAAATACTAACAACAGTAAATAAAACTAACAACGTATTTCTTATAGTTCTAAATTCGAAAAGGTTCAAGTGTCCTAATAATAAACTTTTTTCAGAACGATACTATTACAATACCGACTCTTCACATCGCCGAATGGAACATTCCTTGCATATAGAACTTCTAAAAGAGCAAGAATTACACAATCACCAAAAAAGGGACGTGGAAAGTCCACACATGGCTTCAAGCACACAGATACCGGTTAGTTTACCTGAGAAAGTTAAAAATTCGGTAAGTTATTGTAATTTATTGCGTACAGCGAAATAATAATTAACATTTTTTTGGCATAAACGGGTTATTTATTTTACAATAATTTGCTATACCGGGTGATCCATCGTTGAGTTGAACATAGGAAATCCACATATATATAAACAGTATATTGCCACTACGATCGTTCCAAAATACAAAAAGTGTCCCCGCTATGGGAGATGGCGCGGGCCTATTGTGTTTGCGCAATAGGGTGAAAATTTTATCGATCGCGTCAGAGACGGCCCGACATTATTTGTTTGTTGTTATTCGTCGCCATCTTTGGTTCTGGATGCTTTTTCAAATTACACAATAAAAAGTGGTTCATCCACATTGTTGTCGGTATATTAGTGCTTATAAACTTTCATTACTTAACAACAATTTTTGTAAAGGAGTTTTTAATTTGTGGTGATTCGATTCGCTGTTTGGTAGGTTTGTTTTGTTTAAGATGAAAGGAGACAAGTGCATGGTGCTTTTTTGCAAAAGTCGTGGATCAATACCAGGTATAAAGTATTTCAGGTATGTACGAACATATTTTGCTTATCACATTATCCGATCTTCGGAACCAAATTTTGTTGTATAAACTGGGTTTATACAATAAAAAATCACCATAAATAATCAAAAAATTAAGAAACAAATAGGGAAATCAACACGCGGTATTGATTTGGGTTTTGTTAAATAGAGGGTGAAATGATATTTCATAATAGGAAGGTATAAAGTCTATTTGTCTGAAAGATTTAAAAGTCTGCATAGCAAAATAGATTTCATAGAACCATAAATAAATAATTTTATGTAATAGAATATCTAAATATCGCGCCTTGTTGTATAAACCGGGTTTATACAATAAAAACCACCAGAAATAATAAAAAAATTAAGAAACAAATATGGTAATCAACACGCGGTATTGATTTGGGTTTTGTTAAATAGAAGGTGAAATGATATTTCATAATAGGAAGGTATAAAGTCTCTTTGTCTGAAAGATTTAAAAGTCTGCATAGCAAAATAGATTTCATAGAGCCATAAATAAATAATTTTATGTAATACAATATCTAGATATCTCGCCTTTCAAAGGGCCCAGAAATCTAGCAGCGTTCACTCGCCCGTCCGTCCGTTCAGACCCAGTCTTAAAAATCGGGGCGTGGCCAAGCGCTGCTGCGGCACGTGGCGCGAAGAAAAAACTCGATGCAGGGTAATAATGTTTCAATTACAAAACAAAATACAAATTAAAGATTAGTAAATTTTGATAATATGATAGGCAGTATTATTACCTACAGTTCGAGGTATGATTTATTATTTTAGGACTGACCATTAGTTAGAAAATCTCATTTTGAAAATTGTCGTCATCCTGAATTTTACGCAAAGAGCTGTAAGGTTATTCTGGCCAATCAGAAAGCTTTTGCGGTCCATAAATACCCCGGTGATGGAAATTACAGGCAAGTTTAGTGAGAGCCCTCGACAGGTTAAGTTGTAAGATACAGGACACGGTTCCCTCTTGACAATTAACTGAAAAACGCTCCCTCGTTTTTAGGCTTCGGTCAGGAGACCCCCTAAAGCGACCCCGGAGTGGTGATACGGTGTTAGCTCTCAACTATTCTGAATTCCACTTTGTTTTGAAAGTAGCAACCACTTGCACAAAGGTTGTGAAATCGAAAGAAAGGCTAGTCCAAAAGTCGAATAACCTAATCTCCAATAAATTACGAAATTAGGGGACTTCGGCCAATGGTGAACAATTGTGAAAGTTTTTACTCAACCGCGTTTAGGGTGAACGTGCTTGCACGGCGTGTATTGTCAGTGGGGGAGGTATAAATGAGACTATCTGTTTACGAAGCTCGTTTGTAAGTAAGGCTGGTTTCTGTCGTCAGCCAAAAAGCTTAGACAGTTAAAAGAAATTCGTGCCCCCTGACAAACCGCCATAGTTTATAACCGCAGATAGACGAAAACTATAGATATTGTTCAAGTTCAAATCTATAGTGAGTAACTATATAGAACTTTACTTAACAAAAACTTTGACCTTTAAGATTCTGTCGGGAGTTTATAAAACTTTGTGTGTCAGTAGTAACAACTATTCAAGTAATACGTTTGGACTATTTAGTATGATAGGGCGTACGAAGTGTCCGCTGGGGACATTATCCTTTTATTAGGGATTTTTACGATTTGTGAATTCTTGGAAGAAGTATAAAGTTTTTGCCGTCCATAGAAACTGTCTAGTGATTGTTTCTTGGGCTACTTATTCAAATTTTTGTTTTAGTGTTCCGCAGGAACAAGATTTGTTGTGAAACAAAAGGGACTTTCTTTTGTTTTTTGTTTGTGAATTTATCATCCTTGGAAGAAGTATAAAGTTTTTGCCGTCCATAGAAACTGTCTAGTGATTGTTTCTTGGGCTACTTATTCAAATTTTTGTTTTAGTGTTCCGCAGGAACAAGATTTGTTGCGAAACAAAAGAGACTTTCTTTTGGTTTTTGTTGGTTGAATTTTTATAGACGACAGCGTCGATAAAATTATTTATGATAATTTTGGGGATCTGTATTAAAGTTATAAGCTTTACTTATAAAAAATTTTTGTAAGGATTAGACATAAGTAAATTAAAGAAATCTTTTGTAATTCGGATCCGAAAAAAACTCCAACTACCCCGATGTGTAAATCAAACTTAAAGGCAGGCCGTAGAAATATTTTTTCGGTTTTCTTTTAAATAAGTAAAAACAAAATTGTGAGAGAAATAAGAAGTTTTCTTTTTAAATAAAAGCTACAGGGAGTAGTTTCAAAATAAAAGGCCATTACCTATTCAAATAAATTTTAATGTTTTAAAAAATTTATTTTTATATTATCACCCGTTGTGATAATAAAAGAATTTATTTAATTTCAATAAATAAATTTAAAAGTCAACTAATCTCTGAAAATGTCTGACTCCTCAAGTCATAGTCAAGTTGAGGCGTCAGATCTGACAAGTCTGGCGGGTGGCAAGGTGGGTCCTCACAGGCCCCCTTCAGGGGCCGTGCTTGATAACTTGTTTGACGAAATTATTGCCAGTCCTAATTACATGTGGGACAAGGTAAATAACTCTGATACTTTAAAAAAGTCAAACAGCCCCTACCCTGACAGTATTAGCTCAGGTGGGGAATCCAGCATTATCTTCAACGCAAAAAGGCCTCTCCCGTCTGAAAAACTTTTTATGAATAACCAAAATCCAGAAGTTGTAGGCATAGTTAGGGGATATAATCTTATTGACTTAGGTAATAGGGATCGCTTAGATTCTAATTCTGATCTAGGCGACGCGACAATGGATTTCCGCCATCCCCCAAACAACATGCTTTTACAAAATGGCATCCCTGGTGGGGAGAATTAAATTTAAAAAATAAGAGCTTAATAATACAAAATGATAACCCTGGTGGGGAACAAAAATTAAATTTAGGGAATGAGAACTCGCTAAATGTAAATGACAACATGATTTTGAAAAATGAGATTTTGCACGAGGAGTTATTTAAACTCAAAATGGAAAACAAAAAATTATTAGAAGCGCAGACTTATTTGCTAAATAAAACTCATTGCAGTAACGAAAACACGCCACGGGACACTTACGCGGATATTCAAAGCCGTGAAAACACGGAAAAAGATAAATTTAAAATAAACACTGAATTATTAACTCAGCTCGAAATCGCAAAAACATTACAAACATTAGCACGCGGTATTGAAAACCAAACCCAATCTAAAAAAACCCCATTGCGCGTAAAATTCGCAGGGCTGGAACACGAAGACCCTATACAATTCATACATGACTTAAACAGTTGGTTCGACGCGAATAAAATCGATAACGAAGACAAAATATATTACGCTATAGAAAGGTTAGAGGGAAACGCGAAGAAGTGGTTCGAGCCCTATAGATGTTACGTAAAAACCTATTATGAACTTGCACAAAAGCTTAGAGACAAGTTTGATAGCGTAGAAAACATGGTAGAGCTGCAAGTATCGCTTTTCGGAAAAAAACAAACTAACTCGGAAAATATCGAAGATTTTATCATAAGAAAGAGGGCATTATTCTCTAGAGTACAGCCTTTAGGGCATGAAAACGACTTTTTACAGCTTGTAGTAACGTTAGTTAAACCAGAGATCAGATCTAGATTAAGGGCGGCGCACCTCCCGACACTTGAGCGTTTAGTTACCGTGGCTGGCTGTATTGAACGTGACCTAAAGGAAGAACACACGGTTCCTAAAAAGAACCTGGCATCCCTGGACAGAAATTCGGTAAATAATAATAACACTAATTTTGGGCGAAACCCGCCACGAAATTTTAATTATCAACTTAGAGATGAAAATAAAAAACAAAATACACCGCAGGTGATCGTTAAAGCAATAGAAGACGCGCCACCCCCAAAAAAGAATTTCAAAAACTTTAGGCCTTGTAGGCATTGTCAGGGCAATCATATGGACTACGACTGTCCTAAACCTTCCGAAAATAAAAAATTTAACCAAATAGGTTTATCAGATGACCCTGATAATGAACAAACCGCGTCTTCCAGTACAAAACCTGAGATAAAAACGGTTAATGACGATAAACATAAACTTAAACTAATCAACAAAAAGTTTGAGTCAAAAAACTTGCACAGGACCGACAGGGCGGAACAATAAATAAAACTAAAAATCTTGTCGGTCAAATAAATAAAAAAATATTTTCATTAAATAATGACTCGCCTCTGACCCCCACAATACGCGGATATTATAACGGGTTAGAATACGACATGTTATTCGATACGGGGGCGGCATACAATTTAATATCTTCATACATCGCACCCGAGAAATTAGGTCCCGCCACGATCCCGTCAATGCAGTTAGCATGTGTTGACAGGAATGCTCAAGTCCTTGGGTCGTGCGTTGTTTCAATTAATATTAAAGGTGTTGATTACAATGTTTTTTGTTGGGTCCTGAAAAATCTGGACACCCCAATAATTCTTGGTTCTCCATTTCTGACTAAAGAGCGCGTAGTTTTAGACTATAGCCGACAGTGCCTTTATATAGGCCGTGAAAAACGACAGACCGTCTTTTGGGCGAGAGAAACTTTTATACCGGAAGGTCAAATAATTTTACCGGTTGCCAAGGCTGACACCCCAAAAGAAATAATGAACCTTGTCCAAGAATTCAAAGAGTTATTCCAAATAGGACCAGTACAACCAACTACGAGGGACACCCAACACATTATAAATATTACAAGCAATAAAATCATACATGAAAGGTGCTTTCCTATGAATCCTAGAAAAAAGAAACTTTTGTATGATATAGTAGAAGATCTACTTAACACGGGCGTTATATCACCTTCCACCTCTGCGTACAGCACATCCCCTATCATAGTCGAGAAGCCGGATAAGAAGCCTCGGCTATGTATGAATTTCCAGAGCATCAACGCTATGACCACTGATGAATCCGCGGTGTTGCCACGCATACAAGATGCCCTAAAAGACCTCACGCAGGCAAAGTATTTTACGACTTTAGATCTAAAATCTGGCTACTGGCAGATCCCTATGGATCCTGCATCCAAAAAGTATACAGCCTTTTCGACGCCGGACGGAGCCAGTTACGAGTACAATGTTATGCCGTTTGGGCTCAAAAATGCGCCTGGATCCTTCCAGAAATTGATGACCGCAGAAGTACTGGTTGGTTTCATCCAACAATTCGTTATAGTATATCTGGATGATATTGTTATTTATAGCGACAATTTAGAAGAACATTATGAGCACGTCAGACTCGTGTTTGAGAGACTGGCTATGCATAATTTGAAAATCGCAGGAGAAAAATGTCAGTTAGCGACAACAGATATAGAATATCTGGGCTATCATATAAAGGGAGAGGAAACGGTACCCCTCAGCAAACACAAGATACAAATAAAAAATTTTACAATGCCTCAAAATAAAAAACAAGTTCAATCGTTTTTAGGCATCTGCAATTGGCTACGAGAATACATACCCAGACTTGCTGAGCTGACAGCTCCCTTATCTGACTTGTTGAAAAAAGATTCAAAATTCAAATTAACAGAAAAACAATTCGAAGCCTTTGAAAACACCAAAATTGCAGTTGAAAATAGCACACCTCTCCATAGACCTGATTACAGTAAAAAATTCATTTTACAAACTGATTCAAGCGGCATTGGCATGGCTGCTTTATTATATCAACAACAGGGTGAACAAAAACATATAATCGCCCATGCCAGTGCCAAATTTTCCAAAACTACACAAAAATACCACATAAACGAGCAGGAGTGTTTAGCCATAGTCTGGGCTATAAAGATGTTTAGAGGGTACTTAGAGGACAAACCGTTTACTGTACGTACCGACAGTAAGGCGTTAACGTGGCTTGCGAAGTTTAAGGATCATAGATCCAAACTAATGCGATGGGCACTCCTATTACAGGAATTTTCTTTTGAGGTGGAACACATTCCAGGCAGGGAAAATCAATTGTGTGATTATCTAAGCCGAAATCCGGCCCTGTGCCCGTATGAGGAATTCACTGATGAAGATAGAATGTTAGCGCCTGCCAATATAAATATTATAAATAAAGACAAATTGCTGGATCAAATTCAGAAGGTACAGCAATCCACAGAACATATTAGACGTACAGTACGGATGTTAGAGAATTTAGAAACAGAAATGAACTTAGGCCAAGGGCCAACCACCAAACAGGAAAAAAGACTACATAAAACATTATGTTTCAAAAATGGATTGCTGTGCAAAATTTCACCAGAAGGTGAAAGGATTATTGTACCACGTAAATTACAAGACAGGGTAATCTACTTATACCACGACGAAGAAAATGCGGCACACCCAGGTATAGACGAGACGTACAATAAGATCCGGAAACAATTTTATTGGGGTTACCAGAAAAACAGTATCGCGGACTATATAAGAAAGTGCAAAATTTGCGGCGTTTGCAAAACGCAACAAAAACAGGAGACGGCTCCTTTACGCGCGAATAATCCCAAATATCCTTTTCAGGTAATCTCGATGGATATTTTAGGTCCGTATACACCGGCTGCGGATAAAACCGACGCGAAGTATATTTTAGTGTGCGAGGATATTTTTTCCAAGTGGGTTGAAGCAAAAGCGTTAAAGAACGTCTACGCTAAAGACGTGACACTATTTTTACAGAATGAAATAATTGCGAGATATGGCAACCCAGAAATTTTGATTACTGATAACGGGGGAGCCTTTAAAGGTAATATTTTAAAGAAATTCTGTGAAAACCAAAATATTACTCAGCAATTCACTGCTATTCATCACCAACAAGCTAACCCTGTAGAGAGGCGAATACAGGAGTTAAAGAAAGTCTTAAGAGTCTTGACTTATAAAAAGCGTGCTAATTCCTGGGAGGAATATTTGCCTAGGGCACTTCAAACACTAAGAAGCAGAATATGTAGGGCAACGGGACAGTCCCCTGCTGCTATAATCCTTGGGTATGAGCTACCCCCTCCTGGTGAATGGACAGAGAAATGGCCACTTGTACGTGAAAATTTAACAAAAGAAGAGAGACAAAAGAAAAACAAAGCTATCACAAGAAAACAAAGTAAATACATAAATAATGAAATAAATAATGAGTCGGAACCAAAAGTAGAACTCGACGTCGGAGATATGGTAAATATACGTGCATGGCAAAAGAACAAGGGTCCTTTTTCTCCAGCATGGAATGGAAGCCATGAAATAGTTAAGAAAATCAATGACGTCGTTTATGAAGTTTTAGTAAACGATAAACAAGTCCCGGTACATATTAACGACATGAGACTAGAGCCAACAGGGAATTTTGTAAATTTCGATTCAGATTACGAAAATACGGAGGACGAACTATCAGAACCCGAATTCCCTGATGAGTACCAAAGATGCGAAACCGTATCAAATTATTCCGACGAAGACAGTTTTGCAGGACTAATAACACAAAATAATCAACCGGTAAATTTACAAAATAATATCCCTGAGATCACAATAGATGAACAAGACGTTATACCAGAACATCTCGAGAATTTACTAAATGATTATGAGGGGAATATTTCGCAAGTAACCGAAATCCCGTTATACAGTAGGTATTTTTATAATTCCGCTTATCACAATAAATAAACGGATAAAAGCGCTACGAAGAGAATATTTGGGATTTTCGCATTTAAAGAGAGGGGGGTGTTGTATAAACTGGGTTTATACAATAAAAAATCACCATAAATAATCAAAAAATTAAGAAACAAATAGGGAAATCAACACGCGGTATTGATTTGGGTTTTGTTAAATAGAGGGTGAAATGATATTTCATAATAGGAAGGTATAAAGTCTATTTGTCTGAAAGATTTAAAAGTCTGCATAGCAAAATAGATTTCATAGAACCATAAATAAATAATTTTATGTAATAGAATATCTAAATATCGCGCCTTGTTGTATAAACCGGGTTTATACAATAAAAACCACCAGAAATAATAAAAAAATTAAGAAACAAATATGGTAATCAACACGCGGTATTGATTTGGGTTTTGTTAAATAGAAGGTGAAATGATATTTCATAATAGGAAGGTATAAAGTCTCTTTGTCTGAAAGATTTAAAAGTCTGCATAGCAAAATAGATTTCATAGAGCCATAAATAAATAATTTTATGTAATACAATATCTAGATATCTCGCCTTTCAAAGGGCCCAGAAATCTAGCAGCGTTCACTCGCCCGTCCGTCCGTTCAGACCCAGTCTTAAAAATCGGGGCGTGGCCAAGCGCTGCTGCGGCACGTGGCGCGAAGAAAAAACTCGATGCAGGGTAATAATGTTTCAATTACAAAACAAAATACAAATTAAAGATTAGTAAATTTTGATAATATGATAGGCAGTATTATTACCTACAGTTCGAGGTATGATTTATTATTTTAGGACTGACCATTAGTTAGAAAATCTCATTTTGAAAATTGTCGTCATCCTGAATTTTACGCAAAGAGCTGTAAGGTTATTCTGGCCAATCAGAAAGCTTTTGCGGTCCATAAATACCCCGGTGATGGAAATTACAGGCAAGTTTAGTGAGAGCCCTCGACAGGTTAAGTTGTAAGATACAGGACACGGTTCCCTCTTGACAATTAACTGAAAAACGCTCCCTCGTTTTTAGGCTTCGGTCAGGAGACCCCCTAAAGCGACCCCGGAGTGGTGATACGGTGTTAGCTCTCAACTATTCTGAATTCCACTTTGTTTTGAAAGTAGCAACCACTTGCACAAAGGTTGTGAAATCGAAAGAAAGGCTAGTCCAAAAGTCGAATAACCTAATCTCCAATAAATTACGAAATTAGGGGACTTCGGCCAATGGTGAACAATTGTGAAAGTTTTTACTCAACCGCGTTTAGGGTGAACGTGCTTGCACGGCGTGTATTGTCAGTGGGGGAGGTATAAATGAGACTATCTGTTTACGAAGCTCGTTTGTAAGTAAGGCTGGTTTCTGTCGTCAGCCAAAAAGCTTAGACAGTTAAAAGAAATTCGTGCCCCCTGACAAACCGCCATAGTTTATAACCGCAGATAGACGAAAACTATAGATATTGTTCAAGTTCAAATCTATAGTGAGTAACTATATAGAACTTTACTTAACAAAAACTTTGACCTTTAAGATTCTGTCGGGAGTTTATAAAACTTTGTGTGTCAGTAGTAACAACTATTCAAGTAATACGTTTGGACTATTTAGTATGATAGGGCGTACGAAGTGTCCGCTGGGGACATTATCCTTTTATTAGGGATTTTTACGATTTGTGAATTCTTGGAAGAAGTATAAAGTTTTTGCCGTCCATAGAAACTGTCTAGTGATTGTTTCTTGGGCTACTTATTCAAATTTTTGTTTTAGTGTTCCGCAGGAACAAGATTTGTTGTGAAACAAAAGGGACTTTCTTTTGTTTTTTGTTTGTGAATTTATCATCCTTGGAAGAAGTATAAAGTTTTTGCCGTCCATAGAAACTGTCTAGTGATTGTTTCTTGGGCTACTTATTCAAATTTTTGTTTTAGTGTTCCGCAGGAACAAGATTTGTTGCGAAACAAAAGAGACTTTCTTTTGGTTTTTGTTGGTTGAATTTTTATAGACGACAGCGTCGATAAAATTATTTATGATAATTTTGGGGATCTGTATTAAAGTTATAAGCTTTACTTATAAAAAATTTTTGTAAGGATTAGACATAAGTAAATTAAAGAAATCTTTTGTAATTCGGATCCGAAAAAAACTCCAACTACCCCGATGTGTAAATCAAACTTAAAGGCAGGCCGTAGAAATATTTTTTCGGTTTTCTTTTAAATAAGTAAAAACAAAATTGTGAGAGAAATAAGAAGTTTTCTTTTTAAATAAAAGCTACAGGGAGTAGTTTCAAAATAAAAGGCCATTACCTATTCAAATAAATTTTAATGTTTTAAAAAATTTATTTTTATATTATCACCCGTTGTGATAATAAAAGAATTTATTTAATTTCAATAAATAAATTTAAAAGTCAACTAATCTCTGAAAATGTCTGACTCCTCAAGTCATAGTCAAGTTGAGGCGTCAGATCTGACAAGTCTGGCGGGTGGCAAGGTGGGTCCTCACAGGCCCCCTTCAGGGGCCGTGCTTGATAACTTGTTTGACGAAATTATTGCCAGTCCTAATTACATGTGGGACAAGGTAAATAACTCTGATACTTTAAAAAAGTCAAACAGCCCCTACCCTGACAGTATTAGCTCAGGTGGGGAATCCAGCATTATCTTCAACGCAAAAAGGCCTCTCCCGTCTGAAAAACTTTTTATGAATAACCAAAATCCAGAAGTTGTAGGCATAGTTAGGGGATATAATCTTATTGACTTAGGTAATAGGGATCGCTTAGATTCTAATTCTGATCTAGGCGACGCGACAATGGATTTCCGCCATCCCCCAAACAACATGCTTTTACAAAAATTTCACTAATAAGCTTCTAAAAAAGAAGAGAGCGTCACTCGTATAGAATATAATATAATTATATAAGGCCACTCCCTAACTTTAAAATTAATGTATTTTTAATTTGGTGCATTAGTAGCTGATAATAATTCCCAAAATAGTCAATATAATCATTCATTCTTAATTTTTGGTTTAGAGAAAAATGATGTTAAGAAACATACGACGTCGGATGTAAGTTAAAATAAAGCTCATCGTGTCGATTATTACAAATATTCGGACGGAATTTGGCACCAAAAGTTTACACCAATCAGGGCACCGTCGGAATGGAACGCCATCTTAATTCGAACTAATCGAAATTTTGATTGCAATATTTTTCCTAACCAGTGAAATTTACATTAAAAGAGTTGAAATCCGGTCCTGTCGAATGTTTACTTTCACAAGGAAATTTCCGAACTGCGCAAACTCACAACACCCCCTTCGATGCCCATAGCGGGGACATAATTGCAGATGGTATTAGCAATATACTGTTTATATATATGTGAGGAAATCCCATGTAATTTTTGAGGTGGCTGAATATTGGCTCTCCTGTACATTTTATAGAAAAACTGCATTATAACTTTTTGGAGAGGTCGACATGGTAAACCCATGTGCCCAATTTGAACACATTTTGGTGCGCCGATCCTAAGTTATTGAACTAAATATGATGACAAAGCCGCTAAACTGTCATAGTTTAGGTAATACAGCTGAACATAACGAATAATGAAAATATTGTCACTGACACTAATTATTGTTTTGTTGTCAATGTCAAAATTTAATTTGTTGGTGTTTGCTGTATAGTCTGAACTATGAGAGTTTCGTGGTTTTGCCATCAAGTTTAATTGAATAGCTTAAGATTGGCACACCAAGGTCTATTCAAACCAAGCACATGAGTTTACCATGTCGGCCTTTTCAAGAAGTTAAAATGTAATTTAAATCTACCAAGACATCGCTATAGTCGTTGCAGCGAACCCTCGCGCCAGATATGTCAAGTATCACGTGACATTAATGGCTTGCCTGCTTATTTATTTTGTCTAGGTTTATATGACATTCCAGAACCTTCCAGGACCGTACTACATACAATGTGTCTGCACATGGACTTAACTATACCTGTAATAAATTGTATCTTCAATTTTTCGAAATGTTCAATAGTAACTTATAAGTGTATAGTATCAAAACAAGCAAATTCTATATGCACCCTTCTTCTATATACGTAGGCTACGTATATTGCAAATACGTAGGTTACGTAAGTCATATATGCAAAAAACTAATGAAATGGGGATTTTGGCCTAAAGAGATACGAAGTCGGTTAAATTGGGACAATTTTTGCTCATTGACCATATATATTTCAAGAAATCTGCGTCTCTTCTGAGCAACACAAGGCTTTTCCATTAGAGCTCGGCGATTATCATCAGCTCTATATATAAATCAAAAGCTTCCGACAATATATTTAGCGTTCTCTGCAAAGTTCTAAAAATAGCGAACTTAGATAAACATATTATTACACATTACATGATCAATAATTGCACTTGAATTCTGACCAAAACTATTAAAAATATCATGACTTTCCCAGCTAACCAAACTGTCGCCACACAAAAGTATTGCCTGATATTTAACTGAAATAAATCTCAACTTACTCGGAAAGAGTTACGTGATTAGTACTTACTGTGGTTTACAAATACACAAACAACTCGATATGTAGTTAATCAAAGTTTTCAAAACAAAATAAACTATACTAACGGACGGAAATACACTTTTAAAACTTATTAGCACCAATCAAACTGGAAAAATATAAAAACGCAACACTCTCAATACGGTTCATATAAAACTGGGGTATTTGATTAAGTCCCCAAACAGCTGATGGATGACATATTGCTGATGTCAATTCTCGAAAAAGCTTGAGGGTTCGCTGCAAAGACTATATAGACTGTTTTTAGTTATTTTATTTATAGTATTTTATATTTTAGAAAATACTCAAAGACACATCAACGAAATCGCCCGAAAACCTTCCCATCAAACCGAAACACAATCTTGGAGAAAACGGCGCCGGACAAAAGAAAAACATTTCAGGACCAGAAATCAAAGGTGTCTCAAAAATAAAAAACATTACATTAATCAAGCAGTATCCGAATTTGCTTCACAACATCAGTACTTCGGTCAACACTCCCTTGAAAATTACTCCATTGGAGGACTTGGACGATCCACCTGCAGTGTTACCCGATGTACTGACACCGGAAGAAGTGGGTGTCGGCGATGAATTGGATAAACACGATTTGGCGGATAATAACATCACTGCTATCAAAACGGTAAGATGCGAATTCCATATTATAGAAATGGTACTTTTTAGGAAATCACTATACTCTCAAACGCAGGGTTCTATTTTCTGGTTTCTTTAAAAATAGCGTTATACAGGCTGTTACGTAATGATATGTAATGCCGCGTCCACACCAAACCAACAAAAAAGGACATCCAACGAAACAGAAACACAACAAACTGGCAAACTAGCAACTTTCTGGAAACAAAACGAAAACTTGCGTCCATACTGGCGTGACAAAATTTAAACAAAAGACAGAGTTGACCACTCCATCCTGTTACATAAACTGGCCGGCTTGGGTTTTGTTAATAAATTTGTCTCTTTTCTTAACTCATATCTTAAGGATCGTGTACAATATGTGATGATTCGTGGTCATAAATCCTCTACTTTTTTAGCCTCGAGTGGTGCTCCGCAGGGTAGTAATTTGGCCCCCTTATTATTCCTCTTGTTTATCAACGACATAAGTGTAAATCTATCCAGCAAAATACTACTATTCGCTGATGACTTGAAACTTTTCAGAATAATACTTGATATAACGGACTGTATATTATTGCAAAGGGACTTGAACATTCTGGAGATGTGGTGTAAGACAAACAACCTGCCGCTAAATTTAAGTAAATGCTTCACTATGTCTTTTACGAACAAAGCCGATTACGTTTATTTTGATTATACTCTTGACAACACAACCATTGAGCACTGCGGAACGTTTAAAGACCTCGGGGTAGTTTTCGACAATAAGCTTTCCTTCTCCCACCACTTTAGGAGCATTCACAGCAGTGCGATGAAGACCCTGGGTTTTATCATACGGAATTCGACAGATTTCTCAAATACCAAAACCCTGAAAACCCTTTATTACAGTTTTGTGCGGTCTAAGTTGGAATATGGTGGTGATATTTGGCATCCGGTCTTCCATAAATATATTATTTTATTAGAGAACGTACAAAGAAAGTTTGTCAAGTTTATCGCCTATAGGGAAGATGGTATATATCCTACCCGGGGCACTAACCAGAATGCACTGTTATCTAGATTCCAGATGCCATCGCTCCTCAACCGCAGATACCTCATGTTTATGCAGTTTTTGTATCGTATTTGCTGTTCGCTCATCGATTCCCCGGAGCTGCTGTCTTGTATTCTTTTCCATGTTCCTCTTCGTTCAGGCACCATCCCGTCTTTTATCTCCCAACTCCCTCCTCTAACTTTCTGATTAAAACACCTGTATACCAATCCATGTTGATTTTCAATAATACCCTTAATGACATTGATTTATTCGGTTTGTCCAATACCCAATTTACTAAACTTATAAAGCATGAACTGTTACCTTGATGCAGCCATTATATTTCTCTCTTTTTGTCTTCTTTTTCCTATCTCTTAGATTTTTTGTTGCTTATGTATAATTTTTTTTTACAGGTCATATTGTCTTGTAATTGGATTTTATTCTGTTAGACAATAAAGATTATTATTATTATTATTATTAAAAGTCTATGTAGTAACTAGGTAGTTTTGGTCCTGTTTTGTGTTTTACCAATAACACAACAGCAACGAAACAAAGCAAAAACTACATAGCTGACAGTGACGTAGTCACAGAGGGCGATCTATAAATGCCGTTTGTTAAATATTTAAAATGATACTTAATATGATACAGTCTGTATTTAAAAATGTAGGCGCCCCACAAGGACTGTACACCGCATGCAAGAGCAGCTAATCCTACCAGTCTGTAAAGCCACGAATAATTTTTCTTTAATTAATTTTTTTGTGGGGTTTTATGAATTAAAAACTATCGATTAAATATTGATAGTCAGTGGATTATTATCGATAAACTATCAATGGTGCGATTATCGATAGTTCTCAAATTGCGGTGTTTCGACCCGACCCTCCCTAACCCAACTGTATATTATAGACTCTCGATCCGGCAACCGTGCCTCGGTCGAGGTTAATGACGATTATGACGAGACTTGCTCGCATGGGCGATTAAGTAGGGGGGACATAATGCAGTTTCTCTGTAGTAATAGGTGGCGGGAGACAGCGGGGGATAGCGGGGCTATGGCGATTTAACATGTAAAAGGCGCACAATTTGAGTGTGCGCCGCGTCGTTGTCGTGCATCTAGTTAGAAATTCGAGCGTGTATGTTTTAATATTTTAATATTATATATTTATTAAGTTAAAATGAATAGTTTGACGAAAGACTATTTAAAAAATAACTTTAGCTCTTTGAGTTTGGGGCAAAAAATTGAAGTGAAAAATGCGGGAAGACCTAAACCCGAAATTAATTTAACGCAGACCACAAAGGGTAAATCTAGGGACTTTATTTGAAAGTTTAAAAATTAAATATCTGAAAAAAAAATATAGAGGGTATTCCAAACTTTAATGAGGCTGTTATTGATCTTATTTTCCGAAAGTTGTATTTCCTTGTGTAAAATTAAAAAATAAATAAAAATATGTTTTACCTAACGCATTTTCTTATTACTTTTTTTTTCTTTCTACATTTAAAACGCCTAGAAAGTAATTGTTTGGTCGTTACACAAAAATAAAATTTTAAAAATAATTTCACCATACTTGTGAACCCCCTCTATCATAGGTCACGAGGCGCCACTGTACGTACACACCGCACCGACAGTGTTGCCGGAAATAGAAACAAACAGACACCCTTTGATGTATACCGCTCCGCCACTGGAATACATTCAATTGCTAAAACCCAAAACAAAACATAAAAGTTAGTAAACTGTCGCCGATATGTTTCTAAAAATTATTGAAAACTATTGAGTTGCTGTTTTGTGGGTTTGGTGTAGACGCGGCATAATGGGCGATTCCTGGGTCAATTTTAAGTTGAAAAGTACACGTATGTATGTCCTAAAATGCTTTGTTTTCGATATGTTTACGAAAACACATTAACAATGTTCTGATTAAGTATGTAACATTGTTGTTACCTAGTTATGAACTTGTCAAATATCTTAATTGTTGGCGTCTTTAATATTGAGATAACATTCCGAAAAATTCCAATAATGCTGTGAAACATTTCAGAAAGTAACTGGAGGTTTTGATAGAGGGTGTCAATTTAGAAACTGCCCGACCTTAATTTCAGTAAATAATGTTAAAATTCGGAAAGGCACGTCAATATTACTGCAGTGAAGGGGGACGCTTTTAAAGAATATTTACAGCCTTCGTGGTTTGCCCCCCGCGAGGGGTAGATGCTACCCTTGAAATCTTAAATGGGAATGGGGGTCAAGTGGTACATAATTTTAAAGATCTTTTAAATTTTTTTTCAATAATACCATAATTTATTATTATTTGACTGGTAGTTTCCCAGAAATCCTTTTCCAAAATGGGACTTATTCATGTAAATTTTTAGGTGGTGACTTTGCCCCTGGTAAAGATTGGAAAGGGTATCATGCGGAGTTTGTTGACCTACGGGGTCCTAATCATTCTACTAAATGAGGAGTCAACACAATAATGTTTTTAAAATAATAAATCTCAGTGCAGCTAAGTTGTAATTACATTTTTGGAAAGTGATTTCTTGGAAACTACTACTCAAAAATAATAATATATGTACAGGCTGTCCCATTTTCGGGGGGGTCAAAATAAAAATTCGAAAATTTTCGCTTGCTTAAGAAATACGGAGGAAAATCAAAAAAATTACGATTTGAAAATTACCTTATCTACTCTTAGTTAAAAGAGATGAAAACTACTTTATACAGAACTTTATTTATTGATTGTTGAATAATTTGCAGTTTTGAAAATAAGTATACGGGGTCAGGTAAAAAATTTATCGGACCTAACCTCATTTTTTTAAATGGAACACCCTGTATATTTTAATCTAAAGAGATACTATTTTAAATTCTCCTTTCAAATATATAACACACCATGGATGATATCGATTTCCTAGGCGATTTATTAAACTTTATTACTTTAAACCACAGTTGACCATGAAACAAAAGCTAATATCCTAGAAACAACTATGTTGACATTTATGGTCAGTTTCATTTTTACATATTCATTTGCGAAAATGACTTATCAACATTTTGAAAAATTTTATATGATATCAGTATATAGGGCGTTGAAAAAAGGTCGGTACCCCGGAATAACTCCGGTGCATCGCATTGCAGCGGAAAATGTCTGGGGAAAAAGTTGTTTGGTTTTGAAGGAGGAATAGTTTGCAATTTAAACCACCCCCGACCCCCTCAACCCCCGGACGCGGGTAAGTTAAGATTTTCAAATGGAATCCCATATTTTTTATTGACATCGTGTTTTCCGACCAAAAATAACATATTTTCTCCGAAATTTTTTTTTATTTGGGCCCTTCACCAATAATCATCATGAAAGACAAAATCAGAACCGTGCGAAAATCAAGTTTTATCCCGGAAATACTCTTTTTCTCTGTCTTGTACTAAAAAATGCCCGTGGAAAAAGTTGTTTGTATTCCATGGGCATTTTTTAGTACAAGACAGAGAAAATAGTATTTCCGGGATAAAACTTGATTTTCGCACGGTTCTGATTTTGTCTTTCTCATGGTGATTATTGGTGAAGGATGGGCCCGAATAAAAAAATTTTTCGGACAAAAGATATTTATTTTTTTTCGGAGAACACGATACGGCAATAAAAAAATATAGGAATCCATTTGAAAATTTTAACTTACCCACCCGCGCTCGGGAGTTGAGGGGGTGGGGGTGGTTTAAATTGCAAACTATTCCTCCTTTAAAACCAAACAACTTTTTCCCTAGACATTTACCGCTGCAATGCGATGCATCGGAGTTATTCCGGGGTAACGACCTTTTTTCAACACCCTATATATTGAAAGTGAAAAAATCGAAGAAATGGCGCAAAATTTATATATTGTTCGCTATCCGGAAAGACGGCGAACTTTTAAGGATATATTCCGAACATTTGCGATGATTCCCCTTATTATTTACCTTAATCTGTCTCTTTTATTTTGTTTCAAAGTAATAAAGTTTAAATAAATCATCTTTGAAACCAGTATCATCCATGTTGCGTTATATTTGAAAGGAGAATTTAAAATAGTCTCTTTTTAGATTAAAATATACAGGGTGTTCCATTTAAAAAAAATGAGGTTAGGTCCGATAACTTTTTACCTGACCCCGTATACTTATTCTAAAAACGGCAGATTATTCAACAATCAATATAAAGAAACTTCTGTATAAAACATTTTTCTGTATCTCTTTTAACTAAGAAAATATAGGATAATTTGGATTTTGTTATTGTAAATTTTTTGATTTTCCCCCGTATGTCTTAAGCGAGCCAAATTTTCAAATTTTGATTTTACCATTTTAAATTTGACCCAAAAAGAGCACATGACACCTACATTACTTTTTTGATAGCACTAACAATTACTGAGATGCCCTATAAAATTGGGACACCCTGTACAATAAGAAAAACAAACTAATTTCCAATTCTTATTGTTAGTATGCAATATGACAAAGTAACGGACTACTCAATCCAGTATTTAATAAAATATGTTATTTGGAAAGAGATTTAAACGATCCCCTATCGGACCATTTAAGTGTTGTGCCATTGCCACGCCCCCATTTAAGGGTGACATCTACCCCTCCCAGGGTCTACAAATCTACGAAGACTGCAAATATTATTTAAAAGCGTCCCCTCTCAGAATAAAACTGTAGTGTATTTCCGGTTTCGAGAATTATTTACTGGAAGCGACATATTAAGGGTAGGAAGTTTTTAAATTCACACCCTGTATAAATATGCATCAATTTACTCCTTCAATGGGCCATCTGGTCTTTTGGGACCAAGAGTTAATATACCATCCCGGTTTGCTTCATAAAAAATTTCCTGCTTTATTGCTTAACAACAGTTTTTTAAGGTCACAAGACCTTCAATTTGATATAAAAGTTACTTATTAAGAACGGGATTATGGTAACCATGTATACCAGTGGCGGCTCGCGGCCTATGATAGACGAGGTTCATCAGTAGCGTGAAATTATTTATAAAGTTTTTGGTTTAACGAGCAAGCACTTTTCTTTCTTATGCGTTCTAAACCAAGAAAGAAAAAAATAATGAGAAAAGCGTAGGTAAGCGAAGGTAAAACATTTATTTTTAGTTTGTGCGGTGCTTAAATGTAAAGTCCATTCGTCTGTTCTTATATGCAGAAAATTTATAAATACAGTGCAACCTCGATAATCCGAACTTTCGTTACACCGGATTTTTCAATAATCAACTGCATTGTGTACTTTATGATCAGGATTTGACAGTACTCGGTAATTCAAGCAAACAAAAATTAGAAATTACTTCACAAAATAATATAAAATTTAATAAGTATGCTTCTGTTTTAAATAATTTTTGTTTATGTACTATTTTCTAGTTGTTTTGTATTCAATCATTCGGATGACAGCGGTTTTAATTAGTCCGGAATATGCAGAAATTGAAGAAAATCGGGATTATCGAGGTTGCACTATATCGGCCATCTTTTACTTTGCTCTAAATTCAAAAAAGAAGTTATTTTTAAAATATTCCACCGTCAAACTATTCGTTTTAACGGAACATCTTATTCAAATGTTGGTACGAAAACAAACACACCTCGAATTACTACATACATACACGTGTAAACGGGCCAAGGCGCACTCCAAAAGTGTGCGCCTTTTCCATTCACAATCGCGATATCCCTGCTATCTCCCGCCGCCTGATAGTAAAGAGAAACTGCATTACGTCCCGCCTACATGAGCGCATATGCGACCATTCCTCGTCACCAATCTAACGACCAGCGCGCCGCGCCTGACGGATCACGCCACAGTGAGAGCTACTAGTTATAAGTTTCGTTCGAAGGTACGATAAAACATTAGGAAGGTTCGGCTTTATACGATAAATAATATTATATGAATATGAATTAATATTTTATTTATTTTTTAAATTATTTTTGGGGGTGCGCTCATGTGCTCCTATGGACGAACAGTCACTGCAAGTATACTTAATGGAAGTTATGTAGAATTATATTTTTATTGTTACTAAAGAGCCCTTTAGTAACAGGGTTTCTTTTTTGTTTCGACAGTTATGGGAAAAAAGGAAATGTCATTTTAAAGAGTACCTAATAAAAAAGGTACTCATTATTCGAGTCGATAAACCACACTGTTTAGTTAAAGTTACCAGTAAAATCAGTTCTTCAAATGGAAGCAAAAAAAAAGTACCTACATATTGAGTTTTTTACTTTTTGTTATCTTTATTTTAATATGTAAAATCACCCCTCCCAGTATCCTGATGCATTATCCCAACACCCTGTATAAAAAACAAAAATGTAAATACGATTTTAAAACGCATGTCGCCCGATATTTGTAAAACAAACTATTATCTTTTTAACGCCTCTTGCTTACATGGCTTTTCCATTTACGTTTTTATTATTTAAATGCAGAAATGCAAACTGTATGTTAACAACTGAAGCTCATGATATTAAATTATCGAGTTGCAACGTGATATGAAATGCAACATAATACACGGTTAAAAAATTTAGTATTAACCGGAAAGAAAAACATAAAATATCCCAATAAATATATTTATATTTTTTTCTCTCAATTTTTACCTCTACCTACAGCTTATCCTGGGATTCGAACCACGATCCTCAGTCGTACGCTGCGCCCCCAAGGGTCCGGCTGTTACCGACGTGAATGGGGTACGGAAGGGGGAGTATACATTTTCCCCTATCTGTTGCATGATGCCGTGCAGCGACGCCATGACTTATGACACTAAAATCCACCGAGAGCGAATCGGTTTACCGGCCGCGGGGTTTGAACCTGCGAACTCTCGTCTTGGAGTTCCTAGCGACTGCGGAGCCACCTAAAGCCGTTACAAGAAATATTTAATCTTATTCAAATAAAATATGAATAGAAAATATTGCCTGTTTCCCTTTGGCGAACTCATTCTTAGACACGTTTCGCCCTTTACGGCTCATCAGTAAGGCTCGAGTGACATGATGAGCCATAAACGGATAAACGCGTCTAGGATGAGTTTGACACTATTCATTCTCTGTCACGGAACAATTAACCGTATTTGCTATTTTTATCTCGTTTTTGCAGAATGAACTCTCTGCATTGGTCTTCCATAAGATGCTGCTTTGAGTTGGGCAAATACACCGCGAGATGGCGCGACGTTTTTATACTCCTTTCGATCAAATATGTTAATTGTTTATTAAATTTGGCATACAAATTAAAGAACTAAGATAAATGTAGAGATGCAACCTAGACTGAGCTGTGGCGTAAAGTTGTTAATTTCTTAATGTAACACCCTGTATATTATAGAAAAGAGAGCACCGAGCAATAAAAATATCAAGAGAGAATGAATATGCATCTAATGTTAAAAGAGTTCTTTTCGCGAAAAATGGCGGACTGCAATAAAATAGGAGGCCCGATCCCATTATTTGTCTACAAATTTTTTGTGAAAAGAACTTTACCCGCGTTACCCTGTATAAATGGCATACATAAAGTAATATCATAAATATGTTCGCCAGACATAGACTTTGCGAATTGGGCACAGGACAAATACTATCCAGCATTTAAGAAGGTAGTATTTTATATTTATTTTCTCTATTTTTAGGACACCCACATCTTTTACAATAGTACGACCTACAATGATCCAGAAATTGGAAAATCATTTTGGGTCGAGATGGCTAACCGTAATGAGGTCAAGGTCAACGATTTACTGTCAAATTCTCACAGAAGAGCCGCTGTAAGTTTATTTAAAATTGTTAAAACTGTGGTTAAAAACTGTAGTGACTACCCTGTATAGGTACAATCATCAATGTGCGATAATTGTGTTCCATTCATGTAATATGCGCTCCCGAATCGACGCATGAATAGGTGAAAAGACTGGAATTTTTCGAGTTCTGATCTTCAATTGGGAGGGTGGAATGAAAATAATCAAAGTAGGCCTAGGATTTAAATTTTTTTGTATTCTTACTCAGTTTCTCTTCGTGAACATAATTTCTTAGTAAAATTTTTTCGTATTTCTTGGAGTCTAGATAGTTAGAGAGACGGTGACAATAGGGGGTCCGTGAAGTGGAATATCAGTAATTTGGTTTTTTGTGGAGTTTAGGTTCCCCTCTACAACTTTTATATCTGATGAAATGCCGTAGAGCGTTGCTGAGAGGCGCTGTGCCGCTTTAGATAGGAAATTCTCAATAAATTCAAAATTATATCGAGCCATCACTGAAAATGAATTTAAAGCATCTGCGTGACCCCAAAGTCACGGAAAACACATTTTCTGACAAGTCAACCTTGCATATACTTTTCCGAGCGTGTCAAAAAAAATGAAAATTAAAAAAAAAAGAAAAAAAAGCGAATTTGAAGTTGAAACTTTCTAGAATGGAACATTATATGTTAAAGATTATGTGAAAATTTCATTATTGGATTTTTTTAAAATCTCCTCGGAGGAAATTCGGAAAACGATCGTGACATGTCGGAAAATTTCAGAAGAATCGCACCAAGCTAGGCGGAATTCCGACAATGTTACGCAGAGATACCGGAAGGTATGACAGAGAGAAAGCGGGACTGGAGTAATCGGGTACTGCAAAACTTTCTCTAAATCTATTTTTTGAAAGAGCGATGCAGTCAGCAATTGTCCAAAGAGATCTCGCTGCAGTCTTACTTCGTGCACCTTCGTACCGACTCTCATAGTATTCCTTTTCACGATATCCGTGAAAGTATGTTGCACTTTCGCAAGATTCTTTTTATCAGAAAATTGTTTACGAGTCATCTCCACATTAAGCCCACTTGGACCCATGTCACTTGAGACTTTATAATTTTTCCATTCATTTTTTTTGACACGCTCGGAAATATATATGCAAGGATTGACTTGTCAGAAAATGTGTTTCCCGTGACTTTGGGGTCACGCAGATACGGTAAATTCATTGTCAGACATGGCTCGATATAATTTTGAATTTATTGAGAATTTCCTATCTAAAGCGGCACAGCGCCTCTCAGCAACGCTCTACGGCATTTCATCAGATATAAAAGTTGTAGAGGGGACCTAAACTCCACGAAAAACCAAATTACCGATATTCCACTTCACGGACCCCCTATTGTCACCGTCTCTCTAACTAAGAGCACTTTACTAGTGGGAAAAATGCTGCTTGTAGATTTCCAAAGCTACTTACTTGATTTTTCGAAATGAAAATTAGTTTCTATCCAAGCAGGGCCGAACCTCAGAAGATACAGTTTGAACTAAAAAAAAATTCAGTCCTTTTTCTACCTATTCATCCGCCGGTCCGGGGATACACTGTATACAGGGTTTTTGTGCGATGATTCCTTACCCAAAAATATGACAAGTAGTTCCTATCAACGTTGGTCCAAAGATGCTTTGTTTGACAGATAGTGCTAAAATTTAAAAATTTGTGTGTGTTCAAGATAATTCCGAAATTGCTTTAGTAACTTCAGTGAAATTTGGGTTATGAAAAGTACCTAAAATAGCACATATTTTGGCAGTAAAAATGTGTGTTTTAATAATATTTAACAAAAAATAGGTACGACACTGACTATTTACATTCTGATATCACAATTTATGAGGAATTTAACACATCTCTTAATATTTATTTGAAGTCAGCATTTTTGTTTACAAGATAAATGCAATTGTATTAGGTAGCGCATGTAGACGGCATATTATTAACACGATTTTAACAAATTATCTATTTATTGCTATGAAAATAAAATTGCAGTAAACGTAAATATTGCTAAAATATGTGCTATTTTAGGTACTGTTCATAACCCAAATTTCATTAAAATTACTAATGCCGTTTCGGAAATATCTTGAAACTACCGAGAAATGTTTACCACCCTGTACCTTTCAAGGCATCTGCGGACCCATGTTGATTTTTGGGTAAGGAATCACCACACGAGCGATGGCCCATCTTTTTTGAAACATACTGTATATATATAATATAGCGTTATCATATTTTTACTCATAATTAAAACCTGTCAAAATTATGTCTTTGTACCAAATAGGCGTATTATTATAGACAGACACCGAATTAATAATTTAATAATAATTTCCATGGAACGACGACGAATATCACCGCCTACCCCCAAAAAAAATGCTGATGCCTTAACCCCATGATCATCAACCGCCCTTGCTGTGCAGGGGGATACGAGATCTACAAAATCTAATATTGAATCCCTCGGTCTTTCACAAAGAGTGGAAGGAATTTAAATCCAATATATTGACTGAATTAGGATTTTCAAGAGGAAATACATAAAATTGTATTGTGTTTAAAATTTCAGCTAAATTTATTTAATTCAAAAAAAATATGCAGATACATTATAATCACAGTGTCCAAACGGCGTTAAAGATAGTTTATTTGTAATTTTGGCTAAGTCAATACGAGTTGATTTTATAGAAAATCGCGTAAATTCAATAATTCTGTTATTTTTGAAACTTGTATTATGCTGTTTTTTTGTAACTTAGTAAGTTTCATGTCAGGACGGTTTGGCATGGAGTTTTTTTGAAGAGTGAGGGGATTTAATTTTAAATCCCCTCACAATCAATCTGTTAAACCATCCCGACATGAGACTTACTAAGTTATTAAAAATCCGCATAAAAATAGCTTAAACAATAACATAATTATTGAATTTACGCGATTTTCTGTAAAATCAAGTTTTACTGACTTAGCCAAAATTGCAAATAAACTATCTTTAACGGTCATGTTTGGACACTTTGATTATAATTTATCTGCATATTTCTTGGGGAATTAAATAAATTTAGCTGCGTTATTCTGTGGACGGAACTAAACTTATAAATAATTTTTTTTATAAATCTTAGAACATAAAAATTCGGTTTTGTTTTTACGTAACTTCATAGACATTTTGACACTAAAATCAATGGTCTAGGTGATCGGTAAAGGACTGAACATACAAAACCAGATTGCATAAATTGTATAAAATTTAAGACTTGAATCCCCAATGGAAAAGAGCCGAGTAAAACAAATTTTGCTGAATTATGGTCTAGACTCGCGATCTAGAGAGTTGAATTTGGCCGGCGGATACTTTGAAAATGAAGTTTTGTAAATAAAATGTGTAGCAAGCGCGGATCCAGGGGGCGGGGGGTTTGTTCGAACTAAAAACTACTGGTCGACGACTCTGCCGTGCAATACAAGAACCTATATAGTAAGTTGTAAAAGTAAATTTTAAGACATTCCATTTAAAAATTGCACAACTTCTTTAGTATTTAATTTATTGTTCTAAAATTTTATACACAGTAAGCTCTTGTTACATAGTATCACTTTCCAAAAAATCATTGATTTTTATTAACAAATAAACAGTTAAATAAATATTTAAAACTTACTACTCTATTTTATAGTAAGTCGACTTAGGTTCTTGTACTGCACAAGCTGAACGCCGCCTTGCGCGGTATCATACCTTGTGGATATTGTACCATGCCGGTCCTATAATCGGCCACGTCAATATCTATATCGAGCAAAATAATTATAACGGTCGATCCCTCCCTAGTTTTCTTTTAATAATTGATAGCACCAACGTAAAGTTTATACACGTCTCTGGTTTTCAGACCATAAAGCTATCATTCGAGTTTCCCTTCTATGGACATTACATTAAAAACGTCACTATTGCCACAGGAGGATTTCTCTATACAGGAAACTATGTTCATTCATGGCTGGCAGCGACTCAATATGTTGCTCCTTTAATGGCAAATTTTGATACCAGTCTTTCCAATAGCAGTTTTGTTAAGTTTGTGGATAATGGTGAGTAAGCTTAGGTAAGATATTAATAAATTACAAAGTTAGATTAGTTGGTCGTCAGATTAACGTCCTAACTTAATGATGTACCGGGTGTCCATTTTTCGATGGTCATTAGTAAAGATAGGAAGATGCGGTTTTCGCAGTACTATGCTACTTTTTTGTAAAACAACAGATTAATTGATTCAGCCGATACTTGGTGCAAATCCATAACTAATATTATGAGAAACAATAAAACAACGTTATATTTCTTTTCCACTATATATATATACTAAAGGAGGTTTTCTTGAAAACTATTCAACGTAACAATCTGAGTAAGTCACTGGATTTTACGTAAAAAACTACAAAGAGAACATTTTATTTCTTTTCGATAAGGTGTGTTACCTTTTCAACACACATCGCGGGGGTGTCCCAAAATGTAGAATTCTCAAAAATATCCCGTATATCAAAAACAAGGAGGCCTAGAAAAATTCTTATCACGGTATCTTTTGTTTTACAAAAAAGTATCACAGTGATGCGAAAACCGCATCCTTTTATCTTTACTAAGCGGGTGTAGGACCAATGAAAACAATTCCTTGCTATCATTTCGACCTTTATTGGGGTTTTGTCGAGGTTATTTTGGCATCACCGGAATAGTGATCGCATAAATCGTTAAAACCATCTCCAGAAGACAAATTGGGATTTTAATTTATACCTATGCTCATTTGCATTGTCTAGCTTATAGCTAGCTCTAAAGTTGGCTGAGAAAAATTATCTGTATCTTAATTGGTAAGCCCCGGCAAGCGGTGGTTTGGGATTTGTGAGCGGAGACATCACACTGTTTTGTGTCAGTTTTATAAGACGTTTAAAGAAAATTGCAGACCGTTAAAAAATGTATGAAATTATTGTTTTTAGGCACCGCATTTACTGTGGAATGGGAAAACGTTGTATTACAAGACAAACCTAACAGAGGGGCTTTCACTTTTCAAACTACTTTACATAAGAACGGCGATATAGTTTTCGTCTATAAAAATGTGCCATTTCTGATAGAAGCTATAAATGACCAACACCATCCCGTCAAAGTTGGCCTATCCGACGCTTATATTTTGGATCGTACAGTATTCTGTAAGTATGTTATTACTTTTGGAGGGAAAACCACCCACATAAAACTACACTGGATGTCCCAGATAAGCATGCGCTCTCCAGGGATTCTGCAACGTCATGTTTTAAAACTAGAACAATTTCGAATATTTCCTAAGATATTTGGGCAAAACCGAATTTTTACGATTTCGTTCTTTTGTTTTCCGTTTCCTGAATTTTACATTCTCATTGCCAGTAGTAAAGCTCAAATAGATATACAGGGTCCGCAAACGAAGCGTGGACGGAAGATTAAATCGTTATCGAAGAACTTATCAACAATACTGAAACAGCTTGAGATATTGGATTAAAAGCGGCATGTTTTAAAAATATTTTACATTATACAGGGTGGCCCAAAAAAGTGTGACAGCATAAAGTTATATTTTTTTAAACGGGACAAACAGTATTTTATTGCATATTTAGGTTCGTATGACTATCGTTTATAAGTGCCTCAAATTTTATTTAATTTGGTTTCGTAGTTTCGGAGAAATAAATTAAACACTAAAAAAAAAAGTTTTGTAGTCCTGAATAAAAAAATAAAAAAACAATCCAGAACCATTTTTTTAACCTCGGCATTGAGTGAAATTTATGACAAGAGGTCTAGAGATACTATGAATGTAATTGCGTTTATTTATTTTATACAGGGTGTTCATAATAACCTTTCAAAAACCCCACATTTAAAAAAAAAAAATTCTCAAGTTTTTCAAATGGAACACCCTGTATATTATTTGGCTATTTGACGTAGAATTCATAGACAATTTTTTTTGTTATACAAGCATATAAGTTATATCCAGCCGTTTCGAAATAATTGTAAATATCATAAATTATGTTGTTTCAATAGAGTTTTTATTGGGAAATTTTGTTATAGGCGACTAGTCTAATAATTGTAAACTAAAGTAAATGTTTAAAATAGCTTCCTTTTACTTAATTTAATGATTTTCCTCTACTGCCAACATAACTCTTAATTCATTTTCTTCATTAATAACGGGTTTATTGATTATCATCCTTTTTATGTACGCAGTGCTTCCTGTTGCTACAAATCTTTGCAACAACTTCTCGAAGGTTTTTAGTCTCGGCTTTCTCTCAATATCTGGATATCTTTCAGCATACACTCGGCTCGCGAGGAGGCAATTTCTTGCACATTCACCCAGTATAAAAATCATATTTACCATTTCTAAAGTTGTAAAATTCGACATTTTGTGTAAGTTAGTACTTAATTTCGACGACTGAACAAATGTAAATAATTTTATTTGGCTGTCATAGTGACAATCTAAACAAAAAGAAATGGCAACTCGATTAAGAATAAAAATAAAATTAAATAATAAAAGTAGCGAAAATGTATGCTTTTAAAATTTATATCGAAATAACTAAAATACGGTAAACTCTAAGAGTAAAAGGAAGCTATTTTGAACTTTTGCTTTAGTTTACAATTATTAGTCTAGTGGCCTATAACAAAATTTCCCAATAAAAACTCTATTTAAACACCATAATTTATGATATTTATAGTTATTTCGAAAACGGCTGGATATAACTTATATGCTTGTATTACAAAAAAGAATTGTCTATGAATTCTACATCAAATAGTTAAATAATATACAGGGTGTTCCATTTGAAAAACTTGAGAAAAATTATTTTAAAATGTGGTGTTTTTGAAAGCTTATTATGAACACCCTGTATAAAATAAATAAACGCAATTACATTCATAGTATCTCTAGACCTCTTGTCATAAATTTCACTCTATGCCGAGGTTAAAAAAATAGTTCTGGATTGTTTTTTTTGATTTTTTTATTCAGGACTGCAAAACTTTTTTTTTTAGTTTTTAATTTATTTCTCCGAAACTACAAAACCAAATTAAATAAAATTTGAGGCACTTATAAACGATAGTAATACGAACCTAAATATGTAATAAAATACTGGGTGTCCCATTTAAAAAAGTATACCTTTATGCTGTCACACTTTTTTGGGCCACCCTGTATAATGTACAATATTTTTGAAACACGCCGCTTTCAATCCAATATCTCAAGCTGTTTCAGTATTGTTGATAAGTTCTTCGATAACGATTTAATCTTCCGTCCACGCTTCGTTTGCGGACCCTGTATATTGCAGATATAGCGAATCAGTCTTAAACACAGGTAAATGTAAAGCGATCGAGTTAGGACCAAAAGAGAAACATACATTCAAACAATTAAAATATGAATGGTTCAAAATTGAAGAAAGCATTACAATTTTGGGAATACATTCAACAGTGCATACAATGATCAAAAATAACTGGTATAATAAGGTTAACGAAGTGCGAAATATTATTATGACGAATATAGACAGGGACTTAAGTTTGTTACAGCGCGTGGCGTTTGTAAATACCTATGCACTATCAAAAATTTGGTTTTTGGCGCAAATCTTACCGATTCCCGTAGGGTCACTAAGGCCCAATTTTAAAAAATGATCTTAAGTCTTGGATTTAAATTAATACTTAAACGGAACAGGGGATTAACTTACAGGTAAATTATGACTATTTTATAATAGAGAGTTATTACTAGGAGGATTATAACTAAATGTATTATATATTATGTATTGGCGCTCTAAAACATGATTTAGGAGGCCTAACAATTGTTCCACAGAATTTTTTAAAATCCTGAACATTTGTAAAAATCGGTTAAGGTTATATCCAAAATATTCTGTCTCGCATACGCTGGTCAATATTTACAAAATCATCTTCGTCGTCCGTTTATAACTCATTAAAAATTTCAAAAATAACTAGTTAGCAAAATATTCTTTGTTTTGCGAACAGAAAAATGTAATCGGTCAGCCAAAATGGCTAGTTGGTCAGCAACTTATGGCCAGCAAACATTTCTGAATCGTGACAGTGCCCAGTGAAAACCCGCCCCCGCTACACCTTTTGTAGCCGATTTCCTTCTGTATTTGGCAAAAGAAAACACAAGAAAGTTACATAAATTGACAGTGCCCTGGGACCTCTGAAGTAGACTGCTTCTAGACATGTTTGTTTCTACTGACCAATTGTAAAATCTTGCTGACCAAGTAATCATTTCGCAGCTCGACTGTTAATAATGGCAAACCATTTAATTACTTCTCTTAAAATAATTGGTGCAGCCAGAAATAATAAAAAACAAACTCAAATAGTTGGGTTATAATACTGTGTGAACTGTGTCTTAAATCGTATTATTGAGTTTAAGCGGTACTCTTTCTACCGATTAACTTATTACCAGGATGGTTGCTCTTAAGTCAAGCCTCGCTGTCAATCCTAGTTTATAAAATCACCGTTTTCAATAATCTGAGGCTTAAACTGTACAGTGCGATTTTAACCCACTTTATAAAATATATAAAGATTCGCAAGAACAACCTTGATACGGCCAAAGAACGAAGGTGGTCTGGCTCTGACTGATCCGTGGTTAAAATGTAACACGCTATTAATCAAAAATATAGTTCTAAATGTCAAAAGAGGAACAATTCAAAACGTTCACAAGTATTTAACCCTCCTAACCCTTTCCTCTACCCTTGCGAATATCCACATATTAGAAGATTTATACAAGAAGCTGCGTATATACCAAAATATATGCTACAGGACGGTGATATTAAGGCCAGACATATATATTTATAAATAATAATGGCCCTTCGAAGACTCGTCGGATTACAAAACAATTAACGCTGTTAGATAGAGCGGAAAAAGTGGCAATGCAAAAGTGCAATTTACTTTAGAATTCGATCTCAAAAAAAAAACAGGAAAACAATAAAACGATTTTGCAGAATTTCGTTTTTTTTCCAGGATATCTCCGGAACTACTCGGAATTTTAAAACGGCATATTATTAGGCACGTAAATGCGCAACTTTACCTGCATTTGACCGACTTCGTATCTCGTACGGTTTCCGAGATCCCTGTACTGGCCCTACTTATCTTGGACACGTTGTATAACTATCAATTTTCTTTATGAAAATTATTTTAACTTAATGGATGTTCATTTGCAGATGTGAGACGAAAGACCATTTACGAGTATCACAGGGTAACGTTCAGTAAAGAAGAGGTAAAAAATTGGACATCAATATACCTAAGGTCTTTGCCAACATGTCTGGACTTAATCGGTTGCTCCTCGTGTCTGTTAAGTGAGCTCAATTTGAATGTAAGTATATTTATTGTCGACGAACAGATCTTTGACCAACTAAGGGAAGACTAGGGCTGTATCTCAGAAACCTACACAGCGTTGGGAAATAATTTTTTTTTTAGGTAAAGTGGCCAAGAGAAATAGTTAGTTAGTAATTTTTAAGTTGCTAGGTTGGCCTCTAGAGGCCAACACTAATTACAAATTAAAAAATATGATGCTTAAATAGTTAATTAGCTCAATATACAGTCCGCTAATTAATGGTACATGGAAAAAACCACAGATTCCTTACGTAAAAATGTAATTATACTTACCTATATCCGAAAGTTGATATTAACTGAGATACAGGGTGTTAAAGTTAAAACTTCATTTTGGTTTTTCTCTAATAACTTTGCAGGAAACCAACGTTTACAAAATTTGGCAATTATGGTTTTTTAGGACGAGACATTGATTTTTTTATGAAATTTTAATGTACAATGTCTGCGGCATTATTTGCACATTTATTAGGTCATAACTTTTTTGTGCCTCAGAGTATTTAAGTTTTTAATGAAAATAATACTTTTCTTATATTTATTACGTAAAAAAGGTATACTAAGTTCAGGTCGTCCGTTTCGGAGATATTGGCATTTAAATTGTTTAGTGCACCCTGCCCAATTATTATTAATTTGCAAACAATTTTTTTTTTAAAAGTAACCTATGAGAAAACAAATAAAATTTAGAGATGCAGTTGCTATGGAACAGAAATGTTTAATTTTTGAGTTTATCGTAAGTTTGTGTTTCTTTCGACACAATATTTTCTAGAGTCAAAGTTATTCTAATTAAAGTAAGTTAAAGAACAATCCAATTGTTGTATTTATTATTCCCAATTACCATTACTAGAACATTAATTATCATGTAAAAGTTAATTGGTAAGAAGTAACAAAATATTATTTGCTTGCCTGAGCTAACGTATTAAACAATTTACATGTAAATATCTCCGAAACGGAACTCTGGGCGCCTGAACTTAGTATACCTTTTTTACGTAATAAAAATGAAAAAGTATTATTTTTATTAAAAACTTAAATACACTGAGGCATAAAAAAGTTATGACCGCATGAATGTGCGAAAATAGCGCCCCATTGTACATTCAAATTTCACAAAGATATCAATTTCTCGTCCTAAAAAAACCGTAATTGCCAAATTTTGTAAAAAAAACGTTGGTTTCTCTCAAAGTTATTAGAGAGAAACAAAAATGATGTTTTAACTTTAACACCCTGTATCTCAGTTAATATCAACTTTCGGATATAGGTAAGTATAATTAAATCATAATATTTTTACGTAAGGAATCTGTGTTTTTTCCATGTATCACTAATTAGCGGACACCCTGTATATGTTCGGCTAGAGATATCAAACTTGCGGTTTTCACTGAATCATTTTGTTTTTGGCTCTTTTTATCTGTGTCAAAATAAATATGCCATCTCAGTTGAAATTTTTAAGAAAAGCCACAAAATATGTTTGTGTTTTAACTAACACTGTAAAAATTCAAACGACGTGACTTATAACACTAATAATAAATCAAGAAAACTCTTTATAATGAGTAAATTTTATTAACCCAAGTGTGCCCAGAGCACGGACCTGTATCTATAGATACGTACAGCTTATGGGATGCGCAATAAAAAGTTAAATTTTATGAGTGAAAAAATGGGTTGGTGCGCACGGTTCACTAGTCATATTTTTAAAGGTTGGTCGTCCATGCACAATGTTCTCGCTGTCATATGCTGTTCCTTAGGCAACTCCGCCTGCACCCATGCCGGTCAACGAAAGACCATCGTACACGACCGAATCGTAGGGATGTAACGATATTAAAAATGTAACGATATGGGATTATAATTCTGCTTTTCCATAGATGCCTAAATTCGTTAATTTTAATTTTATATTACCTACCACAATATACATATATATATTTAATTATACAGGGTGTTTTGGAAATGACGTATTATATTTAAATGGGTGACTCCTTGGGTGTCCTAGAGAAAGTCTACATACTTTTTTTTTTAAATCGAATATCTAAATACTAAGGTAAAAAGCATTTTTACCCACGTACTGTCGCGGCGCCGTTCCATCTGGATTCACTTAGCAACAATGCGGGTCACTAGAGTATAGTAACCGTGTTGTCAGATCACACCGCTTGTCTCGCCCTTGCTTGTACACCGGCCGCGCGCCACTATCGTTGCTTCAGTATGTTTCGAGACTCTGGGTTGGACTGACGCTGTCGAGGGTTCCACGTGCTTGACGTATATGAATTTTAAACGTTTTGTTAGTTGTAGCAGTCCTCGATTTTTTTTCTGTTGTGAAATAAATCATAATAATAAATGTTGTGATGTGATTTCAAATTTGTGTGATATTATCTACTGTTAAGCTGTTGAAAAACATACTTTTTGTTTTGTATTTTTTTATGGAATTTAATTATAAAACGGATTATTTTAAAATAAGATCAAAGGTAAGAGCGTATGTACCATAAAATTGTAGTTTTTTTTTTCAAATAAGTTTGAAAAAGAAGTGATAACGCGTGTCAAATACGTCTTGTTGTCAAAAACTGAACACGTGTTTTGTGTTGCAATATGACAACATCGCCTATAATGCGCTAACCTCTTTTGAACCTCGAGACTGCCTCAATAAACTATTGATTGCGAAGGTCCTTAGGAGCGGCCACGTAAGTTTTGAGATTTCACATAAAGTGTATATTTCGCTTAATAATTCAAAGCGCCATTTATGGTTTTTTTCAGTCCATTTCCATAACACCCTTTATATAATTTTCAGTGCAGTTAATTTAAAAAATACTGTTCATAAACATTTTTGTATACTATCCCTCCCCTTTTTGTAAGAAATGTATTGAAAAGAGAATTTTTTATTGAATCTAGGAACTTCAGGGGATTTAAATTTTTTTCACCTGGCAACACTGCAGTAGTCAGGCACTAGTAATCAAGATTACGTTTTGTTTCAGTGCACATGGTGTCCAAGGCTTAATCAATGCTCTACCGGGCAAGATCGAAACCGCCAATACTGGATCGATAACGGTTGTGAACTTAGAAATATCACTTATGAACCAATGTGTACCTCTAAGGAATCAGCCATAGAGATCAATCACAGTCTAAACTATGACGTGGAGGATCCAGAAAAAGTGTTCGACAGCGACTACATCGGACAAATACCACAACAAAGTCAGCTTGGCGCGTCTGGTTATGTTGCAATTATCTTCCTAATAGCTATGGTTTCCTGTTTTGGATTTTGGACAGTTTACGCGTATAGAAATCCCCACACTGCCAGCGGCCAGATGTTAATAAGGGTATGTTACTACCTAGCGTTGTTGCTGCTATATTTCTTGTTATTCAATAGATTGCCAAAAACCACTAAAAGCGGTATTAGAGTCGGCAATTCTTCTCTTGCGCGTGCAATGGCAATTATAATCGCACGTATTCATGCGCACTAAACCGTTCTCGATCAGCTGGCGCATTGCCAACAGTCAGAACAGCAGTTACTACTACTGTACTGTCGAAATCCCTAAAACACCCCCAGAACTAGAAATGGACAAACCTGTTCCTTTCGATTACCAGTTAAGCAGCTACTGCTACTTACAAAAAACAGGTCAGGAAAGTTGCGACGAATTAGCAGTACATAAGCTTAACAAAAAAAGTGAACTGCTAATTTGAGTACCAGTTAGTTTAAATAGCCATTAGCTGTTCATAGCTGCTTCGATCAACTAATAAGCAGTTAAAAATAACAGAATAATCCATCTCTACTCAGACTTGCACCGGCAACGGCAATTAAAATGGCGCTTGCCCAATTTTTGGCAATGAGAGACAGCTGATCGAGAACGGTGTACTACGCATGAATCTGTGCAATTTTAAATGCCAGAACAATAGAATTGCTGACTGTAATACGGATTCCATTCGCATTGTGCCGGAAATGCGAGCAGTATTGGGCCACCTGCAATTATAATTGCCATTGCAGGCGCAAGAGAGACAAAAATTGCCGACTCTAATACGGCTTTAAGATTGATTCTGTCGCCGTTTTGACGCAAACCTATAAAACCGTTTGAACTTTGTTTTAAAACAAAAGTCTAATGCATGCTCGAATTCTAGATTTGGCTGATTATTTCGTTCGATGTCCGTTTACGATTACTGGTTACGATTGGGCAAAACCGAATTTTTGCCATTTCGTTCTTTTTGTTTCCTGATTCTATTTCAAGTGCTAATATGTGAAAATAAATTTTATATTTTTATTTGCCACTTTTGCTCCTCTATAAGATAATTTCATATTATCGACGTTACGTTTTTTCACAACCACCATCAACAAATAGTTAACATTTTATATTATCCTCTATGAACTCCACGTTATATTCTGAATCCAACGATAATCATACCTATTATTTATTATTATTATTATTCTTGTCGATCAGCCGATGTAAGGCGTCAAGGCATTGGATTCCAAATATAAAGTGGAGTCTATAAATGATAATAGAAAATGATTAAAAACTATAGACTATTTAAAAAAAAACAAAGTTGATGATGGTTGCGAAAAAACGAAACGTCAGATTGAACATCTAATTAAGAGGATGCCTGAGTCAGTCGAAATATCCGATTTGATCCCTGTTCATTTCGCGCTTTTTAGGCACGAGGTGAATTGAACCTCCCCTGGCCGTTAATACGTCGAGCGTCCGCTCGTACAGCTTGTCGTTTCGTTCTGGCTACCAAAACTATTTAAAGAATGCAGACGAAATATTATCGATGTTGTCAAATTACTTACCAAAAATTTAATAAGTTTATGAAATTTATTATTTATACCTTCTATGAATACAGAATTTAACCTAATCGTCAAAAAGGAAATTAAAATATTAATTGAATTATCTATTTACTAGCAAATCTGACAACATAGGAATATGCATTTATTCCAAATATTTAGCCCATTAATAGGATCACTCCCGCCTCTATTTTGTTTCACAGCATTAACAAAGACAAAAATATAATATGTGATTGATTTGGACACGCCTCCGCAGACATATGGCACTGCCTTGTACCGCTCTGATTTTTGACCAGCGGTGGAGGTTACGTTTATGATATGACTAATAGAGCAAATAGTAAAAAAAATTCTTAGCGTTTTTCTTTGTATTCAAAATTATTGCAATGGCATAATTCGTAGACAAACTTTGCATGGCCAATCTCGGGAAATTATTGCTAATGTTTATAATGCTTGTGATGAGGAAGCCAGAAATAATGCATTTAATTTGTCGTTAAAATAAAAATTGAACAGGGTTTCGATGTATACAGGAGCTGGTATTAGCGTGATTACAAAAATTCATAAGACGATTCCTGAAAAGTTGTTATCGTTCCCCGACAAGAAAATGCCTCGTTTATCAGTTATAAACAAATTAAAATTTGACTTTAGTGTAATAAGACGCATTATCGAAAAGTTCTATCTAGAGTTAAAACAGGTATGCAAATCTAATTAATATACATAATATAATACTTTGGTACTGCTTGCAAAAATAATAACAGTACGATTACTAAATTAAATGCAGAATTAAGCAGAAAACAGGAATCTATTAAGGCATATCGTCAAATATATATATATAGACAGTGTGTCCGCGGATAGAGTCCCCAATAGGGTAAAAATTTGTATTATTGATTTTATGACCAAAACTCATTCTTTATAAAAACTTCTGTTTGTTTAGACTTTATGTTAGTTTACAAACAACTTTGTTTTATAGATTTTAGTATTTTTATATTTAATTTTAAAATAATAGTAGCACGTCTATGGATTGTCCATGTGACCTGTTGGCTTCCTTCCCCCTTATGGATACCGCGTAGCCACAGATCCAAACGACAAGCTATAATCGGTATGCAGACAGAAACAACGATAATCGGAAGAAAGAGACCGAACGTGAATGGGGTCTAAACTGTTTAGCACTGAAAAACGGAGTTTTCCCTTTTATGAAAATGCACCATTTCTTTTTAAAACATGTTTAACAAAAGATGTTTAAATTCTATTATAATTAGCGGAAGTTCATAATTTCTTTCTACATGGAACAGTAAATAAAATTAAATCTAAAAATCTTCCCAAACAAAAAAAAATATATACTTTCCTCCAATTTCAGTTGCATTACAAGGTGTTTTCTTTGGACATTTTTTCTAAAACAGAAATAAACGCTTGGGGAGAAAACTCGTTTAGAGATGCTCCGGAATCCACTTTAATTGTCTTATAGAGTAGAAAAGTGACAATGAGAAGGTAGAATTTATTTTCAAATATGTAGAATCAGAAAATAAAAAAGTAAAAATTCTATTTTGTCTAAATATTCCCAATACTTTTCTAGTTTAAAGATTCTCTTCTGTTTCAGTACCGACCCAGTCAGTGGCGATGGAGACGTGGGGAAGCTAGATACACAGCAGCGACAATTCATATGTGATAATAATAAATTTAGGTAGTGGTAAGTTAAGATGAAATTAATGAATTCCATTCCAGAATTATAGAATAATATTGAACATTTTACAAATGTGAACGTCTTGTGAATAGTTTTATTTTTTATTTGTAATAATAACGATATGACTTGATATGAGCCTTTTTTATATTTTTTCTTGCTCCACAATTCTTATTATATTATGGTACGCCTGCGGTAAAAAAAAAAATGTCTAAATAATTCATACTCTAAACTGTCACTTAGATTGTGAATTAGATGAGCGATACTTTTGACCGTACCTCTACATAAGAATGCAAACAAGATGATATCAACCCTCAAAAATATATCTCCTGTGTGCAACTCAATTTCAGTCTTAACTTTTTTTAAACCTCGGTGATATACTTTATATAAACTTTGTGTGTAAAAAGATCAAGGGCAATTAAAAATGTAAAAATAGCGATCATTCAACTTTTGGTTGTCAAAAAATGAGCGTGTTTATCTTTTATGCACTCTACAGGGTGTCGCAAATTCGACCTTCACCATTGGGATTTCGGATACGAAGTCGGTTAAAATGGGTCCAATAATATTCTGCAAATCAAACATAAATACCAGGGGCTTTCAAAATAATTTGGAAAAATGTAAAGTTCCGTTTCGGTTCTTATTTTTGCATGGCTTTGTTCGAAGGGATGTCCAAAAATAAATTTCACTTTCTCTAATTTTTATTCTCCATAAGATCGCATCATCAGTTCATGCACGTTTCGTCTTTGGGTCACCATCATCAACTTAATTTTTTTTAAAAATGGGCTTGGATCTTTTTGTTTAAATTATGCAAGAGGACCGAAACGTACGTTCAGTGGTATACAACACTTACTGGTTTTCCGACGTTTTGTTCCTTAGATTAACCATCTTCAATAAAATATCCCTAGTACATTCGTGTAATTTAATTTTTTTTGTAAATTCGGTATCATTCGAAACTGTAAAACTCGATGCCTCATTTAAAAGTATTTAGAAAGTACGGGCCTTAAGAGTCAAATTTTATTCGTATTAATAAATAAATTACTTGTATATAAGTAGAAATTTGCTACAATTATTAGTTTGAAATAAAAAAAAATAGTAATAGTACGTAATAACAATAACAATTAAAGACAGAAACAGTAATAATAATTTTCTTGAAGTAGTCCATCTCAAAGTGGAGTGAAGTTATAAGGAGGTAAAGAAACTCACAATCGGCTCCACTAGTTTAATAAATAAAAAACTATAAACCAAACATGTTTCGAATACTTAAGTCTTCATCTTCAGTGGAAAGTAAAACATCAACAAAGGGGGGTACCTATGACATTGAGGCAACTAGTCAAGCAGGAAAAGAAAAACTTTTTGAAAATGTAAAACATTTCAAGTATAGAAAATAAAGCATGAAAACTAAAGTTTATTTTATTCTACGGTAAAACATAATGAAAATTTTTTTAAAAATTTTTATTAATATTTTATTATTATTTTTATTTATTAAACTAGTGGAGCAGATTGTGAGTTTCTTTACCTCCTTAGTAATAATAATGTTAAAATCTTTAGTTTCTTCGAAGCAAAAGTAAATTACAGGAACGTACTAGGGGTAGTTTAATGGAGATGGTCAATTTAAGGAACAAAACGTCGTAAAACCAGCAAGTGTTGTATGTATACCACAGAACGTACATTTCGGTCCTCTTTTATAATTTAAACCAAAAACTCTAGGCCCGGATTTAAAAAAATGAATTTGATGATGGTGACCAAACACGAAACGGCGCATAAAAGATCTGATGATGCCATCTAGTGGAGAATAAAAAGTAGCAATGAGAAAGTGTAGTTTATTTTCGAACAAAGTCAGGAAAAAATCAAAACCGAAACGCAAAAGTTTTGATTTTTCCAAATAGTTTGAAAGCCCCTGCATATATTTCTGATTTTCTTGCGGCATATTATTGGGCCCATAATTAGGCAACGTTGCACCATTTTAACCGACTTCGTATCTCTTACCCTTTCCGAAATCCCAATGGCGAAGGCCGAATTTGTAACACAGTTTGTTAGTGACAGCCAACAGAAAATATTTGTAGTTATAGTTAAAATGAATCAAATAGTATATACAGGGTGTTGCCTAACCTCTCTGAAAAAAATTAAGGAGGTGAATTAAGACGAAAATGTGGTATAAAAGTTTTTCGAATGTCGCTTCGTTTTCGGAATACAGGATGTTAAAAAAAAAAATTTCATTTTATTAATTATGATTTAAAAACTTTGAATAATGAACTCATATGAACAAAAGTCAAATAATGTACACGACGAGACGTGCTAAATTGTCTCTTACGTGTTGGAAAATTTCAGGATTGGCGCTAATCGTATTAAAACCAGCAATAATACGCAGTTGAAGATCTTCTTCAGCTTCGATAGGAGTAGTATAAACGGGTTGTTTAACAAATATCATCAGAATATCGTTTGGCATTAATTAATAAAATGAAAAATAATTTTTTTTTAAAACCCGTTATTTCGAAAACGAAGCGACATGCGAAAAAATTTTATACCACATTTTCGTCTTAAAATAAGGTGAGGATTCACCTCCTCCATTTTTACAGAGAGGTTAGGAAACACCCTGTATATATTTATGCTTAAAAGACAGAAGGCAAGATCATTAAACGTTACTTTACAAAAACATATATTAATTTAAATATTTTTCTTAGTTTGTATAAATAAAGCGTGTAATTCTAAAAAAAGTTGTAAACAAATTATACATAACTTTATTCAGATTTTTAAAGTTAAAAATGGTTATTTAACGAAAAAGTGTATTAATGGTAGCGAATAATAATAATTCAGACATTGTAATGCCCGGTGCATTATCGCCAAATATAGGAGTTAGTTACAAAATCTTTCCGTCGCCTGTATTTTGAATAAAACGAAGGAAATCTGGTTTACAACGTTTAATTAAGAACTATACAAAGTCATTAATTAGTGACAGTAACAGAAATTGATGACACCACCGCCTTAATTTGGATACCTATTTAATTTTATGTATGTTTGGTAGCCTATACTAAAATAGTTTATTAATAGGAATCGTTAATAAATGATTTCGTATAAATATATTATTAATTATACATGTAACTACACGGCCGACGGAAGCAAATAGTATTATTGCCCGATTGTGGATTTTAAATCACAAGGCGCTAAGCGCGATCGGGCAATGATAGCTTTCTAAACCATGGTTAATAATCTTTTTTCCACCACTAAGCCATTTAAAAAATCTTGCTATAGTTATTATTCATTTTATTACTCATTTCAGTCAAGTTACCTATTATTTGAAGAATATTGTTCTTTTGTTTTTATGTCATATTATTATAATCTGCAGTAATCGGGTTGCCTGCTTTCAAAAGTACGACAGTTGGTTTATACCAACTGTCGTACTTTTGAAAGCAGGTTAAGAAAAATGATTTGTCAATCTGAAAATTGGTTATAATATGTGATTAAATTGAAAAGTGGAAAAAGGTATTTTCTATGTAGCTACGTTTATGAATGTATAGGTACCTTGCGTAGGTACGTATCAGTTCATTTATAAATTAACAACAAGGTAGTAATAAAATTTAAGAAGGCTAATCTTACCATGTTAATCAGATTTACCATTCTTAGTAACTTCTAGTTTTATAAATGACATTAATATTAAGATACGATATAAAGGGCGAGCGATTTCAAGCGATTCACCGCATTTTCCGTTAATGTTAATAATTTAATTATCTTACAAACAGGTAAAATTGGAACAATTCTCTCTTTCCTGGATTAGGTCCAAAGTTCCTAGATTAGTTCCATGATAATAGCGAAGATAATTACTTCTGAGACTTGCCACAAATATGATATCTTCCAATTAATATAAAGATAAGTTAAAGCATTAAAAGTATATTAAATAAATTAGATTCCTTGAACTGCAGTGTTGTCAGCAACATATTGTTTTCTGTCGGGTCCACACCAAACCAACAAAATCAACACAGCAACACAATGGTTTTCAACTATTTACGACACATGTCGGAGATATTTTACCAACGGTTTGTTTATACTTATTGTCTTCCCGTGTAGGAGCTGTAAACATCAAAGGGTTTCTGTTTTGTTTCCATTTCGGGCAACACTGTCGGTGCGGTGTGTACGTACTGCAAAACAATTTTTAAACACACATTTTCTCACATTAAATATCATTTAAGTATTTATTGTTGCTAAATTGTTGAAAAACATTGTGCTGCTATTTTGTTTTTGTTTTGTTGGTAAAATAAGAAACAAAACCAAAACTACATAGTTATTATATAGACTTTTGTCATATTTTGTCGACGCACGTTTTCGTTTTGTTTTGTTTCCAGAAAGTTGCTAGGTTGTTGTGTTTCTGTTTTGTTGGATATCTTTGTTTTGTTGGTTCGGTGTGGACGCGGCATTATAGACCTTTATCACAAGTAAGCCAGTAAAAAGTTAGCCTCAGCCTCTGGATTGTACTGACTTGTACATAAGTGTTCGACTAATGTGTTGCCTGCAATGTGGTGGAAGAATATCATTTTGGAAAAATATTAACCATAATCGAAAGTGCAGTTGATCGCTGAAAATCGATCGAGATGACAGAAATTCGACGATTTCAGCATTTGTCATGTTAATACCACATGCATTTCTTGGGTGATATTTTAAGAAGTAGGTTCTTTTTAATTAGGTACATTAGTCCATGCTATTAAACTTTGACCAATTATGCGAAAATAAACACTAGGTAATGCCCATTATATACAGGGTGTCCCAAATCTAATAATAGACAGTAAAACTGCAACTTCTTTGGGTAAAAATATTACGATTTGGACTAACTTTGCTTAGGTCAAAATTTGATAATGATCTAGGTACATTTCCTAATTAACAGTCTTCGAGATTTTTGCATTTACAATTTCTAATGCATTCATTTAACTAATTAAGAAATTATTTTCAAAAATATATCTATTGATAGTAGTATTTATTTACGTAAAAATAACATTTTTATTTATCTTATAAATATTTTTATTACTGGTGTTTTAATTTTTTAGTATTCTGGACTTTTCATAATTTTAAAAATATTAATTAATTAATAATACTCTAATAAACATAGGTTAAGTTAGAACTCCTCTTGTAATCTGAATTATTTGTGATTAAATTCCATTACCTATAATATGATAATTAATATCTAACATACTAATTAATGCGTTATTTCGATATTTTACGGGACACTATTAATGCAAAAATCTCGAAAACAGTTGTTTCTATGTACCCGGCGTGCCGCAGCAAGCTATAATCTACGTCAAAATTATTAATAAATTTACATTTCTCGCCCCAAGAATGCAAAGATATTGGTTAAAAAGTAAGTTAGTTAGGAAATCAGAAAATAAAATTTTACCTCGGACATCCTCTCGCCTACATTTTTACCCAAAGAGTGTGCGGTTTTACTGTATACTATTAATTATGGGGCACCCTGTATAACAATAATTTTGTTCACTCGCCAACACATTACAACAATTATCGAGTTTTTGTCCGCTTCAGGTATTTTAAAATGGACTGTAGATCATTTTAGTAGCGTTTTTGTCGTTAGCGTTCTTTTCTGTATCTGTTGTTAAATCTAAGCAATAAGATTTTCGAAAAAAGTGCATATTTATACAGGGTACGCCAAGTAAAGTGGCCTATGGTATCTATGGTATGGTATGGTGGTATCTCGAGAAATAAATGAGATTTTCTTTTGAAAATTTAATTGAGGCTATAAGAGAAGGTTTTCTACGTTTTTAAAATATTTTGGATGATGCGGTTTGGCCGGAGCATAACTAAGGTGGCAGCAACTTCGGAATTTTAAATGGATTATTACTCTATATATTATATATTTTTGGAATCTAGGTAAAAATCTAGAAGAATTTTCTGTATAATATCATATACCTATTTTTAATAGTTTTTAATTATAGTAATCATGTGATTCTCAACGCCCTATCGGGACCTGAAAGTTAAAATTTTGACAATAGTTTCACACGACAATAGAGATATTACAATTTTGAAAAGTATTTAAGTTCCTTTATATTGGGCGTCTCCAAAACGATATTTCTGAGGGACTGAATTATTGCAAAAACCTTCTCTTTTTAAATGGAACACCCTGTATTTGACATTTTACAAAAGGAGGATTGAATTTTCTATCTAATGATTCGGGTGCTCCTAACCTTCAACATTTTCGGACTCTATTAAAAATTATCTTATAAAAATATATTCTTTGGTAGTTGGATGTGGAATGGATTCATTCATAGAAACAATAAATACAGGCATAACGTCAAATTTCGCTATAAGTTCGAAAATATTTAAGATATGTACAGGAACACCTGATATCATTAGATTGAAAATTCGATCGTCCATTTACCAAACATCACATACAGGGTGTCCCATTTAAAAAATAGGTTTTTACAATAATTCTTCTCCCTCTCAGAAATGTTGTCTTGGAGACGCCCTGTACAAAGGTAATTAAGTACTTTTCAAAATTGAAATCTCTGTTGTCTTGTGAAACTATTGTCAACATTTCAGCTTTCTAGCTGCAACCGCTAAAAAGATATGATTTTCTTTGTGTATGTATTATACAGAAAACGGTTCTAAGATTTTTATCTAGATTCTAAAAAAATATAATATATAGAGTAATCCATTTAAAATTCCGAGGTTGCTGTTACTTTCGGTATGATCCGGCAACACCACATCAACCAAAATATTTTATAAACCTAGAAAGCCATCTCTTATAACCACAGTCAAATTTTGAAAATCGAATCTCATTCAGTTGTTGAGATACTTCTAATAGGCCACTTTACTTGGTGTACTCTGTATTGTATTTGCAAATAGATTAGGGCTTGTTCGGGGGAAAGCGCTATTGCCAGAGTTATGGTGGGTTATACAAAAAGCATTCAGTTTTTTATCATAATTGACATAACATACCGGGTGTTTCATTTTAAAAATATTTAGAAGACGTCGTACCTCCCACCTCTATATCAACGTTTGACCTTAAAATATGCGCAACTAAAAATACTAATTGAACTATCCGAGGGTTTGAAGAAAAAACAATCCCTGAATTTTAAATCAATTTGTGCAAAGCAAAAATGGTTATACTGAGTTTACAGTCCCATGTTAATTTACCTATGTCCACTGGTGGTTGTGTATACAGGGTGTTTTATAATTTAATGCTGATCCTTATGATACTTGGAAAAAATGTATTTTTATACGTACTTGCATTTAAAAAAATTGTAAAGAAATTACAAGGCGATTTTGGGGAACTGATTTTTTGTTATATTTCAACACTCTGAATGATGCTTTTTTTTTTTAATTTTGCAAAAGCCAAAAGTATTACAATGTTTCATTGATTGTTTACGAAACGTGTTTCCCACAATATAACGTGTTTTAGAAGAAATGGTAATTTTTTTGTTACGTCGAGTGGCATATAATTGGTTTAGTTTAAAAAAATTAATTAAATTCAATTTTTATGTAAGATATGTCAAATTTAAATTTTACGAAATTTACATGCATTTAGATTTTATGCACTGCTCTGCCCTAAACTCTAGAATCTATTTTCTAACAGACCTATGTTCATATAAGGATTTTCCAACTATTATAGCTCCTTAGGATCAGCATTCAATACACCCTGTATGGTTGTAAATGTATCATAATATAATGAAAATAACAGAGTACTCTAATCATATCAAGTCTGAAAAATATACCATTTAGACCATATTCTGTGATAAGTACATTTAAATTGCGTCCAAATTTTCTAACGATTTAAGTCAATTTTTCAGTCGTGTTTATATTATTAAATAGATTTTATCTATTTGTATAGGTTGTTTGTAGTGTATTTTACATATACGTAGACATATATTTACCAAATAGTTTTAAATAATTTTTACCCTGTAATACAATATGGTAAGCCAGAAGTTTGTTGAAGACCACGTACTGCCCCAAGTATTTGGATAACTTAACTTAATATACGTTTATAAAGGCCGTTTTGCATTTAGCAAGATTACCTGCAAGACGCAAGAGATCTTACCCAGAGGCATGCGTAATTGCGACCCAGCAGATTTAAGGCCAATTTATAAACTCGACGATGACGATTGACGGTGCAGTTTGACGGTGCTGTTTGACGGTGCCGTAAAAAGCTGGATTTATAAACTTGACGGTGGCGACGATAACATAACCTGTTTTTCTCGGCTTTTCTGTATTTTTATGTGATTATATTAATTTTGGTGTTTATGTGATCTGAATGATACTATCAACACTTATCAACAGTACACTTTAAAATGGTTAATAAGATGGTATAAAATAAAATAATATTTACTAAATATCACGTGACAGGTAAACACGATTTTGATTGGCTGTGGAAACTTGCTACGAACGTTGCTACCACCGTCCACCGTCAAAAGATAAAATTGGTTCATGTCGGCCGTCACCCACCGTCAAACTGTACCGTCATCGTCAAATATAAATGGTCTTATGCATTTCAATATGTTTAAGCTGTACCGTCACAGTCAAACAGCACCGTCAATCGTCAACGTCGAGTTTATAAATCGGCCGCTATTGTCGCAAGTCTTTTGCACTTGCAGTTTATCGGTTTTGTTTGATATTTCTGCCAGTGCGACAAATTTTTGGGGGAAAACTTAGTAATCTCAGTCTTGCCACTTATAAGTATTTACTTATGGCCAAGAGCAGATAAATGTCCTAGCATGCTTGTCCCGCTTTTGCAATGTCTTTCAAGTTATCTTGCAGCATGTAAAATAGGAAACGGTTCTATAATTTTTAACTCGGTTATACTTTTTAATCATTAAAATAATCCATTTTTAAATTATAAAAGTTGAAAAATAAAATCATAATTTCTATAGCCGTTATTCTGTTTAAACTTATTGATGTATTATGAGATAGTATATCGTTTTTTTTGCGCGATCATTTTCGTTTATATATTTTATTGACTCAAATAAATAATTTTGCAATAACTTATTTCTTAACTCGTAGCTTATTGTAAAACTGCATTGTTCGCGTAGGTCAATTCTTTAATTCTAAATATCTGTCAAATCGTTCATTCCTGAACCACCATTTCTCACCCTATTGCCTGTTATTCTTAAAAGGAGTAATTTTTCCAGATTTTTCTAATAATATGTTTAACACTATCAAAGGGTTGAACTTGAGTAATTGGATAGTGAATTTTTCCTAATTCTATTATCCACTTAACAAAAATATATTATATTACAAACCCTCTATCAGAATTTTGTTACTTTGTTAATTATTATCTCATTAAAATGCTATCGAAAAATACACTTACCTTAATAGTTCTGTTATGATTTTTGTTAAAAAATTGAAAACATACACAATCACATACAAATTTGTGTGACAAAACGGTCGAAATAGTTATAGGAAGGAGTAGTACGCTGTTGCCAGATATTTTACCTAAATAAGCTTGGCGGCAAATTAAAAATAAAAGCTAGTTAGTTTTCTTAATAAACAGGTACCAAGTTCAACCTATCAATCACTAGACGGGTATCGATGACTGGCTATAGGTTCTAGAACAAGCCGGTCACATAAAGTATAAAGCTTTAAAATCTGTAAAATGTAAATTTTGTAATTAATTTGTAAACTGTTGAACACACATTACATTGTCAAATAAGATTGGTGGCATTTTAATCTATAGAAAACAGTCTGCAAAATAATTTACAACTATCTTTGCGTACTTGCATAATTTTATGCGCTATAACTTATGAATGACCTGTTCTATCAAAATATTCTTAACTCTACAGAAAACTATTCTTGTCGTGGCATCAACCATTTGCCAGATATCTGGCATTAAATATTTTTCAATGTTACTTATGCAAACAATGCATTACGAAAACCTTTGAATTTCGAACTATAAGAAAGACGGATATTGGCAGAATCGGCATGACTTCGGCGGACGTTTCGTTTTGTAGCGCACGGATATCCAACGACGTATGTCTAAGATAGACCGAAATCCGTGTAAACAATTAAAATAAGATATCATATTTTTACATTGATTCGTTTTTCTGTACCTTCGATATTCAAAGCGAAAACCTATATTTTAAAAATAAATTTCTTATAGTATTAGGAGATATGCAACGTGAAGACATAACAGACATACTCTGTATATAGTAACACATTGGATGTCTTTGAGTAATTATGTTTCTTGTTAAGACTTTGTGAGAAGTAAAACATTAAAAATTGTGTAGAATATAAGTTATTAGAATTACTTGCAATTTAAAAAGAGAAAGTATAAGTATTGCTATTTTTACGTTAGACCTACATACAACTTTAGTCAATATTTTAACATAATGAAGCTTAAATTTATTTTAACTGTAACCGTAAACTGTAAATAATAAAGACCGATTTTTCATATGTTGTAAATTTATTTTTCTACAATATTATTGTAAAATTAATCACAATATTCTTGAGCAATATTAAGATCGTTTATTTATATGTGATTAAAGACATATCGTCGGTGAAGTACTAATACCTCGTAAGCCACAAATGAAAATTGACATCATATGGGCATTTGCAATGCAAGGCATTAGAAATGTTAAATATTCAGTGAAGTGATCTTTTGTGGTATAAAATATGTTAGCGAAACCCAATAAATAGTTCATATTTTATTCACAGTGGACAACAAAAACTTTATGTATATGAAGTATATTCATGACTGATGTGGTTTGTTCGCGTATATCAGGATCTTGCTGAAAAAATTTATTTTTCAAAATATCCACAAATGAATTTTTGATCATTTGCTGAATTTTCCCTAATCTTCTCATACTTGAAATACAGATATCGGTCTCTTTTTATTGAACACTTTTGTTATGTTAGCTTTCGAAAAAAAATTGTCTTGTATGCAAATGCAAAATAATAACAATTTAATTGTTTATATAGTTTTTACATGATCCCCCCCACACCTTAAATTAATTTAAAAAATACCGTTTTATTTTGTATTTTCTTGTCTTACGAAAAAGTGGCACCTCTATTAGATCGGTAGTTATTAAATATTTTCGACGGCAAGAACCGTGGTAGAACTACTGATTCACACTGCACCGAGCTCGATTGTAGACGCCTCGAACTGACGCGCTGGTGCATTCTCCGCGCTTTGCGGGACTTGCGATCGAAAATATTTAATAACTACGATCTAATAGAGGAGCCACTTTTTCAAATAGGTTTTGCAGACGAGAGAATAAAGAAGAAAACGGTATTTTTTAAAATCAATTTAAAGTGGGACGAGCGATTGTATAAGAATGACCTATATGTTGATTTCTTAAGTAGGTGTTAAAAAAAATTAAACTTTTAAAATTTGTGGCATTCAATTACTCTAAAACTTAAATTTTAACAGCTTACATTTATAATTTTAAAGATACTTTTGCCTTATTAATTAAAAATATTTTTAAATTATCGGACAATGAGGGTTGGCAAATATTGACCCCCTTATTCATTGGGGAGTCCCAATCGCTTTTGCACCTTGCAATAATTATTTTGTTATGAGATTTGATGATTTCGTTTTAATTTGACTTTTTTCAGTTTGCAGTCTGGGATGTTGTTGCCAAAATAGGTTTAGTTTTAATGCATAACACATTAAAATACGTTTTCTTTATAAATATAAAGGAAACTTAAAGAATCTAATCACAATACAAAAGTTTGACGTATACTTACCCTCGTCTTTTCACCTCAAAACAATAATTGTTTTACTTAAGTAGATTTGCATTGTCAGTTTAGGCATAGTTCCAGACGAATCCCTTCTGCTTATGATTTCTTTACATTTTGACATATACAGTAGAACTGGGGAAAGAACGAATGACGTTATCACCTGTAATAGTATGATTCAAATCGAGATTATGTAGATCAAATAAGGAAAAAACCACATCTGACCCTAAAAGTCATAGATATAAAAAAAACTTCTTTATGGTACTAAAGTAAAAAATTTTAGCGGTAGTTATTGATGCATTATAGTACATATTTAAAATTTGATTTAAATATTGCTAGGCTAGGTGCAATACCTCTTATGTACTCTATACTAGTGGTGGAATACTATGAATGGCACTATCGATACTATCGATAGTTTGTTACTATCGAAAACTATCGATTGTTTTAAGTAATCATCGATAGTTTAAACTCGCATGTTATTAGTATTTCTTAAATTTAAGTTCACGGAATTCGATTTAAAAAACTTAAATTAAAAATAAACCAAATTCAGCACTAGATCATAAATCTGTTTTAAAGGTTGTCTCTTTTTTAATCACATACGCACTCTGCTTGCGGTTGGTGCTGCCATCTATTGCTTTATGAACAAATTAAAGAAAAATCCTACAGGGAATCCCCGGCCCGGATCTATTAATTCAGTATTATGTGTGCTTTTTTGTTGTAGTGTACTACGTTTGCTGTCTTCCATAATTTTGATTAATTTAATTAAAATTTTAGAAATGAGTAAACGCGGGAAGTCGTACGTTTTTTGGGAGTATTTTATAAAAAGTGTATGTCAACCATAAGGTCCATAAGTAAAATGTATTACTCAACAACTCTATCATGTATCAAGGTTGGTATAGTTTCGATAGTACTATCGATACTATCGATAGTAACTCTTTAGAGTTTAGACTATCGGAAACTATCGATAGGGCTGACTATCGATAGTATTCCACCACTACTCTATACTGAATAACTTTGAGTGTGTTACCTCCTCTATGCTTAATGTATTTAAATGGATGCTCACACTGAAAATGATCATGGGATAGTGAGGACTTACAGCACAATTAAATATTCTTGTAGGAACCAAGCTCTTAAACAAAATACAATTTTTTATAACTAAAGGTACATCCTTCTTATAAACGGATTTTGAAAGAACTTGTAAAATTTTTGTATGTTAATGGCAGGTTAAAAATATTATAAAATAACAAAATTTTTGTAATTTCCGGCTAATACACTGGAATTGTATCTAGTTTTCAAAGGGGAACGTCGTCCGTTTTACCCTCTTTCATTAACAGATAAATAATTTTAAAAATTAAAAATAACAGGTCTTTATATGTATTATATACTTACTGTGGTACCCCTTACTGTGAAGTTATGACGCACGTTAATTCTATCCCTGACCAAATTATATCTAATACATAGCACAACAAACAATTACTAAAAATAATAATAAACTATAAAATAATGAATTCAAATATTAATTCGGTTTCGATGTGACGTAAGAAACCACATTTCATGTATGTACCACAGAGAAATAAAAGGTCTTTGTTTGGGTCTTGACTCTTACTTCTTGAAATGAGGCATATACAACGCATCGACTTCCATTCTCCCCCTTAGGGCCGCTCTGCACACTTGTCGGAACCAGCTATCCAATACCGCCGACCTCCAGTACCAGCTAATCCAGCTATTCGAAGTCGTCCTCCGATTTAGTCGAAATAATTTACTTTTAACAAATTTGACACCGGGACCGTCTATCGACAAGTGTGAACTCTTCAATTGAAATCAATGTTCCCCATTCCGCAACTCGATTATCGTCTGCTGCTCGTTACCCGTTCCAGTGTGTAATCACTAATCTTTGAAAGCTCCAGTATAATATAGGTACCTCGCGGCCGGGTAGCCGGTATGGTCCGTGCTGTATGCAACTAATGCGGTATGTCTAGAACGTTCACCCTTGGTTCACCCGACCCAGCGTTTTGCCAGAGTCAAGCTACCCTTGTACATGAGTTACATGTTACATGTCCTCTGCTTTAGGCAACTAAATTAAAGATTGTTTTTCCAATTCTTTTCGTTCAATGTTACATATCCTCTGCTTTGGGCGACTAAGTTAAGCATTGTTTTTCCAATTTTATTCGTTTAATGAGCTGTTATCCATTCTCGTAGCGAAAGATATTACAGTACCGTCGATGTCAATCACATCAAATGCGATAATAAGTAAATGCCAAACCAAAGAAATTATTTCTAAACTATAATAAGTAAAATTAATGCCTTACGTCTTGCAGAAGAAATATAAACCATCGTATTGTGTCCGCTGTTACTATCTGGCCCAAAGATCTGGCCTTTCCTCGAGTCTATGATCTTTATTGCGAAAACTAAACGAGTGCTTTTAGGTGCCCACGTCTATCAGCCTGATTTTAGCTCCTTCTAATGTATGCTTTATGACAAGGAGAGAGAGATGCATTCGAATATTAACACATTCTAAAATTACTTTATCTTTTCTTCTTTATCAAATGTCAGCTGGTTAAACGTCAAATGTCAATATCTATAGCGATAGCGATATAGTGAAGGAAAGAAGAAACGAGGCGTTTGTTATTGATTGGTTCGTTGGTTCTTCGACATCGTGTTTCGGAATCATTTTGCGTCTAATTTTTGTGTGAAATAAACATGACGATTCTTACAAAACCCTTCTCTGAAAAGAAGGATAAACTTCCTTTGGTCGACAGTGATAATGCGTTAATATCGGTAAGTGTTCTTACATCTTTTATTTCTCCACTGTCCCAGTAATGAAAATGAAAGTGTTTCTGTTTTCCATGTTAACGAAAAATACGATCGTGAATTACAGTTTGAAATATATAAACTTGCGAAAGGAGGAGTATTTTCATAACATGTAGGCATTATTAACGTGTTGAAAATTAATCGGATTTATATGAATTCTAGAAAATTAAATAAATCTTATCAGTAAACTACACTATTTACTATACTATAAAGTTACATTATTAAATATTCTATTTTCAGTAGCAAGTAATATTTTAGGATAGAAATGGTATTCTCTCAATTCTTTTATCTGGCAGCTCTAGCTAGCTATTTAGAAAACTATTTTCTGCTTGCATTCACTTAAGCCATTCACTGAATAAACAATTTACATCTATAGAAAAGTTCATTAAATTATTTATTGCATGAATGATTTGCACCCATTTTTAAATTTTGCAAAAATATTTGTAAACTGATTATGACGGGCGTCAGACTTTTGCTACAAAATGGCAGGGTTCTGTTTGTTTCTAATGTTTCCATCAAAATGTAGAAAAAATTTATGACTATTTTCTTTTTGAATCTATCTTTAACAACTAGGACGTTTAATAGAATACATAAAAAAAATTAATTTTTCCATTGTGGTAAGTGGAATGTCATTTGAAGTTAGTCTCTCATAAGCCGGCCATATCAATCTTCTGTTTTAAACGGAGATTGAGATAGCAAGCATAAGTCTTAAAATAGCATTGTTAGGAGGCTATTTTAGAAAGAGACTTCATCTCTTGTTACCTAAACTATTCATAATTAGGCCTCTTCGAGAAAAATAGATGCCATGCATGTGATGTCGCCCCTGCATAATTTTTTATAAAGTTAATTATGTATATACTTATTCGATTTATTACCATACTGTACATTTTGAAGCCAAAATTTTTACCACAAACTCTTATACATCACAAGTCCTTCTACCTGATAAGCAAATCATACTATATAGTGTTCTTATGATATGTAAAGGTTCATGGGGGCTTCTGCACAGATTATTTGGGACTACTGCAGGTTGTATTCTGTCTATAATGTATGTACACCTAGCCTGTACCGATGAGAGCAAATGCTTTCGAAACAGGTCTACAGGTGTTGATATTCTATGAATAGGAAAGGCTTGGTAGCAGCATTCAATTTGAATGAATATTTTGAAATATTTTTGTGTGACAGACCTACAGACACGACTAAGAGAGAAAAATAGACGTCCATATGGATATAGGATACTAAAATCTAGACTTTAATCTTTCAGAATGATGTTCCGACAGATATTGAAGCACAAAATGCTCATCGCCGAATCATAATATTTCCGGCCCAGGCACGCCGCGTCTCTTCCTCTACCATTTTGTGTCTTTTAATAATCGCTTTAGCTGGAGTTAGTGTTGGTATCATTGGTGGAAAAATCCTCTACAATGAATACCTGAGCGTCACTAGGCGAATGCCCATGCAAGGAGGGTATCAGCGATCTGAAGGTTGGGTTCAAATTCCCATGTAAGTATTATTACAGATAAGGCATTCCAGGAAAGATGCAGTAGGAAATGTCACTTTTGGTTTGAAATAATACCTTATACTTTATATTATATTTCATACTGGAATTATTAGTTTTTACATTTTGTCCCAGTTGCGTAAGAAATAACTTTGTACAAATTTCGGAAGACCGTGTTTTAATTTTATTTAGACTTTATTTGAAGAGGATTTTCAAAACAAACGCTACTCTCTCATTGCTGCGTGCCTTTTGAAAACAAAGCAGATAGCCGAGAGTGTAATGGTTATCAACAGAAGCGACCGCACCCTAACGCCGTTCTTCTATTACTGACACTTGCAATTAGGGATGCCGCTTTGAACCGTATCGGTTCTTTTCGAAACAGGTTTTTATGTGGAACCGGTCGAAACAGGTATAAATCGATAGGTTTTCCGGTTCCACTGGAACTATCTGTTTCGCTCTTCGCTGGAGCGGTCTGCTTCTCCGGGGCGGCCGAAACAACTTGTTTCGGTAAAACTGTTTCGGATTCCGAGTCTCCGATGAAGCGGTTTCGAACAAACAGTTTCGAATGCTCGCGCACTCTATGTTGCAAAAGGCTGATGGATTGGCTGATCGTGACGATTCGTCGCCTCGTGTAGGGTTTGAGCAATGTTGTCAATGTTTAATATTTTTCAGAAATGTTGGTAAAAATCAAAACTAAATATTTATCACAAAAACTTTTTATAACAAAAAAATAATAATATAGTAAATAAAACCCTTTGGCAATGTACAAAGGTAAAGTATATGTGAGTTATCATCTAAACAACACAACACAGATACTAATAGGTACCTGCTAAAAAAACTATTAAGTAAAGAACATATACCTATTTATAAAGTATATAGAAAACCAAAATCCAACAAGTAGGAACTTAAATTTCTCCAAATTTGGTTGGTTTAAGTTTAAAAGAATACCAAAACATTGATACCTATGTAATAACAATAAATATCTAAACAGAATATAATAATACGTAGGTATCTTAAAACGAACGAAAAAGTTCCAATCTGGGCTACTTTTCCGGCACCAGCAGCCAAACCGACCCGCGTGCCGCAGCATTGCGATGTAACAGAAGAACAGCGGAAATTTTGAAACCGTTTGGAACTGAAACTGGTTTCTTGAAACAGGTATTTTTTAAAACCGAAACAGGTTGCACATGTTATTTAAAAAGCCCTGTTGCAACCATCCCTACTTGCAATTCGCACGCTTGTACCCATAGACTTACGTCGGCCCGGCGCCGAGTGGATTGTGTGAAAGAGATGGAGAGATGGCCGCGTGAGAAAGAAAATAAAATCTACAAATCTAAAAGTACAGTCGCAGTATTATCAACTACCACTATCATTTTATTCAATTTGGTCGAAATTCCATTAACGCCATATCAGTTAAACGCCTTGCAAGAGATCTCGCGGTAAATAGTCAAGTAATAGATAAGAATCTCGTGAAATATCAAACTGTCAAATATTGCCCTATTTGTCTCTATCTGTATTGTCTATTTCGAGTTTTGAAGGTATCTATTTCGTTCGTTCATAGGTTAACTGTTTTATGGTTTGTAGATAAAATGTCATTTTTAAATTGAAGGATTGCATTGTGTGTATTTAAAATGTGTGTGTTTTAAATTAGTTAAATAAATAAATCTACGCGAGAAAAAAAGGACCAATATTAAAACAGTGGTCGCGTGTATTCTTTCCATGTTGCAGCTGCTATTTTTGAGGTTATGTGAGAAGTTTTTTCCTAAAACTTAGATTCTGTGTGGTTTGTGTGAAATTATGAACTAACAATTGTATTTAAATAAGTAAAGGTAAGAAAGCATGTGTCTTAAATGAAATTGCATTTTTTTAAAAGAGTTTGAACGATAATTTTTATTTAAAAGGTCAATGATGTTTGACCTATTTACTTTCCTGTGCTTGTAACGAATTTGAAAATCATATTTGTTCATAAATGATTTGAATTAAAAATTGTTAAAATTATAAATTTTTTTCTAAAGAGTTTGCCGTGTAGATATGACAACACCGGCCGAAATGCGCTGACGTCTTTTGACCCTGCAGACCTCAGTGTTGATTGTTTACATATTACGCCAGTGCCCCACATGTGTTTGTCTGAAGGCGCCATTTATGGGTATTTTTCTTCAATTTATTTTCATCTCAGGATTTGCCGGTTTAAATAAAATACGTAATTTCCATAACACCCTGTATATTTTATCATTGGATTTTCAATCCAATATTTTGATTTTTCGCGACCATCATCAAGGTTTCAGGTGCAAACTTAGTTTAGGTTTTAAAAATAAATAAGCTGTTTCGCTCACGTTGTGTGTACTGTGATGAATCCTATTCCTAATGAGACATAAGATAACAAAGATATTGGACCCCAAAGACTCGCCTCAAAATTTAAATTTTCGATTACAACTTTTAAGCAATCCTGTATATTTTAATGAAAATTGTAACTTTATACAGCCCGACTGTACTAACTAAACTAATACTAAAATCAGTCTTGTACATAGCCAGGAACGGATTCGGCACTAGTAGGGTCAATATTTTTATAGGCGTCAAATTTGGAAATCTAAAAATATTTTTTTTAAATACTTTTGACATTTCACTTTAAGAAAGGTGCTTTTCATTTGCTCAAAAAGGAAACGACAAACTATTGTACAAAATTTCATTAAAATACAACGTGTCCAAGATAAGGAGGGCCAATACAGGGATCTCGGAAACCGTAAGAGATACGAAGTCGGTTAAATGGAAGTAAAGTTGCGCATTTACGTGCCTAATAATATGCCGTTTAGAAAGTTTTAAAATCCGAGTTGTTCCTGAGATATCTGGAAGAAACGAAATTCTGAAAAATCGTTTTATTGTTTTCCTGGGTTTTTTTAGATCGAATTCTAAAGTAAATTGCACCTTTGCATTGCCACTTTTTCCGCTCTATCTAACAGCGTTAATTGTTTTGTAATCCGACGAGTCGTCTTCGAAGGGCCATTATCAACTTTCTTTTTTTAAATACGGTCCTGTTTTTCTAATATTGGAATTTGATAGCTTTTTTTCTTCCGAATGCAGCGATGAATGACACATTGTGGTTTAATGACGTTTCGAGGGTTTTTTGAACATCAGGAAATTTTGGGATACGGTTCTGTATTTCTCCTAATTTTAAAAATAATATCTCATAAGTAAGCTTTAAATTTTTACTTATGTTGGACTAGTTCAATAAATAACAAATAATTTAATAATAACACAAAAATCTAGAGCTTACTTATGAGATATTATTTTTAAAATTAGGACCCCAAAATTTCATGATCTTGTTTCAAAAAACCCTCGAAACGTCATTAAACCACAATGTGTCATACATCGTTGCATTCGGGAGAAAAAAAGCTCTCAAATTCCAATATAATGTAAACAGGACTGTATTTAAAAAAAGAAAGTTGATAATTGTCCATCGAAGACGACTCGTCGGATTACAAAACAATTACCGCTGTTAGATAGAGCGGAAAAAGTGGCAATGCAAAAGTGCAATTTACTTTAGAATTCGATCTCAAAAAAACACAGGAAAAAATAAAACGATTTTTCAGAATTTCGTTTTTTTTCGGATATCTCCGGAACTACTCTTAATTTTTAAACTTTCTAAGCGGTATATTATTAGGCACGTAAATGCGCAACTTTACCTCCATTTAACCGACTTCGTATCTCTTACGGTTTCCTGTACTGGCCCTCCTTATCTTGGACATGTTGTATACAGGTCGACAACTTTAACTGTAGCTACAAAAGGAATGCGGGCAAAAAAATTTCTTGGGATAACAATGTTGTCACATATATTAAATTTTAATTTAATAACATGTTACCAAGTAAACCCTAAAATTAAATTTACCCATTTAAAGTAAATTGTCATAAATATATAAGAAACTAATATTCTATTATAGTTTCAATGTTCTTAAAACTTTCTTTTCATACTATTTATTTTAATATTTAAATGCAAAATAAAATATTTTTTCATTAAAGTACTTCTAATCTAAAAATAGGGCAATATCAACGGTAACCATGGGTAACTGGTGGCTAGATCTAATTTGATAGGTTATATCCCAGACAGAGGATGACGTCACGCGCCTGGTGACACGCCTATAAGTGCCAGCGTGCTTGGTCGGCGATGTCCAATATGCTTCATCCAGTTGCGTAGTGATAGGGTTTATTTTAAAACTGTGACAATGAATGAATATACCCTGGTAAAACCCTTCATAGTCAGACCCGCGAAGTGATTGCCAATGTGTACAGGGTGTGTGAAGAGGAATCACAAATTAATACATTTAAATTGACACTTAAGCGGAAGCTAGAAAGGCTCGCAATGTATACGGAGTAAGCGTGGGTGCAGTAAAAAACATGCACAAAGAAGATACTGAAAGGAAGAAAATAACCCGAATCAATTGTTGTAATCTCCTGTCAAAAAAGGGACCGTCTCTTTGCTGTCGAAAAAATCGAAGGCTTCGACTTTGGCATTGTTAGAAGAACAATACAAAAGTTTTATTTTCAACTAAAAGTATTTCAAACCTTAAAAAAGTTGCTACAACAGCTGAGAAGTGACATAAACTTTCCATTTTCCCTTGAAACTTTGAGGTGCATGTTGAAATCAAACGGATTTTATTGGCGAAAATGCCAAAATAAGCGAGGAATATTAATGAAAAGGCCTAATATATTGCACTGGTGATACAAATATATTCATGCTATGAAAAAATATATATTATTACATTATTAAGATAATAATAGCACGCCCATGACTCGGCCATGTTTTAAAAGATATTGCTTCCCCCTTACCGATACCGCGTAGCTATACACTTGGTTGTCGAACTGTACATGGCTGTTTAAAAGTTATAATCGAAAATGTAAATTTTCAGTCTTTGGGGCCCGATATCTTTCGATATCTTTGTTAGGAGAGACATTAGGAAAAATGATATATGAACTGCTGGTATTATTTTGAACAACCTATACGCCGGCGAAGTATTTCCCTATATTAATCGGACATCCTGTATAGTGTAATCTGTTTATAGCAAAAAATGCATTTTTAACAGGACATTGATTCTGACAAGTTATAATAAACTTAAGCCCCCATTCACCTCGTGATTTCTCATCGTTGATCGTGACAGGTCGTCGTGCCAAAGCCGAAGTTTATGGGCGAAAACTGTCACAATACACCATCATGATGGACATCTGCCAATACTAGATTAGACCGATGAATCATGAAGTCTGAGGGGGGGGGGCTTCTTTATGTAGCATTGGCTCCTTAGACATATAAATATTGAAACATATTTCTAAACTATCGATATTTTACATACTTTGCCACTTTCCATGTTTCCTCGTTTATCTAATATAAATATTTAATTGTGGTAAATTAGATAACTAAAAATAGCAAATGATTTCGCTGCACTTGTTATCAGTGATTCCTTATATTTAATAGGTACTGTTAAAGTAAACAGCAAAGCATACATTAATTTGTCTGATTTCTACATTTAAAGTTTCACTTTTCAAAGATGATGTCGCCTAATTGATAAAAAGACACGAAGGAATTTTTTCAAGCGGGACGTACGTACATTATACCATGACATGAGTGGAGTACGTAGCCCGAAACGTCCGTCCGTTTTGTGCTTAATATATGATAGGTAAATCTAAACGTTCTCCTTATCTGCGCGTTTCACGTAAGACGTTTTTTGATAACCCCCGTATAATCAAGTTTCCCCTTAAGTTTTATTTGAATTTAATTTAATCAGATTATTAAGTAGACGGCTATTTTTGGGAAATTTAATTTTTTTCCCCATTTTTGAATTCCATCCAGAGGTGAATTCCCCAACCAGGAATTATTCATTTAGAGCCAATCTAACTTTCTTAATCATTAAATTTTGAATATGTGTGAGTGCTGGTCGACACTATCAGTAATGATAATAAATGAAAAAGTCATCGCAACCGAAGACGTTCCTACTTAATTAGTTTTACGGACGCTTATCTTTGTCAATTACGGTTTTTCGTTGTTTAGTGTTAGGGATGCCAGGCATAATGCCATTGCCGACTTGACACGCACGTGTCAGTCGGTCTTGGGTGGGCCCACCATCCTTTCCCCGATAACTGGAAGCTGTCAGCAGTCCACCAGAGCAATTGAAGAGATGAGGGCAAATTTGTCATAAGAAAGAATGAATGATTTTAATTTAAAAGTATAGTTAGTTGAACGTAGGACGAGGCCTAACTAATGTTCAGACTATACTCAGACTATACTTTTGATTGTATTGGCTTGGGCGCGTGCAATGAATACAATAACAATGCAAGTTATTATATTGAACACGGAGGGCTTTTACATATTTAATTTTATTGTCTGTTGTCATTGAGGGTGAATTTAAGGGGTTAGCCCTTTCGTCTGTCGAGTAACGCGACCCGAAATACTCGTAAGTTAATTATTTACATTTTATGTACAATAAGAATTTAACCTAGACTAATACTCAGTTTTTCAATCCAACCTATCATTCATCTATCACATACTCAGTTTTAAATTTTGGTATTTACACTTTTTACAATATAAAACTACCCTAGCTAATATTTTGTCTCAACTAAAGAGAGCTCAAGCTACCCTAATTATTTCCAAAAAATTATAGCCCGCGGTAGAGGCTTATAATACTAACTTAAGATATTTCATGTTGAACTTATAGTTACCATTACTTTCTTTTCGGGTCTACATACTTTTTATGTCACAATTAGTTAAATTTTAGTTTCGAAAATGATTCTAGCTTTGGGCACAAAGTCTGTTTTGAATAAATCTTCGCACCAAAATACAAGTGCCTTTTATGGTCTTTTTTATACTAGCGCCAGAAACGAGCATTCGGGTTTGTTCGGAGATCAATTTTAGTTATTATTTAGACTCGCACTAAAATACACGAGTGTTCGAAGATATTTCAATGTTGTTTATACTCGCCGGAAACACGAGTGTTTGAAGATATTCCAGTGTTGTTTATAATCGCCGGAAACATGAGTGTTTGAAGATATTCCAGTGTTGTTTATACTCGCCGGAAACACGAGTGTTTGAAGATATTCCAGTGTTGTTTATACTCGCCGGAAACACGAGTGTTTAAAAATAAAATTATACTCGCCGGAAACACGAGTGTTTAAAAATAAAATTCACTGAGGGAAAGATCCGCGGTTTGACTTTTCTCGGAATTTTCGGTGATAAACACTCTAAAACCTGTAGACGAAAATATGGACCCCCCTTCTTACGTAAAAATAAAAAAAAAAACTACATCGCGCTTGAGTACGACTCTGGGATTCCCCAATCGACGGTATACCGCGTACTTGAAGAACCCAACACCGACTAACTTCCAGTGTTGACAGGTTAAAATTTGAAAAATCACTAGATCCCTCTTTAAAAATTCACTAGAAATCACTATGTTAAAAAATATAAAAAGAAGGGACTTTAATATAGTAATTTATTTCTAGCATAAATGATGGTAACAAAAATATTATAATATACGTTATATCGTTCCGATATACCTATTCAGAAAAATAATTTATAATTTCAAAAAAAATTGAAATGATGAAGGCGAAAACCTTTATTTTTATTTCAAATATCGAAAAATTCGTTTTTTTTATAATCCACTTTAAAATCGTGAATATATCCATTTAACAGACTTTAACCAGCCCTTAAATTTTGGACATATTATGAATTTACAAAACAAGGCTATATTAGCAACAAATGTCTATAAATACTTATCGAGAACACAACGTACGATAAAATAGCTCTGAAAAGAACTGTTTTTTGGATTAAATTCAATTTGAAGGCGCAAAAACCATCGGAAGTACGTCAAATTATCTTCTATAAAAATATTAGTATCTTTTATAGCGAGTAAGCGAGTTCCAATATTATAAGACATCAAAAAAATTAGAAACATTAATTCGAATAGAGGATGTATCAGACCGGAGAGAAACAATACGTCTATTAAGAAATGAAATAGGAAGAGTAGTCATAAACCCAATGTTTATGATCACTGGAATTAAAAATAAACATAGAAGTGGCATCCATGATATACAGGATGTCTTGTGCTACCTTATAAATAACTCCTTTCAATTTGGCAATTCCGTGATAATTTAAAAATAGCTAAGATCAAGCCCCTATACAAGAAAGGCGACCCCGAAGATATAAATAACTACACCCCTATAAGTTTTTTAAATTCTTTTTCTAAAATATTTGAATTAGCCATATGCACGCGATTAATTGATTTCTTAAAGGAATTAAACTCTTTTAGCGAATTTCAACATGGTTTTATAAAAGAAAAATCGACACACACATCCATTTTTCAGTTCCTTCAATTTATCATAGACCATTTTGACAGGGGTGAAAAAACAATGGGCATTTTTTTGGATCTCTCCAAAGCAAATGATTGGATAGGAAATTCTCATTACAAAATTAGAAATGTATGGGGAATTGCAGCAAAATGGTTCGGGTCCTATGTGCATAACATGAGACGGACAGTATCAGTGACAAAATACGGAAAAACGTGCAACTCCACAATTTTCCTTAATGACATTGGTATAGCACAAGGAAGCATATTAGGGTCAATTCTCTTTATAATATTTGTCAACGATCTGGCGTGGATAACAGATAAAACGTATGAACATATAGTCAAATATGCGGATGACACTAACATTATTGTAAGTAGCCAGGAGGTTCAGGATCTTGTCGCAAGTGCAAGGAATTTTTTCGCGGCTGTGACAGACTGGTTTACAAGAAATAAACTTATTTTAAATAAAGATAAAACAAACATAATGTTATTTACAACGAAACAGTCGAGCACAGAAATACCAACGACCATAGAACTAGAAAATACCAAAATAAATTTCTCGGATAATGTAAAATCGTGAAAAAAAAATTAAATTCAATATGCTACAGTCTAAGGGCCGTTGGCAGATATATGGGAGGAAAAACGCTTAGAATGCTATATTATGCAAATTTTGAGTCGGTCTTGAGATATGGGATTGTCTTCTGGGGAAAGCATGGCTCGACACAGGGCATTTTTGTTACTCAAAAGCGAGTAGTGAGAACTTTAAGAAAGATGGAATACAGGCAAAGCGGTAGAGGTGTGTTTAAAAATTAGGACACAATGACTGTATACGCAATTTATATATATGAATGTATAATGTTCTTCTTTACGCATAAAGAAATGTTTAAGCTAACAGTGGCCCATGAGTATAAGACCAGAACAATGGTTGTTCCTTATCCGATACACCGACTAACTTTGAGAGAAAAATGTCCACACTAGATGTGCTTAAAGTTCTTCAATGCTTTACCAAATAAAATCAAACAGATAGATTCGCAAAATAGATTTAAGCTAGAATTAAGAGACTGTTAATCGATTTAGAACCATATAACATAGCTGATATCTGCGCATAGCTTAAGTGTTTGTTTTGAGGTCATTTCCTTTATGCACATTGTGCATGATTTGAAATAAAAACAATTTATTATTATTAATTATGGGAACACCCTGTTTATGTATGCTATGTAAATATTATCTTTTAATAAAACGTTCCTTGTGCGAATTTTGAGAAATAGCATTAATCATTGTTTACGCATGGTAAATAATTGATAACTGTAACAATATGGCTGTGACTGTTACAGTTAACAAAATTTGAATTAATCACTGTTTATAAGATAAATATCGTATTTAAAGAATATCTTCCCGAATTAAACATATCGGCATTTTGTTTTTTTAGTTGATATCTACTGTAGTTATATTATATTATTCTTATCAAACAATAAGTGATAATTCTGAGTATTGAAATATATTGGGAGTATTCGCGAATCTATATTTTTTGCTGCATGTTTTTGATAATCCGCTTAAGAGGATGCAGGAGTCAGTCGAAACGAGTTTTCGCTTCCTATCAAAACGGTACATTTAAAAAGAAATTTTTTTTAATGAAAGATGTCTAAATTATGTTAACAACTCGAGGAAAGTCCATAATTTTTTTCTATATGAAGCAGTAAAAAAAATTAAATCTAAAAATCTTCCGAAACAAAAAAAATAAGACGTTCCGCGAGTTCTAGTTCTATTACAAAGTTTTTTTTTCTTTGACATTTTTTCCTAAAACAGAAACAAACGCTTGGGAAGAAAACTCGTTTGCAGGTGCTCCGGAATCCTGTTAAAGAGTCTGTTAAAAAAATAGTATATTTTCGTACACAACAGCAACTTTCAATATTCAAAAACGATAACTTAGGCGATTTTGGTTATAAAAAAATAGAACTGGAAAATTATTAGGTTGGTAATTTCTTTCGACAAATTTATTGTTAAAATAATATGATAATACGATATCATTGTTGAATTCCGCATCCCCAGAAACCCCCAAATGCCGAATTTTGTAAGGGCAGGGCAATTCATTGCAGTAAAAATAAATGGGGCATTCCGTTTAAGATAACAAAACGACTATGTGTAGCGCGAAACTGGGAAATGCGGCAACAGTGCCGATATCATTGTTCAATTCCTCATGGCCAGAAAACCCCAAATGCCGAGTTTTGTAAGCGCAGCTTTAGCGGTTTTGAAGATATTTAACCTGTTATGTCAAAATTCATAATAGAAGTATACAGGGTCATGCAATAGTGCGTCAGGCTTCCATAGCTCCTATACGAATTAAGTTAGGAATTTCATTCATACACTAATTTATACTGTATCATCATCGGGTGTATTTCAGGAAAATATTTTTCCATATACAGGATGACCCGTGATAACATAAACTTATATTTTTTAATATGTGTCCATAATAGGTTTCCAAAAACAACACATTTCAAAATCATTTTTCTCAAGATTTTCAAGTGGAACGCCCTGTAGGTATTTTATTTCGCTATTGAATGCAGAATTCACATGCAATTTTTTTTTGTAATACAAGCTTATAAGTTATTTCCAGCCGTTCTCGTAATAATTCCAAATTTCATAAATTATGTTGTTTAATTACCTTAGGCGCCTTGACTAATAATGGTAGACTACAGTAAATGTTCAAAATGTCTTTCATTTTGATCTGTGCACAAGTAAATACGTTCTTGAAAATATCTGTTTACATCCCTCAACTTTTAAGGTGAAAACTAGCAAACGCAAATACATTCCATGCTGCATATTAATAGCAGTTGTAGGCGGTATTCATAAACAATTTGGTAACGTGTCCCCATAAAAAAGTTTTGATAACGTAACGCAACATGACTCTTGGCTAACGAACAATTTTTTTCGCTCCCATCAATTACAAAGATCATATCAATCAACTACTAAAAGTAATTTTAATTTCTTATTATAATTTTCTCATGTTAAAGAACTAGTCAAACTATAATTAACAAATGAATCCCTATTTTATTTCAAAGATGTAAACAGATCTTTTCAAGAACGTGTCCACTTGCGCACAGATCAAAATGTAAGACATTTACTGTAGTTTACAATTATTAGTCAAGGTGCCTATGGTATTTAAACAACATAATTCGTGAACTTTAGAATTTTTGTATGTTACTTTTTGAGACCTTTATAAGGGAACGTTTCAACTTTGACTAAATAACATGGTAATTGGGTCCATACAAGCTAGGTTCATAGTGAAGATTATTATAGATTTTCAAATATTTACGAAAAACTAACTCCTATGGATCAAGCTTCGCCTCACTACAATTGAGTATTTCTTTTTGCATTTTTAATGCAAGGGAAATTAAGGATGCGCCGTGCTTAAAACTTTTCAATAGAAAAGTTTTTAAATTTTTACAAAGCAATAATTTTAAGAAACTTTGTTAAGTAACTTATGTAAGTACATAATAATTTGTAATGTGTTTAGTGCTAAATAAAATTTTATTTATTTATTATTATTTATTTTATCAAAATATCACATTCACTTTCGCTCCCAATCTAATGTTTGCAGACTAAAAATATTAAAATGATTATAATTTTTTAGATCTCCCCTGGATGATGACTACGATGCAACTGAAGACGATATTTCTACTAAGATGTTAAATGACCAAGACTTAAAAAAATGGTATGCCATATTATTCTGTTTTATTAACCAGCAAAATTAATAAAGCATAATGTTTACGAACAAACCCGAACAAATATAATAGACTAGACAATATAAATTCAACATTTCATTGTCATTTAAATATTAAACAATTAACTCAAAGTACTGCAGCCAAAAAATATAGGTGGTTTTATGTAATTATTTGCATTTAACAAAAAAATCAAGATTTTAAATAATATACTGGCGTAACATGGACGTTTACAAAATCGACTATCTTGATATTTTTGATAAATAATTACATTAAACCGCTATTATTATTATATTTTTAAAAATTCTACTCTTCTTTGTTTTCGTCAGTCAAAAAATGTTTGTTAGTATCACATTGGTGGTTTATATCTGACGTTTTGCTGTTCTGGAGGATCCGGGGAAATTCGTTTCTTCTTTCGCGTTTAAGCCTGCTTTCAGAATTTTCTTAGGACGTTGACAAGCTCGGTGTCTTCATCCTCCGTCGAGATCCTCTCGGAACCTGGTTTTCTCTGAATTATCTCATATTCTTCAATTTTTTTCTTGAACGATATCACCTTATTCTTGCTTACTCTCAATTCTACAGCTACAGGGCTATGATAAAGAAACGGAATCGCATTTTTTTAAATGCATTTTTTTAAATGCATTTTTTTTTTAGAAAAAAGATATACAGGGTGGATCATAAATATGCTACTTGTATCAACTTTTCATTTAAATCAGTTTCATTTAAAGAAAATTAAAATATTCAAAATAATACTACTATTCTAATGCAAAATTGACACATTTCAAACTTTGCACAAAAAAAGTCAAAATAACCAAAAGACCCCAGATTTTGACAGAATTCTGGAATTTTTCCCAACTTTGCCGATTTTAGTGATAATCAAATGTCGCTGAACGTAATCACAAAGTCATAAATCGTCGCTTTGAAGATCGCTGTAAACCGATCACAAATAGGTGTGAACGTAACGTCACTCCAGGAAATTCAAGCAAATTCTTTAGTCCAGTATTTTTTCTTTGTCCCAGTATTTTTTGGCAGCAATGATACATATACAGGATAAACATTTAAAAGTCATTCTCTTTTAGGAATGAAAATAACGATTGGAAACGAATTCTTAACAGGGACTTTTTCCAAGAAAACTTCGAAATAGATGCCGAGAACAAATATGAAAAAATTGATGTGCCTGATTTTAGAAACGGCCGCAATGGAAGATTTATCCATGACTTCAACACTAACTACACTGGAATTATTGACGTTACAGGTTGGTTTACAGTTTACAGTTTTTTTACGATATTCCAAACTGTATGCAAATTATATTGCAGAAGATGGTGCGATTGGCAGCGCGGTCTGGGTTTGATTTCCAGCACAGTTGAAAAACTTTTTTCAATTTTAAAAACTGCCTGCACGCATTTTTTTTTAGATAATGGAATTAATATTCAGGGTGGCGCAGTATTGTAACACGATATCTCGATATCTGTTTATAATTATTTTATGAAATTTTGTGGGGGGTAATTGGGACATATTTTTTACGTTTACCCCTATCTCTATTTGGGGGGTAACTTTGGAAATTTAAATATAGTTAGAGAGAGACGGTGACAATAGGGGGTCTGTGAAGTGGAATTTGGTTTTTCGTGGAGTTTAGGTCCTCCTCTACAACTTTTATATCAGATGAAATGCCGTAGAGTATTGCTGAGAGGCGCTGTACCGCTTTAGATAGGAAATTCTCAATAAATTCAAAATTATATTGAGCCATGTCTGAAAATGAATTTACAGCATCTGCGTGGCCCCAAAGTCACGGGAAACACATTTTGTCAAACACATAGTGTCATTCAACACGGTGTTAGCCAGTGTGGTATGTTTGAGTTCATTTGTTCAATTCGAATGACAGCCGCTGGAACTAAACTCAACTGCGCGCAACTGAACTGAACTGCAACGATAAAGATTATAAATGCCCCATTTTTCCACTTCTTTCTAGGCCAGAGATGTTTCGTTATGCCCCTAAATAGAGGAAATGTTTTACCTCCCAGTTCTCTGTTCGATTTGGTCCACAAGATGTGGGACGGTTATTACAAGGTCGACACCGAAGTTGTCAGGGAGACAATGAAAGTTGTAACTCCACCAATCACTGACACCGCTGATATAGGAATGTACATTGCAACCGAGTGTCAGAATATGCCCATTTACAAATTGGAGAATTATGTTGGCGGGGGTAAGTTATGAATTTTTGGAAAAATCTGTTTCTGCAAAAATATCTTTCTGCAAAATTAATTTTTTTTAATTCGTAAGGAAAATAATAATAAGTTAACCGAAATCTATAACAAACAGTTAACCAACAGAAATATGAAAAAATAATATACACAAATATATTTAAATATACGAGATTCTTTTTGTCACGGCCATAATCCTAACAGAGAGAAAATATAAGATTCCCCCTTTTTGTTATTACCTGCACAATAACGTCCCCAGTCAGGTGAAAAAGTAACTTACATCAAAAAGAAGATAAAAATCGATATGTCCAGTTAGTGTGAATGAAGTTGTCTGATCTATACCATTTTAAACGGGCCGTACTGTCAAATATTCCTGGGCAATTTTTTTTATTGATTATACTAAATTCATCTAAAGAACGGAGCGCGTCAAAACTAGTGTTGTGATCGCTCGAGCGAAAAACCGCTTGATCACTCGATTATTGAAATAACCGACATCGCTCGATTATTAAAAAAACCGCTCGAGTTATCTATTCAGGCGAAAACCGTCGCTCGTCACTTATTATCTTTCACTCAATACCCGCGCTTCGCTTGACGCCGACGGAAATGTACCGCTGTAGTGTGATCGAGTTAAAAAACTGCTCGTATATTCGAACAGTTTTTCGCTCGATAGGAAATACTCTAGTTATAAATTCAGGCGAAAAACCGAAAAATATCGCCTGTCACCTTCGGTCTACGCGCCGCGCTATCCGATTGGCGACGTTCGAGTTTGACGCTGAGCAGGTTTACGACATACGTCTTTCTTAAAGGCACATAAACGAGAAGGTGCATATAAAAAAGTATGCCAAATCCCTTAGCGAAGTCATCGCGACATGGGTTTTGTAAAGTTTTGTTTTAACTGGCTAGCCAGCGGCGTAGTTTAGGTCTCCGATTGTAAATATTAAAAAATTAAAGGATATAATTTTTTAATTTTTACTTACTATAAACTCGAGAATTCTTCTCAAAAATAACATAATAATAGAAATTGTAAATATAACGAACAAAATGGCTAAACAGGAACTTTTTATTATTAAACTCAAGAAGACTTCTTAAAAATAACATACATTATACAAATTGTTAATGGAAAATAAGAAAACGAGGAAAATAGTTAACAAAACATAGGTATCGACAAATTTTTTGGTAACCAAAAGTAAACATTCTTAAATTTAAACAGGAACTTTTAGGTAACTATAAACATGAATTTAAAAAAATAATAACCAATTTTCTTATTTTGCCAGTCGCGTAACTAAGCCTAAATTTTTGAAGGGCACACAGTGGGCACCTGATAATTTAAAGTGGAAGAATTTGACAAGCTATTTTAAATATCTACTTATTTTATGCTCGTAGATTGAGAAAGATGTGAAGAAAAATAACTCTTGGTAATACTTTTTGTTTTAAAAAAGCACGAGAATAAACCCGAACAATAAATACATATTTGGGTGATTTTTTGCAGTTTTCTTGTTTGGTATCGAGACACGTGGTAAAAATTCATTATTCACAAATAAATAAATTTATGGAATTTTTTGGTGGCTACTACAATTTTTTAGCTAAGCCTGTACCCACCCGTAGTTACGTGCCTGCTAAATACCCTCCTGATCACATGTAAACGGCTAGGCTGCCGGTCGAGCAGTCGGTGACGTCATCGCTTGGTGAATTGGAATTTCAAGCGATTCACTCGAGCGATTCACTCGATTATTAAAATCGCTCGAGTATCAAGTACTTGATTATTAAAATCATCGGTTTTTGCAACACTAGTCAAAACCATGAGCGACGCGTGACAATCACGCGTGCACGCGTTAATTGGCTATATATCCCGAATTCAGCCGCGGAGCATATGTTCTGTGCAGTACAGGCGCGATATTTAGACATGTTTGACCGCTACCGACGTAAAACTCATTTGTTTTCTTATTCGTGAGTCAAATTTTAATTAATTTTTACATACTTGCATGTCGTTTATATTTCTATTTTTATAAAAATGCGTAAAAGTTGTATAAACAACAATTTTGCAGTTTATACTCTACCCTTAATGCAACTCTGCACAATCATTCTGACTTTGATAGATCACGTGATATTTGTTTTGACGCTATCCGTTCTTTCGTTGGATTTAGTATAGACGCTGGTGTGTCGACAATAAATGCAGATGCATTTTTTCTTAAGTTATTGTATTTGAAAGAAAATAATAGTATATTGTGCATCACGCAGAAAAAGTCTAACATTTCCGGCCACTGTGAATACGGAGGCCGGAAATATGTCTTATCCTACGCGGTACGCATACTATTTTTCCGTCGATCGTTCAAAAATCGAAGAAAATAATAAAATTTTGTTAATCTAATAATAAAATAAAAGATGGTATTGTAAAACTGGAATAGTATATTATTCACCGAATGTTATTTTATGAGGATACAATCGAGTAAAGAGTAATCGTTACCGCAAGGAGGTACAATACCTATCATTCCTCTGTGCACGGTTGGTAGCTAACGTCGCAACGTTTAGTACTCCACCAAAAGAAGAACATTTAATATATAACATGACACAATTAGAATGACTACTGATTGAGTAATAATAATAACCAAGTTTATTGCATTTTTTGCGAAAACATGGCTGACTTTTCTTTTATCTCATAATAATACAAAAACTATGATATTTATGACAAATTCGTTAAATATAGTAACAAATTTTATATATAAACATAATTTTATTTGTTTTGTAAATGGTTGTAAGAAGTAACAGTTTTTATTAACTTAACTATGTCAGATTTAAGTCTATGTTGTGAACTGTGACTGTTTGCAGAACATTAGCCAGATTAATTAGCACATAATGATTTTTGGGACGGCGAATTTTGAAATGACAAATTGCTACTATTTATAGACTGTTATTTTTTCCATCACAGGTTCAGCGGCGTAACTTTGGGGACTAGGGGACAGTATTTCCTTTTATAGCGCCCCTTGTCCCAGATTTGCATGGGTGGCGCCCGAAGGTGCAAAAAAATATACAAGCACTGTAATCACCGTTGGTAATCCATCCTATTAATTTCTTTTGAAAAATTAATGTAATTGTTCATAGAAAAACTCCAGTACTATCAAGAAATTTAAAGCTCGGGGAGCAATGATAAGAAATTCATTTCATTTTATAACAATTTTTGCAGAAATGCTCGCCTGTGGTACATAAATATTTTTTTTTTCCTTTTTAAATAAATGCATAAACAAGTAATGACCTATTTGGCAAAAATCAGACGCCTAACGGACAGCAAAGAGAACGAAACATGCCAGCTGTAAATGAAATAAAGAGAAGCAAAATTCCCCGTCGTATCTTAAAGCACAACGAGTTCTCCTTCCACCCACAACGAATATGACGCGACGCAATCATGGGTTACGCGTAGAGAAAGGGAAATCCTGCAAGCGGCTCATGCTTATCGACGCAATGTTGCCAGGTCAAAAATTAAAAATCAATACCTCAACACTATCTAGTGCTTCAAGAATTTACTAAAATTTCACTAGATTATAAACTAAAGGGTTAATTAATTAATAATAATCTTATTAAATAACATAACATTTTATTTGCATAATTAAAAAAGCACACAAACTAAAGAACAGAATTTAGCATAAAAATTCGAAAACTCTTGTTTATAAGAACCTAATTTCGGTCAGTTTCTACGCTACTGATTGAGGTATTGTACATTGATGATTTAGCAAACCCGAACAAAGATATTTAATTAAAAAAAAACTGTAAAAATAAAAAACACTAGATGTAGTGAAATTTTACTGAATCTGGCAATTTATTTACCGTATGTATATTAGACACATTGAAATTTACAATTATACAGTGTACATATACAGGGTGTTTGAAATGACGTATTATATTTATGGGTGACTCCTTGGGTGTCCTAGAGAAGCGCTACATATATATTTTTTTAAATCGACCGTTTTAAAAGTGGGGTAACGTAACGGGTAACTCTTACTCACAGGTCAGTCCGCGCTACTGTACAACATTTCACCCAGACCCAATGGCAATGTTGCCAAACTTAATGTAAAACTGAAATTCCATATAAATTTATAAAAATTAATTATTTTCTACCTACTAGTATTTATCTTTATACCTAAAGAGCGAGGAAATCCAAGCACAAACAATCAGTTTTTTTTCTTTTTCATGGGAACACTCCTGGAAACACTTTATGTACACACAGTAATAGTGAAACAGAACCGATAGTTAGCTTTTGAAAATACAATAATACAGATTATACTACAGATTATTAGATTTTATTACACGCGACGAAATTTGACGTCCAGAAGAAACGCGTCAATAAAAACAATATTCAAAGATTATTTATGGACGGGCAAGATACACGCGTAAACCGAAAAAACAGAGCGGAATTCTGATAAAGTGTTGGTGATCGACGAGACACAACGTATCCGGCCGCTGGTTGGTCTTCAACTAACAGACCGCAAGCGTGCGGCGCTATATGAAACTACTTCGCTCAGCCGATGTAAGGCGTCAAGAGGTCATTAGCATTTGACCTAGTGACGTACGAGCCTATTTAAATCTTATTTAATTGCCGGTTTAAATATAATACGTCATTTCCATAAGTGTTTAAATTAATTTAGTTTGTCTAAAGAGTTTAAGGTGTACATATGACAACACCGGCCAGAATTCCTTGATTAGTTACATGTATCGCAGTGCCACACAGGTGTTTTTCTGGTTTGACGTCGGGTCACTTTTACCGCTGAATGAATTGAAAGCGCCATTTTTCGGTATTTTTCTTCAATTTATCTTTATCTCAAGTACTGGGATGGAAGGGGAAAGTAAGCGGGATACGACAAGGAAATCTGGTTCTTCTTTATTTCATTTATAGCTGGTATATTACGTTCTCTTTTCTGCCCGTTAGGCGTCTCACTATAATAGTTGTTTGTCAAACCTGTATGAAGAGGAAAAATTTATTCAATGCACATGATAACCAGATTTTGTATTTTAAAACGAAGTCTAAGTTTTCGTTGCGGATGTCTGATATAATTTCTCTTTCAGTTGTGAAACGATCTGCAAACCCGAACTCCCAATTTAAATTTGGCGAGTTTGCAGGTAAGGGCATTTTGGAACTGGATATTATGAATTTGGACGATGTTCTGAAGTATGAAAACGATCAGAAAGCACAGAAATAATGCCCGAAAGGACTGGATGTTTCCTGTATTTTACTGTAGTAATTCAAATAATTGTGTTATTTATTATATATTATGCTAAAATACAATACATATACATTCTTATTATTACTGTAGTTATATAACTAGGCATTAGTAACAATAATAGAATATTTCGTTCAAATATTTGCCATATCGACTTTACTTACTGGGTGAATTCCACTAGTTTCTTTCGAAGAATTGTGTAGATAGATATTAATTTGATCAAAGGGTGTGCAATATAGACTTATATTCGGTAGTAGGTATTTAATCGTATAATAAGCTGTAGTGGTAATTGTCAATTTCGTGAACAAAATGATTTATTGTTAAATGTTAATGTAAATTTTAAAAATATGAAATAAAAATTAATTAATTTTTACATCTCTGAATCTAATTGCTTTTATTGGTAAACGTATCGTAAACCTTGCCCTAAAGGATTTTTCCTATAGTGCTTGTATTCAATCATAAAAAAGAAGTGTATACAGGGTGTAACAAATTCGTCCTTCACCATTGGGATTTCGGAAACGGTAAGACATACGAAGTCTGTTAAATTGGTGCAAAGTTGCCTAATTATGGGCCCAATAATATGCCGCAAAAAATCAGAAATAAATACAGGGGCTTTCAAAATATTTAAAAAAAATCTAAACTTTTGCGTTTCGGTTTTTATTTTTCCTGACTTTGTTTAAAGAGATGTCCAAAAATAAATTTCACTTTCTCATTGCCGCTTTTTATTCGCCACAAGATGTCATCATCAGATCTTTAATGCGACGTGTCGTCGTTTGGTCACCATCACCAACTTCTTTTTTTTTAAATACGGGCCTGGATTTTTTTTTAATTATGAAAGAGGAACTAAATCTACGTTCAGCGGCCCATAACATATACAGTGAAATCTCTCTTAGGCGGACACCTACGGGACCGTCTAAATGTGTCCGCCTAATAGAGGTGTCCGCCCATAGGAAATTTGTTATTAGGTAATATGTAAACGCAAAATTATTACTATGTATATGTATGTACAGATAAACATAACATAACAAAAATACACTAGTTTTAGTTAGGATGTAGTACTAAAAAAATCTAATAACATAGTTTGACGTGTTTGCGTTTTATACGAGTACTTGCAATCTACAAAATGTAATTCCAAGTCTGATAACAATACCATTGCTGTAGAGTTACCTCTATTCTTTGCATACTCTTATAAATCCTTTACCATACTAATGGCTTGTTGATAATTGGTGACATTTGTTTGATTACTGCATTCAACTTCTTCATCAGAGTCGTCAGATAGTGATGTGGTTTCAGGTTGGACAGGTAGGAATGGGGTCATCTTCTAATAGAACATTGCTATCAATGTTAATGAACTCGCCCAAATCATTGTTATCAAATTACAATCGGCGGACTGCTGTCGGGGAATCACACATACTTTCATTCGGCGAAGTCCTTTCGCTCTGCCACGCATACGCGATTGGTTACCGGTCTATATTCAGAAGTTTTTGCACCGTACTTATTCGTCTCCCAAATATTAAAATTTTTTTTTGTCCTTTTAAAAAAGGGTTTTCGCACTCTTTGTATGAAAACAGCCTGTCCGCGTCTGCCCAAAGGAGAGTTCGCCCAAGAGAGGTTGATTTTCATGGAATTTCATATACCTAGTTCCGGACTATGAAAAAATGTCCGTTTAATAGAGATGTCCGCTTATTAGAGGTTTCCCTGTACTTGTTTTCCGACGTTTTGTTCCTTAAATTGACCATCTTCATTATAATACCCGTAGTACGTTCCTGTAATTTCCATTTTTTTTAAATTCGGTATAATTCGAAAACGTGAAACTCGATGACTTTTTAAAAGTCTATAGAATGTGCTGGATTTAACAGTTAAATTTTATTCGTACTAATAAAATAAACTACTTTTGTAGGTACCTACTAACACTAAGTAGAGATTTGATACAGAAGTAAAAAAAAACAGTATTAGTACGTAATGATAATAAGTAAGGACAGAAATAGTAATAATAAAAATCTTCGGGAACAATTCGAAACAAAAGTAAATTACAGGAACGTACTAGGAGTATTTTAATGAAGATGGTCAATTTAAGGACCAAAACGTTGGAAGACCAGTAATTGTTGATTCCGCCCAACGTAGACGTATGTCCTCTTTCATAATTTAAACAAAAAATCCAGTGTAAAAAAATTAAGTTGATGATGGCCCAAAGACGAAACGTTGCATTAAAGAACTGATGATGCCATCTTGACAAGATGGAATGTAGAATGTAGAATAGTGGCTGCTGTTCACTAAAGTGCGAGAACTAGTAAATTTTTGTAGCAAATATCTTTTGTACGGCATTAAACGCTGTACGGTATTACCCACCGCTTCCCTACTAACGCAACTATATCTCAAAAAAACAATGACTGTATGAACTGAAATAAACATGTTTATTTTTACGTTTTCACAACGATAACTTAAGATATACTATTTTTATATTTCTACTAAAATATTATTTACAATAATTAAACGATTTAGGTACGAAGCATTTAACTTAAGTAGATATATAACTCTAAATACATACACGGTTAATAGAATCTACCTTAAGTCCGGTTCGGAGTGGGTTGCCCACTTCACTATACAATTTTAATTTTTGTCTCGGATACTCTTGGGTTATGAAAAGTACCTAAAATAGCACATATTTTAGCAACAGGTTTGCCAGATGCGTGCGATAAGGCTAATCATTTCTAACAAAGATAGGTACGACAGTGACTTTTTCACATTTTGGTAGAACAATTAGTTAGACATTTTAAGGACTAAAAAACATCTTTTAATATTTATATGAAGTCGGGTAGCTTCGTTTACAAAATAAATGCAATTTTATTAGGTGGGTACTGTACCACGATTTTAACAAATTGGTATTTATTGCTATGAAAATACATTTACCTAAATAAACCTCCCGGATCCGCGCTTGAGGGGGTTGGTCCGATATTATATCGGTATTTTCAACTAAAATATCGGCATCGGCAAAAAACCGTATTGGCCGATCACCTTATAGTTAGAGAGACGGTGACGGATAGGGGGTCCGTGAAGTGGAATATCAGTAAGTTGGTCTTTCGTGGAGTTTAGGTCCCCCTCTACAACTTTTACCGCTGTACTGTTTTTTACCAACTGTACCGCTTTAGATAGGAAATTCTCAATAAATTGAATGAAATGAATTTACAGCATCTGCGTGATCCCAAAGTCACGGGAAACATTTTCTGACGAGTCAACCCTTGCATATACCCAGCGTGTCAAAAAAAATGAAAATTAAAAAAAAAGAAAAAAAGTGAATTTGAAGTTGAAACTTTCTAGAATGGAACATTATAGTATGTTAAAGATTATGTGAAAAAAATTATTGTAATATTATTATTGAAATTTTTAAAAAATCACCTCCTCGGAAATTCGGAAAACGATCGTGACATGTCAGAAAATTGTCACACTACATTCCTTGACACCCAAATATTGTGGAAAAAAAATTCGGAAGAATCGCACCTAGCTAGGCGGAATTCTGACAATATTGCGCAGAGATACCGGAAGGCAGGTATCGTTCAGTTGTATGACAGGAAAAATAATTCGCAATATTCTTTTTATCAGAAAATTGTTTACGAGTCATCTCCATGTGAATACAAATCGATTAAGCCCACTTGGACCCATGTCACTTGAGAATTTATAATTTTTCCATTAATTTTTTTTTTGACACGCTCGGAAAAGTATATGCAAGGGTTGACTTGTAAAAAAAAGTGTTTCCCGTGACTTTGGGGTCACGCAGATGCTGTAAATTCATTTTCAGACATGGCTCGATATAATTTTGAATTTATTGAGAATTTCCTATCTGAAGCGGTACAGCGCCTCTCAGCAACGCTCTACGGCATTTCATCAGATATAAAAGTTGTAGAGGGGGACCTAAACGCCACGAAAAACCAAATTACTGATATTCCACTTCACGGACCCCCTATTGTCACCGTCTCTCTAACTATTAGCTTTACAAAAAGTAAAAATGTATTTTGAGGAAACAACATTAAACCCCGATATTAAACCTATTAAATCTTTATCTGACGTATAGGAGGCGGTCAGAAAATGAAAAACTCCAAAATTGACGTCAGATAGAAGTACTATATTTCTTATTTTGGATCGATATGTGTTTGAAAAATTAAATAAACTGATGGGGGTTTGTTCGAAGTTTTCCAGTGTTGAGTGCTCGAGATTTACCATACATTAACATTACAGAACCGTATATAGTCATGGACGGACACGCAATCCCACTGGCTTCATCTATTAAATTGCTGGCCGGCCATCTGGGAGGAAATATGTCTTGGCATAACCACGTGGTGGCAATCGCCAAGATAGCTTCTCAGAAACTTGGTGCACTCTCCGAACCAGAAAGTTGTACACACCTCAACAACTTTTGACACTATACAAAGCCCAGATTCGACCATCACTAGAGTACTGCTCTCATATCTGGAGCTCTGCACCCAGACATACTCTTCGGCTACTGGATTACATCGAAAGGAGGGCCATTCGTCTGATTGGAGACCACGAGCTGACGAAGAACCTCGACAGCCTAGAACATCGAAGACAGGTTTGACTCTCTTTTACAGATATTTTCATGGAAAGTGCTCGGCTGACCTTGCCCTCTTAATTCCGCCCAGAGCGGCGAATATCAGAAATACACGACGAACCACTGCCGCCCATCCATATGGGGTTAAACTTAGTACTCCTCGAACTTCATTATTTAAGAATTCTTTCATCTGGAGGACTCCATGCTTATGGAACGACCTTCCCGAGGTGTTTTTTCCGAACGAATATGACCTCCAACGATTCAAAACCAACGTGAATCGCTTTTTGCGCACACGCACCACTTCCAGAGTGCCCTAAAGGATTTTTCCTGTAGTGCTTGTGTTTGATCACAAAAAAAAATATTCTTCTTAATTTTTATACCAGAACTGTTTATAACAAATATCTTTTTAAAACCATTTATAAATCAAAAGAATATTTTTATACATGGAAGGAAATGTAATTTCTTTAATAAGAAGTCATCATGACCTTAGCTTTGCTGTAACGAAAATATGGTGGAACTATGAATAAAGGAACCCCGGTAGGACGGTGCAAATATAGTAACCGAAAAAGACCAATGTGTCATTAAACTCTCATAGATCCGATATCACTTTGAGCGAGCAAACGGCGAAAAGCAACCCACTACCGAATCCTCTTAATACATGGAAAGGAAGTACTTAATTTTGTACTTAAACGTTAATTTTATTGATTGGTTAAATTTTCGCAACGAGGGCCTCCAACAATCTCAAGCGTCCTTTTGCTTTCTTATAAGCATCGTAAACACCTTCCATCGGTTTCTTGTCTTCCTTGGTCAACATTCTCGATGTCTTCACCTGTATGTTTATTTCCCATTCTTTTATTTTTCGTCTTAATTCCTTTTTTTCTTCGGTCACTATTTTAATTTGGTCGGATAGCATAGGTTTAGATAAAGAATGCAAATTGCCTTCTATAGATGTATCTGTGTCGCTGTCGGTATTTAAAGATTTGCTTGGTATTTCTGTTTTTTCCGATTCCGTGTCGTTTGAAGATGACGTGGGCGTGACAAAGTGCATCGCCTCGTTTTCGAGGATGGTTGCCAGTTCACCACTTGTACCCATCTAAAATAAAAAAAGGGTTGTACTGCAACAGTAAGGAACCTTTGATACTGACCAGGGATGCACATGGAAGGGTTTTGTTAAGAGTAGGACTCTGGAATTTAGGAAGTTGAAAACAAATTCAGGTCCGTATTTAAAAAAATTAAGTTGATAATGGTGACCCAAAGACGAAACGTCGCATTAAAGATCTGATGAGGCCATCTTGTGGAGAATAAAAAGCAGCAATGACAAAGAGAAAATTTTTAATTTTTCCAAATATTTTGATAGTCCCTGTATTTATTTTTGATTTTATTGCGGCATATTATTGGGTTCATAATTATGCAACTTTGCCCCAATTTAACCGACTGTATACAGGGTGTTCCTTAAGGACGTACTAATATTTCAGGCTGTGATTCCTTAGGCCATTATACAGGGTGTCCGGGAACATGTGGGAAATCTCCCGGATATGAAGAAAACACGTGAAAAGAATACTATAGGTTCATATAAACTTCTTTCGTATCGGCCTACTCTTCGGAGATATGGGCTCCCAAAGAGCACCAATGGAATCAAGTTTTTTACACATAATTATTGAACCACCTGGTTATATTTCAATTATTTTATAATATGATGTATACCAGGTAAGACCCGTCAATTTACTACCCAAGAAACTGTTGTGAATTACTCACAGCTGCAGGGACGGACTAGCTGTAACATTCATGGGCCCATTTTTTTTACGCCCTGTATGATGAGAACTTTGGACAATGTTTTTTACATACCTTTAACTATTGGCTAAAAATTAAGTACTCTTCATTCATGTCGCTAATCCTAACCGTTTTCGAAAAATCGGCATTTCATATACATCATGTGCTTCGGATATTTCAATAAAAGATACATCTTTGTTCCGATCCAATGTTCAACCTTCAAGATTCCGCTTTTTCATATTTAGCCCATGAGCAGTTAGGGGACTCAGTGTAAATAAAATGACGTTTTCTCGAAAACGGTTAGGATTAGCGACATGAATGAAGAGTACTTAATTTTTAGCCAATAGTTAAAGATATGTAAAAAACATTGTCCAAAGTTCTCATCATACAGGGCGTAAAAAAAATGGGCCCATGAGTGTTACAGCTAGTCCGTCCCTGCAGCTGTGAGTAATTCACAACAGTTTCTTGGATAGTAATTTGACGGGTCTTACCTGGTATACATTATATTAAAAAATAATTGAAATATACCAGGTGGTTCAATAATTATGTGTAAAAAACTTGATTCCATTGGCGCTCTTTGGGAGCCCATATCTCCGAAGAGGAGGCCGATACGAAAGAAGTTTATATGAACCTATAGTATTCTTTTCACGTGTTTTCTTCAAATCCGGGAGATTTCCCACATGTTCCCGGACACCCTGTATAAAGAAAAGTTACAAGGTGTAAGTCTCAAGATGGTATCAAGTGATTTTTTAAAATTAATATTTCAGGGTGTGATTCCTCAGGTCATTTTATAAAGAAAAGTTCATATGAACATATGTCCGCAACGGCTTAAATTTTTTGCTACAGGGTGTTGAATTTGTTATTTTTTAAATGGTTATTTTTTAATATCTCCGAAAGTACTTTAGATATTATTTTCAATTTTGGTATGTGTTAATAGGATATAGAACCACAAACTTTATTTAGAAAAGTTATTCAATTGTTTCACCAATGGCGTCCCTGCAAACATGTCCTCTCATATTTTTTACAAAACTGACCACTGACATTTTTCCATGTGGATATTTTTCCGATTAGCCTGGTCAATTCTACATGAAAACGGTCTCTTGAGTTTTTCTCGTCAGACTCACCGTTCTTAATTAAAACCACTAAATTCATATTGAAACTCATTATTATTAACAATGATGAAATAATTAATGATAAATTTTGTGGTGGAAATGGCCACCTTCACTTAAAAGGCATGTTTCTGCTCGTCTTCGCATCGAATTGCCCACTTTAACAATTTTTATAAAACAAAATTTATCATTAATTATTTTATCAATAGTTTCAATATGAATTTAGTGATTTTAATCAAGAATAGTGCGGTGCGTCCGACGAGAAAAACTCAAGAGACCGTTTTTATGTAGAATTAACCAGGCAAATCAGAAAAAATATCCACTTAGAAAAATGTCAGTGGCGTACCATCCTTCTTGTGCAAAATATCAGAGGACACGTTTGCAGGGACGCCACTGGTGGAACAATTGAATAACTTTTCTAACGAAAAATTTGTGGTTCTATATCCTATTAACACATACCAAAATTGAAAATAATATCTATAGTACTTTCGGAGATATTAAAATATAACCATTTAAAAAATAAAAATTCAACACCCTGTAGCAAAAAATTTAAGCCGTTGCGGACATATGTTCATATAAACTTTTCTGTATAAAATGACCTAAGTAATCACACCCTGAAATATTAGCACGCCATAAAGGAAAATGAGGCAAAATTATTAGATGTACATTTTTACATTTTATGTTTAAATGATTGCATAAAATATGGCGATGAAAAACCGCCATCCAATCAAACAGAAAATGTAGATATTGATCATTAAAAAAAAAACGACTCTATGCTTACCCATAAACGAACTATACTTTTTTTTTAATACTTACGCTGGATAATTTAGACACCATTCGCTTAAGCGTTCTATATCTGTCGTAAAACGGCCTAACAATATCCCTGTCCTCTTTACTTTGCGGCCTTCCATGGACAGATTCAAGGAAGAGCAAGGCTTTCTGCACGGCAACTTTTTCCTCCACCAACTGCTCACCTGTCATGTTTTCAATGTTGATGTCTCTGTTCGTACTTTCGCGTTTTTGTGTTAATTTCTGAAAAATAGTGATGATGATGACGGGATCAATATCAACAATATGGGAAAATTTATTAATTGTGATTTAACACAAATTACAGCTTGTTGAGATGCCACGATAAAAATAGTAAAGACCTAGTAAAGATTTTTGTAGGACAATCGTTTACTGACTCCAAGTCTTTTGTAAATTTGCATACATAACCAATATATTTACTAAAAGCAACAAACGTAAAACTAAAAAGAACAAAAATGCGGGGTATATCAACCTAAATGAGGAAGTTAGTTGTCCAAAGTATACATCGGAGAAATAGCAGAAATTTTGAAAAATAAAGAATATACAGGGTGTCCGGTAAGTATTTCGTAATCTCTCGGGAGCATACAGAGGAGGTCAAAATAAACCTTCTGTCATAGAAAATAAATTCCTGAAGTGACCCTTAACGGAGATATAGAGTAGTGTTGGGAAAAACCGATGATTTTAATAATCGAGTACTTGATACTCGAGCGATTTTAATAATCGAGTTAATCGCTCGAGTGAATCGCCTGAAATTCTAATTTACCAAGCGATCGAGGTGATCAGGTCGGGTATTTAGCAGGCACGTAACTACGGGTGGGCACAGGATTAGCTAAAAAATTATAGTTTCACCAAAAAAATTCCAGAAATTTATTTATTTGTGAATAATGAATTTTTACCACGTGTCTCGATACCAAACAAAAAACTGCAAAAAATCACATAAATATGTATGTATTGTTCGGGTTAGTCTTGTGCTTTTTTAACCCGAACAAAAAGTATTACCAAGAGTTATTTTTCTTCACATCTTTCTCAAACAAGCATAAAATAAAATAGCTTGTCAAATTCTTCCACTTTAAATTATCAGGTGCCCACTGTGTGCACTTCAAAAATTTAGGCTTAGTTACGCGATTGGCAAAAAAAGAAAATTGGTTATTATTTTTTTAAATTCATGTACTCATGTATTCATAGTTACCTAAAAGTTCCTGTTTAAATTTATGAATGCTTACTTTTAATTACCAAAAAAATTGTCGATACCTATGTTTTGTTAACTATTTTGCTCGTTTTCTTATTTCCCATTAACATTTTCTATAATGTATGTTATTTTTGAGAAGTCTTCTTGAGTTTAATAGTAAAAAGTTCCTGTTTAGATTTAAAAATGTTTACTATAAAGTAAATTTTAAAATTATATCCTTTAATTTTTTAATATTTACAATCGGAGACCTAAACTACTCCGCTGGCTAGCCAGTTAAAACAAAACTTTACCAAATCATGTCGCGATGACTCCGCCAAGAGATTCAGCATACTTTTTTATATGCACCTTCTCGTTTATGTGCCTTTAAGAAAGACGTATGTCGTGTATTTGCTCAGCGTCAATCTCGAACGTCGCCAATCGGATCGCGCGGTGCTTAGACCGGAGGTCGTCTATCAGGTAACCGGCGATATTTTTCGGTTTTTCGCCTGATTTTTAACTAGAGTATTTCCTATCGAGCGAAAAACTGTTCGTATACGAACAGTTTTTTAACTCGATCACACTACAGCGGTATATTTCCGTCGGCGTCAAGCGAAGCTCGGGTATCGAGTGAAAGATAATAAGTGACGGGCGACGGTTTTCGCCTGAATAGATAACTCGAGCGGTTTTTTTAATAATCGAGTGATGTCGGTTATTTCAATAATCGAGTGATCAAGCGGTTTTTCGCTCGAGCGATCACAACACTAATATAGAGCCCTGAAGGGGTACCCAGCGATTTACTTTTTTGGCTCTAACTTTTGAACCGACCGCTATAATTTAATGACATTTTAATATTTTATAGAAGCCATAAAGAGTCATTAAACTATACTACCGTCGATGTTTTACATCGTCAGGGAAGTGAGGAATGGACCACCACACTCGTTGGACGAAAAATTTTGACCGGTGTCATTTGACAAAGCTGAAAACTGATTTTTTAAATACTTTAGTCATCCCATTAAAAAAGGGACTATTAATTTAATGGGATATTGGCTTTTTTCGAGATAAATCGGTTTTTATTCGAAACACTGTAAGTTACTAATGCTAAACACAAACAGGCAAAAATAAAATTTTGCATTAGGGTGTTTTAAAATCCTAACGCTTGGCGAGTAATGAAACAAATATCAATTAACAAATAATGAATTACTCGTATATTATTGCTAAAATATTAATTTTGCCGATGAATGAAATTTCGACGTGATTTTTAGCGTTAGTAACTTTTGAGCGGTTCTCATAAAAACCCATTTATCGCGGGAAGTTTTATCGCAATAAATTAAAAGTACATTTTTTAGAGGAATGATCAAAGTATTAAAAAATCGGTCTTCAGCTCTGTCAAATGACACCAGTCCTAACGAAGTCCGGTCATGACTTGTAACCCGGACAATGTCAAATATCTACCTACTGTAATATACTTATGGCTTCTATAAAATATTAAGATTTCAATAAATTATACCGGTTGGTCAAAAGTTAGAGCTGGGTACCGCTTTCGGGCTCTCTATCTCCGTTACGGGGCACTTTCGGAATACTTTTTCTATGACATACGTCCTTGACTGGTCACTAACATATAAAGACCACTGCCACAGAGCCGAAATAATCTCCTGAAGAAACTCGCGAGGAGCAAATGGGGTGCAAACCCGAGCGTCCTGAGGACGACGGCGGAAGCCTTGCGTTTTTCGATACCGGAATACGCTTGTTCGGAGTGGAGTAGATCCAAACATGCCGGACAGGTCACGATCGCACTGAATGAGACATGCCTAATTGTAACTGGCTGTATGAAGCCTACACCTGTGCCCCTGCTGTACCAGGCTGCGGGCTTTGCCTCCCCAGAAGATCGACCCGAGGTAGCTCAATATGTTGAAATGTTCAAACAGGCCTTTGATACAAGACACCTTCTCCATAACTTTGAGGAACCCGACGGTACCAGCCGCCTAAAATTTAGAAAAAGATTCATGCGCAACACAGGAATAGAACCACCAGCCAGTTTCCCACTCCAACAAGAACCGCCCCGAGGGATGAACCTGGAATGGAAGACATGGCGAATCCTGAATCGCATTAGGACTGGTGTTGCTCCCGTCAAGTCTAACCTGGCAAGGTGGAACATGGAAAATGATGACGACATGACCTGCGACTGATGCGAAGAAGTATAGACCACCGACCACCTAAGAACATGTATACAATGCCCATCGAAATGCACCCTTGGTGACTTAAGGTATGCTAACACTGAAGCCGTAGACGTAGCCCGATACTGGACAGAAAGATTGTAAAGAAGAATTGTGGATCTGGACTCGAAAAAGTAAAGTAAGTACTAGGCTAATTTTGCTCCCGAGCGGTTATGAGTTACTTACGGGACACTTTGTATAAACTTACCTGTTCAATTTCATCAACTGTTTCTTGTAAAGTGACAGGCCTGCCACCCTGCATGATCTTCCCACTAAAGTTCGTCAGTGAACAGCTAATCGATATCTCAGACAGTTGCTTCTGTTCCTTCCTCAATTTACTTAGCTCTACGTAAAGCTTCCTCATTATGCTATCGTTCAGTTTATCGAACTGAGACGGTTTAAATCCATTTTTAGTCTCAAAATCTGCCTCGTATGTCTTTATTTTCTTCTTGTAACTGTTTATTTGTTTATTCAGTTTCTGCATTCTTTCATCCACCGGATTTTGCGATACTTTCTCTAAAGAAGTGTTGGTTTGGGGTACATCGGGATCTAAGTAGATTCTATGGGTCGCTATGATTGAATTTCTGGGCGACGACAGCATCCTGTTGGATGCAACTGATATACTTGGCATGGTTTCGGTGCTCTCGTCCACTTCGTGATTCGGGCGCGACAAGAGCGGTTCGGAACAATCCACTTGCTCGTGAAGGGTAGAAAAATCCAATACTGGAGATATTGGTGCGTGTGTTGGACTTTGGATTTGTTCATTATCTACAGCGGGCCGTAGATTTAAAAATGTTATCGCCTCGGTTTCGTCATTCTCTTTGCGTTCGTGATGCTTCGAATTTTGTGCTGAAAGTAAGGTTTTTATAAATTTTTAAAGAAGGTATATACAGGGTGTTATGGCTTATTATATTTAAACCCGCAAATCCTGAGACGAAAACAAATTGCAGTAAAATAACCATAAATGGCGTTTTGAGACGATAAGCGACCGAATAAAAAGACACGACTGAAAATTTGTAAACAACCAATAACATTTAAAATTCACAATTTTTTAACGTACAAAATATAAACTCTAAAAGTCGTCAAGTTTTGTTTGGCACATTAGTCTGAAACAGTGAAAGAATGCGGGCAAAACATAAATACTGCGAGATTGTCAGGTTGTCTTATTTTATTTTATTTAAAAAATTTCATTTGTATTTATTAGTAAAATATCAAATTTAAATTACATTTTAAACTAAGAATAGGATCGCAATGTATATTTTATATTCATATTAATTTTTTTTATTATAGATAATGCATATTTGGACTGTTGATACATACAGGGTCCGCAAACGAAGCGTGGACGGAAGATTTAATCGTTATCGAAGAACTTATCAACAATACTGAAACAGCTTGAGATATTGGATTAAAAGCGGCATGGTTTAAAAATATTTTACATTATACAGGGTGGCCCAAAAAAGTGTGACAGCATAAAGTTATATTTTTTTAAATGGGACGCCCAGTATTTTATTGCATATTTAGGTTCGTATTACTATCGTTTATAAGTGCCTCAAGTTTTATTTAATTTGGTTTTGTAGTTTCGGAGAAATAAATTAAAAACTAAAAAAAAAAGTTTTGCAGTCCTGAATAAAAAAATCAAAAAAACAATCCAGAACTATTTTTTTAACCTCGGCATTGAGTGAAATTTATGAGAAGAGGTTTAGAGATACTATGAATGTAATTGCGTTTATTTATTTTATACAGGGTGTTCATAATAAACTTTCAAAAACCCCACATTTTAAAACAATTTTTCTCAAGTTTTTCAAATGGAACACCCTGTATATTATTTGGCTATTTGACGTAGAATTCATAGACAATTTTTTTTTGTAATACAAGCATATAAGTTATATCCAGCCGTTTTCGAAATAATTATAAATATCATAAATTATGTTGTTTAAATAGAGTTTTCATTGGGAAATTTTGTTATAGGCGACTAGACTAATAATTGTAAACTGAAGTAAAAGTTCAAAATAGCTTCCTTTTACTCTTTGAGTTTACCGTATTTAAGTTATTTCGATATAAATTTTAAAAGCATACTTTTTTGCTATTTTTATTATTTAATTTTATTTTTTATTCTTAATCGAGTTGCCATGATTTCTTTTTGTTTAGATTGTCGCTATGACAGTTAAATAAAATTATTTACATTTGTTAAGTACTAACTTACACAAAATGTCGAATTTTAGAAATGGTAAATATGATTTTTATAATGTGCAAGAAATTGCCTCCTCGCGAGCCGAATGTATGCTGAAAGGTATCCAGATATTGAGAGAAAGCCGAGACCAAAAACCTTCGAGAAGTTATTTCAAAGATTTGTAGCAACAGGAAGCACTGCGTACACAAAATGGATGATAATCAATAAATCCGCTATTAATGAAGAAAATGAATTAAGAGTTCTGTTGGCAGTAGAGGAAAATCATTAAATTAAGTAAAAGGAAGCTATTTTGAACATTTAGTTTAGTTTACAATTATTAGTCTAGTCGCCTATAACAAAATTTCCCAATAAAAACTCTATTTAAACAACATAATTTATGATATTTACAATTATTTCGAAACCGGCTGGATATAACTTATATGCTTGTATTACAAAAAAAAATTGTCTATGAATTTTACGTCAAATAGCTAAATAATATACAGGGTGTTCCATTTGAAAAACTTGAGAGAAATTATTTTAAAATGTGGGGTTTTTGAAAGCTTATTATGAACACCCTGTATAAAATAAATAAACGCAATTACATTCATAGTATCTCTAGACCTCTTCTCATAAATTTCGCTCAATGCCGAGGTTAAAAAAATAGTTCTGGATTGTTTTTTTTGATTTTTTTATTCAGGACTGCAAAACTTTTTTTTTTAGTTTTTAATTTATTTCTCCGAAACTAAATAACCAAATTATATAAAATTTGAGGCACTTATAAACGATAGTAATGCGAACCTAAATATTCAATAAAATACTGGGTGTCCCATTTAAAAAAATATAACTTTATGCTGTCACACTTTTTTGGGCCACCCTGTATAATGTAAAATATTTTTAAACCGCTTTTAATCCAATATGTCAAGCTGTTTCAATATTGTTGATAAGTTCTTCGATAACGATTTAATCTTCCGTCCACGCTTCGTTTGCGGACCCTGTATACATAGATCCAAAAGATTTATTTAAGATAACATTTTCAGTGTTGTATTTTGTTGGCGCTGGCCAGTTAAATTTTTCGGTTCAGTGTGTAAAAATGAATCGCCGAGTAATATCTGAAATTGACCGTGCAGGAACAACCTAGAAAGTGAGGGAATTAATCGCTTGGAGTGGCCTGACATGAACTCGATAGAACATGCTCTCTAGGGCAGTTCGCGTTAGAAGAAATCCCCTAGAACTCTCCAGGAGCTTGTCGTCGCTGTTACCGAGGAATGACAGGCTATTCCACAAGATCGGATTGCTAACCTTACGCACAGCATGCGGCGTCGTCTTCAAGCTTGCATTGAGGCCAGAGGAGAAAATATACTTTATTGAAGCTATATTTTTTTAAATTTCACAAATTATACAATATAAATAAATTTGACTTCTGTTAATTTTTTTAAGGCTTAAAATGTTCGAGAATCAGAGTGATGTAAAACTGTGTTTTGCTGTCAATATTTGGTAGGGAACGGTGATTCGAAATAAATTTTTATGAATTTCAATACGCCTATTGGAAGATAATTTGATTACTTTTTGACCTTGCTTTCCCTTCCGACCCTGTTTCAGACTCCTGTGTCGTACAATAAATTCATGTGAAATATATCCCACGATAAGAGTAAATATTTTGGCCCATGTAAGGGGCTCTAAAAAAATCGTGTATTGGTGGTGTTGGGGGATTAGAATAGATGCCGCTAGTTGGTTTATTATTTTTGACTGTATTCTCTTCGTGGGAATTACAATACCTTTCAAGATGATGTATATAAATATAAAATTACCTGGCAACGTATTCGAAACATTTCTCTTCGTGACTTCCTTATCAAATTTAATTTTGGACGGGTACCGCATCTTGAATCTTTTATTTTGATGTTTTTTGTTTTTAAGAGTCTGCGGTCTCGCGAATCGTTCATGCGACCTCCTTTTGTCATACTCATGATCGTCATAAACCAAATTCTTTTCGGATTGGTCGTGGTTCTGGGCAGGCGAATTAATTTTTTCATCTGATCTGGATCGTGGGAAATCGCCAGAGCTTGATACTCGACGGATGCTATCCTTATCTTCTAAACATTTAACAGGAACCGGCCTTTCTTCTGAATTCGACCTAAAATAAAATGTATTACCCTGTGCATTTTATGGTACAGGTCGACAAGTGGATCTGTGGCGTCTCCGACGTATCGGCAAGGGGGAACCAATATCATTGAAAACATGATCTAGTCATGGGCGTGCCATTATTATTTTAAATAATGTAATAAAAATAGGAAATTGAAGGTAGGTAAAAGTGTAAATTTTTCAACATAAAAAAACAGCTACATGATTAATTGATTACTGATGAGTTTTCAATTTTGGTCGAATTAATGTCCCTTTCTAGCGTTCGCCTAAGTGGCAATTTAAATATACATACACTACGCAACTGGATGCGTACATCACATATATATAACCATTATATTGCCAATACGAACGTTCCAAAATACAAAAGTGTCTCCGCTAGGGGAGATGGCGTGGTACTATTAAGTTTACGCAGTAGGGTGGAAATTTTATCGGTCGCGTCAAAGCCGGCCCGACATTATTTGTTTGTTGTTATTCGTCGCCATCTTTTGTTCTGGATGCTTTTTCAAATTACAGAATAAAAAGTGGTTCATCCACATTGTTGTCGGTATATTACTGCTTATAAACTTTCATTACCTAATAATAATTTTTGTGAAGGAGTTTTTAATTTTTGGTGATTCGCTGTTTGATAGGTTAGTGGCTTGTTTTGTTTAAGATGAAAGGACAGTGCATGGTGCTTTTTTGTAAAAGTCGTGGATCAATACCAGGTATAAAGTATTTCAGGTATGTATATATAAATTTTAGTTTTATTTTACCATAGCTTATACCTTGTGCTGGTAGTATTTAAAATTCTAATAAACTATACACTACATCAACTAGGTAATTAATCGAGACTTGTTTTTAAAAATTTAGTTTGTGTTTATGAATTAGACCGGATTTATTCACCTTATCTTTTATAGTAACGAATTTTTGGTTTAGAAAAAAGTGAGGTTAAGAAACATACGACGTCGGATGAAAGTTAAAATCAGACTAATCGTGTCGATTGTACAAATATTCGGACGGAATTTGGCACCAAAAGTTTACACCAATCAGGGCACCGTTGGATTATCATATCGTCAGAAATCGTATGCATGGAACGCCGTCTTAATTCGAACTAATCGAAATTTTGATTGCAATATTTTTCCTAACTAACCAGTGAAATTTACATTAAAAAAGTTGAAATCCGGTCCTGTCGAATGTTTACTTTCACAAGGAAATTTCTGAACTGCGCATACTCACTATTACCCATTCGATGTCCATAGCGGGGACATAATTACAGATGGTATTAGCAATATAATGGTTATATATATGCGCCGCACGAGACGCTCGCAACACCAACTGTCTAGGATATAACCTATCAAATTAGCTTTAGCTATAGATTGTTTCATGAAAAATGGATATAACTTAATGACTGCAGTAAAAGTACCTGGGCCATCCCATTATTTATGACCGTTTCTTATTATTATGTGGAAAGGACCAGATTGTAATAATTATAATTAAATATAGGCACATCAGGTAGGTTAGGTTGCTTAATTTATATTTAAATATCTTTTTGTGGTAAAATTTGTTAGTTTTTGAGGAATGGTTCAAGAATTATCTTTTACCAAACATTCCTCAGAATAGCGTGATAGTAATGGACAATGCGAGCTATCACAGTCGCCAATTACATAAAGCTCCAAGCTCAAATAATACAAAATTGGAGATTCAGAACTACATGGCGGCGAATGATATATATTTTGAATAAAGTTATAAAAAATGTGATCTTTTAGAAGTTTTAAAGACATTTTGTATAAAAAAGTATATGTTTGTGACACATTGGCAGAAGAAATTGGACATACAGGGCTACGGCTCCCACCCTATTATTGCATTTTTAACCCCATAGAGCATATGTGGCACCAGTTAAAATCACTGGTTAGGTCTGAAAATATTTCTCCCACTTTAAGTTCTAGTGTTGTAGAATTAATATGAAAATGCTTTAATGATATTCCCCCATTTAGTTGGAAAAATTCAGTCCGTCACGTAATAACTGTAGAAAATTTGTATATTAGTCTGGATCGCATAATTAATTTTGATGAGGATAGCGATAGCGAAACAGAACTATCTATAGAATGACATTATAAATGTAAATAAATATGACTAGTAATATTTCCAAAAAATGTTATTTCATTTGATTACATTAATATAATCATATCATTACTTGTTTTCCTTAGTTCGTCCCTTCATAATTCACTTGTTTATTGCCAAGCTCTTGTCGACACAATGGGACCGACCCAGGAAATCATCAAGTCGTATCCATTTTTCGTGAAACGTACTGTACCTGCCTGCAACCATTGACAACGCACGATGTTGCCATATTTTTAGATTAAAAGTACTTGAATCAAATAATATATTATTTTGCATTTAAATATCAAAATACACAGTATGAAAAGAAAGTTTTAATAATATTGAAACTATAATAGAATATTGGTTTCTTATATACCTTTTACAATTTATTTTAAATGCGTAAATGTAATTTTAGGATTTCTCAGTAAGAGAGATTATTAAATTAAAATGTAACCCAAGAAATTTTTTTGGCCGCATTCCTTTCGTAGCTACAGATAAATTTGCCGACCTGTATAGGGCAATCTGTGCGTCGCGGCGCCATGGGGAGTAAGCAGGGGCGCCGTGATCTGACAAGCGCAAGTGACGAACTGGTCATTTTCACTCTGGTGGGTGTTCGAGTTTGAAAGTAACTTTTCTGTAACTGGTGTTAAATATTGTATACCTAGTTGGTTATAAAAAATTGTCTTTTATTTGAATAACTAGTGCTGGGAACCGGGAGTGTATGTATCCCAAAGGGACGGACAAATATTTCATCTCTAAGATCTAGGTTTCTAAGAAAATATTGGGAAAATCTTAAAGTGTTCATAAACGTGAACTTATTTTTGCAGATTAAACATGGATCTATTCCAAGCGTCCATTCGTGCCGACGTGATGTTGTTTTATTTGATCTACATAATCTCGATTGGAATCGTACTGTACTATTACAGCTGTGATGATGCACTTTCATTCTTTCCCCGGTTCAACTGTATACACTAAAGGCGACTTACCTTATAACTTTCCTTTCTTGGTACAGCGAACTTACACTTTCTTGTCTCTCTTTTCTTTTTCTCGCTTTACATACTGTTTTTGCTTCATCAAACGTAGTAGAGACGCCTTGCGTCCTACTGCCAATGGGCAGGTATATCTTCTTCACTTTGCAAATCTTGTGGTCAAACTCTATCTTAGCCACGAACTTCTGTGGCGCCTCTTCCCTTGGTGAGGATCCTTTCATAATATACTAAAAACACTAGATTATCGGCATCCATTCACAGTGAAAAAAGCAAAGGAATGGTTGGTAACAACAGTAAATTATTGTCAACTCTTTTTAATACATTTATCTATTTTTCTCATAAACTCACCAGAAATTCAAACTTAAATTTGCTATATTTATGTATTATTTAAGTTATTTGATGCACAAACGAATTTTTTTAGAACTGCAACGTTTGCTTGGCCGTTTATATTAATATAACTGTCTTGTTTACAGAACAGCGCCGGTATGTAAATGCAGTAAAAAATATTTATTGCTGATAAGTTACCAATAATAGGTAACGCATTTAAAAGATATAGTTTATACATGAAATAAATGGTTATTTTAGTATTGTCGATTACGGCACGCCTAACACTTTCGCCGAAATTTAGAAAGAAAATGAATAAATAAACGTTAAGCCGGTTAACACAGAAGATAAAAATAGAATTTCAAAAATATAGCAATTTACTTGTTTTAAAGCTTGCGGTTTTTTCCAGATTTGCTCTGTTGAAACCGAAATAAAAAATTGGCACCTCTTAGCCTTAAACAAGCAATTAAATTAGTATCTAATGTTCGAATACAACCCTTACAAAAAGTTGCTGTGAGAGAATATTAAATGCCAGGGGAGTAGATATTTTAAATCAGGACAGCGGCTTATTTTTTTTTTTGGGGGGGGGGGGACAGTTAAGACATTATGCGAATTGACAACAAGGCGTTGCAGCGACGCCCACAATTTGTCAAGAATTCACCCAATTCACCAAGATTTCGTAAATTACATAAATTAATCTTTGATGTTTTTTCATTATTTTGTAAAGAAACTCATAGTCTGCTCAAGATCCAGAGGGAGGGGCAATTTAACACGAAAAATACCATATATACCGATTTTCCATGTATTTTGGGTCAAACTTAAAATGTTAAAGGCCGTATTAGACTAGGCAATTTTTTCTCTTGCGCCGGCAATTATAATGGCACGAATTCATGCGCAGTAAACCGTTTTCGATCAGCTGGAGCATTGTCAACTGTCAGAACAGCAGTGGGTACTGTCGAAATCCCTAAAATATCCCCAGAATTAGAGATGTGCAAACCTGTTCGTTTTGATTACCAGTTAAAGCAGCTACTGCTATTTACAAATAGGAGGTACAAAAAGTTGCTGAATTAGTAGTCCATGAGTTTAATAAAGAATGTAAACTGCTAATTTAAGTACCAGTGGGTTTAAATGGCCATTACCTGTTCATACCTGGTTCGGCCAAATAATAAAGAATTAAAAATAACAGAATAATCCATGTCTACCCAATTGCACCGGCAAGGGCAATTAAAATGGCGCCTGCCCCATTTCTGGTGATGAGAGACAGCTGATCGGGAACAGTGTACTGCGCATGAATCCGTGTCATTTTAATTGTCAGAAGAGTAGAATTTCTGACTGTAGTACGGAGAACGGTGTACTGCGCCTGAATCCTTGAATTATAATTGCCATTGCTGGCGCCATAAAAATTCCCAAGTGTAATACGGCCTTTAAATCAAAATTCGAAAATTCTCGCTCGCTTAAGAGATACGGGGGAAAATCAAAAAATTGACAATTTCAAAATTACCATATATTTTCTTAGTTAAAAGAGATACAGAAAAATGTTGCCTTTTTCAGAATAAGTATACGGGGTCAGGTAAGAAAGTTATCGGACCTAAGCTAATTTTTTAAATAGAACACCCTGTATATTTTAGTCCAAAAAGATACTATTTTAAATTCTCCTTTCAAATATATAACACACCAGGCGATTTATTAAACTTTATTACTTTAAACCACAGTAGACCATGAAACAAAAGCTAATATCCTAGAAACAACTATGTTGACTATTAACATTTAACGTCAATTTCATTTTTACATATTCATTTTTGCGAAAATGACCCATCAACATTTTGAAAAATTTGATATGATATCAGTTTATATTGAAAGTGGAAAAAACGAAGAAATGGCGTAAAATGTATATTTTGCTGGCTATCCGGAAAGACGGTAACCATTTAAAGACATATTCCTAACATTTGCGATGATTCCCGATATTTTTTACCTAATCGGAATCTTTTATTTCGTTTCAAAGTAATAAAGTTTAAATAAATCGCCTAGGAAGTCAGTATCATCCATGGTATGTTATGGTTTGAAAGGAGAATTTAAAATATTATCTTTTTAGATTAAAATTTAAAAAAATGAGGTTAGGTCCGATAACTTTTTTACCTAACCCCGTATACTTATTCTGAGAACGGCAGATTATTCAACAATCAATATAAAGAAACTTCAGTATACAACATTTTTCTGTATCTCTTTTAACTAAGAAAATATAGGGTAATTTTGAAATTGTCAATTTTTTGATTTTCCCACGTATCTCTTAAGCTAGTGAAAAGTTTGACCCAAAAAGAGCACATGACACCTACATTACTTTTTTGATAGCACTAACAATTACGGAGATACCCTATAAAAGTGTCGAAAATGGGTCACCCTGTACTTAAACTTATGTCATTGTCAAGGTGAACTTTAAAAGAAAAAAGAGAGTATTTTTTAAAAGGATTAAATTACGATTTTATACATTTCAAAAAAGCTAATGAAAGTTTGAAAAAATTAAGAGAGAAAAAAAATATGTAGTGTGGCGGAAAAATTTTTTGAAAAATAATTCTTTAATAACTTATGGAAAAAATGTTTTCTATTCGTTCGTTCTGTCCGAATCGGAAAACGAATGTATGCGCCTGGCCTAAATTGTGTATCAGTGTGAGACTATAGTCTATTCATTTTCCCATTTCAGAAGAGCAAAACAAATACAAGCGAACAGCACACAGGGTCGCATTAAGAACAATATAACAGTACCAATCAGTAACAACCACCCTGTTAGTTTTATTGCCGATTGACCAATAGCAATAAGTTAATGCATCGAGCACGTGGCTATCACGCGCTGATGTTTGTTTATTCTCCTGACTTGGTAAAACGATCCGTATAGTCTGAACTTAGGGTTGGAAGCAAAGCCTAATGTATTACAGCGCTGAATTGTATTTGTACCAAATAAGATAATTTTACTTACCTATATATAAATATTATGTCGCGAGGATGACGAAAAATTATGTTTAACGAATTCCTAAAGTAGATACTAGTTTAATGAATAACAATAATAAATGAAGTTGACGAAATCTACTATGCGAAGTGAATTCAAGGATTCATATCTCTATCACGACACATTATACAAACTACGGCTGCTTCAGGAAATGCGTAGTGACCAGCCGCAATTTTAGCATGTGGCTTTGTAGACCACTTGTCGCAACTTCGAAGCCTTTAAGTTGCGGAGATGCTTTACAAATCTGAAATAAAAAAAAAAACATGTTAAGAATATTTATCAGTGGACCGCGTGGTCCGATTGAGATTTCGCCGCGGAACAACATAAGCGGTGGCGGCTCGTGACCTATGATAGAGGAGGTTCACAAGTATGGCGAAATTTTTCTAGGCGTTTTAAAGAAAAAAAAGTAATGAGAAAATGCGTTAGGTAAAACATTTTTTTTAATTTATTTTTTAATTTTACAGAAGGAAATACAACTTGGAAAATAAGAAAGGTTTTAGTGTGTATAGCTGTCGGATCTTAACGTCGTCGCATGCAACCCTCTTAACAATATTTATACAGTCCACTACTAATACTACTAAAGCCATCTACAAGCTATCAAGAAAACCGAATGATGTCCAATACTACTACCGCCATCTACGAGTTATCAAGAAAACCGAATGATGTCTAATACCACTACGCCATCTACGGGCTACGTCATTAGGTGCAACCAAGACGAGAACAATAGTTAACTGTTTTATGACAAGAACGAATCGAGCCACGAGACTGACAAGTTGGCATTCTTCATATTTTCAGTGTTTTTTTAGTTTATATCCTTAAATGAAATGGTTTAAAATCATATCGAGTATTATTTATCGAAATACAACAACATTTATCGACCCTACACAATAGTGCTTAAACGTAAAGTCCAATCTTCGGTTCTTAATTGTAGAAAATTGATCAATAACAGCCTCATTAAGTTTGGAATACCCTCTATAATTTTGTTTCCATATATTTCATTTTTAAACTTTCTAATAAAGTCCTTAGATTTACATTTTGTGGTCTGTGTTACATTAATTTCGGGTTTAGGTGTTCCCGCATTCATCACTTCAATTTTTTGCTCCAAACTCAAAGAGCTAGAGATACCCTATAAAAGTGTGGAAAATGGGACACCCTGTACGGTAGAATTTTATTATGTAACTTAAACAACACAAAATTAACGACGTATTAAGCTTGGTGGTAGACAAATAAAATGAAGCTTATCGGAGGTATTAAATGGAATAAATTTAAATCATAAAATCAAAAATCAATAATACATATTATGCTTACCTACTTAAAAAATCTCGCTCCAGCGAAAAAAACATTCATGGTGAATACTAGATAAGGTAAGCAGTATTTACATGCTTCAAATTTATTAAATGGTAGGTAATGATTACATTTTGGACCCATTATTAGAATATCAAACGTTTCAAAATTATAGAACGCTATTAATAAAAAGCGATTGCCGAGCCGATGATTGCTTTTAATCTAAATATTTCAATTCCTTTTAATACTTTAATATCTATAACAATTATATCCCGGAATGTCGAGGCTAATGATGGTTAAATTAGAGTTGTAGCAAGGAAATAATTTGAATCATATCGTAAAAGTTTTAAATAGGTACCTATATAACTTAGTGAGCGGCCGATACGGGTTTTTTGCCGATACCGATATTTTAGTTATCGATATAATATAGGTATCGGCACCACATTCTTAAAAGATCTGTTAACTATTCAAGATACGTTGATATAACTGAACAATAATTGTTAATGGTGGCCAGATCAAAGATCTTTTCTCTTTCCACAAATGATTAAAAATCAAAGGTCGTTGTTTTGTAGGTAAGAAAATATTTAAATGACAAATCTTTTTTACATGTTAAATAATTTTAGGAAATATTTAAATATTTTTATAAGATTTAAATCATTTTTTTAAGATTTAAATTATTTGATAAGATTTAAATCAAATAGAAAGTCTATTTACTTTTCAGGTGGTATTAATATCAAATATTAATGTATGGAAGAATTATTATTTTCCAGACCACCCGATGATAGCCTTATACAATAAGGGCGTATTTTTGTCTACACAGTAGCACTTTAAAATACAAATTCAGATTCAGTGGCGGCTCGTGACCTATGATAGAGGGGGTTCACAAGTATCGTGAAATTCTTTTTAAAATTTTATTTTTGTGTAACGACCAAACCTTCTCAGCGCCGCGACCAAACAACAAACAGGAAAAAACAAAACAAACGGTTAGTTATGCTGCATCCACAAATTCAGTTTTTTTATATATTTCATTTTTAATAAAGTCTCTAGATTTACCCTTTGTGGTCTGCGTTAAATTAATTTCGGGTTTAGGTGTTCCCGCATTCTTCACTTGAATTTTTTTCTCCAAACTCAAAGAGCTAAAGTTATTTTTTAAAGAGTCCACCGTGTAACTATTCATTTTAACTTAATGAATATACAGTGAGTCCCAGAAGAAATGTCTAAATTCATTTAAAATTCAGCGGTAAGTTTTTTCAAAAAACGCTCATATCCGTCGATTTTGATTTTTTAATTTGTTTTTTTTTTGTGGTAATTTCATGTATACAGGGTAGCTCAAAAATAAGTTACGACCATCAACTTCATTTTTTCAAATGAAAACATATATTTTTTATTTCATTTTTGAATTTTGCATTGAATTCTAAGCATGTTTCATGTACCATGTCCTATACATAAACTCAACAGTTATTGAAAAAATTAGGATTGAACGTATCTATAAGTAAGACCTGTTTATTAAAAAAAAAACACAACAAAATCAAATTAAATGTTGAAAATGTGCGGCATTTACGGCTTGACAATATCCAAGACGATCAATAAACTCTCTTTGCACGTTTCCAACCATTTCCGGAGTTATGACACGCACTTCTCTTCGGATCCTTTCTTTCAACTCCTGCATATTGTTTGGCATGTTAACAAATACTTTTGATTTGAGGTAACCCCACAAAAAAAGTGCAGCGGAGTTAGGTCTGGCGACCTAGCAGGCCATTCGATAGGTCCTCTCCTTCCAATCCACCGATTGGGAAAGGTTTCATCCAAAAATGTGCGCACAGTGGCCGCATAGCGCGGAGGAGCACCATCTTGTTGGAATATCAGTTCTTCGTCAGGGGAGTCTGGATCCAATGGATTCGGAAATAAACCACTAATGCTGGAATTAATTCTAGTTGGAGAAATTCGAGATATACTTGTCCAGTTAAAGACTGTTCAAAGAAAAATGGACCAATTACTCTTTCGCGTACGATTCCACACCAAACATTTATTTTCTTAGGATACTGGCTGTGAACCTCTATCATCCAATGCGGATTTTCTGTTGCCCAATATCGACAATTTTGTCTGTTCATATTACCATTCAAATAGAACGTAGCTTCATCCGAAAAAATAATATTTTTTACTAAATTATTATCTAGATTGCACATATTTTGCATGCGTCCGCAAAACTCACTTCGCCTATCGAAATCATCTTCAAATAACTCATGCACTGGAATAACTTTGTATGGGTGATATTTGTGCTTTTGAACTACTCGGTGAACAACAGATTTCGGAATGTGTAAATCGGCCCCAATGTGCGACAGGGGAGTACATGGATTTTCTTCCAAGGAAAGCAAAACGTCAAGTTGTTCATCTTCATCTCGAGTATAGGACGACCAGATTTAGGCAAATCTCTAACATGACCGAATTCTCTAAACTTAGCCTCTATTCTACTCACCATCTTTTGACATATGGGAGGACGATCAGGATGGATTTCATTAAATAATTGGGCTGTTTCTATTTGAGTACGTGTTTTATCACCAAACCCAACCATGCATAGAATTTCAATTTTTTCCCGTTCCGTTAACTTCACCATTATTGTGAAAACCGCAACTTTGAAACTACGCTTGACAATAATTATACTTATTTGAAATAAAATTGTCATACAGTTTCTATGGAAATAAACGGTGACAGTGAGACAGTACACTCTTACTTATTATGGAGCCCAAAATGCCATATTGCCAGAAGATTTGATAGATCGTTGGATTCCCTAAATGATATGTTCAATCCTAATTTTTTCAATAACTGTTGAGTTTATGTATAGGACATGGTACATGAAACATGCTTAGAATTCAATGCAAAATTCAAAAATGAAATAAAAAATATATGTTTTCATTTGAAAAAATGAAGTTGATGGTCGTAACTTATTTTTGAGCTACCCTGTATACATGAAATTACCACAAAAAAAAACAAATTAAAAAATCAAAATCGACGGGTACGAGCGTTTTTTGAAAAAACTTACCGCTGAATTTTAAATGAATTTAGACATTTCTTCTGGGACTCACTGTATAATATTAAAATATTGAAACATACATGCTCGAATTTTCAAATAAATGCATGAACAGACAACAGCGCGGCCCACGTTTACAATATTTATAATGCAAACTTTAGTACCTATACGAATAGTACTCTTGAAAAAGCCCTAATAAGGCGAAACGTATGTAGAGATAACTCTAACATAACTTGAAACATTAAAAAGCGATAAGTGTTTTAATAATAAATATATTATCCAGCTTATTGCTTATTAATTATTTTTAATTTGGTAAAAAGAATAACATTCGAATAAAAATTATCTTTATATGAAGGTAATTACTTAGGCATGACATTCTGTCCTAGAATTAATTCTATACTAATATAGCAAGCGGCTGGGGGTCCACAACAAAATTCGAAAATCAAAAGGGATCCGTGGTCAAAAAAGTTTGAGAAACGCTGCTGTAGAAATTAAATCATCTCATGGTTAAATCAAATTAAATAACAAAACTGCGTTCCCTCCATATAACATTTATTCCGAAAATTGTTGCTACCATTCTTTTTGTCCGCCCTGTATGTGCGTGAACAGAGATTTGGAGATAGGAGAAAGTTTAAAATAGATTCGTTTGTGCTTCGCGCATGTATAATAATAAAATATGTGAGATTTTTGCCAAAACAGTAAATTTACTGTTCAGTTATTTTAAGATCTCACTCTCATCATTTTTATAAAATATGTACTTGAATGTACTTTCACGTACACGGTGTCTCAATCAAAGGCGAGGAATTAAAGTAACTCTTTGGCGTTGGCACTGCCATAATGAAATATTGTATCCAGGAATTGTGTTATGTTCATATAATAATTAAGGTGTTTGTGACTCATTAAGGACGGGTTTATGTTTCGGTTTCATCGCCGACAGCCAATTTACAGTTTGACGTCAAGATGGCCAGCAGCTAACACTTGACCAACAGCTAAAGTACATATAACCACGGGCTTATAAACCCGCCCTTAGTGAATTCCTACAATCTTTCTCATAAGATTCGGTGGTATCAGCAGTGATGTCAAGAGAAATACCAGATTTGTCGTCTCATGTCAACCAGATGTCGTCTCTTAAGAGCACTTATCAGTGGCCTCCATTAATTTAAAAAGGTGTGACAAACTACAAGAAAACCATGGCATTGGATAGAATTTGTTAAAAATTTAAATTTAGCTTCGAAATATGACATGACTACAGGGTGTTATGGAAATGACCTATTATATTTAAACCGGGAAATCCTGAGATGAAAATAAATTGAAGAAAAATAACCAATGGCGCTTTGAATTATTAAGCGAAATTATACACTTTATATGAAATCTGAAAATTTACATGGCCGTTACTGACGACGGCCGCAATCAATAAAATAAAAAGTCTACAGTGTGAAAAGACCTCAGCGCATTTCGGCCGGTGTTGTCATATCTGCACGGCAAACTCGTTAAAAAAAAAATTATAATTTTAACAATTTTTCAATCTATCATTTATAAACAAATATGATTCCAGAAAACCGACGGCGAAAAACGTTTTGCAAAACAAATAATAGTGATATCACACACAAATTTCAAATTCGTCACAAGCACAAGGAAAAAAGTTTTAGGAAAAAACCTCTCACATAACCTCACAATTAGCAGCTATTCACATGGAAAGATTACATGGGAAAGTTGTTTTAATTAATTTTTGTCCTTTTTTTCTCGCTTAAATTTATTAAACTAACTAAACTAAAAACTAATTTAAAAATAAATATGATTCTTTCAATTTAAAAATGACACACACGACGAACGCACTGAAGGAAACCTTCAAACTACTTCAAACACCGTTGTTCCAAGCTTTAAATTATTGTACCGGCTGGATCGGCAAAATTGTACCAAATTTTATAGAAATGTACCAGCACGGCGCCTAAAAAAGGACCATACTTCACTGGACATTTAAAAAAACTTAGAGTTCTAAGAGAAAAAAGGTTGTTACCTTCACCAAGAAAGTGAACTTGCAGAACCCATTGATTTGTAAGCGATTAGTAATCATCTGCTGAATGCACTAAAAAAAATTTGATTTCACAAATCGTTGGGAAATCGGACGCCATTTTTTCCATCGAATTTAAAAAGCGACTTGTGATTTGACAGCGATTTATGTCAGTTTTGTTTGTCAGGTTGAGGAGTTAAATTTTTGAAAAACTACGAAAGAGGTGAATTAAAATTATAAACACGATCTCCGTTAGTGAAAAGGAGCATTCAAAATAAAATAATCCATTTCGCACAGAATAAAATGTAAAATTTGATGAAAATATTGCTGCTGAATGCAGCCAATACTTTGTACCGAATTCGGTACAAAAGTTAAAATGACGACTCACACTCGGCTTCCAAGAGCTGACGTAGTTTGTGTTCCTATAGGTCGCCGCACGCTTGCGGCCTTGTCAGTGTAAGATCGAGAGCGTGGCGATACGGTTGATTTCGTCGATAAAACCAATACACGCGCAACAATTCGCTGGGTTTTGCAAGTGGTATTTTTTAATGTTGTAAAATATTTTATTTAAAGTCAAATTTCGCCGCGTCGCGTGTAATAAAATCTAATAATCAGATTATGTATTATTATTACGTATTTTCAAAAACTAACTATCGGTTCTGTTCGACTATTATTGTGTTCTGTCTTGCTGTCAAAATCAAATTCAAAACAAAATCTTCGAGCATAAAGTGTTTACAGGAGTGTTCCCATGAAAAAGAAAAAACAACTGATTAGGTATGTTCCTGGATGTCCCGCTCTTTAGTTATAAGATAAATACAAGTAAGTAATTAATTTTTATAATGTATATGCAATTTCAGTTTTACATTAAGTTTGGCAACATTGCCATTGGGTCAGGGTGAAATGTTGTAGAGTAGCGCGGACTGACCTGTTTGTTACCTTACTTTTAAAACGGTCCATTTAAAAAAAAATGTAGCGCTTCTCTAAGACATCCCATGAGTCGCCCATTTAAATATAATACGTCATTTCCATAACACCCTGTATATTATCTTGAATTTACCGAAAACGAATTTTATATTTTTCAAAACGGTAAATAACGTTTAAATTGAAAAAATATGGTTATTCAGTCAATTTTGAAAATATTACAAGGTCTAATCAATAATCACAATTAATTTCATCGTTTAGTTTTAATGCAATAAAATGTCACACCGAGGTTTTTGGGAAAAATATATAAAATCGTAACTATCTAAAGCGATTTGGCAACGCGGGTGATCAAAGGAAGAATAAGAAAAACGTCTCCTACTCCCTCGATACAGCCGGCCAGCGAGCTGCCTCGTCGTGTCTTGGAATGGCAATGTTGTCTCATTGTTCAATATCAGTGACTTATGCGGCGAAATCTCAAATCGGACCACGCGGTCCAATGATTAATACTCTTAAGGCATTAATTTTATTGAAAGACGGTCTTCTTCAATGCAGGACCAGATGTAATAACATTCCATCCAACATGTATTGTATTTCTGCATTAAAACAACTTTTGCAGATCTATAATCTATCAATTTGTGTAAAAATCACAATATTATGCTATTTGAATGTGAGAGAGGCAATAATTTATTAACTTCTAAAATTAAATAAAAGTTTTCATAATGCTTCAATAAGGAATGTAATATTTAAATTTGTCGAGTGTAATGTGGGTAGAATTTATTATTCCTAAAAATAATTTTAAATTAAAATACCTCAATAAACGTTCTTATTTATATTTCGATTACTTGGCTTCAGATACTCTCATAAATTTTTGAAGCGGTTGGTACTCAAACCCAAAATACATATTTTTGTTCTTAGAGTTTTCAGTCATCGGCCGATATCGGTATTTTTAAGATGTCACTTATCATTTGAAAATTATTAATAATCATGCTAAATTATACAAACGACATTATTTAAACGAATTTATGGAGAATGTGACAAAGTAATAACAAGAACATGTAACAAATTTATTTCTTTGGTATGTTACTGTTTTTCAACCAACTCATAACAACGAGGAGTAACTGACCTTAAAATCCGCAGCAAAATCACCACATAGAAATATTAAATTGGCAATATTTCGAAAACTACAAATTTTCGGAATAGACAACCTCATACAAACTAACCCTTATTTTTAATGCTAAATAGAAAATAATTATTTGAAAATATAGATTTTGTTGCAGTTTTCTCAGTTTCATTTTCAATCTTATTGTTTGAACACCCTGTATATTATAGTTTAAAAATATGATAAAAAATCTGTTAAAGCACACAAAAAAACCAAACAAAAACTCATTTTCAAGAAGAAATCCAACTCAAATTAAATAATAAAGGTTTCCTAATAGAAAAAATTAAGAATTCATTTAAGCTCTGCAAACGTAATTTTAGACATAAAACCTTAAATATGTCAAACGTGCTTAGACTTAGGTGATTTAGGAATAATGCGGGCCACATTTACTCGAAAGCATGCATGAACCCATCGAGGCATGCATGCAAATTTGACAATGTGTGGTCAAAAACTGACGACTTTTCATGTTTCTGACGCGATGTGAAATGATCTGTCGCTGCTTGAATTTAGGCATACCTCCATACGTGCCGACTGGTGTGACACAGTGTGTGGCAGAAAAACGAGCCACTTATCATTATTTTGCTACTTTACCAAGGTATATAGTGCGTGCGACACCATTCGACTTTATTAAAGAAGTATTTCCCATCTAAGGATTACGTTGATCGTCAGAAAATATTGCTACTGCTGATATACGGCCTTTATGAAAAGGATCGCTTAGTCTATCTGAATAGTCAGTGGATCATATTGCATTTCACATTTGCATACTAGTTTGGCTATTCATGCATGCTCGCGAGCAATAGTGACCGTCAGTGGGCCCGCATAAGACATGAAATATTAAATCTACCTAGAATCTTGCGTAGAATCCACAAGTGTAATAATATATAGGGTGTTCGGTTTAAAATAAGCAAATTGACACCGACTTCCGGTATAACCGGAAGTGTCACCTAGTGCTGGGCTATGTTCATCGATGTTTTTGAAACATCGATGTTCTGTTACCAATGTTCGACGTTTTCGACATCGATGGTAGTCATAAACATCGATGTCGGCATCGATGTTTACCTCTCGATGTTCAATGTTATTACAAAACAAGAAAACTAGGTTTTCCCAGCACAAGAAAATAAGAACGAAAGCATTTGATTTCATTTGCTAAAGGTGGTTGAAATCTTTTTTTTCAAAGCCGGTGAAACTATGGCCCAAAAACGAAACAGCTTGCAAGGAAAGAAACTTTCTAAGTTACTTTCCTTGCGATCTATTGATAAATAATTCTGAAACTCTCATTAATAGTTTTACAAAAAAAATAGTTTATAAGTTGTTAGTGACTGGAATTAATGCAGTTATAAAATATTATGGTTTACTATTTGTTTTATTTTTTTGTTTATATTATTTTTTAAAATTTTTGTTATTTAGTATTTTGACGTTTAATAATTTTTCAATTCTTTCTTATAAAAAGTTTAGTTTTTATATCTAATTTATTCCTAATCGCAAATATACTTTTTAAACATCGATGTTTAGAAAACATCGACGTTAGCTTTCGATGTTAAGATCGATGGTCAACATCGATGTTCCATTTCGATGTCCCAGCACTACCAATAATTCAAAAAATTTTCCCATGTATAGTTTTTCGTATATAGATCGAGACAGTTCATATCTACATATCTATTAAGAATGTGATGCCGATACCGATATTGGCCGATATTAATAATAATAATAATAAATTACTTTATTGTAAAATATTACAAAAGGCGAAGTTGAGGCCGGGCAATTCACATTCTTCTGGCCGATTCCTACATTAGAATAAACCCAATAGAATTATAAAGAGAAGAAAAAAAAATAAATTTACAATTTTTAACACTTTCACACCCTTACAAAATACACTAAATTCCAAACCAGAGAGATAAGGATGAGTATCCCTACAAATTACATGAATCTATATATCTAGCCTTTTATTAGCTTCTTAAATTTAATATCTGAACACAATTTTAATTCTGAATCAACTTTATTATATAATTTCGCTATATTAAATGAGAAAGATCTTTGGAAATAATTTGTACGATAAACTGGAGGGGTAATAATGAGTTTATGACGCAGATCCAAATTATATCGAAATTAGTTTTGTTAGAGATACTCTGGGCACTTTTTACAAATAATTTTATTATATAAAGTGAGTGCATGCAAGACCCGTCTCTCATCCATTCCTAGCCATTCAAGTTCACGCAACTCAGCAGAAACACCACAATCGTACTTTCTAATGCCACCTATCAGCCTTACACAACAATTCTGTACTAATTGAATACGACGAGCATCCTCAGTCAAAAGACAAGGACCATATACAACATCTGCATAGTTAAAATGTGACAAGACCAGGAACTCGCACAACATCTTTTTCATCGAAGCAAGTTTTTTTTTGACCATAATAATGTGCGAAGAGAATCTAAGGTCCTTATCTAACAATAATCCCAAATTCTTTGAAACGTCAGACAGCTTCAACTGAATGTTATTCACACAAATCTTAACACGATCCACGTATGCCTCTCTACAATGACATTTTCCAAAAAATAAAACTTGAGACTTCCTGGGGTTCAGACTTAAACAATGGGCATAGGAAACATTCAATAGAATATCCAGATCAGCATGGCATCAGGTGAGAATGAAATATAGATCTACGTGTCATCAGCATAGAAGTAAACTGAACAATGTTTTAGGTGCGTATAAAATTGAGACGTATACAGAGAAAACAACAATGGACCAAGTATCGAGCCCTGCGGAACACCACACGAGAGGCTTCTTGCCTCCGAGAAAGTTAAGATTAACTATCTGTGTCCTATTTGTCAAATAGCTTCTAACCAAGTCACGAGCGTGGTCATGAAAACCGAGATAACCAAGAATGGCAATCAAAAATTCGGTATCGGCAAAAAAAACGTATCGGCCGATCACTATAGTTAATAATATCATTATTTTTTTCATACTTAACAAAAAGTATTAGAGATACTTTTACTGCCTAGTCGCAGCCATGATGGGTTGCGTGTGGTGCACGTTCATACATATACGTACTACGTAGGTAGATATATTAAATTTTTTACTAAATTTCAAGTCAAGTTATAGTCGTCTAAATTGTTGATGGACTTAACTAAAGCATTTGAATAAGAATTCTGCACAAAATAAAACAGAATTCCCTTTTACGGAAAAAATAAACTACAACAAATTAATCGAGATCATACAGGAATAAATCTCCAATCGAATTGGTAAACCTAGTGTTTACTGTTTATATTTTGAATTATGCAACCGAGATGACAAAAATAAACTAACGGTTAAAAATACCGGCATCTGCCCGTAAACAGTGGACCAAGTTCGGAAAATTCCATTCAAGGCGAGGCTGCTGCACAACAACCTGGGTCTGAAGCGAACGGAAAGATTGCAAAGGCGAATGAAGGTGAATATAATAAGCTCGTGTTAAATTTAGGAACGGCCATTTTTTAAATTTATGAAACAAAACTTACCGTCAGACATTTTATTTTGCATACAATTTTCACTTTTAATATTTATAACTAGCAGGAAGATGTACGCAACATTAGTTTTGTTGTGGATGTCAACTAATCAATAGCCTGCCGGGTCGGGAGAGGAACAGGATGTTACCGAATACCGAACGATATACGCGCGAACGCAGTAAGCGGCAGGGATACGACGCTGTCTCTGGGCCAGAATGTTAGCAGGAATTTTCGGCCGTATGATGTAATTGCGTCGCAAGGAAAATATCGGGGAAAGTGGAAAGCCAGGGCGAACTTTAAGCGATTTATTCGCTTTTTTATGATTCACATACAGAGTGACCCCAATAAGACATGAAAAACTATCGTAAAATTTGATAAATCGACTTTTACAGAACTTAGCGATAGTAAAAGAAATAGTCTCCTTTTTTCCGTCAATAAGTAATGAAATAAACGTCAACGTCAAGTTAAAATTAGACAAAGGAGTATAAAAATAACACATTATTTAAAAAATAAACACATAAATAAATACTACAAAATAATATAGGTAAAGTACGTTTCACGAAATTTGCATACGACTTAATGATTTCCTGGGTCGGTCCCATTGTGTCGACAAGAGCTTGGCAATAAACAAGTGAAGTATGAAGGGACGGACTAAGGAAAATAAGTAATGATATGATTATATTAATGTAATGAAATGAAATAATATTTTTTTTAAATATTACTAGTCATATTTATTTACATTTATAATGTCATTCTATAGATAGTTCTGTTTCGCTACCGCTATCCTCATCAAAATTAATTATAATTGGATTAATTATACGATCCAGGCTAATATACGAATTTTCTACAGTTATTACGTGACGGACTGAATGATTCCAACTACCTGGGGGAATATCATTAAAGCATTTTCATATTAATCGGAGAAATATTTTCAGACCTAACTGGAGACTAAACTATTTTAACTGGTGCCACATATGCTCTATGGGGTTAAAAATGCAATAATAGGGTGGGAGCCGTAGCACTGTATGTCCAATTTCTTCTGCCAATGTGTCACAAACATATACTTTTTTTATACAAAATGTCTTTAAAACTTCTAAAAGATCACATTTTTTATAACTTTCTTCAAAATATATATCATTCGCCGCCATGTAGTTCTGAATCTCCAATTTTGTATTATTTGAGCTTGGAGCTTTATGTAATTGGCGACTGTGATAGCTCGCATTGTCCATTACTATCACGCTATTCTGAGGAATGTTTGGTAAAAGACAATTCTTGAACCATTCCTCAAAAAGTTCGGCCGTTGTATCTTCATGGTAGTCCACACAAGAGTCTTTAATGTTTTTTGCAGAAAGCCACAAGGCATTTGGAACCCAACCGTTTTCTGATCCAGCATGTAAAATGTTTGTTCTTTTTCCTTTATTTGACGGAGCTTTTGTTTTACACTTTAAGTTATATACTCATGACGCCATTTTTGTAAACGGTGGGATTCCATGAGTACTTGCCTTTTGTCAATTTTGCGGTATCTGAATCCCATTTCCGACAAAACTCTCCAAAGGCTAGTGCGGCTACAACTTATTTGGGTTTCATCATTGGTGAGCCGTTGCTTCAGAGAATCTAATGTAGGTACGCGTTGCTCTTCGTACATGGTGTAGATTTTTCGCCTTATCAAGTCCTTGTCGCTTTCGTCGAAACATTTGGTGAAACCGGCATCTTTACGCTTCTTTCTAGATTTAATGGGATTTGACGCGATTCTTTTCACTGTAGTCAGAGGTATCTTAGTCAAGTCAGACGTTTCAGTCGCAGCAGCACTAGCATAAAGTCCTCTGTTGAGTAAAGAAGTATATACTCTTTTTACAATTTCCCTAGCATCGAGAGATAAATGCATTTTCTTCACTGCAACACTAGAAGAAGCACCATCAATGTTTTCCATGGACGCCACATACTGTTTTTTTATACGTTTGATAAAATAATATCGGTAATACAACTAAACTCTTCCAGCAAGAAATAAAAACTAACAAATTTTACCACAAAAAGATATTTAAATATAAATTAAGCAACCTAACCTACCTGATGTGCCTATATTTAATTGTAATTATTACAATCCGGTCCTTTCCACCTAATAATAACAAACGGTCATAAATAATGGGATCGCCCAGGTACTTTTACTGCAGTCATTAAGCTATATCCATTTTTCGTGGAACAATCTTTACTACTACAACTACTACTACTACCTATTACGACAACTTTTATATTGTCACCATTATTCACAGGAAACTTGTATTGAAATCGATATTGAAAATTTCGGAAACACCGACATAAAATATTCAACATTCAATTTCAATTTCTCTTATCTAAATGTGTCCGCCTAATAGAGGTGTCCGCCCATTGTTATTAGGTAATATGTAAATGCAAAATTATTACTACGTATATGTATGTACAAATAAACATAACATAACAAAAATACACTAGTTAGGATGTAGTACTAAAAAAATCTAATACCGTAGTTTGACGTGTTTGCGTTTTATACTTGCAATCTAGAAAATGTAATTCCAAGTCTGATAACAATTCCATTTGCTGTAGAGTCACCTCTATTCTTTGCATACTCTTATAATTCCTTTACCATACTAATGGCTTGTTAATAATTGGCGACCGTCGTCAGATAGTGATGTGGTTTCAATTTGGACTATATAATCGGTAGGAATGGGGTCACTATCATCTTCTAATAGCACATTGCTATCAATGTTAATGAACTCGCCCAAATCATTGTTATCAAATTAAAAACTTCCACAACATCAATTTTCTCTTTCAGATTCAAAACGCGACGTTTTTCTGCCATTGTTTACGATTTTAACCTTACAACTCACAAATAAACGGCTTACTGCTGTCGGGGAATCACACATACTTTCATTCGGCGGAGTCCTTTCGCTCTGCCACGCATACGCGATTGGTTGGCCGGTCTGTCTTCAGAGAGTTTTTGCACCGTACTTATTCGTCTCCCAAATACTTAAAATACAAATTTTTTTGTCCGTTTAAAGGAGGATTCTCGCACTCTTTGTATGAAAACAGCCTGTCCGCGTCCGCCCAAGAGAGGTTGAATTTCATGGAATTTCATATACCTAGTTCCGGACTATGAAAAAATGTCCTCTTAATAGAGATGTCCGCTTATTAGAGGAGTCCCTTATGAGAGGTTTTACTGTATATAATTTTCGTTTCAAATATTCAGAGTTAATAACAACATAGGTAGTTATACAACCTCATTATATGTAGATACTAGTTATTTTAATGGGTACCACTTATTTTAATGGGTGAGCCCCGGATCAATTAGAAATTTATTTACACATATCGGTACATGCATCGAATAATATTGTAAGTGACATTTTGACCAATTTCGGAGTTCAAAATAAATATCAATGTTTAAAACCTAAAATTTGTTTTTTTTAGCTTAATTTTTTTTTAAATGCCTCTTTCATCAAATTTGTATGTGATTATTTTGGTATTTTGCCTGTAGTATCATCGAGAAATAATATACCGAAACTTTTATGTCTTCTCCTCTAAGAATACGATTTGTCACTTCCAATGTTATTCGATGCATGTGTCGAGATGTCCTAATATACTTTGTTTTCGATTTATATTTTTTTTGATTTTTTACAAAAATCTCTAAATCAGTTCCCTCACTTTCTTACCTAAAAAAAATTCGAATAACATTGTAAGTGACAAATCAAATTTCCTAAAAATATTGCAATCCACATTTCGGTTAGTTCGATTTAAGACAGCTTTCCATGCATACGATTTCTGACGATATGATGATCCTACGTTGCCCTGATTGGTGTAAACTTTTGGTGCCAAATTCCGTCCGAATATTTGTAACAATCGATACGATGAGCTTTATTTTAACTTTCATCCGACGTCGTATGTTTCTTAGCCTCACTTTTTTCTAAACCAAAAATTAAGAATGAATGACTATATTCGGAAATATTATCAGCTACTAATGCACCAAATTAAAAATATATTAAATTTAAGGTTAGGTAGTGACCACATATATATTATATTGTATACGAGTGACACTCTCTTCTTTTTTTTACAAGCCTTTTAGTGAAATTCGGTTCCGAAGATCTGATAATGTGATAAGCAAAATATTTTCGTATAGTATAACTGAAATACTTCATACCTGGTATTGATCCACGACTTTTGCAAAAAAGCACCATGCACTTGTATCCTTTCATCTTAAGCAAAACAAGCCACAAATAACCTACCAAACAGCGAATCGAACCACCACAAATTAAAAACTCCTTTACAAAAATTGTTGTTAGGTAATGAAAGTTTATAAGCACTAATATACCGACAACAATGTGGATGAACTACTTTTTATTCTGTAATTTGAAAAAGCATCCAGAACCAAAGATGGCGACGAATAACAACAAACAAATAATGTCGGGCCGCCTCTGACGCGATCGATAAAATTTCCACCCTACTGCGCAAACTCAATAGGCCTACGCCATCTCCCATAGCGGGGACACTTTTTGTATTTGGGAGCGTTCGTATTTGCAATATACTGTTTATATACATATATGTGGAACAAACCCATACGTTTGAAGTAATTCGCAAACTTAACTATCAACGAGGATTCGATGCAAAGGTTTAATGAAATAATTTTCGTGTAAGTAATAAATACATATATATTAAAAACACAGTTGACTCAAAAAGCAGTTATGGGTAATCTGACAATATGAAATGAGAATTTATTTATTATTTTTAAAAATTTATCGTTTTTTACGTTTGTTAAATTTTGTACATATTATTACGAATTTGGATGGTTCTGTAGAATACACCAAAAATTCAGCCTAAACTTTAACAACAGCCTTCCCGGTATTCACTCCCTTTAACATGTCAGTAAAAGCGTCAAACATCTTTTCAAAACCCTCAGTAACGGTTTCTTGATACTTTAATTTCCCTTCTTTTATCCAGCGTAAGTTTTGTAAGATTGCTTCGTTCCATCTGTCATTCCATCTCCATACAACGAATCCTTCCATTTTCAGTTGTTTTGTTACTACAGGCAATTGGACAACGCTGGCTAAAAGAATAAAAAGGCATTGTTTCTCTTGCAACGCTGGGGTAAATTATTGGCCCTGTTGTGTTTACAAAAAGTAACCCGAGTACGTTTGGAAAGTATCCGGAATATTAGTTTTAAGAAATTACATAAAACTTCCTTTTAGGAAGTTCTGGGCCTCAAAAAATTTTGTTTGACTACTGTCATGGTAGAAGACCATGGACAAAATATTGTTTTTTTACATGTGCCCCGAAAGTGCCTCTTTTCATGCATGTTCGGGATTTGAACCCGCGACTCACAGATCACAAAGCGTACGCTATACCACTAGGCCACCGAGCCTATTTGTCAAAAATAATAAATAGATATTTACATTCTCCATGCGCGAGTGTTTTCATGTCATGTAGACAGGAAAACTGTCTGAAGAATTTCTTTATTAATTTGGCAACAAAGCTTCGGAGCACTTGTAAAAAAAATACGGTACATATCTCGGGCCGTCGGAGGCTTTTCCGGACTCGTGCGGTTTCCGCATCTCGTCCGTAAAAGCCTCTTTTCGGCCCTTGATACGTAATGTACTATTATTTTCGAGAAGTCCATAATAGGTGTAAAAATGTTGCAAGTAGCATAAAGACGTTTAGTAGAATGTTTATACCGAAATGGAGATCATGAAGCGAAAACTGGTGCGATTAACAGATTTAGGAAGGATTGCAGTATATGAAGCAATAAAACATAGGCCTGTTTCAGGAAGACCGAAAAAAATACGCGGAAACCAGAGCTTTGACGGTTAGGTATTATTATTATTATTGGTAAATTGGATTAGTAAAGAGGTAGAGATTTTTGTCGTGTATATTAGGGCCGTATACCGGGTGTTTCAGGAAGAACGCTCATCCCTATAACTTTTTTTTTGTTTGAATTACAGAATTACAATAATTTGTATACGATATTATTTTACATTTTATGAGATGACGGGCTCCAATTTGTCAGTTTCTGTTTAACCGGAATTGATGTCAACTTTGGATTTTTAAAAGGAACACCCAGTATATTTTGGGCTATAACGATTCAAAATACCATTCCAATTCAACTACATCGCATAAGTAACTTTTTTACACCCTAAACCATTTTTCTTTTTAGTTTCATTTTTTCATCTAAACTGCTGGCCATTTGCTTTCGAGCAAGAAAAAATTCGCCTACATTTAAAAGTTAATATTTTCTGAACCAGATATGACATCGAACTCCGGTTTTTAATGGTTGATAGATTTGTCCCTTAGGAAACAATTGCCAAAGTTGGATTGTCTTAAACTGTCAGAAAATTTTATATACAGGGTGTTAAAGAGGACGATGATTTTTGCTCCAATTTCAATAGCATGTAACTTTTACAATAATATTTTTAAATTTTATCACTGTACGTCAATTGAATCACTGGTTCATAGCAAAGAAAGTAATTTGTCAAATTTTTGATATCTGCTATATTTTAAGAGATACCAATTTTTTTGAAAAACTTTGCTTTTTTTCAACTTTTTGTTAGCTACATCCCACTGTGCGTTTTATCGTGCAAACTTTGCAAGTGATTATTATACCTTATGAAAAGCTTGTTTATGTTCAGTAACAACAATTGTACCTAAATGTTGTGATGTGCAGTGGCGTACTTATAATCACTTATATGTCTATGCTTTATGAGTATCTCACAACTTTTTTGGATTGGAAAGTACTCGCTGCTAGATTAGGCAAGTTTTTCCTTATTTTTTAGTTTTTCATATCGCGCTACAGGTATATTATACAGTGTCTACAAAATTTAAAAAAGATAATTTTTTTTATTTAATTGTTTGAAAAAATTTATTTATTAATTTCTAACTTTCTAACACGACACTATTCCTAACATTAAACTAAATAAAAAAATTATCTTTTTTAAAATTTTGTAGACACTGTATAATATACCTGTAGCGCGATATGAAAAACTAAAAAATAAGGAAAAACTTGCCTAATCTAGGGGCGAGTACTTTCCAATACAAAAAAAATGTGAGATACTCGTAAAGCATAGACATATAAGTGATTATAAGTACGCCACTGCACATCACAACATTTAGGTACAATTGTTGTTACTGAACATAAACAAGCTTTTCATAAGGTTTAATAATAACTTGCAAAGTTTGCACGATACAACGTACAGTGGGATCTAGCTAACAAAAAGTTGAAAAAAAGCAAAGTTTTTCAAAAAAATCGGTATCTCTTAAAATATAGCAGATATCAAAAATTTGACAAATTACTTTCTTTGCTATGAACCAGTGATTCAATTGACGTACAGTGATAAAATTTAAAAATATTATTGTAAAAGTTACATGCTATTGAAATTGGAGCAAAAATCATCGTCCTCTTTAACACCCTGTATATAAAATTTTCTGACAGTTTAAGACAATTCAACTTTGGCAATTGTTTCCTAAGGGACAAATCTATCAACCATTAAAAACCGGAGATCGATGTCATATCTGGTTCAGAAAATATTAACTTTTAAATTTAGGCGAAATTTTTCTTGCTCGAAAGCAAATGGCCAGCAGTTTAGATCTAGTCTCCCTAAAATGGTTTATTTCTAGCCAAATGATGGCGGATTTTAAATTTATTGTATTTTTTGTCATGATTTGGGTAATTAATTATCGTCCCTTTTTGACTTGGGTGTGTGATCAAATAGTTGGAAAAAAGCGCTCTATCTTTTTTCCCGAGTGAGCCAATATGTTCAATTTGAAAAAATTGAGTTTTCTGGGAAAAAGTTTTCGTAAAAATTTATGAAGTGTGTAAAAAATTTAAAACACGATAAAACTTGAAAAACTTGAACCATTCAGGGAGTTCATAGGAAGCTAGATGAAAAATTAAAAGAGAAACTATTTAGTGTCAAAAAGTGACGTATGGGTGTCGTTGAATTTGGAATGGTATTCTGAATTGACATAGCTAAAAATATACTGGGTGTTCTATTTAAAAAAGTTGACAAAATGGAGTCCGTCATGTCATAAAATGCAAAATAATATAATTTATGCAAACCCATCAAATTTTATTTCTGTACAAAAGGGGTTAACGTTCTTCCTGAAACACCCGGTATAGATATTTCTAGGGGGGGGGGGATTTGTCAACATAAAGGGAGGGGTCAGGAATAATAAAACAGTAATAAAAAGTCGACTAATGCTAAATAAACAGGTAAAAATATATTGAAGGGCGAGTTCGAACCCCCCCCCCCCCCCCCCATATGTACGGCCTTGGTCTACATGTCTCATCTAAGACTATTTTGTGAGATTAAGATTTATACAATTTTCCATGTATTTGTGAAAAGTAGAGATTATTGGAACCAATTAATTTCATAAATCTATGTTATTTTTGAAAAGTTGAAAACAAATTGGTTTTTCCCGATACTTTCTAGACTTACTATACAGGTTGTCGGTGGATGGAGTTACCTATACCACAAATGTATCTAATTTTTTATTTCTCCACAAAAAGTAATTTATTATAAAAAAAAATTAAGATTTGTCATTAGAAAATTTAGTTTTTGTATTCAGGGAGGTCTTAACAAATAAAGAATGATTTATAGGTATAGCTAACCCCATCCAGGGACACCCTGTATAATGGCTCGATAAATAACAGGCATTAGATAAATTAAATTATCATATTAATCACAATGTCAATAAATTTTATATTTTTGACCGCTAATAAAGGGACAATATCTCATACCTATTACTTATATTGAAAAATCTATTATTATTATTTTACCTTTAACGCTGCTGTCATTATAGGAAGATATTGATCCGCAAACTGAAATTCTACCAAATGTGTTCATTTGATTTAATACTGTTGAACTCATTTCACCACCCACCTGAAAATATTTAAAAAAAGTACTTGTAGAAACTTCGATATTAATGTATGGCAAATTAGTTAATAATTGTATATTATTCATGGGTGGTACTGACGCTCATTATTTACGAGGATGAAACTGGCTACGCACAAGCTGCAAATAAGTGCAAAATAATAGTTATTTATGTATCAAGGGTACTAAGTAGCTGATTATGCCCTGAGGGCGACAGTCTTGCAAAGCCGAGGGCCTCTGGCCCGAGGGTTCGTAAGTCGCCCGAGGGTATATATCTATTAGTACCCGTGGTGCATACAAACTTTTATGTCATACCAGTTCGTTTTAAATAATAAATATTTTTTTAAAATTTAATTTGATTTACCAATCTTTTATTTTTACCTGCGACATTACCTTGAGATTATTATAGCCTGCGCTTTTGTTGCTAGGGAGATAAGTATTCAAATGTTTAATGTGTCAAAGTCAGAAATCACAAATGGAAGAAGGTTTTGAAATTCCCGACGAAATTGAAAAAAAGGCTGAAAAGGCAACGCAAAACCTGTTACCGAGAAAATCCAGAGACGCATACGACAAAGAATATGACCAATTTTTGAAGTGGATGTCAGAAAATGCTGTTGAAAACATTAACGAAACTGTGCTGTTGGGGTACTTTAATGATCTATCTGAAAAAATTTCTCCGAGCTTTCTGTGGGCTAAATACTCGATGATAAAGACTTTAATAATAAATAAGAATAGTAATATTATATAATTTTCACAAATTATGTATGTATTTAAAACAAAGGTCAGAAGGGTAACAACCAAAAAAAATGCAGTGTGTCATCTAGAGAAAATGTCCTAAAATTTATTCATGAGGCACCAAATGAAACGATTTCAATGAACAAGGTCGCATTATTATTTGGTATATTTGGTGGATGTCGGCGGCAAGAACTTGTAAGTATGTTAGTCACACATGTAGAAGATAGAAAATCAGTATTTGTTGTAACGGTGCCAGAAACCAAAACTGACAAAAAGCGAGTAGTCACCATTATTGATGAAGACGAAATGAATAGTTTGAAACTTATAAGAGATTATATGTCCTTGCGGCCACATGGCTGCTCAGAAAAATACTGTTTTTCAGCTACAGACAAGGCCGCTGTACTGTACAACCTGTTGGAAAAAACACATTTGGGATAATTCCCATTGTTTACGTCGAACGTCGGCAACTCCTTTAGCAGAAGCTGGAGCAAGTATGGCTACGCTGAAGCGCCATGGTGGATGGAAGAGTACCACAGTTGCTGAGGATATTTAGAGGATAGCATATCCTCAAAAAATGAGGTTTCAAGGATGTTGGCAGGCGTACCATCTAGATCTCGCATTTCCTTAGAGAAACTAGAGACCCAGGCAATGAATCATGAGTCAACCTTTGCTGCAGGAAATTTAGCTATCAGCGGAACTTTCCAGAATTACCAGTTCTATGTAAATACAATGAAATAATATATAAACGTAAATTTATATTTTGTGATTTTGTTAATAAAATAAGTTAATCGAAAACTGTTTTTTGCGTCTTAATGCCAGCGCGGGCCATAATATGTATTTTATGCCCGCATGGGAATAAAGTAATCCATTATGTAGATGGTATCTAAGATATAAAAACACAATAATGCACTGGTATGACATAAAGAATATTACACAATATCATGGCCGTGGGCAATGAAATTGTTTAGATGTATCACAGCCCGTGATTAATTCATTATTAATGGGCACGAGCTACTAGTGAATAATGACTATTAATGTTGCGCCAAAATGGTATCATAAGTCAAGAAGATGAAAAGTTGATAAAGTCACCTTCTTGTCAATTTATTTTCCTGATTTAAGTTAGTAGCAAGAATCAGTTCTGAGTGTCAGTTAGTATATTACGTTACTTTTTTAAACCTCAATGTCCATCTCCATAAGTCGAATTTTAAGCATAATTGATAAGCATTCATAGGACGAAACGCTTCTAAAGATGGATTGTGAATGTCTATTGTATATACACTGATACGTACATTATCAAAGTAGGTGTCTACACCTTGTGGCGCAAGCTTCTTTAACTCATCTCCGACGTCTTGGGTCTTGTAATTAATAAAGTGGTCAAAACCTAACTCGTCTGTCAACCATTTTCCTTTATCGTCGGAACCGGCAATCCCAATGACTTTGCAACCTTTAATTTTGGCTATTTGCCCAACAATACTTCCAACTGCACCAGCAGCTCCCGAAACGACAACCGTTTCGCCCGCTTTTGGTTGGCAGAGCTCCAAAAATCCAAAATAGGCAGTAACTCTAAAATTTTAATTAGGTAAATATTAAAAAGTAGTAGTTAGGTAAATATCAAAAAGCACAGCATTGTATAAAATATACATGGTACCATCACTATTCATAGTAAATATCAAGAATCAAGAAATACTGGGTTAAATAAAAAAATCTTGTTCAGTAATTTTAAACATTTCTTGTTAGTTTCATTTGTTATAACATATTTAATTTTGTTTACACCCTTGATATAGCACGGTGAATTTTTACTATTGGTCAGTTAATACTAAATAGAAAATAATTACAAAATTTGTGGGTTGCCATTTAAAAATGGAGATTTCTTGCAGTTTTCCAATTTCGTTCTTAATCTTAATTGTTGAATACCCTGTATAATAGTTATCAAGGCAAGACTTAGGTATATGACATGATACCAGAAATCTGACTAGAATGTTGCGTAGAATAAAATAAAAAATTTAGTAATATACAGGGTGTCCGCTAATTAATGGTACATGGGAAAACCACAGACTCATTACATTAAAATATTAGGATTTAATTATACTTAATTATATCCGAAAGTAATATTAAATGAGATTATATGAGGGTGTTGAAGTTAAAACTTCATTTTGGTTCTTCTCTAATAACTTTGAACCACCGTTTTTTTACAAAATTTGGCAGCTATGGTGTTTTAGGACGAGAAATTGATTTTTTTTGTGAAATTTTAATGTACAATGTAGGAGACGCTGTCTGCGGCATTTTTCGCACATTTTATAGGTCATAACTTTTTTGTGCTTCAATGTGTTTCAGTTTTTAATGAAAATCATACTTCTCTCATTTTCCTGCGGGTATACTCACAACATATCCCGCATTTCTGTGTTTGAAAACAAATTGTGTCTCGGCATTGTTAGTTAACTTACACTCACAAAGCTATCTTACAATAATCAACAAACAAACAACAACATGAAGGTTTCATAGCAACTGCATCTCTAAATTTCATCTATTACTTTAAAAAAATTGTTTTCAAATTAATAGTAACTGGGCAGGGTGCACTAAACAATTTAAATGGAAATATCTCCGAAATGGTAACTCTGGGCGACCTGAACTTAGTATACCTTTTTTACGTAATAAATATGAGAAAAGTATTATTTTCATTAAAAACTTAAATACACGGAGGCACAAAAAAGTTATGACCTAATAAATGGGCGAAAAATGCCGCAGACCTACATTATACATTAAAATTTCACCAAAAAAAATCAATTTCTCGTCCTAAAAACCCATAACTGCCAAATGTTGTAAAAAAACGTTGGTTTCAAGGTTATAAGAGAAAAACAAAAATGAAGTTTTGACTTTAACACCCTGTATCTCAGTTAATATCAACTTTCGTATATAGGTAAGTACAATTAAATTCCAATATTTTTACGTAAGGAGTCTGTGGCTTCTCCATGTACCATTAATTAGCGGACACTCTGTATAGAGTATTCCGCTTAAAATAAGCAAGATAAAACCGACTTTCGGTATAACCGGAAGTGATAGTTACATCAAAATATCCTTATTAAAAATACAGCATCTTTTATAGCGAGTACCAATATTTCAAAAAAATGTCTTTTTTAGTTTCCAAGATCCTTTAATAGGCCACTCACCGTGAATGACCCTGTTTATTAGCAATAATTTATTAAAAGAAAAATTACCCTGGCATTCCTAAAATTCCCACACCTAGAGAGGATGGTAAACCTTTAAAATCAAGAAGGGGTTTGACTTTATCACCATTGGATATGGTATGGGATCTCCATCCAAAGTCTCCGACTATGTATGCGCCTACAGCATACTTCGGATTTTTGCTTTCCGTGACCCTGTAACCAAATATATTAGGTTAGAAAACGTTGGTGTAATCCAAAAATAAACTAGGAGAGAATAGTACGGCAGCCCGTTACCAGGATTTCATTCAAACTGATCACGACCTAAAGTTTTTTGAGTTTTCTGGTGATTTAATAAGGACTTGAGAAGGAAATTAACAAGAACGGACATTGGCAACGTTGCGAAATCATTGAGAATCATCTTTACATATGTAAAAAAAAGTGGTCGTAATAGTTATCGCGCCTCGTCCATTCTTTTTATTTTTTGATTCAGAGTGATGTTTTTGTGGAGATGAAAATAGTAACTGACATTTTCCGTGCGGTAAATAGTTCTGGTTTGAGAAAAATCGAAATTTGTTTACAGCGGAGAATTGAACTTTTCACGCCTCGTCCGTTTTACTTGTCGGATGTTATTTTTCGTTATTCGTGACCGGAAAAAAATGAGAACGGACATTTTCATCGACGCGCAACCGCAGTGTTGGATCTTGGGTATGTAATTTTTTTAACGCTGTTCGAGTTACCGTGCCTCGTCCGTTTTCAAGCAGAAATCGTGTATTGTGGCTCGGAAAATGGGGGAAAAATATGAACTGACATTTTTACACACGCATTTTTTAGCAAAATCGTTTTCAGTCAACACAGCACGTGTATCAATAATAATGCAATATGGGGACATAGCTGATGCTGAGTTGTTATAGACAACCGAGCCATACAGCAAGCCGTCACATGCACGCGCCTTATACCGCGATCAAGAATTATACCCTACAGCTGCGCAACGAATGTCCGTTCGACTCGATTTACTATTTTTTAGAGTGTTATCAGCAATTAAAAAATTGACCCGGGCGCTGTAACTTTTTGATACCCCTTTTCTTTACATCTTTTATTTAAACTATGGAATTTTTGCAACACTCAGAACGTCCGTTGTCGATGAATTCACGTTTTTTTGTTATATTTTTAATATGATTTCAACAAGAACGGACAAGGTGTAGTAACAAAATGATGATCAGCTTTCTTACGGACTGAAATCACTCTGACGGGTAAGCGCAGCGTTGCCGAATTTTTTCGCTCGAGTAAAACTTTCTTATTTTTTATTAATCCAGCGACTAGTTATTGACTAGATGAAGGCGTGATAACAGGACATTTTGGTAACGGGCTGTCGTACTAGAAGTGAAACTAGCGCCAGGGAACGCTAGTGAAAGAGTGTAGTCTATTTACCTGTTTCAAATCATTTAAAAAAATATTTAAATCGAAGATCAGATGTTTCTTATTCTACAAATGATCTAAATTAAAAATGCATCGTTTCGTATGTAGGAAAGATTTAAATGACAAATTAAAACATTACCTATTTAAATTAGGGGGAAAAAAATGTACCGTGTTAAAAAATATTTATTAGAAAATGCCAAAACTAATTAAATAAGGGTAAAAAACATATTAGCTTGTTATAACACCATGGAATTTTAGAACATAACTCAAATGTTAATTGAATTTAAAGGAACAAGGTTTTCAAAGTTTTTCACATTTTCTTTAAGATGCTCAAATCATTGGCTAGAATTATTCAGGTATGATGACGACGAATCAGATAATTTCCTCATTGTATGATTGGTAAGTTATCAACATTCAAATCTATTTAAAGATTCAAATCAGTTTATAAAGATTTAAATATTTTAAAATATTTAAATCATTTGAAAAATGTTTTATTAATTTTATAAAGATATAAATAGTTTTAGAGTTTTAAAGCATTCTGAAATGATTTAAATTCGATTTTTACAGAAAAGATCAAAGATCCTTTTTAGTTTTTAGAAAGGTTTAATCATAAATCAAAAATCATTTTCATAGAAAAAATGTATTTAAATCACAAAAACGTTTTTAAATCTCACTAATAATTGTTAAAGGTACTACCTACTTTGCAACTTGGCTCCCAATAAAAACAGATCCCAAAGGTAGAGTGGGGGCGTATGCCCTCATATAAGGATCAACACTGAGGTATACAGCTTCGGCCAGAAACTCTAAAAAGGAAATAAATCTAGTAGGAATATCGAAATTATCGATATCGTCATAATTCTAATTGGGAACACAACTTATAAATATTTTTTTATACGAAATACCACAACTTAAATTTTAATCAATGTACGAGAATTTTTCAGAAAAAAAACATTTAGTGGCTTTACTGAATTCATTCCAAGTTACAGTACGGTTCACGAAAATTGGATACGACTTAATGATTTCCTGGGTCGGTCCCATTGTGTCGACAAGAGCTTAGCAATAAACAAGTGAAGTATGAAGGGGCGGACTAAGGAAAACAAGTAATGATATCATTATATTAATGTAATCAAATGAAATAACATTTTTTTTAAATATTACTAGTCATATTTATTTACATTTATAATGTATAGATAGTTCTGTTTCGCTATCGCTATCCTCATCAAAATTAATTATAATTGGATTAATTATACGATCCAGACTAATATATGAATTTTCTACAGTTATTACGTGACGGACTGAATTTTTTCAACTACCTGGGGGAATATCATTAAAGCATTTTCGTATTAATTCTACAACACTAGAACTTAAAGTCGGAGAAATATTTTCAGACCTAACCAGTGATTTTAACTGGTGTCACATATGCTCTATGGGGTTAAAAATGCAATAATAGGGTGGGAGCCGTAGCACTGTATGTCCAATTTCTTCTGGCAATGTGTCACAAACATATACTTTTTTTTATACAAAATGTCTTTAAAATTTCTAAAAGATCACTTTTTTTATAACTTTCTTCAAAATATATATCATTCGCCGCCATGTAGTTCTGAATCTCCAATTTTGTATTATTTGAGTGTGGAGCTTTATGTAATTGGCGACTGTGATAGCTCGCATTGTCCATTACTATCACGCTATTCTGAGGAATGTTTGGTAAAAGACAATTCTTGAACCATTCCTCAAAAACTAACAAATTTTACCACAAAAAGATATGTAAATATAAATTAAGCAACCTAACCTACCTGATGTGCCTATATTTAATTATAATTATTACAATCCGGTCCTTTCCACATAATAATAACAAACGGTCATAAATAATGGGATGGCCCAGGTACTTTTACTGCAGTCATTAAGTTGCATTTCTCGTGAAACAATCTTTACAAACCATAATATAAATATGACTAAATATTTTGAAAGAAAGTTTTATTTTCTTTTAAATTCCATCAAAGCATATAAATCCAAATTAATGTGAGTATCATCGCATCCGCATCGTGTCGTTGAAGTGGTGAACTTATAACATTGCACCTTGATAGCTATCGAGCGAACGTTTAGGATCAAAGTACAGATAATAATTCCTTATCATATTTCAAACCGAATATAATAATATGAAAATATTCACTTTAATATAAATATTTTGGTATCTAGTAATTTTTCGTTGTTTTTTTAGCAGTGGTTTCAATATTTTATGTGCCAATCATGGGCGTAGCGAGGATTTACTTCAGGGTGGGGCAAGGAAACGCAATTGATATTATTAATTAAAAATTATATTGTTCCAATTAGCGGAATAGTTAGAAATTATTTTTTGAGGAAGCGGGAGATGCGGGTGGTTTTTGGAGAGTAAGTATCAAGGGGAAAAGTGTACAAGCGCCGTTGGCGAGGGTCACGCCCAAATTTCGTCAAGAATTCACCCAACTAGTACTTAATTTCGTAAATTAAATATTTATTTAATGTTTTATATTTCTTTTTCTAAAGTTCTGGGAGTGGGTTTATTATTCCCTGCCTCCCTTAACTTTTTGATTTTTTTTTACTTGTTCTTGATACTCCTAAGTAGGGGATACTCCTTAAGGGATCCCCCATCCCAACCCCATTCACGCCGGTAACCAGACCCCATGAGATCGGATATCTCGTGGGTACGGGAGATGATACTCCCCAATCGGTAGATCATATCGCACTGCTAGAAACCAAGTGTTGATAGCGCTGAGGGAGCAGCGTATTATCGAGGATCATGGTTCGGTACCCACGTTTAGCTATAGGGAAGAGCCCGGCCATACGAACGAAGAGGAAAAAATCGAGAACAAAAACTAATCATTTATCCAAATAACAAATTCAAACCAATTTAAGGATTTTGAATCTAATGACAGCTAAATGTTAATTTCATTATTTTGATTTTCATGGCTTGTCATTATTTAAAAAAATATATTTTTAATCAAGTTTGAAAAGGGATATGCGCCACTCTTTACATAATTTTACGAGTAATAAGATTAGTAAATTAAAAGCATTCCAGTAAACTTTTCATGGAAAATTGAGTAAATTACTAAAGCGATCAAAAAAAGACATCTGACGGATCAGGCTTATACTAAAACTTAAGTATTGTCACAGACTATAATTCGGCTATCCGATAGCTTTAGAACAAGATCAAGTTCGATAAAATCGGTTAATACATTCCTAAGTTATCGAACTTTTTCTGTCAAACCTCCACCCGCCCCTTATTTTAGGACATAAGTCAAAATGTCAAATAAAAAATTTGTAGTGTTGATTGGAGACTCGAAAACAGTTCCACGGGACATACCTTCACTATGAATTTTAAGAGATTTTATCATTTATGATTTTAAATTAAAGATACGCCTTCTAGCGGTAAAGTTAAAAATAATTTTAGTATACTTTTAGGGAACACTTTTGTAATCACCTTTTTTTCCCGAAAGCTGTAGGACAAACAGTTATTGAGCCAGCTCGTCGACCTTAGCAGGACAACCGGTATATGTATCTAAATATTTTTAAATCATTTATTTTCTAATTTAGCAACAAAATGTTCACTTTTTCAATATTCTAAAAATTAATTCTAAGCAACTTTTGTCAAAACAGCAAATTGAATAATCCAATCACCCATTCTCTCAGTGGCGAACGTGACTCTTGCTACAAACTTATTATGAATACAGTAAATGCGACTATTGTGAGTAGCTACGGCCTCTAACACAGCGTTCCTCAAAGTGGGGTCCAAGAACATATATATAAACAGTATATTACCAATACGAACATTCCAAAATACAAGAAGCGTCCCCGCTATGGGAGATGGCGCGGGCCTATTGAGTTTGCGCAGTAGGGTGGAAAAGTGGTCACTACCTAACCTTAAAATTAATGTATTTTTAATTTGGTGCATTAGTAGCTGATGATAATAATTCCTAAAATAGTCACTATAGTCATTCATTCTTAATTTTTGGTTTAGAAAAAAGTGAGGTTAAGAAACATACGACGTCGGATGAAAGTTAAAATAAAGCTCATCGTGTGGATTGTTACAAATATTCGGACGGAATTTGGCACCATAAGTTTACACCAACCAGGGCACCGTCGGATCATCATATCGTCAGAAATCGTATGCATGGAACGCTGTCTTAAATCGAAATTTTGATTGCAATATTTTTCCTAACTAACCAGTGAAATTTACATTAAAAAAGTTAAAATCCGGTCCTGTCGAATGTTTACTTTCACAACGAAATTTCCGAACTGCGCAAACTCACAACGCCCCCTTCGATGCCCATAGCGGGGATATAATTGCAGACGGTATTATCAATATACTGTTTATTATGTGGGTCCAAGAGGTTCGCAAACCAATAAGTGAAAATAAAATATCACAAAAACAAAATATCGTAATCGACTTAAATGAAGAATCATGAAAATATTCAGCTTATTGCTTATTAAAGCTTTTTGATTTGTTAAAAAGGTACTTAATTAGGCATGACATTCTGTTCTAGAATTAATTTTGGGGTCTGGAGCACTTGAGCACCCACGGAATTTAACAATTTTTGAAAATGCAATGTAAAGATATGGTTGTATAGAACACTTTAAAACAAAAAAATTTGCGGATGATACAGTTTTTTTATAAGAAAAATTGAAAAAAAGGTCGACTTTGACAGCAATATTTATGCGAAAACTCCCCCTTTAAGACAGTTACGTCAGTCATTGGCAAACATGGTGGCCACGTTTATTATTATCCTATACAAATTTACAGGAAACATAATAAAGGCATCGTTTTGGGAACACAAAGCAACTTCCAAAAATTTTATTCAACAGAAAAATAATTAATAAACAAGTCAATCAAGCCGATTTCCTTCTGTATTCGAAAAAAAAAACACAAGAAAGTTACATAAATTGACAGTACCCTGGGAGTGAAAACCCGCCCCGCTACACCTATTGAAGCCGACTTCCTTCTGCATTCGGCGAAGGAAAACACAAGAAAGTTACATAAATTGACAGTGGCCTGGGAAAACGAGTGAAAACCCGCCCCGCTACACTTCTCAATTGACAACAATGCATTAATACAATCACCAGTGACAAGTTGTGGAAGAGAGTATTAATATTTTGTGGTCGAAAGAAAGTAGTTTTGATATTATAATATGACACCATGTTATTATAATTTTAACTTGCCAATATTAGTAGTTTTTTTTAAATAATCAACTCTTTATGCTATTGTTTTTCTAATAATCAGCCCTTTAATGTTATTCTTGTTGTGTGTGTATGTTAGCAATTTGGATTTTTAAGAAATAGTTAAGAAACGGGTAAAAACATTCCCAAGCATTCCCTTGTAATACAATCTGTATCTGGTTTTTTGTAAATATCTTTGTAAAAAATGGTTCATCCGCAAAATTTTTTTTTCTAAATAACTTAAAATTCAATAGTACTCTTTCCGTTTCTATTTCAAAAATTGTTAAATTCCGTGGGTGCTAAAGTGCTCTAGAGCCATAAAATTTACAAAATTAACTATTTATGAAACAAATTGCATAAATCAAATCACACATAAACCATTTTTTATATAAGAAATAATGCTGCTATCCTACATGTGGTAAAGGTTAAGATATAAATATGTATGATTATAAATATGAAGTGTAATTGATTTTGTTCGTTTTATCTTACCTCCATCCTTTAATGGTGGCAGTTCCTCCTCTGTCAGTTTTAAATCACCTTTTTTTGGAAAGCCGTCAAATTGTTTTTGAAAAATAAAAACTTTAGCCTTGACCATTTTTAAAATTCTGTATAAAAATGCAGATACGTGAGAAACGAGCTAACTTATCATCCGCTGTGTAGACAGCAATAAATACTTACGGTTTATATCTAAATTGTCTGTGATAGAGTTGCTGATAGTTGATAGTAGAATTTATGCGTACTCACGTTGCGGTGTTGCCATGATTTTTTATATTTGCACCAGCTATAGGTGTAAGTACAAAGTACACAATACACAGGTGCGGTCAAAGATATGTTTATTCCGTTACAGTCTAACACCCAAGGCAATATTTTTAAACTAATATGATTGGTTGACCTAGGTAACCAATCAGATATAATAATATAGTAGAGAGCAGACCTGTTCACCACCGAACCCCGGGTGTTAATAAATTAGAGGGTTTAATTGAGACGATCAGGTACATTCAAATAAGATACCCTTGGAGATATGGCAACTGAGCATTATTTTGTTTATAAATTTGAAATACCATTGTGTCCCTATTCGTACACAAACAAAATGGCGGCTTTTTAAAAAATAATATTTGCTATTTTTTCTTTTGCTATTTTAGTTTAGATTTTACAACTTGGTATGAAGCAATGAGTATCAGCCAGCTGTTTTGGCTGCTTTATGTCAAGTTATAAAATCTGAAGTTAAATTACAGAAGAAAGAACAGTAAATAATTATTTTTTAAAATTCCGCCATTTTGTTTTGCGTACGAATAGGGACACAATATTTTGGGATCGTAAAGTACTCGATAGCACCATTAAAATGATGTATCGCAAGGCCACACTTCCTAGTCAAATTTTTTAACAAGATGGCGCCCATCCGCCATTTTGAATTTGTGAAATTTGTGTGAAATATGTAAGAAACTGTAGCTCTCTGATGCCAAGTTCTATTTATTTTTCTAAGACGATAATTGAAATAAAGGATAATAAAAAACATAACTATGCAATTTTTAAAATGCCGCCATTTTGTTTCAGTTGCGACTATAGAAGGAATATACCCCTCTTCCTATTTGATTTTCTTTACAAAGATGGCACCCACTCGCCATTTTAATAGTTAGAACTGCGTCAAAAGGTAGTTTATCTTCCCAAATTGGCAAGAACAAAATTTTGTAAAAAAGAAATTAGCGGGTCAAAAGTTGTTCTGTATAATATAGCTTTATTATATTTTCGATATAATGTTTCTGGTTTTTGGGACCATCATCAACTTTATTCTTTTTAAGATAGAAGGCATACTTGATTCGCTTCGACTATAGCTTGGACAACAAAATCATCAAGCAATGTGACACTTTTAGAGATCTCGGTGTGGTCTTCGACCCTAAGCATTTTTTCACCTTCACATCAGTAACAATAGCAATGCAATGCAGATATTGGAATTTATTATACGGAATTAGGCGGATTTCACAAATACACAAACACAGTTTTGGGCAATCTATGGGCAATTATATGGCATCCTATTTTCCATAAATATATTATTCTATTAGAAAACGTCCAATGAAAGTTCCTCAAGTACATTGCATTTAGGGCAGATGGTGTATATCCCCCTAGAGACATTGACCAAAATGCTCTTTTATCCAGATTGCAGATACCATCGCTTCTAAATCGCAGATACTACATGTTCATGTAGTTTTTGTTTAAAACCTTCAAGTCGCTCATCGATTGTCCAATATGCCACTATCCCGCATGAACTTCCATGTTTCCTCACACTGTTAGGTCTCATCCCGTCTTCCATCTGCTGACTCCCTCCACAAAACACGAATTTACCAATCTATGTTCATTTTCAATAAGGGTATCATTTAACTGGTTAGCAAAATATTCTTATTTAACAGAAAAATGTAATCGGTCAGCCAAAATGGCTAGTTGGTCAGCAACTTATGGACAGCAAACATTTCTGAATCATGACAGTGCCCTGGGAAAACAAGTGAAAACCCGCCCCCGCTACACCTTTTGTAGCCGATTTCCTTCTGTATTCGGCAAAAGAAAACACAAGAAAGTTACATAAATTGACAGTGCCCTGGGACCTCTGAAGTAAACTGCTTCTAGACATGTTTGTTTCTACTGACCAATTGTAAACTCTTGCTGACCAAGTAATCATTTCGCAGCTCGACTGTTAATAACGGCAAACCATTTAATTACTTCTCTTTTCAATAATACCTGTAATGACATTGATGTATTCAGCTTGTCCAATGCTTAGCTTACAAATATCATAAAGTTTAAATTCTTACAATGAAAAATGAAACTTAAAACTAAATTAGTTATATTCTGCTTGCATATGTAAATTAGTTAACAAAGATGAGAATACTTTCACACTATATATTTTGAAAAATGAATTCCTTGCTATAATATTAAGTGCTCAATTGATACTTGAAAATACTTATTTTCAAAATATATTTCTTTGCGTAAAATTTATTCTATTTAAGTATTATAGTTTTAAACTAACTATGTATTTCTTTTTTTGTGTGTAGAATAGTTTCAGACGGATTATACTTCTTTCTTTTAATTGACAACACCGAGTGACTTGTAACTTGTGACTTGTTTTTTAATTGATTTTATTGTAAGAGAAGAAGACGAACAAATAAAAATAAGGATATGGCTCCATATGTTGTTACAAAATTAACTTTATGAAATTTTTTCGTACAACTTATATACATAAAATTAGTTGAAATTTATTTCAGGAATTTGTTGAGAAATTTTTTTTTCAAAAATATCCGTACATGAACTTTTGATAATTTGCTGGATTCTCTCCAATATTCTCATATTTGAAATTTAATATCTCCAGTTGTACTGATCGTATCGATGTCGGTCTCATTCTAATTTACACTTTGTTGCGTCAGCTATCGAAGTGTATTAAAATAAATTGTCATTGTTAACAAATGAAAAATAATTACAATGTAATTGTTAAAATAGTTTTAACATGCTCATACCACATCTTAAATTAATTTTAAAAAATACCTTTTTGTTCTTTACCCTCTTATCTACAAAACCCATTTTACGAAAAAGTGGTATCTCTTTTCGTTAGGAAGTTATTACATATTATCAATCGCAAGTCACAGCGCGGTGAATGCACCACGATGCTTCTTCAATCGAGCTCGGTGCGGTGGTGTAAATCATTAATATTTCCATCTCTTGCATCGTTGGAAAGCGTAGTTCCGTCTCTCTTCAACTCGTCTTGTGCTGGGTGACTTGCGATCGAAAATATTTAGTAACTTCCGAACTAAAAGAGGTACTATTTTCTTGTAAAATGAATTTTGTAGATAAGAGGATAAAGAACAAAATGTTATTTTTTAAAATTAATTTAAGATGGGTTAAGAGCATGTTAAAACTATTTAAACAATTAAATTGAAGTCCTCCAGATGAAAGAATTCTTAAATAATGAAGTTCGAGGAGTACCACATATGGACTGCTATAGGAGGAATTAAGAGGGCAAGGTATATCTGTAAAAGAGAGTTAAATCCCCAACCGGTCCTTGATGGTCTAGGCCAGTGGTGCGCAAACTATTTTCATTTGCGACCCCTTATTTTGTGTAAAATTTTGTCACGACCCCTGGATAGACAGTAGGTGTGAAGTTTTTTGAATTTGGCGACCCCCAAAAATTTTTTTTGAATTTGGCGACCCCCAAAAATTTTCTCGCGACCCCTCCGGGGGTCGCGACCCACGATTTGCGCGCCACTGGTCTAGGCTGTCGAGGCTCTTCGTCAGCTCATAGTCTCCGATCAGACGAATGGCCCTTCTTTCGATGGAATCCAGTAGCCGAAGAGTATGTTTGGGTGCAGAGCTCCAGACATGAGAGCAGTACTCTAGTGATGTTCGAAGCTGGGCTTTGTATAGTGTCAAAAGTTGTTGAGGTGTGTACAACTTTTTGGTTCGGAAGAGTGCATCAAGTTTCTTAGAAGCTATCTTGGCGATTGCCACAACGGGGTTATGCCAAGACATATTTCCTCCCAGATTGACGCCCAGCAAATTAATAGATGAAGCCAGTGGGATTGCGTGTCCTGCCACGACTATATCCGGTTCTGTAATGTTAACCTTTTTAGAGGAAACTCCTGCCTGGGGTTTTAGCGTCAAATTCGATTTGGTTACTGTGACCACATTAGTTTAAAGGTTGTTTAAACCTAGTCTTATTTATAATGATGGTAACATAGGTGGGGAACGTGGAAATAGGTGGGTGCATTCTCTATAATTTTTTTCAGTACTAGGTGATTTAATCATTCAGGGTGTTCGGATAATGCTGTAGGACACTTGGACAGATGTTAAAATAAAGGTAGTAACTCATATAACAAAAAGTAAAAATTCAATGGTTTTCGAGTGACAGCCTGTCAAATTTCACTCTTTTTTCATTTTAATCATCTGGGGGTTAGTCTTTACATAATTAAGTTGATATTATGGCACAGGAACTGCGCTTAACAATTTCTATCATTCTGTTTCTGTCATAATATTTTTCTACTCTGTCTGAAATTCAAATTTAATTTTTGGCATATCTTGCTTGTTCTGACAGTCATTTGTTGTTTTGGAAATGTCATTTTAAAGATAAAATAATACCCAATAAAAAAGTCCTATTTATTTGAGTCGCCTAATCACACTTTGTAGGCCCAAACTGAATTTAAAGTGTATTTAGCAGTAAAATCAGTTTTTCAAATAAAAAAAATATTGAGTTTTCGACTTTATATTAAAGCTCTTTTTAACTTGTATCTAAAGGAATTGAGCTTTAAAGACGTGGCAAGATTCCACTTGACGCGTCAGTTGACCCTCAAATTAATTTAAAACATAGATTATTTAAGGTTTATCACAACGTTATAAGGCTACCTGAGCTGAGGTTTGACTTAAGGTAATATTCGGGCCGATATTTCAGTTACCTTAAGGTACAGAATGACATAAGTCCTCCTTAACACAAGTTTGATAGTATATTAAAGTTCTTTTTAACTCTCATCTAAAGGAATTGGTCTTTCAGGACATGGTAATCTTCCATTTAACGCGTCAATTTCCCTAAAATTAATTTAAAACATAGTTTATTTAAGGTTTACCATAACGTTAAGGCTACCTTAGCTAAGGTCTAACTTAAGGTAACATTGAAATATCGACCATTAATCTAGCAGAAAATTCTGACAAAAATATTGTTTCTTTCAGATATATATTTTAACAGTGTTCCAAGGTGCAGACATATCCGGTATAAAATAATAATAATAACAATAGGTAGGACTTTAATCGCATTAAAAAAATGATCTATATCTTATCTGTACTCTTAAAATTTTACAAACTCATGAAAAACGATTGTTCCGGATGTAATTTTGAAAATCATCGCTTGCAGATAAGCTTACTGAAAATTCCCTGGGTGGTAATAAATACAGTGATACGTGACTGCTGAGAATTATTATCATACAATCTTCCATTCATTAAAGATTCAAAATATTCGACCATAAGTGTCAAATATGGTTAAAGCGAAAGTTTTTGTTACACACAAAAAATTTGATGGATTTCCCAAATCAGACGACGTCAAAATCATAGAAGAGGAATTGCCAGCGCTGAAGGATGGGGGTAAGTTTTTTAAAAAATTCTTTATTTTCGTCAACTATAGAGTTCTTTACAGGGAGGATTAATATATCTTAAATATAAAGACACAAAAGAACTAATAATAATTAAAAAATATTAACTGAAATGAAACATTTATGTACCATCGTGCCGATAAAAAACTAGGACAGCAAAATCGCAAAGCTGGGAACGGAAATACATATCTCATAGACTATAAAAGGGTGCTCGATAGCTGTAAAGGTAAAAATACCTAACTTTTAGAAAGTAACCTAGGTTACATAATTTAATGTTTGTATTTTGCAATACGAAATGGCATCAAAATATGTTACTTGTTTTATTATTATATTATTAAGAAAAAGTCAAATGTTTTATTTGAAGTAGGTATATTTAATATCGCAACAAAAATTAAAATAAAACTGAATACTAAAAGAAATTTAATAGAAATTAAAAAAATATACAAACACAAAATTTGTCGTATCAATAATTTTTTTTTTAATATGTAGTCATAGAACGTTCCTGTTTATTACTTCTTGACAATTAGTATTCTTCTATTTTCATCTTTAGCAAACATTCTAGAGGAACCTGAAACTGCTCCTAATACTAGTTCGATGCCTTGCTATTATTTGTTTTGCCAACAACACGGTATTTCTGTTTACTCCCAGTTCGCCTGCAATATCCCTAATAAAAGCACCATCAATTAAAAAAAAATGTGCTTGACAAGTTATTGATAAAGTGACAATCTATATTGACATGTCAAATTTGTATATGACATTTTACTGGCACCAGACTCGACAATGAATAATTCCTAATAGTTAAGGAGAAAATAAGAAATTTTGCTGTCCTAGTTTTTTTATCAGCACGACAGTACAGTTGCATTCATTGAAAATGGGGACAAGTCTTATGACTAGTTGCCATATTTGCGTAAATCAGACTTCTCTTATAGATTTATTGTTTTTAAGGTTAAGAGTAACAGCATTGGCGTCGCTAAACAAAATAAAATAATCTAATTAAATGTGATAAATGAGTTAAATGTATAAAAATATTTCTCTTCTTATCAAATACTCCTCTTGCCCCCAAAGTTGCTCAACTGTGAAAATTGTGTTTGTTCGGGTTTGTTGCCTTTTCCGTAAAAAAATTGCTAGTGTCCGTATGGCCCACCCATCTTCAATTCTGGCTACTATTTGAACTATTTTAAGTTCTATTAAAGGGCGTGGCATTTTCAGCATTTTGACAGTGACAGTGTTGTCAATCATAAATTTTTCTAAATAAAACTGTACAATATTTATAATTTTCAAGAAAAACGATATCGAAACAGCTTTGATATGAAGGCAAAATAGAAAAAATAATATTCATTTTATTAAACATCAATTATGCTTTTCAGAGTTCTTGGCCGAAGCGGTATATTTAAGTGTTGATCCCTATCACAGGGGACGGGCTGCTAGTTCACCCTTAGGATCTACAATGCCCGGCTCCCAGGTGGCCAAGTAAGTATTAAATACTTACTAATAAATGGAATTTAAAAATGTTCGGGGGTAATACCACAAGTGCTTAAAAATTATCGATAATCTTTTTACGAATGCGTGTTTTTCTTAATTTCACGAGTCCGAAGATAGGTTGCGGCATATCCGATAACTGGTAACTGTAATTTCGCCATCAGAAAAAACTCCAAAACATTTAAAACATTTCATTTTGTTAATAACATTGAAATTAATAAAAATTTGTCGACAAAGTGACACTGACAAATATTTGAATTGCCATACTGGGTTGCCCTGACGACGCGGTATTTTTGTTTTTGTGTTATTAATAGTGTTGTGATCGTTCGAGCGAAAAACCGCTCGAGTGCTCGATTATAACGGAATAACTGACATCGCTCCATTATTAAAAAAACCGCTCGAGTTATAAATTCAAGCGCAAAATCGACGCGCCGCGCCACCCGAAATATGCCGATTGGCGACGTTCGCGTTTGACGCTCAGAAGGTTGACACGACATACGTCTTTGTTAAAGGGACATAAACGAGAAGGTGCATACAAAAAGTATGTCAAATCCCTTAGTGGATTCATCGCGCCATAGGTTTTGTTTTGACTGGAACTGGCTAGCCAGCGGCGATTGTAAATTTTAAAAAAATTAAAGGACATAATTAAAAAAAAAAATCAGAATCAACGGTTCTTCCTTAATAAAAACTCTACTAAACTATAAAAGTTACAAAAACAACCCTTGGTGTTTTATCAACACATTATTCTCAGTCATAAAAGTTTCAAGTGATTAATCGCTCGAACGATTCACTCGATTATTAAAATCGCTCGAGTATCAAGTACTCTATTATTAAGATCATCAGTTTTCCGCGGGGTATCAAGTGGATGGTGACAATTTTCGATTTTCCGCTTGAATTTATAACTACAGTAGTATTTCCTATCGAACAAACCCGAACAAACCCGAAAAACTGCTAGAATATACGAACAGTTTTTTACCTAGAGCGATTACACTACCAAGCAGCACATTTCGGTCGGCGTCAAACGAAGCTCGGGTATAGAGTAAAAGGTAATTAGTAACAAATGATAATTTTCGCTTGAATTTATAACTCAAGCAGTTTTTTTAATAATCGAGTGATGTCGGTTATTTCAATAATCGAGTACTCAAGCGGTTTCTCGCTCGAGCGATCACAACACTAGTTTCAGGGATTTTTTTTTGCTCGGTTGGCAGCCCTCGCCGTCGAAACCGCAACTGCAATGGAATTGCCGGTTGTAAAAGATTTCCATGCCATATTGCTTGTAACTTTCATGCGAAAAATTAACTTTTAGGAACAAAATTGCCAAAGTAATGCGGATAAACGATTTTATAGTAGATAATTTTAAATAACTAGTCGAGATAAGATTAACTGTAGTCTATTAATGTTCCCAATTCAGAAGAGCAAAACAAATACACGCAACGAGCACGTGAATAGCAAACAGGGTCGCATTAAGAACAATATAACAGTACAATCTTGAACCACGCATGAATAGATCTGAAATAATAGCCTACTACGACCCTGTCAGAAATGTTGCGCGCATGCATCGCGGATTGACTAATAGCAATGATTGATCATGTAGTGATCTTTGTTTCTACTCCTGAATTGGTAAAATGAATATAGTATAGTGTGAATAAAATATAAATTAAGGAAGGTTAGTAAATTTAGAAAGGTAAAGGATTACAGCAATCAATACAAAATTTAAAAAAACAGTGTAATAATATTTACAAAATTTAAATTTAAAAAAAAAATTAACTCACATGGCTTCGATCTCATTAAAAAGAAACTTTTTCAAATAGTCATTTTAAGGTTAAATAAAAAATTGTTAAAAAAAAACTTCGAAAAAAATTATTTCTAAATTAATTAATTAATAAGTTTTTAACTTTATTTTAGGATTACGGACAGTAAAAATCCAAAATTTCCTGTTGGCAAATATATACTGGGTCAATTTGGATGGAGGACACATACCATATCCAATGGAAAAGACCTTAGGGAATTACCCGATTTTCAGGGGTTACCCTTATCGCTTGCCTTAGGAGTTTTGGGAATGCCGGGGTAAGAAGAATTCGAGAAATAAATTATATATTGAAATATTCAGAGGCGTGCGAGTTTGTTCTATATTTTTACCAAACGTGCAATTCAATTCTCTACCCATAAATTCGTAAAGAAAAACAGTTTTAGGAAGGTATTAATTATAGGACAAAATTATTACAGTTCAGTTTTCAATAGTGATGGGCCGATACCGATAGAAATATCCAGGGCCGTCTCTAGGTATTCTGCTACTCTAGACGAGAACTGAAAAATGCCACCTACCTTCATTGGCGTAACTAGAATGTATTTGTAGGGGGGGCCTGGCCCTTAGTCGCGTAGGATTTTAATGGCAAGTGTCACTATGACGTATGTATGGCTTCGAACTTCGGAAATTCTGGGGTGGGCACCAGAGCAGTCTGGGGTGGGCATAGCCCACCTGGCCCCCCCTCTAGTTACGCCTATGCCTACCTTCCTTTCAGTATTGGTGGGTAGAGAAAAGATCGCCGAAGGCGAATAATTTTGAGAACGATGCCCAAGTTTTGCTATATTTGGTTAATAATTCGTAGTAAATTCTAGAGTAATTCTATGCGATCCTATGGTATGCCCAGTCGATTCTGTGCATGGTTGTCTACTTTTCTTAAGGACCGCTCTCTGCAATCATCTGCTGAATGCACTAAACCAATATCGATTTGTGAAGTGAATTATAATTATAAAAACACCTATACACATCTCCGTCAGTGAAGAGGGGCATTAAAAATAAAATTATCCATTTTGTACAGAAAAAATGTAGAGATTCTAACGAAACAAAAAACTGACAACAAAATGCATTCAGCAGAACTACAAATCGCTACTCATCGTGACGTTTCAGTTTTAATCGGTACCGTCGGTATATTACATTTTTTCTGTACGAAATGGATAATTTTATTTTTAATGCTCATCTTCACTGGCGTAGATTGTGTATAATATGTTCTTATAATTATAATTTATTTCTTTTGTAATTTTTTATAACTTTCACTCCTCATCTTGACAAAGAAAACCGACATAAATCGCTGTCAAATCACATATTGCGTTTTAAATTCGATGGATTTCTCATCGATTTGTAGAATCGTTTGTTTTTAAAGCATTCATCAGCTCAATGGCGCCCGATTGGGCATCGGTTTTGTTTTAGCGCATTCAGCAGTTGATTACTATAATCGCTTATAAATCGATGGACTCTGCTGAATGCACCCACTGTTTCTTTTCACAGGACCTCTAGAAAATATACTAAAAATGAAAAAGTGAATAATAGAAGTGTTCGATATACAGTGAGGACGTAAGGAATAAATTCATTATGTCGCAAACTACAATTTAAAAAAAAAATCGATCGGACCCTTCGATTTTGTTTTTCGAACGCGCATATTCTGACATAAAATGTAGATATACAGGGTGTTGCAAATAAGAGTGACACAAAATTTTTTTTCTTAAATAGAACCCACTGTATATTATTGCATGTACGGATTCTTCGGAAAATCCTAAACATTTTTTATGTAGCATGTGCTATACCTTAGCCCAAGCGTTTTGGAGTTATTCTCATTCAAAATTTGTGGAAAAAGTGATGGAGAAAACAAAGAATACAATTATTTTAAAAATGTCTTATTTATCGAAAAAACAGTTAGGTGAACTTAAAAATAATTTTTCTAAAGTAAATGTTCGAAGTGTCTTCCGTTGGTCAACTGACAATAGTCTAACCGATCTACAAATTCTCGCTGAACATTTCGAACCATTTGGGGTGTAATTTGCCGAATTTCTTGCCGGATGCGATCTTTTAAATCATCTAAATTTGCAGGCTGGCTTTTGAATACTTTTCCCTTAAGGTATCCCCATAAAAAAAGTCGAGTAGTGTTAAATCGGGTGACCTTGGCGGCCACTCAATAAAACCACCTCTTCCAATCCACCTGTTTGGAAAAGTATCGTCCAAATATGTACGAACTCCCACAGCGAAATGTGGGGGAGCACCATCTTGTTGCAACCAGATATTATGATGTGGCAAATCGGGACGTTCTAACTCAGGAAAAAGGGTGGCCAGGGCTGGAACAAGTTCTTGTTCTAAAAAACTCAAGTATCTCTCGCCTGTTAAATTTCCGTCAAAAAAGAAAGGCCCTATAACAATGTCATCGACAACGCCAGCCCACACATTGATCTTTTGATTAAATTGTGTGTGTCCTTCCCTCATCCAGTGTGGATTTACATCGGACCAATATCGATAATTTTGGGTATTTACGTCACCATTCAAGCAAAATGTGGACTCATCGGAAAAAATTATATTTTTTACAAAATTTCTGTTTACGAAACACATATCCTGTAAACGCTCACAAAATTCAAGGCGCCTCTCAAAGTCCCTTTCCAGAAGTTCTTGGAGAACTTGCATTTTATAAGGATAGTATTTATTTGTATGCAGTATTTTAAGAACTGTTGTTTTTCCAATATCCACGTCACTTGCTACCTGCCTAGACACCACATACTGGTTATCTTGAACTGCCAGTAAGACTTCTAATTGTTTATTTTCATCAACTTAAGGACGACCAAATCTAGGGACATCTCTTACATGACCGAATTGCCTAAACTTGTACTCAATTTTGCTTACTGTTGATTGTGATATTGGCGGACGATTGGGATATTTTTGATTAAATAACTCACAAGTTTCTTGCTGTGTTCTAATGTCAGAATATGCGCGTTCGAAAAACAAAATCGATGGGTCCGAGCGATTTTTTTAAAAAATTGTAGTTTGCGGGATAATGAATTTATTCCTTACTTTACGTCCTCACTGTATTATGCTGTATTATTGGTTATTGATAAATTCTTATTCTTAATCGACATTACTAGTTATTGCATTTCACAACTGGTATCGAAAAGTTGGCGAGCGATAAATAAATGATTGCTTTTAGGAATTCAGCCTATTTCGGATTTCTTGAGATTTGCACCCCCCAACCAGGAGAAACAGTTGTGGTGTCCGGAGCAGCTGGCGCCGTTGGAAGTCATGTTGGTCAAATAGCCAAAATTAAGGGATGCAAAGTAATTGGTATTGCCGGTTCCGATGAAAAGGGAAAATGGCTAATAGACGAATTGGGTTTCGACCATTTTATAAATTACAAAACTCAAAATATCGAAGAGGAATTAAAGAAAGCTGCGCCCAATGGTGTCGACAGCTATTTTGATAATGTAGGTACTAACGCTAGCTTATATTATTTTTTTCCCTTTCGTTCGCTGCTATGTATGTTGTGATGTTGGAATTGGAGTATTTCGAATCGAGTTTTTTCGGGTTTGTTCGTTGAATTATTATTTTTACTAACTTTTGATATTCCAGGTTGGAGGCGATCTAACCGTAACAGTTATTAATCAAATGAACAAGTCTGGACGAGTGTCAATATGCGGTGCGATTTCCAGATACAACAATAAAGACGCCAAAGGTATAGTTAATTAACTTCACCGAAATATCATATATCATAACATAGGGAAAAATATATATACCGAATGAAAAATCAACTTTTCTCTACGCGTACCAAGTTTATTTAAGTAAATTTTCTTTGATCAATACACCGATACAATTTAATTTATGTATATACCCACACAGCACATCTCATTTCAGAAATATCCCTGAAATATTTCAAATGTCTCAAAAACATAACATTTCATATCAATATTGCTGAAATATTTGTGATATCTAACTTGTAATGTTTCATCCAGAATATTTATGAAATATTTCATATTCATTTCATTGATTTATCCAAATAACGTCTGTTCAGATTGTGTGGGACTGCTAAGAGATGGCACTACGCGTTATTTTTCTTTTTTCTTTCTCGACTACCGTTGATAATACAGCGTGAAGTATAGATACGACAAAAGACAACAAAATAACAAATTGTTGCAACAACAACAGCAACAACCAAATAATGTAGCCCCTCAGGCAGCTGCTGCGCAATATGTAACGGCAGACGTGCTTCAGAGTACGATGTCGATGATGATGGCGCAGTTCACCAAGGCCATGCAGCAACAGATGCTGACCTTGGCCCCCTTATTAAGAGCAAATAACAATAACAATCAACAGTGACCCCACATCCTGTGCACTTTCTAAAAATTGCAACTATAAACGTTAATGGGATTAAAGGCAAAAAATTAGAACTAATCAACTTCTCAGAAGAACATTGCCTTGACGTGATTCTGATACAGGAAACATGGTTAAAAGGAGCAACACGATTCTCCTTTCCAAATTATAATGTATTTCGAAACGATCGCGAAACTAGAATGGGCGGAACCATGATTCTTGTCAAAAAGCACGTCCAAGCAACTTCTATGCGAAATCCGGATAGTAGCAATATTATAGAGGGTACATACGTTAAGATTGCAGTGAATCACGGGTCTGTAGTGGTCGGGTCCATTTACTGCAGCCCCTTCCCTCACGACAGTCTTAACAGGGAGTGTTTAGGAAATATCTTCGACAATAACAGGACAACAATAATCGGAGGAGATCTGAATGCCAAAAATCGAGAATGGAACTGTAGAGCAACCAACACCAGAGGGCTAATGTTATACAACAATTCTGATGTTTTTAATTACCATATATTACCACCAGAGGGCCACACACATCTAAGTGCCAACGGATTACCGGAGCTACTTGATATATTGGTAATTAAAAACACAGATCACATGTCACAGCCTGTAGTAATCAATGATCTAACATCTGATCATCTCCCAGTGATTATCGAATATGGTGACCCACGCAGGAGGGGTCTTAGCATCATAACCAAAACCAGAACTGACTGGAAAAAATTCCAGACTCAGCTGGAGGGTTGCGATTCTATCGCTCCTCTTGTAGGCAAACCAGATATCGACGAGGCTGTAAATGTGCTCACAAAGAACATACAGCAAGCACTTGCTAGAGCAACAACAACAAAAACAGCTGATTATACTAAATATGGTAATCTCAGTCATGACATAAAAAACGAAATAAGAGCGAAGAACCGTCTCAAAAATAGAGCGTACAGAACTGGAGATCCGAGGATCAAACAACAGGCAAACCAGGCAACACAGAGGGTCAAATAGCTGCTAAGCGCCTTGGAATCCGTGAGATGGGAAAGGAAGGTCGAAAGCCTAAATATACAAGATGGATCCCTCTATCGGATGACAAGATCGCTTGTCAACGGAAGTAGGACACCAATGCCGCCCATAACAACGAGCGGCAACACTGTAATCACTGAACCTCAGGAAAAAGCGGAAAAATTCGCTGAAGCACTCTACGAGCAATTCAGCGAAAATCCGGCTACAGATGTAGACCTAGAAAATCGGATCAACAGGACTGCCGAAATATATAAAAGCATGGATCACCCTCCTGAACCAAATCTGCAAGAAGTCACCGCAGAAGATGTCAAAAAGATCATACGTTACGTAAAGGTCAAAAAAGCTCCCGGGCTAGAGAGAATCACCAACCTATCACTGAAAAATCTACCGGAGAAGACAATAAAGGACATAGCCAACATCGCAAATGCTATACTGAAAACTGGACATTTTCCCGCCCCATGGAAACAGGCAAAAATCAATATGATAGGGAAATCAGGCCAAGACAGAAGAAAATTGACCAGTTACAGGCCAATCAGTCTTCTGTCTAACATAAGCAAGATAGTGGAACGGTTAATTTCGGGTAGGCTCACAACCTTTATCGAAACTAACAACTGTCTACCAGTGGAGCAGTTTGGCTTTAGAGCTAACTTGTGCACCGTTAGACAGACAACAAGACTGGCTTCTAACATAATCAATGGATTCAATAGACGGAGGAGCACGGGAGCCGTCCTATTCGATATCAGTAAAGCCTTTGACAGGGTATGGCATAACGGGTTAATTGTCAAAATGATCAGGCTAGGAGTACCAAACTATATGATAAAACTTATAGCCTCCTATCTTGAAAATCGATCGTTTAAAACTTTTGTTGAAGAGTGTTACTCTACGTCAAAAATAATCAGGGCCGGAGTCCCACAAGGTTCGGTAATAGCCCCCCTACTTTTCAATATCTTTACTTGTGATATCCCAATGCATCCGTCTTGCGAAAAATTCATATACGCTGATGACACAACCATAGCAGTGACATCAAGAAATCCAAAACAAATAATGCTGGCGCTAAAAGAAAACATCATTACTCTGGAAAAATGGCTCAGCAAGTGGAAAATAAAAATCAATCCAGAAAAAACACAGGCAATTTACTTTACCAAGAACTCATCAAGGTTCAGAAGACCAGAAGGCAGGGTCACTGTAGGAAACAAACCAATCGATTGGAGCCCAAGCGTAAAATACTTGGGACTTCACTTCGACAAACGCCTCAATTGGAAAGTAAATACAGCCCACAGGAGAAAGATGGCTCACGCCCAACTGAGCACTCTATACCCGCTGCTCAACAGTAGGAGCAAGCTAACAACTAGGACAAAAGTCATGATGTACAAAGTGCTCATCAGGCCGGTGCTCACATACGGAGCACCGACATGGTGCACACTGGGTAAGCAGGACTTACAAAAACTACAGGTAATACAGAACAAGGCACTTAAAATAATACTGAATACACCTAGATATACCCGAACTCACGTCATACATCGAGACCTCCAAATTGACACAATTTCGGAGTTTCTCGATAAAATAATCACGAAATACCACACCAAGGCTAACTTGGCCAACAACGCCAAGATAGCCTCATCGCACATACGCAGACTACCGCGTCAAAAACACAGAATGCCCAAAGACTGGATCACTCGCTAAATCCACACTCCAAATTATTTAAGAACTTGTTCGGTATAAAATAAGGGTACACGCACACTACGCGCACACTATACGCCTCTGTAAACAATTACAATAACTACCCCTCTACCTCTAACCTCTACACCCAATATGTTAACGGAGCTCTTAAAACTTGCTTATTTGATTAAATTCAAATAAGAAAGGGTTAAGAGCTGTAACCGAAACACACAAAGCAACGCTTCAAGGCCTAACTTAAAAAAATCATACTGATGATAAACAAAAATAACACGTCTAAGTGAAAGGAGTTACAGGTATCATGCCTGACTCAGACGGTGAGTTTTAGTCGGTTGGCTCGTCTCCTTCTGAGGCGGATCCCCTCCTTCAGAGCGGATGATATTGATGATCTTTCCCCACAATGTTGATAGCCCGACACTACCTTGCAGCCGCGTCTGTAAGGTGTCTGTGCGCAGATTTCTCATCGTGTGTCCAAAACAAAAAAAAAATACGACAAAAGAGTTCGAAACTGGTCTGCAGGTGGTGACTTCCTATCAATGGAAAAGGCTTCCTTTTCTTGGTAGTAAGTACCATTCAATCTGAATTTGTATTTTAAAGTGCTACTGATGGGTAGACAAAAATACGTATAATTTTCACTTACATGTTTTTAAAATAAAAATATATTCTTGATTGCTATATTATTCCATTAAAATATTTCAGAAATCTTACAAGAAAATATTTCAGAAATCTTACAAGAAAATATTTCAGAAATGTAATTATGAAATATTACTTTTACATTTTTAGGTTTCTGAAACATTTCATCAATATATCATCAATATTAAATATTTCTGAAATATTTTAAATCTTTCAGAGAAACGTATATGGAATATTTCTGAAATATGATTGTGCTGTGTGGGTAATAAACTCGATTATTAAAATCACTGGGTATCAAGTGGAGGGTGACAATTTTCGATTTTCCGCTTGAATTTGTAACTGGAGTAGTATTTCTTATCGAGCAAAGAACATACAAACAGTTTTTTACCTCGAGCGATCACACTACCAAGCAGCACATTTTGGTCGGTATCACGCGAATCTCGTGTGAATCGTAATAAGTAACAAGCGATTATTTTCGCTTGAATTTATAACTCGAGCAGTTTTTTTTAATAATCGAGCGATGTCGGTTACTTCAATAATCGAGTACTCAAGCGTTTTTTGCTCAAGCGATCACAACACTAGTTTTGGAGAGTATTTTTTACGAGTGGATCTCTAAAAACGTGTTTTTTTGATTTTATCAGGATTACAAATTTTGACATATTTTAGAGTATATTCTGCCATATCCAGTGTATAAAGGGCTAAGATTTGAAGGATTCATAGTTCGAAAATGGGACCATAGATGGGACGAAGGAATTTTACAGAACTTACGCTGGATTAAAGAGGGAAAACTTAAATACAAAGAAACAGTGACTGAAGGTTTTGACAATATGTTTGAAGCATTTCGATCGATGTTAAGCGGCGGAAATACAGGAAAAGCCGTTATTAAAGTTTAAAAGTTAGATTATTTATGTTTGATTATTTTTAACAGTATTACGTATTTTATAAATAAATTATATTTTTTAATTGACTTGCATATCTTTTATTTATTTGCATACTCATTTCTTATTGTTTATAGTTTATAGGATAAATATTGATTAAAATAATATTATTTTAATAAGCTATTTGGATCTCATAATTTACCTCAGAATAATAGGACAATATTCTTAAACATACAGACTATAGTTAGGCGTCAATATGATTCACGCCAAAGGCGTAGAAGTGGCACTTACTCTACTATCTCTGAATAGTCGCCACTGCGGGGTATTTTAAATACCTACCAATCACCGACGCTTATGGAATAATTTAGAAAAAAAAATGATATACTTAACTGATAACATTTGTTCGGTTATTCTAAAGCAAAGTAAATAATAATATGTAAACGCTTGTTACGAACATTAATTTATAGACACGAAGTAATCTTTTATCTGTTATGTATCCAAATAAACTTATATTTATATATTAATTATCTGCTTATATACAGGGTGGCCCATCGAAAACGAAACAGAGACATTTACTGGCAGCTCAGTTCATTTTTGGAAAAACGCTCAGACCCGTCGATTTTGTTTTCGAGGGGGACACAAAATTGGAAAAAAATCACGTCAACAAGTGCAGCCCCCTGGACGGGGGTGGCACCACCCCTAAAATCTTAAATGGAAAGGGGGGGTCGAGTGATACCTTATTTTAAAGGTCTTTCAATTCCCTTTGTAATGATGTAAAATTCACAATACTTCAGTTCAGTAGTTTTGGAGATTTATTGATTTTAAGCTTACAGTACACTTTAATAGGTACATCTGATTAGTTTTTACTACTTTCAGAAGAAATTTGAGTAAAGGCAGTTACTTATTAATTTAATGCTTTTCTTCACTACGCCCATGGTTTGTTTATCATTTTGGTGTTCAAAATAGCGATTGGAGCGGTTTTTGTCGCGAAAAAAGTGGTTTATTGAAGAAAGATAAGCAGGGAATGTCTCGTACTTATTTTAAATAGGAATTTGTACATAGTTTGCGATTGATTCGACCAAACTTTGTTGTTAAAATACCTTTTACCGCTTTATTCATAAATTAACCATGGTATATTCCACGGCAGAAAGGATTGAAATTATCGAAATATTTTTCGGAAATAATCAGTGCGCTAATAGAACAGCACACATATTTAATGAGCGACATGAGAACAGTAACGTGCATCGAAAATATGTCCTAGAACTTATAGCTAAATTTCGGGACACTGGATCAGTCGCCAATAAAAAACGCAACATTGAAAATCCCATAAGGAACGAAGCAATAGAAGTGGGGGTTTTAGGGCATGTAGATCCTACGTTAAGTACCCGCAAATTGGATACTGTGTGTGGTGTTAGTCGATGTAGTATCCAACGGATTCTGAAGGCCCATAGTTTTCATCCGTATAAAATTCACCTTGTACAAGAACTTAATGAAGACGATTTTGATCGGCGATTACAATTTTGTGAAGATATGAGTGAACGAATTATAAACGACGAACATTTTCTATTCAACACTTGCTTTTCCGACGAATGTTCCTTTTTCTTACATGGCCTAGTAAACCGTCATAACTGCCGATATTGGTCAGATTCTAATCCCAGAGTTTATCATGAGGTACACACACAGCAGCCACAAAAATTAAATGTTTGGGCTGGTATTTTTGGCGATTATTTATTTGGTCCTTTTTTCTTGCCTGGAAATTTAACCGGTGAAATAATAATAATAATAATAATAATAATAATAATAATAATAATACGTTTATTGCCATAAAAACCATTCACAAGTGAACATTGACAACGTCATTACAATGTATTTGGAATTACTGCAAGACGCCATAGATCCTGCATTAACAGCCATAATTGAAAATGGGTATGATCGGTGGTACATTGCGAATAGGTTGATGTTCCAACAGGATGGTGCCCCACAACATTACGCATTACGTTTTCGACAATATTTAGATCAGACGTTTCCAGGTCGATGGATTGGTAGAAGCGGTGCCATTGAATGGCCCCCAAGACGCCAGACTTATCACCTTTGGATTTCTTTCTGCGGGGTCACTTAAAAAGCAAAATCTATGCTACTCAACCAACATCGTTAGAAGATTTGCGACAAAGAATTGTGAATGAGTGCCTTCAAATTACTCCTCAAATATTGCAAAATGTGCGGCAACGTTTTGAGCAAAATCTTTATTACTGCATGGAGAGTCATGGTGGTCATTTCCAACATTTACTTGGCTGACGGGTCAGTTCATTTTTAATTTTTAAAGTACTTTGCTACCAAATGTATTGATTTCCACTAATGATGTATTAAAGTTTTATTTAAGTTTAAAATCAATAAATCTCCAAAACTGCTGAACTGAAGTATTATGAACTTTAGATCATTATAAAGGGAATTCAAAGACCTTTAAAATAAGGTATCACTCGACTCCCCTTTCCATTTAAGATTTTAGGGGTGGTGCCACCCCCGCCCAGGGGGCTGCACTTGTTGACGTGATTTTGTTCCGATTTTGTGTCCCCCTCGAAAACAAAATCGACGGGTCTGAGCGTTTTTCCAAAAAAGAACTGAGCTGCCAGTAAATGTCTCTGTTTCGTTTTCGATGGGCCACCCTGTATACAGTCTCCCAAAACGCATCTTAACTATTCTATTTTATGGGTAATCATATTATGCACATTAACAAACCGGGAACTAAATAAATGCCGCCCCTATAGGCCTCTCAATAATTGCCGCCAGAAAACAGTGCCGGATTAGTAACGGGACACTTGGGCCACGACATTAATGGATATCTAAAAAATAGGTGATCAACGTCGGCACTGACTACATGCGACGAAGCATAATGGTAATAATAGCAATAATAAACTCCATAGTCTTGGTTTGTTGGTTGGTACCTGAGGTAACTCGGTTTAAAGATTTGCTTCGTATCTTTGTGTGTGTTCAAAATTGCCGACTCTCTCTCATAAAAGCCCCCAAATCTATTACACCGATCAATCAATCTTGTATATGTAGTAGTTTGTCCGCCCACTACGAATTCTAATAAAATAGGGCTCCGATGATTGGATAAACGTCGCGTCGTGCCTTGAAGTCAGCATATAGACCGAAAATTGACCATGGCCTACTGTTTAACGTAAACTGTTAAACCTATCGCATTTTTGCGTTATTTTTGAATATGAATATGAACTATACCTTTTTGTAAAGCCCAAAAGTATGCTTAATTAATTAAAAAGAAATACACAGGGTGTTCCATTTAAAAATATTTACTTTTGTTAAAATTCCCAAAAACGAAACTTTTTAGAGGGAAACTGGTTACGCCACTGAACTTTACGTAGAAATCTCTAAAAAGATCAGTGTTTATCTTCTAGATAAGTTAACGCGTAACGAACATACCAGGGGTATCTAAAAAGCGAATAGTTTAAAAATTACCCTGTAGATTAAAAACTAACGGAGTCATGACAAATTTGACACTGGAATCATTCGTTTCGTTCAAAAGTGGGACGCTAAAGTGACAGCCGCAATATTCTATCTTTGATAATACTCCAGAAAGTATCGACAATGAGACACCCTGTACATGTCATTTATTTAAAGCACCCATTAAATTATAATAAATTCTGTTTTGTAGTTTGCCCGACTAGTCCTTACTACACTATCATTGGATTAAGTGTAAGGTCTGTAAGCAACATTATGGTTAGAGTAAGAAGGTTTATTTTACAAAAGAATTTTGTAGGATTTCCCAAAATTGGTGACCTTAAGATAGAGGAAGAAGAGCTACCAGAAATAAAAGATGGCGGTAAGTTCATTTATATCGATAAATGCTGCGAAACAACCTAACTGCTAACTACTAACTAACTACCTAAATGCTAAAAGAATACTGCAGAGTGCAGACAAAATATTGTAGGCAGACTTGCTATAAAGGTGCGTATAAATAGGGCGAGACCAGACCGAGACGCGCCTGAGCCGCGCCAATAACGAGCCTGGTTCGTCATATTGGTACGGGCGGCGAGCCTTGAACGCGCCGCGCCTCACGGGCCTACCACGAGTCTCTCGTCTACTGGAACGGGTTTGTGGCAGGCTCGTGAAGAAGTTGTGTTTGCAGCGAGACCGACCACTTTTTATAGAATATAGAGTGGTCCGAAGAAGGCATAAATATCGCCATGTTCATTTGAAACCGATAATTGTTCTTTTTCTTAAATAGTAAAGACGCTCTTTATTATTATTATTTAGTAAATTACTTTCTAATGTGTGGGATTCAAGGGGTGAACCACTGGGGTATTTTATTGTACCACTGAAGCTGTCGCCCTATTTGAAAAAGTACAGTACATAATCTAAGCGACGTACGTAACCCGTAACGTCCGTCCGTTTTGCGCTTAATCAAAGGTAGGTAACTCTAAGCGTTCTCCTATGGCGCGTTTTACGTAAGACGTTTTTTGATATTTAATTTGAATTTAATTGAACTTGATTATTAGTTAGATGGTAATTTAGTCATTTTAATTTTGTCCCAATTTCGCTTCTATTCAGAAGGTGTATTCCCCCACCCAGGAATTATTTATTAATACCAATCTAACTTTTGAATCCTTTGATTTGTGAATATTTAAGAACTGGTCGACACTATCAGTAATGTCGCCAATCTTAGTAACTAATGAAAAAATTCATCGTAACTTAAGACGTATCTACTTAACTATTTTTTCGGACGCTAAGTTTTCCGATTACGATTATTCGTTTCGAGTTTTTTGTGTCAGGGATGCCAGCCGAGGGACACTACATGTCCGTCGGTCTTTAAATTGGCCCACCATCCTTTCCCCGCTAACTGGAAGCTGTCAGCAGTCCACCAGAGGGAAACATTTTTGTATAAGAAGTAAATTACTTCACTTTAATTTTAAAAGTATAGTTAGTTGAACGTAGGACGAGGCCTAACTGTTGTTCAGACTATACTTGTTTTGTATTGGCACGGGCATGTCCAATTAAAATATAACAACAATGCTATTTTGTTATATTGAACACGGAGGGCTTTCCTTTATTTAATTTTAGGGCTTTGTCTTTGAGAGTAATTTATGGGTTTAGTCTTACGTTAGTTGAGTTACGCGAACCGAAGTATTCGAAAGTTAATTATTTACAATGAAGAATTAACCTATGCTAACATTCTGTTCTTTGAATCCAACCTATCTTCCTTCTATCACGTACTTATTTTAAATTTTAGGTTTTTACATTATTTACAGTACAAAATTATCCTAAGCTAATATTTTCCCAACTAAAGGGATCTCAACTATCCTATCATTTCCAAAATATTTAGAACACGCGGTAGAGGCTTATTAATACTAACTTAAGATATTTCATGGACATGGAGAATAATTTCTTATTACCGTCACTTCTTGTGGACAACGAAGTTTAGAGTCTCTGGAAAATGTTGAACTGCAATCGATGGTGCTCTTTACTCTGTATTAAAAAATACGAGTTTATCTCCCACGTTGCGTTAACGAATTTATTTGAAATTACGGACAGCTACGAGTTTCCGAAGATCAATTTTAAGTTTTATTTATACTCGCCCCAAAATACACGAGTGTTTGAAGACATTTCAGTGTTATTTAAACTCGCCTGAAACATACGAGTATTTGGAATAAAATATTCTCAGGGAAAGGTACGCTGTTGACTATTCTTGGAATATTTGGTGTCAAGCACTCTGAATCCTGCAGCCAAATTTTACGGCCCCCTCTTTTTGGAAAAAATAAAATCGCGGGTGAGACCGATTTGGGGATCCCAATCGGCGGTTGACCGCGCCGATATCCCAAACATCGACTGCCGTCTCTGCATCTTGCCTGCCCACAAAGCCGTTCTCATTATTCTTGCTGATGATGCATGTTGAAAGATTATGTTTACCTTCGATCCATTTATTTGTTAAATTATTTCAAAAATAATCTAACGTAGAATCCTCATTAATTTTCTTTAATTGGAAAAATTCAATTTTACAACAAAGGATATTTTTTGGGAATTTATCTAAAAAATGTCTTTGGTATTTTTTTGAGTATTTGGAGATATTTAATATCTTTGTTGGTATTTAAAGGTATTTTTTTGTACAAATTTTAGATGGTTATTTACCCCTCGGTGGGATCCCAAAGTGAAAGATTATTTTAAAAAAGAAAACAAAGATACTTGGAATGAGTTTGCGTCAGTCATCGAGAAATCTGTAGAGGCGACAAGGAAAAAAATGTCGAGCTTATAGACGACGTACCAACGTCAAATTTTCGTTTTTTATACTAAACCTGATAGCAATAAAGCAATATAGTCTTTAATATATTTTCATTTTATTTAAAGTTGTGATATTAACTAGGCGAGAGAGGGCTAAATAAATGTCTATTATTAAATTATTATTGCTATTATTATAACAAACGACGTCTGTTCTTCGTCGCCAGACATGGTCTTACCTCCTTTGGCTCACCGTGTTCAACTAAAAATAAAATAGGTTCGCGGGAAACTCGTGGCGGGCTCGACTTGCTGTGCGGAAAGGAAATAATTCGAAAGAGGCTCGCGACAGGCTCGCGGTATGCTCAGGCGCGTCTCGCCATATTTATACGCACCTTAAGCTTGCTCAGTACTGACGAATTATGTCACCTATTGTTGATTAGCGATTATTTCGGAACAGGTCCGACCATACAGTGTTTGTTCTTATTCCGTCTAGTTATGTTTTACGTATTTGCTGATATTTAAAAAAAATTAAATTAATGATATGTAATTTCAAATATAGAATTTCTGGCGGAGGCAGTTTACCTCAGTGTGGATCCCTATATGAGGATTAGAAGAGTGCCTTTAGGAACAACATTTATTGGAATACAGGTTGCTTTGTAAGTTAAAAAATTGGTAATAGTCGACCTTAAATTTATTTAAAAGGCTCTGTAAAAGTTTACCACCAGAAATTTGTATTATATTATTTTAGGATTAAAGAAAGCAAAAACAATAACTTTCCTGTCGGAAAGTATGTAGTGGCGCCATTTGGTTGGAGAACTCATACCATATCCGATGGAGGGTCAAAGGATTCACCAATTTATTTTGTTCCCGATTTTCAAGGCTTGCCAATCTCTCTTGCTCTTGGTGTCTTAGGAAGAGTAGGGTAAATATATTTAATTTAATAAGCATATCGGTATTATTTATCTATTTCTATATCTACAGGTTCACAAGTTTATCTGTAGCTACGAAAGGAATGCGGGCAAAAAAATTTCTGGGGTTGACAATGTTGTCACATATATTAGATTTTCATTTAATAATCTCTCAGCGAGAAAACCCTAAAATTATATTATCGCCATGATATTTTAGGTAACAAAGAATTGACCATTTCCTTTAAATAAGGTAGGGTTCGGGTTTTTACTATATTACAATTAAAACTCACAACAATAACAACTAATTTACTTACCATTAATTATAATTTTTTTTAATGATCAAACACAAGCAGTATAGGAAAAATCCTTTAGGGCACTCTGGGAGTGGTGCGTGTGCGCAAACAGCGATTCACTTTGGTTTTGAATCGTTGGAGGTTATATTCGTTAGGAAAAACGATCTCGGGGAGGTCGTTCCATAAGGATGAAGTCCTCCAGATGAAGGAGTTTTTAAAGAATGTAGTTCGAGGAGTAATAAGCTTAACCATATATGGATGGGCAGCAGTGATTCGTGATGCATTTCTGCTATTCGCTCTGGGCGGAATTAAGAGGGCAAGGTCAGCCGAGCACTTACCATGAAAATATCTCTAAAAGAGAGTCAAATCCCCAACCTGCCTTCGATGTTCCATGCTGTCAAGGTTCTTCGTCAGCTGGTGGTCTCCAATCAGACGAATGGTCCTCCTTTCGATGGAATCCAGTAGCCGAAGAGTATGTTTGGGTGCAGAGCTCCAGACATGAGAGCAGAACTCTAATGATGGTCAAATCTGGGATTTGTATAGTGTCAAAAGTTGTTAAGGTGTGTATAACTTTCTGGTTCGGAAGAGTATAGCAAGTTTCTGAGAAGCTATGTTTGCGATTGCCACAACGTGGTTATGTCAAGACATATTTCCTCCCAGATTGCGACCAGCAAATTAAGAGATGAAGCCAGTGGGATTGCGTATCCGTCCATGACTATATGGGGTTCTGTTAACCTTCTTAGAGAAAACTGCTGCCTGGAGTTTTTTAGCGTCAAATTCGACTTGGTTACTGTCAGCCCAAGCCAAAATTTCTTCCAGGTCTTTGTTGAGGCGTGATACTTCATGCGTCGGCAGTCGATGTTTGTGCATTCAAAGAGAAAGATGAGATAATTAAGTGTGCTATCGTCAGCAAAACTAAATATCGGATTTTTCATTTTAACTAGAAGGTCGTTAATGTAGAGTAAGAAGAGAGTGGGAGACAATATGGACCCTTGAGGAACACCGGCATTGATGGTGAAGGTGTCTGAAAGTGAGACACCCGATGAGCCGTCGGACTTGTTTGGTAGGTCCGATATTTGGTTGATGTATCCACACAGTTGCGTAGTGACAGAAAGGGCAATAGTTATTGTATTGTATTTTATAAATAAGTGTTGAATATGTTTTAGGGTGTTATTTTAAAATTTTGAACTTTGTGATAATGAATGAATACTCCTTCAGTGAGACCCGTGAAGTGATTTCAAATGTTTATAGGGTAGGTGAAGAGGAATCACAAATCAATATATTTAAATTGCCACTTAAGCGAAATCTAGAAAGGAACATTAATCAATTAATCATGTAGCTGTTTTTTTTTAAATGTTGAAAATTTACATCTTGTAAAAAGTAACTTTTAAACCTTGATAGAAAATAGTTACCTACCTTCAAACATAAAATGCAATTACTGAAGAATTTCCCATTTTTATTACATTATATAAGATAATAATAATGCGGCTATGACTAGGCCATGTTTTAAACCATATTGCTTTCCCATTATCACAAAATTTGTATGATCATCTTCCGTATTTATATTTATATTCCTTATTTATATTTATATTATTTATTAAGTCAAAGAACACAAAGACTGAGACGTTAACAAATAATAATGCAATATAATCATTGTGTTAAATTTCTTCTTAATTGGTCTACAGAAATACGGCTTATTTTGGATTATTGGAACTTTGCAAACCAAAGCCTGATGAAACTGTAGTTGTTACTGGTGCTGCTGGAGCTGTCGGTAGTCATGTTGGTCAGATTGCAAAAATAAAAGGATGCAAAGTAATTGGAATTGCTGGCAGCGATGAAAAAGGCAAGTGGTTAATAGAAGAATTAAAGTTTGATCGTTTTATTAATTATAAAACCCAGAATGTGGAGGAAGAATTAAGAAAGTGTGCACCTAATGGAGTCGACTGTTACTTTGACAATGTAAGTTATATGTAGACTGTGGAAATCTGATGACAATGATGATTTTGTAGGTCCCCTTATACATAATTCCAGAAACAATTCTTACTTAGTACACCATTGTTAGCTGTTTAACTCCTTCCCATGATATTTTCCAGTTCCTACAAACCCCTCATTTAGTCAGCCATATATTCCTGTATAATTTGGTATAACCACGACATATGCCGAATATAAATTGTAAGAACCAAACATGTGTGATTGCTATACTCTAACAAACTCGGCTCAAACATTTCATATTTGGCTAAATTCCTAATCGAATAATTTACGTTCATTTCAAGGCAAATCTACACTTTCAGGTGGGCGGTGAAATAAGTTCAATTATATTAAAGCAGATGAACCTATACGGAAGAATTGCAGTATGTGGTTCAATTTCTGGATACAATGAAGCTACGAAAGGTATAAAATAATTTATTCTGGAAATAGGGACATTGGTATCTTCACCTTTCCATATTCTGTGTTCGAATGATTTGGCCAAATTCAAGTTATTCTTAATAAATTTTTTTGTCTCAAAATAAGGCTGCTTACAGGGTGTTATGGAAATTACTTATTATATTTAAAACGGCAAATCCTGAGATAAAAATAACTTGAAGAAATATAACCATAAATGATTATTCACTTTATATGAACTCGGAAAATTCACGTGGCCGCTACTGATGACCTCAGCCATCAATAATTAATTGAGGCAGTCTCAAGTCTCAAAAGAGGTCAGCGCATTATAGGCGGTGTTGTCATATTGCAATAGAGAATTGTGAATGCACGTGCTCAGTTTTTAACATCAAGACGTCTTTGACCCGCGTTCTCACTTGTTTATCAAACTTTTTAGAAAAAACTGGAATAGATGAAGATAATATTTTATATTTTAGCTAGCATTATCCAATTTGAAATGTTTTCAAAACAACTGAAAATGGAAGGATTTAATGTAAGTAGGTGGAACGACAGGAGGATGGAGGCCATTGATCAAAATCTAAAATGGATAAAGCAAGGCAAGTTATTGTATGAAGAGACGATCACGAGTGGGTTCGAGAATATGTTTATTGCTTTCACCGATATGTTACAAGGAAAGAACGTTGGAAAAGCGATGGTCAAAATTTAGTTTTATATTAAGTATCAGCGATGTGTGAAACGTTTTGAGCCTAACATTGGAACAAGTATTTTTTCTATCAAATTGAGTTTTATTTTGCCTCTATAGTCTATAGACTTATTCCAGCGATGCTCTAACGTTTTTAACCCTTTCAAATAGTAGTTGGCGTATCGTTATGCAACGTCTACGGATGCGATGATTGCCTTGTTATGGTTTGTTGTTTGGTTGAAAATATTTGTCCTCCGAGCCAACTTCAAGTTTAGGGAACAGGGGTAAAAATATTCTCACAGCAAATATTTTAAGCTTCAAACTGAGATCGTTCCTATAACCATTAATAAACCATTCTATGTGTTAAACCCCTAGATTTGCTGCATATAAGTTGTGTAATTGAATTTAGGAAATGTCAAAAATCAATTCATACAGCAAAAATCTTACCATACCGAACAAACCCATAAAGCACTAACAATATGTCACTGAAAAAGTTTTGGCAAGGTGTTTAAGTTTTGAGTTATTTAAAATAAAGTGAAATTTTGGATTTTTGATTCGATTTTTTTTTGCATACAATTGTTGTGTAATATTTGGGTTCCTTAATAGTTGCTGTGAGAATTCTATCCAGTTTCGCTCTAACTTTAATATTAAATTTAAAATCCAAAATTTCAGTTTTTCTTAAATAACTCAAAACTTAAACATCTTACCAACACCTCTTGTGATATTTGTTATATATCATATATAGGGTGTTCCGGTACCCCGGAATAACTCCGGTGCATCGCATTGCAGCGGAAAATGTTTAGGGAAAAAGTTGTTTGGTTTTGAAGGAGGAATAGTTTTCAATTTAAACCACCCCCCACCCCCTCAACCCCCGGGCGCGGTTGGGTGTAAGTTATGATTTTCAATTTTTTCGGCCCATCCTTCACCAATAATCACCATGAGAAAGACAAAATCAGAACCGTGCGAAAATCAAGGTTAAATACTCTTTTTCTCTGTTTTGTACTAAAAAATGCCCGTGGAATACAAACAACTTTTTCCACGGGCATTTTTTAGTACAAGACAGGAATATTTTCGGGATTAAACTTGATTTTCGCACGGTTCTGATTTTGTCTTTTTCATGGTGATTATGGGTGAAGGATGGGCCGGAATAAAAATTTTTTTCGGACAAAAGATGTTTATTTTTGGTCGGAGAATACGATACGTCAATAAAAAATATGGGGTTCCATTTGAAAATCTTAACTTAGCCCACCCGCGCTCGGGGGTTGAGGGGGTGGGGGTGGTTTAAATTGCAAACTATTCCTCCTTCAAAACCAAACAACTTTTTCCCTAGACATTTTCCCCCGCAATGCGATGCACCGGAGTTATTCCGGGGTACCAACCGTCTTTCAACACCGTGTATATATCATGACGAAACGAAAATTAATCAAAAAATAATTGCCCATTAATATCTGGTCAAATTGAAATAACTTCCAACTTCCTTATGTTTTACTTACTTATATTGCCCTGTATTACTCGTATTTTCATTGTCAACATGTTTAATATTCTTAGTAAGTGCTTCTCTATTAGCTGGACCCCCCCATAATGGTATAAATATTTTTCGTTCGGTTTCCATATGCTCATTATATTTCTGCGAATCCACCGAGATGGCTTGTTTAAAAGCACGAGTGACACTGTAATGATGTTGCGTGTGTTTCCTTATCCATTTTAAACACTGTTCTAGTTTATCGCCATTCTCTAGTATTTTGGTTGCTAGACCTATGCTAAGACATTCCACGGCATTTAAGATTCTTGCAGATAGTAGAAGTTCTAATGCTTTCTTGTCACCAAGCGCTTGAACTAGTCTAAAATGAAGAACAATGTCTATCCAACCTATCTAGATTGCATAACTTAATTATGTGATAACTAGTAAAATGCTACATGATTATTATTGATGAATGACGAAGCATATTATACCGAATATGCAGCAGGTTATAATATATTCGCGACTGCCACTATGCAAATTAATTAAATAATAATTATGTTCGCATCGATTTGTGTCTCATTAATATTTTAAAACTGCTCGTTTTAAATAGCTAGCTATGTTTGGCTTAGATTATTATGTCATTATGTCAAGGTCTTGTAAAAAGAGATGATATCGCTTACGTCAGAAAATGATCCTTGTATTTTATTTCCGCCTGAATATTTCTAAGAACAATCATTATGTAATAATATTGATTTATCATTATCTTTTCCATGTGGACAATATCGCCTTGTTACAGAATACGTTTCATGGGGTACGGATATACAGGCAGCTAAATATACGGTCGTAGAAAAAGTATAGTGTGCAACACTTCCTTGAAGACAGAATTTCTATACGAGTGAGGAGTTTACAACAAGAGCTGTAGACGAGTGTTGCAAACCGAACGTTACATGTACTATTTTCGAACCTTTAAATATTGGAAAGGTGGATGTTTATGACATCTGTTTCTTACATAATATTTTAAATGGTAATGTTTGTTACTCCACAATTTTAATTATAGTTTTACTTTAAGTACCTGATTAGACTGCAGGTATTTTGAAGAGTTTTATGTTTCATATAATTGTGGTAGAAATAATTATTTGTGATACACTATCGTTGTTGTTAGTGCGTCTATTTTATTTTAAATCTTTAAATACAGGGTGTTATGGAAATGACTTATTATATTTAAACCGGCAAATCCTGAGATGAAAATAATTTGAAGAAAAATATCCATAAATGACGCTTTGAATTATTAAGCGAAATATACACTTTATGTGAAATTTTAAAATTTACGTGGCTGCTCCTGAGGACCTTCGCAATCAATTTATTGAGGCAGTCTCGAGGTTCAAAAGAGATTAGCGCATTATAGGCGATGTTGTCATATCGCAAGACAGAATTCTAAACGCACGTGTTCAGTTTTTGACAACAAGACGTCTTTGACGCGCGTTAGCACTTCTTTTTCAAACTTTTTAGAAAAAAAAAATAGAATTTTAAGTTACATTCGATCCTATTTTAAAATAATCCGTTTTATAATTAAATTCCATAAAAAAATAAAACACAAAAAGTATGTTTTACAACAGAACACTCAAATTGAAATCACATTACATCATTTATTATTATGAATTATTTCACAACTGAACGAACAAACCCGAACAAAACGTTTAAAATTCGTATACGTCAAGCACGTGGAACCCTCGACAAAGTCATTCCACCCCCGAGTCCAGAAACATACTGAACAAACGATAGTGGCGCGCGACCGGCATCCAAGCAAGGGCGAGACACGCGGTGTGATCTGACATCACTGTTAGTATACTCTAGTGAGCCACATCTGTTAGTATACTCTAGTGAGCCACATTGTGGCTAAGTGAATCCAGATGGGACGGCGCTACAGTATGTGGTAAAAAAGGTTATTACCTTAGTAGATATTCGATTTAAAAAAAAAAGTATGTGAACTTTCTCTAGGACACCCAAGGAGTCACCCATTTAAATATAATAAGTCATTTCCATAACACCCTGTATACAGGGCCTTTCAAAAAACATGTGCCATCACTCGTGTGGCGATTCCTTACCAAAAAATAACACAAATAGCAACTATCGACATGGGTCCGCAGATACAGGGTGTTAAAATTTTATTTTTTGGTGTTTTCAAAATATTTCCGAAACGTCTATAGTGATTATTGTAAAATTTGGGTTAAGTGCCTAAAATAGCACATATTTTAGCAACATAAATGTGTGAATGGGTTGCGTGCGTGCGATCAGGCACCATAATAATTTTTTCCATAAAGTAGGTACGACGCTGACTTTTTGACATGTTGATAGCACATTTGTTAGAAATTTAAAAGACAAAAAAAATCTCTTAATATTTATTTCAAGTCAGCTCAAATATATTTTCCAGGTAGACGTAATTGAATTTTTTCTTTATTTTTTTTTGCCTTGGCAGGTCTGCGATTCGGCCACTCGCTGATTGTTTAATTGATTCGTTGATTGAAGTATTTAGATTAAGGTAGATAATAAGTTTAGTATTTTATTCTATTATGATACATGAAAACAAAGCCCTGACAGGAAGAACATAAGGTCACACTCTGCTCGCTTTGGGCAGATCAGAGGACGTAATTGAAGGGAAATAACCTTTCATGTGAAATCTCAGGTAGTGATGTGATCGCTTGAGTGAAAAGCCGCTTGAGTACTCGATTATTGAAATAACCGACATCGCTCGATTATTAAAAAAACTGCTCGACTTATAAATTCAAGCAAAAATCGTCGCTTGCTAGTTGTTACTTATTACCTTTCACTCGATACCCAAGCTTCGCTTGACTCCGACCGAAATATGCTGCTTGGTAGTGTAATCGCGCTAGGTAAAAAACTAGTTATAAATTCAAGCGAGAAATTAAATCGTTGCCTTTCACTTGATAGAAGACCGACACGATATACGTCTTTCTTAAAGGCACATAAACGAGAAGGTGCATATAAAAAGTATGCCAAATCCCTTAGTGGATTCATCGCGACATGGGTTTTGATTTGACTGGCTAGCCAGCGGCGATTGTAAATTTTAAAAAAATTAAAGGATATAATTTCGTTTTTAAATCAGAATCAACTGTTCTTCCTTAATAACAACTCTAAACTAAACTTCTAAAACTTACAAAAACAACCCATCGTGTTTTATCAACACATTCTTCTTAGTCATAAAAATTTCAAGTGTTTAATCGCTCGAGCGATTTACTCGATTATTAAAATCGTCCGAGTATCAAGTACTTGATTATTAAAATCATCGGTTTTTCCCAACACTAACCTCAGGTACGGACTATTTTTATACCTCCGGACGGATATTTTAGGATATTAGTATTTAGTCCGTACCTGAGCACATCATTCACCGCCAATCTCAAAAACGATACAAAATATACCTTCCAGCACATTATATCTCTCTCTTTCTCAGGCAGGCGACAAAAGCATAGTAAAAGATAAAACACTAGGACTTATGCGATTTCTTATTGTATAAATTACACTGGGAAACAAATTTCAACTTTTTTTTTGTTTCCTGAACAAAACCTATTTTTTTGGATTCAACTGTACCCAAGTAACTAAAAAATACCTATTAAAGATTTTAGTTGGCTCGCAAAAAAAAAAATCTCAATTATTTGTTACAAAATTTTAATTCATAGGCATATACAATGGACATACAAAATACAGATAACAATATATTGTTGGTTCAACAAAAGCAACTAAATAGCACATTTTTATCATTGAATCCAAAGTTTAGACACTCATTTTGCGCTTCTTAGCTTGCCTTTTGAAAGCAGCCTCTGGGGCATCTCTCGTAATAGTCCAGCAGTAGTCGGCTAACATCTCACAGTTCCATTTTCCCTGATATCTTCTTTCCATGTTCGAAATATCCTGGTGGAACCTCTCACCGTGTTCGTCACTTACAGCACCACAATTTTCCGGAAAGTAATCCAGATGAGAATCCAGGAAATGAATTTTCAACGACATATTACACCCTAGGTTTTGGTAACACAAAAGAAGTTGGGCAACCAGGTCTTTATAATTTTCTGCTTTTATGTTTCCCAAGAAATTTTTTGCAACCATTTTAAAGGCATCCCAAGCGTCTTTTTCCTTGCCTTCAAGTATGGAATCGAATTGCGCATCTCCGAAAAGTTTCCTAATCTGGGGACCCACAAATATTCCCTCTTTAATTTTAGCGTCACTGATTCTAGGGAACTTTTCTTTTAAATAACTAAAAGCACGGCCTTCTTTGTCCATTGCCTTCACAAAATTTTTCATAAGTCCCAATTTTATATGAAGTGGCGGTAGTAAAATCTTTTCTGGGGCAACTAATGGCGCGCTAGTCACATTTTTCTTTCCTGGCTCAAAAGGCTCTCTCGGTGGCCAAATTTTCTTTCTGTAGTGATCCGATCGTGCTCGACTGTCCCATTCGCAGAGGAAGCAGCAGTATTTGGTATAACCTAGCTGCATTCCAAGCAAGATCGCCACAACTTTTAAATCCCCACAAATTTGCCATTTATATCTTTCATATTGTATGGTCTCAAGTAACAATTTCAAATTGCTATATGTTTCTTTCATATGGACTGCATGACCAATTGGGACTGAAGGCAATTTGTTTCCATTATGGAGTAACACAGCTTTAAGACTTACTTTTGAGGAATCAATGAAAAGTCTCCAGTCTTTTGGATCATAGTCCAGATTTAAAGCTGCCATTAATCCCTCAATGTCCCTACAGGCTACCAAATTGTTATCCATGTTAAAAAATGGTGTTAGGTTTTTCTGACGGCTTCGGTACACAGAAACTTTTACTTCATCTTCAAGTAAATTCCATTGTTGCAATCGAGAGGCCAATAGTTCTGCTTTTGTCTTGGGCAGTTCCAAATCCCTTATAAGGTCACTTAATTCACTTTGACTTATTTTGTGAGGCTTTTTACTTGGAAGTTCACAGACAAAATCGGAGTCTTGCGAGGTTGATGGGCCGGCGACATTTTCCGGTACACTACCGTTTGAATCCTCTTGATCATCATCAGAATGAAGGGTATATTCCTGAGGTGGATTAGGTATAGGCAACTCGTCACTATGAGGCACCGGGCGTATGGCGGATTGTAAATTTGGATACTGTATCGCAGACCTTTTTTTCTCTGAAAAGCCTTTTTTGATGGGAGGTGTCAAACAAAAGTAACAGTCAGTAACGTGGTCTTTCGGTTCTCGCCAGATCATAGGAACAGCGAAGGGCATCTTACGGTTTTTTCCACTTAGCCAGCCGCGAATGTTGGACGCACATTTGTAGCAGCAGATATGGGGAGCCCAATTTTTATCCTGGTCTCCAACTTTGCAGCCAAAATACAAGTGGTAAGCCTTTTTTATTAAAGGGCTAAGCGTACGTTTTTGTTTCACAAAAGTCATTTCACCACATATATAACAAAAATGATCCGGCTTATTTACACAAACTCGCGACATGTTGCTCAAAACTCTCTAATTTCTCAAATACGAACAGCTCTCGATCAACTGGTGGTTGAAATACAACTAACTAACAATTTAGGGTTTATATTATATGTATTTAAACCCCTTATAAAGTACACCTGTTATAATAAATCCAGGTATTTCTCATTTAATGGTGAAATTTTCCCATATATTAAGGGCAGGTAGGTAAATTATCATAATTGGGATGGATCTATAAAACCGGAGCCAACTGAGCCTTTTGCAAGACAGATTGTTAATTAGTATAATAAAATAAGTAAGATTTTGCTATTTTGGTCTCGGAAACATTTTTGCTGTTCCCCAGTGTTATTGGAAGTGACCACAAAGTCACTCCCCATAATTTATAAAATAAGCATAACAGCATGCTCATAAGGGTGTCAATTTGAAAACTTCCCACGCTTAATGTCTTTCTTGCAGTTAAAAATATGAAAAATCAGAAATACACGTCAATTTTATTTGTAAGGGGGACACTTGAAATGAATATTTTTAGCCTTGTTGTTTCAAGCCCCTAGGAGGGGTGTAGATGTCACCCTTAGAATCTGAAATGGGAATGGGGGTCAAGTGGCACATCGTTTGAAAGGGCGTTCAATTCTCGTTTCAGTGGTATCCTACTTTGTTGCGTTTTGTCCACAGGTTTCCGAATAATCGCGTTTCAAAGTTGCAGAAACAATTCAACTTGCCTGCATTGAGATTTTGGTTCTCAGGTTAGTGTTTACAAAAAAATTACTGCATTGGGTCTCCTTGTAGTACAAATGATTAGAAGATTAGGTGGCACCATGGGCGAAGCCAGACATTTTCCTAGGGGAGGGCGAAATACTAATAACCACAAAACATCGTAAACATTAATGTTTTTTTATCAAATTCCAATAAGTGGCAACTTCCAGAGGGAGCATGACCCTCCCCTGCCTCACCCACGCTACGCCCCTGGGTGGCACGGTTTTAAACTTTATGTGGGGATTGGCAAAGTAACTTCGACAAATTTACATCAAAAGTAATGTAATAAAATTTCGATGGCACTACGAGTACCTGCCTAGTTAATTTGGGTTCATTCGATTCCTTATCACTGAAATGCCACAAAAGGCCTTGCTATTCCATCAACACATTCTTAAAATACGTTGTTTTTTAACCCAAAAAAAATAGTCAACAAATTTAATGGATGTAGCCAACACATGAATATTATTGTTAATTCGCTTTTGCTTGTTGGGCTGTTCACTGATAGCTTTTATTAAGTGCATAGAGTGTGAGAATGGTTTATTCTCTTCAAGAAAGAACTGCAATTATTTTCATTTATGGAGAGGTTGGAAAGTGCGCATGAAGGACCGCATTGGTTTTCAATGAAAGAAATCGAAATCGTGATGTAAGTCACAGATATGTGCTGGATTTGGTGGCAAAGTTCTCCGAAACTGGTTCGGTGAGTAATAGAAAAAGGAATAACCTACGAGTGATAAATGAGGGAGCTCAAATTGAGGTTTTGGGATTATTTGCTGCAGAGCCCACCAGGACCTTGCGGACAGTAGCAGAAGAGCCAGGAATATCACACGAAACTGTAAGAAAAGCACTGAAAATGCATAAACTCCATCCATATAAAATGCAGATACTTCAAGAACTGTATGACGATGATTTTGATAGAAGAATAGAGTTTTGTGAATTCATGAGTCGTCAAGTCAATGCCATCCCTAATATTCTGCCGAATATCTGTTTCAGCGATGAATGTTCATTTTTTCTAAATGGAAATGTTAACAAACAAGATTGTCGATATTGCAGTGACCAAAACCCGCATATTTTTCGAGAAGGACATACACAATATCCCCAAAAAGTTAATGTTTGGGCTGGTATTCTTGGAAATGCCATTATTGGTCCTTTATTTATTGATGGAAACTTGACAGGTGATCTGTACCTTAATATGCTTGAAGAGACTATTGATCGTCTTATCACCCATGAGTGAGAAACTCAAATTGATGCAGAGGGTAATTCAGTTTTACAGGAGGATTTGTTAACATTCCAGCAGGACGGTGCTCCACCTCATTATTTTCTTCCGGTCCGACAGTGGTTAAACGAGAGATTCCCGGATAGATGGATTGGCAGAAGGGGACCAAATGAATGGCCTCCAAGATCACCGGATTTAACACCCTTTGACTTCTTTCTTTGGGACATCTCAAATCCATTGTTTATAAAACACAACCTGCTGATATTGATGATCTTAAAAGGCGAATTGCAGCAGAATGCCGGTCAATTCCCGGTGAAGTTTTCCGAAATGTTAGAGAGGAGTTCGAGAATAGACTTTATTATTGTTTACAAGAAAATGGACAACATTTTGAACAACTTATAAGATAGTGCGTAAGTAGATCCCATGTTTTATTGTTGAAATTTCTCTTCTGCCAATAAAAAGTTATTTATGTCGAAGTAAAATAATCAATAAATAAGAAATCAATTGTGGAAACTACATTTTCTTCCGGTCATTCAACGATTTTAACGGTACCACCTAATCTTCTAATCATTTGTACTACAAGGAGACCCAATGCAGTAATTTTTTTGTAAACACTAACCTGAGAACCAAAATCTCAATGCAGGCAAGTTGAATTGTTTCTGCAACTTTGAAACGCGATTATTCGGAAACCTGTGGACAAAACGCAACAAAGTAGGATACCACTGAAACGAGAATTGAACGCCCTTTCAAACGATGTGCCACTTGACCCCCATTCCCATTTCAGATTCTAAGGGTGACATCTACCCCTCCTAGGGGCTTGAAACAACAAGGCTAAAAATATTCATTTCAAGTGTCCCCCTTACAAATAAAATTGACGTGTCTTTCCGATTTTTCATATTTTTAACTGCAAGAAAGATATTAAGGGTGGGAAGTTTTCAAATTGACACCCGGTATAAGCATAACAAAATATGCTCTTTAATAGATTTTTGCTCTTGATTTGTACAAAGACGGAAAATACCCTGTAGCTTTCTTTGTTGTACGTTTTATTGCCCTCCTGGTCTTTTTAAATAATCTCTACTATAAATGTAACTATATAACAAGTCATCCTTTAGTGATTTTTTACTGCGTATCTATGTCTTTTAAACATCCCTATTTTTTAAATATTTTTTCTGACTCTGATCATTTTAAAGCATTTTTAGGTATCAGTCATCACTGGTATCAGTACAGTATTTTTGAATTAGTAAGTAATTAAAAGATTTCTGTATCCATTTGATGTTTACTGGGTATCCAAATAAAAGGTTGATAAAAGGCCTGCGTATCCAAATGGATACTCAAAAGTACGTTAAAAGATGCTTTGGTATATAATGACGTTGACACTGACGGTGATACTAACAAAGTTCCTTTGAAACGTCGACTAAACAGTCACGTATCTACTAGACTAATGATTTACGTACCTCGTTGTCCCTCCCCAAGCAGTTATAATGCCCATTTTGCCGTGAACAAATCCAAGCTTAACGTTGTCGCAAACTAAAATAAAATCGCAGGAAACAGCAATTTCGGCACCACCCCCTATCGCCGCCCCATGAACCAAAGCTATGCTAACAATAGGTAATTTCCTGAGCCTATTGAGGACGTCCTGCATCAAATAACTAAGGTAAAAACCATCTTTCGTTGTGTTACATTTCCGGGCAAAATCCAAATCACCTCCAGAACAAAAATTGTCGCCTAAACTGTACAAGATGACGGCTTTCCCTTCCTTCCAAGATTCTAGTTCGGCAATACACTTTCCAAAATCCACCATCATCTTTCCTAAAACATATTTCGAAAAGAATAATCAAATAATTAATGAATTTTACCGAAAAGATTGATATCCACATGCAAGATATTTTATTAATTTATATTAATAAACAATAGCAGCAATTATCGAGATTTGTATATATGTAAAATATTCAGTTCCATGGTTTACAACAACAAAATGAGCCCTTCTAGAAGAAACTTAAAACTATTGCTTTTACAACATGCACCCCAGTATTATGTGTTTAAAACTTATTTTCATAGGCTAACTATCGGTTCTATTTCACAATTACTGTGTTCCGTGTTGCTATCAAGATCTAAGATGTTTCGAGCATAAAGTGTTTCCAGGAGTGTTCCCATGAAAAAAAACTGATTGTGTTTGTGCCTGGAATTCCTCGCTCTTTAGGTATAAAGATAAATACAAGTAGGTAGATAAATCATTTATTTTTATAATTTTATATGGAATTTCAGTTTTACATTAAGTTTGACAACATTGCCATTGGGTCTGGGTAATATGTCTACAGTAGCGCGGACTGACCTGTGAGTAAGAGGGTTTGTTACCCCACTTTTAAAACGGCCGATATAAAAGACATATATATAGGATACCCAAGAAGTCACCCATCTAAATATATTAAGTCATTTCCATCACACCCTGTATAATGAAAATTATAGTTTTTCACTGCAATTACATTTCAAATACAGTTCCATCTGTTCTATTCATTACATCATAGTATTATTTTTTCAGCGAGCATGCAGAGCCTTATTTTAAACAGGGTTAAATATAAACTTACCACTTATTGCGTTTTTTTTTGAAGGGTTATTTATTTGGATTATTGCAATTCCTTCGTTCCAGTATTCATTCAATAAAGAAATATCGCCACCTCCAAATTGCCTCATGTGTACTTCTATCAAGCTTATATCTACAGTACCATTGACGACCTCATCACTCGTTGACATCTCTTCCATGTTGTCTATAGTAAAATAAAAGATTAGTTATTTAGTATTAAGTTATTTAAAAAGTACCTTAGATCAAGTGGATATATGATCAACTCTCAAAACGTTTTCCAATTATGTTTTTAATTATGTTTCTAATAAATTTTACCTGCGCTCAGGTAGACAAGTGAATCTGTGTCTCCGACGTATCGGTAGGGTTAAAACATGGCCTAGTCATGGGCGTGCTACGATTATTTTAAATAATGTAATAAAAATAGGAAATTCTTCAGTAATTGCATTTTATGTTTGAAGATAGGAAGCTATTTTTATCAAGATTTAAAAAATTACTTTTTCAAGATGTATTTTTTTCAACATGGAAAAAACAGCTACATGATTAATTGATTAATGGTGATTTTCAGTTTTAGTCGTATTAATGCCCCTTTCGCTTAAGTGGCAATTTAAATACTATATTGATTTGTGAAGATTCATATACCCTTTAAACATTTGCAATCACGTCACGGATATGACTCAAGCGCGGAACCGGGGGGGCGGGATTTCATGGGGGGTCATGACCCCCCCCCCCAAACCATTAATTTAACACGAAAAATACCATATATACCGGTTTGACTAACGCAGCAGGGTATTACTTTTCGTAACCCCTCCATGCATGACACCCCCCCCCCCCCAAAAAAAACCAAATTTGACCCCCCAAAACCGAAGTTCTGGATCCGCCCTTGGTCTGACTGTGCAGGTCTCTACCAGGAGTATATTCATTCATTAATTACCCTAAAGTTCAAAATTTTAAAATAACCCCCTAAAACACGCCACAATGAACATTTAACACAATTTCATATAGTCATGGACGGACACGCAATCCCACTGGCTTCATCTATTAATTTGCTGGGCGTCAATCTGGGAGGAAATATGTCTTGGCATAACCACGTTGTGGCAATCGCCAAGATAGCTTCTCAGAAGCTTGGCGTACTCTTCCGAAGCAGAAAGTTGTGCACACCTCAACAACTTTTGACACTATACAAAGCCCAGATTCGACCATCACTAGAGTACTGCTCTCATGTCTGGAGCTCTGCACCCAAACATACTCTTTGGCTACTGGACTACTGGGGATTTGACTCTCTTTTACAGATATTTTCATGGGAAGTGCTTGGCTGACCTTGCCCTCTTAATTCCGCCCAGAGCGGCAAATATCAGAAATACACGACGAACCACTGCCGCCCATCCATATGTGGTTAAGCTTAGTACTCCTCGAACTTCATTATTTAAGAATTCTTTCATCTGGAGGACTTCATCCTTATGGAACGACCTACCCAACGTGAATCGCTTTTTGCGCACACGCACCACTCCCGGAGTGCCCTAAAGGATTTTTCCTATAGTACTTGTATTTGATCATAAAAAAAAAATTTAACACAATACAATAACCATTGCTCTTTCTATCACTACGCAATTGGGTTAGTATATCCATCAAATATCGGACATCGCCGAACAAGCCCGATGACCCATCGGTTACCTTACGAGACGCATGCGCTCATCAATTGTTTGGGATATAACCTATCAAATTAGCTCTAGCTACCTGTAAGCATTGACAACGCACTCTGTTGCCATATTTTTAGATAAGTACTTTAATTAAAAAAATATATTATTTTGCATTTAAATATTAAAATAAATAGTATGAGAAGAAAGTTTTAATGATATTAAAACTATAATAGAATATTGGTTTCATATATATCTATTACAATTAATTTTAAATGCGTAAATGTAATTTTAGGTTTTTCTCGGTAAGATATTATTAAATTAAAATTTAATATATGTGATAACATTGTTAAGCGCAAATTTTTTTTTGCCCACGTTCCTTTCGTAGCTACAGAGAAACTTGTCGAGCTGTAACAGTCAGTGGTTATCAACCTTCTTCAGTTCGCGGCGCACTTAAAGGTTCGATACTTTGTCACGGCGCCCTACTTGAGTATCAAAAAAGGTCATTACTTCCCACAAAAAATGTCGCCGTAGGTATACAGAGTGATGACAAGAAAAAAAAGAAAAGGCCGTTACTTCTACAACGTGTCCAAGATAAGGAGGGCCAGTACAGGGATCTCGGAAACCGTAAGAGATACAAAGTCGGTTAAATGGAGGTAAAGTTGCGCATTTACGTGCCTAATAATATGGCGTTTTGAAAGTTTTAAAATTCCGAGTATTTCCGGAGATATCCTGAAAAATCGTTTTATTTTTTTCCTGGGTTTTTTGAGATCGAATTCTAAAGTAAATCGCACTTTTACATTGCCACTTTTTCCGCTCTATCTAATAGCGTTAATTGTTTTGTAATCCGACGAGTTGTCTTCGAAGGGCTATTATCAACTTAATATTTTTTAATACGGTCCTCTTTTCCTGATATTGGAATTTTAGAGCTTTTTTCTCCCGAATGCAACGATGTATGACACATTGTGGTTTAATGACGTTTCGAAATTTTTTACTTATGTTGGACTAGTTCAATAAATAACAAATAATTCAATATTAAACCACAAATAAGTGAACAAAAATCATTCCAAAACAGTAATAAAAACAACGAAAAAAGTAAGGAACTACATAATCAGGTGGTCAAAATGATTTCCGTTATTCTCTAAGCACAAATAACATCTTCTAACTGCCACATAACAGTTTTTTTGAGATAAAATAAAACATGCGATAGAATATCAAACTTTTCAGCATTTGTAAATTTATGTTCCATATTTTCTGGAAAATAGAAGACCTCTTAAAACGCTCTCAAACGATCGCAATGGGAATGTCAAGTGAAACAAATCACGCGTCACCATTTTAATTTTATTGTTTCAAGCGCCTACTTTTCTTTTAAATCCCGAATCAACAGAAGTTTGAAATAATGTTTCTATATTTTGTTCACTTATTTGTGGTTTATTATTAAATTATCCTAAAATTTCCTGATGTTGTTCAAAAAACCCTCGAAACGCCATTAACCACAATGTGTCATACATCGTTGCACTCGGAAGAAAAAAGCTATCAAATTCCAATATTAGAAAAACAGGACCGTATTTAAAAAAAGAAAGTTGATAATGGCCCTTCGAAGACGACTCGTCGGATTACAAAACAATTAACGCTGTTAGATAGAGCGGAAAAAGTGGCAATGCAAAAGTGCAATTTACTTTAGAATTCGATCTCAAAAAACCCAGGAAAACAATAGAACGATTTTTCAGAATTTCGGGTTTTTCCGGATATCTCCGGAACTACTCGGAATTTTAAAACTTTTTAAACGGCATATTATTAGGCACGTAAATGCGCAACCGACTACGTATCTCTTACGGTTTCCGAGATCCCTGTACTGGGCCTCATTATCTTGGACACGTTGTATGTGGGGCCGCACCTCCACCAGAAAACAGCTTATTAGCTTACGGCGCCCCTGTTTACTTTCCACGGTGCCCAGGGCGCCGTAGCTCACGGGGTGTGAACCCCTGCTACCAACAACAATGAGCTTTAAAAAATAATAAAATTCCTTTCGTGAAAAATAGTCATCTCCTGATCTATCTATTAATTTAAGAGTTAATTTTACCAATATAATTTCAAATTACAATTAACATTATAAACAAATAGGTAGTCTGAAAATGCTAACAGGATGAAGTAGACAATCAGAAACAATTTAAACGTTTCTATAGCAACCGCTGCTTCCAAATTCAGATACTATTTAAATATGATGTAGTAGTTAGAGATAAAGCTTGCAGTCAAAAAATATTTCCATTGATAAACCTGCGTGACCATCACATCCATAACAAACAGCTGATTGTTATCGCTTTTCTAGATGATCAATATATTTATTTATTATATAAATTAAATGAGCAGTTAGCGGAAGAGAAAATAATTTATTGCTTACCTGGATATGAATTATATTAATTCCACATAACTACAAAAGTTTACATTCAATCTCAGGTTCATGGTTTCAACTGGTCGTATAGTAAATGCTCCTACTTAACATATTATGTAGATACGTACGTGTTTGGTATTAAATCAACATAATATAAATAAGTATGTATTGTATGAATGACTTGCGCAGAAAAGTGGACTAATTTGATGTAATTAAAACCAAGGAAGACATAGGGACATATAACAGTGAGACAGTGGAGCTATTAGTTATAATTAAATTAGTTTATTAATTCATTTGTACATGCAAAGCAGGTTGCCTAAGCTAAGAAGCTGTATTGCGCATTTACTGCCGTCCTAAGCCAAATAGGTGTATTACAAAGTTTTGCTAATTTGGTTACTTGCCGAAGTTGCGGATAGCTGGTACTTTTCAATTCTTTTGATTGGTCCGACGAATTTTATTTACAAAAGTACATCACCCTATTTAATGCTCCAAAATTAAATATAAATAAAATTAAAAATATCTATACATGAAGATTAATTTTAAATACCAACCGATTTTTATAGTGTGAGATCCCAAGTACAAAGGCAACATTACCCCTTTGAAGCTTTTTTGCCTTTGGGGATGGAATTTTTGTGTAAATGTCGTTAATACTTCTAGTACAGTACATCTGCTGTTGTATCAATGTTGTTAAATGATCTGTATCTAGAATAGTCTGGATATACTTAGGAGGTACTTTTATTGCAGTTTAACCCGTGGAAGGTAGATGCTATGCTGATTTGTGTATATGTATATTATGTCAACAGCATCACTTATAACTTATTGTGTTTATAATAATAATAATAATAATAATAATAATAATAAATGACTTTATTGTAAAAGATTACAAATGGCGAAGTTGAGGCCGAGCCTCCTAGCTTAACCTACATATTAAGATTAATACAGACCCTATAAGTTGATATACCCTAACTGCCCACTATACGCATAAAATGCAGAATACAGCAAGCAGTCAGAGCATAATAAAAAAAGAAGGAATACAAAACAACAAAAAATAAGAAAAATAAATAAGAAAATATAAGACAACAGAAAAATGGTAAATTATTACAATTCATATTCTTCTGACCGATTCCTACATAGAAAATGAACCCAATAGAATTATATAAAGAGAGAGAAAAAAATAACAGAAAAACAAATAGATAACTTTATAATTTTTGACACTTTCACACCCTTACAAAACACACTAAATTCTAAACCTATATGAAAGGACCAAACTTCATCACTTTAGGTAGGTTAGCCGGGTTTTTATATTACCACCGATTATCATACTCGAGGATTTACCATTGTTATTGGCAGTGACGGTTCTTCCACAGAAGCACATGCGCACGTGCACCCCCAAAACAAAACCAATAAAAAATATTAATTTATATTCATTGAATATTATTTATTGTATAAAGTTCGACCCTCCCTAATATTTTATCGTACCGTCAATTATCGTATAAAGTCCGAACCTCCCTAATATTTTATCATCCTGTCAAACCAAACTGTATAGATCCGGTAACCGTGCCTCGGTCGAGGTAAATGACGATTATGACGAAACTTGCTCGCACGTGCAATTTAGTAGTGCAGTTTCTCTGTAGTAACAGGTGGCGGGTGGCAGCGGAGGATAGCGGGGCTATGGCGATTTAATATGGAAAAGGCGCACAGTTTTTATGTGCACCGTGCTGTCGTCTGTTCGTGCATCTAGTTAGAAATTCGAGCGTCTATGTTTTAATATTTTAATATTATATATTTATTAAGTTAACATGAATAGTGGACGGCGGACTATTTAAGAAATAACTTTAGCTCTTTGAGTTTGGAGCAAAAAATTGAAGTGAAGAATGGGGGAACACCTAAACCCGAAATTAATTTAACGCAGACCACAAAGGGTAAATCTAGGGACTTTATTAGAAAGTTTAAAAATGAAATATATGAAAAAAAAATTATAGAGGGTATTCCAAACTTAATGAGTCTGTTATTGATCAATTTTCTACAATTAAGAACCGAAGAATGGACTTTACGTTTAAGCACTATTGTGTAGGGTCCATAAATATTGTGTATTTCGATAAATGATACTCGATATGATTTTAAACCATTTTATTTAAGGATTTAAACTAAAAAACACTGAAAATATGAAGAATGCCAACTTGTCAGTCTCGTGGCTCGATTCGTTCTCGTCATAAAACTATTGTTCTCGTCTTGGTTGCGCCTAATAACGTAGCCGTAGATGGCGTAGTGGTATTAGACATCATTCGGTTTTCTTGATAACTCATAGATGGCGGTAGTAGTATTGGACATCATTCGGTTTTCTTGATAGCTCGTGGATGGTTTTAGTAGTATTAGTAGTGGACTGTATAAATATTGTTACGAGGGTTGCATGCGACGACGTTAAGATCCAACAGCTATATACACTAAGAAAACCTTTCTTATTTCCCTTGTGTAAAATTAAAAAATAAATAAAAATATGTTCTACCTAACGCATTTTCTTATTACTTTTTTCCTTTTTCATTTAAAACGCCTAAAAAGTAATTGTTTGGTCGTTACACAAAAACAAAATTTTAAAAATAATTTCACCATACTTGTGAACCCCCTCTATCATAGGTCACGAGCCGCCACTGGTTATTGGGAAAGTCCCTTGATTAGGAGTGTAATAATAAATAACAATAGTAATAATAAGTATATACATATAAAATATTGGTGTTCGGGAGAGAATAAACCAATAGAGTTTGCTCTTGTTATCGCGTAATTATATTTTTATTTTAAATTAATCCGTAATAGTTAATATTATGTTAAATGTGTGAAATACGTATGTACACATATTTAAAATCATGCACGCCCATGGAGAAGACGAAGAAGATTTATTACTTCGCGTTTTTTAGAAACCGACTATGATAGAAATTGATTTGATTCCATACAAATCATTTTTCCCATATATGCATTTTATCATTTGAATTTATGAAAGATATTTTGCGGCGTGCAGACAAAGGTTTCAAGTTAAAAATTCTTGTCTTCCTTGGCAAGCGAATTCAGAAACTCGCGAGTGCCTAAAAATCGCTCTATTAATTTCGCGAAGGAGACGCTGAATTTTTTTTCAATTTGGTGGTATTATTCGCAGAGCTAAATTTCCGACCGGTCGCAAATATCGCACTTCGCATGTTCGATTGTAAAAAATTTAGAGCTTACTTATGAGATATTATTTATAAAATTATGAGAAATACAGGACCGTATCCTAAAATTTCCTGATGTTGTTCAAAAAACCCTCGAAACGTCATTAAACCACAATGTGTTATACATCGTTGCATTCGGGAGAAACAAAGCTCTCAAATTCCAATATCAGGAAACCAGGACCGTATTTAAAAAAATAAAGTTGATAATGGCCCTTCGAAGACGACTCGTCGGATTACAAAACAATTAACGCTGTTAGATAGAGCGAAAAAAGTAGCAATGTAAAATGCAATTTACTTTAGAATTCGATCTCAAAAAAACCCAGGGAAACAATGAAACGATTTTTCAGAATTTCGTTTTTTTCCGGATATCTCCGGAACTACTCGGAATTTTAAAACTTTTTAAACGGCATATTATTAGGCACGTAAATGTGCAACTTTACCTCCATTTAACCGACTTCGTATCTCTTACGGTTTCCGAGATCCCTGTACTGGCCCTCCTTATCTTGGACACGTTGTATATTTTGGTTGTTTATATATTATAACAATCATGATGCATTCATGTGTAGTTTGTAAAAGAGTGGATCATTTAAATAAGGATTTATCTTTTCATCGGTAAGTATGTTTTAATATTTAATCATCTGATATAACCAGACTTCAACATTGTTGCCATTCAGCCAACAAACATGTAGTTCTCCCTTCCACCCATTACTGATTTTCAATAACATTTCAAACAATCACAACTTCACTTTTTAAGAGTGTTATGAATGGATTATGGGATCTCTAGTACCTTTGAATGACACCAAATTTTTGGTCAGCCGTTACTAATTTTGCTTCTGTAAACAATTTAAACTGACTGCCCCTGCGTCGTCGATAATTGGGAAACCCGGTATAGTAAGAAAGTTGATGTTATTATGCAGCAGTTATTTAGACGGAACATATAGATGCGTTCTGATATCATAACAACACGGTCGAAAATTTATACATATTTGTAATCTAATAATTTTGTGTTTTCGTTGAATTATTAATGTTTGCAATTTAAATATTTTAAGCCACGGATGTCTTAAAATTATCTGTCACGTATTAGTGGAATTTTACAATAAATCAGAGCTTTCAGGATATACTACGTACGTATATGAGATAAATGAATATTTAACATCATAAATTAAGTGCTCGCAAAAATTTGTGTTGGGGTAATTCAGAGCTATTAGGTCAAAGGAAAATAAAAAATCGGGTTTCAATCAAATTTAATTGGTTAGAAAGAATAGTAAGTATGTCACTTTCTGTAACCAGGCAGCATGAAGTACCACCTGGACTTGGAAGAAGATCTAAAAAATTTAAAGATGAAGAAAAGTTAATATTTCGCTCTGCCACTCAAAACCGCGAGACTCGTCAAAATGATCAACATGTGTTTATGAGCGCTACTTTCTTTTGGGAGTCCCAAATTGTATAATTCTGAAATTCTGAATAGGTTTGCAACTGAAAGAGACTATCCTTTTTTTATCATTAAAAATTAACAAAAATTCTATAAGTAATGCCATTAATAATGATCCTGTTGGCTTAAATAGGAATAAAGCAGTAATATAATACTTTTGGATGTAAAATTACATTACTATATTGTTATTTGTGGAACTGTTAAATAAACGTTTGTGGAACTGTTAAATAAACGTGAATAAAGGATTGTGTTTTTTTTATGATAAAAACACAAGCACTATAGGAAGAATCCTTTAAGGCACTCTGAGAGTGGTGTGTGTGCGAATAAAGCGATTCACGTTGATTTTGAATCGTTGGAGGTTAAATTCGTTGGGAAAAACGACCTCGGGAAGGTCGTTCCATAAGGATGAAGTCCTCCAGATGAAAGAATTCTTAAATAATGATCTTCGAGGAGTACTAAGCTTAACCACATATGGGCGGCTGTGGGCGGAATTAAGAGGGACCTAGCCCGAGCACTTTTCATGGAAATATCTGTAATAGAGAGTCAAATCCCCACCCTGTTCTAGGCTGTCGAGGCTCTTCGTCAGCTCGTGGTCTCCGATCAGACGAATGGCCCTCCTTCCGATGGAATCCAGTAGCCTAAGAGTATGTTTGGGTGCAGAGCTCCAAGCATGAGAGCAGTACTCTAGTGATGGTCGAATCTGGGCTTTGTATAGTATCAAAAGTTGTTGAGGTGTGTACAACTTTTTGGTTCGGAAGAGTATACCAGGTTTCTGAGAAGCTATCTTGGCGATTGCCACAACGTGGTTATGCCAAGACATATTTCCTCCCAGATTGACGCCCAGCAAATTTACAGATGAAGCCAGTGGAATTGCGTGTCCTGCCGTGACTATATCCGGTTCTGTGATGTTAACCTTTTTAGAGAAAATGGCTGCCTTGGTTTCTTAGCGTTAAATTCGACTTGATTACTGTTACCCCAAGCCAAAATTTCTTCCAGGTCTTTGTTGAGGCGCGATACTTCATGCTGTCTGCGAAGATGTGCGTCGGCAGCCGATGTTTGTGCATTCAAAGAGAAAGATGACACAAGTGTGCTATCATCAGCAAACGTAAATATCGGATTTTTAATTTCTACTTGAAGGTCGTTAATGTAGAGTAAGAAGAGGGTGGGAGACCATATGGACCCTTGAGGGGGGTTTGAAAGAAATCCGTGATCCGTAATCCGAAATCCGTGAATCCGTGTAAAGTGTCTTTCCTAGGAAATAATCCTAAGAAAAATAAAATAAAATAAAATTAATAAGAATAAAAAAAAATAAAGTTATTGAAAATGGTTTTAACAAATTTTCCAGCGTTTATTAAAAACGTAATATAGTAATATCATTATTTTAGATAACCTAAATAAGGAAGCAAATTGATATGGAAAGCACTGGCCTAAAGAAATTGACTTTTAGTAAAAAAACATGCTTATTCCTATGTTAATCATACTAAAACCTTGAAAAATAATTAAAGGGATTTTTATTCAATCGTACAAAAGAACGAAATACACCGAAAACTGAAGTGTTACGTAAGCATAATGTAATGAAAGTCACGGCCAAGGAATGAAGAAAGACTCTTTTTACTTTGTATGTAATTGGATTATTGTAGGATTGTCTTTATTATTTTATGTGTGCAAACAACCATAAAATGTGTATTTAAACAATTCAAAAATTTGATTTCGGTTAGTATTTTGTTATCACTCTGGTGCACTGTCATAAAACTAAAACAATGCTGGTAAGGGATTGTTATATCTTACATAAATACTTCGTCCGTTACTAGCATTTTATCTTTAAATTGTATTATACAGGGTGTTCCTTATGACGCGCTAATATTTCGTGATGTGATTCCTTAGGTCATTTTATAAAGAAAAGTTCATATGAACATACAGTGATGGGCTAAAATATGGAACAAATTCATTTAAAAATCAGGTATTAATTTTTTGTAAAAACGCTCGGACACGTCGATTATAATTTTTTCTTCCGGATTTTTTGCCTCAAAAAGAAATTATACAGGGTGTCAAAAAGTAGATGTAGGTATAATTTTGAAAAATTATTTTATTAAGTGTTGAAAATGCAAACCATTAACTTCTTGACAATATGCCAATCTACTTAAAAACCCTTCTAAAACATTATTTACAGTATTTTCATTAATTTTCCTAATTTCATATCTAATTTTAAATTTTAAGTCTTCCAAATTTTGTGGTTTATCCTTATACACTTTTGATTTCAAATAACCCCAAAGAAAGAAATCCATTGGTGTAAGATCGGGAAATCTTGCATGGCATTCTATGGTCCTCTTCTACCTATCCATCGTTCGGGAAAAATAGTATTCAAATACTATCGTACTTGTCGAGCAAAATGATGCGGAGCACCATCCTGCTGAAACCAAATAGACGCTTCTGGTAGATTAGGCTGATTCGGATTTGGAAAATCCGCTGCTAGTGTGGGAATTAATTCATTTTGAAGAAATTATAAATACCGGTCTTCTGTAAGATTTCCATGGAAGAAAAAAGGTCCAATAATTCTATCATTTAATATCCCTGCCCAAACATTTACTTTTTGTGAGTATTGCGTATGCTGTTCTCTCATCCAACGGGGATTATTTGTACTCCAATACCGAAAATTTTGTCTTTTTACCGAACCATTCAAACAAAACGTGGCTTCATCGCTAAAAAATACGCTGCGATGGAAAAATAGATTTAAGTTGCAAATTTCCATCATAGTTTCACAAAACTGTAGTCGGCGGTCGGGATCATCTTCGTTTAGCTCGTGCAGCAACCTAATTTTATACGGATGGTACTTTTCTTGTTTCAATACCCGCAAAACAGATCGTCGGATAACATCATTATTAAGGGCTACTTCAGTGGATGCACTATGGGGATTATCTTCAACTTCTAACAAAATGTTCAATTTTGTGTTTTCACTAATTTTTGGACGACCTGGCCGTAGACGATCCTTTGCATTCCCTGTTTCCCTGAATTTTTTCTCAATTTTACTTACTGTAGATCTTGTAATCCGCCGTTCTGGATACTTAGCGCTAAACAAGTTACAAACTTCTTCTTGACTTCTTGTTTTGTCTCCACATCCAATTAAAATTAAAATTTCGATTCTTTGAGTTTCATTTAAATGCACCATGATCACCGTTTTTTCAAAATTATACTTAAAATTCTTTTTGATTGACACATGACTTGCTATCGTAGTAACAATTAATTTAAATTTACCTGTTTACCTTTAAGTAGGTACATGTACCTTTTTTTAAAGAAATTTCTTTTTTAAGATGTAATTTTTCTCTAAAACCGTTAGAGATAAGGATAGAGTATGCTACATGAATTATGCTCAGAATTTGACGTAGAATTTATGTGATAAGTAAAAATAGGGTGGTTCTATTTAAAATACAAAAAATTTTTACAACATCTACTTGTTGACACACCCAGTATAATTTCTTTTTGAGGCAAAAAATCCGGAAGAAAAAATTATAATCGACGTGTCCGAGCGTTTTTACAAAAAATTAATACCTGATTTCTAAATGAATTTGTTCCATATTTTAGCTCATCACTGTATGTCCGCCACGGCTTAAATTTTTTGCTACAGGGTGTTGAATTTTTATTTTTTAATATCTCCGAAAGTACGTTAGATATTATTTTCAATTTTGGTAAGTGTTAATAGGATATAGAACCACAAATTTTAGTTAGAAAAGTTATTCAATTGTTCCACCAGTGGCGTCCCTGCAAATATGTCCTCTAATATTTTTTACAAAAAAAGATGGTACGCCACTGACATTTTTCCATGTAGATATCTTTTCTGATTAGCCTGGTCAATTTTACATGAAAAAGTTTTTCGCGTCAGACGCACCGTTCTGTATTAAAACCAGTAAATTCACATTGAAACTCATTATTATTAACATTGATAAAATAGTTAATGATAAATTTTATTTCATAAAAATTGTTGGAAATGGTCACCTTTACTTAAAAGTCATGCTTCCGCCCGTCTTCGCATCGAATTGCCCACTCGTTCAAATATTCCCAACGTATTCCTTATTGTTTCACACGAGGTAACTATTCGCTCTCTTAAATCTTCCAAAGTGATAATGGGAGTTTTATACACCAGAGTTTTAAGATAACGCCATGTCTTTTAGTGAAGGTGGCCATTTCTAATAATTTTTATAAAAACAAAATTTATTCTTAATTATTTTATCAATATTAATAATAATGAGTTTCAATATGAATTTAGTGGTTTTAATCAAGAACGGTGTGTCTGACAAGAAAAACTCAAGAGTTCGTTTTCATGTAGAATTGACCAGGCTAATCAGAAAATATATCCACATGGAAAAAATTCAGTGTCGTACCATCTTTCTTGTAAAAAATATCAGAGGACATGTCTGCCGGGACGCCACTGGTGTAACAATTGAATAACTTTTCTAACTAAAATTTGTGGACTTATATCCTATTAACACATACCAAAATTGAAAATAATATCTAAAGTATTATCGGAGTTCTAAAACAAAAATAATTAACAGGGTGTTCCGTTTAAATTATCAAAGTTGCTAATACTTTCAAGTAGAAGCGGCAACACTGCATTTCTAAAAATCATGTCCACTTCTATAACCTCCCAAATTTTCAAAGTGATGCGATGACTTGTTCTTCATAAACGTCTAATAGGCCATCCACCATCAATCACCCTGTATAGGGTTCTCATAAAGTATAAGAACGTTAAAAATGGTTTAAGGAGAACTACCTCTATTTTTTATTTTTGACCAGAACGAAAAAAGATGTTTCAATGTATTTGTACTCCCAGCGCGATTTGAAATAACCATTTTTATTTGTCGTTCTTCGAAAGAATTAAAAATAGGGGTAGTTCTCTCTCGGACCTTCTTTACATTCTTGTACTTTTTGAGCACCCTATATAAAATAAAACATTTTTTCTTCATAAATCTTAGTTTCTTGCCAAGCAGAGCTTTTTCGGAACTTTCTCTCATAAAACACATAATAAAAAAGTTTCCCATTTCTATAGAAATTCCTTGGATACGTTGTATAAGCTACCCACGGGGCCCTTTCAAGATAATGCAAAAACTCCTTTGGCAGCATCTGTATAGGGTGACCCCTCTTAACCGTTTCATTTTTCATAGTTGAGAAAAATTAAGAGGATTGCTACTACAGGGCTTTTCTGGTAGTATTAACAAGGAGATAAAATCATTTCAGGTCTGTTGATATACAGGAGGATCAAAAAGTTTTTTTTTAGTGGGATATCCTGTATATTAACTCATTTTCCGATCCTACGTCAAATTCTGAACGTAAAATATACCCTATATCCAAATTCAACTCTGTTTCCGATATATTGATAATTGAAAATTGGTAATATCCAATATCAAAAATACCTAATAATGCAAGAATGAAAGATAAATAATCGATATTGCTATGGAAACAAAGAACCGATAACCGTCTCACTTTTGTTCTCCATAGCAATCACGATTGTCTGTCATTTCTGCATTTTTAGATATTTTTAATATTTGATCTGGCCAATTTTCAATTACCAATATATCGGAAACGGTTGAATTTGGGTATAGGATATATAAATTACGTTCAGAGCTTGACGCAGAATTGGAAAATCAGTTAATATACAGGATGTCCCATTTAAGAAATAAACCCTTTTTGATTACCCCTGTATATCAATAGACGTAAAATGATATTTGCTCCCCTGCAAATACTATTTGAAAACCCCTGTATAGCAATCTTTATAATTTTTCTCAAGTATAACAGATAAAAAAGTTAAGATGGAGGAACATTATACGTAATCTTTAACGAATAGATAATTTAATAATTAAAGAACATCAAAAATTATAATACATTTTGACGCTCACTACTGGGAAGCCCTGTTTACAAAAGCGTATTTACAATATTAACTGGAAAGTTACAAATGACTGTATTGCAGCAACATAAAACTGACCTATAAGTATGATTTGTTAAGATTATCAATGAGTGCAAACACCTCAAACAATAATTGTTATATTGCACATATATTTTTGATTGTAACAGTGTTCTGTGGAAACGTCGTCTGGTTGATACATATTTTGCTTTTATTTCATTTATACATGATAAATACCATGAATTAACGGGATTATTAGTCCATCCCTTTTTGTTTAAATATGAAAATTGTCATTTGAGTTTAAGGTATTTTTCTAAACCTTTTTTTATACAGGATGTTCTTTAATGACGTGCTAATAGTACAGAGTGTGATTCCTTTTGCCATTTTATAAAGTAAAGTTCATATGAACATATGTCTTTTTTTTTTAATTTGACAGGTCTGTCATTCGGCCAATCGCTAATTGGTTTATTGATAATATTGAGTTCAAGTATTTAGATTAAGGTAGTTCAAATATAGATAGCCAAGTAGATATATTATTCCCTGACAGGAAGAACACAAGGTCACACTCTTCTCGTTCAGGGCCGATCAGAGCATTCTATGAACATATGTCAACAAACCTACCTCGGTACGTAATATACTATTGTTTTTTAAAAATTGTTGGAGATTTAAAACAAAATTTGTCAATATTAACGTTAATAATACCGCGTTAATGTTAATTAATGGCATTCCCTTTTTCCGATAACTGTCAAAACAAGAAAGATGTATCAAAAATTAAATTTTAATTTCAGGTTTAAGTGGCCTCTTGTGGCACAGTAGAGAAACAATTTTATAACATTGTCCCAAATAACTTGATAGTTTCAAAATTAATCGCAAGATGTTAAAGATACGAAATAACAATTGAACTTTGACAGGCTGGAACTCGACACCCGAACAAACTCGATTTTTTTTCTATTTGACTTACTACCTGTATTTTACAATATAGAATCACCACTCCAAGTACCCTGATTCATTATCCGAATACCCTATTCACTGAGTTTACATAATCATTGTTTTGTTTATATAACTTATAGTACGCCATCAATTGGGACGCATAAATAATTAACCTTTCGCGCTAGACGGTGCGTTTTGCAATAATTTATCGCTCGCCGTTTAACTAGGATCCACCTAATGAACTAGTTAATGAATAGCCGGCAGCATGGCATATTTTAATATGGAATCTCTTAAGAAAGCGTTAATTGCTAATCGAATTCAAGTGATGAATGTTCGGTGCCATTTACTTCTGACAATTTTTTAGACGTTAACGTCAATCTTGATTTCGCTCACTCGTTTAATTCTCCACGAATATATCAAGATGATCTCTATGAATTTCAGTCCGTTTTAACGTTATTACAGTAATTACATCTTAATTCATACATCAGCATATCGAAATATGCTACTAAAATATTTTCTCGTCGGTACTCACATGACTATCAGTACTTACACCAGTCAATATATTCTTGATACACTTCTTCATACTTCTTCCTGGATTTGTCTATTAAGGAATATTTGATATGGACGGAGCAATTTCGCATGGCGTTCCCTCAATCTGAAGGTCGTAGGCACCCAATCATACCCAAAAATAAAATCCAAGTAAAAAATATTGACTTTTTAAATTTCCTGACATTTACGTTGTCGAGGCGAACCGATTGATTTCACAGTCAACTTTGCATAAAATCTATTGGAAACATTGACGGGTTTGGCATATCACGGGTAATGTGATTTGTGGAACTGTTACGTAATATATTATATACAGGGTGTTCCTTAATGACGTGCTAATATTTCAGGGTGTGATTCCTTAGGTCATTTTATAAAGAAAAGTTTATATGAACATATGTCCGCAACGGCTCAAATTTGTTGCTCTACAGGGTATTGAATTCTTATTGTTTAAATGATTATTTTTTAATATCTCCGAAAGTACTATAGATATTATTTTCAATTTTGGTATGTGTTAATAGGATATAGAACCACAAATTTTAGTTATAAAATTTATTCAATTATTCCACCAGTGGCGTCCCTGCAAACATGTCCTTCGATATTTGTTACAAGAAAGATGGTACGCCACTGTCATTTTTCCATGTTGTATCTTTTCTGATTAGCATGGTCAATTCTACATGACACGGTCTTTCTCGTCAGACGCACCGTTCTTGATTAAAACCACTAAATTCATATTAAAACTATTAACTTCATTCATATTCATATTAAAACTATTAACAGTGATAAAATAATTAATGAAAAATTATTGGAAATGGTCACCTTCACTTAAACGCATGCGTCCACCCATCTTCGCATCGAATTGCCCACTCCAACAATTTTAATAAAACAAAATTTATCATTAATTATTTTATCAATGTTAATAATAATGAGTTTCAATATGAATTTAGTGGTTTTAATCAATCAATCAATCAATCATTTTATTACTTTATTATTGATTGACCAGGCTAATCAGGAAAATATCCACACGGAAAAATGTCAGTGGCGTACCATCTTTTTTGTAAAAAATATGAGAGGACATGTTTGCAGGGACGCCACTGGTGGAATAATTGAATAAATTTTATAACTAAAATTTGTGGTTCTATATCCTATTAACAAATACCAAAATTGAAAATAATATCTAAAGTACTTTCGGAGATATTAAAAAATAACCATTTAAAAAATAAAAATTCAACACCCTGTAGCAAAAAATTTAAGCCGTTGCGGACATATGTTCATATGAACTTTTCTTTATAAAATGACCTCAGGAATAACACCCTGAAATATTAGCACGTCATTAAGGAACACCCTGTATATTACGTAACAGTCATTGTGTAACAGTATACAGTGTGTAAGTAGATTCTTACTAATATAGGAGTAGAAAAAGAAATATTCATTACATACATGTTTCGAAGGCATAAACCTTCATCTTCAGTGAAATTTTAAATGAGAGAACTCATGAAATTGCCAAAATTAAAACTGATAAAGAGAAAAATCTATTTATAAAATCATTAATTCATATCAATCATAAAATTATGACGAAACATGAAAAAGAAAGGATCCTGTTACCTTTTGCAACAGAGAAAAAATTTTTTATGAAAAAATTTTGAAATTAACCGCCCTAAAATCCCGCCGCCCTAGTCTTGTCTAATGGTAGAAACGGAAAAAATGTTATTTCCCTGTTAGAGAAATTTTTTTTTAGTTTTCAACAAAAAAAAAGATTTATTAATTTAGGATTGTAATTAAAAAATAATAAAATAATCCCCATTAAGCAAAATTCCATAAATTTATAATTTGACTCGACTAAAGTAACATTGCACATATCGCATGTTTATTGTTGGAGTAACCAACAAGGAGAAAGTTTTTACGTAAGGAAACAAAATATTAAAAAATATATTCAGTTTGCTATGACACACCATAACGAAGAAGTAATTCCAATGTTATGTTGTTTTGATTCCGTTCACTAAAATGGGAAAAGGTGCACATCAAGGTATCTTAATATGGGTAAGTCCCCAAGATCTTTCTCATTTATTCAACTACTTTCTTATTTTGTTTAAAAATCACATAATTGAGAGAGTTTATGCCTAGTTCTACTGTGTAAGACAAATAATGAAAATTTTAAAATGTAAGAAATCTAGTATTTTTGAATCTGATGTTTACTTTTAGAGTTCAGAATGATATGTTACCATCTTTTTTTAATTAAATTGTTATCGTCATACTTATTTAGCACGAAATAACAATCATTTTCATAGTCCATCAATGATGTAAGATGACGAACCTGAGATCACTTATTATCTAGAGTGAATAAATAAATAAAAAAATAAATAAATATATCATAAATTTAAAAAATTAAACAAATCAATTAAAGAAACTTAAAATGAAAAGAAAATATTTATCAGCTTCACAGAAGAAATAAAAATATTTAAAGAAGGAAGTCTTTTAAAATACATACAGGGTGGCCAATTAGTGAGACAAAGCTCAATATCTCTTTTATCGCTACCGAACAAACCCGAAACCTGTGTTTCGTAAGTTTTTTAAATGAAACACCCTGTATATGATTACTTTATCTTGTAGATATTTTAATCCTCTCTAATTTTTATTAAGGTCTTTCTATGCCTATCTCTACCAATCTTGGTGGTATTTCAATTTTTATTTAAACTCGAGCAAAAAAAAGTGGATGTATTTTACCATTGTCCTTTTTCTAGTCACCTATGACAAAATAAAAACAAAATGTTGTAATTTAAAAAAAAAATATTTATTTATACGGGAGGATACAACACAAAAATATTTTAGCGGTTCAAGCTTGTGGACAATTTCTAAAGTAAATTATTACTTAATTATTTGCTCATATAGTAACCCCCATTAACTTGAACACATAATTCAATACGTTTTTTTAAATAATGAGTCATGTTTCTACACATTTTCAACTGTTTTCAAAGTATAACTCGGCAAATGTCTAGAAACATTCTTTTGAAAAAAGTATTGAATATGTGTTAAAGTTAATGGGGGTCACTATGAACAAATAATTAGGCAATACATTGAAAACAGTTCCAAATGTGTATAGACATAACTCATTCTTTTGTTAAACGTATTGAATTATGTGTTCAAGTTAATGGGGGTTACTATATGAACAAATAATTAGGTAATAATTTACTTTAGAAATTGTCCACAAGCTTGAATCGCTAAAATATTTTTGTGTCGTATCCTCCCGTATAAATAAATATATATTTTTTTAAATTACAACATTTTGTTTTTATTTTGTCATAGGTGACTAGAAAAAGGACAATGGTAAAATACATCCACTTTTTTTTGCTCGAGTTTAAATAAAAATTGAAATAATACCAAGATTGGTAGAGATAGGCATAGAAAGACCTTAATACGAAACTCAGGTTTCAAGTTCGTAATGTTGGCATATCCATAGAAAATACCCTGTATAAAAATATTGATATGTGTTATCATAAGGAACTTCTGTCAACATTCCTCTTTCCGACATAAAAATATTTTATTTCAAGTTATTATAAGTTAAGAAATATTTCACATTTCATTGAACCACGTTTTTGCACAAATTTTAGGAATTTTCCAATCTATTTGGCAACGTTGCAAAAATGTGTACAAATAATTACGGTGCTATGTACAGAATTTTACGGTGAATTCAAATATGTAAAAATATACATAGTGTCCCATTTAAAAAATATGAAATTTTTATCATTCCGCCCTTTTGGAGCACCCTGTATGGTCGAAAATAATTTTAAAAGCTGCCTCTTAACGCTTAATAACTTTCGTGAAAAAAGTTTTCCACTATCCCCAGCGGTAAAAGAGATATTGAGCTTTGTCGCACTAATTGGCCACCCTGTATAATTAAGTTGTAATTATTGCTTCTATACGAATTAAGTTAGAAATTTAATTCATACAGGGTTATGATAGAGAAACGGATCAGGCTTTTATATAGAATACCGGGATCCGCAAATTAATTTTTTTGAAATGTAATTTTTTTAGGAAAAATATATCTATTATACAGGGTATATCATAAAAATGTTACTTGTTTCAACTTTAATTGTTTAAATGGAACATATTATATTACATTGTTATATTCTACAATCAATTTTAGACATTTTTTCATAAATCATGTCCTATACCTATCTTCAACCGTTTACGAAATATTATTACTTTAATGCTAGTATGCACCATGTTTCTCGGCATTCCAACGTTCTGAACTCAAATCACAATCTTGAAGGCATTGACAATGACAATTTGCTATTTAAGTTTGAGACGTAAAAAAATGTCAGTGAGAATGTTAATCAAATTAGCAAAATTGCTATGTCGAGAACATATCAATGGTGCATACCAGCATTAAAGTATTAATATTTCGTAAAGGGTTGAAGATAGGTATATCGAAAGAGACATAACTTGACACCTGGTCTCAGCCAAAGCACTGGTGAAGACGCCAAATTATCTTGCGTCGAAAACGAATTAAAACCTACATAGAAACATTCGACGACGGCGTCATTCGAGAGCTTTCGCCGGACTGACGACGGTATCGACGGTTGTCACGGGGGAGGGGTGTGGTGAAAAGCGAGTATAAGTGGCTGAGAGATAGAATCGGTGCCTTTTTAATGTTTTTTTCGATAAAATAAATAATATTCGTGTATAGAACTAAAGAGCCTCAGCTTCACATCCAAAGAGCCGCAGGTTGCCGACCCTTGGTATGGCATGGTTTACGAAAATGTCTAGAATTGATTGTAGAATGTAAAAATGTAAAAATATATAATATGTTGAAAAAAATTGAAGTTAATACCAGTAGCATATTTATTTACAAACCCGAACAAACCCACACTGTATAATATTAAAAAAAAAACGCATTTCAGAAAAATTAGTTTTACTGGTTCTTGATTAAGTGGGCGGTAGTCTATATACAAAGCTGATTCGTTTCTTTATCATAACCCTGTATAAAACTTACTTATACTGAAAAAATCAAAGAAATAGTCCATTTTCTCCAATAGACCTGTTTAGTAACTTAAGAAGTAAACTTAAAGTTACGGTCTCACTAATTACATATGTATATTAACGGTGTTCAAAGGAGGTTACATGTTTCGCCCATCTGGGCACCATCAGACCAAATAACATCGACACCACAAACAGCTAAATTTAAAAAACAAGATATGGGCTCATTAATACAAACTACAAAAAAAAAGGAATATTGAAAGTGGGAACGTTTATAGTCTTCATACTGCTCCCTAGGTTTTCTGGTAATAAATTATTTGCTACGGAAGCAGCTTGTCATGCAACTTACGATGACGTGCTCTCAATCTCCATATTGTAGTCACTTATACTTTACTAATGTGGCTTTGTTGCAACAAATATGCACGTTGTCAAAGCGATACGATGCATTGCATATCCAACTTTTCGTCAAATCTATTGAACATCCTAACAATTTTGATGGCTCGCGGATAATGTGATTGTGGAACTGCTATGTAAATGTCCTTATGTACAGCTTCGCTTCTAACAATATAGTGTGCGTAATTAGAATATCACTGATGAAGTAGACAGTGCATAAGTAGTGCTTACTATTATAGGAGTAGAAAAAAATCTACTATTGAATCACATCATTATCCGTGGAAGCATGAAATATCACATTCTTTAATCTGAAGGGAGTGTGGATCAGTGTGGATACCAGCAATGGATGAATTCATCTTTAAGATCTGCCAAAAAGTATCGAAACAATAACAAAATTTAAGGATGTATCGCTGCCGAATTTTAATTGTTTTCCAAGCAACTAAATAATTTATTATGGTTTTCAGAACAACCAAGTAGCGACCAATGTTAAATTTGAAATGCAACATGTTTCCCGGGAGAAACGGGCACAGCTCCTGGGAACCGGCACACAGAAAAATTTCAGGGGTTGTACGGTATGGTTCACTGGCCTCTCCGGAGCTGGCAAAACTTCAATTTCATTTGCTCTCGAAGAGTTTCTCGTATCACATGGAATACCAGCGTATAGTTTGGATGGTGACAATATGAGAACAGGTAAGTTATGGAATTTGTTAATGTTGCTTGAAAGACCCTTCCGACTTCTTTAATCGAAACAAACATTTACTGTTTATCTGGTGATATTTGTAACAAACGTTTTATTTGACCCTCAGCGACGATTGGCGATTAAAGGCCGAACTGAACTGATGATTTCATCAATGATTCTCCGTTGTTTCTGACTGACTTGGTGTATCAGTGATTCTTTTCCAGTCGAACCTAGCTTAGATACAATAAGATCATGAATTGATATTATTTGAATTAATCTAATGTTGCCAATTAAAAATGACTATATTTAAAGAACTTTAGATTATACCAGCAGTTACATCGGTTAACAAGAACTGTTAGGTTTATTTTTTCTTTTGGTATTTATAATTACAAAAATAGAATCAACTTCTCGTTTTTAAGTGTGAAGAGATGTAAAGGTAAATACCAGTCGTCTTGAAGATGTCATCTTTCCTTTTTGATCATCTGATGTAGCGTTGGGTAAACTGATTTACATTTTGTTGCTGTTTTAACATTTATATCTTTTAGGTTTAAACAAAAATTTGGGCTTCTCACAACAAGACCGAGAAGAAAATATACGTAGAATAGCTGAAGTTGCAAAATTGTTCGCGGATGCAGGCCACGTCTGTCTTTGCAGTTTCGTTTCACCTTTTAAAGTAGATCGAGAGAAGGCTAGGAAGACACATGAAGATGGTAAGCTACCGTTTTTCGAGGTATTTGTGGATGCGCCAATGAGAGTTTGTGAAGAACGAGACGTCAAAGGTAGGCGAATATTTAAAAAATAATAAGAACCTTAAAATTTTATAAACGAGGAAATCGAAAATCGACGTGCAAACACTTGTTTACACTTGCAAGTTTTGATTTTCTGTACGAATTTGTCACCGCTGGCACCAGTGATTTCAGAAGGATGCAGACTTTTTGGTCTATGAATGCAAAAATAAATTTTTATGCAAGTCGATGTTTACACTTGTTAATTTTATTTACTGGCGTGCCAGTTTTTATTGGCGCCACTAAATCTATGCTTGTGTAAATCGCCTTAATACTGTTAAAAATGTTTGTATATGCTGATATCTACAGATTTTCTATCTATCTGAGATAGTTGAGCTTCCGCGGTGCTTTACAGATCTTATTATTCATGTGAAGACGACTGAGAAATGGATGTTGATAGTACATTTCTAATAATCATTGTGCTTTAGGTCTATATAAGAAGGCCAGAGAAGGACTTATAAAAGGATTTACTGGTGTTGATCAGGATTACGAGAAGCCAGAACACCCTGAACTAGTAGTTAAAACTGCACACGCAACAATAGACGAATCTGTACAGCATGTAGTAGAAATGCTCTTCGAAAATGTAAGTACCGATAATATTTAACCGTATATACAAAATGGTTATGTTATAATGATCATAATGATGATCATTATGGTACTAGCTGTCGATATTATCAAGCGAATCACCAACCTGGTAACATGGTATATGATGCCATAATAATTATTTATGATGCAAAGCTGTTTTCTAGTAGTAAGTACTAATACGTAATTACCTATAAATAATTACATCTCATATGGTAGTTAGAAAAATAATATAATTTGTAACTGAAAACGATGCCTCTAATGACGTTGTAGTGACCAGCACTAGCTACCCTAATTTATTTAGAAACATAAAAAAACTCTTAAAAAGGAATCAAAGAAAGTGTTTCGAAAATTATCTATAAAATACGAGACTACCTTGCACCACCAGGAATGACGTAATGCGCGCGCCGAAGAATTGTATAATCAGCAATTATAACATAGAGGAATACGAGGGTACACTTAAATGAATAATCATTTTAAAGTCGGAAAAAGAATTATAAAGGCGTTAAATGACGATCAAGTTAATTAAATAAGTGCAGATCAAATAAAGTTTAAAAATTATTAAATGATTCCAAAAAAATAAAGGAATTTCCAAAATTTAATAAAGTTAATAAATTATTTTCCCCAAAGAAAATAATTAAATAATTTTCCAAAAATAAAATAAATTAAAATAATTAATTTCAAAAGGTAAAACGTCTAACAAATTGTTTCCAAAAAGAAATTGTTTTCAAAAATTAAATTAATGTAAAAAGAAAAGTCAAACAAAATATTTTATTCAAAGTTCAATAAAAAACCTACCTTCCGTTTTTCTCTAAGTCTAGAGCAAAACACACTGCTAAACACACCGAATAGTCATCTGTAACTGAATTGAAAAATATTAATTCTCTCCTTTCCGAAATCAAAAATATTGCGAAATAAATCCAGAGGAATGACCCTCGCCCGTCCGCCAGAATGGCGTCATTTAATAATGGCACCATAGAAACGGTGAGCGTATGCAACATACCAACAGGAATCAACAGGTTACGACAAGTTAATAAGGTTGCAAAATAGAAAAGACACCTGCATCCGAATGCTGGTTTCTCACGGCGACCAGGAAAATATCCCACCTTTTTGAGATTCGATTTGCGTCATATTCTCCCTATAAATAATCGAGAACGCCTAAAGAATAGTTGCTTGGTCGATAGCAGTTAGTTGTTCCAGAGTTCGAAGTCAAAGAATAGTTCCCTACAAAAAGTTTTCAGTGATTCGTTGTTAGAGTAGCGGGCCCATATTGGGTCCCGACCCTACTCGGAGGGTCGGGATAAACTTTATACGGAGTGAACTTTTATACGAGAAAAGATTTTAAACGGGAGAGATGTACGGAACAAGAATTTTATACGATAACGATTATATACGATAACGAGTTTATATGAAAGTAGTGAAACCAAACGCGATGTTAAATATTATAGTCGGTTCGTTCAATACTAAATCGGAAAAGGTCTGTCGCGACGCTGAAAGACAAAAAGCCAAGTAGATAAAAATGAACGCGATTAAAGATAGTGTTTTACCTTGTAACTTAAAATTCAAAAGTGTTAAGAAGATAAATGTAAGAATCTAAAGATCGTTTATATTGAAGCTTCCTCGTAACATGAAAAAGTTAAATGTGTTAAATCATGGCAGTTGTTAAAATAAAAGAACAGGTTTTAAGTAATTAAAACAATTGTGAAAATTACAGATTGTTTTATGCTCCCTTTCAAGAAAATTGTAATTGATGTCGAACAAAATAATCATAGTGCAGAAAAACAGAAATCTAAAATAATAACATTTTAAGAGAACAGAAATTGTTAGTTGATGCTCCCTTTCAGACTTTGTAAGTGACTTTAAACCAAGTGAAAATAACATTTTAAGAAAATAGAAATTGTTTGATGTTAAAGCTCCCTTTCAAGAATTTGTAAATGAATTTGGAACTATGTGAAAATTGGCATTGATATTTTAACATTTAGATAGAGATTGTTTATGTAGAAGCTCCCTTTCAAAATTTTGTAATTAATGTAAATTAATAAGTGAAGCTAGTGCGGAAAAATAAGAATTTGATCAGAAACATTGACATTTTAAGATTTAACCAGAAGTTATGCTTTAACCGTTTATAACCATAATTTTGACATTTATAAGACTTTATGCAGTTTAACAATTTTATAATATAACGATGAAAATTTAAAAGAACTGATGCAGTTTGTCAAATTTGTAATACAATGTGGAAATTTAAATACTTATACAATAGATGTTTTAAAATTCAAATCAAAGGGCTTTTACTGATAGAATTGTACTCTAGGACAGACCCACTTCCCCTTCGTAGTTATGCAATGGTTGTGCCCTTAAAATCACAAGATATATAAAAGAAAGATTCAAAAAGATAACAGAAGAATTAACCAGGGATAGGAAAAGGGCCAATCGTTACAACGTTACATATTTCCTAGCCATGGTTCCTAAGATATTGTTGGTTTAAAAAAACAATGACATTACCCAGATTATTATCAGAGATTAAATAACAGACTTAACTTGTTGATTTTCCATTAATATTAGGAACTTTGTGAATGATTAATTTGATATTTCCATTCACATTTATTAAATATTTCCCTTCACATTATTAAATATTTCAGGGAATATTACCAAAAGGCATAAATGTTAACGGTTTCAAATCGGCACAAGATAATTCCAGTTCTGTAAAAGAGTTGTTTGCAGCGAACCATATAGTACAGGAAATAGTTAAGGATGCTCACAATTTACCAAGGATAGATATGACCTCAATCGACTTGCAGTGGTTGCAAGTATTAAGTGAAGGATGGGCTACTCCGCTAAAGGGATTTATGAGGGAAGATGAATATCTCCAGGTTAGTAGATATATACTTTCTGAACCAACCTCATAAACAATATACGTTTGTAAACTTCATTTTTGAATCAACTTCATAAATAAAAGTCTAGTGGTGATGGTGGTGTGAGGTCTGTGTGTCTATTCTTTACTTAGGATAACGAAAATATCAAGATACCTCTCTCCAAGGAATACAAAGAAAGACAGAGGCAGGAATGCAGTTTTAAATAACATTCAAAAAATTTTTAGGTAACACACTTTAATACTCTAAATTACAATGGCACAAGAATTAACCAAAGCATTCCAATCGTCCTGTCCATATCAACATCGGTAAAAGAGAATATTGGACAAAGTAAAGCAGTTGCGTTGTATTATGATGATCAACTTTATGCAGTTTTAAGAAACCCAGAGGTTTACTATCACAAAAAGGAAGAAAGAATAGCTAGAGAGTTTGGCACTATCCATAAAGATCACCCACATATAAAGGTATATAACTATTTTCTTGTAATCATAATATTTGTCAATGCATTTGCTCTCCCCGCTGTTGCAATAACTTGCATAATATATTACATACGGCACTAGCCTTTGGATCGTGCACTTCTTTCGATTTTTCAGGGAATAAATGTTGTGTTGCTTCATTGGCTACTCGAGCGCATTAAAATGAGTTTTATTCTTCGGAATCGGAATCATTCCTTCCCATTTTTGATGTTTGAAAGGTAACAATAACAATGCGGCGCCCAGGTAACGAACGAAGTTGATACTGTTTTCACGGCAACATGATATATTCTTTTCAGATAGAAATAAAAGAATGACACGTTAGGGTACTTTTCTTAACGCTAAATTACCTTTTTATTTTGTTAAAAAATTACTAATGCATTCATTTGCGTAACAAATAGTACATTACGTATCAAGGGCCGAAAAGAGACTTTTACGGACGAGATGCGGAAAAGCCTCCGACGGCCCGAGATATGTACCGTATTTTTTTTTACAAGTGCTCCGAAGCTATGATGCCAAATAAATAAAGAAATTCTTCAGACAATTTTCCTGTCTACATGACATGAAAACACTCGCGCATGGAGAATGTAAATATCTATTTATTAATTTTGACGATCGTAGAAAAAATGATTTTTGTAGGTCTAACTTAAGAAACAGTTATTATTCATAAAAAAGTCACCTACTTATTGAAAATAATAGGGCAGCATTAATATTTTCTCCATATTTCAGATAATAAATGAATCGGGCGATTGGTTAATAGGCGGCGATTTGGAAGTAATCAAAAGAGTCAGATGGAATGATGGTCTTGACAAATATCGCCTTACCCCTAAGGAATTACGACAGAAATTCAAATCGATGGGCGCCGATGCTGTTTTCGCTTTTCAGCTTCGCAATCCCATTCATAATGGACATGCTCTTTTAATGACTGATACTAAAAGGTAGGTAGAAGCATTAATAGCATCTTCAATTCACTTTTCATTATTTAATTTGTTCTTAAATCCATTTTAAAATCGTAACTTTTGTTCTATTGTTTACACTTTTGAATAGACAAATACGAAAGTCAAATTTTATCTGAACGAATTACTATAACATGATGATCCATTTAATGCAGACTTCTTATGAAAGCGTATGTATTAAGTCTAATAAATTAGTTAAACTCATAAGAACACTTACATTATCTAGACTCATAAATTGCACACAACAATCCCATATGTTGTTAAAGGGATCTAATGCTAAATTATAACGTAATTAATGAAATATACGTAAATTATATAGTAAATATTTAGTTATTTAAGTTACTATTTTACGGTGAATGGAAGGTCGTTACTCACCTGATCGAATAAATTTTAATCAAATTTCCACATCATCATCAGGTACACGATAATGGGAACCGAGCACAAAAATTTCCTTTATTTATGTACGTGTATTATGACGTATTTTTACTTAACCGGCTGGAAAGTGCTCACTTTCCACCCGGGTGGAAAGTAAATTATTTTTTTGTAATTTAAAAAAAAATCGATATCTCAAAAAATAATATACAAACACACTTTTTAAAAAATGCTAACAGCTTTGCTTGTAAACATATGTCTACTTCTTCCCTAATTGATAGAGTGGTCCTCAGCATAGAATATTATGACCAAATCGTTGATATCTTCTTTGTCTTGGCATTTTCACTGAAATACACTAGTAGCGTCGACTAAGAACCAGGATTTTGAACTTGTTTCCCGTACACCGTTCTTTGAAACAATTATATGCCTTGTCATATCTCGGGCGGCTTTTAGTTGGCAGAAGATATCCTCTACTATTTTTGCTACTTCTCGAACTTCTGGTGGAGTAGCAGCAAAATCAAATTTCTTATCTGATAGCATTTTTCTGTTGTTAAAATAATAAATTGTTTAGTGACATGGAACCCATATTCAAAAAATGATATTTGCCATCTTTATGTGTATTACGTTATTTTACCACCTGCGCTTATTTGAACTTTCTGTTTAATTTTTCAATTGAAAAGTCAAAATGACATTTATCTTTTAGTAATAATTTTAATAAATTGTAAATAAAATAGTCGGTGAAAAGTTTCATTACTGTCGCGAGTTAACTACCTACTCTCTCGACAGGAATGAAACACTTTCCACTTCGGTACTTAATATACTATTGTCCTATGTCTAAGTGATAGAAATATAATGTACAGGGTTATACATTTTTGATACTTTTGCTGGGTATCTCGTTAATTATTGAACTTCAAAAAACTGATGTACCACTTTTTTAATGGTGCAGGCCAATCTTTAACCGGCAGTGTCATTTAACATCTGAGATCTTAATTAATATACTCACATAATACATAATCATTTCACAATACTGTTTATCTACAAATACTATTAAAAGTAGACTTTTCACGCATATTGTCAGTGTCAGTATCATTTTATGATACTACTTTTAAAAGTGAATTAGTTTTAACACTAGTGTTAAAAATAAATATAACAATTTTTAAATTAACATTTACGGAACAGTTTGCAGAACCCCAATTATAAATCTTTCTTGCAGTTCAACTGATCAAGGTATCGTTATTATTTTGCATCCCTGTGGAGGGAACAGTATGGGACGATGACGGCTTAAGACTTTGGGCAATTCTAATTCTCCTTTTTTTTTTCCAGTAAATTTTCATTACATCCTTGTTCCACTGTAGAGTACTTCCATCCACCGTCTTTTAATGGGTCTCAAGTTTGCACCAAAGTCTGCTAGACAGACGGAAACAGCTCCAATGATTCTGCTATAACAGCAGGGATTTTACTGAAACTATTAATACTAACTGGATTTCCAGTACATTTGCTATACAAATATTTAATAAAAATTCGACGATGTTCGATATTTGGTAGCTAACAGTCCTGTACTTTCTCTACAAATTCAATTAGAATTATTCAACTACAGTGAAAGTTCTCGGATGGTGTCGATTGTCGAATAGCACGAGGTACTCGTAAAACGGGATGCGATGGTAAAAATGACATTCATGATATTGAGTATAAGGAAGCTGTTATGCTTGTCAAGGTACCAGAGACTAAAACTGCTACGCCAACAAGTTTTACTATAGACGGTACCTTGCATTAAGGCAAGAAGGCATTAAGAAACGCAGATTTTTCCTTACATATCGAAATGGTAAATGCATAACTATTTTAGCTATGCATGTGGATAAAAAAAAATACACTAGGACGTGTTCCATCAATCATAGCAAAATCTCTTAATTTAGAAAACGCCAAGAATATACAGGACATTGCCTTCGTCGGATCTCGTCCACACTTTTTATCGAGGGTAGTGCTTCCCTTGTAACCATTAAGCAACACGGAAATTGGAAGAGTACTAGCGTAGCGAAGGGTTATATAGAGGACAGCATCATGCCCGAACAAACCCGAATATCAAAAATGATAGCCAGCTCTGTTACCGAACAAGAAAATATGTTAATTAATCTTGAAATGGGCAGGAATCGGCATTCACATAGAGAAACTCAGCAATGGAGTCGCAAAATTTCTTAGTTGGCCCATCTTTTTCTCAGGAAAAATTAATAATTGTACATTTAACATAGGAAAAACAGAATAATATTATGTAAAAATATCTATAAAAATTAAAATTTTGTTCAATATTTTTTTTTAAATAATTACCGGGCATTGTGAAAATCACCAGGTATTATGAACTTTATCGCCCGCTAATATTTCCTATGATATTATGATGATGTTTATAGCAACCGTTTCTAAGGTATTATAAGTAATAAATGGTTCATGTTATGCTGGTATTACGCTCATTTTCCAACCATTCGAACATTTTTAACATCATGATTGCACATCGAAATTTAATACGCCACCCTAAAAATAGCTTGATTAGTTTAAAAATATTTTTCGTGTTCGATTTCCGGTTCTTCAATATATGTCTGATATTGATGTGGATATCATCGAAACGTTAGTACCGATCTGATCAATAAGAATCATCCAAACCGCTGAAAATCGATCTTCCATTCACAGGGAAATTAGTGGATGAAACCTTTACAAATTATTATTTTTAGGCAACTCAGTGAAAAGGGCTACAAGAAACCTGTTCTACTTTTAAACCCCCTCGGTGGTTGGACCAAAGACGATGATGTGCCACTTGATATTCGAATGCTTCAACACGACGCAGTTTTAGATGATGGTGTATTGGATAAGAGCTCTACTGTATTAGCGATATTTCCAAGTCCGATGATGTACGCTGGACCAACTGAGGTAAATTTAAGAGTGGACGGCGGAAGTATCCATTTAGTTTAATTGTGTGAGAGCGTTATTTTAACTTCATAGTTTCTTATAGTAACATATCTGAATTTTACATGTATTATAGAATTTAACGAACCAGACCGAAATGATGGTCGTAATACCTCCGTAGATCATAAAGAAAGATCATTATAAGTGTTGCGATTATGCAAGCGTCACCGGTAACCAACTTTAATTAAATAAAAAAATGAATGTTTCTTTTTTAACGGTAATTTTTTATTATATTCACATTTTTATTACATGTATTAATTATTACCGGGAATGGATTGCTTATCCAATGAAATTCCGCAAAATTTAATACCTTGACGCCGTTATATAGGCAACCCCGCCGTATTCGTGCCGGTTTGGTTGCCAACCAGTGACGTGAATCAACGACGACCGTCCAGAACCGAAATCAGTCGTAGCGATGTAACGATATTAAAAATTTATCGATACGTGTAAAATAGATATTAAAATTAATTTTGAAAGGCTTTTCAGTGATGACGACAAGGTCTTCTTTTATGCGAGAAAATAGATTGTTTATTTCCCAGTAATGAAGGTGTTGATATGCCAAAATATTGCCATGTACTCATATTCATTAGGGGCAAAGTACGGTCCTGTTCGCCGGTTAAGGTAAATAGTTTATCAGTCGGCATTGCGCATGACATCTGACGATCAGCTTTGTTTATATGCGCGAGGCCATAAATTTGCCACTTTTGGAGTTTGGCTATCCATAGATATAGGTCCACCACAGGTTGGGAACCGTGTTTTAAGCGATTTACTTTCTTCTTAAAATGATTTATTTGCATTATTGACGCATATATTTGTTCTGTAGGTCCAGTGGCATGCAAAAGCCAGAATGGTAGCCGGTGCAAACTTTTATATTGTTGGTCGGGATCCAGCCGGGCTTCCACATCCAGAAGGTAAAGACGCAACTCCAGATGGAAATTTGTATGATCCCACTCACGGAGCTAGAGTCCTTAAGATGGCACCGGGATTGCCGTCTCTGGAAATTATACCTTTTAGAGTGGCCGCATATGACATGTCTAAAAAATCTATGGCGTTCTTTGAACCTCAAAGGAAAGAGGACTTTGATTTTATTTCTGGCACTAGGATGAGGAGTAAGTAAAATAAATAGCATTTAAAGTTTATTTAAGTCACCGTATGAATATGATGATATACTATACAGTGTGGTTCTTTAATGTCCCCCCCTATCCTTTGAGTAGCTAATTTTTTTTCAAAATTTGGGTCTGGCCTATAGGGGAAGGTAAACTTCTTCTTTACGGGAAGAATGACAGCTCTAACTCTCAAAATGGCGAATGGGCGCCATCTTGGTAAATAAATATAAATAGGAATAGGGACTCTTGCGGTACATCCTCTTGAATGTACTATCGAGTACTTTACGATGCCACAATATTACTTCTCAATTCGCAACGATAGCAAAATGGCGGCTTTTGAAAATTTGCATAATTTCCCAAAAATAATATATCCTTTATTTCATTTACAGCCTTTCATTACGGTCTGTAAATACAACTTAGTGTAAGTAGGAATCACAGAGCTACACTTTCGTGCATATTTCATGACGCTCAAATTCAAAATGATGGATGAGCGCCATCTTGATAAATTGAATAGGAAGTGATAACGATATATCATCGGTACTTTACGATCCCAATATTGTATTATTTGAAGGTTCATTGTCTAACAATTATATTTTATTATGTTAGAAACGTACTTTGAGTGTGTTTTACATTATCCCATTTCTTGTCCAACAACTTGTACAATTTCTTGTACAATTTAAATTGTATAGTTTCATACAGTCAGTTGTGTCATAAATTGTATTAAGTTACAAAATTGTACGAAACATAGAGCAGGTCCTATTTTTCATACAATACGGTATAATTTTCAATTGCGCTTATAGATAAAATAGATAAATAATACAAACATTATAAACCTTAGTTAAAATTAAAAACACATTTATTAAGACTTACCAACATTTTTGTTGTTACCAACATAAAAACACACATTACTCTAAAATCACTGACTTAAAGCCCAGAATCCTAGGACATTTATTGCACAATAAATTGATAAGTTTAAAACGGACAATACTACAAACTATTTACCATCCCAATATTTTGTCTATTTATTGCACAATAAATTATACAATTTATTGGACAAGAAATGGGATAATGTAAAACACGCATTAAACAGAATGTAACCGAGGAGGACTTTTTTTTTAAATGCAGCGTTTTTATAAAAAGAGGAACCTCCGTTTTTCAGTGCTAAAAATTTTAGACCCCGATCACGTTCGGGCTCTATCATCCGATTTATCGTTGTTTCTGTCGGCGTACCGATTACGGGTGGACGCTCGACGTATTGTTCTAACGGCAAGGGAAGATCCAATTCGCCTCGTGCCTACACAGCGCGAAATGAACAGGGGTCAAATTGGAGATTTCGACTGACTCCGGTATTGTTAGCACTGAAAAGCGGAGTTCTCTCTTTTTATAAAAACGCTGCATTTTTTTAAATGTCACTCAAAAGATGTCTAAATTTTATTAATAATTGAAGTCTAGAATTTCTTTTTAAATGGAACAGTAAATAAAATTAATACTAAAAATCTTCCGAAATAAAAAAATATATACTTTCCTCCAATTTTCGTTGTATTACAAAGTTTTTTTTCCTCGAACATTTTTCCCTAAAACAGAAATAAACGCTTGGGGAGAAAACTCGTTTAGAGATACTCAGGAATCCACTTAAGAGCTGCACTGTTGAATACCTGTTCTGAACTATGTTAGACTGTTCAAACAAATACAATCAATTTATTATTATTATTTAAGTTGTTAGCAATTTTCCAATAAGTGTCCGTATTGTTGTGTTTGAAATAACTGAATTTATTATTATTAATAAAATTTATATATTTCAGAATTTGCGAGGACTGGAGAAGAGCCACCAGAAGGTTTTATGACTCCTAAAGCTTGGCGCATTATTTCTGATTACTACCTTTCATTAGAAAAAAAGTCATAAACATACTACACCAACATCTGTATTTTAACAGTTTGCTGGCTCCGACATTGATTATATTTTTACATAGAGATTTGACAAATATATTTTTTTAATATAATTATATTTTATTTATACAATGTGTCAATTTGAGAACACAGTGCATCCTTAATACGCTTCAAAAAAAATAATAAAAATCGGAAAGAAACTTCAATTTTATTATACTTGACTGATTCCGCGGTTGGTTCTTTATGAAACATTTTAAAATTAAGTTAATGTGAAAAAAAAGAAGAAATTGTCTTTTAAATATTTCAATATATTGAGAGGATTACTCTACATGTTTCGGCTTTTTAGGCCTTTATCAAGAGCATTGCAAGATGAGTACTAAACTTAAAAATTATTTTACGGGTCTTTATACAGTCACCAATCATCTTTTTTATTGCCTAAGAATAAGGGTTTTTTCCCCAGATTAGTGTAGGTAGATTTGAGGACAAAGGGTGTATTTACGAAATTTTGTTGATCATTAGTTGTGAGGGGATTATTTTTTATAGACTTTTTAATTTCGTACTGTTCTAGAAGATCTAAACGTTGGCTTTTTCTTTCATTATGTAATAGTTTAATGGGCAAACCAGTAGAAACATCAAGTCAAGATTAAAAGAACATCGCAATTCTATTTTGAATAACATAAAAAATTCCGGTATCTCCACACAACAACCATTTTATAAATACGGACAACATTAAACTATTACATGACGAAAGAAAAGGAAAACGTTTAGACCTTCTAAAACAGTACGAAATTAAAAGTCTTTAAAAAATAATCCCATCACAACTAATGATCAACAAAATTTCGTAAACACGCCCGTGAAAGACAGCTTCCTCAAGTCTACCTACACTAATCTATGGAAACCCCCTAAATCTTAGGCAATAAAAAAGTTTTTTAGTGACTGTATGAAGACCCGTAAAATAATTTTTAAGTTTCCGAAACATGTAGAGTACTCCTCTCAATATATTGAAACATTTAAAAGCAAATTTCTTCTTGTTTTCACATTAAATTAGTCAATTTTATTGTGATGGGGGACGCTTCTAAATAATAATTTGCAGCATTCATGATTTAACCCTTGGGAGGCTTAAATGTTAGCCTTAAAATTTTAAGGGCAGCTTTAGGTCAATTTTTGATAATAGCGTCAGAAATTACTTGTTGGTGTATTACCGGAACTATGAGAGTTTCGTGCTTTTCCATCACGTTTAATTGAATAGCTTAGGATTGGGTTACAAAAACGTATTGAAACTTGGCACATGGATTTACCAAGTCGACCTCTTCCAGAAGTTACAATGAAGAATTTCTATAAAATTTGCAGGGAAGCCAATATTCATCCACCTTAAAAATGACATGGGCTTTCCTATGTTCAATTCAACGATGCAACACCCGGCATATAGTTTAATTAAATAAACCTAACGGTAATAAAGAGTTGACGTTAGAAAATGTTAACAATAATATCCTTAAAGAAACTTCAAGACGCGGGGCAACGTCGTAACAACCCGTATTTTATTACATTAAGTCAACGACGTCAACGTTAACACAACATTAAAATTTTACTTGGGAGGAAACTATTGCAAATTATTGTAAACTTTTTGCTTAAGACAATATGCGAAGGTTTCAGGCATTCGTAAATGGCGTGATCGAAGCAATACCCAATTTACGCACAATAGACATGATTTTCATAGGTTGACGATTGCATACGTCTAGCCATAATTAAATAATAATATTATGACCTCACATTTATGGATTTTTGTAATACTTAATTTACAATAAATTATACACCTTCTACCTAAAAAATAAATTTTTATTTGAAATAAAAACATTTAATATATTTTTATTATTATTTTCTTAATATTCTCCTAAAATAAGGGGTGGTGGGAGATTTGATACGTGTTGCAGAAAAAGTTCGATAATTTCCGAATACATTAGCCGATTTTATCCAACTTGGTCTTGTTTTAAAATTGTTTGATAATACTTAAGTTTTAGTTTTGTTTTCTTGACCGTTCATTTTCAAATTATAGGTAGATTGTCCTTTGGTTTCGGTTACTTTGAAATGAAATTCCAATATTTCAATAACGTTTCGGTTTATAACACCGTAAAAAAAATATTGCTTCTTTCTATTTTATTTATACGCCTTTTTTTTCTTTATCAAATAGTTCTGACGATGGTTTAATACAATAAACCGAAACGTTAACGAAATATTGGCATTTCAAAGTGACCGAAACCAAAGAACAAATAACTTTAATTTTTTTTTAAGCCTTAACCGCCAGATAGAGTTTTTTTATTGCTTTAGTAATTTACTCCATTTTCTATGAAAAGTTAAATGGGAAGTTAACTTTTTAATCTACTAGTCTTATTACTCGTAAAATTATTTCAAAAGTGGTACAAACCGGAAGTCGATATCGCAATTCAAACTAAAGTTATGTTATCTGAACGAAGATATATTTTTTAAAATTTTTAAACGATAACATGAAATGATCGTTATTAATATGTAAGCCATGAAATTCCAAACAATAAGAATGGCAGTTATCTGTCAATTGTTTCGCCGTGACTTGCCATTTTGAATTATAATATTGTGCTTTTGTTGTTAAAAACAGTTTAAACAATTTGAAAGTAGTCTTATTCTATTGCTGAAATGTATGACATATTGGCCTGTGTATTTTCCATGTTTTGAAAATACAGTTTGGAAAAAAATTTGGAAATTCTTATAAATAAGTATTTTTTGGCTCAATTAGAGGAGAAATTTTGAATTCCAGAAGTGAAATAAAGGAAGCTGGCTGTCCAGCGTAAGTACACTGCTTATATCCAATTAGCTTAAAGAACATTTCCCCGAAAAATGGATTGGCTTCAAAGGAAAAAGTTTATTAGGCGTCAATTAGTGAAATCAGTCATTCCCAGAAATATCTCGTCATTTCACGTATTGCCGGCAAATAGTGTAACTCTACGTTTGGTACACCGTTTGCCGAAGAGTATCAGGCATTCCCTGTAATGACGGAATTCTTTTAGTCAAACGCTGTACTTAATTAAATGATTTAAGTTACCCTGCTGGGCGGTTTTAGTCGAACGCTGTAATTGTTGTTAACATTTGTGTAGTGATTTTCTTTTTTCGAAATGAAATATTGAAGCATTCAGAATTGTTTTATAAGAAGTTAGATGACTATTACTCCAATCAAAGTAAGAAAAGACATTGGAATATTACGGAATTGACGGAGGTAAGAATATTCTTTTCAATTTTAAGGAAATTTCTGATAATAATCAGTTATTTACAAACCTTTTAATGTAAAATACCTTATTTTCATGCACACTGTCCAATGATTGACGAAAACCGGCAAACAGGGTAACTTAAATCATTTAGTTAAGTACAGCGTTTGACTAAAATAATTCCGTTATTACAGGGAATGCCTAATACTCTTAGGCAAACGGTGTACCAAACGTAGAGTTACACTATTTGCCGGCAATACGTGAAATGACTATGCATTTCTGGGAATGACTGATTTCACTAATTGACGCTGACATATGTCACATAAAACTTGCTACGACAAATAATATGCATGACAATTACTAAACTGGATAGCAGATAACTGTGTAGAACGTATCGATGAAATTGTTCTGCTATTGAATATTTAATTAGTTAATAATAATTTAATCTCAGATTTTATATTTTATTAATAATATTAATACGTTAATGCCATTGACGTGTTGAACGCCTATGGGATGCGGATTACAGTGGTGAAGGTCTTCAGAAGCTATCACCACGAGCGAACTGAAATATTGAAAAATGGTGATATAACTAGTGAATCCTTAGTTGTTAAGATGGGTATTCCAAAGGGCTCTGTGTCAGGGCCTATTTTATTCATAACTTATATTAATTCTTTAACTAACATCAACGTACAAAATGGCTCTGTGGTTTCTTATGCCAACGATACTGCGGTATTGTTTTATGGATATACCTGGTTTGATGTTGAACAGTCGGCTAAACTAGGCATAGGTAAAATAAAGAATTGGCTTGATTCGTTTAAGTTACCCCTAAATGTAAGTAAATCTAAATATGTTGCGTTTTCCCTTACTTCGACCGATTGACCCAGAATTGTAATATATAATTTTGAGGATTATATCTCCGAAGTGACACACCATCGTCATCATTGATAAAAACCTTAAATGGGAACAGCATGTAATTAGGCTTATAAATAATATTAGAAAATGAGTGCATACCTAGAGATATATTGACTAAAATGCTCCTAATCAATGTTCATAAGGCTCTCATACATTCACTGCTACGTTAAAGGCCAATTTATAAACTTGACGGTGACGATTGACGGTGCAGTTTGACGGTGCCGTAAAAAGCTGGATTTATAAACTTGACGGTGACGACGATAACATAACCTGTTTTTCTCGGCTTTTCTATATTTTTATGTGATTTTATTAATTTTGGTGTTTATGTGATCTGAATGATGCTATCAACACTTATCAACAGTACACTTTAAAATTGTTAATAAGATAGTATAAAATAAAATAATATTTACTAAATATCACGTGACAGGCAAACACGATTTTGATTGGCTGTGGAAACTTGTTACGAACGTTGCTACGACCGTCCACCGTCAAATTATAAAATTGGTTTATGTTGGCCGTCACCCACCGTTGTTCCACCAGTGGCGTCCCTGCAAACCTGTCCTCTGATATTTTTTACAAAAAAGATGGTACGCCACTGATATTTTTCCATGTGGATATTTTTCTGATTAGCCTGGTCAATTCTACGTGAAAACGGTCTCTTGAATTTTTCTCGTCAGACGCACCGTTCTTGATTAAAACTACTAAATTCATATTGCAACTCATTATTATTAACATTGATAAAATAATTAATGATAAATTTTGTTTTATAAAAATTGTTGGAAACAGCCACCTTCACTTAAAAGGCATTGTTCCGCCCGTCTTCGCATCGAGTTGCCCACTCGTTCAAATATTCCCAGCGTATTCCTTATTATTCCACACACTCTCATAAACTTTCTAAAGTATTAACGGGAGTTTTATACATCACAAAAATAAATCTAAACTATTGAGATCGGGGGATCTTGCTGCCCATTGCTGTGGTCTTCCGCGACCTATCTAACGATTAGGATAAACCGCACGTAAATAGTCGCGAACAATTACACTGAAATGAGCAAGAGCTCCATCGTGCATGTACCACATTTGATTCCTTAACGCAATTGGTATATCTTCAAGCAACACAGGTAATTCCTCTTGGAGGAAATATAGGTAAATTATTCGTCAATACTGCTAAATGAAGCAATTTGAATTTAATTGTTTTAATCAAGAACGATGCGTCTGACGAGAAAACTCAAAAGACCATTTTGTATGTAGAATTGACCAGGCTAATCAGAAAAATATCTACATGGAAAAATGTCAGTGGCGTACCATCTTTTTGTAAAAAATATCAGAGGACATGTTTGCAGGGACGCCACTGGTGGAACAATTGAATACCTTTTCTAACTAAAATTCGTGGTTCTATATCCTATTAACACATACCAAAATTGAAAATAATATCTAAAGAACTTTCGGAGATATTAAAAAATAACCATTTAAAAAATAAAAATTTAACACCTTGTAACAAAAAACAATGTAAATCGTTGCGGATATACAGGGTGTTATGGAAATGACGTATTAAATTTAAATGGGTGACTCCTTGGGTGTCCTAGAGAAGCGATACATATTTTATTTTTTTTAAATCGACCGTTTTAAAAGTGGGGTAATAAACACTCTTACTCACAGGTCAGCCCGCGCTACTGTACAACATTTCACCCAGAGCCAATGGCAATGTTGCCAAACTTAATGTAAAACTGAAATTACATATAAAATTATAAAAATTAATTATTTTCAACCTACTTATATTTAACCTTATACCTAAAGAACGAGGAAATCCAGGCACAAACACAATCAGTTTTTTTTTCTTTTTCATAGGAACACTCCTGGAAACACTTTATGTACACACAGTAATAGTGAAAGAACCGATAGTTAACTGTTGAAAATACAATAATACAGATTATACTACAGATTATTACATTTTATTACACGCGACGAAATTTGACGTCCAGCAGAAACGAGTCAATAAAAACAATATTCAAAGGTTATTTATAGACGGGCAAGATACACGCGTAAGCCGAAAAAACAGAGCGGATTGCTGAGAGTTTGTTGGTGATCGACGAGACACAACGTATCCGGCCGCTGGTTGGTCTTCAACTAACAGACACAAGCGTGCTATATGAAACTATTTCGCTCAGCCGATGTAAGGCATCAAGAGGTCATTGGCATTTGACATAGTGACGTACGTGGCTATTACTATTCCATATGTTTTTTCGGGTTGGTTAAAACATAGTCCGTCGTAAATGTTCTTCAATTAATTGTACAAAAAGCTATTACAGAATGGAAAAGTGCGTAAATTATTTTATTTTGTCTAAAGAGTTTAAGGTGTACATATGACAACACCGGCCAGAATTCCTTGATTGCTTACATGTATCGCAGTGCCACACAGGGGCTTTTCTGGTTTGATGTCAGGTCGCTTTTACCGCTGAATGAATTGAAAGCGCCATTTATGGCTATTTTTCTTCAATTTGTCTTTATCTCAGGAATTGCCGGTTTAAATATAATACGTACCCTGTATGTTAATATGAACTTTTCTTTATAAAATGACTTAAGGAATCACATCCTGAAATATCAGCACGTCATTAAGGAACACCCTGTATAAGTTAGTTATAGGTTTTTTCTTCTTGATTTCTTTTTTAGGTTTTTTTGTGATATCACTTATGACAGCTTTGATTTGCCATTGTTGCTTGACAGTGATACTAATGTTATTTCCTTGCACATACGGACGTTTCATAGCGTCTAGGTGCGAATTTAAACCAGCTACAGTAGTTGTGGTAGGAAAAATGTTTGTTTTCCAATTTATTTTTTGAACATTTAAAATCCTATAATGTACTAATTCAGTTTTGATTAATAAGCAATAATAAAAAATTATAATTTAGTTGGCAATTAGGCAATAAAAATATAATAATGAACTACCGTTAATATACAATGTTTATTTAGAAGGTTTTTTGGATAAATAAATTAGGTCATTCCGGCCCTGTTTGGTCGGCTTTACCCTACAAATGCCACTTTGGTTTCGGCATAACGGACGAACTGTTAATAATGCTAATTATAAACTACTGAATATTTTTGTCGGCAAAGAGGATTATAAAATATCTCCCTAATTAAACTTTCAGGCTTAGCATGTAATAATGTTATAAATAATAACATTGTTAAAGACAAGGATTTTTTATTTATGCACAACTGTTACCACTCACACAAAATTTAAAGATCACTTAGGGTATTTCAAAACTCCATAGATTTACAAAATACTTATATAAGATATTATAATATGCAGTTCTTCTTAGTGCTAATCCTTGCCGTTGGTGTTGTAGCAACATTCACAATAATCGATAATGAACATCATTATGGTAAGTTATTTAAAAATAATTTATTTTTACATTTTTGTGGTTTTAACAAGATTATTAATTTATTTCACTGATTTAATTAAAGTAATTAAATCAAAAAGACAAATTTTATGCTTCCTGGTCTTAGAAATAGCAAGGTCTCGTCTCGTAAAAGTGGGAGAAGTGCGGTTATTTTTTTATATAAAAATATTTGTCGTTTAATTGTCACAAATATTTTTTATCGGTGTTAATTAATAAATAACAATTAATTATTCTAGAAGTTCAATAATTATTTATTGTTAACTAGGATTGCCAGATGGACAATGTGTAAAAGTAGGACAATTGTATAAAAGATTGCTGATTTTTTATAAAAAATAGAAATAATTTTTTAAAATTTTTTTTATTTTAATCAGTATTAACCAAATAAAACGCAAAAATAAACACTGATTAGTTCTAAAACGACAAAAACCAGCGAGAATAAGACATTCAAGTCCCCAGAAAATAAAAATCTACTCTACTAATCACGACTAGGTATAGGAACTTCTCCTGGTAGGTACGATAATAAAAAAATTAAATGCTTAAAATAACGAGCGATTTCGCTTGGTTGACCGGTTGGCTCAGTTGCTAGAAAAATACCGGACTTAAAGGAAAAGCTGGACGGAGTTAGCAAATTCTCAAAAATGGAGTACATGTCCGGCAACTATACGCTAATAGAGAATTTAAAAGAAGTCTATGTGGCGCATTTGGTTGGCGCGTTTACCAGGCAGGGCAGAGGTTCTGGGTACCATCTCCAGCAGCGACATAGAACTTTGTCAATTTAAAAAACAATCTTGCACACCAATGAACATTTTTCAGTTATCGGGTTTCAGTTGAAAATTTCCCTTCGCTTCCAGTAAGAAATATTAAAAATCGGAAAGACACGGTTAATTTTACAGTGAGGGGTTTAACCCACTGGGAGTGGTAGATGTTACCCTTAAAATCATAAATGGGAAGGGTGTCAAGTAGCACATCATTTTAAGGGTCAGTGAAACAGGGTATTCCTTAATGACGTGCTAATATTTCAGGGTGTGATTCCTTAGGTCATTTTATAAAGAAAAGTTCCTATGATCAAATGTCCGTAATTTTTATTTTTTAAATGGTTATTTTTTAATATCTCCGAAAGTACTTTAGATATTATTTTCATTGGTATGTGTTAATAGGATATAGAACCACAAATTTTAGTTAGAAAAGTTATTCAATTGTTCCACCAGTGGCGTCCTTGCAAACAGGTCCTCTGATATTTTTTACAAAAAAGATGGTACACCACTGACATTTTTACATCTGGATATTTTTTCTGATTAGCTCGGTCAATTCTACATGAAAACGGTCTCTGGAGTTTTTTTCGTTAGTTCGTCGTTCTTCATTAAAACCACTAAATTCATATTGAAATTCATTATTATTAACATTGATAAAATAATTAATGATAAATTTTGTTTCATAAAAATGGTTGGAAATGGCCACCTTCACTCAAAATGAGCGAATGAGGGATTGATTATGTGGATAGTATAGGCCAAGTTAAAATGTCACAACCAGTAGTAACGTAACTATGTTTTATTAATAGACACATCAACTTTGTCTATCAATTTATTGAAATTTTCAAGGTATTTTTGTACATTAAAAATTGTATTGGCACCAATACCACAGTTTGAATTATGAAGGTAATTATTTATGAGTTTTTAGGCATACAAACACATTTGTAACCATAAAATAGTTATTTTTGTATTAAGCGCTCAAAATAAGTGTTTTTTTTTTTAATTGGAAAATGAGAAAAATTTGAAATTTCGTTCGTATATAAACACGAGTTTCGTGCACAAAATACAGACAATATTTTTTTGTACAATTGTAGTCTGGACAAAATTAAGATTGGTAAATTAAATTTGTTTTTTTATCACAACAGACCTGTCCAATCTCTTTGTTTCAATGGAAATGAATATATCGACCGTTATCGAATATGGTTAATATACTTAGCAGCAAAAATAACGCACAAACAAAAATTATGCTCAATTTGAAACTTGATTTTCTCGCGAGCCGTTAAGGGCTTCCAGATATTTCTTAAATCTAATGAAGGTTTACTAAAACAGCCAGGGTTCTGGTGTATGGTAGCAGCTTCCTTGAACTTCCTCTTCCTCCAGTGTGGTTCTTTGAGCAGGATTTCGGCTTCTGTACACCTGATGTGATGGCCGTGTGTCCAGGCATGGTCAGCTGCACCTGATTTTTCCGTTTCTCCTTTTTGAGTGTTATTTATGTGTTCTTTAATCCTTGTTTCCAGTGGCCGTAGTGTTTCCCCAATATACGATCGGCCACATTCGCAGGGGATCTGGTAGACACAGTTTTTCCTATCTTTCTGGCTAGTTGGTTTCGTCTTCGTTAGATGGCTTCTTAAGGTGTATCTGGAGCTGAATACCGTTCTGATGTTGTATCGTTGTCCTAGTCTTCTAATGGATATTCCTTTGACATATGGAATGTTGAGTATTGAGTTTTGTCTCTCCTTTTGGTGTATTTGGCCGAGTCTTACGATTTTCCAAAATTTTATCAACTAATTTCGTGGGATAGCCATTTTTGTTGAGGTCGGTCTTGATGTGGTCAGTTTCTGTTTTGAGTGCTCCATTTGAGTTGCAAATGGTGATTGCTCTATCCACAAGCGTTCTTACTATCCCATGTTTTGTGTTGTTTGAGTGATTTGATGTGTAATTCAGATATTGACCTGTATGAGTAGGTTTCCTGTACACTGAGGTTTCGATGGTTTCGCCATTTTTCTTTACATTGACATCTAGGAAAGGTAGTTGATTGTTGCCTTCTTTCTCCATTTTGAATTTGATTGTCGGTGCGAAGCTGTTTATGTGCTGTAGGAATTCCTTGAGTTCATCATCGTTTCCATTCCAAATATTAAAGGTGTCATCGACATATCTCAGCCATGTTTTTGGTTTCTTTGTTGCTTGTTTTATTGTTTCAGTTTCAAACCATTCCATATAAATGGTGCCGATTATCGCCGAAAGCGCAGAGCCCATCGGTAGTCCATCCACTTGGCTGAAGAACCTATCTTTTTCTTGGAAATAAGAAAAAAACATGTTCTGTTATAAAACTGTGTATTTTCTTTTATATTACAGATATCATAGAAATTAAAGGAACAAAATGTTTAGAAAACATGAGGCTATAGTATGATTTCATCATACACTCGTTGTTGTTGCTAATGCAATACAGGGTGTCTCAAATTCAACGTAAAAAAACTAGTCTCATTTTTGCACCCTGTATAAGCCTAAAACTGAAATCTGAATGAAAAATTCTATCACAGTGCAATTGTCAAAGAAAAAAGCTACAGTTGGAAAGAAAAATTAGCGAAATCGATTTATCGGTTCGCGAGAAAATCAAGTTTAAAATTGAGCATAATTTTTGCTTGTGCGTTTTTTTTGCTGCTAAGTGTATTTTCGTGTACCTATTTTTTGTCAGAGATATTGTTAATTTCATCTAAATTTTTTCATAATGACGATTTCTCATAGTTGTAGATTGTAATACCTCAAGTCAAATTTTGCGATTCAATTTCTAGTTTTGTCGGGTATTTTTATGATTTTTGTTAGGACTAATATTTTTCACGGTAAAAAAATTATACATTTTGCGCATATGTAGCAACATAAAAATGTTGCATTTTTTGACGGTTGTACAAAAATAATTGATGTAACAAATTCATAAAATATTCCGTTCTTATACGGGGTTGCGACACTGGCCTTCGACTCGTGCGCTCATATTTCCCATTCGTAAAAAAATATGTACTTATTGATGTTTAACCATATCACTGTTACTTGGGAATGCAATAAGTTTGGGATATTTGCCTATATCGACTTGATAATTCAGAATTAATTTCGAAAAAAATGAATTCAAAAATGTTTTAACTTTCTTGAAAATACGTTAATAATACCCGTTCGCTAAAACTATTCAGTTGCTTTTTTGTAAGCGTCCTTCAATTTTTCAGGCAATACTTTTTGTGTTGCTTCATTGGCTTTAGTAATTATTTCGTCTGGAGCGCATTTCAATGAATTTTCTTCTTCGGAATCGGAATTATTTCCTTCCATTTTTGAAATTTTCAAATATTATTGACATTTGTAAGTTAACAATAACAATACGGCGCCCAGGCAACCAACGACGCGGATGCTGTTTTCATGGCAATATGATATTATAAGCATTCAGAGAGAAATGAAAATCTGACACGTCAATGTCCAATTTTATGCATTAATTAAAAAAAAAGAGAGTTTTTATAAAGATCGTAGAAAAATTAATTTTTGTGTGAAATAGGTAAGATGGGACACCGTTATGGGTAAAAACGATAGATGGATGGATATCATAATAAATATACATGTTGATGATAAAGAAACGGATCAATTACCCTTATCTTTGAATTTCGAACTATAAGAAAGACGGATAGATATGACGAATTCATAATGCGACGAACTCCCAAATCGACATGACTTCGGCGGGTGTTCCATTTTGTAGCGTAAGGATATCCAACGACGTATGTCTGAGATATACCGATATCCGTGTAAACCAGGGGTTTGTCTCCCAATATAAGTTTTTACATTGATCCGTGTTTCTTCAACCATCGATATTCAAAGCTCTTATGCATAGAATAATACTTCATCTATCTAAAATCGCTCGTTAATCTGAGTATTTTGAAGCATTTAAAAAACAATATACAGTGTGGATTTGCTCGGGTTTGTTCACCATTATGCATGGAACAGTGTTTATTTTGAAGCTCATTAAAAAAAACATACAGTGTGGATCAGAGAACCAACATTTTTATAGGGTTTCCGTAACTGTTAGTGCTAGCAAAAAAGTAATGTAGGTGTCATGTACTCTTTTTGGGTCAAACTTAAAATGATAAAATCAAAATTTGAAAATTTTCGCTCGCTTAAGTGATACGGGGGAGAATAAAAAAATTGACAATTTCAAAATTACCCTATATGTCTTAGTTAAAAGAGATACAGAAAAATGTTTCATACAGAAGTTTATTTATATTGATTGGTAAATAAACTGCGGTTTTCAGTATTAGTATACGGGGGCAGGTAAAAAAGTTATCGGACTTTTTTTTTTAAAATGGAACACCCTGTATATTTTAGTCTAAAATTATAGCATTTTAAATTCTATTTTCAAACACACCATGGATAATATTGGTTTCCTAGGAGATTTATTTAAACTTTATTACTTTAAACCACAGTAGGCCATGAAACAAAAGCTAATATCCTATGTTGACATTCTAGTTGTTATTAACATTTAACGTCAATTTAATCTTTTCATATTCATTTGTGAAAATGACTTATCAACATTTTGAATAATTTGATATGATCCATGGTGCGTCATAAATTTGAAAAGAGAGTTTAAAATGCTATCTTTTTAGATTAAAATATACAAAGTGTCTCATTTAAAAAAATGAGGTTAGGTCCGATAACTGACCCTATATACTTACTCTGAAAACGGCAGATTATTCAACACTCATTATCAAGAAACTTCTGTATAAAACATTTGTCTATCTCTTTTAACTAAGAAAATATAGGGTAATTTAGAAATTGTCAATTTGTTGATTTACCCCGTATATCTTAAGCGAGCGAGCGAGAATTTTCGAATTTTGATTTTACCATTTTAAGTTTGACCCAAAAAGAGCACATGACATCTACATTACTTTTTTGATAGCACTAACAATAACGGAGATACCCTATAAAAGTGTCGAAAATGGGACACCCTGTACAGTCAATTCTAATTTTTCATTTAACACGTCTAGTTTTACCTAACATGCACAAAACAATTGGAACAATTGTTGTTTGAACAAACCCGAACAACCCCGAAATAACACTTTTAAATTCTAAACACATTTTTGATGGGACACCCAGATCGCCCGATATTAATCCGCTGGAGTTTTTTTGTGTGGGGCTACGTTAAGGATTTGATAAATCTAAACACTCGGTAGCGGAATAGTCCTGTTAACATTTCACGCTGGAAATAAAATTTTATAAATAATTTTTTTAATTACATAAATAATATGATAATTACTATAAAACGGCCAATTCCAAAATATTGGCAATTTTGATTACTTTATTGTTTTAATATCAAAAGTTATTGATCGTGAATGGAAATTGAAAGTACTAAACAAAGGTTACAGGTTATTATTTATTGGGATAAAATGTATATAAAAACATTTTAATTAATAATTTAAAAAACAGCCGCAAGATATACTTAATGGAATAATTGATCAATTATAAATGCAAACAGAACAATAAATTACATTTTTGTAATAGTGGTTTTCTGTAGTACTACTAGCATTGTGCAATCCAATTCAAAATTTCGTACCTATACTACGTATATGACCCTCTCGGAAAGGTCAATACCAAGAAAATATTTTTGTCAATACATATATTTTTTTAAAGTGGGCGTCGTATGCAAAGCTATTGTCTGTTGCCAATTTTTTTCTTTCAATCGTCTGGCTGCCTTTCGGTGATGCGGAAATATATTTTCTCAGATAAAGAATTTCTTTTTCGTTTGTTGCTCGATTGACATCTCGTGTTTTGTTCGGGTTCGGCTTGGTTAAAAATGCTTCAAATTGCCAAAGAACCTTGAATAATACATGCTTTTCTGTGCATCAATTTGGGAGGAAATATGTGTTTGCATAACCACATTGTGGCAATCGGCAAGGCGATTTCACAGACATCGTGTACTTTTCCGGACCAACTTTTGACACTCCACAAAGCCTACGATTCGTCCATCAATAGATTACTGCTCTCAAATCTAGAGCTCTGAACCAAAGGGTCCCAAGCATACTTTTCGAGTAGAGGAGAGCCATTCGTCTGATCGGAGACCACGAGCTGACCATGAACCTCGACAGCCTTGAACATCGAAAACAGATTGGAGATTTGACTTTCTTTTACAGATATTTCAATGTCAAATTAGCATTACCTTTTTTTTATGATCAAACATAAGCACTATATAGGAAAAAGCATTTAGGGCACTCTGGGAGTGGTGCTTGTGCGCTAAAAACCGATTCACGTTGGTTTTGAATCGTTGGAGGTTATATTCGTTGGGAAAAACGACCTCGGGAAGGTCGTTCCATAAGGATGAAGTCCTCCAGATGAAAGAATTCTTAAATAATGAAGTTCGAGGAGTACTAAGCGTAACCACATATGGATAGGCGGCAGTGGTTCGTCGTGTATTTCTGCTATTCGCTGCTCTGGGCGGAATTAAGAGGGCAAGGTCAGCCGAGCACTTTCCATGAAAATATCTGTAAAAGAGAGTCAAATCTCCAACCTGTCTTCGATGTTCTAGGCTGTCGAGGTTCCTCGTCAGCTTGAGGTCTCCAATCAGACGAATGGCCCTCCTTACGATGGAATCCAGTAGCCGAAGTATATGTTTGGGTGCAGAACTCCAGACATGAGAGCAGTACTCTAGTGATGGTTGAATCTGGGCTTTGTATAGTGTCAAAAGTTGTTGAGGTGTGGTTCGGAAGAGTACACAAAGCTTCTGAGAAGCTTTCTTGGCGATTGCCACAATGTGGTTATGCCAAGACATATTTCCTCCCAAATTGACGCCCAGCAAATTAATAGATGAAGCCAGTGGGATTGCGTGCCCGTCCATGACTATATCCGGTGCTGTAATGTTAACCTTTTTAGAGAAAACTGCTGCCTGGGTGTTTTAGAGTTAAATTCGGCTTGGTTACTGTTACCCCAAGCCAAAATTTCTTCCAGGTCTTTGTTAAGGCGTGATACTTTATGCGGTCTGCGAAGATGTGCGATGAGATAAATGTGCCATCGTCAGCGAAACTAAATATCGGATTTTCCGTTTTCACTAGAAGGTCGTTAATGTAGAGTAAGAAGAGAGTGGGAGACAATATGGACCCTTGAGGAACATCAGCATTGATGGTGAAAGTATCTGAGAGAAATCCGTCAATCGCCAGTTGCAGAGAGCGGTCCTTAAGAAAGCTAGACAACCATGCACAGAATCGGCTGGGCATACCATAGGATCGCAGATTACTCAGAAGTCCTTCATGCCAAACACGATCAAAGGCTTTAGAAATATCCAGTGCAACAGTCCGAGAGTCCCCATGATGTTCGATTGCGTTGTTCCAAATATGGATGACATAAGCTAGAAGATCTCCAGTTGATCTGGACTTCCGAAAACCATATTGATGATCGCTGATAATGTTGAAGCCTTCCAGGTACTTTAGAAGATGTTGGTTAATAGCTTTCTCCATTACTTTTGATATAACTGAAAGCAATGCGACAGGTCGATAGTTGCTAGGCAGGGTTCTCTTACCTTCCTTTGGTATAGGCTTGACTCACGCCGTCTTCCAGCACGATGGAAATACTCCTTGTTTGTAGGATAAGTTAAAAAGTCTACAAAATACTGGTGTTAGCTCATCGGCGCATCTCTTGAGAACTATAACAGGAATTTCGTCTGGACCAGAAGCTGAACTGCAGGAATGTTGGGTGGTGTCCTTCCCTGGAAATCTACAGTGGAATGCGAAGAAAATAGTTCAGCAACCTGGTTAATTCCACCTAGAGCGATGAATAGCAGAAATACATGACGAACTACTGCCGCCCATCGATATGTTTTCGCTTAGGACTCCTCGAACTTCATTGTATATGAATTCATTCATCAAGAGGACGTTATTCTTGTGAAACGACCTCTCTGATGTCCTGTATATAACCTCCAGTGATTTAAAACCAACGTGGATCGCCATATTCGCACACGTACCAATCCAACCTCTGCGCTATTCGCGCAAAACGTGTAACCATTACGCCCAAGGACAATATACTAGTGTTTGATCAAAATATACCAAAGTTATCGTCTAAGAAATTTAAAACATTTGCGTAAAGAAGAAATAAATGTATAATTGTGTCACATTTTTTCTCCAAAATCAAAAAATTATTGAGATTTTGATTATGCATATTAAATTTTAGCTGGACAAAACTTAATTGAGGATAAGGTTTCTGTTTTGATAAAACATTTAACACCACGGTCATGACAAAATCATACTTTTACTTGTCGTCCATTACCATATAAGTATTGTTTTACGTAACGTACATTATAATTAATGAACTCTTGTAAATAAATAAATAAATAATGAAAGACATTCTGCAGAAATACTTTCATTATCATCGGTATTCTAGGGGAAAATTGTGCAAAATAAAGGTTTACAAGAATTTGTTTAAATACGAATTAATAAAAAAAGTTGTTATTTAATAAATACCAATTTTCCCAATTTTTTCCTCTTCGTTCGTCTAATATCCCACGAAATATCCGATCTCATCCGCCCTGGTTACCGACGTGAATGGGGGTAGTGTTTTTGCCATGACGCCAGACAGAAATAAAGTTTAATACATTTTCGAAAATGAGAGACTGAAAGGTCGCCGAGGAATAGTTATAAATGAAAAGTAAATTACGTTATATTTTCTCTTAAAATAAAAGTATTTTGGACGGAAATAAATATCCTTTATCGCAGTCTATATTTCTTACAATTGGTACAAATTGGTGGTTATACCTTTTTCTTGTAATAATAATTATAAATTAAAGAGTTTTGCAGTAATATTTTTCGAGAAAAGTATAAAAGAAGAGGAAATATCTGTAAAAGAGAAATAAATCACCAACCTGTCTTCGATGTTCTAGGCTGTCGAGGCTCCTCGTCAGCTCGTGGTCTTTGATCAGACGAATGGGTTTGTCGAGTACAATAAATATTATAAGTATGGCTGAACTTAAACAATTTATTACGAAGGACCTTAATCTAATACAAAATTTCAATCCAAAAGGCGCACGCCAAAAGTGTACGGTGGGCGGTGAGAGCTACTATGTATAAGTTTAGTTTGACGCTACGATAAAATATTAGGAAGGTTCGGACTTTATACGATAAATTATATTAAATGAAAATAAATTTCTATTTTATTATTTTTGGGGGTGCACGTGCTCATGTGCTCCTATGGACGAACCGCCACTGAATAGGATATGTGTAGAATTATTATATTGAATACCCATTTATCCAACTCATAGTTATGCTCCGACTTCTCCTATTTTGTTATGTATTGGTAAAAGTAACTGTACAATGTGTTAATTATTGCTTTTATCTATTACAGATTGTATGTTTAGCGTCTTTACTTAAAATACATCTTTCGAACTGTCAACATTCTGACGAATCAAGAGCATCTATAAAGCGACAAACATATGACTTAAATCCAGACGGGTCATATATTTATGCTTATGAAACCGAAAACCAAATATTTGCAGAAGAACAAGGCTATCTTAAAGATGGGAATATTCAAGTAAAGCAAGGTACTTAAGGAATTATTAATTACTAATGATTAAAACAGGAAAAAAATTATGTATGGCAGTTGAACAGAAATGTCGCGGCGGTACAATAATGAGTTTATAAAGCAGCCAATGTCGAACCGATCCTGTGCTAGTGGAACTTTCTCGAGCGAGACCACCCTCCATATTGTCCGGATTTTAACCCGTCTTCCTTTTTCATATAAATATGCAATGAAATTCATTTCCTAACCACGCTATAAGGAATAAACAAAAACTGCTAAGCAACTATTGCCCTGCTAACAGGTGCAGAATTACTACGGTTTGAATAAATACAGTAAGATATAAAAGTATTTCAAATACCAATGTATGGAAAAATTATTATTTCCCAGACCACCCGATGATACCTTATACAATAAAGGCGTATTTTTGTCTACACAGTAGCACTTTAAAATACTATTTCAGATTGAAAGGTACTACCAAGAAAGTGAAGTCTTTTCCATTGATAGGATGTCACCACCTGTAGACCGGTTTCGAACTCTTTTGTTCTCGTCAGTGCAGGGTAGGTATCCATATCTGTCGTTGATAATACAGCGTGAAGTATAGAGTAAAGTCTTCTCTGATGATAGGCATGGACACCTACCCTGTACTGACGAGAACAAAAGAGTTCGAAACCGGTCTGCAGATGGTGACATTCTATCAATGGAAAAGGATTCCTTTTCTTGGTAGTACCATTCAATCTGAAATAGTATTTTAAAGTGCTACTGTGTAGACAAAAATAAGCCCTTATTGTATAAGGTATCATCGGGTGATCTGGGAAATAATAACTTTTCCATACATTGGTAGTTGATATTAAGACCACCTTTTTATTTTTGATGAAAGTATTTGTTTAGATTGAATGGTATTATCAACGAAAGGAAACTTTTTTTATTGGTAGGATGTTATCACCTTCCTTTTCGCGCTAAATTCGACTTTGTTACTGTCACTCCAAGCCAAAATTTCTTCCAGGTCTTTGTTGAGGCGTGATACTTCCTGCTGTCATTAATGTAGAGTAAGAAGAGGGTGGGAGACAATATGGATCCTTGAGGAACACCGTCATTGATGGTGAAGGTATCTGAGAGAAATCCCCGTAAATCGCAATTTGCAGAGAGCGGTCCTTAAGAAAGCTAGACAGTCATGCACAGAATCGACTGGACATACCATAAGATCGCAATTTACTTGGAAGTGCCAAACACGATCAAAGGCTTTAGAAATATCCAGTGCAACAGCCCGAGGCTCCCCATGATGTTCGATTGCTTTGTGCCAAAGAAGGGTGACATAGGCTGGAAGGTCCCCCGTTGATCTGAACTTCCGAACACCAGATTGATGATCGCTGATAATGTTGAAGCCTTCTAGATAGTTTAGAAGATGTTGGTTAATAGCTTTCTCCATTACTTTTGATATAACTGAAAGCACTGCGACTGGTCGATAGTTGTTAGGCAGGTTTCTTTTACCTTTCTTTGGTGTAGGCTGGACGATCTTATAACCAGATCATCGCAATGGTCGGTGTACGAAACGATACTATTTCAGGTACATTTTTGATGTGTACGAAACTTGAGTGTACTAAACGAGAATAAATCGATCCAGTACAGGGTAGATATTCATAACGCACCATCAGAAAAACCTTCTATACTACACTATAAATTAAACAGGTTTATGTCGATATATCGACATCGTAAGCGACGTACCTCAAATTTTACAGTGGTTCTTCTCATTACTGTGGTTTTGAATATCAACCTGTTTAATTTTTTACGTATTCCTCTGTATTGTTATAGTTTAGATAATGTTAATGTTATAGTTTGTTAACGTTTTTGTTTTAGGTCAATATCAATATACAGCTCCAAATGGAGAAATCATAAAGGTAGTCTATACAGCAGACGAAACAGGATTTCACCCCCAAGGAGCTCATCTTCCTGTAGGATGACACCATTCTTACCTAACTAGCCAGAAAAGTTAGTTGAAATTAACCATCAACACGGGTACAACAATTTAACAAGCCTACAATAATTTTGAGACTAGGATATCTGGTATTCAAAGTCTTTAAATAGAAATTTCACTCTAAGAGCGCTTAGTCACAAAGAAAAATATTTGCTTGTTGAAAAAATACGATTGTCGATGAAAAAACAAATTTATACGGGGTGTCCAAAAAGTACAAAAATTCAAATTTTTTACAAGAGGAAATAGGTACCTTCATTCTAAAGTATTTAAACAAAATGCTATTTAAGACAATGTAAGTACTATTAACAGTTACTGACAACGATGTTTTGCTTGACACTAATAATTTATTTCTGAGCTCATAGTTAAGGGTATATAAAATCAAGGGTACACCTACCAAGCTTTTAGTGAAATGCAAATTTAAAGCAAAAAAATTATTGTCATCCGAACTTAATGCAAACCAATATGTTGGAAGATGTGATGATTTGAAATAATTCTGTTAAATAACATTTTACTAACAACTTTAGAATAAGAGTACAGAGTCTCCCATTTTCGACACTTTTATAGGATATATCCGTTATTGTTCGTTCGTGCTATCAAAAAAGTAATGTAGGTGTTATGTGCTCTTTTTGGGTCAAACTTAAAATGGTAAAATCAAAATTCGAAAATTTTTGCTCGCTTAAGAGATACGGGGAAAACTAAAAAAATTGACAATTTCTAAATTACCCTATATTTTATTAGTTAAACGAGATACAGAAAAATGTTATATACAGAAGTTTATTTATAATGATTGTTGAATAATCTGCCGTTTTCAGAATAAGTATACGGGGTCAGGTAAGAAAGTTATTGGACCTAACCTCACTATTTTAAATGGAACATCCTGTATATTTTAATCAAAAAAGATAGCATTTTAAACTCTCTTTTCAAATTTATAACACACCATGGATGATAGATATCATATCAAATTTTTCAAAATGTTGATAAGTCATTTTCACAAATGAATATGTAAAAATGAAATTGACGTTAAATGTTAATAACAACTAGAATGTCAACATAGTTGTCTCCAGGATATTAGATTTTGTTTCATGGCCTACTGTGGTTTAAAGTAATAAAGTTTAAATAAATCGCCTAGGAATCCAATATCATGCGTGGTGTGCATACAGGGTCCGCAAACGAAGCGTGGACGGAAGATTAAATCGTTATCGAAGAACTTATCAACAATACTAAAACAGCTTGAGATATTGGATTAAAAGCGGCATGTTTTAAAAATATTTTACATTATACAGGGTGGCCCAAAAAAGTGTTACAGCATAAAGTTATATTTTTTTAAATGGGGCACCCAGTATTTTATTGCATATTTAGGTTCGTATTAGTGTTCTTTATAATTGCCTCAAATGTTATATAATTTGGTTTGGTAGTTTCGGAGAAATAAATTAAAAACTAAAAAAAAGAGTTTTGCAGTCCTGAATAAAAAAATCAAAAAAAACAATCCAGAACTATTTTTTTAACCTCAATATTGAGTGAAATTTATGACAAGAGGTCTAGAGATACTATGAATGTAATTGCGTTTATTCATTTTATACAGGGTGTTCATAATAAGCCTTCAAAAACCCCACATTTTAAAATAATTTTTCTCAAGTTTTTCAAATGGAACACCCTGTATATTATTTTGCTATTTGACGTAGAATTCATAGACAATTTTTTTTTGTAATACAAGCATATAAGTTATATCCAGCCGTTTTCGAAATAATTATAAATATCATAAATTATGTTGTTTAAATAGAGTTTTTATTGGGAAATTTTGTTATAGGTCACTAGACTAATAATTGTAAACTAAAGTAAATGTTCAAAATAGCTTCCTTTTACTTTTAGAGTTTACCGTATTTTAGTTATTTCGATATAAATTTTAAAAGCCTACATTTTTGCTACTTTTTCTTAAAATCTAGCGGTGACTTTTTAATGTATAAGTTCATTTGCAACAACTTCTCGAAGGTTTCTGGTCTCGGCTTTCTCTCAATCTCTGGATATCTTTCAGCATATACTCGGCTCGCGAGGAGGCAATTTCTTGCACATTCACCCAGTATGAAAATCATATTTATCATTTCTAAAGTTGTAAAATTCGACATTTTGTGTAAGTTAGTACTTAATTTCGACGACTGAACAAATGAAATAATTTTATTTGGCTGTCATAGTGACAATCTAAACAAAAAAAATCATGGCAACTCGATTAAGAATAAAAAATAAAATTAAATAAATAGAAGTAGCAAAAATGTAGGCTTTTAAAATTTATATCGAAATAACTAAAATACGGCAAACTCTAAAAGTAAAAGGAAGCTATTTTGAACATTTACTTTAGTTTACAATTATTAGTCTAGTCGCCTATAACAAAATTTCCCAATAAAAACTCTATTAAACAACATAATTTATGATATTTATAATTATTTCGAAAACGGCTGGATATAACTTATATGCTTGTATTACAAAAAAAAATTGTCTATGAATTCTACGTCAAATAGCCAAATAATATACAGGGTGTTCCATTTGAAAAACTTGAGAAAAATTATTTTAAAATGTGGGGTTTTTGAAACCTTATTACGAACACCCTGTATAAAATAAATAAACGCAATTACATTCATAGTATCTCTAGACCTCTTGTCATAAATTTCACTCAATGCCGAGGTTAAAAAATAGTTCTGGATTGTTTCTTTTGATTTTTTTATTCAGGACTGCAAAACTTTTTTTTTTTAGTTTTTAATTTATTTCTCCGAAACTACAAAACCAAATAAAATAAAATTTGAGGCACTTATAAACGATAGTAATACGAACCTAAATATGAAATAAAATACTGGGTGTCCCATTTAAAAAAATATAACTTTATGCTATCACACTTTTTTGAGCCACCCTGTATAATGTAAAATATTTTTAAAACATGCCGCTTTTAATCCAATATCTCAAGCTGTTTTAGTATTGTTGATAAGTTCTTCGATAACGATTTAATCTTCCGTCCACGCTTTGTTTGCGGACCCTGTATACTTGTAAAGAGAATTTAAAATGCTATATTTTTATATTAAAATATACAGGGTGTTCCATTTAAAAAAATTAAGCTAGGTTCGACCCCGTATACAACAATCATTATAAATAAGCTTCTGTATAAAACATTTTTTTTGTATCTCTTTTAACTAAGAAAATATAGGGTAATTTTGAAATTGTCAATTTTTTGATTTTTCCCCGTATCTCTTAAGCGAGCAAATTTTGATTTTGTCATTTTAAGTTTGATCCAAAAAGAGTACATGACACCTGCATTACTTCTTTGATAGCACAGTTACGGAGATACCATATAATAGTGTCGAAAATGGGACACCCTCTACTTTATTTACTCTTGTATAAAATTTGAATTTTTAACTTCCTGGACACCCTGTACAATATATATATATTTTTTCAGCAACCAAAAATATTTATAAAGAATAACTTTTCCTCCAATAATGAAATTTTTAGCACGCTTGTCCTCTTGTCTACCTCATCGCGCGACATACTGCATAAAATAATCATAAATATATTTATTTCATTAAAAAAACTTTTTAAAAGTAATGTTTGCATAATCGGCCCCTTACTGTAATTATTAGTTGCCATATTTTTATATTTGTTACAATAAAATATGAAATTAAAATTTGCATTGTTTTAATAACCTATTTTCTTTAGGATTATAATTTTTTATGAAAAGCTCTTATCTAAATAAATATTTAAATGACGAATATATCATTATTTTAAAAGGTTTTAAATAAATAAGTTGAAGATTAAAGAAATATATACATATATAAACAAGTTTGTTCGGGTTTGGTAATACAAATTAAAGTAAGCAAATAGGTCTTTAATATTTATTTATTGAATATACTAATTTACCACAATAAATTTGAAGCAGTTGTAGTGTGATTATGATGACATCATCTCCCTAGTCTAGAATAAATTGGGTGAGGCCAGACATATTACGTAAAAAAACCAGTGTGTTTCATCATGTCCTTTACGAAGATGAGAGGAACTCTATAAAAACGAGAATACGTTGGAATTTTGTAATGTGTAATAAACACATGTTCTGGCGCAATGTTGTCAAACTGTGGAAAAGTGTAAAACTTAAAGAAACACACCCACGAGTTTCAAATTCGTTTTTTTGAAGATATGCACCTATTATCAGATTACACAAAAGCACTAAACACTAATGCATTATTACACTATCGTACGTACACATAGAACAATAGCACATACAGAAGATAGGATACAAATTATTTCGTAATAAAAAGTCAGAAAGAGGTTATTGTGCCGGTGTTTGTTTGGATTACCTACTTTGTGTTTTTTTATAAATTAAGTTGATTTTAAATAAGGCCGAAAAGGTAAATAAAATTGTAGTTTTTTTTCTAAAGGGTAAAGTGGCATTTAAGTTGTTCAGTTCCGACGGGTGTCGTTCGAATTGAACAAATGAGAACATACCTGACCATTTAGAAACGCCGCGGCGGTTGGTTCGAGTCAGTTCAAGTTTATAAATCAGAGATTGTTTCTCAGCGAACTGAACTGAACGTAAAAGTTTATAATAATGTACTCTGAAAAATAAACAACTTCCAATCTGTCAAACGGTTATTGACTTTCTAAAGAGTGACAACATTGCTCAAAATTCACTGACGCTTTCCGCCATATGTTGTTTTGCTTATCTCTTTCTCAGTGTCACCACGTGCTTAATTTTGGTTTGACGTCAGGTCATGTACAGGACATATTAAATTAAAGCGCCATGGATATTTTTCTTCAATGTGTTACCATCTCAGGAATTGCCGGTTTAAATATAATACGTCATTTCCATAACACCCTGTATATAGGGTGACCCATTTAAAAAAATTATATTTGATTTTTTCTTGAAAACCATTGAACGTAGAAAAAGTCTGAGTACGTCACTGGATTCTAAGTAAAATACTAGAAAGAGAACATTTTATTTTCATTTTCATAAGGGTGTCCCAAAATGTAAAATTGTCAAAAAAGTAACACAGTGCTGCCAAAGCCCCATCCTTCTATCTTTATTAATAATGGAGATATCCCGTAAAACCAACGAAAAATGAACACCCTGTACTTTAGATTATTTGGGTTTTGGTTCTCTTTACCTTCCACGGAGTTAATATCTACTATCCTCTATTGCTAGATACGCATACCATCTTCTGCGCAGTGCAGGTTGCTTTTTGTAAACATTGTGCTTTTTTCTACGACGGTGACCCTAGAAATAAAAATGAAGACAATTTAAGATTATTTATAATTGTTATTGAACAATGAGACAACATCGCCATTTCAAGACACGACGAGACAGCGCGCTTGGCCGGCTGTATCGAGGGAGTAAGAGACGTTTTTCTTATTTTTTGTCTTTAATCACCCGAAGCGTTGCCAAATCACTTTAGATCGTTGCAATTTTAGATATTTTTTCTGAAAACCTCGGTGTGACATTTTTTTTCATTAAAACTAAGCTCTGAAATTAATTGAGATTATTGATAGTACTTGTTAAAATTTTAACAAATTCCATGGTTTTCTTGTAATTTGTCACACCTTTTTACCTTAATGGAAGTCACTGATAAGTGTTCTTAACGCTCGTTCGCTGAGCAGTCAGTAATAGTTACAAACTTCTCCAGGCATGCGCAGTTGGTTTAAAGTATTCACACAAGCCCAAAATTCGGTGTTCATAAAGCAAAATTTATCGACTGGCAACTGATTTGCAACCATCATATTAATCCGCGCAGTGGTACGGAATTATGGGTTTGGATTATGCGCATTTGCTCGATCGGCTGTTTGATCACTTTTTACTTGTTGATTTACCGATTCGTTTTCGCTTGCGGGATAAATAATCCTGAATTTTTATACTTACGCAAACCATGCAAAAAAATATGTGCAATTATATCGTACTAAATACAGTGTTGTCTAGTTGTCACTATAAACTCGTTGCAGCACGGCAAAATAGGAATAAGAAGATCGCAGTATCTAAAATATGTAAAATAGGCGTTAGTCATGTGAGTATCGTTAAATTATGAACTAGTTACAAACCATTGTTAGTGTTGTTAAGGTTAGTGGAAAAAGTTTAGCTGCTGTCAATTTGACGGGTCGTTTACTATTTTCCAAAAATATTGCTATCATTCTTTTAACCTTCTTATCGGTTTCATACCAACGGGACATATAACAAGCTGTACTTAAGCTCTCGCTCTAAAATGTATTTAATGCTAAGGTAGGTTGCACATCTGAGATACATTGTTGGCGCCACATTTCTGGTGCCAGATTTCTGGATCGACATCACACCGACCTGTATCTATGGATAGCCCTTAATGAAAATGATTACACGTCAATATTTTGGCACACCTTCTTTACTGGGAAATAAACAATTTATTTTCTCGCTTAAAAAAGGCCTTGTAGCTATCACTGACAATCCATCTAGAATTAATTTTGATATCTATTGTCCACGTATCTATAGATCTGGGTTCGTTGTTGGTTCACGTCGATGGCTGGCAACCATACCAGCACCAAACATCGGGGTTGCCTATATAACGGCAACAACATTGTGCGCAAGACAACCGATGAGTAACCTTTAAAAATATGACCGATAAAATGTGCGCAACAACCCAATTATTCACTATTAAAATTTAACTTTTTACTGCGGATCCCATAAGTTATACGTATCCATAGTTATGGGTCGGTTATCGACATATACTGCCCTACTTAACATAAAATTTTACTGCTTTCACTTATATAGGACGTCCCAATTTCGCAGTTATTTGAGTCAAATTTAAGCGATTCCAAGAAGTGAAAGAAGGAAACATGTCGAGCCACCAATCTGATGCCAGAAGAAATGTATCTCAGATGTGCGGCCTGCCTAAGTATGCATAGGTGTAGCTTAAAAAAAAGTTGCAACTGACTCACATTCTAAGCGATATTACTTTAAAGCAAGTATTTAAAGATTATAGTATTTTCTTTTTAAGTAGTCCATCTCAGTGGAGTGAAATTATGGAAAGGTAAAGAAACCGAATCGGCTCTACTATGTTTAATAAACAATATTTAAACTATAATTATTCAATACCTGCCCCACCCTAAGCAAAAATTTCTTCCAGGTCTTTGTTGAGCCGTGAAACTGCATGCTGTCTGCGAAGATGTGCGTCGGAAGCCGATGTTTGTGCATTCAAAGAGAAAGATGAGACAAGTGTGCTATCGTCAGCAACACTAAATATCAGATTATTAGTTTTCACTAGAAGATCGTTAATGTAGAGTAAGAGGGAGAGCGGTGGGAGACAATATGGACCCTTGAGAAACACCGGCATTGGTGGTGAAGGTATCTGAGAAAAATCCGTCAATCGCAATTTGCAGAGAGCTGCCCTTAAGGAAGCTAGACAATCATGCACATAATTGACTGGGCATACCATAAGATCGCAGTTTACTTAAAAGTCCCTCGTGCCAAACACGATCAAAGGGTTTAGAAATATCCACCAGTGCAACAGCCCGAGACTCCCCATGATGTTCGATTGAGTTGGTCCAAAGATGGGTGACATAGGCTAGAAGGTCTCCCGTTAATCTGGACTTCCGAAAACCATATTGATGATCGCTGATAATGTTGATGATTTCCTAATTATTGACGTTCTTGTCATAAACCACTTCTAAACATTTATTTGTTATCAAATTCCGCCGTGTTTAGATACTCCAATTCAATGGATATTTACGAGATTCGAAATGATGCTATTTCTTTCTTTGAGGAAGATGACAATAATATTAGAGGAGCTATTGATAAGTATATGTTTTGTTGAGAGTTTTGTGTCGCCTAAATTGCGATGGTTACAGCTCCAACCAACGTTTTTTATTGGTAATTTTGGTGATAGATAAATTACCTTCAGACAAACCATGTCCCCAAAATATACACTTTTTCAGGAACTCATATATTCGGGACACTATAGACCAAGGAATATCCTTAGACAGATGTGAGTTGGATGAAACTTTTTTAGGTCACACGACTGTACGTTACGTAAACTCCCAAATAAAGAATATGTTCTTTACCAATGTTTGAATGTTATGGCCGTACCAGCAATACAAAGCAACTTCTGTTATCATATTTATCAGGTACATGAGCGATCCAACAAACTCTCCACTTCCTATTGGAAGCTGAAATACAATAATAATCATGGTAATTAAATTAATATTAAAGACACATACACTACACTACACTCAACGGAACATTTTAAATGAGAAACTTAAAAAAATGCTCTGCATCGTATTGTCACATTTTAATTATGCTGATGTTGTGTATAGCCCATGTCTATTGGATGCTGATGCCCGAAGAACTCAGTTAATTCAAAATTGTTGTGTGCGTTTGATAGGGGGTATAAGTAAGGCACAAAAAAGTTATGACCTAATAAATGTGAAAGAAAAATGCCGCATACATCGCGCCCCCTACATTGCACATTAAAATTTCACAAAAAAATCAATTGCTCGTCCTAAAAAAACCATAATTCCCAAATTTTGTAAAAATCCATTTGTTTCTCTCAAAGTTATTAGAGAAAAACAAAAATGAAGTTTTAATTTTAACACCTTGTATTTCAGTTAATATCAACTTTCGGATATAGGTACCTAAGTATAATTAAATCCTAATATTTTTACGTAAGGAGTGTATGGTTTTCCATGTACCATTAATTAGAGGACACCCTGTATATCTAATTGATTTAGTTCACATATTTACTTTTTGTACCAACAATGTACTTACAATCACCAATTGAAACGCAGTAGAGCAAATCACAATCACACTGGCAGCAAACTGGGAAAATACGATATACGAATAAAGTTCTTCTATGTGACGAATAAACCTAAAGGAAAAATGAATTAGTACAATGCGATCTACTCCGATTCAATAAGGCAAGAAGTGAACTGTGCCTGTGTAGTAGGAAGATGGTTGATATACATGGTTGTATGGAAATGATTTACATATTATTCTTAAAAGAATTAGAGAAATTAACCATCTAAATACTTAGGTAAATGCAGTGTATTTATTTTCCGCTTAATAAATTAATGTTCATGCAGAAACTTTCAAATAAAATTGGGCAAACAATAGACAGGTCAATCTAAAGTCTGTTCAATATGAAGTCCGATATCGGATTAAATCATTAACTGTTGTTAAACAGTAAGACGGTTAAGTTAACAATACCTTCACTATTCTTGATCGTACCGAACATTCCACTGGTTCAATGTAGTTGGCTGGGCAAAATCAGCGGTTCCAAAACAAATGTACCGCGATAAATATTTTTATCTTGTTTATTTTTCACTCATAGTTTTTTTTATTTATCAAATGAAAAAGATTTTACGTCAATAAGTTAATTTTCTCAGGTACTTTTTCCTAGAATTTAATTATTTTGGGATCATTATAGTTAAATCTATATAATAATCACTATTTTCCTAGAAATAATTAAAATTTGCTCAAGTGCAGGATGGTATGTTCTATTTTAAATGAGTAGTTATGCTTTTGCTTTTAGTTTGTTTATGATTGTGTGTGAATTAAAAGCAGTTATAAAGCAAAGTTATGAAAAATGTTCAGCAAGGTGTGTTTATCTCCAGGTGAACGCCGTTTGGTATTACAAGTGGAACGTTATTTTACTTTAGAAAAAGAAAACTCGGGCCAGTTAGTGTCTGTCTTGTCATTTTAAAAGATCTGGGCTTCAAATACAAATACAGAAAAGTGCTTTGCGAGCTGTCCAATAATGTTTCAAAAAGATGGCAATTGTTTAAGGGAATATATGCAAGCGAAACTTCAACAAAATCGTCTTGGCAGGATGATTCGAAACATTGCTATTCCAGTACCCGTGAGATTACCGCCCTACCATTGCCATTACAACGCAATTGAATTGATATGGGGTATGTCGCAAGACTACAACATCGGTTCATTTTAAAACCGAAACTTAATAAAAAACGAATTCGTAAAACTAATTTGCCTAAATAAATATAATAATATAAGGATAATTATTTTTCTTTACCCTAATTTTTTATTTAGATACTTTAAATTATTTTATTTAGAAAATACCTAAAATATAATTTATTGTTTGAGGGGTTTTATTGCTTAGCGGACTTCATACACCGTACCGACTTAATCAACGTTTTGCAGTGTTATTGAATCACTATGCGCGGCTCAACATTCTGCTGCCGCGACGCAGCGCAATTGAAAATAGAACGGCCAGCGTAGTAATACCATATTTGAAGAATTTTCTTCAACATGATGAATTTTAGACTAAAAAAAGGAACTGGAGAAAAGAAGAATATTTTACTGAAACTAACTGATATATGAAGATTTCTTCGATTTGACCTATATTTTGGATGTTCACTAATATAGCGAAGGTGAAGGTGTTCCTTTAATAAATGACGGTGTATAATTTACCACTATCTTTTTCTGATCCGTTGCGAACTAATACGCTTCCATGTGATTTCAAATTCGTGTAATATTACTATTCGTTGTGTTGCAAAACATACATTGTTCACCGTAATTTCAAATTGTGTATTGAATTGTTTAAAAAGTTATGACAAAATGAAAAAGTATGAAAATTTACTTTTTCTTTCTAAAGAGTTCGACCGATAAAACTGACAATACCGACCCGACAGGGCCATTCAAAACACCGTTATGGCTATTTTTCTGCAATTTTCATTCATCTCAAGATTTGCGGATTTAAATATGATAAGTCATTTCCGTAACACCCTGTATTGTTAACTAGACTACTATCACAATAATGGCATTACATATAGCTTGATTTGTAATATGTATTTACTTACTCTAATATTTTGTTATGAAAATAAATACATTCCTTAAATTGAGCCTGTTGATGTTCTTTATATCCAGATCCGATATTATTTAAACGTTTCCTGAGAATTTCGAGCAACGATGTTGCAATAGTTACAAGTCTACAATTCAATATGTCGACCGTAGAATTCAGACCGGCTGCAATGTAGAGACTAGCCATTTGGAATAGAAACGCTGCACTATATTCCATTCCATTTTTTATAGTATATGGCAAATATCCCGGCAGAGGAAGTTCATAGTTCGATCCTGATTTAATAAGAGGACCGACACCAAAAAAAGTACAGCATAGAATGCAATTGATCCGGTACACTCTACCGACTTTTGAGATATTTCCTAAATTATTAGTTAGTATCTCAGCGTCAGACTTGTCAAATCGGTGACAGGAAAACTGTTGCAACTTTATTTCTAACATTTGTAATATTTTTCCGTGATAAATGAAAATGCTTAGTTTACTAATAAAAGCGGTTTGTTGTACAAGCAGCATTAAAGCGTCCATGACTGTGCCTAAATCTTTAATATTTAGGATAATGAGCATCAATAAAGAAATCTCCAATAGACATGACAGAAAGGCACAAGTAAATCCTTTGAAGTTTTTAAATGACAATGACATCAGTTTCGAATTCATTTGTGGATAGCATCCTGCATAAGTTAACAGTCTCTTTTCGGTGGTATCTTGAAGAGATAAAACCTTAAAGGAAAAAATAAATGTGTGACAGTTATCTTAAAGTAGAAACTATAACATACTATAAATAATAGTTCACCAGGCATAGATAATATCACCTCCGAATTAGTAAAACAAGCACACCATATAATTATAAATCCACTTCTTCATACAATTAACAGAATATTCGTAACCGGAATCGTGCCTACCCATTTCAAGTTGTCTGTTGTAACTCCGATTTATAAGAGTGATAAAAAGATACTTGTGAGTAACTATCGTCCTATAAGCTTGGTAATTTCCTTGGCAAAGGTATTTGAAAAATGCGCCAAGGAAAAATTGTTCATATTCTTTAGACAGGGCAAACTTTTATCTGAGCACCAGTACGGATTTTTGTCGGTTTGTAGTAAGGAGGACGCCTTGTACAGTTTAACATCTAAAATTACTAATAACCTATATAATAGAAAAAAGTTTGCTGCAGTCTTTATAGACCTGGCAAAGGCATTTGACACGGTTTCACATGATAAACTGCTGGAAGTTCTATGGCGTGTGGAAAATGCTTCAGAGTTATCTAGTAGATAGATATTAAATAGTGAAATAATGCACTAAGAAATAAACAGGTTGTAAAGATTGGGGTGCCACAGGGTACAGTTTTTGGCCCAATTTTGTTTATAATATACTATACTATGCTGTCGCTCGATGTAGGAGGGCGCCAACAGACCAGGAATTACAAATATCGAAATTAACCAACAACAAATAAATGAAGTATCACAAACAAAATACTTAAGGATTATAGTAGACAAACTTTTGAAATGGCAATCGCATATTGAATACCCGTCAAATAAAATTCGCTATATGATTCATACATTTTATATTCTCAGAGAAATCTTAAACACAAAAATCCTAATCTTAATTTAACTAAATGAAGACTATAATAAACATTTTCAAATTTACGAAAGCAGGTAAAGATCATATAACGAGGGAATTTAATAACCTCAAACATATCGTTAAAAATTCTTCATACTGTATTATGCACATATCACAGAAATATACAAACACTAATTTGTCAAGTAATTAGTCTAGTCTAGGGACCAGGCTGAGTTCAGTCGATCTACTCGCCCGAAACCCAAACTGCTCATCAATGATGAGGCCAGAGAGCATTGGAGTGAAGAAATCAGTAACAACGTTCTCAAACAGCTTTGGTAGGGTACTCAATATGGAAATGGGACTTACTTCTTGCTCCTGATTTAAAGGGGGGGTGATGTAGCTTAGTTTCCAGCAATTTGTTACTACAGGGACTTGTTAAATATATAGTAAAGAGGACGCGCCAGGACAAAGCTGCAACCCTTAAGGAGAATAGGTGGCAGTCCGTCAGGACCAGGCCCCTTATTTATGTCTAAAGACGCCATTCATCATCATCATCAGCGGTTCTGGAATATACTGATGAAAAATACTGGGCAAGAAGGTTCGCAATGTCAGGTCCATCTCACAAACAGAGATATTGTTCAAAGACAATCTTTGGGGACTGGAATTATCGGTTCGTGTGCTATTTACAAAGTTCCGGAGTTGGTAGTTTTAGAATGCTCTTATAATAAAAAAACAACTACTTGAAAAATTTGTTACTCTTGTAAACAACACATAACAATTACAACTGGTTTAAGGTTATTCCGCAATTGCTCTTATATAGGGATAATTTGAAACCAATGGTTAGTTCTAAAAGTTTAAAAATTCACCCTTAAATAATTCTATTAGAACTAAATTAAACAAATACCGCAGAGATGTTGTTTCTTTGGTAAGTTAAATTCGTAAAAATTATTGAAAAGAATTATTGAAATAAATAGACACGATCTTAGTCAACAACTCAAATTTAAAACATAATAATTTAAAAATAACGGTAACTAAATTTATTTACCTGCATTTTGATGTGCCTCTAGCTACAGTCGATGTTCATCCACCAAAGACGTTAACAAATTGTTTCCATTAGAAATGTCGGAAAATTTAATTGCACCTGTTAAAATACTTTTTCGGTGTTTAAACTCTAATTTTGTACAATTAAAGGTATTTAATGAATATAAAATTCCTTTTCTTCCGGAAATTAAAATAAATCGGTTTATAGAATGGCAGGAGTATAAATGAGTACCTATTTAATTAGAGGATAAGTATTTCAAATATCGTCTACAATTGCTGTATATTTTAGAAGACTGCAAGTATAATGATTTATCATTATACTAGTTAATTAGATTGCAGTATTTTTTTTTTTGATAATCTGGTGCACAAAAAGTCAATTTTGAAATTTACAAAAATGCAGACGAATTTTATAAGAAATATAAGAATTTTTTTCATAATATTAGTCAAAAAATAATCACGAGTGGTAAAGGTTCCGGTAAACTGTCCTAAAAGCCATATTAGAGTCGGCAATTCTAATGCCAATTATAATTGCACGAAATCATGCACAGTAAAACTTTTTCCATCAGCGGGCGTATTGTCAACCATCAGCAGTTGGTACTTCGAAATCTTTAAAATACCCCCAGAATTAGAAATGGGTAAATCTGTTTGTTTTGATTACCAGTTAAAGCAGCTACTGCTACTTACAAATAGCAGTTAAAAAAAGCGACGAATTGGCAGTACATATGCTTAAAAAATAATGTTAACTGCTAATTTAAATACCAGTTAGTTTAAATAGCCATTAGCTGTTCATAGCTGCTTCTACCAAATAATAAATAGGTAAAAATAACAGAACTACCCAGACTTGCAGCAGTAATAGCAATTAAAATGGTCCACGACCCATTTCTGGCAATGCAAGACTAATTGCGCCAGCTGATTGAGAACGGCGCATGATTCCGTATAATTTTAATTGCCGCAAGAATAGAATTGAGACTGTAATATCGATTCCATTCTCGCAGTGCACTCGTAATGCAAGAATTATTGCGCCAGCTGATACTAATACGGCTTTTACCATTCTTGATACTTTTTATATTATTGCATCAGAGACAAGTAGTAAAATTAAATAAAGAATGATTTTGAAATTAATTATTTATTTTGAAATCGCATTATGCAATAATTATTTTTGTATAAGCAGGAGCGCAATATCTTTGTTAGATTGTGAGAGACAGGGGCGGTAAAAAAGAAGTTGCTTCTAACTCATAATCGGCGATAGATTATCATAAAGAAGCAAGTTCAATTGAAGTTTAGATTATGAGTTAGATGTAAGTTTCTTCGCTATGTAGTACTTTAAACAGTAAACTTAAATATGATTCTTATTTGTCACTGTACACTCGTTGCAGTACTGCAAAATACGAGTAGGATGATCGTAGTATCTAAAAAATAAATAAGATAAAGGCTCAATAATGAATAAAAAATTATTTTTCTTTGAAGTAGTCCATCTCTCAGTGGAGTGAAATTATAAAGGGGTAAAGAAACAAAGTCAGCTCCACTAGTTTAATAAAGATTTTTATTGAAATTCCATATATGTTTCGAATGTATAAATCTCCATCTTCAGTGGAAGGACAAAACACAAGAGAAACTTATGATATTGCCAAAGGAGATTATAAATTGTAATAATGAAAATATTTAAAAAAAATTTAAATCAATTTTTTTAATAATAAACCTTCAACACGGTATAAGCCTTCGAAACATGTATCGAATTTGAATACACATTTTCTGTATGAAACCAGTAGAACAGATTTTCAGTTCCTGAAATGAATAGTTTGTCTTAACTAGAATTCCCAAAAAAGCCTCAAGATTTGCGGGCTTACATATAATGTCACTCCCATAACATGTTGTTCGGGATTGTTGTGTTTTGAACAGGCATGTATTTACGTACCATTTTTAATGTCATCAATGTTAAAGGAAAAAGTTTAGCTGCAGTTAATGTAACAGGTCTTTTCGTTCTTTCCATAAATATTTTAATCATTTCTTTAGTTTCTGGATCGATTTGATACCATTCGGACATATAGCAGGCTGTTCCGAGATTTTCACTCTAAAATAATGCAACAACTACAAATATCTTCTGAAATGACAGTGCACCATTTTAGTAGGATTTGGACACTGGGGTAAATCTGCTGTATTATCATACTGTATAGTAAGTCCGTAGGTATTTCTTGTACACCATGTAGAAATCCTTGTTTATATTACTAATTTCGTTCCGTTAAGGGAGTTATAAAACTCACAAAGCTGTCATGAACTTATAAAGGTCACAGTCGTTACCATAATGACTATACTCGCTTCACCCTTTTAGGTCATTTTATAAATTAATGAAAATAATTAATCAGTGCCAACTCCCATTAGAATGGTGTGATATCATGGATACAATTAATATATGTATTACCAATGCTTGAATATTGTGGCCATACCAACAGTACAGAGCAACTTCTGTGATCATGTTTATGAGGTACATGAGCGATCCAATAAATTCTCCACTACCCACTGGAAGCTAAAAGCAATGTAATCAAATGTACGGTATTTTTGCTATATACTATATTTCTTTAACAAGGCAATGTTTAATGTTTATTTAGAGTTGATAAAAACTTTCCTGCATCTATACAGGAATAGTATGTTACACACCGAGCTGGAAAATGTTTCATTTTCGTCGAGGGAAAAGGATGGTTTACCCAGGCGCGTAGCGCCACCAAAACTACTGCACTAAATTTAAACAAAAACAGATAGTAGGTAATTAACAAAAAAGAGCATGTATGCATTAATTTTTGATTGCCAATATATACAAATTTGTTCTCTAAAATTAATTGACGATTTCTGAAATACTGGTGGAAAAGTTGTAGCTTTTCCAGAATAAAATTTTATACCACGTTGGTAGATTATTTCTGAAATGAATAAATTAAGTACGCTAAGGACCAAGTCTATAAAATGTACTTACAGTTAGTAGCTCAAAGGCAGTAGAACAAATAACTATGACACTGGCAGCGAACTGCGAAAAGATGATATATGAATATAGGTCTTCTATTCCTTGAACGAACCTACAATTGTTATACTACTTTATTAAGGAACTAAAAAAGACGTCAAATTTTCCCTCATCTTCTCGAGGAGAAAGTGACGGACAAATTTATTTCTTGTTTGGTCCATATTGACCCTTCTGGAGGGTATATTCGATTTTGTTATACTTTATTTAGGGTTATCCTGATGTTCTTTTGGAAGTTATTTAGGGAAATATTTAGAAACTATAATAATACTAGGAAATCGGCTCTAAGAACGGGTTTATCAGAGTGTTAAGGTCTTTTAGCTTAGAGGTAAACTGTAACTCTGAGGTAAACTATATACCCATGTCAATTAAAAAACAACTCTTCTTTTTTTTCATCTTTTTGTGTTGTAAAAGTTCCAGTTACAGCTTATGCTCTTCCGCACATTTCGATTGGTTACATTTAGCTTAATCAGCTCTTTCTTCTCTTTCGATATTTTAGTGTGTTGCCTATGTTTTATCGAAAGTGATTTCTCACGATTTGTAAAATTGGGACTTCTTTCTTATCTTCAGCCATGTCAATATAAGCCTAATGAACAGATTCTGTGAATATTGATTTTTGCAGATTTTTACTCTGACGTTTGTCAAAGAAAATTTGCTGGTTTATTATTAATAAGATTGGGTTCATTCTATCACTTGACTTATTCGGAAAATAATAACTCAACAAAATCTTGCAACACTGGCCAATGGCCAATGGCCAATTGTTTTATTAACCCTCGGCTACACTTAAAAAAATTTGGGACATGAGAATTTATTCATTTGCCGTTTTTGCATGAAGCGCAAAAGAAATTCACTTGACTTAAAATTTTCACTCTTGAGATAAGAAAGAACAAATCCGTTCTTTGGATTAATTCATCTTTTTTTGGCCTTCGATTATCTTAACGCAAGATAAACGCATTCTTCTCAAATCCTTCTGTTTCGTGTTCGTCTGTCAAATTCTCAATCACTTGCGCTAAAAGCAGTAGCCCTTCTCAGTAGATATGAATCTTGCGACTTCAGTCTCCGTTTGACAGTCTATACACGATTGCCGCGTCATTAGAGTTATGGTTGTACGGCATTCATCATTCATTATGCATTGCTTTTATTGTCGGCTCTGTGATGTCATGCATTCTAGCTTTTTTTGTGTGAAAAACGTGTAAATACACTATAAATGTACCGGGTGATTCATTAAGGGTGACGAGCTACCGTATCTCAGGAACTAATAGTCGTACGAGTTTAAAAAAAAAATCCCTTAAATGAAATCGGCCAAGAGAAATTGCTGGAAATATTTTTTAAATTCATACATCCACCGCTAGGGGGCGTAATTGCTTCGATCGTATAAAAAATGCAGTTTTCTTGAAAATTTTCCAAATAAGTTGAAAAAAAAATACTACCACAGTAATACTTCTATAATTGTCCATCTTTTTGGTTTAACACTTTTTATTGTGGAACGTAAAATAAGGGCGGGAGGGGATGGTGAACTTTTCCTTACTAAAGTGCCTATAGATTTGGTTATACTTAACGGAATTTAGCAAACTAGGTCTCGTTTAAGAAAGGAGGGTATATTGAACAAAATAAAAGACAACTACGTCATTCTGGTTCTTGCCGCCCTCGCTAGGGGGTGTGTTTTACAAGTTTAACCGTATTTTTAATTTTGCTCCGAAATCTTAAATGGAACAGTATGATTATTTTATTAGATTCGAAAAGTAGACTAAATTTGCAACAAAATATGTTTAAGCCGCATGTCGATATCTTCATTCGTTTAAACGTTATCACTTAAAGAATATTGCATTAACAAATTTATTAAAGAAACAAAATAGATAATTCATAATCGAGCATGCCATGGACAAATAAAAAAACAATTTAAAACTTCATTCTTATTTTAATTTAATCACAACAATAATGATATAACATAACAAGCAAGAAAACAACAATTACAATATTGACTTTTTTTAACGTTTTACATGTTCAAAGTGTCCACCGTTATTGGCCACGCATAAATTAAGTATTTCAGTTGTGGATAATACACTAACTTCAATTTCGGCGGCGGAGATGTTGCTAATGGCTTCCCGAATTCGGTTTTTCATATCATGAGGTGTTGTTGGACGGTCTTTATGAACTAGGTCTTTAAGCTTACCCCATAAATAAAAATCCAGTACCGTAAGGTCGGGAGACCTCGCTGGCCAAGGAAAAATGCTGTTCCTACCTATCCATTTATCCCTAAACTGAAAATTTAAAAAATTTTGGACGTTTCGAGCATAATGGGCTGGGCATCCATCCTGTTGGAACCACATGTTCATTCTGTCCTCCAAAGGAACATCTTCTAACAGTATAGGTAACTCATCTTCCAAAAATTGTAGATAATTTACGCCATTTAAATGCTGATCAAAAAAATATGGCCCAATAATTCTTCCACCCAAAATCCCGCACCACACATTTACAATCCATCGATTTTGAAATTGAACTTCCCTTAACCAGTGAGGATTTGTTTCTGACCAATAGTGCATGTTGTGATTATTAACTTTCCCTGAACTGGAAAAAGTTGCCTCGTCAGTCCACAATATTTGGGATAAAAAATTTCTGTTTCCGTTCACCATCCCCAATAGCCAATAACAAAAGTCCAGTCGATGGTCGAAATCGGCTGGCTTTAATTGTTGATGTAACATTACATGTCAATCCTAGATCTCTTACCAAATCTCGAATGCTTAAATGAGGGTCGGCAGTAATATAAGCTAACACATTTATTATATTAACTTCGTTTCTTGCTCTCCGTACTCTATTTGGAGCTGCGACTGGCTGGACATGTCCGGTCTCCTTCAATCGTTTCGCTAATCTTTTGAAAACATTTCTTGAATGATGACGTCGTGCAGGATATCTAAATGCGTATTCGTTCTCGGCAATAACGTCATGTTGCAAACATTCAAAATAAACTGCTAACATATCAAAAGCCTCCTCGTTCGTATACGGCATATTTTAAAAATTTAATTGGGCTCTTTTCAAATTTAAATGTCAAAGAATAAACTATCCATTTGTTAAAAATCGCCGTTTCCATGGAAACTGTCTTCCAAGTCTTTTCACGGCCTTCTAAGATGAGCATTTAATTTTGGGCTAAATTGTTTTTTTATTTGTCCATGGCATGCTCGATTATGAATTATCTATTTTGTTTCTTTAATAAATTTGTTAATGCAATATTCTTTAAGTGATAACGTTTAAACGAATGAAGATATCGACATGCGGCTTAAACATATTTTTTTGCAAATTTAGTCTACTTTTCGAATCTAATAAAATAATCATACTGTTCCATTTAAGATTTCGGAGCAAAATTAAAAATACGGTTAAACTTGTAAAACACACCCCCTAGCGAGGGCGGCGAGAACCAGAATGACGTAGTTGTCTTTTATTTTGTTCAATATACCCTCCTTTCTTAAACGAGACCTAGTTTGCTAAATTCCGTTAAGTATAACCAAATCTATAGGCACTTTAGTAAGGAAAAGTTCACCATCCCCTCCCGCCCTTATTTTACGTTCCACAATAAAAAGTGTTAAACCAAAAAGATGGACAATTATAGAAGTATTACTGTGGTAGTATTTTTTTTTCAACTTATTTGGAAAATTTTCAAGAAAACTGCATTTTTTATACGATCGAAGCAATTTCGCCACCTAGCGGTGGATATATGAATTTAAAAAATATTTCCAGCAATTCCTCTTGGCCGATTTCATTTAAGGGATTTTTTTTTTAAACTCGTACGACTATTAGTTTCTGAGATACGGTAGCTCGTCACCCTTAATGAATCACCCGGTACAATAATTGTTAATTTCTGGCGTTGAACCACTTATGGCCAAAATTTGAAGGTAAACGACCTTTGATAATTAAGTGTAACTTATTTTTATGTATTGCTAACTTGTTAAATTTTTGAAAACTCTTTTTAATTTATTACAGGTAGAAATTCACAGCTATAGGTTAGTCAAATAGATGGCTATATGTTTGTTTCTTAGTATCTCAATTTGAGAGTCAAAAGGGCGGTGTCTTTCCTCAAGACTAACGGACTTGCCATAAAAGAATGAAATCTTCCTACAATTTATAAAGATTTTCCTGAAGACTGGTGAGTTTGCTCTAAAGGGCTGAGATTTTGTGATAAACTCATATTTCTTTGACCCAATGGATTATTTTGAATTTGCAGTGCCCTTGAATGAAATGCACCATTCATTTGGCATATATCAAAATAACCATTCATTTGGGCAAATGTTAGATTCATTTAATACAAATGATCTCTTCTTTCAGTGTAGGGAGCGCGAGGATTAAAAACGCCTGGATAACAAACGATAGCTCGATAAATGCACTTTACTACTGGTAAAAAAAACTTTTTGAAAACTTCCAAGGCATATTTGATATCTTGAAATTGAGATTAATTTGTATCCAAGCAGGGCTGAACCCCAGACGATGAAGTTTGAACTAAAATTTTTTTAGACTTTTTCACCTATGCATGCGTCAAACCGGGGACACGCTGTATACAGGGTGTCCGGGAAAATGTGGGAACGGGTTTTTGGTGCCATTGAATAAAAATGAAATACTCATGTCGATAATCCTAACCGTCTTCGAAAAAACGACATTTTAATTACATCATCTATTTGGCGTATCTCGGTAAGAGATATGTTCCTAGCAAATGTTGTTCCTCAAAATTCCGCTCTATCATATTTAACCCGTGAGAAGTTAGGGTGTAAATAAAATTACGTTTTCTGGAAAACGGTTAGGATTAGAGACATGAATGAAGGGTACTTAGGTTTTAGTCAATAGTTAAAGGTATTTAAAAATCGTTGTCCAAAGTTCTTATCATACAGGGCGTAAACAAAAGAGACCATGAGTGTCACAGCTAGTCTGTCTCTGCAGCTGTGAGTAATTTACAACACTTTCTTGGATAGTATATTGAAAGCTCTTACATGTTATACATCATATTAAAAAAAAATTAAAGATGCCTTGAGGAGGAGGAGGAGGAGGCATATACGAAAAAAGTTTATACAGGGTGAGTCGGGAGGAACGGACCAAATTTCAGAAGTGTATTATACACGCGAAAACAATGTAAAAAACCCATATGTTCTTATCGGATATTCATTTGTTTTCAAGTTACAGCGCAATATCAAATATTTTTTCTACGTTCCACTTTTATCAAAATTTTCACATAATTAGAGTATGCCATGCTCAGGATTCTAAACAAAATTTTCACATAATTAGAGTATGCCATGCTCAGGATTCTAAACTATTTGACACCGATGTTGTCTTGACAATGTATCAGTCTATTGTGGCAGTAATTAAACGTTTATTTTCAAGTTTGAGTGATTAAAGTGATACAAAATGCCAAATATTTATTCAAATTTAGAATATGCAAATATGGTGTTTATTTATGGTTTCTGTAATGGCAGTGCTACAGCTGCTGTTGAAGAATATCGTCAACGGTATCCACATCACAGACATCCGACTAGAAACGTGTTTATCAGAGTGTTTAGTAATTTGTGCGAGAATGGTAAACTTCCCAGTGCCAAAATTACATCTGAACGAGCTACTCGACAAGGTTTAGGAGAAGTAGAAAATATTCTGGATTTAGTAGAAGAAGATGCAACGACCAGCTCAAGAAGAATTGGTACTTAATTGGGCATTTCACAAAAATGAGTATTAAACACACTCCACGAGCAAGGCTTATATCCATACCATGTACAGAGAGTACAGCACCTAGAACCGGAAGATTATGCTAATCGTATTGAATTTTGGAGGATGTTCCTGTAAATATCAGAAGGCGAATGTATTACCAGCACGATGGAGCTCCTGCACATTTTGCTCGTCAGGTCAAGCAACATTTAGACGAAACATTTCCACGGCGTTGGATTGGTCGCGGTGGTCCTATTAATTGGCCTCCAAGATCTCCAGACCTCACAGCACTAGACTATTGTTTATGGGGTTGGTTTAAAAATGAAGTGTACAAAGTAAAAGTGGACACTCGGGATGCACTAATTCGACGTATTAGAAATACTGCAGCCAATTTTAAAGAAGAAAGAAATGAAGCAATTAGAAGAGCAACGGGCCACCTTCGTAGACGAAGCAGAAAATGTTTAGAAGTCAATGGCGGTATTTTTGAACATTTATTAAAAGAACGCTATGATTAGGAAACCGTTAATATATGAACATTTCGTTATTTGGTATTGCGCTATAACTTGAAAACAAATGAATATCCGATAAGAACATATGGGTTTTTTTAGATTGATTTCGCGTGTATAATACACTCCTGAAATTTGGTCCGTTCCTCCCGACTCACCCTGTATGAACTTGTAGTACTCTTTTCACTTGTTTTCTTCATATCCGGTAGATTTCCCATATTTTCCCGGACAGCCAACTTTAAACATTTTTATCCATATAAACAAAATACCTTGGATCTTAGTATTGTCCTGAATTCATCTGAATTCTTTGTATGTATTAAATTTTTGGTAATACTAATAATTTGCCACTTTATCATTATTCCCTTACCTTAATATTTTAATATGAAATATAACACATTTCCGAAATTCGTCTTGCTGGTTTCCTATATTTTCGCATCCAATATTATTTAAACGTTTTATAAGAATCTCAAGGAAAGAGGTAGCTATTGTTATAAGTTTGCAATTTAATATATCGACGGTAGTATTTAGTGCCGCTGCCAAGTACAGAGTGCCAATTTGAAATAAAAACGTGGCGGTATACTCCAGTCCATTTGTTATTTTATAAGGAAAATAACCTGGCATTGGAAGTTCGTACGCAGCGGCCGTCTTACTGATCAAAGGGCCAGCACCCAAAAACGTACAACACACGGCACAACTCATGCGATAAAGGAGGCCCACCGTTGTGATACTACTCAAATTATTCTTTACCAGGATTTTATCTGATACGACAAATGGGTGATCGGAAAGTCGTTCCAATTTTGCTTCCAATAAATTTAGTTCATCTGTTTTCGCAATTAAAAGGCATATTTTACTGATAAATGCAGCCTGTTGTAAAAAAAGCATCAGGGCACCCATCGCGTGGCCCAAGTTTTTTATATTCAGCAAAATTAGGATCATAAATGAGACTTCCAATAGACAAGATGTTAGAGTGAAAATAAATGCAGTAATTTTTTTTAAAAGCGTGGACTCCGCTTTTATTTTTGGATATATGCCGGCAAAAGACAATATATCTTTTTCCAAGTTAAATGCGGATCGAATGTTGAATTCCTAAAAAGAGAAGTAGGTACTTCTACAGGGTGTTTCAAAAAACGTGTGCCATCGCTGATTCCTTACCCAAAAATAAGACAAATAATTCCTGTCAATGTAGGTCCGCAAATGCTTTGTTTTGATGATACAGGTGGTTAAAATTTAAAAAAATTTATGGCTGTTTTCAAAATATTTCCGAGACGGCTTTAGGGTCGTATTTATAGTCGACACTTGAGGCGTCAGCGGCACTCAAGTGATCCTTAAGGTGACGTTGTCAGTTTGTCAAACTTGTTGTCGACTAAGTTGAATAAGGAATGATTAAGGCCTGCGGACGACTATGGTTATGGTCCTTAGTAATTTTAATAAAATTTCGGCTATGAAAATTACCTAAAATAGTGCATATTATTTCGAAAAAAAAATCTGAGCAGGTTTATAAGGGACATATTTTTATTGCTAAAATACGTGCTATTTTAGGTACTTTCTATAAACCAAATTTCACTAAAATTACTAAAACTGTTTGGGAAATATCTTGGAAACGCCGAAAAAAAACCAGCTGCGGACCCATGTTGATAAGAACTACTTGTCTTATTTTTGGATAACGATTTACCAAACGAGTGATGGCACATGTTTGATGAAACACCCTGTACATTCAATTTCCGCTAAAATTTATTTATAGTTTATGATAATGCGATTTTAAAAGTTTTGAAGTAAATAAGCGAATCATTAAACTAAAGGTACTAAAGTCATGGAACAAAAAGTCGAAGACTCGATCCTTTTCGAGGTATAGTATTTGCAGAATTATACCGTTGATCTTTTGACTGCAATAAAACCTCATTATCCCTTCGACCATAAAATAAATAAGGAAATCCCAAATTTTAAAACCTTTTCGAGCAGAGCCGGACCAGGAATACAAATTCAATTTATACCTATGCCTTATGCATATATAAATACAAGGTGATTTTTAATAATTTTAATCTTTAGTGGTTTTCCGGTAATTTTTAGTTAGGCTTATTAGTGGTAGAATGTGGCGTCCATGGAATTGTGCTGATAGGGGGGCATCTTCAAGTGTCATTTTTAAAAGAAAGCATTTATCTACCGATGCCAAACTAATAATTAAAAATGTGTATCAATCGTTGTTGAGCAGAAATTTTAATTCAATGCTTTAGCAGATACGTCTACTTTGATAAATACTCCTTTATCTTCGGTAAGAGACATAGTACTTAAACCTGTTAATTCTAGAAAAAATCGGGGTGATTCTGGCACATTTAGAAGCATTGACGAAAATGACATGGATTTATTAAAAAAAAAGATTTATCAAATGTATGAGGCACAAACTGTACCCACTTTGATTTCCCTCAAAGAGCGGCTGATTAAAGACGAAACAAATATCTCTTGTAGCCTTTCAAGCCTTAGGAAAATATTGCGTAAAATGGGTTTTAAATACCGAAGCATTGATAAAAGACAAACATTAATGGAATCTCAACGTTTACGGGAATGGAGACTTAAATATTTAACAGCTGTTAAACAATTTAGAGAAGACAATCGTCCAATTATTTACCTTGACGAAACATGGTTCGATACCCATGACACTCCAAGGGAAGGTTGGGATGATTCTTCCAAAAATGTCAAACAAAGGCACCATCAAATAAAGGCAAAAGAATAACAATATTACATGCTGGTTCAGAGAACGGGTTTGTTCCAAATTGTCTGTTGCTTTCAGCTAAAAACATAGCAGATTCTTCTTTAGATAACCATCAAGATCCCTACGCACAACTTTTTGAAGATTGGTTTAAACATAAACTCCTTAAAAATATAGCGTCATTGTAATGGACAATGATAGTTATCATAGTCGGAAAGCAAAAATCATTCCCAATTCTAATAATACAAAAGCAGAAATTCAAAATTTTATGATTGAAAATGATTTATATTTTAAAGAAACTTACAAAAAACGAGAACTGCTAGAAGTATTAAAAGCTTTTAAAATAAATAAGGAATACGAGTGTGACAACTTACAGCAGAAAATGGACATACAGTGTTTCGTCTTCCTCCGTACTATTGTATATTCAATCCCATTGAGCTAATATGGCACCAATTAAAATCCAGACAGCTGGAAAAACTGTGTACAGCATGTACTTAAGGTGGAAAATTCTTACAATTGTATGATTACAAATGTTCAACCCTTAATTATAAGTTTAGGCTTAGATGAAGATAGTGATAGTGATAGTGAGTTAAATTTTGAATAAATTATCAATCGTTTCTTAGAATTTGATTAATTTTTATTGCACTTGTTATCCTATACTTTTCAAATATATTATTTTCAATTATCATTAATTGTTATCATTATTTTACAATTATTATAGGTATATACCTAAAACTAAAAATACCTATCTATTTATTTTAAATTATAAAAATAAATCATGTGGTGTGGTATACATTTTCAAGCCGGCCCTGATCCCATTTATTGAGCTTTGAAGAGGTTGAGGCGTATAGAATAGGGTTTAATCAGGTAGTTTATTTATGGCAGTAAGAGTCAAGGGTATAATTCTGCAACAACTATACAGCCTGTCAAAGTTAATTTTTTTCCTTATTTTTAACATCTTGCGGTTTTGTTTTTCTACTCCTATATTATAGTAAGCTACTTACGCACTGTCTACTTTATCAGGGTAATAATTTTTTTACAGGCATCTTTCAGTCCTTAGCATATAATTTACTAAAATAAACTATTTTCTTGTAGAAACGATTAAAATTTGCGAAATATATGTTACTTCCTGCATTAGAAAGCAATTTTAAAATATTTTTTTTAGACTATAGCTGCAGTATTCTAATTTGAATTTAAAAATGTTTTTTTATTTCACGTCATTTTACTAAAGTTACTTTTATGTATAAATAATTTACACTAGTACAATTTGTATTGAAAAAATAATGTTTAAATATCAACAGTTTAGTTTCTCTAACGCCATTATTAACCAGAAGTTTTATCCCCGCAGCTGCATGTTTTGCCGGTCAGGGCAGAAATTGCTTATAAATAAATAACAGTAACACTGGTCAACGGGAACAAACCCGAACAAACCCATGGTTAACTGAGATACATTGATGTGACGAGCGATACAAATTTTATTATCCGAAGCTCTAAACAATATTTTTTTATTTTTGAATCTTTACAGAACTACGAAGGCACCATAACAAAAAGTAAATAGGTTTTGAAACAAGAACTAATACAAAAGTAAGTTTAAATTGTTAATTTTCACATTAAAGCATTTTAAGTTCAAATAATTTGATTTTTAAAGTTTAACTCCACGTACCCATGGAACTATTTAATTATTGTAACACCGGTCACATTATATATACTGGCAACATAGATACCATTAAGGAAAAATATATTTGATGTGTGTAGTTTCGTTTACAACTTAGGTAGATTAAAAATATGACTAATTTTCTTAGTATTTTAACATTCTATAAGGTGTATTCCAAAACTTTAAGCCAATATAAGACAGGGCTGTTATAAATAATAGGAAAATTGTTATAGTGACTGATTAAAATAACTCAGTTCCAAATATTGACGTTATATGATAGAGTATAGTGAACTTAGTTATGTGACCGGCGTTAAATTATTAAAAAATCGATGCTATACAAAAATAGACCAAGATCTTTGTGGCGATGATCTTTAGCGCGGATATATATGTATAATTCCTTTAAAAAATAATTCCTAAAAATTAACAGGTGTTTTTGAGAATATTTATTTTACTGAAAGTTGCCTGTAAAAAATTTTTGATCCACTTTAACTAAAATTAAAATTTGAATTTTTGCATATCTTTTTTGTTCTGACAGTTATTAGAAGAAATGTACATGTAATAGACAAAAGAATATCTAATAAGAAATGTACTTTTTATTCGAGTACCCTGTAGGCGCTTGCAAATGGAAGCAAAAAAATAAGTATTGAGTTATCGACTTTTTGTTATACGACTTACTCCCTTTATTTTAGCATGCAGATTCACTTCTTCCAGTATTTTTATGCATCATCCGAACACACTGTATATTACCATTTTCTATGCTATTAAAAATCTTAATCAGAAATTTAACGGTGTTATGCTCGCCAATGGCCTTTCAGTACTTCGGGAATAAAAGTTTTATTTTAATATAAAATAAGCGAATGATGTGTTCGATTTTTTTGTTGTTTATTTCGGCAATATTGGAAAAATATGTATTTTTCGGGTAATTTTGGTCGTTAAAAAGTTTTGTCATCTTATGTACATAGAAGTTAATGATGGATAGTACTTAAGGTTTTTATATTGCGTACAAAGCATTTATTTAGTGGAGTCCCGGAGTTCTGTTGAACTTTGTTGAAATTTGGAATTGTTAAATATAAATTATCATATATACATTTTTAATGAACAACTTTCAAAAAGTTATAATACAAGGTGTTATGGAAATGATTTATTATATTTAAATGGGGGACTCCTAGGGTGTCCTAGATAAAGTCTACATACTTTTATATCTAAATACTAAGGTAAAAACCAATTTTACCCACATTCAGTCGCGCGCCGTTCCATCTGGATTCAGTGAGTCACTAGAGCAGTGGTCGGCAACCTGCGGCTCGCGAGCCACATGCGGCTCTTTGGATGTGAAGCTGCGGCTCTTTAGTTCCATACGGAAATATTATTTATTTTATCGAAAAAAAAAACATAAAAAATTCGTTCTGAATCGATTAACGAGGATTAGACACCGATTCTATCTCTCAGCCACTTGTACTCGCTTTTCACCGCACCCCTCCCCCGTGACACGCGTCGTTACCATCGTCAGTCCGCCGAAAGCTCTCGAATGACCCCGTCGTCGGATGCTATGTAGGTTTTAATTCGTTTTCGACGCAAGACAATTTGGCGTCTTCACCAGTGCTTTGGCTGTGACCAGAGGTCGGCAACCTACAGCTGGCGAGCCGCATGCGGCTCTTTCGATGTCAAGTTGTGTCTCTTTCGATATCAAATTGCGGCCGTTAGTGGCTCTTTAAAAACTGAGAAATTGTGTAAATTAGAACTTTTGGCTCTTCCGTCTCAAAAGGTTGCCGACCCCTGCACTAGAGTATACTAACAGTGTTGTCAGATCACACCGCATGTTTGGCCCTTGCTTGGATACCTACCGCGCGCGGTTATCATTCCTTCACTATGTTTCGGACTCGGAGGGGGGGTTGTTCGGGTTTGTTCGGGGGGGGGGGGGGGGGGGGGGATGACGCTGTCGGGGGTTCCACGTGTTTGATGTATACGAATTTACAGCATTACCCGATTTTTCTTCTATTGTGCAATAATTCATAATAAGAAATATTGTGATGTGATTTCAGATTTGTGTGATATTACTGCATTACATGCTATTATTGTTGGTTCTGTTGTAAAATATACTTTTCGTGTTTATTTTTTTTGGAATTTAATTATAAAACGGATTATATGATCGAAGGCAAGAGAGTATGTACCTGAAAAATGTAGTATTATTAATAAAATAATATTATTTTTTAATATCTCCGAAAGTACCTTAGATATCATTTTCAATTTTAGTATCTGTTAATAGGATATAGAACCACAAATTTTAGTTAGTAAAGTTATTCAATTGTTCCACCAGTGGCGTCCCTGCAAACATGTCCTCTGATATTTTTTACAAAAAGATGGTACGCCACGGACATTTTTCCATGTGGATATTTTTGATTTAGCCTGGTCAATTCTACATGAAAATGATCTCTACAGTTTTTCTCGTCAGACGCACCCTTCTTGATTAAAACTACTAAATTCATATTGAAACTCATTATTATTACAACATTAACATTGTTGGAAATGGTCACATTCACTTAAAAGGGATGCTTCCGCTCGTCTTCGCCCACTCTAATAATTTTTATAAAACAAAATGTATCATTAATTATTTTATCAATGTTAATAATAATGAGTTTCAATATGAATTTAGTGGTTTTAATCAAGAACGGTACGTCTGACGAGAAAAACTCAAGAGACCGTTTTCATGTAGGATTGACCAGGCTAATCAAAAAAAATATCCCCATTGAAAAATGTCAGTGGGCGTACCATTTGTAAAAAATATCAGAGGACATGTTTGCAGGGACGCCACTGGTGGAACAATTGAATAACTTTTCTAACTAAAATTTGTGATTCTATACCCTATTAACACATACCAACATTGAAAATAATATCTAAGGTACTTTCGGAGATATTAAAAAATAACCATTTAAAAAATAAAAATTCAACACCCTGTAGCAAAAAATTTAAGCCGTTGCGTACATATGTTCATATGAACTTTTCTTTATAAAATGACCTAAGGAATCACACCCTGAAATATTAGCACGTCATTAAGGAACACCCTGTAGAGAGAACAACCGATAATCGAATATCTACCGCCTTATCTGGAGAACAGGCCACTTAAAGAACCACCTAGAGTAATATAGGAATCTACTGAATGAAGATTCTGCGGCGAAGAGGATGAGACCGCCTCCCATATTATATCGCTACTGTAATAATATAAAATGTTCAAATAAGCAGTTTTGAGATAAAGGGACTTATAATATTGGAAAATTTCAAGGTATAATATTGTTTCTTTTATGTGCAATATAACTATTTTAATTTTCGATTTATTATCAAAAGTTATATTTTTGACATTACGCTTGTCAAAAAACATTGCCTTATGAAGATATTTTGAAAAAATAACCAGATACGACGTTTTATAAATAAAAGTGGTTAGCTTGTTATAGTTAGAGAGATGGTGACAATATAGGGTCCGTGAAGTGAAATATCAGTAATTTGGTTTTTCGTGGAGTTTTGGTTTATATCTGATGAAATGGCGTGGAGCGTTGCTGAGAGGCGCTGTACCGCTTTAGATAGGAAATTCTCAAAAAATTCAAAATTATATCGAGCCATGTCTGAAATTGAATTTACAGCATCTGCGTGACCCCCAAAGTCACTGGAAACACATTTTCTGACAAGTCAACCCTTGCATATACTTTTCGGAGCGTGTCAAAAAAATGAAAATTAAAAAAATAAATAAAAAATGCGAATTTGAAGTTGAAACTTTCTAGAATGGAACATTATATGTTAAAGATTATGGAAAAAATTTTATCGTCAAGGTTTCGCCATTTCATTATTGGAATTTTTTAAAAATCTCCTCAGAAGAAATTCGGAAAACGATCGTGACATGTCAGAGAATTGCCACATTACACTCCTTGACACCCAAATATTGTGGAAAAAAAAGTTTCAGACGAACCGCACCTAGCTAGGCGGAATTCTGACTATATTACGCAGAGATACCGGAAGGCAGGTATCGTTCAGTTGTATGACGGGATATTATATTCGCAATATTACCAAATTAAGCCTATTTTTTCATAAGGTGTGTATGATTTATTCAAATCTGATGAATTTAAACATTTGCCCTTGTCTACTTTTTACTAATTACAGTAAAAGCCACGCCTTCATGCATTTCGAGCGAAGTTTAGAAATTTTGTTATCACCGTTACGAATTCTCTTAATTTTCTCCAAGATAGAATATGTTTCTGGTAAATATATATCAAAATGTTCGGAAAAGATGAGAGAATCAGATGAACCAAGGGGAATACTTTAGAAAATACAGCAGAATAGACCAGACTTTTAATAAAAAAAAAATTTGAGAAGAAATACCGCACTTTCGCAATATTCTTTTTATCAGAAAATTGTTTACGACTCATCTCCATGGGAATACAAATCGATTAAGCCCACTTGGACCCATGTCACTTGAGACTTTATAATTTTTCCATAAATTTTTTTGACACGCTCGGAAAAGTATATGCAAGGGTTGACTTGTCAGAAAATTTGTGTGACTTTTGGGGTCACGCAGATGCTGTAAATTCATTTTCAGACATGGCTCGATATAATTTTGAATTTATTGAGAATTTCCTATCTAAAGCGGTACAGCGCCTCTCAGCAATGCTCTACGGCATTTCATCACATAAAAAAGTTGTAGAGGGGGACCTAAACTCCACGAAAAACCAAATTACTGATATTCCACTTCACGGACCCCCTATTGTCACCGTCTCTCTAACTATTATTTATGACTTTGTGCGAATAAACAACTCCTCGAACTTCATATTATTTAAGAATTCTTTCATCTGGAGGACTTCATCCTTATGGAACGACCTTCCCGAGGTCGTTTTTCCAACCAATATAACCTCCCTTCAACGATTCAAAACCAACGTGAATCGCTTTATTCGCACTACTACCAGAGTGCCCCAAAGGATTTTTCCTATAGTGATTGTGTTCATAAAAAAAAACGTCTTTGTGCAAAACATATATTTTTTTTATGAAAAGCGTGTCTTAATTACAAAAAAATCATAGATATTGGATGTTAAAATAAGAAAAATAAATAAAATAGTATATTACATACTGAGGTGGATAGTGTTTAATTTTTGCCGAGAGAAAATTATGGTTTGTTCGGTTGAATTATTTCTCGAGACAGGAATGAAACTTTCCCCCGTGGTTTGAATGTTATTTTATTTACTACCATACCTTTTAAATGCATGTGTCGCCACCGTTCATAAATAAAAAAAGTCATATTTTCAAGGCACTTTGGTTATTCAATGAATGTCGACATTTATCTGGATGGAAAGTGACATTTACCAAATATTACCTAGATAAATGTGAAAGTTAAAAATATGTTTATTTCAAACTTTTAAAAAGTCTGAAATATCAACATTACATACATGGTTGTCAATAAAAATACGAGCGAACCTTAGAGAGCATACAAATTATTTTTAATGTGAAAATGGAAGTTTATTTTAGCATTGAGTTCAATAATTCCTTAGCAGTCCTGGAATAAACCTATAATAGTATAAGTATTATTTTGACACAAGGTTGTAATGCGACTTTGTCAATAATTTATTCAAATTATACAGGCGTAAGTGTAATATGAATGCACATGCGAATTTATGTGATGCTCATATTATTAATTTGTGCCTAATTATAGGATATTACAGTACGTTCCACGAAATTTGGATACGACTTAATGATTTCCTGGGTAGGTCCCATTGTATCGAAGAGGTTGGCAATAAACAAGTGAAGTATGAAGGGACGGACTAAGGAAAACAAGTAATGATATGATTATATTAATGTAATCAAATGAAATAACGTTTTTTTTAAATATTACTAGTCATATTTATTTACATTTATAATGTCATTCTATAGATAGTTCTGTTTCGCTATCGCTATCCTCATCAAAATTAATTATAATTGGATTAATTATACGATCCAGACCAATATACGAAATTTCCACAGGTATTACGTGACGGACTGAATTTTTCCAACTACCTGGGGGAATATCATTAAAGCATTTTCGTATTAATTCTACAACACTAGAACTTAAAGTCGGAGAAATATTTTCAGACCTAACCAGTGATTTTAACTGGTGCCACATAAATGCTCTATGGGGTTAAAAATGCAATAATAGGGTGGGAGCCGTAGAACTGTATGTCCAATTTCTTCTGCCAATGTGTCACAAATATATACTTTTTTTATACAAAATGTCTTTAAAACTTCTAAAAGATCACTTTTTTTATAACTTTCCTCATAATATATATCATTCGCCGCCATGTAGTTCTGAATCTCCAATTTTGTATTATTTGAGCTTGGAGCTTTATGTAATTGGCGACTGTGATAGCTCGCATTGTCCATTACTATCACGCGGAGGAATGTTTGGTAAAAGACAATTCTTGAACCATTCCTCAAAAACTAACAAATTTTACCACAAAAAGATATGTAAATATAAATTAAGCAACCTAACCTACCTGATGTGCCTATATTTAATTATAATTATTACAATCCGGTCCTTTCCACATAATTATAACAAACGGTCATAAATAATGGGATGGCCCCAGGTACTTTTACTGCAGTCATTAAGTTATATCCATTTTTCGTGAAACAATCTTTACCTTCAACTTGCCGTACATACGACCTTTTTTGGTATTGTAAAAGCCGTTTTGACACATTGAATATTTTAGATTCTTAGACATTTCCGTTAAAAATCATTTGGAACCTTCGGGTGTATTGTAAAAGAGATAAATTTTACGATATTTTATGATTTTAATATCTCAACACATTAAAAGTTTCATATATGATCTTATGTACAGTTACCGTCACAAAAATCCGGGCACTAATCTGACAGCTAACATTTTTTTCCTGAATTTTGGTAATTAGGGCTTTTACCTTTACTACGATAGATTACCAAGGCAATATAAATAAGCTAAGGAGGATATAAAACCAATAGTATTTAATATTTTATTGCCCTTCCATTACTTTGAATAACTGAAGTTAATCTTTTAGGCACTGAAGCCACCAGACCATTACAGTATTCTTGCGTTAGTTGATTCCAAGTCTCTTGTATTTTTAGCCACAATTGTTCTCTATTTTCTGGCCGAAAATTATTATATTTGTTAATTCTCTTGATCATATAACCCCAAACATTTTCCCTCGGATTTAAATCTGGACTCCTAGAAGGCCAGGGTAATACTTGAATATCCCTTTGTTGCATCCTATCATGTTGAAACCTATCATTAACCGATGGCAACATCACGTTCTCCAATATTTATATGTAATTTTGTGCATTAAATCTACCTTCTATGCGTGTACAAACTCCTATACCCTGTGCACTTATCCACCCCCAAACGTTGAGAGAAAAACAGCCGCTTGTTGAAATATTCTGAGTGTAGCGTTCATCAAACCGGGTATTTGATGGTCTATAGATCCTTACTCTCCCGCTGTAACATGGTTGGAAAATCTTTTCGTCTGTGAAAATTACATTTTCCCAAACATTTATACCACCTCCGTAATATTGTAATGCATAACCCACTCTTTGCACTTTGTTGGTTACCGTTAGGAAAGGCTTTTTAGCTGCAGGGTGATTGCGAAGATTTGAACCATCTCTTATTCTTCGTTGTGCGGTTCTAACGGAATCCGGAAAATCAGTTACATTGTGAGCTAAAACAGCCGTTTTAAAAGGATTTTCATGTTCTTCTGTCGATACCCTTTTAAGGCCTGTTCCTTCTATTCTTTCCAGCGAATGTGTTTTCATCCATTTTATTTTGATATAATGAACTGCACTTTTTGGCGTTTGAAATCTTTGAGCCACCCGTCTTTCTGACCATCCTTCTTCTAGCAGTGTCACAATTTTGGCCTTTTCCGCAGCATTTAAATGACGGGGCATATTTGTAAATTTATTTCACAAGTCGTAAATAAATTTCAGTTAACAATTTTTGTCAATGTCATTAGTACAAGTAATTTTTAGGTATTCGAGATATATATAAAGGTCGGCTTACATTAGAAAAAACTGCTGCCCGGATTTTTGTGACGGTAAGTGTACCTATGGTAACGACATACAGTTGCGAAGCGCTGACTCATAGTTATATGTACTATAGAGCCAATAATTCTATACGTATTTCATTATTTTTTTGGAAAATGTCTGAGGCTACATAGCTTTTCCATTTTTTCTTAACATGGAACATGATAATCTTAATTGCAATAAGATTACATCATTTATGTTCATTTAAACCTACTATAACAAATAGACAAATTTATGCTTATTTTAGTAGCTCAAGTGAAAGTATATTTTTGTGTCGGTTCATGTTGATACATTACATAAATCTAATTTGACTTTTAGTTACCGCTTTTAATCCAAATTTTATTATGAGGACCTTGAATTTTAAAGAAGATTTTATAACCTTTTGTAAAAACTCGAATCAATGAAACATCATTAATAAGTCATATATAAATTCGAACATTTTATCAGTTTCATCACTTGGTTGTGTTCTCTCGTTACTGACCAAATTATTAAAATGAAATCTGTTGTAAGTACCTCTTGAATTTAATTATATATCTTTTGATACCTAATTAAAATTTTAATTTAACGTTAGCCTAATTTATCATATTTCAATATATATATTACCAGCCTTATGGTAGCCTTAAATGCTTTAAATTAATCATCCAACTAACTATCCAACATATTGTTAGCATGATTTTGCTTGGAAAATAGTTGAATGCACGATAATTTAATAAAAACCCGAGACCGCGAAGGGGTCGAGTTTTTTTTTAAATTATTGTGCCTGAAACTATTTGCCAAAAGCACAATCGTGCGGAAAATATTTTATTTACAACCATACATGTAATAATGACATTTCATCTATCTTCGAAAGGTGGAAAGTTGACGTTTTTTACTTTTACTTTCCACCCGGGTGGATTGTAAATTATTTTTTTGTAATTTTTTTAAAAATCGATTTTTTCGACTTGCATCCTTACTTTTTAAAAAATGCTAGTAGCTTTGCGTGTTTAGATATGTCTACTTTTTTCCTAACTGATAGAGTGGTCCTAAGCATTGAATATTGTGACAAAATCGTTGATATCCTCTTTGTCTTGGCATTTTCACTGAAATAAGCTAGTAGCGCTGACTCAGAACCAGAATTTTGCACTTTGTTTCCCGTAAACCATTCTGTGAAACAGTTATATGCCTTGTCATATCTCGGGCGGCTTTTAGTTGGCAGAAGATCTTCTTCTACTATTTTTGCTGCTTCTCAAATTTCTGGTGGAGTAGCAGCAAAATCAAATTCCTCATCTGAGCATTCTTCTGTTGTTAAAATAATATATTTTTTAGTGACATGGAAACCATATTCAAAACATGATATTTGCCATCTTGATGTGTATTATTACCTACGTTATTTTACCACCTGCGATTATTTGAAATTTCGGTCTAATTCTTCAATGGAAAAGTCAAAATGACATTTATCTTCTAGTAATAATTTTAATTCAAAATAATAAGAAGTGGATGTTAGATGTGGTTGTAAATAAAATAGTATACAAACCTCGGTGAAAAGTTTCATTACTGGCTCGAGATTTAGTTAGTAACTACCGACTCTCTGGACAGGAATGAAACACTTTCCACCTCGGTACGTAATATGCTATGGATAGTTTATTCCATTTAAATTTATAGGTCGAGTGGTATATGGCTAGATTATTTCCTGAATAACTTGTTTCTATTACCATGGTTACGCATCCCAACAATGCATTGAAGAAGTCTTAAATACGTTTGCATGTAAACATTTAAAATTCTGTTGTATTTTTATCGCCTTCTATTAAAGTATTTATATAAAAATTCTATGGGAAATGGAGTATTTGCTGATAAAAATCAATATTAGGTCATTTAAATGATTAAGAAATTAATGTTTTTTTATAAACTGTTGCCAAGAATGGTAGGAATTAGCGATAAACGACAAAAAGAAAAGCAATAAGGAGGACAAAAATTTAACCGTTATAAAACTGGTTTTGGGATTTAATCGCTTATATAAACAAAATTTATTAAAAAAATGATGGTGTCTGATTGGTCCATTTCTCAATAAGGGAAATAATCATAGTAACGGTATAGTATATTATACGGGGTTCATTTAAAGTCACACTCCGCTGTATACGAGATTAGTTACGTTAGATTACTTAGCCATTAAGATTGTGCTATACTTAGACGATATATTTTTTTATTACTGAAAAACCCTTGAACTTCGTTTACTAAAATAGGTTGATTGACATTTTTTGTTTCTTAAGATTAATGCTGTATTTAGGTCTTAGTGCAAAAGAATACGTTTAAGCCGTAAACACACTATTATCACGTCACGCGAGATCACATGCTATCACGCAATGTCATGGCACACCCGAAATATCTGCAATACGGCTTATGCGTGCTTATAAATAGGTTTAGAAGCACACTATAGTGACCTCATGCAGCTCACGGCAAGTCATACGTGACAGCACAATTTTATTTCTGCAAATTTACATATTTGGCACGCGTGATAGCATGGTGTCAGAGTTTGACGCTAGAAGGCTACAAGATTCACTTGCCATCTTCACAAACACAAAATATGTAATAAAAATGTACGTAGTTTATTTCTAAGCTGTGTTAGCATGTGCTATTTTGCCGATATAACACTTGAATTCACTTGACGTGATAATAGTGTGTTTGCGGCTTTAGAGGCGTAAAAAATAGAAAACCTTGGTCTCATTTCAAAAAAGAAGGTTACTAATAAATTACAAATATTTTTAAAAGTGACAATATTAGGTTTTCTTATCAAAAAAATGTTAATAAAAGTTTTCCAGTTATTATACAAAGTGTTTTATAATTGATTGCGAATCCTAAAGGGCTATAACACGACGATTTTAATAAGGTCCACAGCCGCTTTATTGCTGATACAGGGTGTTGAAATTTAACAAAAAATAGTTTTCCCCCAATATCTCTCTCTATCTCTTGCCTCGATGTTTTCTTTACCACAAATTGTGAAATTGAGACTAAGAGGAAAAATCGCATACGAACAAGCAAATTTAATTTTTTTTTAAATCGAGAACCGTCTACCAATGAAAAAGTCAACTGATTTTATAAAAATAATATTTATTTAAATACAAAACAGTGGTGAACATGTTTGCCATTAAATATATTATAGAACATGTTAACGGACGAAAATGAAAACCTCATGGAAAAAATGTGTTTTTATGCATACCTTGCGCGAACTAATGTTCGGATAAACATTTTTTCTAAAAATTATCCAAGTACGGGTGTCCCATTTTCGATACTTTTATAGGGTGTCTCCGTAACTGTTAGTGCTATCAAAAAAGTAATGTAGGTGTCATGTACTCTTTTTGGGCCAAACTCAAAATGATATAATCAAAATTTGAAAATTTTCGCTCGTTTAAGAGATACGGGGGAAAATCAAAAAATTTACAATTTCAAAATTACCCTATATTTTCTTAGTTAAAAGAGATATGGAAAAATGTTTTATACAGAAGTTTCTTTATATTGATTGTTAAATAATCTGCCGTTTTCAGAATAAGTATACGTGGTCAGGTAAAAAAGTTATCGGACCTATCCTCATTTTTTAAATGGAACACCCTGTATATTTTAATCCAAAAATATACTATTTTAAATTCTCCTTTCAAATATATAAAACACCATGGATGATGTTGGTTTCCTAGGCGATTTATTAAACTTTATTACTTTAAACCAAAGTAGGTCATGAAACAAAAACTAATATCCTAGAGACAACTATGTTGACATTCTAGTTGTTATTAACATTTAACGTCAAATCATTTTTTACATATTCATTTGTGAAAAATACTTATCAACATTTTGAAAAATTTGATGATATCTATCATCCATGGTGTGTTATAAATTTGAAAGGAGAGTTTAAAATGCTATCTTTTTAGATTTTAAATATACAGGGTGTTCCATTTAAAAAATGATGTTAGGTCCGATAACTTTCGTACCTGACCCCGTATACTTATTCTGAAAACGGTAGATTATTCAACAATCATTATAAGTAAACTTATGTATTAAACATGTTCTCTTTTAACTAAAAAATAGGGTAATTTAGGAATTGTCAAATTGTTGATTTTCTCTCGTATCTCTTAAGCGAGGGAAAATTTTCAAATTTTGATTTTAGCATTTTAAGTTTGACCCAAAAAGAGCACACGACACCTACATTACTTTTTTGATAGCACTAACAATAACGGAGATACCCTATAAAAGTGTCGAAAATGGGACACCCTGTACACTCGCCCACAAAAAAGGTGACGAACCGAAAATTTACTTCTGCTTCGAGGCGAAATATCTTTTAAGCGGTTTGTGGCACGGTATTGAAGCCTGTTGGATAGAACCATTTGTTTGAACAAATGTTGAACTAATATTAGTTTTTAGCTTTTTATTATTTTTATGAAAATAAGCAGGGTAAATAAAAAATATAAATTGTTATTAATCCCAGAATGGAATTTGGGTTAGAAATAAATATCTTAATTTAAAATCAATCAATTAATATTATTATTAAGTTATGTGATAATCATAAACTGTCAAAATTAATTATAATTTTTTAAATAAATATAGAAGCTATATAAAAAGATATTCGCAAGTAAGTGGTAAGAGATGAAATGATCCAATTTAATTTACCAGTGTAGGTACCTTATATGACTTTCTTTATAACTCTTATCAATTTCAACAGAATGATCCAAACAAAACTGTTTCGATTTTCTAATACTTTTTACAGATTCTTGCTCTCGCCTTTGTGGCTCTTGCATCTGCTGCTAGCCTTAACGAACCAATTCCAATCCTTAGCCAGAGCCAGGACAGCAGCCCCGACGGATCTTTCCAAAGTTCCTATGAAACTGGTAATGGAATCAAGTCTCAAGAACAGGGTGTCCTTAAAAACCCTGGTAAGGAAGATGAAGCTGAAGAAGTTCAAGGTGCCTACTCTTATACCGCTGACGACGGCACCCCAATTCAACTATCATACATTGCCAACGAAAATGGGTAAGTGATTTCATAATCTAATGTTTTCCTGTACAGTATGTGCCAAGATAAGCGAACCTATAGGTGTAAATGACAAACAATTTTCGAATTGAACACACCAACACACACCAAATTTGAATCACTTATGATAGTTTTTGTTTCCTATCTATTTATGGCCAATATCTATTTTCGGGAGTCGACCCTAGTACCTTAATTATAAACAATATACACTAAACAAATAATATGTCATTCTTTTCAAGGTATCTATGTCCCACAAGTTTTGATACAAATTTCTACCAATAATTTTTTTATAATAAATTATATTTAAATAAAGTTTTGTAATACATAGTAATTAATTGTTGCATAAGCAACAAAATTATGAACTTAAATTAAATATAGATTATCATGGCCTTCCACTAGACGCAACTTTCTGTGGACAACTAGCATTAGGTTTTGGACGGCATATTGATTTCTCGGATTTTTCTATATATCCTGCGTCGAAGTTCCTCCTCATTTTGTGGTTCCTATCCTCCATCGTAAACTTTTCGAGATAAAAAATCACGAAATCTTCTATGAGCCAAGCCTGGGGAAGAACAGGAGTTGTCGTTTCGCTGAACAAATGGTACGTTTTGGTCTGCTAACCAATTTTCTTGCACAGTGACAGAATGCAAGGTCTGGCCAGAACATAACATCGTCTGTCTCCAGCATGTTCTTCTTCAATAAAATTAACCAGATTCGTAGGACAATTATCGATACACCTTTGACTATCCAGGATTTCACCTCTTACTCGACCCACATATGGCCTGGATATACCCCTGGTAGCGTACCATATTAACACCTTATCAGCGAATTGGCCTTTGTTTAAATTTGACATTATCAGGGACCTCTGTAATATTCAGTATAAAAACCATCATTTTCCTTCATTTCAGAGTTGCTTAATATAAAATACTTTTCGTCATCCATAATTATCACCCGGTTGTTAGCAAGATATATTCTTCTTAATGCACGGCAGCATCTCGGGATTTTGGCTGCTTGGTTGGCTGTATATTTCGGAGCCTTCCTTCATTTTCGGTATTTCTGGCCATTGCGCGATAGTTCCCGCACTATGGTGTTCTTAGATGTTCGATATTGTCGTGCTAGTTTTCTTGTTGATGTACCAAGTGTGTCTTTCGCCGTTCTTAGCAGTCTTTCTCATCTTACTCTGGTAAAAGTTCTAGGCCTTCCATTTTTTGGAAGGTTTATACAAGAAATACCTTGCTCACATTCAGCAATTGTCCGATAAATGGTCCTAGGCGATATATTTTGATTTTCAAGATTTAGGGACCCGTCCAACTAAATTATAAATACTTTTCTGAATTTCTAATTTATAAGCCATATCGACTTAATTAATTTAAAAACTGAACTGTCAACGTTAAGTTCAAACAAGTTTTTGTTACCAGGACAACTTAATATTTTCTTCTTATTTCCAATTTGATGGCATCTGAAATTTGTGCCAAAACTTATGGGACATTTTACGTTATTACCGACATTTATGACTTACTAACGAAATATTTTCGAATTTTAATATAAAAATGGTTTAGAGGTTCGTAGACATTGTAAATCTTATGCTAAAGATTTAGAGGATGGTAGGTGTATCTTACCTCTAAATCGCATTGCTAAATTCTTTGCATAAAGACACTAATGGATAACTCGTTATTATATAGATTCCAACCCCAAGGCGCCCACCTTCCAGTACCACCAGTAGATGAAAACACACCCCCACCAGTACCTGCTGCCATCTTGAGGGCCTTAGATTGGATCGCTGCTCACCCTAGCAAAGAAAGCCAAGTTGAATAATCAAGACTGTGAAATGTAAATCTTAGTCGTAGGATGCAAAAAATATATTATAAACAAATATGTCGTTATTTATTTATTTAGAAAAGTTACCTCCCGTCTTCTACACTTGTTTGGCCCTCCTCTTCCAATCCACCGATTTGGGAAGGTTGTATTGAGATGATCACTGACTTGAAAGAATAATGTGCTGGGGCTCCATCGTGTTGCAACACATTGCATCCCTCACAGCTATTGGTAAATTGAGGGTCAATAATATATTCACCAAAAATTCCCACCCACACATTAATTGACCATCTGTGTTGTTGATCAACCCGAACAAACCCGAACAACCCTTGGATTATGGTCGGAATAATAATGTAAGTTATGACGATTCAGAAATCCATTTTTATGAAAGGTAGCCTCAGAAAAAAAGAAAGTCAAAATTTATCCTAATTTTAGCTTGTTCAAAATCTTCTTCAAAGAATTTTTGATGAAGTTGGTAATGATAATCATGTAAACGGTTGTCCTTTAAAATCCGTTGAACGGGTTTTTCGCTTACATCCACGGCATCAGCGACTGTTTCAGTGCGAATAGGTTTATTTCTCACTGGTTTTGTATAGTTTACATTACCCGTTTATATAAACCTCTCTAAAGTAGGGCCGTTTTGTGAAGTCCGATATCGGATTAAATCATTAAAGGATGTTATCGTATTTTCAACAGTAAGACGGTTAAGTTAACAATACCTTCGCTATACTTGATCGTACCGAACATTCCACTGATTCTTACAATAATCAACAAACAAATAACAACATGGAGATTTCTTAGCAAAACTGAATGTCTAAATTTCCTTTGTTTTCTCATATTTTTATTTAAGAAAATAATTTTGTTTGCAAATTAATAGTAATTGGGCAGGGTGCACTAAACAATTTAAATTCAAATATCTCCGAAACTCTGAGCGACCTCAACTTAGTAGGTATACCCTTTTTACGAAATAAATATAAAAAAAGTATTATTTTCATTAAAAACTTAAATACACTGAGGCACAAAATAATTATGATCTAATAAATGTGCGAAAAATGCCGCAGGCAGTGTCCCCTACATTGTACATTAAATTTTCACAATTTCTCATCGTAAAAAAACTTTCCAAATTTTGTAAAAACCCGTTGGTTTCTCTCAAGGTATTAGAGAGAAACAAAAATGAAATTTTAACTTTAACTGTTGTATCTCAGTTAATATCAACTTTCTGATATAGGTAAGTATAATTAAATTCTCATATTTTTACGTAAGGAGTCTGTTGTTTTCCATGTATCATTAATTAGCGGACACCCTGTATATGTAGTCTGCCTAAAATCTTTCTTAGAATCCAAAAATGTAATAATCTATAGGCTGTTCAATTTAAAATGAGCAAGTTGACATCGACTTCCGGTATAATCGGAAGTACCACCGTATTGACAATATTTTAGCCGAGTCGCCTCCATCAACAGCAATTCCCCTATGTATGGGTTTCAGGATATAAAGTAGACATCAATATCTTCTTGTAATTGGTTATAGCCTACAAAAAGATTTCCGATGAGGTATTTTTGAATAAAAAGAAGGATGTTAGATTTTGGGAGATTTGTAAAAGGCTAGGACCACAGGTGACGTAAGGAATATTGATCTTTGAAATTAACGATTATTACAATTTTGACTTTTTTTGACATTTGATAATATTAACTAATACTGTATAGTGTAAGTTTTACGCACAATCAATTCTAGATAGTTTCATAAATCATATCCTATATTAATATTTTAATGCTGGTATATATGTACCATTTATATGTTTTTCTTGACATAGCAATGTTCTGAACTGAAATCACAATCTTGGAGGCATTGAAAATTACAATTTGCTATTTAAGTTTGAGACGTCAAAAGATGTCAGTAAATATTAATCAAATTATTTGCAAAATTGCTATGTCGATAAACATATTAATGGTGCATATCAGCATTAAAGCATTAGTATTTCGTAAATGGTTGAAGATAGCTATAGGGCATGATTTATGAGAAATATCTAGAATTGATTGTAGAATGTAAAAATATACAATATGTTCTATTTTTAAAAATTAAAGTTTATACAAGTAGCATATTTATGATCCACCCTGTATAATATCTTTTTTTCTAAAAAAAAAATTCATTTCGAAAAAATAATTTTGGCGGGTCCGAGCGAATCTTGATTAAGTGAATGGTTTTCTACACATAGATTCAAAAGTTTTGCATTTATGTTTATCAGTTAAAACGATACCATTTTTAGTAGCAAAAAAAAATATTGTCAAACAATTTGTTTAAGATATCATTTTTAGTGTTGTAATTTGTTGGCGGTGGCCAGTTAAATTTTTCGGTTCAGTGTGTAAAAATGAATCGCCGAGTAATATCTGAAATTGATCTTGCAAGAATAGTAGCTTTAGTTGAGGAAGGTCATTCCCAAAGATTTGTTGCTGAACGAATAGGGTTTTTTCAAAGTGATTTATCTCGCATATGGAATCGCTAACTAGAGACCAATTCTGTGCGAGACAGACCACGAAGTGGTAGAAGACGTGTTACTAACGAATAGCAGAATCGCTATATTACGTTAACGATTCGGAGAGATCGTACTATGGCAGTCCCACAACTTCAGAGAGATGTTACTCATGCAATGGGAGTTCGCGTATCCGTCTCTACACTAAGAAAACGCATTCTTGAATCCGGTTTAAGATGTCGGCGACCAGTAAGAGTTCCACAACTACAATATGACCACCGAGTTCGTCGACTGCAGTGGGCTGAAATGCACGTTCGTTTACCCGAAGAATTTTGGAATTCTGTCCTATTTTCCGACGAGACCAGGATTTGTCTGGTAAACGATAGTCGCTGGATTCGTGTTTGAAGAGAACCAACAAGAGCCGCTCAACTTGCCCATGCTCGCCCTATGCCTCCATTCGCCAGAGGAAGCGCCATGTTTTGGACAGGTAGTAGGTCTGACTGGCGTACTGAGTTAGTCCACGTTCAAGGCACAATGACTGGTGACAGGTACATTAGGGATATTTTACATCCTTATGTTATAACGTGGAGAGGGGCTGTTGGTAACAATTTAGCGTTTATGGACGACAATGCCCGGCCCCATCGTACCAGAGCCCTGGATGAATATCTAAGAAGTGAGGGAATCAATAGCTTGGAGTCGCCCTGCTGTGTCCCCTGACATGAACCCGATAGAACATGCTTGGGACATGCTCTCTAGGGCAGTTCGCGTTAGAAGAAATCCCCCTAGAACTCTTCTGGAGCTTGTCATCGCTGCTTCCGAGGAATGGCAGGCTATTCCACAAGAATGGATTGCTAATCTTGCATTGAGGCCAGAGGAGGAAATACACTTTATTAGAAGCAAAATTTTTTTAATTTCACAAATTATACAATATAAATAAATTTTACTTAGGTTTAAAATGTTATGGTAAAATAAAAAATTTTAAAACTCATTGATTTTTATTTTAAACTTATCAATGAACTAATATTTAGTCTATTTACACCATGACGTAATTACTTATTCGAGAATCAGAGTGATGCAAAACTTTTGAATCTATGTGTATGTATATAAAAGAATGATCCGTTTCTTTATCATAACCCTGTCTAAATTCTTGAATAATATTTTTATTTAGGAAAAATCCCATTGTAGGCGAGAATTAGTTGACTCTGCTTCCTTAATATATTTTCCTGTTTTCCTTTTTGAAACGTAAGTTAGCTGCGTATTAACATAAGAATTCTAGTTTCAATGTAGTAAGAATGTGTTAAAAATGGTAATTTTCAACATTACGATCAACTAATATCGTATTTAAATATAATTTGTAGTAAGATGACCATGATTATAAAAATATTTGTCGACCTTTAGGAAAAGCAGATATTTTAATAAATATAAAAATAGTTTCGTTACTATTCGCTTTAAATTTATTATTTGAACAAGACCATAATAAAATCTAATCGTTCCCTTCAAACGCAACATCATTGTTTTATAAAAAAAATATATTCATCGATTTAGAGGATGGAGTGTGTCCCACTAAGGTCGGCGAGGTATCATATTCTGAAACCCATAAACCTTATGTCTTTGGAAAACATTTTTTTGACTAAATTGACCAAGAAAAATTGATGAAAAATAGTTTCTCGTTTCCAAAATGACCGTTAGGGGGGAATTACTATTATACAACGTGTCCAAGATAAGGAGGGCCAGTACAGGGATCTCGGAAACCGTAAGAGATATGAAGTCGGTTAAATGGAGGTAAAGTTGCGCATTTATGTGCCTAATAATATGCTGTTTAGAAAGTTTTAAAATTCCGAGTAGTTCCGGAGATATCCGGAAAAAACGATATTCTGAAAAATCGCTTTATTGTTTTCCTGGGTTTTTTTGAGGTCGATTTCTAAAGTAAATTGCACTTTTGCATTGTCACTTTTTCCGCTCTATCTAACAGCGTTAATTGTTTTGTAATCCGACGAGCCGTCTTCGAAGGGCCATTATCAACTGTATTTTTTTAAATACGGTCCATTTTTCTGATATTGAAATTTGAGAGCTTCTTTTCTTCCGAACGCAACGATGTATGACACATTCTGGTTCAATGACGTTTCGAGGTTTTTTTGAACAACATCAGGAAATTTTGGGATACGGTCCAGTATTTCTACTAATTTTTACTTATGTTGGACTAGTTGAATAAATAACAAATAATTTAATAATAAACCACAAATAAGTGAACAAAATACAGAAACATTATTTCAAACTTCTGTTGATTCGGGTTTTAAAAGAAAAGTAGGCGTGAAACAAAAAAATTAAGATGGTGACGCGTGATTTGTTTCACTTGACATTCCCATTGTGATCGTTTGAAAGCGTTCTAAGAGGTTTTCTATTTTCCAGAAGATATGGAACATAATTTAACGAATGCTGAAAAGTTTGATATTCTATCGTGTTTTATTTTATCTCAAAAAAACTGTTATGTTGCAGTTAGAAGATGTTATTTGTGCTTAGAGAATAACGGAAATCATTTTGAATACCTGATTATGTAGTTCCTTACTTTTTTCGTTGTTCGTTTTATTACTGTTTTGGTATGATTTTTGTTCACTTATTTGTGATTGATTATTTTTATTTATTACTAAATTATTTGTTATTTATTGAACTAGTCCAACATAAATAAAAATTTTGAGCTTACTTATGAGATAGTATTTATAAAATTAGAAGAAATACAGGACCGTATCCCAAAATTTCCTGATGTTGTTCAAAAAACCCTCGAAACGTCATTAAATCACAATGTGTCATACATCGTTGCATTCGGAAGAAAAAAAGCTCTCAAATTCCAATATCAGAAAAACGGGACCGTATTTAAAAAAGAAAGTTGATAATGGCCCTTCCAAGACGACTCGTCGGATTACAAAACAATTAACGCTGTTAGATAGGGCGGAAAAAGTGGCAATGCAAAAGTGCAATTTACATTAGAATTCGATCTAAAAAAAAACCAGGAAAACAATAAAACAATTTTTCAGAATTTCGTTTTTTTCCGGAATATTATTAGGCACGTAAATGCGCAACTTTACCTCCATTTAACCGACTTCGTATCTCTTACAGTTTCCGAGATCTCTGTACTGGCCCTCCTTATCTTGGACACGTTGTATATACTGCCGTAGACATTCATTCCGGGCACTTGACAGCGTTGTAAAAGTCCTTCGCCTTTTCTCAGACTCTACTGATGAGTCGTGATAATGTGAAACACGTCTAAAAATTAGCTTGACAGAAGGAGACGGGCCAAGATTCTATATTTTTGGTTTAGACAGACCTTTATTTCTTTTAACATAATAATGTTGGGGTATTGTACTCATTAACTAAAATATTAATCGATTACATTTACTAAAATTTTTTTACATGGCACAAGTAACACGTGATATTTAAAAATAACATATTCATAAATAACATTAAAATAATAAACTACAGTGCAGTAGTATAGTTTCCTCCTAATCTTGTTCTGGATGAGCCGCATTCCATTCCAGAGCTCTTAGGATTGCCAAGGGAATAGGTGGCGGTGTTGGACCCACTGGCAAATGAGCGCCCTGTGGTTGAAATCCGTTTTCATCGGCTATATATTGGAGCTGAATTGGTGACCCTACAACATTAATATAAATTAATGCAGTAATATCTGTCTACCTGGTGATGCCTCTTTAAGTTAAACATAGGAAATCCCATGTAATTTTTGAGGTGGCTGAATATTGGCTGTCCTGTACATTTTATAGAAACACTGCATTATATCTTCTTGGAGAGGCCGACGTGGCCAACCCATGTGCCGGGTTTGAATACATTTGGGTAAGCCAATCCTAAGCTATTCAATTAAAAGTGATGGCAAAACCACGAAACTCTTGATGCAACTTAGATGGCTCTGATTGCTAGTTTCGGATTGTTTGAGATCCTCATTTTAAACCAAAAAATGTAACAAGGGCCACCTTTATACAACAAATTTGCAGTTCCACAGCTTATATATAAATTATATAAAATTGACAAGTTCAAAATTACCCTATATTTTCTTAGTTAAAAGAGATACAGAAAAATGTGTTATACAGAAGTTTCTTCATATTGATCGTTGAATAATCTTCCGTTTTCAGAATAAGTATACGGGGTCAGGCAAAAAAGTTATCGGACCTAACCTCATTTTTTTTAAATGGAACACTGTCAGGTATCGCAGCAAAATAAATTTTGACGTTGACAGAACGAAAATTAGTGTCAGTGACAATGGCTGCATTCAGCAGAGCCCATCGACTTATAAGCAATTTTTAATGGGTGACGTCACGATGTGCATCGATTTGTAGTTCTGCTGAATGCATTTTGTTTGGTTACGATCCCTTATAAATATTTTCATCAAATATTAAGTTTTTTTCTCTACGAAACGGATAATTTTATTTTTAATGCTACTCTTCACTAGCCGACATCGTGCATAAAATGTTTTTATAATTATAATTCACTGTTTCCTCATTTTTTATAAATTTTACTCCTCAACCTCAAAACAAAACTGGCATAAATCGCTGTCAAATCACAAATCGCTTTTTAAATTCGATGGAAGGAAAGGCGTCCGATTTTCCATTGATTTGTGAAATCGATGTTTCTAGTGCATTCAGCAAATGATTACTAATCGCTTACAAATCGATGCGTTCTGCTTAATACGCTCAATATTTCCATTATTCGTTGTTCAGCTTTACGTCAATTTTTGGCAATAGCGTCATTTAAATTATTTGCAGGTGTTTGCTGTATTACCTGAACTATGAGAGTCTCGTGGTTTTGCTATCACGTTTAATTGAATAGCTTAGAATTGGCTCACCAAAATGTATTCAAAATCGTCATATGGGTTTACCATATCGGCCTCTTCAAGAAGTTATTATGCTTTGTATAAAATGTACAGGGAATCCAATATTCAGCCACCTCAAAAATTACATGGGATTTCCTATATTTAACTCAACGATGTAACTGTGAAAGACCGAAAAGTGGTGAATGTTAAAAGGAAACAATTTTTTGATAAATAAAAATTAAAATAAACCCGAACAATTGTCTGTTCGTCTCTCTCTCTGTCGGACATTTTTTCACAAATCTGTGTAAACAACTCGTTTCCAAAATGACCGTTAGGGGAAGCAATTACTATTATACAACGTGTCTAAGATGAGGAGGGCCAGTACAGGGATCTCGGAAACCGTAAGAGATACGAAGTCGGTTAAATGGAGGTAAAGTTGCGCATTTTCGTGCCTAATAATATGCCGAAGAAAGTTTTAATATTCCGAGTAGTTCCGGAGATATCCGGAAAAAACAAAATTCTGAAAACTCGTTTTATTTTTTCCTGAGTTGTTTTGAGATCGAATTCTAAAGTAAATTGCACTTTTACATTGCCACTTTTTCCGCTCTAACATCGTTAATTGTTTTGTAATCCGACGAGTCGTCTTCGAAGGTCCATTATATTTCTTTTTTTAAATACGGTCCTATATTCCTCATATTGGAATTTGGCAGCTTTATTTCTCCCGAATGCAACGATGTATGACACATTGTGGCTTAATGACGTTTCGAGGGCCTTCTGAACAACATCAGGAAATTTTGTGTGTCATGAGTAAGCTCTAAATTTTTACTTATGTTGGACTGGTTCAATAAATAACAAATAATTTAATAATAAACCACAATTAAGTGAACAAAATATAGAAACATTAGTTCAAATTTCTGTTGATTTTAAAAGAAAAGTAGGCATTTGAAACAATAAAAATTAAGATGGTGACGCGTGATTTGATGCACGACATTCCCATTGTGATCGTTGTTGTTGAAAGCGTTTTAAGTTTTTGGTGCTTGAAGCTTTTTAAAGTATTAGGCCAGAAATGCTGTCAAATGTTTTATAATCGACAGTTAGCAGATGTTATTTGTGCTTAGAAAATAACGGAAATCATTTTGAACACCTGATTATGTAGTTCCTTACTTTTTTCGTTTTTCGTTTTATTACTGTTTTGGTATGTTTTTTTCCATTTATTATTTATTATTGAATTATTTTTTGACATCGTTGCATTCGGAAGAAAAAAGCTCTAAAATTCCAATATCAGGAAAACAGGACCGTATTTAAAAAAAGAAAGTTGATAATGGCCCTTCGAAGACGACTTGTAGGATTACAAAACAATTAACGCTATTAGATAGAGCGGAAAAAGTGGCAATGTAAAAGTGCAATTTACTTTAGAATTCGATCTTAAAACAACCCAGGAAAAAAATATAACGATTTTTAACAAAATTTCTATTTTTCCGGATATCTCCGTAACTACTCGGAATTTTACAACCTTCTAAACGGCATATTATTAGACACGTAAATGCACAACTTTACCTCCATTTAACTGACTTCCTATCTCTTACGGTTTCCGAGATCCCTGTACTGGCCCTCATTATCTTGGACACGTTGTATATAAAATAAGAATAACAGTTTTGTATTTTGAAGTTTTGCGAAGGTCTGTCCATTCAGTATTAACCAAATAAAACGCAGAAATAAACACTGATTATTAATTCTTTTTCCAAAATCTTTTCCTCTTCGTTCGCTGCCAGGGCCATTCCCGAGGGAACCCACAGCTTAACGTAGGTTCCGAACTACGATCCTCGCTCATACGCGGCGCCTCCAAGCGCCATCACTCTTGGTTTCTCGCATTGTGAGACCTAGCGATTGGGGAGTGCGTATGGTCCCCCGTACCCCACGAGATATTCGATTTCATACGGCCTGGTTACCAACGAGAATGGGCTAGGGATGGGGGATGATTCACTTTTCCCTATTTCTTGAATGACGCCGGACAGCAACACCATGACTTATACCAGTACAATCCACCGAGTGCTAATCGGTTTACCGACCTCGGGTTTGAACCTGCGAACTCTCCTCCTGGAGATTCTAGTGACTGTCCCTATAACGACGGAGCCACCAGAGTCGTTACTGATGATGAATGAAACGACAAAAACCAACGAAAATAACGCATTTACTTCCTCAGAAAATAAAAATCTAGTATACTAATCACGACTAGGCATTGGAACTTTTCCTGGTACTCGATAATAAAAATTCAAATAACGAGCAATATCGCATGGTACTGGTAAATTTTATGGTTCAACGGTTAGCTCAGTTGCTAGAAAAGCCCGGATGGAAAGAATAAGCTGGACGGAGTTAGCAAATTCCCCAAAAAGGAGGACATGTCCGGCTAAAGCCGCATGTCCGGCAACTCTACGCGTTAGCCATTAAATACAAATTGGAATATCAAATAAAAAGTTACAATTGGCAAGCTTGCATGCACGCTATCGAACCTTGCGCATGACTGACTGAAACACGAACGCATCTCATGCTGGTGCTGGAAACTGGAAAACGGCAGAAGAATATTAAAACCTGTAAAAATGTAAAATTTATGTTCACAGATCTCCTCAAATAGAATAAAAAAAGAAGAAGTACGAAATCGTAAAAATTCGATGCAACTTTTGTCTTCTTCTTACGACGCCCTCTCCTTAAGAAGGTTGGCGATCCACATAGCTAACATTGTTCTAGACACCGCAGCTCTAAATATTTCAATTGAAGAACACCCAAACCATCTTCGAAGGTCCTTCAACTATGACTTTTGCCTTCTTCCGACAGATCTTTTTCCCTTAATCTTTCCCTCAGTTATCAGTCTCAGGAGTTCGTACCTATCGCCTCTCATTATATGGCCTATATATCCTATAGTTTTTCTTTCTTTAATGGTGATGGTCAATAATTCCTTCGGCTTTTTCATTCGTCTAAGTACTTCCTCGTTTGTAACTCGCTGAGTCCGTAAAATACCCAGCATACTGCGGTATAAATACATCTCGAAAGCTTGAATTCTCCTTTCAGTCGCTGGGTCCAGAGTCCAACATTCGCATCCGTATAGTAGTACGCTAAAGATATAGCATTTGATCATCCGGACTCTAAGCTCCAGGTTCAGATCAAGACAGGTGAAAAGGTTTTTCATATTAGTGAAATTCTCTCTACCTTATTTTACACAGAGCGAGTTGATGATGGTGCCCAGATACTTAAAGGAGGATACTTGTTGGACCTTTGACTGAGATCGTTGCCGTTATCGGAGCCTTGGAGAAAATGAGCAGTTTGGTCTTAGTAATGTTCATATCCAGTCCAAAACGTTTACTGTGTTGAACAATACGGTTTATCATTTCTTGCCAGCCAGGACTACGGTGTCATCCGCATATCTAACATTAGTGATTGAGGTCCGTTTATTTTGATGCCACCCGTATCTTCCGGTAAGGCTTCCCTGAAAATGGCTTATGAGTAAATATTAAATAGAAGCGGAGACAGCCGTGTCTAACTTTTGTCTATTGATCATTAATTTAAGTCCTATGGTTAGCAAGATCACTGTGGAGCGCATTCTTATCCAAGACATCATGTATAACATATAAATTAAGTAAAAATCTGAAAAATACCTTGTTTGAGGTTTTAAATTGAATTTTCTTGAAATTTTACTTAGGACTATTTGGAAATCATATTTGAAACATGTTACAATTATAAAAATGCGTCTATCACGCAAACAACTACACATGTTTTTGAGAAACTAATCTGTAAAACTAATTTCAATATTAGGCAATCGTCCAAAACTAGTAAAGAATTTTTAAAAAATTACAAAGAAGATTACCATCCGGCGCTGTGTATTGAAAGGACCCTTGAACTTCCTCGGCCTCGGCGTCTGGATTTCCGGCATTTTTTAAATGTCCCTGTTCCTGTACCGATATTCCATTACCAGCTTCAAATGAAGATCTGTAGGATCCGTCAAAATTAACTTCTACATCTTGACTGATGATTGGTACTTGTTCTCTACCAGTCAACTGCGCTGCTGACGCAATAGACGCTAAGCCTATTATTACTACCTAAAAAATGATCAATTTATAAAGAGAAGTAATTAAATGGTTTGCCGTTATTAACAGTCGAGCTGGGAAATGATTACTTGGTCAGTAAGAGTTTACAATTGGTCAGTAGAAACAAACATGCCTAGAAGCAGTTTACTTCAGAGGTCCCAGGGCACTGTCAATTGATGTAGCTTTCTTGTGTTTTCTTCTGCCAAATACAGAAGGAAATCGGCTACAAAAGGTGTAGCGGGGGCAGGTTTTCACTTGTTTTCCCAGGGCACTGTCACGATTCGGAAATGTTTGCTGTCCATAAGTTGCTGACCAACTAGCCATTTCGGCTGACCGATTACATTTTTCTGTTCGCAAGAATAAGAATATAACCAGTTAAATTATACCCATTTATAAAATATGAAGCGTTTCTAGGAACATGAGAAATGTTTAAATATCACGAACTAGAGTTCTTGTTTGAAGGTTGGTCATTACCAAAAACTACGTTTCCTCTTGTGAGACAAAAATCAAAATTTTATGGCAAGAAAAATCAAAAAACCTAAAACTATTTTTTTAACCTTGGGATTAGGTGAGCTTTATAACAAGGGGCCTAGAAATACTATAAATCTAATTGTATTTGTCTATTTTATACACAGTGTTCATAATAAGGTTTCGATACGACACATTTCAAAATCATTCATAATCAGATTTTCAAATAGAACACTCTGTATACTATTTAAGTATTGAATGTAGAATTTATAAGAAACTTCTTTGTGTAATACAAACATATACAGGGTGTTACAAAATCGGCCTTCGCCATTGAGATTGCGGGAACGGTAAGAGATATGATGTCGGTTAAATTGGGGCAAGGTTGCATAATTATGTGCTCAATAATATTCCGCAAGAAAATCAAAAATAAATACAGCGGCTTTCAAAATATTTCGAAAAATCTAAAATTTTGCTTCCAGGTTTTTATTTTTTCCTGACTTTGTTCGAAGAGATATCCAAAAATAAATATCACTTTCTCATTGCTACTTTTGATCTACATAAGATGGCTTATCAGATCTCTCATACATCATCAACTTAATTTTTTTAAACACAGACCTATTCTATTATATTAATAGTAAAAAACAAGACATTTATGCCTAACGGTTATGCCAATTAATAAATTGAAGATCTCAAAGGCAGTCGAACTAACATTTTAAAAAAAAATAATAAACGAAGTTTTCTATGCATAAATGTCAAATTAAATTAATATCAATGTTGCCAGAGCATCTAGCACCGTTGGCAACATTAATTTTTTTAAATAAAATTGTTATTTATAAACAACTCGAGAAGGAAGGCATTTAATCATACGCCAATAATGTAGCTATTTTTGTTATCTTTAAAACGAGCCTAAGTTCATTAAATTTGGATAAAGGGTATGGAAGATACAGTAATTTTAGATATATTTTTTATACGCTTTCACCACTCTTATTTTCGGCGATACGAAAAAAGTCTTACGAACAAACTTTCGTAATAACTAATGATCGTTTATATCCGTTATTGAATGAAAAAGCTTAACAGTGAAAATTCGAAGAGATTTGAATGTTTAGTTATATAATAGCGGTCATTTCGGAAACGTGAATCAAAAAGGTTGCATAATTATTGTTATCGTATTATTTTCTTCCGAATGGCAACTTTAAGAGGAAGGTATTAATTAAGTATGTGCAGTAATTTTAAGAGGCGATTCGTTGGGTGATTCTAAGATGAAAAGTTCATATAAACATGGGTCCGCAAATGCTTTGTTTTCAAGATACAGGGTGCTAAAATTTTTTTTTAAAGAGTCTTCGTAATTATCTTAAATATCCTTTTTTCAATATTGTTGAAATTTGTCAGATTTATTTGTAGTGTTAAGGGGTCAATTTAGCTACTAAGTAGTTAGTTAAATTTATTGAGTCCAGTGGCGTCCCGGGCGGCACCTTAACGAATATTATTTGAAATAAAAGTAAGCCACCGGCTTATTTGGAATTTATATATTTTCTTGGATTAAGCAACTAAAAATACAACACCTTTGTCTCTTGAATTTTTTTCGTATCTTACTTTGTTTTCGAGAAAAAAAATAAGAACCTCTTTGATGCATGTCCCTGGAGTTGGATGGACAATTTCTTTTTTAATCAATGTTTGCTTTGGAAAATAATTGCAGTATTTAACTTGACAGTTGTCAGCTTATTTATAAGGTATTAATTTATTGTGTTTAGAAAGTATTTTTGGTGATTATTTTTTGGTTCCGTATGGTTCAGTTTACTAATAGTGAAATGGCAGATAGTATGCATTTCTGTTGTGGAATGACTTATGGAAACCGTTATGCTGCAAGACGTATTTATCATGAAAGATTTCCTCAACGTGTAGTGCCCAACGCAAGAACTTTTGTAAGTCGCCATGCACGACTGTCTGAAACAAGCAGTTTTAAAAGATCAATGCTTGTCATCGGAAAAAAACACCCTGTATCTTGGAAACGAAGTATTTGCGGATCCATGTTTATATGAATTTTTCGACATAAAATTGCCCCAGGAGTCACCCAGTAAAATAAGAAAATATCAGTATATAATACTGCTGTATAATTTAAAAGTATTAAAAAAATATTTGTTTTAATACAAGCTAACACTGATACCCTCAGTATTACTATTTTTAAAATTTGTCTAATAATTTTTCGTTTTCTAAAACGTGCGTATCTACAGTGTGATCGAGGATAAGCGAACCTATAGGTATAAATGACAAAAATTTCGAATTGAAATTTCACCTTTGGGATCTAGGCCTGCTTGATAATTTAACATATTTTCATTTTTATGAAATCAAGCAGACCTGTTGCCTCTTCTTCGCAAAATATCGAAAAATTTCATTAAGAAAAGTTGATCAGAATTCAAAATCAAGCAAGCATGCCGAATTTAATAACCATCTGACATAATTTTTTTCGCATTCTTTTTTTAAACCTCTAAAGATAAATCTTCATGTTATTAAATAATTTTTTAGAGAAGATTATTTCGGAAATAACATAATTGACGAAATTAGAAATTTCTAACTATGTATAAGAAAACAATGTAGGGTGATGGTTACTACATTCGGCCCGCCTGCATGATCTTCAACCCCGAGCTAGTTTATTTAATAAAATATTTCGATACCTTGTGAGAAAGAGGCACTTTACCTAGCCAGAAAATAAAAATATCCCTAGAAATATAATAATAATTATTTATTTACTTACAGTAGGATGCATACTTGGTTAATCAAAGACAGACACCACGATTTGACGTCTGCATTCTCTTTTTACCGATATTTATACTTGAGGTTTATAACAATTGCTGCAGTTTTAAGTAGATAATGTTAAATGTGTTGCATAATATGAGCAACTACCCTTTGGGGTATAATTAAGAAAACTCATTAAATATTTTAACTTCTAATTAATAATATTTTCGATTGTATATTATTTTCTTCGCAAAATATTTACCAAAAAATATGCTTTTGACAATTTAAACCAATAACGAATTAGTTACAGAAATGTTAATGTTGTTGGGGGCGACTCGTCTAAAATATTTTCAATATGGTGACACTTCCGGTTATACCGGAAGCCGGCGTCAACTTGCTTATTTTAAATGGAACACCCTAGTGTCACCATTGAAGTTGGAGCCATATTTTTATTTTTTTTTATTTTATGATCAAACACAAGCAGTCCTTTCGATGGAATCCAGTAGCCGAAGAGTATGTTAAGGTGCAGAGCTCCAGACATGAGAGCAGTATTCTAGTGATGGTCGAATCTGGGCTTTGTGTAGGGTCAAAAGTTGTTGAGGTGTGTACAACTTTCTGGTTTGGAAGAGTACATATGGGGAAAATACTTATTTCTATTTAGGTAAAATTTAAATTAGTAGACACTCGATAGTGTGAACCGAAAAAAATAATGTCCGTTCTCATTATCGATTTATTCACGTTGACGAAGGTTATATTTAATATGTTAGAACTTTTTATAACCATATAAATTAGTAATATTCATTATTTAAACAAACAATAACAAATTTAAAAAAAGGGATAAAGAATTATTTCTTGTTAAAAAAGAAATGTTTGTTGTTTGTTTACGAGGATTATTAACTTCCTGCATAATGGCTTTATCTCTTTTTATAACTACAAGATCATTAATATCAATGTCACTTTCCTCAGCCCACTGGTTTACTCCATTTAAAGACTCTATAACTCTATCTAGTGAAGCCAATGGAGTTGATGATTCCGAATTTTCTTCGGCTATCTCAATCTCATCGCTTTGACAGTCTTCAGTATCTTCAACTTGAAGTTGCAAGCTAAAAAAGTTATTCGCTGCTTTTCAGTTCTCCTACCAGCTGCAGTTTTTTTCGTCGCTGAGACAAATATTTCGTATGGTAATAATTTCCAGTAAAGTCCTGTTTCGTCAGCATTGTAAAGTTAGTCTAATGTGATACCAAGTTCTTCTACCTTGTTCTTTAATTGGATTTTAAATGAATTCACAAGTTCTGGCTGCGAGGACAATTTCTCTTCAGAAAATTTCAAAAAGCGGATTCCAAATCTCTTTTTAAAGCATTCTCCAACTGGCTGTAAATTGCTTATCATTTTCCTTAATTTGTAAGTGGATTTGCTTTGCTTTTTGCTTGATCATATCCCCACTTAAAATAAACTGTTTACTTCTTTGCTCCAGGAACCACATAATTTTTTTTCCATTCTGGGAAATCCCAAACTCTTTAATGTCTGTCTTTTACCTGTGACCACATAATTATTTTTCACAGCTTTAGAAATCACTTCCTTTTTTGTTTTATTTTACAAATTGTGGATTTTGCAACACCATATTTCTTGCCAAATACGTAACACTTTGCCCTTCATTTAATCCTTGGATCACTAGCGATTTTTTCATAAAACACTTTGGTTTTTTAAGCGACATTTCACCCATACTTACCGAAATTACTTGACCCAAATACGCATTAACATCGAACAACTGGCATAAAACGTATGCATTTCTAGCTAACACAGCGCCCGCGGTGGAGAAGTACCGCATATATCGGGGATTTACAGCACCGCGGAACAACGACTGCCACATAATTCTTAGGGTCAATGACTTTGTATCTATCAGTGAAGGTTTAGCTTGTTCACGGTATACGGTGGTCTTGTATAACTAACATCTTGTTCACACTATGCGAGGTTTCCGTTACGCGATGTTATCCTGTATTTTGGTAGAATGTTTAGTATAAAGAATAAATTTAGACTATGAGTATTTTATAAATAAATAGATTAAAAATTAACATAAATGATTCAAATTTGGTATGTGGGCATAAAATTACAACAAAATTCGGTAAAATTACAATACAAACCAGCTTCTGTAACGGAGCGGACCTAGGCCTCTTATTTTTCAATGAAATTCTGACCCACGTTAGGCAAAAAGATGCATTTACTAACATAAACTAATACTTAAATAATCAGCGAAAAATTGTAAGGCGTGATTAAGATTGCATTATACTTATATTATTCCATAATTTCTTTATAACGGATATTACAAAACTCAAGTAACCAAAATAACGCGATGACGCGCGGGATGGCTACACAGGCGACATCGGGAGTACCGGGCAGTCGGAACGACCGCACAAAGAGGAGATGCGAAGAACTGCGCTGACATCCTGGAGAGTATAAAAACGCTAACCACCCCATATAGAGGAACTCTTTCTTCCAAAAATTTGTGGCTTAAAGTCAAAACAGACCGTTCTCCGTTTTGCTTGCTCAAAATTAAATAGAACTCTGATAAATCATTTTTCTGTAGCTAAAGAGTACCTTACCAATTCAATTTTTTCTTTTTTCGTTCAGAGTTTAAGTAAAATTAAAATATTAATCTAGTTTGTAGATATCATTCAGAGAAAAATAATTGTTTAAAGTGTGATTTTGTCAATATTAAACTGGTGCAACATGAAGGTAAATTATTAAAATTTCTGTTTTGATTCTTAATTATTAAAATCTGTTGCGCTTCATAATTTATAAGAGACTACGTAAAGTAATTATCTGGAGATCACACTTTAGTTAAGTAAATAGTCAACTTCTATCTTTCCTACCAACCTACCTTCCTCCACCTTTTACCTTTCCCGAAAATCCTGGCCATTTGTGGTTTTTAGCTTATGTCGGAAAACTTATTTGGCTTCCCTAACATCCTGATCATTTGTGGTTTTTAGCTTATGTCGGAAAACTTATTTGGCTTCCCTAACATCCTGATCATTTGTGGTTTTTAGCTTATGTCGGAAAACTTATTTGATCTTCCTCACTTCCTACCATATCATACCATTTTCTTTTCCTGGCTATTATTCAAAAATATATCTCTGAATATCTATTAGTCTCATAAATTCTTAAGCATCATAATTTTATATAATAAATTCGAATACAAAAACTATAAAATAACAGATCGCTTTACAGGTTCTAATAAAGGTGATTTTCTTTAAGACCGGGGGCCTGGTAATCAATTTAATTATATTAAATGTTACATTTTATAAATCTCTGGTCATTAAACATATTTCTAAAAACTAAGCTTTGCTAAAATAATAAAATTCTTTATTATCTCTTGTAAAAAGGTATTTTTCCCGTTAGACTGAAGTGGACGTCTATCAGCGGACTCGATAGAAACCCTTCTTCTAAAGTACGGTACTACTCTTAGGTCATAAATCTTTCCTTTATGGTCCAATGTTCATAAAGGACCCATAGCGGCCGATATTTTAGGGTTTCGCCTTGCGACAAATAATAATATTTTTTATAACTTCCACCTATGGTATTTGCCGATGTCTTACCATTTATATATGTTTTATAGGAAAAACGTACTGATGGGAATCGGGACAAACCAACAACTTCAACAGGTTAGACTATGAGACCGAATATTGCAGGGAATCTCATTTTTATTTCACATTTAAATGAGCTCGGTTTCTTTAGGTTTTATTTCATATAATCGACTCACTTCTCCTTAGTGAGCGGCGCATTTTAACAGGAATTAAACTTATCTTAACTGAGTTAACGGGCGAAATATCGGGTGTTTGCTAATTTTATTTCACAGCCTTTAATTATTCTCATGGTAGAGATCATGAGCGTTCCCTCGAACATGGTTTAGGTTCGTAGGCCTGTAGGTTTATCATGCTCCCCCTTCGCACTATGGTGGGACTACTGTCCACCAGCAACCCCGGTATCGATTATCCTATTACATAAAAGTGGCTGATGCGACGAGCCTACCCTTACTAAACAGTTACAAACTACAAAACCACGTTTGAAGTAGTATTTGTAAAGTGTGGGCTCTTCCGCTGTTTCCTTCTATGTGGGACGGAGGGCTACTGCCTAGCGCGACAGCGCATTCCAGCAACCGTATTGAGGGAATCCTATAGAGAAAGGCTACTGCCTTGAGCGACAGCTCCACAATCTCGTCCAGTGCACGGGGTAGGTGAACCTTTGGAAATTGGAACATACCCAGATTTTCTTTTACAACCGATAGCGACCGGATTTTCCAAATTATGCGTTAGCTTAAGCCACTTTTCGGGTAGCGTACGTTTCTAAATTTTTACGAATGATTCATACTGGTTTTAACGAATCCCTGTTCAAATTCGACGCTTTGATCGGTGTAATACTTCATTTGACTTTTGTCAGCGAACTATAGGGTTACTCACACAACGTAGAATATACAACGTAGGGTTACACAACGTAGGGCAAATTGGGTCCCAGATCTAGACGGTCTAGTGAGCTTTTCCTAAAAGGACATATGCATCCGCGGCCAAATTAAAATAACCTGCCTTCCTAAGGTTAAAACACTATTAATGAGGCATATGAAATTTAAGGTTAGGTAAATAGACTTCCCGCGTGGAGTCGTGTGGCACTGTTTGTGTGTTAACTCTGACCTCTAGGGGACCCCCATTTTTTGTCCACTTTAAATAATTATAATTAGATGATCCAGTAAAAAATTCAACCAAATAATCTTATCCAAATTTAAAGATGATCGCGTTCTTTTACTTCCGCATTGGCGAGGGGCGGTAACGTTTCACTTCTCCAAATAAGTAGTTCACAGGGTAATCGGCGTTTTCTAAAAGTTATAAAATATTATATTAACTACCAATATAATATCTATGTTAGGAGATTATTTATTTGACACTTCTTAATACTACCAGGCTGTAAATTAGTTAAGTAATCTCAACTAGGAAATAATTACATTGTTTAATTTTTCGCGTCATATATTTTTGGTGATTTCTTCAACACTCATTTAAAATTATTTTGCAGTAAAAAGTAAAGTTCCTTAAAAATAAATATTAAAATATATATTTAATCATATTTTTTTATCACAAGACCTATAAATTTAACAGATTGAACTATTTTGAGCATGATTTTGCTTGGAAAATAGTTCAATTCAAAATAAATTAAAGATGAAACCGCGAAGCGATCGAGGGTTTTTATTTTAAAATTATTTTGCATGAAACTATTTGCCAAAAAGCACAATCATGGAAGACATATTTGGATAGTGCAATTTATAGGTCGAGTGATATAGAGTGGGTTCGATTATTTCCTGAATAACTTAACTTAAAGCCAACAACAACGAATTTTGACATAAACATAACATTTTGATAATAAAGTTTGACATTTTGAAATTTATTCGCGATTAAATAGGACTTTTATCTAAACAAAATTTATTAAACAATAAAAAATGGGTATTTCACACTGAGGAGGGGAATTATCTATCGAAATTTAGGTTCTAAAGTAATTTTGGCACAATGATTTGATATTTAAAAAAAATAATAATGAATTTGATCGAATATTCTGCTACTGAGATATTACTGTATATTTATTTTAAAATAATGGCAACTATTTAATAACTGTTGCCATTTTATCTTTCTTCATCCTAAAATACTATTAATGTCGAAATTATTTTAAATGTGTACTTTGTATTTCTTCTGATATTAACCATTTAAAAACGCGAATACGTTTGCTATAGTATAGTTTACATTATACTGATGATCTTTACTGCAATAAATCAATTAAATCTGTTTAAACCAGTGGCGGCTCGTGACCTATGATAGTTTCTTCATTCACAAGTATCCTGAAATTATGTTAAACAACCGCTGTATCTCCAACTGAGCATTGATATGCTGTTGCTTTGCTTGAAAATTTTTTGTGTTGCCCCAAGTCGGCAATTCAATTTTTTGTCCAGGCGGGTTCCGCAACGCCGCGATTACAAACAGAAAAATAAGGTTAGTTGTGCTGCATCTACAAATCCAGTTATTTTTTTCGTATATTTATTTTTTAAACTTTCTAGATTTACCATTTGTGGTCTGCGTTAAATTTATTTCGGATTTAGGTTTTCCCGCATTCTTCACTTCAATTTTTTGCTCCAAACGCAAAGAGCTAAAGATATTTATTAAATAGTCCACCGTGAAACTATTCATTCTAACTTAAAAAATATATAATATTAAAATATTAAAACATACACGCTCGAATTTATAAATATATGCACGAAGACAACAGCGCGGCGCACACAAAAATTGTGCGCCTTTTCCATGTTAAATCGCCATAGCCCCGCTATCCCACGCCACCTGTTACTACAGCTGACTTATTCGCATATGCGAGTATATTTATTCGCGTCATTATCCTTGCTGAGTTGCCGGATGAATCGAGAGCTTATAATATACAGTTTGGTTTGACGGTACGATAAAATATTAGGGAGGGTCGGGCTTTATACGATAAATAATATTCAATGAATATAAATTAATATTTTTTTATTCATTTTGGGGGTGCACGTGCGCATGTGCTCCTGTGGAAGAACCGCCACTGGTTTAAACCCAATTTTTTATCCCAACATCTTTAAACCATAATAAATGAGTGCAGGTCGGCTTGAAAATATACCTATTTACATATTGATTTATTTGTATGGAGCAGGATGCAGGTAAATAAAATGTGTACTCCGGCTATACCTGACAATATGCAAATTTGGGGCATTTTATGGTCAACAAACCCAAAAGGATAATTAGGGTTTTATGGCAATCAAAGGATCAACGGTATAATGCAAACTTTATTATACATCATTGCATCATGACGCAGATATATGCAATTAATGTCAATTTGACAAAAATTATTTCCTATTAGAACTTTATGAAAATCTAGACTCACTCTCCCATACTTAATTCGTGTTTCTAATTATCTCTCTACTTTTAACTGTTCTTAGATGGAACGGATAAATAGATAAAGAATTTCCAAGAACCTGAAAATCGTGCAATGTGATTTTGACATTTGTGTTTCTAATCGTTGTTTTAATGACTTAAGAAGTTACTAAAATTTATAGAAGCTTCCCAAGAATGGGCAGCGACCATTTCTAGGAATGTACATGATATATCGAGGTTTCAAAAATATATCGTATCGATCGATCTATTTCGTAATTCAAAATAAAGAAAGCATTTTATGTAAAGTATTTTTTTGTAGAAGGTTTAAGAAAGTGCATAGAAGTGGGCGGGTTTGACATTTGTGGAAATAATTTTAATTCATAATTTTCATTGTTATCGAATCTAAATCTAATTTTTTGTCAAAGCTTAATATTTTTTTGCTGAAAAAAAAATTCCATGCAGTTGTTTAAAAATTCTAAACTATATATTTTTCTTCAGAAATTACCATTCTATTATGAATTTGAATCAGAATCCCAATAAACTTATTTACTCGCCCTACATACCCCTAATGAGGGTAATTACACATTGTTCTCGTTGCAAAAAAACGGTGAGCTTTCAACCTGACAACCGGTCGCCAGTCTCACGTTAAGCTTTCCGCCACCCCGCGCTTTCTCCTTACATGAATATTGCTCTATGTGCCTGTTCTCACCAAAGCAAGTTGCAACCGCAACGCGACCGCAACTTCAGTTGCTCGCTTGTTCTCACCAAAGCAACTGGGAAGCAAACGCAACTGCAATGCAACCGCAACTGCAGATTATGTGCTCTTGCGTTCCCACCGGAATCAACTGGTTTGAAGTCTCTTTTGACGTGAGCAAAATGCCGTCTTCGTCAGATGAGCCACAAAATACTTGCTCGTTAAAAAGCTTAAAAAAAAACTGAGAGATAATTTTAGATAAATTTGAGACATAGTTCGTATATAGTGGCACAGGAATTAAATAAGGATCCTATTAAATTCCATGGGTTTTACCGAATGAGCAACAAAAGCTAAATATTTTGGTGTCTCGTCAGCCATGACACCGCGATTAGAAGCAACTGACAACGGCGACGCGATATGCCGGGCAACTCATAAGCAACTAGTTGCGTTTAAACATTAATGCTAAGTCGCGTTGATGTTGGGTTGCGGTTGCGTTGCGGTTGCCAGTTGCTTTGGTGAGAACAGGCACTATAAGACAACGTAGTAGTCTTGACTTTTACCAACATTGATCAAGCTTATAAGTATATCATATCAAACATCGACTTGAAACAAACATGGATCCGGTATTTGGTTGGTTGGTTGGTTAAAGGCGGGGGTCGGTTTAAAGGCCCGAACTTCTATCACTGCAGCCTTCCGGCTTATTGTGTACCCCGATCTGGTTAGACGATGTTTGTTCCTTCTATGAGGTCCAGTAACCTTCTACCAAGTTTGTCATGTGGGAGGTTGTCACCACATTGTATGTTCCCGAAGATATTTTGTCTTCTACGAGACAGTGCTGCGCAGCGGTATATTATGTGTGAGGCGGTTTCATCCTCTTCGCCGCAGAGTCTGCATTCAATGGATCCATTGTTTATACCCATCCGTTGAAGGTGTTTTCGCAAGTGGCAGTGGCCTGTTAGCAGACCCATCACTTGTTTCAACTGGGGCCGTGTTAGGGCTAGCATCCCATTCGATAGTATCCTCGATGGTTTTCCAATTACGGCCCTTGCGTGTATTTGACCAGGTAACCCTTGCCATCGAGATAGGTGTTGTTTTTTCGACCATCTATCTAATGTTGTTTTCGTTGCCTGTTTTGATATCCCAAAGGATCCGGTATTTCTATCTGCTTTGTACACGTGTTATTACGAAAATAAACACAACAAAAAGAGACTGCGATTCTATCCACAGAATCCCCATCTCGTTTTATCTTCTCCCTGTTTCTGTTTCCATTCTACCAGCAGATCGGTTTGATATGCCTTGGTTAGGAAAAACAAGAAATAGACGGACGTGACTCAAAGGTCTATATTTTTATCCAGTTTAAGGCAGACTTGGCGCAGTCTTACCATATTGAGTTAAGAATCACTATTTCTTTCCACAAATAATACTTAAATTTAACACACAAACACTGAAAAACAACGAAGATAAGGACAATTATGACAGTTGTTAATCCGGTAGTGTCAAACGTGAAAGCAGGTACGTAAGATGGCCGTTCCAATAAGGGATTTGTAAAAAGTACGTTGCGAACGCTCAAAGGCGACGTAATGTCTTTGCCTAATAAGCAGAAAACGACAAAGAAAAATTATACTAATTTTCAGAGCTCCCTGATTGTTTTTGTGGATAATTTTTTACAACCTACCTTTTATTTTTATGATCAAGCACAAGCACTATAGGAAAAATCCTTTAGGGCACTCCGGGAGTGGTGCATGTGCGCAAAAAGCGATTCACGTTGGTTTTGATTCGTTGGGAAAAACGACCTCGGGAAGGTCGTTCCATAATGATTAAGTCCTCCAGATTGATAGATTGATGCCCAGCAAATTAATAGATGAAGCCAGTGGGACTGCGTGTCCCTCCATGACTATATCCGATTCTGTAATGTTAACTTTTTTTAGAGAAAACTGCTGCCTGTTTTTTTTTAGCGTTAAATTCGACTTGGTTACTGTCACCCCAAGCCAAAATTTCTTCCAGGTCTTTGTTGAGGCGTGATACTTCATGCTGTTTGCGAAGATGTGCGTCGGCAGCACGATGTTTGTGCATTCAAAGAGAAAAATGAGATAAGTGTGCTATCATCAGCAAAACTAAATATCGGATTTCTCGTTTTCGCTAGAAGGTCGTTAATGTAGAGTAAGAAGAGAGTGGGAGATAATATGGACCATTGAGGAACACCGGCATTGATGGTGAAGGTGTCTGAGAGAAATCCGTCAATCGCCACTTGCAGAGAGCGGTCCTTAAGAAAGCAAGGCAACCATTCACAGAATCGACTGTGCATACCATAGGATCGCAGTTTACTTAGAAGTCCCTCATGCCAAACACGATCAAAAGCTTTAGAAATATCCAGTGCAACAGCCCGAGACTCCCCATGATGTTCGATTGCGTTGTTCCAAAGATGGGTGACATAGGCTAGAAGATCTCCAGTTGATCTGGACTTCCGAAAACCATATGGATGATCGCTGATAATGTTGAAGCCTTCCAGGTACTTTAGAAGATATTGGTTAATAGCTTTTCTCCATTACTTTTGATATAACTGAAAGCAATGCGACTGGTCGATAGTTGCTAGGCAAGGTTCTCTTACCTTTCTTTGGTATAGGCTGGACTCGCGCCGTCTTCCAGCACGATGGAAATATTCCTTGTTTGTACTATAAGTTAAAAAGTCTACAAACTGGTGTTAGTTCATTGGCGCCTATATATCAATCGTATTTTTTTGGCATCTGCTGCTGGTGGTGATTGTTTGAATGCCGCAGAGATAACGGTGCTGAGGTTTTAAACCTAGCCTAGAAAGCGGTCAATATTCTTTGGTACGTTAGGGGTAGTACAGTGTCTTCCCTTAAAATAATAGTTTTCATTATTTTAGAGTAAACTCTCTCCAACCATTCCTAACCCAGTATCTTGTTATAGTACAGTAACATTTTATAAAATTTTATAAATAAAAATATTTATGGTATATCTATAAATTATGTGTTGAATGAATTAATTTTAATTTCAAATAAATGTCGAGGTCATTTATCATCGTTATTGTGTTAGTAAAATGACCATTATTAGATTTACCAATTATGCATATAGTAACTTTCATAAGAAAAACGAAGTTATTACAATTTTCTTATGCTGAAAAAAGCTTTCGTCACCGTAAGCCACAAGATATTGTTAGATAAGTTCTACAATTCCAGCATACGAATGCAATAGTTTTAGACTTATATTACAGATTCTATTTTTTTACGAACCGCACAGACTTCAGAAAAAAATACGTACATCCATCAAATATTGGACATCGCCGAACAAGCCCGAGGGCCAATCGGATGTCACACGAGACGCATGCGCTATCAACTGTCTGGGATATAATAAGGGTTGTTAAAGTAGTTAATGTAACATTTATTACGTAATTTAATATCGTAGTAAATGTAATTTGTTACATGCTTTTACTATGTATTTTGTTACATTTACTATATTTGCTACAGCTACTACTTTCACCTTTCATTTCTAGAATATTTTTATTTAGATCAAATCGAAAGCAACAAACGAACAATAACCAAAAACTACTATTTTCGACTTTTCCACTCGAATTTCCAATTCCAAATCAAATTTATTATAATAAAGTAGAAGTTATGTGGAATTATTGACACTTTTAGCCAAGCAAAACAATAATTACGTTTATGTCATTGTTGTGTTTGACTCATGATTTATTGTCTGGTCTCTAGTTTCTGTAAGGAAATGCGAGATCCAGATGGTACGCCTGCCAACATCCTTGAAACCTCATTTTTGGGGATATGCTATCCTCTAAATATCCTTCAGCAACTGTGGTACTCTTCCATTCACCATGGCGCTTAAGCGTAGTCATACTTGCTCCAGCTTCTGCTAAAAGAGTTACCGACGATCGACGTAAATAATGACCAGTGTACCTTTCGGGGTTGTTCAAACCCAAATATTTTGCATTACAGCGGCCTTGTCTTTAGCTTAAAAACAGTATTTTTTTCTGAGTAGCCATGTGGCCGCAAAGACATATAATCTCTTATAAGTTTCAAACTATTCAATTCGTCTTCATCAATAATGGTGAAAACGCGTTTTTTGTCAGTTTTGGTTTCTGGCACCGTTACAACAAAGACTGATTTTCTATCTTCTACATATTATGTTACTAACATATTTACATGTTCTTACCGCCGACATCCACAAAATAATAATGAGACCTTGTTCATTAAAAACGTTTCATTTGGTGGACATTTTCTCTAGAGAACATACTGGATTTTTTTGTTTGGTACCCTTTTGACCTTTGCTTTAAATACTCGCATTATTTATGAAAATTACATATATTAATATTCTTATTTACCATTAAAGTCTTCTTTATCATCGAATATTTAGCCCACAGAGAGCTCGGGGAAAATTTTTTAGATAGATCATTAAAGTACCCCAACAGCACAGTTTCGTTAATGTTTTCTACAGCATTTTCTGACATCTAGTCTCTGGATTTTCTCGGTAATAGGTTCTGCGTTGCATTTTCACCCTTTTTTTTAATTTCGTCAGGAATTTCAAAACTTTGTTCCATTTTTGATACATTAAACATTTGAATACTTATCTCCCTAACAACAAAACCGTAGGCTATAATATTGTCAAGGTAATATCGCAGGTAAAAATAAAAAATTGGTAAACCAAATTAAATTTTAAAAAAATATTTATTATTTCAAACGAACTGGTATGACATAAAAGTTTGTATGCACCACGGGTACTAATATATATATATATATACTCTGGGGCGACTTACGAACCATCGGCCAAGAGGCCCTCGGCTTTGTAAGACATGTAACCATTGACGAGCACTATAATGCCATATTTTTAGATTAAAAGTAATTTAATCAAAAAAATATATTATATTGCATTTAAATATCAAAATAAATAGTATGAGAAGAAAGTTTTAATAATATTGAAACTATAATATTGGTTTCTTATATACCTAGGTATTATGCGTAAATGTAATTTTAGGTTTCTCTCGGTAAGAGTTTATTAAATTACAATTTAATATATGTGACAACATTGTTAACCCCAGAATTTTTTTTGCACGCATTCCTTTCGTAGCTACAGATAAGCTTGTCGACCTGTAGCTTAGTATATGCGTGTTTGACATATTTTTAATTTTTTATGTGAAAAATGACGTTTTCGAACCTTAAAATAAATTATTAATTTTGTATATAAGTAAGCATTTTTTATTTAATTTGGGTTGGATTCCTTGTTTAAAAGAACTTGCTTTAATAGATTTGTTTATAATATATTGATAACTATTAGTACAGGGTGTTCAAAAAATAAGATTAAACATGAAATTGAATAAACTGCAAAAAATCTACTTTTTCAAATGGAAACCCCAAAATTTTATAATTATTTTCTATTTAGCATTAAAGATAAGGGTAAGTTTGTGTAAGGTTGTCTATTCCGAGTATTTGTAGTTTTCGAAATATTGCCAATTTAGTATTTTTATATGGCGATTTTGCTGACGATTTTAAGTTCAGTTACTCATAGTTAGCTACGACAGCGTTAAAAAACAGTGAAATGCTATAGAAATCTATTACGCTGTTACTTATCATTTGTAGATTATCCAGATTAGTAGAAGATTTTTTGCAGTTTTCTCAATTTCATGTTTAATCTGATTTTCTGATTAAATGAAAATGAAAATGAAAATTGATTTCATCGCTATGCTACTTTTAATTTGATTTTTTTTAAATGGTCAATATTTCTGGCATTATGATTATGTATATCAGTAGATTTTATAAATTTTATACAAGATTTTTTATTTTGATTATTAATTGCATGAATTAGTACACTAATTTTTAATTTGTATAAGCTATTCAGATCTAGATATCCCTCGTATATAAATTTGTTGTCGGTTCCGAAAAATTTATTTTATGAATACATACTATAATTTTGTTTTGTAGTTTTTTTAAAGGGTTTAATATTGTGGCACATGCAGATCCCCAAACTGATAGTAAGTAGTGAAATTTTGAATAATATAATGAATAATATAAGTTTTTTAAATGTATTAAAGGTATATAATCTCGAATTTTAAGTAATATTCCAATGAGTGGTGATACGCTTTTTCGAGTGAGTAATATCAGTTTGAATATTGTAAAAAGACTCGCCAAAATATAAAATTGCAGTATCCTCCGCAAACGCAACATTTTAGATTTAACTTAGAAATTGAATTTATATATATATAAGGAATAATGTAGGTCCTAAAATTGATCCTTGAGGAACACCGCAAGTAATATTTTGTTGAGAACTTGAACAATTGTCAATATAAACGTACTGTTTTCTGTTATATAAATAATTTTTAAACCAGTTTTAAATATTTCCTCTAATACCAATATTGAAAAGACTTTGTAATAAAATTTCGTGATTCACAGTATCGAATGCTTTTCGCAAGTCTAAAGATAATAAGCAACATTTCTTATTATTGTCTCAAGGTAATTGAATGTCAGTAATAATATCAATAGCAGATATTTCTGTGTCTTTAGACTTACGAAATCCATATTGACCACTAAATAGCATATTTTAATTTTCTAAAAAAATTGTCAATTTCTTATTCATTATTTTTTCAAAAATTTTTGATAAAACAGGTAAAACAGAAATTGGTCTATAATTATTTTTTAAAAATTGGAGATATCTTTACGAATTTCATTTTTTCTGGGAAAAAACCCGAACAAACCCGACTTCAGGTATAACCGGACCCTAAAAAGATCACCATCTTTTCTAGCAACTGCCATTATTTCAAACAAGTATCTTTTAATTCGCCATTCACCGTGAATGACCCTGTCTCTCATAATTGACGCCGACTTTGCGCATGCACTGTCCCTGCATCTTTACTTCAACTTCAGTATTAAATAATTATGATCACTGGTAATGTTATTACTAAATACATAACAATAAATAACCCTATAAAAAATTTTCTCCTCAATTATAAATGAACAGTAATGCTCCACACACTAGTCTGAATGTCACTAGATTATTAGCACAATAATAATTACTCCTAAGGGTATTATGTGAAGGAAAACTATAAAATATTTAAACATGCACTAAAATAAATATAAATGTTAATTTAATTCGTATTCAAGCTGTGTTAATAGATTTTGCATTTTACATAATTTTAATTTTTTTTTATCGTCAACTTGCAGATTGCGTCTTCACTATACTATGTAGGTCTTGTAGGTGTCTACCTACTTAGTAAACAGCATCGCGAAAAGTCAGAAAGCGGATTAGGAATCGCCTTCGCTATAATAGAAAAGTTACTGTGAAAGACCGAAATCTGACGAATGTCGACATTCTCCGAGTTGTTTGGCTGATGTTAGAAATATTTTCCTAATATCATTATCTCTCACTTACACCTTAAGGTTTGAGGTTTTATCGGGCACTAGGCGCGTGAGAGAGACCACAAAGCTCGAAGGCGAAAATTTTTATTGGACCACGCCCAAAATTTTGTAAATTTGATCAATAGCATAGTAATTACTAGAAAAACTGATGCGGAAAGGTGTAAATTCAGATAACTTGACAGAATATAAAATGAGGATGTTGTTCATCTAATTATAAAAAACCGAAATCTACAGGGTGTTTCTTAATAACATCCTAATATTTAAGGAGGTTCTACTTGGGTCCATTTGCAGAAAATAACTTCATATGAACATACAGGGTGGTTGATTAGTGCGAGGAAGTCAAATATCACCGTTGTTCTTAAAAATATCGAAATTTATTAAATACAAAGGTTCTAGGATAAATAAAAGCGCACATTTTAAAAATATTTTTGGATATACAGGATGCTCCAAAAAAACGTGGCATCAGTAATTTTTTTTAAATAGTACCCCCCATTTATTTTTGTCTCATCGAATTCGGCATAAAATTTTACATAAGATATGCTATTTTATTTTGATGATTTATACGATGTTGCCAGATTATTCAATTTTTCGTAAAATTTTCTCGAAAAACATCATATCAAAAAAATTATTTTAAAATATTACTAATTTAAACTAAAAAAGAAATTTTTATATTTTTATAAACCTTAGAGGTGTCCGAATAATTTTACTAAAAAAAAGCATCAATCTCGTAGGGTGTTTTTTACATCGGTACAAATGTAGCAATCTTTAGATAAATATTACTCGATTTTTTTAAATGTTCCCCCATGTATATTATTATGTCAGTTTATAGATAATTTCAACCTTTTTAAATAGGCAATTACAATAAATGCTCTAAAACTTAACGTTCTTTTTATATTTTATTTAAAAATATCGGCACTTTCAATAAGTTGGCCATGAGTTAAACAAAAATCAGCAATTCGTACTGTCATTTCTGACATATTTTAATTAACAACTTTACGCTATTAAAGATTTTCAAAAAAACTCCTATATTATTAGTATCTGTGATACTAGTCTAGATATTTTTGTGAAATTTGGTAAACACTTTCTATTCATCAAGTGGCATTTTTTGATGTATAACATGTTTCTTATTTCAACCAGTTTTCATATAAAAAAATTAAATTCATTCATTTGCACTCTGTTATGAAATTAGGTATGAACAATTTTTTTTTAAATACGGGCCTAGATTTTTTTGTTTAAATTATGAAAGAGAACCGAGATCTACGTTCAGTGGTATACAACACTTACTGGTTTTCCGACGTTTTGTTCCTTAAATTGACCATCTTCATTAAAATACTCCTAGTAATACATTCCTGTAATTTACTTTTGTTTGGAAGAAACTAATGATTTTTAAATTATTATTGCTATTTCTGTCTTTAATTGTTATTGTTATTACGTACTACTACTGTTTTCTTTTATTTCAAACTAATAGTTGTATCACATTTCTACTTAGCGTAAGTACAATTAATTTATTTTATTAATACAAATAAACTATAACTCTTAAAGTCAGCACTTTCTTAAGACTTTTAAACATGCATTGAGTTTTACATTTTCGAATTAGACCGAATTAAAAAAAAATCCCTTGGACCATACAATAAATAAGGAAATCCCAAATTTTAAGACCTTTTCGAGCAGAGCCGGACCAGGTATACAAATTCAATTTATACCTATGCCTTAGGCATATATAAATACAAAGTGATTTTTATTAATTTTAATCTTTAGTGGTTTTCCGGCGAGTAATTTTTAGTTAGGCTTATTGTGGTAGAATGTGGGTGGCTTCCTGGGAATTGTGCTGATAGGGCATCTTCAAGTGTCATTTTTAAAAGAAATCATTTATCTACCGATGCCAAACTAATAATTAAAAATGTGTATCAATCGTTGTTGAGTAGAAATTTTTATTCGATGGATGCTTTAGCAGAGACGTCTACTTTGACAAAAACTTCTTCATCTTCGGTAAGAGACATAGTACTTAAACCTGTTAATCCTAGAAAAAATCGGAGTGATTCTGGCACATTTAGAAGCATTGACAAAAATGACATGGATTTATTAAGAAGAAAGATTTACCAAATGTATGAGGCACAAACTGTACCCACTTTAATTTCCCTCAAAGAGCGGCTGATTAAAGACGAAACAAATATCCCTTGTAGCCTTTCATGCCTTAGGAAAATATCACATAAAATGGGGTTTAAATACCGAAGCATTGATAAAAGACAAACATTAATGGAATCTCAACATTTACGGGAATGGAGACTTAAATATTTAACAGCAGAGAAGAAAATTTCGATACCCATGACACTCCAAGAAAAGGTTGGGATGATTCTTCCAAAAAATGTCAAACCAAGGCACCATCAAATAAAGGCAAAAGAATCACAATATTACATGCTGGTTCAGAGAACGGGGTTGTTCCAAATTGTCTGTTGCTTTCAGCAAAAACATAGCAGATTCTTCTTTAGATTACCATCAAGATACCGACGCAGAACTTTTTGAAGATTGGTTTAAACATAAACTCCTTAAAAATATACCTGAAAATAGCGTTATTGTAATGGACAATGCTAGTTATCATAGTCGGCAAGCAAAAATCATTCCCAATTCTAATAATAGAAAAGCAGAAAGTCAAAATTTTATGATTGAAAATGATTTATATTTTGAAGAAACTTACAAAAAAACGAGAACTGCTAGAAGTATTAAAGGCTTTTAAAATAAATAAGGAATACGACTGTGATAAACTTGCAGCAGAAAATGGACATACAGTGTTTCGTCTTCCTCCGTACTATTGTATATTCAATCCTATTGAGCTAATATGGCACCAATTAGAATCCAATATTAGGAGAAATAATATTTCTCCTACATTAAATGCATCTGTAGTAGAATTAATTAAAAAGTAAGAAAAATTGCTGCAGACAGCTGGAAAAACTATGTACAGCATGTACTTAAGGTGGAAAATTCTTACAATTGTATGATTACAAATGTTCAACCCTTAATTATAAGTTTAGGCTTAGATGAAGATAGTGATAGTGATACAGAGTTAAATTTTAAATAAATTATCAATAGTTTCTTAGAATTTAATTAATTTTTATTGTACTTGTTATTCTTATACTTTTAAATTATATTATTTTCAATTATCATTAATTGTTATCATTATTTTACATTTATTACAGGTACGTAAAACTAAAAATACCTATCTATTTATTTTAAATTATAAAAATAAATCATGTGGTGTGGTATACATTTTCAAGCCGGCCCTGATCCCATTTATTGACCTTTGAAAAGGTTGAGGCGTATACAATAGGGTTTAATCAGGTAGTTTATTTATGGCAGTAAGAGGTCAACGGTATAATTCTGCAACAACTATACTAGATTTCGGTCCTCTCTCAGAATTTAAACGAGAAGATCAAAGCCCTTATTGTTGGACATCTCTTCGAAGGAAAAAATGATGACCGAAACGCAAAATTTTAGATAGCTCTTGTATTCAGTTTTGAAATTTTTCTGGCATATTATTGGGCCCATAATTACAATTTAACCGACTTCGTATCTCTCACCGTTTTCGAAATGTCAATGGCGAAGGCCGGATTTGTAACACACTGTATATTATCTATCTACTAGCATGTCCAAACGACACTAGCCTGCAGCTCGTGTCGCAGATTATAACCGCTCGGTGAATTCTATACCTACTATAAATCCTATGAACTTATTTATTTATGAGAACATGCTGTTTTCCACCCTCAAATTACATTATAATATAGTCATCTTTACACCTTCTTCCAACATACCAGCATGATATACTGCTTCAATAAGTTTAAACAATTCACGGGAATAAATATATTTCATTGCAAATTACAATCTCTGACCAGCTCGAGAGGCTCACTGACAAGCGAGTTGACAAAGTTATCAGCTTATAATTTGAAAAATAAATTCTTTATATACTGCGTCAATTAATAATCGAATATTCACAAATTCATGTGCGAATTAATAAACCGTCAATTTTTATAATTCTTGTTTTAACTGATGGAAAACAGTTCCTAGAGTTTTAGCCAGAGCAGTTTACGTCGTCCTGACACGTCTAATTATACAGGGTGTACATTTATCGGTAGGTTTCCGTTATAGAAGCATCACATCGCATTACTGTGGTACTTTTTTGTGAAATTAGAATTTTTCTAGGGATCCTCGTTTTCGATATACGGGATGTTTTTGCGAACTATACATTTTGGGATACCCCCTATATTTCGGCGACCCTGTAACTTATCAAAAATAAATAAAATGTTCTCGTTGTAGTCTTTTACGTAGCTTTCAGATACGTACTCATATTTTCTCTACGTTCAATAGTTTCAAGAAAAAAAAAACAAGTTTTCTTCTTTTTAAATGAGCCACACTATATATTTTTAATAATGTACTTTAGTTTTTAGCAAGCTTCTCAGAAATATAATAATATAATACTTTATTTTTAGTCTTAATACAGATATGCCCGAAAAAAACAGTACTGAAACTAAGTTGGCGGTGTTTTTATGCGTGCGCTGTCACACTCAAGTTAGCTAGTATAGACCTGTCAAGTAAACCTCAAACAAGTAATTAGTAGGGCCTAATTGTTAAAAATGGTGTTAAGTACAGAGGAGAAAGTGTTTCTGGTAGAGCATTATTTTCGCTCATACGGAATGGGCCGACATAATGGTGCAAGTTTGCTATACGTGTCTGATCAATTCACACAACGGTTTAATAAACGTTCTCCAAGTAATGCTGTAATTTTGAAGGTTATTGAAAAGTTCAGAAATACGGGTAGTGTATTGTGCCAACGAAAAGGAAACTCGGGGCGTCCCAGGACAGTTAACAACAACAATAACCATGAACGTGTTTTTGAGCAAATGTTACAAAATCCGAAAGCCAGCCAGGCAAGGACAGCGTTACAACTTGATTTAAAAAGAACTTCCTTTCCAAGAATCCTGAAGGAGCTGGGTGCATTTTCGTATGTGATTCAGGTACATCAACAACTACATCCTCGGGATTATCGCAGTAGAGTGGAATATTGCGCCAGAATTCTCGCGTTACAGTATGAAAATCCTGAATTTTTGAAAAATGTTTGGTTTTCAGACGAAGCACACTTTCACTTGTCAGGCTATGTGAATCGTCGCACAAATCGATTTCTGGGCTTTGCCAGACCCGATGAGGTTCAAGAGGTTCCTTTACATAGTGCAAAAGTGAGTGTCTGGTGTGCTGTGTCCGGACACGGAATCATTGGTCCGTACTTCATCGAAGAGAATGGTAGGCAAGTCACACTTAATCAACAGAGGTACAGACACATTTTAACACGATTTATCCCTGATCTACGTCAATTCTGTCGTGCACGTAACTTGGCATTTCGAAACCAATTTTTTCAGCAGGACGGGGCAACTTGCCATACTGCTGCCGCAATTCGTCAATTTCTTCAAGAACATTTTCCAAGCAAATTCATGTCACGATTTACTGACTTCCCTTATCCTTCACATTCTCCAGACCTCACACCTCCAGACGCATACATTTGGGGCATGGCTAAAAATGCCGTTTTCAAACGGGCACCACAAACCATCGATGAATTAAAGGATGCCGTTAGAGTCTTCTTCGCAGCTCTGAGACAACCCTTATTCAATAACATGACCAGAAACATAGAACATCGTTATGAAGTCTGTCTTGAACAAGGAGGTGGACATTTAGAACATATAATAAAGTGTCAATAATATGTATTTTTTAAATATATAATACGATTACAAGTTCAGTACTGTTTATTTCGGGCAATACTGTATTATGCTTGAACGTTTTTTAAAAAATATAAAAAATTTTAGTAGTCCATGTCGGAGGAGGCCTAGAAAATTTTTAATTTGTTTGACAAATTTTTAATTTTGTTTCACAAAAAAGTAGCACAGTGCTGCGAAAACCGTATCCTTCTATCTTTACTAATAACTGAGTAAAACAACCGAAAAATGGACACCCTGTACGCGGTAGCGCATAAAATCTAGATTCATGTAAATTTCCTAAAATTTAAATTTTACATATCTTGGTTGGTTGGTTGGTTAAAGGCGGGGGTCGGTTTAAATTCCCGAACTTCAAGTCACTGCAGCCTTTCGGCTTATTGTGTACCCCGATCATGTTAGAAGATGTTTGTTCCTACTATGAGGCCCAGTAACCTTCTACCAAGCTTGTCATATGGGAGGTTGTCACCACGTTGTATGTTCCCGAATATATTTTGTCTTCTACGAGACAGTGCTACTCAGCGGTATATTATGTGTGAGGCGGTTTCATCCTCTTCGCCGCAGAGTCTGCATTCAATGGATCCGTTGTTTATAAACATATCATCTTAGATAAAAGTTGAATTTAATTCACTTTTTAAACTAAACCGAAACCAATTAGTTATATATCTGGGCTAGACAAAGGCCCAAAAGAATCGCCATGTCACTCGAAAGCTTACCATTTCTTCTACACACGTTATACTGTCGAAAAAACGTTTGAAATATCTTGAAAACGCTTAGAGATTTAATATCGAGCAACTATATCCATTTAGTTTAGAAATTGCCCTTCCTGGATTAAAAATACTAATTAACAAGTAAGCCAAAAATAACATAGACTCATTAAACCCAGTGTACTTATGTATCTAGTGCTCTCTAGTGTGAAAGTTTAAAAAAAAATTACAAATTCATATTTCTTACTCATAGAAACCTCATACTTCCAACTTTCAATCGGATACATTGAACCATTTTCAAATTATGGCTTATTTTCGAGAATAAATTTCTAGAACGAGAAACATTTCGACAAAAATTTAATCGGTCTAGTTTCATGTTTAGTATCTCCGGTCGTTTTATGGTCCATAAGTTATGGGACACCCTGTATAATTCTTAAATATGAATTTTATTAAAAAAGACGTAAAATAGAAATAATAATATAAAGTACATGTTTTAGGAAGCAATTATAGCAATTGCTCCTTTTCTAACATGGACGCGTGTTATAATCTGACGATTTGTAGAACTTGGTCTTCAACAGACTATTATTTTCTTAAGCAGTGTAAAATAACTAGGTACATCTTCGGATGGAAATATGAAAATGACCTTTCATTTAAATATGCAATTGAATAGTAATTGATCTTGAAATGGGTATGTGCATAACTTTTAGAATAAATGTCTTACAAAATCGTAAAAAGAGATGCAAAATTTTTAGGATATAAATTCCCTCTGAACGGATTTTGATGATAGTGTTGTGGAGAAGTGTCATCATGCACTCAGTGGTAAGGAACATTTTTTTTCTTTTGGCATTTATTTAGATAATAGGTATAAAGGTGCAAATGATATTCTTCAAAAGGTTTAAGACGATTTGGATTTAATTTAAACATTAATTTTGGTATTGGAACTTAACTTTCGATACGTTCAAAATTGAGATATTTATAAAAAAATTACTGAAAACGGGTTAATTTGTTAGAACTTTGAGTAATATTATATTATGTGTTGTTTTTTTAAAATTTCCATCAGTACAGGGTGATCACGTATAATCCTCCTCTCTCTCTCTCATATTAAGTTTGTTGATTTAGTGGGGGGATCAAAAATTTCTTTAAAATGGGACATCGTATACAGGGTACATCAAGTACCTATTAGAAGTATCTCGAGAACTAAATGAGATTGTATTTTGAAAATTTGGCTGTAGCTATAAGAGATGGTTTTCTACGTTTATAAAATATTTTGGATGGTGCCGTGTTGCCGGATCATACCAAAAGTGGTTGCAACTTCGGAATTTTAAATTATATTTTTTTTGGAATCTAGGTAAAAATCTAGAACAGTTTTCTGTATAATATCATATACCTATCTTTAAGAGTTTTTGAATTATAAATAATCTTGTGATTTTTTAACGCCGTATCGGGACCTGAAAAGAAAATCATTTTCAGATTTTCCATTATTTTGTTCCTATGAATCCATTCTACAGCCAACTACCAAAAAATATATTTTTATAAGATAATTTTCAAATTTCGCTATAAGTCCGAAAATATTGAAGATAGGTATAGGAACACAGCAGGGTGTCCTATTTTAAAAAAAAGAAGATTTTTGCAATAATTCATCTCCCTCAAAAATATTCTTATGGAGCCGCCCTGTATAAAACTAATTAAATACTGTTCAAAATTATAAAATTTCGACGGTATTGTGAAACTATTCTAGAAATTTCAGCTTTCTAGCTGTAACCGCCAATAAGATATGATGTTCTTTTCATGACCAGATACATCAACGCGTTGAGTTGATTATTTACTTCGTTCTGTCAAATTTAAAATTACGAAGTTTTTCATGTTTACATTTTGATTAATCAAAATCTAATTACAGCGATAATCGCCTTAGGATGATTAACTATTGTGACATTCATGTCGCTCTCACCTTTGACACACTTTAACAATATAACAAATTTGTTACATATTCACATTTACAATATTTTAAAGAACTTTTTTTATATAATGAATTCAAAATTTATCTAGATTATTTATTAAAATCAGTTCTTATATAGATAAGCTATGTTTCATACAAAATTATAACATTTGATCAGTTTGGGAATTTAAATTAAAAAACGTAGTAGTGAAAAACCGATGATTTTAATAATCGAGTACTTCATACTCGAGCGATTTTAATAATCGAGTGAATCGCTCGAGCGATTTTATTAAGGAAGAGCAGTTGATTTTGATTTTAAAAAAATGATATCCTTTAATTTTTAAAAAATTTTAAATCGCCGCTGGCAAGCCAGTCCCAGTGAAAACAAAACCCACTAAGGAATTTAGCATACTTTTTGTGTGCACTTTCTCGTTTATGTGTCTTTAAGAAATACGTATGTCATGTCAGTCTTCTGAGCGTCAAACTTCAACGTCGCCCAGCGAGCGAAAATCGTGTATTAAGTGAAAGGCAACGATTTTAGATTTTTCGCTTAAATTTATAACTAGAGTAGCATTTCCTATCAAGCTCGAATATACGAGCAGTTTTTTACTTCGTGTGATCATCCTACCAAGCAGCACATTTCGGTCGGTGTCAAACAAAGCTCGGGTATCGAGTGAAAGATAATAAGTAACAAACGACTATTTCACATGCATTTATAACTCGAGGGATGTCGGTTATTTTAATAATCGAGTACTCAAGCGGTTTTTCGCTCGAGTGATTACAACACTAAAATTACTATAAAAAGTTGCACCCGAAACTTAAAGTCAAAGTTCTTCTTTGTTCCTTTGACTGCTGCAATGTATCAAATTTGTTGTCAAATACTGCTTTTCGATATTTTTATATAAAATATCTTTATAAAAAATACTCCCTGAAGAAATCTACAATTTATTTACTGTTTACTGGATTATGTTCATCAATATATTTTCTTTATTTTAGATATTATTATTAGCTACAGTATCCTGCTTAGTGTGGGCTCAGCAGCGACCCTATCGTCCAGCACCCAATCAGGCACCTGGTCAGGTTGCCAATATAATTAGCCAAACAAATGATGTAGGAATTGATGGATCATATAGATGGAGGTAAGAATTATATACAAGATAACTCTTAATAATAATTATATAGCAACAGTAAATTATGTAATAATTCAACGCATGCAGGGGTTCCATTAAAGAAAAAACAGCCATTGACTGCTTTTCAGAAGTATCGGAAATACATATAGTAATTTTTAACCTCCTCAGTATGATAGCGAATCGATTTTCCTCTGGGGGATTGAATACATTGGGTTTGTTCGGGTTTGTTCGGGGTTGGTTGAATTATTATCAATATTGGAATGAAATAATTTTTTAGCTCGGAAACAGTAAAATATAGGTATAGGAACGTTATAAGAAAGTATTATTAGAACTTAAAGGTGAATATTAAAACTTAAGTGGATTCCGGAGTACCCCTAAACGAGTTTTCTCCCCAAGCATTTATTTCTGTTTTAGGAAAAAAATGTTCAAAGAAAAAAACTTAGTAATGCAACTAAAATTGTAGGAAAGTATATATTTTTTGATTTCGGAAGATTTTTAGATTTAATTTTATTGTAGAAAAGAATTATGGACTTTCCTCCAATTATTAATAAAATTTAGACATCTCTTGTTCGACATTCTTTAAAGAAAAATGCAGCATTTTCATTTTCATGAAAAGACAAAACTCCGTTCTTCAGAGCTAAAAATTGAAATCTAGACCCCGATCACGTTCGGTCTCTTCCTTCCAATTATTGTTGTCTCTCTCTGTCGGCGTACCGATTACGGGCGGACGCACGACGTATTATTCTAACGGCAAGGTAAGAGTCAATTCGCCTCGTGCCTACACGGCGCGCAACGAACACGGGTCAAATCGGAGATTTCGACTGACTCCGTCACCCTCTTAATTACGGAGTGTTCCTTTTAAAATAACAAAGTTGCTACAATTTGTATAGACAAGCGGCAATGCTGCAATGCTGAAAATGTTTCTCTCCGTTATTAGTAAAGATAGGAGGATACGGTTCTCGTAGCACTATGCTACTTTTCTGTGAAACAAAAAATGCCCAAATTAGAATTATTCTAGGCTTCCTCGTTTTTGATATAAGGGATGTTTTTGAAAAATTTTGGGACGGTTATCTGTAACTTGTCAAAAAGAAATAAAATGTTCTCCTTGTCGTTTTTACGTAGAATCCAATGTACTCAGATTCCTCTATGTTCAATAGTTTTCAAGAAACGCAACAAACTTGCTTTTTTATATCGGTCACCCTATGTATATTTTTCAATAATGTAATTTAGGTTTTAGCAAGTACTGGACTAAAGCGTACGCAGGGATGCGAGATTTCACGTGAGATCTCACGATTATGTATCGAATCTTACAATACGTATATGTAGATTAACTCATGATTTTTGAAACTCTAGAAATACCACTAGAATATTCGTCCTCTGATGACGAAAAGAATATTAATTAAGATAAAAATTATTGAAATATGTATACAGGGTGGTAGTTAATGAATGGCATCATAGAGTAACCGCAGAATACATATGAAAATAATAGATTTGAACTTAACATGCTTTAGTGAAATATTGGTCGTTAATGAGATACAGTGTGTTAAAGTTCAATTTCTAAATCATTTTTTTTATAGCTCAAGCTGTTTTTGAGATATACATATAAAAATTTGTAATTTGAGGTTTCTGAGGGCGAGTGACATGTATCTATTCTATCTCCATTTTTTTTAAATAACTTGTAAAGTACACGCCACTATATCACGCCCAATATTTTTTTACGTAACTTTATTGACATTAAAATTTATAATCGAATAGAGTTTCTAAAGAAAAAATGTATCAATAATTTTTAAATAGTATATAGTAGTAAGGTGATGACTCTCGTCTCTTTCTAACCTGCCAATAAACGGCATATCTTTTAACCGAATTGTTGCAACTTGGATGGCTCTGATTGATAATTTGGGATCCTCATCTTAAACACATTTTTTAATAACCTGTTATGTAGTTTTCAGGCAGACAACGGCATATCGGCCGAAGAAACCGGACAATCAAAAAATGCGAATTCGGCCGAACCCATTGAAGAAGCTCAAGGATCCTATCAGTACACGGATCTTGAAGGAAATACAATTCAATTGAAATATATCGCAAATGAAGGCGGATTTCAACCACAAGGTATAATTTATTTTTATCTTATTGGTAACAGCAGTATAATAGAAAAATAGTTGTTTTATATAACATTGGCAATATTGTCATTTTTCCTGAAGGGAATATTACAATCTTAATTAAAAAAAAATAAAAAAATAAATATATCTCTTGTTAGTACCTCGAACCACTGAGAAGGTATTTTGATATTTTTTCTTCTTTTCGTTCCAGGTGCTCACTTACCAGTAGCCCCGCCCATTCCTCCTGAAATTCTGAAGAGCTTGGAATGGAATGCTGCACATCCTGAGGAGGATGATGGAAATACCGTCATCGGTAACGGCTTCAGAGGATGAAAGCAGATATTATTATGATTTAAGATTATACACTTAACGCTTACAAGCATGTTTTTGAGATTATCGAATTGTATAAAAACTGTTAATTTATTGTAATTTGTATGAATATTTATTTTGTTTGTTTGTATACGTCAAATAAAGATTTGTCTGATAATTGCACTTTTATTTGATGTACTTATAGTTCAATTTTGTTCGTTGGAGGTTTTGAAGACATCTAGAGCGCGTTTAATAATATAAGGATGATTTTTTGGTGTGGCAAAGTCCAAGAGCTCCGTCGTTTTCTAAAATATACAATACAATAAAATGTAATAAAAAAGTACATTATAAAATTATTTTTTGACGCAAAGAAGGCTTCAAAAACCGAAAAGAAAAACATATAATTTTTTATAGAGCGTGTCCAGAAATCGTGTTATAGCTTTTTATTTGCTCCAGTTCTCGAACAAAATATTACTTGCGGTGTTCCTCAAGGATCAATTTTAGGACTTACTTTATTTCTTATTCAAAATTCAAATTCTAAGTTGAAACTGAAAGGTAATGTCAAATTGTATGTGGATGATACTACAATCTTATATATTTTATCGAGTCTTCCAGTATTGAATTTCCATTTATTATTTATTACTTTACTCACAATTTCAATATTTAATATCAGTTTGGGTATGTGCATTTGCCACAATATTAAACCCTTTAAATAGGCTACAAAACAAAATTATAAAATGTATTCATAAACTAAATTTTTTGGGACCAACATAAATATAAACCAAGAGGATATCTAAATCGGAATAGTTTATACAAATTAAAAATTAGTACACGAATTCATGCAATTAATAATCAAAATAAAAAATCTTGTATACATTTGTAAAATCAACTAATATACACAATCATAATACCAGAAATATTGACCATTTAAAAAAAATAAAATTAAAATAACATAGCGATGAAGTCAACTTTATTTGATGGAATTAATATTTATAATACGTTACCTAAAGTATTGAAAAGTATTTTAAATTTAAAGGAATGAAAAGAAATTTTTTCTGGAAAATATACAAATTAATTATTAAAAACAACCATTTATAATAATTTTTTTTTGGATTTTATATTGATGAATTTACATTTTAATAATTATTTTTTTTTTAATCGAACGTTTAAAAAGTGGGGTAATTCACCCCTAAACCCACACACAACTCCTCGGCACATTCATATATGAACATATTACATTGCTCAGCTGGGTAATCAACAGATGCTCGGGCACAATGTTGCCAAAATGTTTAAAAGTGTAGAACTTTAGTTTCTCATTAAAATAAATATCTAGCTTACTTAGAAAGTAAATCCAGGACGCGCAGGGCACTGGCACTTTCAGTACTTTTTTCTATGGGAAAAACTTTATGCTCATCACGTGTCCAGATGATAGTGTGGGAATGCATAATAAGCTATAAGTTCTATGTTATTAATATTCCCTGTAATGGACTGTAAAAGCTCGTTGGGAATTAAATAAACTTTTAATATACTGTATGGATTCTGCAGTAGGTTTTTTATGAAACATTTTTTAAAATGAAATAAAACTTTTGTATTTTGCTTTTAAATGTTTCAGATTTAATAGAGTATTACCCTACATATGTTTCGCCTTCTTAGGGCTTTATCAAGAGTACAGACTAACTTTATTATTATTGTTAATTTTATTTTCTGGTTATAGAGAAAAACACATTTATTTTGCTGAAGAAAGTTAATCATCTATTTTGTCATTATACAAGTATGCCATATTAGTATCTAAACTTGTTAACATAATATGTCAATTAGTTTTTTTAGTATTATATCCTAAATGAAATATTTAAAATACACAATATGATTTGCTTACATATCAGTTACTATGATACTATAACACTAACATATTAACAGTGCCATACTAACCTATTCATTCATAATATTTGCAGCAATAGAGTATAACTTTCAATAAATGGTTATATTGAGGGCAAGAATTTGTTGTCCCTTTATGGACAGATACCGGAAAATGGACAAAACCCGTCGTTGGGAAATTTTTTGGGCCACGCCCAAATGTGCTAAATTTGTCTCAGCTTGAGCTTCGCACAGTAGTCCGTCGACATCGAGATATAAACATGGACTATGCGTTGTTATCTTATACCGATGAAGAAGATATTGTTTTAGACTCTAATATAACAAAGTGGTACTTGTAGGCTTAAACAAAAGTCTAGTATTTATATGCATTCTCATATATTCATTAAAGCGTTGGGATCTTTCCTTAGATCTTTATAAAGATGATAAAATTCTCCATAGAATCATCGCTTTGCGTTAATAGGATGCACTGGAAATTTTGATTTCTGTTTAAACATATAACACTTGGTTATATTAGCGTCTAAAATAATATCTTCTTCTTCTCGATGTCAAGATATAAACATAGACTGTGCGTTGTCATCTTCTTCCGACGAAGGCTATATTACATAAATTACGTTCAGAATTTGATGTGAAATTGGAAAATCAGTTAATATACAGGATGTCACATTAAAAAATATGTTTAAACAGGGTCGTAATTAATTAATTAGAAAAAAATACGGTATGCTGGAATAATTTTTAACATTTTAATTGTTATTTTAAATAGTGTTGTCCTACATAAAAATCCAAGCAACGATATAATCAAAAGTATCTATATGCATTCTCATATGTTCAAAAAAGCTTTTAGAATATTTCCTTAGATCATTGTAAAGGTGATAAAATTCTCTATTGAATCTTCGCTTTACGTTAATGGGATGGACTGGCAATTTTGATTTTTGTTTAAGCATATAAGTACCACTTTGTTATATTAGAGTCTAAAACAATATCTTCTCCATCGGAAGAAGATAACAACGCACAGTCCATGGTTATATCTCGATGTCGAGGGACTACTGTGTGAAGCTCAAGCGAGGCTGTGCGGTACTATGGTATAAGGCTATGGGCGATGGTCGGTGCATCGTTGTGGACACAGACTTAGACTCCCTGGAACTAATGTGAAGTAGCTAATAGAAAATACGTATACCTGTATTGTCAACATATGTTTATATTCATACATTTTTTAATTAAAGTTCCGCTGCTGGCCCAAAAAAGGGAATTTTTGACATCAACAATGTCGGTAATTAGGAAAATACATTACAAAAAACAGTAAATACATATTTTCTTACTTAAATCCTACCTTTAAAGTAGTTTTTCATTTACCACTGGTAAATATTAATAAAAATCTAAAAAAATATGCACATATTTAATGAAAAATGATTCAAACTAGACATTTATTAAAGCCATTTTCCAGTAATCGGCCTACTTAGAAACGCTGTTTAAAAATGTTTTGGATCAATGACACGCAGATTTATCACTTGCAAGGAAGATGAAAAATGCATCCAAATAATTACGTGTAATTGGTTTTAATATAACAATTTGATTGATCGAAACAGTATATTTGACTGGTGATGGAATATATAAAACAAATATAAAATTTTCCATTGAACCAAAACTGAGGGTACTGGATTACAGACTAAATTACCTATCCAATATAGTAAATTTTAATTAATAACAACTTTACTATAATAGTTTTATTATAAATACATCAATAATCTTTTATTGTGTTAGCAGAAAATATAGTATATTTTTTTCTATTTTTTCTCGAATTTGTTAGGTATTTTTAAAGTTTAAAGTAAAATCGATATTCGCGGCATTACATGGTGGGATAATGTCTTCGAAACTATCGAAGCGGTAGCGGATCCGGAGCTGCTATATAAACAAATTTATAAAGAAATTTTAGACACCGTTATTAATTAAGTTAAAACTAGATTTTCGGACATCACTGAAATAATTTTTTTCGATTTATAGGCCAAAAATACTTCTTAATCCTATTCAAAATTGTTTCCGCAAGAACTATTTGACAGTTTATTGAAGCAATATAAAATGTTTGATTCTGTTCAACTGAAAAGTGAACTTAAAAACCCATTACTTCCATCTCAATCGAGAGTATCATTTTTGGTTTAAAATAAATCAAAACTTATGCGGGAAATACGAACTACAACTGGCCAGACTAGACACTCAGGAGATCTCGTTGAAGTATTAACAAACAATGAACTTTTTTACGATGAAATTATAGCATATTTGGCATTAGAATCGTAGACCACCATAAAATACAAATAAGCATAACAATCAATATTCCTTAAAATAAATATCGAGATATTTTTTGGTTTGTTTCCATCTGTCTCTTTTTGTATATGGGGCTTAAAACAAGGTTCGTTTTAAAAGTCCCGAAAATTCATCAGAAAATGGTAAACTCTCCTCGAAAAACAAATTACTTTTGTTCGTCTGAGAATTCGTCAAAATTTCGGTCAAGTTATCTGAATTCACACCTTGCCGGATCGGGTTTTCTAGTATTTACTATAAATTATTGACCAAACTTAGGTGGGTATTTTGGGTTTGTATGTGGTCTATACAAATTTCGCCTGCGGCGCTTTCGCCTTCGGCGGACTTTTCCTCTTTTTGCTACCACTGGCGACCTGGCTTTCAAGTTTATAAAATTACTCATTTTATTGCCATTGCCCAGACAGCACACATACTCCAAGGGACGTCCATTTTAGGTCGATATTAAAGCCGGAACGTCCATAGCCATATTCGGACAACCATTGGAAGAACAAACCCGAACAAGTAGTGAAATCCATTTTAGGTCCATATTGGGACCCGCTCTTAAGAGAATGACAGTTGCAACTGACAGTTTAGTGACTTTAGACATCTTGTCGTGGATTTTTGGCGTTTTGTGGCACGTTGTTTAATGCATCGCACGTTTGGAGAAGTAGATGTATTCGTTGATTTGGGGCGTTTGATGGCTTTGCAACATTTTGTGGTTTTTAAAACTTTTTAATTTTTATTAGTGCACCGTTTGAACGGAAGTGAAGTGTAAAAACTTTAAAAGGCAAGTATTTTCAACTTTAATAATGCCAAAAGTTTCAAGAAGTAATTATCGGCGTGCACGATCATATACAAATAGTTTTTTTCAAGTTGAATTCTTGTCACAATTTTTTTGGTCATTTGCCACCCTAGTCATGTCGCATCTCACTTTAAGCTCTTGTTCTTCAAATTGTAAATTTATGTTTTATAAAAATTCAAATTACTTCAGATTAAAGAATTCTCCAGAGTGGGTGGAAGAAATCTTTATGACTGCGTAAGACGCTGCCTTTCAAGCACCATCACAAATACGCTAGCGTCCAAATACTCATAACATAGGGCCAAGCAAAAAATGCCATTTAAAAATTTAAATCTAAAAAGTCATATTTGGTAAGTCTTGCACCTATTTATTTAGGATACCTATAACAGAGGTTTCTCAAGGGGCACATGCAATTTGTAAATTATTTGTTTTTTTTAGAGTCTTTACTTCCGAGAAAGGACTATGACAAAAACAAGGAGAAGATACCATTCAGAAATAGCTTAAAAGGGCGCGAAAGGATTAATTTTCTTGTCTATAGTATAATTTACTAAATTTGTTTAAATATAATATTATTTAGTTATTGAAAAATAAAGTAATGTAATACCAATGAACGTCCACTTCACGTACGTACACACGTACAAAATATATTATACCAAACATGGACATTTACGTCCTATATAATCAGAAAACGGACGTCTTATGGATGTCCAGAATCTGAAATGTGTCCATTGGACGTCCAAAATGAGATACTACAATGATCCAAATGTAATCCAGGAAAGGTCCAATGGACGTACAAAATATGTCCAGAATTATGTCAATTATGGACGTCCAGAAGTGTGCCATCTGTATAGTCCAGTAAACGTCCATTGGACGTCGATGTCCAGAAATGATCCAGTGAAGGGACGTCCGAAGGACAAAAAAGTAAATCAATTGGACGTCCAATGGATGTTTTTGTGCTGTCTGGGTGCCACCCCCTAATTTTCTAACAACGCCCATGTTGTGGTGTTGCGTTGGTAGAAAAATAAGTCAAGATCGTGATTGAGCATCCAATAATTTAAAAAAAAAATACTGTATTGCATTAAGGATGTTAAAACCAATCGTAAAATTCATGATATAGTGTAATTTTCTGAATTATTTAAAACTGCCTTAGGATAAGGAATAACGATTTTGTAATGCTAGGAATGTGCACGACACATTATCTTAATTACACTTTGCCCTTAGCAATTGTTGGCACTTGCGATTAAACATGCCTCTCTTTAAACGACCATAATTTTCTCGTAGCATCATCTTTACTATCTTGACATTTTCAGCAAAAAGTTGTTTCGGCGGGCAATATCGCGAACGAATTATTCAAATGCGAACTAAAAAACAGTACCAAAGAGATGGAAATATGTTTAATGACTCGTCTATTGCAACTCTCGGGAATATAAAAGGTGGGTAATATAACTAGATGCAATTACAGTGTGTCGATCATTTGTCTTTAATGTGCCTATTATTCAAATAACCATGAGCAAAATTTGGTTGGTAAGTAACAAGCAAGACTTTTTTTATTCTTCACGTCTCTCGTCGTTGGGTTTTTAGGCTTATACATATCCACGAAAATTTTAATTGGAGAAAACATGTTCAAGCCCTTCGAAAAAGCTTCACTTTAGAATTTTTTTTTGAAAAACAATCTTTATTTTAAAACAATAATGTACATTCACCTGAATACTATACTCTAATCAGTGCCTGATAGCACTGGCCTCGAACATCAATACCTAATAAATTCACAATGCTGGACGTATACAATTTCACTCGTTTAACAAATTGACATAATTTTCTAAGATCTCTAATGTCCTCTGGTATTTTATTATAAGCCTTAGTCGCTCTTACTATTGGGTTACTCAATAATACATACTATTTTGAGATCTAGTTTCGTGACTCTGTATGTTATTGGACAATAAGATGTTTATACCTATTACATCTTTGGTTATTTTTTAAAACTTTATACTTTAATTTTACCTGTTATAATTCTAGAAGCATCTCCAATTTTGGTATTTTTAACTCTCTATATAAAGTTCCTGAACATGTCAACCAATCATAATTAAAGATCATTTTTAATACTTTATTTTGGGGCACTTGGACTGCGTTGAAATTAGTTTTCCCACATGTTCCCCATATTGGCATTAGATATTTAAAGTATGGCAGGAAGAAGGCATTGTACACATTCAATTTAGTTTTATAGGTAAGATAGTTTCGACATCTGTATATTATAGGTATCATAGGTAGTATTTTGTTCGAGAGATGCCTAATGTGTTGGGACCAGTTAAGATCATTGTCAATCACCAAACCCAGATACTTTAGATTTTGAACTTTTCTAAAATTAAGTAATTTATTTTAATATTTAAATGGTCTATTTGCTTATTTTTTTGTTTAATTTTTTTTTCTACATTTATTTTTAGTTTATTATAATATAACCAATTAATATATAAATTTAGATCATCATTTACCACATTATTCAATGCCTTCTCCTCCTCACCGGTTACACTAATACTGTATTATCAGCAAATTTAAAATGTCGTCATTCAACATTATGTATAGGGTGTTCATTTTTCGGTGGTTCTACGGGGTGGTATCTCAGTTATTAGTAAAGATAGAGGGATGCGGTGCTCGCAATACTATGCTACTTTATTGTAAACAGTTTTTTCTAGGCTTCCTCGTTTCTGATATTTTCGAGAATTTTTGAGAACTTTCCATTTTGGGACTCCCACCAAATTTCGGATTTTTAGGGGAAAATTTTCCCTGTAGTTTTAAAATTCAATTCAAATTATCTTTTTTTTTTAATGGCTCACCTTTATATATATTTTGATAATGTAATTCAGTTTTTAACAAGATTCTCAGAAATATATAATACGTCAAATTGTTTTCCATTATGCCTTAGATATGTTTCACACATATTTATTATTTTTTATTCTAATAGAAGTTGCTTCAATTGCAATTTGCAATTTATTTCATCAGTCTCGGGATTTTCCTTATGGTAGATTTTAGGCCGACGTTGAGAAAATGAACCTCGTCCAATTAACTTCGATTTTATCCTTGGAAAAATTATTTTATCTGGCTATCCTCTTTCGAGATATCCACAAGTGATTCAACAAATTTTATAAATGTCAGAAAAACACATACCGAACAAACCCGAATAAACTGATTTTTTATTATTAATTAGAAATTATAAAACAACTCAGAGAACCTGAATATTCTGACAGAGGCAGAAGAATTTTTCATTATGGCACAACTGACTCTGTTGCTATGTTTTCTTTTTCAATGTAGTCATTGAATATTTATTAAAAACGTAAATTTCGGGCTTAATTTTAACACTAAAAATAAAGTATTATATATTTCTGATAAGCTAGTAAAAAATATATATGGTGACCCTTTTAACTCCAACAGTATGGATGGAGTATGTGACAGCTATATATTTGATATGATGACTTCTTGGAAGAAGATTTGTAAGCATATTTCTTCAAGATGTGTTTTTTGCGGACACATTAATTTATTATTATAAGGGTTTAACTTATTTTTTACCAACGTACCATGATTTATTCGTACAAACATTGTATCTTTTTGCAGTGATTCTGAAGAAAAGTGTTCGAAACCGGTAAACCAATAAATTAAAAATTTTTGTGAGAGAGAAGACTTCGTTTCCTTTATTCTATCTTATAAGAAATAACTCACATAATGGGAAGCCTTATAATATATAATAAGATTTATAATATTATATTTATTTCAGATATTTGTTATAACACTTCTCACATATGTATCTTGCCAAAGGAGGCCGCCACCAAATATTCCACCTGGGCAAATCATACGGATTTTAAAGCAGGAATCAGATATTAGTCCAGATGGATCGTATTCATGGAGGTAAAATAATTTTAAGTGTACCTATTTTGTAAAAATGAAAAATTAAAAATTTCCAGGACGTTTAGATGAAATTGCTAAAAAAAATTAAATTGTCATTCAGATCTACGATACTTGAACAGATTTTAAGTTACTACCCCCTTAACTTAACGCCTCGTTAAAAACAAATATTTTCGTATGCTTTTTCTACTGTTTTTTTATTTTTATCAGACTTCGTTGTCTATTAAAAATTAACTTAAATGTTTCCCCTAAAAATAGAAAAAATTTCAGCGTCTGTCGTAAAGTGATTTTCATTAAGTTTAATTTTATTTCACACAGACTAACGATCCACACGTTGGATTTTTTAAATAGAAGGTGCATTTAATTTTTTCCTATGTAAAATAAATTTAATAAAATTCTGAATAGTCGGATCAAGTCCGTTTTTATGATGGCCTTAGAGTGCCTAACTTCCTCTACTGTTTATTACTTAGCAATCGGGTATATTAACTATTTAGGACCAATCCTAGAGCGCCTTAAAGGATTTTCTTATAGTGCTTGTGATTGATCATAAAAATAAAAAAAGAAGTTATCAGTAGTATTAAAATGGCATCGTAATCGTTCTTATTGTTGTATTTATGCGAATAAATCAAATTCCGTTTTTGGGAAAGTGTTATTTATTTTAATGAAATACCCAAAATGGTGGAAGGATCATACGAAAATATAATGGGGGTGTTTAGTTTAAAAGCTATGGAAGGATCATAAGGTCTTGATTATCATCATATTTCGAATTTTAAGTAGTGTACGAATAAAAGAAATAGGTAAAAAATATATTAGGGGAAATGTGGGTCAGCCAATACAATTAAATTATTTTATATTAAAGACTTTGAAATGTTAATAGAAACGGAAAGAGGCAACAAACAGCAACGGTTTTCGGTGATTATGCATGGAAATGCATACCATAAAAAATTAAGTGGAGATGAAAAGATTCAATTCAGAGTGCCAAAACACCGATATAAACAAACGATTGCTAAATAATAAATAAAATATATATTTATGTTATAAGGATCATAATAACGATCATTATGGTACTAGCCGTGAGTATTGGACGAGGCGTCAGCCGAGTCTCATAACACGGCGTGTACCATAATGATTGTTTATGATCCGAATTTCATACAATATTTTATATTCCGACGATTTTTGTGTTTTTTTTGATGAATTTTAAGTTTTCGTCAGTAAACTAATAGCTTGATTTTAATAAAACAAGGTAACTATAGAAATATTTGTTTGTATTATCATTGTCAGAATTGAATTTTTAATTTTAACGTTTATATAATATAATATGGATAATTTGCCATCAGAAATCGAAGAATTGGCCAATAAAGCAGTTGTTGGTTTGTTGCCCGAAAAGTCTAAAGGCATATATGAAAAAACTTATGCCAATTACAAAACTTGGTGTTCTCAGAAAAAGGTCAATATCGTACACGAAAAGGTACTTTTGGCATATTTCAAGGAAGAATTTTGCATTTTTCATGATAGTACTCAGTCCTATAATGAAATCATTATAGTACTCAGTCCTATAAAGTATGTCATTTTGACACTGAAAATGAAATCCATAATAATGTCATTATGACACGTCGGAATATAAATTACTTTTATATGGAATTAATTTATTATGTTTTTCATCATAAAAGTATGGAATACCTTAAGATGTTTTTTTGAATGTATTTTCTTCAATCGAAAATATCAACATTTAGACTGTGTCCTGTACACTTAAATTCTTCAAAACTTAATTTACACGTTGAATTGTAGATAAATCGGGCTTACAGAATCAATTACAGAAATAGGAAGACTCGGTTGTAACTTTCTCTAGATGTGTATTTATTAACAGTTGTGTTGCCGTCATTTTGTCATGAGAAATTACCAGTGACAGCAAAAGTGTTATTGGTTTATATTATATCCATAGATATTTAACGTGTCCCCCATAGCATGCTCAAATGAGACACTAAATCGACAGAAGAGACATCTGCGGTGTGGTGATAAAGAGAAAGATCACAGAGCAGTCTTGAGAAAAAAATGGATAAGTGAATTCTTTTATAGTTCAATGGCAGGAATAACATACTGTAAGGGGAGTAGTTATTTCGGATTTTAACGCGTCTTGACTGACCGGAAGGTTGAGCTTTATTGCTTTAAAATAATCATATTATATCTTAAATTATAGTTTCGAAGCCGAAAATGGAATTTCTGCACAAGAACAAGGACGTCTGAAGGATCCTGATACGATGCAAGCCCAAGGATCTTTTCAATATACTGCAGATGATGGCACCCCAATACAGATTCAATACACTGCCGATGAAAATGGATTTCAACCACAAGGTATAGATAGTCGTATAGTCGTACCATTTTCTTTATCGGTGGGGTAAAGAAGTGTAACTATATAGGGTGACTAATACAGGAAGTTGAGACACTTAATTACTCAAAGCCGGAGAGCCAGTGGAAGAGTGCGTGCAAGGGAAAGTTCTTTAATTTAAGAAACGTGGTCTTTGCGCGTCCAATCCGAATTTTTACCTCCTCGTCGCAGAGCCATTTTTCAGAGACTGGCACCCAGATACAGAAAACGCGTCACCTGTTCCAGATATTATTCGTCAATCCTAATTGTTACATTGACATGCCTGCGAGCTATTGCGATGACTTTCGTTTTGTTGGTATTGATCTTTAGCCCGAACTTCTTGCCTATTTGGTTTACTCTGTCTACAACATGTTGATGATCCCCAGGAGAATTCGCCAATATAGCGGTATCGTCCGCATATGTCATATTGCCAATAGGAATTCCATTGACCTTGATTCCTCTATTCTCTTCTTCCAGCGCTAGTTCAAAAATCTTTTCTACATAGATATTGAACAGGATTGGTGACAGAATGCATCCCTGCCAGACTCCCTGGGATATATTATTGAATGTCTCTGTAGTTAATTCATTATTAATTTTTACCTCTGCAATCTGTTGCCAGTATAGTTGCTGGATTATTCTGATGTCTCTAGAGTCTATACCAATGTCCTGTAGTCTTTCCAGAAGAAGATCGTGTTTAATATTATCAGAAGCCTTCTGATAATCTATAAAATATACATATACTTCTCGTCGTTGATCGTAACACTTTTGCATAAGCAGTTTCATGGAAAAAAGAGCCTCTCGTGTACCCAGGCCCTTGATAAAACCGAACTGGGTTTCTTCGCTGGTTCGCATTTGACATAGATTCTAACCAGTCCGACGGGATTTTACCTGACTCATATATTTTGTTGCTAGGTATGTTAGGTACTTCGTATCTATTATTTTCAAGGCTTCAGCATGTATATTATCAATATTTAATCGATAGTTTTTAGTTCATAAAACCCAAAAGAAGGTTGTTAGTCGCCCCCACACACCCCGAAATTAACCGAACGTCTCTGTTGCTTGTCAGGTGGTATTAATATCATATAATATAAAGGAAAAATTATTCATGGCTTTACGGACTGGTATGATTAGCTGCACCTGCAAGCGGTGTCCGCGCTTATATTTTCACATTACCTATATTTTCACATCACTCCCCTTCGCCCCTGTGGCTACGCCACTGTTAACTATATAGTTTTGGGTTTGTTTCATGAAACATAAAAGTTGATAAAATGTTTCCGATTTGTTGCTAAATTGTTGGAAAACATTATGCTGCTGTTTTGTTGTCAAAATACGAAACAAAACCAAAACTACATAGTTACTGCATATACTTTTGTTGAGATTTTGTCTCGCCAGAGTGGACGCAAGTTTTGGTTCTGTTTTGTTTCCAGAATGTTTCTAGTTTTTTGCATTTCTGTTTCGTTGGATGTTTTTGTTTCGTTGGTTTGGTGTGGACCCGACATTACATTTCTAAATTGGCACGGCTAGATAATATTATCATTGTTCAGCGGACTATTATCACATTCCTGCTGATGTCATTATACAGTACATCCATAAGTATCGTACAAATTGGTTTCAAATTCAGGAATTTGTTTTTTTAGCACTCGGACAAGTCAATTAGTATTCTTAGTTGCGCATTTTTTAAGGTAAACCGTTGGTATATAGGGTGTCCCAGGTAGGACGTAGAACGTCATATAAGATTTTTAAAATACTTTTTGTATAAGAAAGCTTCCTTTATGTTCCAGGAGCCCACCTTCCAACAGCTCCACCTATTCCACTGGCAATCCAGAGAGCTTTGGAATATAATGCGGCCCATCCTGAACAAGATGGAGGAGAGCAACAACGACCCAGACAAATTGGATAAGTCAAGACCATAAGACTAACATCTAGAATGCTGTGATTTTTAAACTATTTATTACTAACTTCTTCATGTTGTACATATTACTTTTCTGAAATTGCTCAGTAAAAGCAGAATTAAAAATTATGTGTTTTATTGCCGTTAAAATAGGACAGAGCTATTCATCTAGTAACGTATATCAACATTTCTGTCTTAAAATGTTAAAAAATATATTTTTTTTCTCTTTGCGATTAATTCATCTGTCAAATGTATATTTTACCACATGCATGTTGAGGAAACTGATTGACTTGTATTCATGACCAATAGAACAAAACTAATTTTTTTTTTACATCAATTTATCGATAAACCAAAAATATGAAAGTAAGTTATTCCTTGTATTAAATACTAAATACTTTTATATTTGATATCAGTATTATTTGACAGTTAGTGGTTTAACGTAAACCGTAAAAATAAGATTTAGGTTTCGGTATTCAATTACATAAACTTTTAAGTTAATAGAAATAAAAACAAAATTTTCAAAATCATTTAGGTAAATATCTTCCTTTCCAAAACCAAGTAGTAAGTGTCAACAGTTAGTAGGCAATGCGTCATCGGCGATCGATACCGGAAATCCTTCATTGCGATTGGTTAATCAGCCATAATATATACAGTGGTCCGCGGCTGTTTTCTACAGGATTTGATTTCTGTTTGTCGTGTTTTTAATACTGTTTTATAGTAGTATTATAACAGTAGCATGATACAACAATTAAAGGTAAGACGTCACAGGGAGAGTGATATTTAAATGTCTTATGGAGATTTATACGGTGTTAGCGTTTTTAATTCGATTTTAAAGGTATTAAAAGGTTTTACGCATTTAATGGCACTTGAAAAGAAATAATAATATATAACAAGTATTTACGTATACGTACACACATTACAGCTAAAAGACCACTAAAATAAGAAAAGATTCCGACAAACTTTTAAAAGAACCGCCGCGCCATCGGAACCGGTCGACGCTAGCCGAAGCTGCTCTGCGACCTCTGCTCGTTGCCACCAGTGTTGTCATTCTTTCACAATTGTAATATATCCATTACTATTTTAAGATTTTTTTAGATATTCATTCTTGTTGTGGGGCTTCCCATATGAAATTTATGTTTAATCTGGAGGTGACCCCCATATCATAGAAGAGTAACGACCTTTTCATCCTCTTACAATGACACAGTTTTTTACTATTCTATTAGGGTTCGAACGGTCAACCTATTACTTCTGATCAAAGATTTTTGGTAACACTGGTCGCCACGTAGTGACGTTTGACGTAGTTTCCATGGAAATTTTGAAAGTTTACTACATTTTTTCTTATTTAGTCTTGTGAATTTATTAAAATAAATATCTGAAATTTCATAAAATGAGATGAACTGTGTTCGATTGTGAAATGGATAACCAAGCACAGAAATTTTATAGAAATATAGGGTGTTTCCGCTTTCCTAAGGATAAAAACAAAAATATGAATACGGTTTCATTTATTTTGTTAGCATTTATTTCAATATTTTCCACTGAAGCTGATGAGGATGCCTTCGAAACTTGTAAGGAAATTAAAATATTGTTTATTTAACTACTGAAGCAGACTATGAGTTTCTTTACCTCTTCATAATTTCACTCCACTGAGAGATGTACTATTTTAAAAAAATAGTTTAATTTGTTTATATCTTTGTTGTATCTTCATGAAATAAATATATCTGAATACCATGATATTATTCTTTCATTTCACATACTATTAGATGCGTAAAACCTTTGAATACCTTTAATAGAGAGTTACTCAAACATACTCTTCGGCTGCTGGATTCCATCGAAAGGACGGCTATTCGTCTGATCGGAGACCACGAGCTGACGAAGAACCTCGACAGCCTAGAACATCGAAGACGGGTCGGGGACCTTCTTTCACAGATATTTTCATGGAAGATATTCCGCCCAGAGCGACGAATAGCAGAAATACACGACGAGCCACTGCCGCCCATCCATATGTGGTTAAGCTTAGTACTCCTCGAACTTCATTATTTAAGAATTCTTTCATTTGGAGGACTTCATCCATGTGGAACTACCTTCCCGAGGTCGTTTTTCCCAACGAATATAACCTCCAACGATTCAAAACCAACATGAATCGCTTTTTGCGCACACGCACCACTCCCAGAGTGCCCTAAAGGATTTTTCCTATAGTGCTTGTGTTTGATCATAAAAAACGGTGACAGCAATATAATTCTCCATAAGAGTTTTAAAAATCACTCACCCGGTGATGGAAAATATTATTTTTAGAACAAACCCGGTCCTGGTGAATATTATGGATCACGTGAATTCATTTACAGGTACTGACTCTCGTTTTGTTTGATACCGCGAAACTCAACAAGGACATTATAAGTTCTTAATTTCATGTCGATTTAGAGGATACCTATATAGTTTATATGGATTAACAGTCTTCATATTTGCAGTATTTCTAATTATTTTTGTACATTTGTTTATGAACTGACAGTACTCAAAAGTGCAAATCGTCGGCCTAATTTGAAAAATGCATAAGCCCAAGTTTCTCAAATTAACGTTTTTGGCGGAATCTGGTAGACAGTGGCCGAAGCTATAAGCTAATACTCTCAGTTTATGAAAATTGCCACTAGATATAGCCAAAAATATTATTAAGAAATCTGCATATGTTCCACAAAGTTAAAAAGTATATATACAAATATTGCATAAGTCTTATATTAGTCAAAATGGCGCCAAATGCGGTCTCGTGTATGTGAAACAATTTCGTTTAGTTTTCCAGCAAATTGATGGTGTTCTATAAAAGTATATTAAAAATAACGCGTAGGTAAGTCTACAAGTGACTCATAATTATATTAAATCGTTAATAGTTAATATAATATTGCTCCAAGAATCGCGTTTATATTTTGGATGGAGCAATTTTTATACAATTTTATTTTATTTTATTTTTATAATTAAGAAAACTCATTGCTTCGCCTTATTATGGCTTTTTCAAGAGTATTATTTGTATACTAAAGTTTGCATTTCGTTTACAATATTTATAATGTCTGTTTTTATTATATAAAATTTTATTTAAGTGATTATTTTCTATACAGTGAGCGGACATCCCTTAGTTTTTTACATTGTTTAAAATAGCTGTTTTGTGTTCTTTTAATCTTCTCTTAATACTTCTGCCGCTTTGACCTACATAATATATAGCATTACAATCTGCACAATTAATTTTGTAAACTCCTGATTTGTCAAGTATGTCCGCTTTGTCTTTATTGTTCACTAGTGTTCTGCCTAAATTTTGTTTATTTACTCATATTGTTCTACATCCTAAGTTATTCAATTTAGTACTTATAATGTTGCTTAAGTTGGATGTATATTTATGAATTTAAAATTATTATTTTTTGGAGGACTAACACTATAAAATTCTCTTCTTAGCACACGTGTGCTTGTGGTGCTTTTTATTAGTTTATCAATTAGGCTTTCTTTGTAGCAGGATTTATTAGAACAACTCAAAATCCATGAAAAATAATCTTATTCACGGTACTAATGACCAGCAACATTTCCACAACACCCCAATAATAGATAAATTCTTAGAATCTTTACAGCCGGACTTCCCAAACCTCTAGCATAATATAAATTTAAATAAGGTTTATAATAGACTAGGTAATAAAAACAGACATTATAAAAACTGTAAACGAAATGTAAACTTTAGTAGGTATACAAATAATACTCTTGAAAAAGCACTAATAAGGCGAAATATATGTAGAGATAACTCTAATATAACTTGAAGCATTAAAAAGCAATAAGTGTTTTAATTATAAATATTTAAAAAATGTTTCATAAAGAACCAAACGCGGAATCAACACAGACCATTTTATTTGGCCGAATAACCGAGGTTATGAATGTTTCAAAACATTTTTTTCTATTAGTCAGAAGAAGTTCTTTTTTAGATTAGTTAGATATTAAAATATTGTTACTAGTTCAAATTTTGTGAAATAAGCGTGATTAAAACGAGCTTTTCTTTAGTGAATTTTGCACAAGTGCCAGTTGATTTCAAATTAAAGAATGAATTTTACATAAGTTCCCTAATTATTATGGATGTGCTGTATAATCAGCCAAACATCATTATATCCTTATACCCTTCTAATTAAAGCAATAAAACAAACCCACTAATTAATTTTTAATTAACTATATTTTTATTTTAAGTCATAAAGCAGTTTTACTTATCGCTATCGCCTATAAAAATAATGCTTGATTAGTATTTTTTAAAAATTTTGAAAACATAATTTTAAGATGTCAAATTTGTTCCGGACTTGTCACGTATAGTTAAACGTTAATAAAAGAAATTGATTGACTCGTCCGTTACTTTGTGACAATACATTTTAAATATATAAAATGAAACAAAAGTTTACTTTGTTATTTGTCACTATATTAAAAGAGATTTACGGCCGTTTCTTAGTACAACTACATCTTCAAGACGCTCATACGAGAGTGATCCCAAACTAAGTCTATATAATATAGGTAGTAGTAAAAATGATAGGTAGTAGTAAAAAATAAAAATATTAATTTGGTATAATAAATAATGTTTGGCACAGTAGTGTAATAAACTTAAATTAGGGACAAACGGGTCAATATTCAGAGAATGCACATGCCAGATGGGATTTTTACAATAGTTTTAATAGCGGGGGTTAATAATATTACTGTCTTTTTTTTATGTTTATAAATTTCAATATTTTCTAGTAAATTCAATTTATGGCCTTTTTGTTCAGCGTCTTAGATTTGTAGGTTATTTATATCTGGAAATGTGTGGTTTGTATCTAAAAAGTGATTCGCAAAATTAGATGATCTTTTATTAAGTCTAAAGCATGCATTGTGTTCTTTAAATTTCGTTTCAAAGTTTCGTCATTTTATATAGTTAATAAAATGATTACATTTAGGTGACGATAACTTCTTATTAATCTTAGTTATAGTAAAATATTGTTCCATGAAGAACGTATTCTGCTTTAGAGAGCATATTTTGGTCATATTCTGGGTCACCCGATATCATGAATAACCATGTTTCCAAAATTTAAAAAAAATCTATTATTTGTAAAAAATATATATATAAATTTGTAAAAAATTTTGTAAAAAACTGCCAAACTTGTTTCGAGAATTTACCTAAGCTTTAAAAGGCTGTTTTACTGTTACGTGAATTAAAAAAAAAAATGCCAACGAGTCAAACTTTTTTTTATACAGTACCTACTTTCCTTGTAGCCCTGTATAATATTGAAAAGCCGTTTCTGGTCAAAAGAGTTTCCCGCCACTCAATTTGCACCAATCCCACCGACCTATAACTATGGATACGTACAACGTACAGTAAAAAGTTCAATTTAATAGGTGAAAGAATGGGTTGGTGCGCACGTTTTTTCGGTCATATTTTTAAAGGTTTCTCGTCGGTTGTCTTGCGCATAATGTTGCCGCCGTCATATAGGCAACCCCGCCGTAGTGGTGCTAGTCTGGTTGCCAAACAACGATGTGAATCATCGACGACTTTCCAGAACCCGCGTAACGATATTAAAAATCAATCGATTCGTGGACAATAGATATAAAAATTAATACTAAAAGTGGTTTCTCAGTGATTGCCACCAGGCCTTCTGTTATGCGAGAAATTAGATTGTCTATTTCCCAGTCTTGATGTGCCAAAATATTGCCGTGTAATCATTTTAATTACGGGCGAAGTACGATTCTGTTCGCCGGTTAAGGTAAATAGTTTAACAGTCGGCATTGCACATGACATCTGACGATCAGCTTTGTTTACATGCGCGAGGTCATACATTTGCCATTTTTGCTTCTAGAGCTTGGCATAGATAAAGGTCGGTTTAAAAATCAGAATACTTTTAGTGGCTTCTGTGAGTCTGACCAACATCGAAATATTTTCAGCCGGAACAAGAGTACCTCCCACCCCCGTTTTCGAGGATGCTGAACACGATGGCGGCAGAATTTCTCTTTGGCGTTGCGCAACCCGTCAAAACGGCCAAAAACCACTCCCCAGAGGGGTTAAACGTGCTTCAAGAGGTTTCCCTGCAGAGAAACACACTTTCCCCCCGTTTTCGAGGATGCTGAGCACGATGGTGGTGTTTGATATCGCGTCCGACCCTATCCAACCCCTCCACCGGCCAATACTCGCCCCTGAAAGGGGTTAATTTTTTTTTCAAGTATCAGCGGCAAATATTTAGTCGCCCTCGTTTTCGAGGATGCTGAGCACGTTGGTGGTGTTGGATATCGCGTCCGACCCCTCCCCCCATCTCCCCCCGTTTTCGATGATGTTGAGAATGGGGAAAATAGTTGTACTTCTCTTTTTGGTTGTAATGGTCTCTCATTCCGGTCCAATTGAAAAAATATAATCAAATAGTTTGCGCGAAAAAACGCCAAGGCGTGGTCAGTTTATTTTTAATTTTTTGAAAAATTCTTTTAAGTTAAAATTTTTTTTTTTTTAATTTCAATTAAATAAAAAAATCATAAACAAAGAGTAATTTAAAAAAAAAAAATTTTAAAAACTTGTAATTTTTTTCGAAATTTTTTTCCTATTAAAAGGTAATATCGTTCCATAATGGGGGCGAGTATTGGTCGGTGGAGGGGTTGGAAGGGGTCGGACGCGATATCCAATACCACCAATATGCTCAGCGTCCTCGAAAACGGGGGGACATATTTGCCGCTGATACTTGAAAAAAAAATTTCACCCCTTTCAGGGGCAATTATTGGCCGGTGGAGGGGTTGAAGGGGGTCGGACGCGATATCCAAAACCACCACCGTGCGGTGAAAACGGGAGGAAAGTGTCTTTCTCTGCAGGGAAACCTCTTGAAGCGCGTTTAACCCCTCTGGGGGTGGTTTTTGGCCGTTTTGAGTGGTTGCGCATCCCCCAAAGAGAAATTCTGATGGCGCAATCGTGTTCAGCATCCTAGAAAACGGGGGGAGGAGGTACTCTTGTTCCGGCTGAAAATATTTCGATTTTTCGACTCACAAACGCCACTATTTATTAAAATCGCTTGAACCTCTTTCGAGCTATAGAGTTAAAAAAAGGGGGGAAAACCCCATTTGCCGATCTTTTTATTGCCGAGTTTATATTGAAACAACTAATTCAGTTTTTTTGGATTACCGTGATAATCATTCTTTAATAGATAAACATAAAATTACATGTAAATCATGCGAAGATATAAACACATAAACTGTCATAATTGTTATTTGATATTTTATAGTCGATTAGTTTCCAATCTATTATTTCCCATATCGCCGGTCGTTTAAGCTGTCATCTTCTTCGGGATGAGCTGCGTTGTATGCCAAGGATCTTAAAATGGCTTCCGGTATGGGAGGGGGAGTGGGTAAATGAGCTCCTGACGGTTGATATCCGTTCTCATTGGCAATATATGACAGCTGTATTAAAGAGTTATCGGGCGCGGTATACCTAAACGACCCTGTCGCTTCCATTGCTTCTGCTTGTGCGTTTCCTTTTACTCGGCCTTGCTCCTCAGCTGCGATTCCATTTTCTGTCTCGTAACTAAAACATATACAGCAAGGAAGTTTTACGCAAATAGGATTTTTTTATTATGCGTCTACTTATGTGTCTCTTCCATGAACATATAGAGACAAAACATTCTCATGAAACAAAATTTATTTACAATCATGCACAGTTTAAAAAAACCCGAACAAACCCGAACAAACGCGTTTAGATAATTTCGATTTAGCATTAAGGTGCATTTGCACATGCATAAATTTTTATGTAAGTCGATGTACACTTGCTATTTTTATTTACTGGTGCACCAGTTATTATTGGCGACACTAAATCCATGCATGTGTAAATGCACCTTCAGTCATAAATAGATAATCGCAGTAAAGATAAACACAGACAATACCGCGAATGAAAGAATGAATGAAATAAACTTCAGGGCTACACACGTAGTATAGCGTTGCCACTGTGGTTTCCCTAAAACATTGGAATTTTATTTTGTTGGAAAACTATAAATAACTTTACAAGTAGAAAATTTAAACAATACAACTAGTGTTGGGAAATACCGATGATTTTAATAATCGAGTACTTGATACTCGAGCGATTTTAATAATCGACTGCTCGATGGCAGCCTAGCCGTTTACATATTGTGATCAGGTTGGGTGTTTAGCAAGCACGTAACTACGGGTGGGCACAGATTTAGCTAAAAAATTGTAGTAGCCACCAAAAAAATTCCTGAAATTTATTTATTTATGAATAATGAGTTTTTACCACTTCTTGATACCAAACAAAAAAACGGCAAAAAATCACCCTAATATGTATTTATTGTTGTGCTTTTTTAAAACAAAAAGTATTACCAAGAGTTATTTTTCTTCACATCTTTCTCAATCTACGAGCATAAAATAAGTAGATATTTAAAATGGCTTGTCAAATTCTTCGACTTAAACGACGAAAACTTAAATACACGTAGGCACAAAAAAGTTACGACCTAATAAATGTGCAAAAAATGCCGCAGGTAGCGCCCCCTACAATGTACATTAAAATTACACCAAAAAATCAGTTTCTCATCCTAAAAAAACCATAATTGCCAAATTTTGTAAAAAACCGTTGGTTTCTGTCAAAGTTATTAGAGAAAAACAAAAATGAAGTTTTAACTTTAACACCCTGTATCTCAGTTAATATCAACTTTCGGATATAGGTAAGTATAATTAAATCCTAATATCTTTACGTAAGGAGTCTGTGGTTTTCCATGTCCCATTACTTATCGGACACCCTGTATATATTATATGTTTGTATATATGTATATGTAACCCGAACAAACCCGAACAAACGAATATTAACATAAAATAAGAAATTTGTCACTAACACAATCAAAAATATTTCTTCTTTATATTTTATTTATACGCATTTTTTCGTTGTTACAAATAGTTCTGACGATGGTTTAGTATAATAAACCGAAACGTTAACTAAATATTTAAATTTCATTTTAAAATGACCGAAAGCCAAAAACAAACTACCTATAATTTGAAAAAAAACGTCAAGGAAACAAAACTATAGTCAAATTTAAATTTTTGGAAATTTACATGTAACTAGATTTTATACAATTAGACTTATCAGGACGTAAACTACTATCTGTATTCTATTATTTAAAACAAAAATTATTAAAATTAGTTCATTATTAACGAAATAACAGCTTATTTTTTTATTAATTAATAAAATAACATTAGTTCATTATTAACGAAATAACAGCTTATTTTTTTATTAATTAATAAAATAACATTAGTTCATTATTAACGAAATAACAGCTTATTTTTTTATTAATTAATAAAATAACATTAGTTCATTATTAACGAAATAACAGCTTATTTTTTTTTTTAATTAATAAAATAACATTAATTCATTATTAACGAATTATTTTTTTATTAATTAATAAAATAACATTAGTTCATTATTAACGAAATAACAGCTTATTTTTTTATTAATTAATAAAATAACATTAGTTCATTATTAACGAAATAACAGCTTATTTTTTTATTAATTAATAAAATAACATTAGTACATTATTAACGAAATAACAGCTTATTTTTTTATTAATTAATAAAATAACATTAGTTCATTATTAACGAAATAACAGCTTATTTTTTATTAATTAATAAAATAACATTAGTTCATTATTAACGAAATAACAGCCTATATATTTATTAATTGGCGCAGTGTATAAGTACTAGTATTATAAGACTTCCAGATAATCCTTGTAAAAAAATAATGATTGTTTCACGAAAAATGGATATAACTTAATGACTGCAGTAAAAGTACCTGCGGCGATCCCATTATTTATGACCGTTTGTTATTATTATGTGGAAAGGACCGGATTGTAATAATTATAATTAAATATAGGCACATCAGGTAGGTTAGGTTGCTTAATTTATATTTAAATATCTTTTTGTGGTAAAATTTGTTAGTTTTTGAGGAATGGTTCAAAAATTGTCTTTTACTAAACATTCCTCAGAATAGCGTGATAGTAATGGACCATGCAAGCTATCACAGTCGCCAATTACATAAAGCTCCAAGCTCAAATAATACAAAATTAGAGATTCAGAACTACATGGCGGCGAATGATATATATTTTGAAGAAAGTTATAAAAAAGTGATCTTTTAGAAGTTTTAAAGACATTTTGTATTAAAAAAGTATATGTTTGTGACACATTGGCAGAAGAAATTGGACATACAGTGCTACGGCTCCCACCCTATTATTGCATTTTTAACCCCATAGAGCATATGTGGCACCAGTTAAAATCACTGGTTAGGTCTGAAAATATTTATCCGACTTTAAGTTCTAGTGTTGTAGAATTAATATGAAAATGCTTTAATGATATTCCCCCAGGTAGTTGGAAAAATTCAGTCCGTCACGTAATAACTGTAGAAAATTCGTATATTAGTCTGGATCGTATAATTAATCCAATTATAATTAGTTTTGATGAGGATAGCGATAGCGAAACAGAATTATCTATAGAATGACATTATAAATGTAAATAAATATGACTAGTAATATTTAAAAAAAAAGTTATTTCATTTGATTACATAAATATAATCATATCATTACTTGTTTTCCTTAGTCCGTCCCTTCATACTTCACTTGTTTATTGCCAAGCTCTTGTCGACACAATGGGACCGACCCAGGAAATCATTAAGTCGTATCCAAATTTCGTACTGTAATTTATAGTAAATGTGAATTTAATAAAGAATCGTTTTAGGGGTGCAGTACGCCCCAGTCTCCATTCAGTTTAGATCCTAAATATTTACCTCCATTGATATGAACCATCTGGATTTGGGCCGGCCTGTTCTTGCCTTAAAATCTTGATTACGTATCCTGGAGTGTAGGATTGGGTGGGTCTGTATTGGGCTAACGCGTATGTAGCGAAAGCCAGTAACAAAGCCTATAAAAATATTCACAGCTTTAAAAAATTAAAATGATGTTTAAATCAAAAATCATTTATTATTTTTAATCTTATCGACCGAGCAATAAACAAAAATGATGTAATCCAATATTTGAACGTAATAAATAAATATGGATGATATGGATTTTATTGGACAAGATCATATTAAACTTATTGCCAAACAACGTTTATTAAATTAAGAAATATCGATGATAAGCTATTTTTACAAAACGAAATAATAAGATCCATGATACAGTGACACAAGGTAAGATACCACACATAGGGGGCGTGGCTTAGCTCTCCACGTCACGACACAGACGCCAAGCGGCGCCGAGCGGCTCGAATGCTTCCTGTATGTTTTCAATGGATGTTGCAAAAGGTTGTCGGAATTTTATCTTATTTAGTGGTATTTTAGCCGTAATATGTGTTATATTGTTATGAAATTATTATACCTAAATACCATGATATTATTTTCGCATACTATTAAATGAGTAAAACTTTTTATACTTTATATAATACCTTTAAAAGAGAATTAAAAACGGTAACAGCAATATAAATCTCCATAAGAAATTTACGTCACTGCGCGCAACAGATGAATTTGGAACAGTTAGATACCTTGTGTTATTGTATCATCAATAAGATCGTAATATTTCATAATTTAATATTCCAGTGTGAGAAATGATAATATAACTTTAATAATGCCATTTTTATTTTATACCCCCATTTTCGATATACAGGGTTATTCACGTTATTCGAGACGACATGTTATAGCTAAGCTATTTGTTTTGGATAAAAACAAATATTCAGGATGGATAGGGTACATTTTAAAATTATTTTCACAATGTACAGGTTATCCCAAACACACAAATCGTATCAAAGTTGCATTTTTTAAAATGGAATGCCCAGTATATTATTTCATTTTCGGTTCCTACGATCAAAATAAATATTACTTTTATTAAGGTTTACCGTACTTAAACCTTAAGTTAAACTTAAACGGTTTGTGAAATATTTCATATTTTGTCAAAATGTAGTAACAATTTTAATGATTAAATTCTCAACATGTATTTTGTTTTTTAAACCCAATTTCTCAGTGGACGCTACACACTGATTAAGTTTTGTGTATCAGTTATGAAAAATTCACTAACTTATACACGGTGTCCAAAAAGTACTACTAAATAATTACAAGTTTGAAATGGTAATAACTTGCTTAATTTAAATATAACACCCAGTATTTTATGTCACTAGCAGATGTAGAATTTAATTGTCTATCAGAAAGTATTAATCTATCCCATAGCTAATTACTCGCATTTTCATGAAAAATGCAAATATTCTCAAAGCAGGCTAATTATAATCAATTTAATATTAATCAAGTCGCATATGACATTTTGACAGATCAGATCTAGATGCTACAGAAACAGAGGGTTTACAGTAAATGTCAGTTATTTCTAAAAGTATTTCGCTGCAAATCGTCATTTAGTTATAATAGTGGTAGTTTCTGTTTTTTTATTTTATTAGTTACTTAAAGTGATAAGTTATCCAAAAGAAGAACGAATTGATATGATTTTTATTCTTGGAGAATGGCTGCAAAACTGCTTACTTGCTTCCTGAGTTTACGCTCAAAAACCATCCAAATAGAGAGGTTTTTGAAAGATTGTTGACTCAATTTAAACAAACTGGGAGTGTTCAGTATAAAAAACCCACTAAAAGGAAACTTGTGACAGGAAACGAAGAAAATGAATTTGCTGTAATTGGTTCTGTAATCGAAAATCCTCATATTGGTGAAAACCAAATTGCGCAAAATATCAACATTAGCCAAGCAAGTGTCTCAAGGATTCTTCAGAAACATAGTTCCATCCCTATAAAATTCAGCGTCACCAAGAACTTTCTGCAAACGATTTTGATAAACGAGTGGAATTTTGTATTTGGGTGTTAGACAAAGTGACAGATAATGAAAACTTTTTTAATTTTGTTATGTTTAGTAATGAATGTACATTTCATAATAATCCAATTCCAATTTCAAAATCGATGGATTGGAAGAAATGGACCTCAGAATTGGCCCCCAAGATCACCCGACTTGACTTCACCTGATTTCTTTTTATGGGGATATGTAAAAGGAATCGTTTATAACGCAGCTCCAACAACACCGGTAATCTGAAGAAGCTTTCCGAAACATCAGCCCAGAAATGCTGTCAAATGTTGCTGAAGGTTTTAAAAAGAGGATACGTTTGTGTTTAGAGTCGGATGGTCGCCATTTTGAACACATGTTATAAATATATACAATTGTTTGTTGTAGGAATGTCCAGCAATATCTTCTGTCGTTACCTTTACTACTAAGTAATGCATTTTCCCTCTGTTTCTCTAGAATCTAGATCTGATCTGTCAAAATGTCATAGGCGACTTGATTAATATTAAATTGATTATAATTAGCCTGCTTTGTGAATATTTGCATTTTTCATGAAAATGCGAGTAATTAGCTATGGGAGAGGTTAATACTTTTTGATAGACAATTAAATTCTACATCTGCTAGTGACATAAAATACAGGGTATTATATTTAAATTAAGCAAGTTATTACCATTTCAAACTTGTAATTATTTAGTAGTACTTTTTGGACACCGTGTATAAGTTAGTGAATTTTTCATAACTGATACACAAAACTTAATCAGTGAGTAGAGTCCACTGAGACATTGGGTTTAAAAAACAAAATACATGTTGAGAATTTAATCATTAAAATATGAAATATTTCACAAACCGTAAGGGTAAGTACGGTAAACCTTAATGAAAGTAATATTTATTTTGATTGTAGGAACCGAAAATGAAATAATATACTGGGCATTCCATTTAAAAAAATGCAACTTTGATACGTTTTGTGTTTTTGGGACAACCTGTACATTATGAAAATACTTTTACAATGTACCTCAAATAGGTCCCTATCCACCCTGAATATTTGTTTTTATCCAAAACAAATAGCTTAGCTATAATATGTCGTCTCGAATAACGGGAATAACCCTGTATAGGGCCTCAAAATTTTAAATTAATACCGATTTTTTTGTTGAATTCTGTATTTAATAAGATATTAATTAATTAAGTTGGTACGCTGCTTTACCTTAAAGAGTCACGTCTTTTGATTGAGTAAAAAGAAATAAAAAATAATTGTCAAATAATCAAAATGGGGTGCATATACGTCCAGTCATACTCCAGTACTGACTAACATGGTTTTTTTAGTACCAGCACCGATCACTTTCATCTTTCTTGGGATAATAATTTATAATGTCGATAAAATTATTAGCTCTAGAGATAATTCTAAATGTATTGGTCGGTCATCGATTGTCCCCAAAAAATATAGCTTAAAAGTCACTAGCCCCGATACTAAAAACATGGAGAGGATACTGGACACCCTATTCTCATTAGTCAACAAAAAATGTAATTTCTTCAAAATACGTTATATTGTCAAAAACGTTTCGTAATCAATTAATGCGAAATTTTAGCACTTTCAGCTTTTGCTAGATTAAAACGAAAAATAATTTCGTCAAATAACGTCTATACTACAGAGTAATTATTTTATATTAATAATATAAAATCATAAGATACATAAACCATACCTACAGTTCTCTATTAAGTAGTTAACCAAGGACATGGTAAATAAATCATATTTGCCCATTTGATATTAAAGCAATTAATTTTAAACATATCTCAACGATGTCAAGAAGTTGTCAATGCTCGTGGAGGAAATAACCGATACTGATTTTATCGCTTAACTTTGTATTTGTATCGTTATCCTCGACTTTTTAATGTTAAGTAAATGAATTAAATGACAAGGTAATTGCGTAACATTCTGTGTTACAGACTTTATTTGTTGAAATGACTCTTATTTTTAATTTGACAGAAGCCAAAAGTGATTAAATACTGTATTGATTGTGACTGAAACGTTTTTTCGACAATATAATGTGATTAGAAGAAATGATTTGTTTGTTACCTCCAGTTGCATGGTGATTTTTTAGGAGCCAGTGCCTAATCTAGATACAGATATAAAGTACGCACAGGGGATCTTTACCCTGACGTCATCGCTAACAAATAGATATCCCGACATATTTCATATCTCTGCATCTTTGTTTGGTACAGACATAAAGGCGAATAAAAATTGTATTATACGTCGTCCGGAATTAAACGTGTTAGACAGAGAAATAATTATAAAGAAGAGTTGCCAAATAATTATTTTGACTTACGCAGTACTACAAATTGCAAAAACGTCATTGTGACAATTGATTCACAATTTTTTCGTTTTTATACATTTTTGTGCATTAAAACTTCATTTACTCCTGCAAACAGTTCTTTTCAGAGTTTTGGTATCGCTTTTTTGTGTTAGTGGTAAGTACATATTGATATTTATTGTTATTTATTTATTGTAATAAAGTATTCCTAACCCTAAAAATTGTGGATAAGTCTCCGCTCCGCTATTTTGCCATCCCAAAAACGTAAAAACACGTCTTTTTAGTTTCGAAAAAAATAAGTAAAATCGCCCGAATTTCCAAACGCTCTGTATATGTATCGAAAATAGAAGGTTCACAGAACGTATTTCGGGCAAAATCAAATCTGAAATCGCCAAATTAAGTTCACAATCACGTCTCAAAATGTGGTAAAAATTGGTCGAAAAATACAAATATGACAGTTCAATAGAATAATTTATTTAAATTTCCAAGGCAATGCCTATTAGCTTGCATTTTTTCGTAAATTGATTTTTTTTTTATGTTTTACGACATAAATTACCATTTATCTTCAATTCTAATGAAAAAAACTCTTGACTTTTTGGGGTGATTCCTGTAGGGGATGAATGGGCGGAGCTTTTTAATCTGTGTAATCAAAATGTCACATTCAAACCGAGTTTATCATTTTGTCAAATAAGAAGTAGGTACATAACTGCCAGTAAAAATTCAAGAATATCAGATTTATACCTACATATTCCTAACAATCTATTTTATGTAAGACCGACTCAAAATTTTGATTCGGAGTTTTAAAAAATTTTTTAAAAATCCGTATATGGGAACGTTATTTACGTCAATTAAAATGTTATGAAATTAGTTTTTGTTTTGACAACTTTTCTTCCACGTAATTTTGATTTGATTCATACGATTTTTATGACGTGTAAGCGATGACGTCAGGGTAAAGATCCCCTGTGCGTACTGTATCTCATTGGTTTAGTTTAAAAAACAAAATAAATTAAACTTTTTCAGATTCTTCAAATTTAAAATTTTGGAAATTTACATGCATCTAGTTTTACAATTATACATATCGGGACGTAAACTGCTCTGCCCTAAACTCTAGAATCTATTTTCTATCAGGTAAAATAAGAATGATTAAAATTTGTTCATTATATGAACAAAATAGCAACTAGCAAATATTCGATAATTAATTGGAGTACTGTATAACATAAATCCGTCTATTCACTTATATCTGGATCATCCTGTAGATAATGTCAATCCCATTGCATGGATAATTTTCGACAAATCACTTTTTATTATGATCGAATAATAACTAAAATTGCTTTGCGTATCACAGTCAAAAGAACAATTTAAACAAATCCGATCAGAACTCACCACTTTCTTCATATTTGTTCAATTGGTACGAAGTAACTAAATTTTCTGCACAGAGTAATCTAGTTTATATAGTTCATAATTCTAAGAACCATTATAGTAATAGACTCAAACCCTCACGTTCAAATTTGCATCTTTGTTTTTGATGCATAACATTTTGATCTTTTAATATAGGTTTACCAGGAAAGGTCAGAAATGTGAAAGATGATACCCGATCGAATCAAAGGCGTGTATGACTTAATGTTTATTCATTATCGGCAATTGCTTGATTAAAACTCAATTAATATGCAGATATTTAGAAAAATAATCTTTAATGATGAGAATAGTTGCATTGCCGCGTTCGTCTTTAATTTATCTATCCCATTTTATTGCAAAATGTAATTTATAATAATTTATGAATCTTAAGACCAAACTACGATAAAACAATACACGTTTTTATTTTTTACTAAAATAAAGTAGTAATAAAATAGCAAATAGCAAGGCAAACTTTCAGGGTTAGATTGAGAATTCTGAATTTTATACAGGGTCCGCAAACGAAGCGTGGACGGAAGATTAAATCGTTATCGAAGAACTTATCAACAATACTGAAACAGCTTGTGATATTGGATTAAAAGCGGCATGTTTTAAAAATATTTTACATTATACAGGGTGGCCCAAAAAAGTGTGACAGCATAAAGTTATATTTTTTTAAATGGGACACCCAGTATTTTATTGGATATTTAGGTTCGTATTACTATCGTTTATAAGTGCCCCAAATTTTATTTAATTTGGTTTTGTAGTTTCGGAGAAATAAATTAAAAACTAAAAAAAAAAGTTTTGCAGTCCTGAAAAAAAAAAATCAAAAAAAACAATCCAGAACTATTTTTTTAACCTCGGCATTGCGTGAAATTTATGACAAGAGGTCTAGAGATACTATGAATGTAATTGCGTTTATTTATTTTATACAGGGTGTTCATAATAAGCTTTCAAAAACCCCACATTTTAAAATAATTTTTCTCAAGTTTTTCAAATGGAACACCCTGTATATTATTTGGCTATTTGACGTAGAATTCATAGACAATTTTTTTGTAATACAAGCATATAAGTTATATCCAGCCGTTTTCGAAATAATTGTAAATATCATAAATTATGTTGTTTAAATAGAGTTCTTATTGGGAAATTTTGTTATAGGCGACTAGACTAATAATTGTGAACTAAAATAAATGGTCAAAATAGCTTCCTTTTACTTAATTTAATGATTTTCCTCTACTGCCAACAGAATTCTTAATTCATTTTCTTCATTAATAACGGGTTTATTGATTATCATCCCTTTTGTGTACGCAGTGCTTCCTGTTGCTACAAATCTTTGCAACAACTTCTTGAAGGTTTTTGTCTCGGCTTTCTCTCAATATCTGGATATCTTATAGCACATACTCGGCTCGCGAGTGTAAATATCTTATTTACCATTTCCAAAGTTGTAAAATTCGACATTTTGTGTAAGTTAGTACTTAATTTCGATGACTTAACAAATGTAAATAATTTTATTTGTCTGTCATAGTGACAATCTAAACAAAAAGAAATCATGGCAACTCGATTAAAAATAAAAAATAAAATTAAATAATAAAAGTAGCAAAAATGTATGCTATAAAAATTTATATCGAAATAACTAAAATACAGTAAACTCTAAGAGTAAAAGGAAGCTATTTTGAACTTTTACTTTAGTTTACAATTATTAGTCTAGTCGCCTATAAGAAAATTTCCCAATAAAAACTCTATTTAAACAACATAATTTATGATATTTATAATTATTTCGAAAACGGCTGGATATAACTTATATGCTTGAATTACAAAAAAAAATTGTCTATGAATTCTACGTCAAATAGCCAAATAATATACAGGGTGTTCCATTTGAAAAACTTGAGAAAAATTATTTTAAAATGTGGGGTTTTTGAAAGCTTATTATGAACACCCTGTATAAAATAAACAAACGCAATTACATTCATAGTATCTCTAGACCTCTTGTCATAAATTTCACGTAATGCCGAGGTTAAAAAAATAGTTCTGGATTGTTTTTTTTTGATTTTTTTATTCAGGACTGCAAAACTTTTTTTTTTAGTTTTTAATTTATTTCTCCGAAACTACAAAACCAAATTAAATAAAATTTGAGGCACTTATAAACGATAGTGATACGAACCTAAATATGCAATAAAATACTGGGTGTCCCATTTAAAAAAATATAACTTTATGCTGTCACCCTTTTTTGGGCCACCCTGTATAATGTAAAATATTTTTAAAACATGCCGCTTTTAATCCAATATCACAAGCTGTTTCAGTATTGTTGATATGTTCTTCGATAACGATTTCATCTTCCGTCCACGCTTCGTTTGCGGACCCTGTATAACTTCTACTTAAGAAGCATGCGATAAGATACAGGGTGTTGCTTAATGACTCTCTTAAGTTATTTTATCAATAAATGTTTATATGAACTTATGCCCGTAACGGCTTAATTTTTTTGCTATATCGGGTGATTCATCTTTAAGATAAATATTGGCTCCCCCATTTTATATAGAACCTGCATTATAACTTCTAGAAGAGGCTGGCATGGTAAAACAATGTGCCGCGTTTGAATATACACATAGATTCAAAAGTTTTGCATCACTCTGATTCTCGAATAAGTAATTACGTCATCGCGAAAATAGACTAAATATTAGTTAATTGAGAAGTTTAAAATAAAAATCAATGAGTTTTAAAATTTTTTTTTTTACCACAACATTATAAACCTTCCAAATAAAAAACTTAACAGAAGTAAAATTTATTTAAATTGTATAATTTGTGAAATTTAAAAAAATATAGCTTCTAATAAACTGTATTTCCTCCTCTGGCCTCAATCCAAGCTTGAAGACGACGCTGCATGCTGCGCGTAAGGTTCGCAATCCGTTCTTGTGGAATATCCTGCCATTCCTCGGTAGCAGCGACGAAATGCTCCTGGAGAGTTCTAGGGAGATTTCTTCTAACGCGAACTGCCCTAGAGAGCATATCTCAAGCATGTTCTATCGGGCTCATGTCAGGGGATAAAGCAGGCCACTCCAAGCGATTGATTCCCTCACTTTCTAGGTATTCATCCACAGCTTTAGTACGATGGGGCCGGGCATTGTCGTCCATAAACACAAAATTGTTATCAACAGCCACTGAACGTCCTAACATAAGGATGTAGAATATCCCTAATGTACCTGTCGCCAGTCATTGTGCCTTGAACGTGGACTAACTCTGTACGCCCGTCAGACATAATACCTGCCCAAAACATAGAGCTTCCTCCCGCGAATGGAGGCAAGGGGTAAGCATGGGCAAGTTGGGCGCCTCTTGTTGGTTCTCTCCAAACACGAATCCGGCGACTATCGTTTAACAGACAAATCCTGGTCTCGTCGGAAAATAGGACAGAATTACAAAATTCTTCGGATAAGCGAACGCGTGTTTCAGCCCACTGCAGTCGACGAACTCGGTGGTCATATTGTAGTTGGGGAACTCTTACTGGCCGTCGACATCTTAAACCGGATTCAAGAATGTGTCTTATTAGTGTAGAGATGGATACGCAAACTCCAATTGCATGCGTAACATCTCCCTGAAGTTGTGGGACTGTCATAGTACCATTTCTCCGAATTGTTAACGTAATATAGCGGTTCTGCTATTCGTTAGTAACACGCCTTCTACCACATCGTGGCCTATCTCACACAGAATTGGTCTCTAGATATCGATTTCATATGCGAGATACATCACTTTGAAAAACCCCTATTCTTTCAGCTACAAATCTTTGGGAATGACCTTCCTCAACTAAAGCTACTATTCTTGCACGATCAATTTCAGATATTACTCGGCCATTCATTTTTACACACTAAACCGAAAAATTTAACTGGCCAGCGCCAACAAAATACAACACTGAAAATGTTATCTTAAACAAATGTCTTGATATTATTTTTTTTGCTACAAAATATGGTATCGTTTTAACTGATAAACATAAATAAACATTTAGAAAAAAAAATCATTCCTAAAATTATCTTAACATGCCAAAATCAGAGTGATGCAAAACTTTTGAATCCATGTGTATTTTGAGACAATCCTAAGCCATTCAATTAAACGTGATGGCAAAACCCATTCTACTCTCATAGTTCAGGTAATACAGCAAGCACCAGCAACTTAAGTCTTGACATTGACAAAACGAAAATTAGTGTCAGTGACAATTTTTTCATCATTCGTTTTGTACAGATTTGCATCGATATTTTGACAATAGCGTCATGGAAATTATTTGCTGGACATAGCGGAGTATGAATAAAAAATATCGAGAAATGTATGTAGAACTTAAATTTAGTAGGTACTTAAAATTATTAAAGTAATTTCAGAATGACAGTCAATTTTCGTAGCACTTCCGGTTAAACCGGAAGTGAAATGTTAGTGATATTAGTAGAGAGTACCACATAAATAAACTTAAATACATTAATTTGTTTTTTGTCAAAACTTAATAATTTTTGATAAATTTAACATATTCAATCGACATTTTCTCGACAACTCCAGAGATAGGCATAGGAAGTAAAACATCTTTCATATTTAGAATTTAATGTAAAATATGAATTTTTAAAAAAATACAAGGTGTTTCATTAAAAATAATGAAGATGATTTATCACTTCCGGTTAAACCAGAAACGACTGTCATTTGTTCGGATATTCAAAATATACATCCTACCCAATTATAACAATTCCCAAAATATGAAATCGATGAATTTCTTCATAAGGATATTACAGTCTTGCTAGTAATCTCGTGGACACCCGGTATACCTGTACGATATTGATTCAGTGAAACCTCCCTCAGGCGGACACCTATGGAATCGTCTAAATCTGTCCGCCTAATAGAGGTGTCCGTCCATGGGAAATTACTATGTATATGTATGTACAATAAACATAACATAACAAAAATACACTAGTTTTAGTTAGGATGTAGTTTTTAAAAATTTAATAACGTAGTTTGACGTGTTGGCGTTTTATACTTGCAATCTAGAAAATGTAATTCCAAGTCTGATAACAATTCCATTGCTGTAGAGTCACCTCTATTCTTTGCATACTTTTGTAATTCCTTTACCATACTAATGGCTTGTTGATAATTTGTTTGATTACTGCATTAAACTGCTTCATCAGAGTCGTCAGATTGTGATGTGGTTTCAGTTTGGTCTATATAATCGGTAGAAATAGGGTCACTATCATCTTCTCTATCAATGTTAATGAACTCGCCCAAATCATTGTTATCAAATTACAAACTTCCACAACATCAATATTCTCTTTCAGACTCTAAACGCGACATTTTTGTGCCATTGTTTACGATTTTAACACTACAACTCACAAATAAACGGCGGACTGCTGTTGGGGAATCACACATTCTCTCATTCGGCGAAGTCCTTCCGCCCTGCCAAGCATACGCGATTGGTTGCCGGTCTGTCTTTTCTGTTTTTGTTCCTGTTTTTGTTTTTGCACCGTACTTATTCGTATTCCAAATACTTAAAAAATTTTTTTGTCCGTTTAAAGAAGGGAGAGTCCGCCCAAGAGTGGTTGACTTTCATGGAATTTCATATACCTAGTTCCGGACTATGTCCGCTTAATAGAGATGTCCGCTTATTAGAGGTGTCCGTTATGAGAGGTTTCACAAGTGGAAATATTTACAGCTACTGAGTTTAAAAAAATGACAGAAAAAACCGGTTGGTCGATCTTTTTGTTTTCCAGTTTAGTTGTGGATTTCCATCAAGTGTCGACCGAAACAATTAATTCAATAAACCCTAAATATGCAAATGAAGTGATTTGTAATAACGCATCTTCTTGTAATGTAAATTTCTGTACCGCCTCCATATTATGTCTGCTATGAATTTACGCGAATACAATCAATTAAGTATATAATGATTTTAATCTTAAATGCAAATACTGATATAATGGCGATATTACCATATTTCAATGTATGCAACAATTTTATTTTCAAATTTCTTACATCTCGTGTAAATTTGCGTTGGATAACCTTTTGAAAGTGCAAGTTACATTAAAATAATAGGATCTGCAAACTGCCCGTTAACCCACAATGGATTAGACCTTGATTTGGTCAGAAATAATGGTGGATGGGGCGAAGAAGTCGGTATTACTTTCTTTATAAATTATGGCGGCTCGTTCATAAACGTAAAATGTTAAGTTAATTTATATCTATTTGTATACTTGTCAGTTACGAGGGGTATAATAGTACAGTTCACATTATATCGTTGATCTTTTGACTTTCATAGAACCTAATTATCCTTCTGATCATAAAATACCACAGTAGGCAGAGCCGAAGTACAAACTTTATTTACCCGCATCCCTAATTACACAAGTCGGCAAATTTAAATTTTTGTGAAATAACATTGATGAAAATAGGTTTGTCTGAAATATTTTAGAGCCCTAAATCCGAAAATGATAAGATAATTACTGTAACACGTACAGATCTTTTGTTATAAGGGGTGGGTGGTGGAGAAAAAAGAGAAGACGACATATTTTTACAATCTAATATATTTATTTAATATAAACATATAAAACATATGGCATCTATGAAAAAATATTATTGAGGATTGGTTGTTATGTTAATGAAAAATATATTGCACAATATATGATACAGCGACAAAAACGTTCACTTTTTCCTTTTGTGTTCTGTAGCATCATCCCTTTTAAAAAAACCAACAGTGGTCGCCCAACATAGATTGGCTCCAGCGTCCCTGGTATCTTGTTTCCATCGTCCTGATGTCCTGGTGAAACCTTTCTCCTTGTTCATCGCTTACTGCACCCAAATTTTCCGGGAAAAAATTCAAATGAGTGCAAAAAATGTATTTTTAGAGACATGCGACACCCTAGTAATTCATAGGTTTTCAACAGTTCATCCAGGCCCGTTTCTGGTATGTTTGGCGCCTACGTGCAGGTTTCTTTGGTGCGCCCTAGTTTAAAAAAAATTGTCCTATTTTTAAAAATATATTTCGGGAAAAACTGGTAATGTTTTGAATTGTAAGAAAACTGATAAAAAATAATTAGAAAATTTTTTATTAATTAAATTACCAAAACAAACAAAATCACAAAAAATATTTGGTAAGTATATTCACAAGAAAATTAAAAGAGAATAAAATTAACGTAAATAAAATAAACAACAAAAACATAAACAATATTATACCTAATACTTATATAGTAGGTAGCAATATTTTAATGATAAAAAAATAAACGTTTCAAAAATGAAAAAATACTATTTTTGTAATAAACAAAACAAAAAAGGAACGATATACCTAAAATAATACACGTCTGGCTTTCACGGATGCAAGCTCGTTGATCATCTGATTATGATCAAGAGCCTCAGAAATATCATTTTCGATCGAAATAATGGCCAAATCTGATAGGCGTATATTATTTAAAATGTCTATGGGAAAGGATGAATCAGTAGTATTTTTAGGATTAAGAATCTTATATGTTAAAATTTCATTATGCAAATCTAAGCCGTCAATGTCTTTAGATATTACTCTATCAATCTCAACTTGCAATTCGGTATCTAAATTTACACATGATTCTTTAATTAAGTCAGATTCTAAATTTTCAAAATTACATAAGAATCCAAATAAATTTTGAAATTTGTTTATACCCTCAAACCGCTTTTGTAAAGACTGAATGGTTGTATCTAAAATTAGAAAATAAAAATCGATTTTAAATTTTTGCTTTGGATCTGCTACAGATTCATCCTTACTTTCATATGAAAATTGTTGCTTAAATTTTCGTTGCCGTACTATTGGGAATATCTGCTCTACATCGTTTTTTGCTGCTTCTTCTTTAGCTTTATTGATGAGCAAATCAAAATTTTTGTCTGAACGTTTTTCGTTAAAATAAAGATTAAGATTTTCAATTTCTTTATGGCAGTCATTTAAGTTTCTATTCGGATCTTGTAGTATTTTACTTACTATATTAATTTTTTCTAAAATATCATGCCAGATTAAAATCGAACAAATAAATTTAAAAGTCTTAATTTTATCCAATAAAGATTGAGCACTATGTTTTGTCTTTCGTGATGTATCTTTTGTCAAAAATTCTAGGCTATTACAAATTTCTTCTAACTGATATCTAAGAGGACGAATTGCTTTAATTCTACTTTCCCACCTAGTTTCACTTACTGATTTCAATGTTAATTTAGGGACATTCTGTTTTAAAATATCCCATCTATAAGGAGAAACAGAAAAAAAGTTATACAGTTCTTGAATGATTGAAAAAAAACCAACAGTCTCAAAAGAAATTTTGGCAGCGTCATTAACAGTCAGGTTTAAAGTGTGAGCTGAACAGGGCATAAACATTGCTCTGGTATTTACATTTTTAATTTGAGCTTGAAGACCTATATGCTTGCCAGACATATTTGCGCCGTTGTCATATCCCTGTCCTCTCATATCATTTAAATCGATTCCAAATTTTGAGAAAATTTAATTTTTTAAATAATTAAAAAGCCCTTCCCCTGTAGTATTCAAAACTTTAAAAAAGCCTAAAAAATGTTCTTTTATTCTACTGCTCCAGGCCCAGGGGTACAATGAACAAATCGTATTATAACAGTGAGCTGTTCAATATGACTAGCATCGGGAGTTTCATCTAAAATTATTGAGAAATACCTTGCTGTTTTAAGACACAATAAAATCTCTTTTTGAATATTTTTTGACAACAAACTAATTAATTCATTTTGAAAATGGTTACCTAAATAGTGAGGCATATGTTGATTTAAGCTTTTAGATTTCTGAATATTATTTACATGCTCCATTATAATTGGATCAAATTTAGCAACCATTTCAACTAATTTAAAAAAATTGCCATTATATCGAACAAACCCAAACGTTTGGTAACATTTTTAGACATATTCAAATGATAAAATATATGATTTTTTTTTAATTTGTAATAAAGAATACTGAATGACCGTCGATTTTGCGCCCCTAAAAATTTTGCGCCTGCGTGCATGCACGCCCTGCAAGCTCGCCAGGAACGGCCCTGAGTTCATCTATGAGTCTTTTATAGTCTTCATCTTTCTTGTTGCCCAGAAATCCTTTCACTATACGTACAAACAACGTCCAAGCTGCCAATTCCTTTTCATTTAATTGTTCTTGAAAACGGAGATTATCTAGGAGCTTCCTTATCTTAAAAATCGATATAAATCGATGGACTCTGCTGAATGCAGCCTCTGTCATTCCTCGTTATTTTAATTTTGTAGGTTGGCATGAGTTTGACATAAATTCCAGGACCGGAGTTCGAAATGATACACTTTTTATTTGTAACGTTTCGTTTAAACAATATACTTTAAGGCATTGATAATATAAACGTTCCCATTAACGTATAATGGGTAAGGTAAAGTAGCGAAAGAGTTATATTAATCTAAAGAAAAAACAAAAAAATGATACAATGGGTGACAGTAAAATTAAATATCTGGCTAAATTAAAATATTTAACATTATGTGAACGTACAAACCTGGTTAGAGAGGTAACCGTATAGGTGTGGTATAGTATCATAGCAAACAAAATCTAGATGCATCATTTTTGGGTCTACGTAGACTACGTAAGTCAAATAAGCAAAAAACTGACAAAGTGGGTATTTCTTCTACAGAAAAATTTAAATGAATTAAAGTATTTAATATAACGTAAACCTTCAAACCTGGTTAGAGAGTTAGGGAGGTAAATGTATACTACCACCTGGCTTGGCATAACCACGTTGTGGCAATCGCCAAGATAGCTTCTCAGAAACATGGTGTACTCTTCCGAACCAGAAAGTTGTACACACCTCGACAACTTTTGACACTATACAAATCCCAGATTCAATCATCACTAGAGTATTGCTCTCATGTCTGGAGCTCTGCACCCAAACATACTCTTCGGCTACTGGATTCCAGCGAAAGGAGGGCCATTCGTCTGATTTTAGACCAGGAGCTGACGAAGAATCTCGACAGCCTAGAACATCGAAGACAGGTTGGGGATTTATCTCTCTTTTACAGATATTTTCCTGGAAGGTGCTCGGCTGACCTTGCCCTCTTAATTCCGCCCAGATCGGCGAATAGGAGAAAGACACGACAAACCACTGCCGCCCATCCATATGTGGTTAAGCTTAATACTCCTCGAACTTCATTATTTAAGAATTCTTTCATCTGGAGGACTTCATCCTTATGGAACGACCTTCCCGAGGTCGTTTTTCCAAACGAATATATCCTCCATCGATTCAAAACCAACGTGAATCGCTTATTGGGCATACGAACCACTCCCAGAGTGCCCTAAAGGAGTTTTTCTATAGTGCTTGTGTTTGATCATAAAAAAACCATAGCGAACAAATTCAAAATGCATCATTTTTAGGTCTACATAGGCTACATAAGTCAAACAAACTGATAAAAGTGCCTCAAATTACAAGTTTATGTAGGTAACTGCATAATGTATGTAGTTTAACTTTTAGCTTAGTATTATAGTATAAATGTTGTTCAAACTTAAACAATAATTACAATGAAAACAGCATCACCAGTGTAAGTGAACCGATATTGTGACTGTTGCCACAATAGAGCATTGATTTCAGCTGAAATACTGAGCAAACAATAATTATTATCCAAACTTAAGTAAAGTCTAAAGAATATCAAACGTTTATAACCTGAAATATTTTGCAAAAATGAATTTTAATAACCGCCAATTTAATATTCAAAAAAAGTGCAAAATTAAAGAGTTAGCTAGGCCTTCTGCACACGGAGCTTATAGTCATAAACGCGTAAAATATTCGTCTTGCTGCGATGATTCGTCTACGCCTTAACTTCTGCGCGATGATTAGCCTCGCTTTTAAAAATCCACAAATGAATTTCCTTCTATTTTATTAGTAGTGAGACCTCGGTGTTTACACTGTGAAGATGTCAAGTGCTGAAGAGGACATACTTTTGTTAAATTATCTTCATAACCGTAAGAACAAGAGGAAACGTAGGAAAATTTGGGTGCACCCTATATCTAAAAAAATGGTATTAAAAGGTGAAAGAGCTATCAGAAGATGACACTAAATTCCAGACATTTTACAGAATTTTACAGTTTCATCGGTCATTCTCGGCCAAACGTGTTCTTATCCGCTAAGCATACTGAGAGTGACACCGAAAAACATACGAGAACAAACATTCGTTCTTGTTCACCTTGTTTGTTTGTGTTCTTTGTTCATTGTTCGCTTTTCTGTCTAAATAGATGCAAGCAAACATTTGTTCACTCTTGTTCCACTAGGTAGATCACCTCTTTCTGTACAAATAGACAATAGTAATTTGTATTTATATTTTGTAACTTCATTTGTCCATTCCATCTTCAAAAACAAGACCAATTAACTGTTATTTCCAATTAAATAATAATTTTAGATTTTTTAATACAATAATGGTACCTATAGATCTCCTACCTTTCGTAGCACAAACTTAAACTAAAAGAACATTCCGACGAACAAATATCCCGTCCACACAAAAACTAGATAAACAAAATTTCTCTTTGATGTACCGACGTCTTCTCGAATATGTGTGAACAAGAACAAACAAACGTTTGTTCGCTATATTCACTGTCCACACACAGAACAAAAACATTTGTTCACTGATTAGTGGCGTCTGTGAGTCGGAAAAAGACCCGAAAAATCGAAATATTTTCAGCCGGAACAAGAGTACCTTCCCCCCCCCCCCCCTCCCCAGTTTTCGAGGATGCTGAAAACGATGGCGATATTAGAATTTCTCATTTGGGTTGCGCAACCCCTCAAAACGGCCAAAAACCAACCCTCAGAGGGGGTTAAACGCGCTTCAAGAGGTTTCCCTGCAGTGAAACACACTTTCCCCCCGTTTTCGAGGATGCTGAGCACGGTGGTGGTGTTGGATATCGCGTCTGATCCCTTCCAACCCCTCCACCGGCCTATACTCGCCCCGGAGATGGGTGAATTTTTATTTTTCAAGTATCAGCGGCAAATATATATTCCCCCCCATTTTCGACGATGCTCAACACGATGGCGGCGTCAGAATTTCTCTTTGGGATTGCGCAACCCCCCAAAACGGCTAAAAACCACCCTGCAGAGACAAACACGAGTATAGGCCGGTGGAGGGGGTTGAAAGGGGTCGGACGCGATATCCAACACCACCACCGTGCTCAGCCTCGAAAACGGGGGGAAAGTGTGCCATCGTGTTAAGCATCTTCGAAAACGGGATGGGGGGGGGGGGGGGGGGGGGTAAATACAGAGTGTGCCATTTAAAAATACTAAAAAAAACTGATTTGAAAGTTGCCATTTTTGTAACCAAATTTTGAACACCCCGTATAAAATAAGAAAAACCTGTTTATTGTCAGAGTATTGTCACGAAAATAGGGCATTATCCTAATTCTCTTTATCTGTTTTATAATTATTATTGCAATTACTTTGAATCTAGTTCAAGCTTGTTTTGCAAACTGCACATAAACATAGGTTTGTTTTATTTATACTGGTCTAATTAAACAAAGGACGACCAGTATAAATAGCAGATCGACAAGCTTGGACGGCACCCATCCTCTTACGGTCTTAGTTGGGTCCGATAAGCGCTTCACACACTTCCCTAAAACCATTACGCCCGCCACTGTGCAGACGACAGACAGAAAGATACGCCCCTAGAGTTTACGTTTACGTTTACTAGAGTTACACGTAATGTAAGTATGGTAATTTTAGGACTGTACTGTAACAGTGTTATATATTTATGTACCAGGTATCCCGTTATTATTAATATACGTATTATTACTTTTGGAAGACTTGTCTACTATTCAATTCGTACGCTACCCCCCTACGTGTAATATTAACATATTTATGCTGAGGCATATTTATGTGATTGGTTTTTAAGTTATGCTGAGGCATATTTATGTGATTGGTTTTTAAGTGTTTTTTTTAAAGATATGTAGATTTCATTGTTTTTCTGTTTATATGAGGAAGAAAATGGTTTTAAAAAAGTTTAACGACGACATATTATAGATAAAGTACTTTTTTTATCAGGAAAGCTTTTTGGGTATTCTTATTTTCGCATTATAATAAGTATATGTAAAATAAAATCATTTTCGGCGAATAACAATATGGTTCGTACAGTTTTTTGTGTTGTATTATTTTGTGGGGTGCTTTTTGGACGTGAAGTTCAAGGTTTGGGAGAGGGAATATTTCGGTAAGTTGTCTTGTGCTTCTTTTGTGTAACAATTTATAGACAATGTAAAGTTGATATACAGGGTGTTCCTTAATGACGTGCTAATATTTCAGAGTATGATTCCTTAGGTCATTTTATAAATAAAAGTTCATATGAACATCCTCATCCTCAACGGCTTAAATTTTTTGCAATGGGGTGTTGAATTTTTATTTTTTAAATGGTTATTTTTTAATATCTCCGAAAGTACTTTAGATATTATTCTGAATTTTGGTATGTGTTAATAGGATATAGAACCACAAATTTTAGTTAGAAAAGTTATTCAATATCCACATGGAAAAATGGCAGTAGCGTACCATCTTTTTTGTAAAAAGTATCAGAGAACATGTTTGCAGGGACGCCACTGGTGAAACAATTGAATAACTTTTCTAACTAAAACTTGTGGTGCTATATCGTATTAACGCATACCAAAATTGAAAATAATATCTAAAGTATTTTCGGAGATATTAAAAAATAACCATTTAAAAAATAAAATTCCACACCCTGTAGCAAAAAATTTAAGCCGTTGCGGACATATATTCATATGAACTTTTCTTTATAAAATTACCTAAGGAATCACACCCTGAAATATTAGCACGTCATTAAGGAACACCTTGTGTAGTCTTTCCTATGCTGAAAACCCTCCAATTTAGGGATATCCACATTTGGAAATGGCGATTTTTACATATTGATAGGCTACAGTAGCTTTATGGTACAGGAAAATAGGCTTATAAAGTCTCTAGGTTTGTTCAGTGCGTTTGTTATATCTTTACAGGTGCGTCACAAACCAGGGGTCAAAGTCCATCGTGACTTAAAACTCCTCATCTTTATTTATTATAGACTTAAAAGTGAATAAAAACATAGGGTGCAAAATAGAATGTCTGCCTAGTTCCGCAATACGTTGTGAATTCAATAACGTGTTAGACAAAGACAAAAGTTACGATCGTAGTTGAATATTCATTGATAGTCATTAAATATTAGCCAACTGTTAACTCATAGTTGTTATTTTAATGATTTTGATGTGCCAATCAAGTGTCGATCTTAATTGGTTTTTATGCCTTTGAATTTAATCCGAAAAACAGTTGTTTTAGAGCTATTTCATCGTATCTTTCTGTTTCGGTAAGTATTTATGGACATTTGTTACTAATATAACCTTGTTTTGTAAAGTCATGTCGTAACATGTCGATAATTTAAGGGATGGCTAAAGTGTTAAATGCATGAATGTGTTCATGATTTGAAAGTGGATTTTTTGAAATAAATATAAATGTCGGCCGAGGTTTGATATGATAAAAAATAGAACGACAGTTCGCCGGCTTGGTTTCAATTTTTCTTTTCAAAATTATAAATTATTTTTCGCAATACGTACATACAACGTGTCCAAGATAAGGAGGGCCAGTACAGGAACCTCGGAAACCGTAAGCCCGACGCACTAATGCAGGACCCGGTATTCACTACATTCTAAATTGTATTTGGGACAGCCTGTACTAGCAAAACAGTAATAATGAATAATGATTGACATTGCAATATTACGATGAGCTCAAATGGCAGACGGTACTGAATCGAATTCTTTAAATATCAAAATCATCGTGTGAATTTATATTGCAGGTGACCTTTTTAAAGTGCAAGTATCTATCTAATCATATAATAGTAATATGAAGAATAAACGCAAAGCAGTAATAAGTTTGACCCTGATGAAGCGAAATATAATGAAGATGATGGTATGATAAAATACGATAAATCGCACGAATGTTTTTCTCCATTTAATGGTCCTCCATCACATGAAACATGATAACTATGACCATACCGAATTTGGATATTATTAAAAAACGGAAGATAGTAATCGCGTGACCATATTTGAGACATGTTTAGAATCCAAACAAAACAACACAAGGTGATTGAAGTAAATATTGTCTTATTCTAAATGGTATTTAGTGAGTGGGGATATAAAGGATAGAAGAAAATAAGATAAAGAACAAGGTAGGAGCAGTGATGCACCTAGGAACTTATATCGTGTATAACGATTTCAAATATTTTAATAAAATTTAGGTGATGACTTTACCCCCGCTCTCTTTTTGGAATTTTAAATACACTACCCAATTAACTAATCAATTTTAATAATTTCCTTTAACTCATAGCACAGAGATTCTAGAGTTCAGCAGAGTTGTTTACATTTTGATACGTCTTATTGTACGGGGTAGCGCATAAAATCTAGTGATCTAATGTTTCTACAATTGAGAATTTTGACGTTGTAACGATTATTACACAATTAAAAAGTCTCTAAAACCGAAATTTAGCAGAAGCACAAAGTCTACGTCATTCCTAACGTAAATGAATGCTCTCACATTACCAGATGACAGATTATATATCAACTTACCACCTGTTTGGCCGAATCCTCTGACGTGGCCACCAGCGATTCAGGGCTCCTGGACTCGGGTCTACTATGCCGTAGATTCACCTGTAGCAGCTTCAGGTGCTTGGGCTATCTTTCTTACCTTTGGCTGAAGTTAGTACTCATGCCTTCATATGCACCGGAGGCCCTTCGTGACACCATTGTCATCCTTGGTATGGTTTAAAGTTTAAAGCATACCAATCTTCTGTTTTTAGACCTGCATTCTGGGTTTTAACCAGTTGCATGATTTTCTTCGGTCTTTTTGTCCGAAGGTTTCTGGGGGGGGGGGCATCATGATGACCTTCGTCGTTTGCAAGAGGTCATTTGGCATCCCTACTCTAAACTTAAAGTCCTTCTATAGCTTCAGCTTAGGGACCTCGGTTTGCACTGCGGTTTTAGTCCCTTCGCCTCTGCATGACAGAATAACAGCTCTGCTGTCAAAATAACACCTATTATTTGTTAGGAGAAATGAAATCTGAAGAATTCGTTGCTCTCATTTATGCCTTTTATTAAAATTATGTTTACAACACTTCATTTAAAGTTGCTAATTTTTACAATAAAAAATATTACAATAATAATAGCAGAAGCATACATTTTAATGGATTTATAAATAGATTATTTTCGTTATACATTCGTTCTAAAATTTACAATATATTTTAGTAATTACTTGATTATACTAAATTTATTAGAAATTCTAACTATACTTTTTTAGAAATTGGGTGTATCTATAATACGATTTTGTTACAGATTACTGACGAAAATTGCAATTAATAAAATATTTTATAGGAAATCGCAAAATAAAATCTACTATAATAATTTTAGCATAGTGTTTGTTCCGTACACGTATACTCGTAATATCGTGTATTCTTCATGTAATACATTTTTATTCTCTACGTACCTAACGAAAGAAAAACGGTTGCATCAATAATTTAAATAATTATTTAGTAAGGTACTACTATTGTATTAACAAGATCCTATTTATTATTATAACGTAGTAAAATGAAATTATTTAAAACTTATTTTTAAAGGTTTGCTCTGCCCAAAAAATTCGCATTAGACCGGCATTACCTATAAACTATTTTACAAGACAAAGCCCAGTAAGTGGCAAGCATACGCACATGTTTTATACGTTCGGGAATGTCGGAGCCGAGGATCTCTTCATCTACCGTCAAAATTGTACAAAAAAAACAAGTGTAAAATCGAAATTTTACAAGGCAAATTACAATTGAAGATGACAAGGCATTTATTCACATTAAATTGCATCAGTGCCAGTGGCGTCATTATATTATGCATAGATTTCTTCTGGAGGGTGTTACTTAATTTTATGTGTGTGGTTTCAGTACCAATTCTAAGTCGAGAAATTTATGTACAGGGTGTTCCATTTTCGACACTTTCATAGGGTATCTCCGTTATTGTTAGTGCTATCAAAAAAGTAATGTGCTCTTTTTGGGTCAAACTTAAAATAGCAAAATTAAAATTTGAAAATTTTCCCTCGCTCAAGAGATACGGGGGAAAATCAACAAATTGACAATTCCTAAATTACCCTATATTTTCTTAGTTAAAAGAGATACAAAAAAATGTTTAATACATAAGTTTATTTATAATGATTGTTGAATAAACTACCGTTTTCAGAATAAGTATACGGGGTCAGGTAAGAAAGTTATCGGATCTTTTTAAATGGAAGACCCTGTATATTTTAATCTCAAAAGTTAGCATTTTAAACTCTCTTTTCAAATTTATAACACACCATGGATGATAGATATCATCAAATTTTTCAAAATGTTGATAAGTATTTTTCACAAATGAATATGTAAAAGAATTCAATTGACGTTAAATGTTAATAACAACTAGAATGTCAACATAGTTGTCTCTAGGATATTAGTTTTTGTTTCATGGCCTACTTTGGTTTAAAGTAATAAAGTTTAATAAATCGCCTAGGAAACCAATAGTGTGTTATATATTTGAAAGGAGAATTTAAAATGGTATATTTTAAGAGTAAAATATACATGGTGTTCTTTTAACTTTTTTACCTGACCCCGTATTCTGAAAACGGCAGATTATTCAACAATTAATATAAAGAAACTTCTGTATAAAACATTTTTCCATATCTCTTTTAACTAAGAAAATAGAGGGTAATTTTGAAATTGTCAATTTTTTGATTTTCCCCCGTATTTCTTAAACGAGAGAAAATTTTCAAATTTTGATTTTATCATTTTAAGTTTGGTCCAAAAAGAGTATATGACACCTACATTTCTTTTTTGATACCACTAACAGTTACGGAGATACCCTATAAATGTATCGAAAATGGGACACCCTGTACCTATCTACACATCTATATGTCCTAAAATGCTTTGTTTTCGATATACTAGGTGTTTTTCAAATTATTGTTGTTTTTTTATGGCATTTAAATACACAAGTCATAAAAAATAAAAAATATTTTTATCTTAATCAGTTTTTGAGATTTTGAGAATTTGTAATAAGAGGTTTTAGGGATGCTTAATCTACGTATGATAGAAAAAAAATTATCTAATCCCCGCTTGTCCCTTTTTGCTGAAAAATGGGCTCCCTTTTACCCCCTAACATCGCGCACGAATGATAAATAACAATTTTTACTATGCCAAATCGTTCAATTTTTCAATATATACAATTATTACCACCGAAATTTTATGGAAATCGACAGTCGCGGCGTAGCCTGCAAGCATATCATCTTATATTTCTTACCACAAAGTTTCATTCCACTGACATTTGTCCATTCGGATAGTTTTTCTGATTAGCCAGGTTGAAACGGTCTCTTATATTTTTCTCGTCAGACGCACCATTCTTCATTAAAATAATTAAATTCAAATTGAAACTCTTTATTATGCTTTTGTCAATTTATAGCAACAACTTTCATAAAACGAATTTATTTAGTTGTTCTACTCTTCTACAGTAGACCATTAAGTGTTATCGTTCCTCTTATATATTAAGGTAAAGGAACCAAATAAGGTCCAGTGTATTGTTTAAAATCTATATATCGTTTACATTTATTAAAACTAATCACTGACTTTTTTACACGCGTTTATTTATTAATAAAACTACTAAAATATTTTGGTTTGAACCCCTTAAACCCATTTTAAGATTTTGATTTTTTAATAAAATTAAAACATCCGCACGGGTGCCTTATTGAGAACCCTGAGTCCATTAACAAGGCCCACAAAAATATTTAGTTATTTTAACCTCTAAATCTGTAAATGAACTTCTTTATGTCAATAAAATGCTTAAATTAAATTGCATAGCTTCTTCTAAGTCAATTTTTTTAGATACTCCATGGTTGGTTTTATTAAGAGTCTGGATAGAGGTAGATGAAATTCCTTTATGAACTAATGATGAGGCATTTTTATGATATTCACTGGTCCAGGTTGCTAGTTTTTTATTATTAGATAGAAGATACACAATTTTAAAGAAAGCATTGCAGTTTTTCAGTTTTATTCACTTCTACCATGTGACTAGGCATACTTCAATACAATACAGGCTATTAATCCTTGGATATTTGTTTATGCTACTCCATAAAACAATGTGAATAAAATTGAAAAACTGCAACATTTTCTTTTAAAAAATAGATAATAACGTCAAACAAAAACATTGTGTAAAAAATAGGGCACACTTCAAAACAAAACATAATAAAGCTAAATTCTAACGCTCAATTTTTCCACAGGATGTTAAGAAATGAAGCGTAAAAAAGTTACTTTTGTTTCTGCTTGTATAATGATCAATACATGATTATTGCAAACTAAAATTCAGGATATCATCCTCAAGTCTGCTAAAGATTTCACCAAGATCGGATAACAATTATAATAATAAATAGTTATAGGGTGAATTAAAATTGAAAAACTGCAGTATTTTCTTTAAAAATTTGCATCTTCTTTTAAAAAGCAGATAATGACGTGAACCAAAAAAACAAAGAAAATAGATTTTATCACATCAGACGAAGTCTCATGTTTAGCAGTTTTCGAGTAAGTCCATGAATAGACGGACAGGTACTAGGATACTAGAATCATTTAAGGGTATACTTAAGGCTCTGAACTCCAATCGGTTTACTTCAAAACTTACACTTCAAACTACTTTGCGGTAGACTCTAGAATCTGTATTCTACTATTTAAAACAAAAATTGTTAAAATTAGTTCACTATTAACAAAATAACACAACCAAACGATTCACATCCGGTCGGACAGCCAAGCTGCTCTCTTAAGGCTCTGAACTCCAATCGGTTTACTTCAAAACTTACACTGGAGTGCCATACCAACCTAAAAGTACTGGCGGCCAGGGGGAACAACGTGGAACTCTTGTGGGTCCCTGGTCACTCCGGGATATTAGGAAATGAAAAAGCGGATGAACTAGCGAGAGCCGGATCTGCTCAAAGTCTCAGGGGTCCCGAATCGACCTTTGGAATATCAAAACAGGCAACAAAAACAACATTAGATAGATGGTCGAAAAAACAACACCTATCTCGATGGCAAGAGTTACCTGGTCAAATACACGCACGGGCCGTAATTGGAAAACCATCGAAAATACTATCGAATGGGATGCTAACCCTGACGCGGCCCCAGTTGAAATTATTGATGGGTCTGCTAACAGGCCACTGCCACTTGTGAAAACCCATTCAACGGATAGGAATAAACAACGGATCCATTGAATGTAGACTCTGCGGCGAAGAGGATGAAACCGCCTCACACATAATATACCGCTGCGTAGGTCTGTCTCGTAGAAGACAAAATATCGTCTGGAACATACAACGTGGTGACAACCTCCCACATCACAAGCTTGGTAGAAGGTTACTGGACCTCATAGAAGGAACAAACATCTTCTAACACGATCGGGGTACACAATAAGCCGAAAGGCTGCAAGTTTAGGCCTTTAAACCGACCCCCGTCTTTAACCAATCAACCAACAACCAAGGATATGTATATTTCAGCCTATATTTTTTCGTACAAACTGAAAATAGTTCAGAATTGTGTCATTTTTAATGTAACTAAATAGTAAGCAAAAAAAAATTAAGTAACAATTTTATAGTTAAATAATTTATTACATTTTACTACGTAGCCCACTCTGTACATTTTATTATGAAATATAAATGTTAAATAAAATTTATTGGTGATGTTTTCATTTATTGTGGGCGTTGAGGTGTTCTTAAGGTTACGTTTTCCTTGTTTTTATTTATATTTATTTTTAATATTGAGGAAGAAGTCCATAATTTATGTATTTTTAGAATAACAAAGAATATATCTGATTCAGTTCTTCACTTTACAAGATGATAGGGGCTGGTCAAAAAGATGTTATTGTGTACGTGAGAATGTGGGTTTTGTATAAACCGTTTTCCCTGGAATAATTTTAATTTAAATCTAGTAGTTAGTAGACGAGAAAACTTCAAAATTGACAGGTTCGAAGTGACTTATGGTAACTTTTACAATATCTTTTAAGCGGAGCATATCTATCAACAATCTATTTTATCTACAACCAGACTTTTTAAATTTGAAGAAACCATTGATTTGAAACAACATGGATCCGGTATTTCTATCTGCTTTGTACAGGGTGTCCATTTTTGGGTAGATTTACGGGGTATCTCCGTTATTGGTAAAGATAGAACGATGCGGTTGGCCGAATGTTTTTGATATATGGGATGTTTTTGCAAATTGTGCATTTTGGGACACCCTCCATAACTCGGTTACCCTGTAACGTATCAAAAAGAAATAAAATGCGCTTTTTGTAGTTTTTTACGTAGAATCCAGTGACGTACTCACTAAAAAAAAATTGGTATATTTTTGAATAACGTATATTTCGGGCCTAATACTAAGACTAAAAATAAAGTGTTATATATTTTTGAGAAGCTTGTTACAAGTTAAATTATATTATTAAAAAATATATAGAGTAACCCATTTAAAAAAAGCAAAGTTGTTTATTTTCCTTGAAAACTATTGAATGTAGAAAAAATCTGAGTACGTTTATTATTATTTATACTAATTTTCAGAGCTCCCCTATTGTTTTTCTGGGAAGTTATTTACAACCAAAGATATTGCAAACTACAGATAGAAAAATTTCCATTTCTAGCCTACGCAACGAATACAAACAGTCTTTCCCACCTCTTTCGGTAATTATCGGAGCATAGCCAGATTGCAAAGGTATCTTTCAAAATCCCAATTACAAATTTATTAATTTGACAATTACAACTGGTTTAAGGTTAATCCGCCAATAATTTTACTATAATAGCTGTAAAGCTGTAAAAAAATATAATTATACTTAAAGGTATCAAATGAATCTTAAACTAATCCAACTGCACTCTGGCAACATCTATTTCTATTTTACTACGCGATACATGTTCCACGATCCAAAAGCCAAAATCTGAATGAATATTAAACTCGTAAACACTTCAACGTTGTCGGTGTGATCGCAAGGATTGTTTATATATTTTGGTTGATTTGTGTTTTTTTTTGTGATTATTGGTGAAAAATCGTTTTTATTATAAACAATCATGGTGCATTCAAGTATAGTTTGTAGAAGAGTGGATCATTTAAATAAGGATTTATCTTTTCATTGGTAAGTTTCCAGACTTCAACATTGTTGCTATTCAGCCAATAAACACGTAGTTCTCTCTTCCGCCCATTACTGATTTTCAACAACATTTCACACAATTACAGCTTCACTATCTAAGAGTTTTATGGATGGATTATGGGACCTTTGTTTACAACATATGGCAAGAATGGCAGAATGGCAATTGTTTATTCTTCAAAGACTGTGGAACCAAAAACAAGCTTTTAATTTTAACATTTCCAGATGATATTACATATGAAAATCAATGGTAAAATGATCCCTAACTAAATGACAGAAATGATCTTTATTATCATCTCTATAATTTTTAAATAACTAAATTTAGAGCTGAACTGGCACGTTCATGAAAAATAACTATTTTCACAAATCACATAATCATAAACGTTTTATTCCATAGTCATAGGAAAACAATAACAACACGACACTGATTCTTTTGTATTGATATTTAAATCAAAATATGACTGAATTTTTTTCAAAGATGGGACCAACCTTCAGGATCTGATCAGACTAAAAGATCAATTTATTATTATAATGATAACAATCCTTTTAAAACCAGTAAAGAATTAAGATGCGTGTACAAAAATGTTCGGTAATATTTATTGCTTCTCTTGTCTATTTAACTTTTGGTCATCCTTTTCATCACGTAGCCAAAATTGTTAGATATAATAATAATTTAAGTTCAGATGGATATATTTTTGGGTAAGTACAATTTTCTGTTACTTTGCTTCCTCAACGGATGCTTTAAAACTGAATATAATACAGGGTGTCAACTTGAAAACGTCCCTCCATTAACATCTCGGTAAATAGTATTGAAAGTAGCTTCCGTTGTTTAACCCCCTGGGAAGAGCAAATGTTACCTTTAAAATATTAAATAGGAAGGGTATCAACTCGCATATCATTTTAAAAGTCGTTTAGATCTCTTTCGAATAATGCAAATAATTTATTATTTTTTGAGTAGTAGTCTTCCGAATCAGATCTATTTGAACTCTGTGCTGTTTTAGGCGATCTGGATCACATATTTTTCGAATGCAGCCAATACAGGATGTCCCAGAATATGTGGGCAATCTCCCGGGTTCAGATAGAACACGTAAAAATAACAGAAGTTCATATACATTTTTCTTCTTACTGCTTCCCCTATGGAGATACGGACGTCCCTGGAAATCGTTGATTTTTAAATAATTGTTTAAGTACTAGGTGTAATTTAATAATTTTTTAGAATATCGTGGACTAGATGAGCCTCCTTAAAATTCGCCCTTTTAAATACATTTGGCTTATTTAGTTTGCTAGGGACGGACTAGACGTAACAGAAAAATGCTTTTTTTACACCCTGTATGATGAAGGAATGACAATTATATTTTTGGATACTCTAAACCTTAAGCTGACAAAAAGGTACTCTTGATCAATGTCGACAAAATGAACTGTTCTCGAAAAAAAAATATTTTTTTTGCATTGGTTGTTGTTTTATAAATATTTTTCACATCAAGTTATTGCATAAATTAAGTATACTCCTGTTAAATAATCTATTTACTGAAAATAAAAACTTGTGTTTAATTTACCTGTTTTAAACATGTTTTAAACATTTTTAACAAAACATTGTTTTAAACTCAAACGATTGTTTAAAACATGTTTAAAACAATTGTTTTATACAAAATGTTTAAAACGAAACAACCCTGATAGATAGGGTATAATAGTACTAGCAAGCTAGGAAAGGCGTCTTGACGTAAGAAAACCTGTGTAAATTATTTGTTTTTACATCTAAGAAGATTTAGTGATTGAAGGTCTGGCAAAATAATCTCGTTGACACCGGGTATAGAAAAAAGTATATCTTCACAACAAAAATTTATGTTTTTAGTTTTAAAATAGTTGCATAATGTAATAATAACATTGTCAAATGACCTTACATAAAGAATTTGTTTGCGATTCTTGTAAACAAGAATTAAATCATAGTTTATAGGTATAATGTTATTATTTATTATTTTAATATTTGCCTGCGAATCTATTACCTCAATTTACTTTTCTTTACCAGAGGTTGCGGTTGACATAGAGATAAACAAAACATATTTTCATAAAAACTTCTTAAACGGAATAATAAGCCTGTAGGCAGTACTACCTATAAATCAACATCACCTGAACAAACGCAAATTGGCCAAATAATTCGTGTCTTTCATTTTCATAAAATTTATGTCCTTCGTTCTCCTGAACCTGTTTTACGTTGGTATTTTTTATTTACATGTACTAACGATATGACAGTAGTAAAAGTGATCTTAGTAGCATTAATTGTGATCAAAACTATTAGTATTATATCATTAAAAGCGGAAAAAAATGACGTAGCTGAAGAAGAGCATAAGAGAGATGTTGTGTATCATTTTATGTAAGTTATTTTAATTAATGATGGTCAAGGATTTTTCAACAAACCCGTTTTAGGCAATTAATTACTTTTCTCTGATACTAATATTAAAATTTTTTTCAGAGTTTAAATTTATTGCATAGACAGATAATTTATTATTCAAATTCAGATGGAATATTTAAAAAAATTAGGTTATTTTATTGGGTGACTTGAGAAACTTTCAAGGTACTTCCTAACCTCTGTGAGAAAATGAAGGAGGTGAATCTTCATCTTATTTTAAGACGAAAATGTGGTATAAAAGTTTTTCGCATGTCACTTCGTTTTCGAAATACAGGGTGTTAAAAAAATATTATATTTTTCATTTCATTAATTAATGCCACAACGATATTCTAATGATATTTGTTAAACATAAAGGATTAGAGCATTTTACTTTGGGTCAATTTTAAATTTTATAATTAATTCATTTGCGGGGATCTGGGTAAAAGAGTACCTTAATTTTCAAGTTATTTTCGTTTTTTTATCGTTAAATTATACGAGTAGCGTTGCTTCGTTCCATGGGTGTTTGCAGCAAATTAATTTGGTTTTTGTTCATATGAGTTGATTATTCAAAGCTTTTAAATCATTTATCATTGGAATTAATTAATAAAATCAAAATACAATATTTTTTTAACACCCTGTATTTCGAAAACGAAGCGACATGCGAAAAACTTTTATACCACATTTTCGTCTTAAAATAAGGTGATGATTCACCGCCTTCATTTTTTCAGAGAGGTTAGGAAACACCCTGTATATTGAAAGAAGGCGGATGAATTGATGGAAAAACTATTATATAATATTTTTCTTATAATTAATGTTAAGAATTTAATACGTAATTATACAATACAATATTAGTACTGTATTCAATTGATGAGTATAAATTATTTTCATGCTTCATCAAAATATTACAACACAGAGGTTAAGAAACGTAAAGGTTATCTAATGAATAAAGATAAATGTTTATGAGAAATTTTATAATTCAAAATTAATTTTCTTCATAATAGTTTCCGATATTATCAAAACTAAAGCCGGATAAAATTAATATTTTCTGGCAGACATCGTTCCTGAGAGACCTCGTATATGACTGGGAAATTTCGATATATGATGGTCGCGTTTTAGATCCGGACCATGTAGAACTTTTTATGAAGAATATCGTTTTTTCGTAAAAAATAACAAAGTTTTCCATATACTGCGGCCTTAAGTAGACATACCAGTGGCGGTTCTTCCACAGGAGCATATGCGCACGTGCACTCCCAAAACAAAACGAATACAAAATATTAATTTATATTCATTGAATATTATTTATCGTATAAAGTCCGACCCTCCCTAATATTTTATCGTAACGTTAAACTAAAAAAGTGCGACCCTCCCTAATATTTTATCATCCCGTCAAACTGTATAGATCCGGCAACCGTGCCTTGATCGAGGTAAATGACGATTATGACGAGACTTGTGCGATTAAGTAATGCAGTTTCTCTGTAGTAACAGGTGGCGGGTGGCAGCGGAGGATAGCGGGACTATGGCGATTTAACATGAAAAAGGCGCACAGTTTTTGTGTGCACCGCGCTGTTGTCTGTTCCTGCATCTAGTTAGAAATTCGTGCGTGTATGTTTTAATATTTTAATATTATAGGTATATTTATTAAGTTAAAATGAATAGTTGATGGTGGATTATTTAAGAAATAACTTTAGCTCTTTGAGTTTGGATCAAAAAATTGAAGTGAAAAATGCGGGAACACCTAAACCCGAAATTAATTTAACGCAGACCACAAAGCGTAAATATAGGGACTTTATTAGAAAGTTTGAAAATGAAATATCTGAAAAAAAATTTATAGAGGGTATTGATCAATTTTCTACAATTAAGAACCGAAGAATGGACTTTACGTTTAAGCACTATTATGTAGGGTCGATAAATGTTGTGTATTTCGATAAATGGATACTCGATATGATTTTAAACCATTTGATTAAGGATTTAAACTAAAAAACACTGAAAATATGAAGAATATCAACTTGTCAGTCTCGTGGCTCGATTCGTTCTCGTCATAAAACAGTTAACTATTGTTCTCGTCTTGGTTGCGCCTAATGACGTAGCCGTAGATGGCGTAGTGGTATTAGACATCATTCGGTTTTCTTGATATCTCGTAGATGGCGGTAGTAGTATTGGACATCATTCGGTTACCTTGATAGCTCGTAGATGGCTTTAGTAGTACCTATTAGTAGTGGACTGTATAAATATTGTTACGAGGGTTGCATGCGAAGACGTTAAGATCCGACACACTAAAAAAACCTTTCTTATTTTCCAAAAGTTGTATTTCCTTGTGTAAAATTAAAAAATAAATAAAAATATGTTTTACCTGACGAATTTTGTTATTACTTTTTTTCTTTCTCTATTTAAAACGCCTAGAAAAATTTCACCATACTTGTGAACCCCCTCGATCATAGGTCACGAGCCGCCACTGAGACTGTACTGTCATCAAATATTGATAGGTAAATCAAGGATTATTTTTACATAACACTACACATATTTTCTTTTATTAGACCTTGGTCCTCTTCACGCTTCAAAACGCATATTCAATTTGAGTTTTATGTGTGTATTTTAAGTAATAAACATTTTTCTAGCATCGAATTTGAAAACAATAATATCTTAATTGAGACTGTCTGCACTATAAGATGCATGTATTTAATTATTTGTTGCGCTAACTAACTAACATTTACACGAAATCAATAGGTATAAGCAGTACCGCGTTTACAGGTTACCTATACAGTTAAACAGGAAGTTTGAACATTTTAATACAGAATGAAAACTAAGATATGAATATGCAAATAGTTTCTTTCTAGTCGCGAAAAAAATTATCTTTGTAAAGTCTATGAAAAATGTAATTTCTCAAACGTCAATATCTTGAAAACGAGAGTCTTTTGGTAAAATATTGGAGCAACTTTACATGGATTAGTCCAGGGGTGACCAACCTTTTTAAGAAGAGTGCCCTTATCGAAGAAAATTATTAGGGGCCCCTCCAACTTTTCCAACATACTAAAAAATATAAAATGGTGAAAAAATGTTATTTATGGGCTGATTATGAGATTCTTATGCAAATAGCACATTTTCTCCATGTAAGTTTGAGTAAAAAAGTACAAGCTTCATTTTATTGTTAATAAATATGTTTAAAGTTTCAGTCAGGAATAATTTGAATCACTTAAGAGGATGCCGGAGTAAGTGAACTATCCGATTTGACCCCTGTTCATTTCGCTCTGTGTAGGCACGCGTTGAATTGGATCTTCTCTTGTCATTAGAACAATACGTCGAGTGTTCGCCCGTAGTCGATACGCCGACAAAAATAATGATTCGGAAGAAAGAGACCCCGAACATGATCGGGGTCCAGACTTCAATTTTTAGCACTGAAAAGCGGAGTTCTCTCTTTTTATAAAAACGCTGCGTTTTTTTTTAAATATCGAACAAAAGATGTCCAAATTTTATTAATAATTGAAGAACAGTTCATAATTTCTTTTTAAATGGAACAGTAAATAAAATTAAATCTAAAAATCTTCCGAAACAAAAAATATATACTTCCCTCCAATTTTAGTTGCATTACAAAGATAGAGAAATAAACGCTTGGGGAGAAACCTAGTTTAGAGGTACTCCGGAATCCACTTAATTCTAAATAATTATTAAACATTCAGTATTTAATTAATGTAGCTTTTGAATTTGCAGTTTTTTACCAAGCCTTCTCTATAATAGGATTAGTTCTTGACGATGCTAACAGCACTAATTAGGCGTTTTAGGTGTATATTAGTTAATCTTGAACGATATTTTGTATTACGTCCATAATAGAACATATTTTTCACAAACATATATAGGGTGTTGAAAAAAGGTCGGTACCCCGGAATAATGCCCGTGGAAAAAGTTGTTTGTATTCCACGGGCATTTTTTAGTACAAGACAGAGAAAAAGAGTATTTCCGGTATAAAACTTGATTTTCGCACGGTTCTGATTTTGTCTTTCTCATGGTGATTATTGGTGAAGGATGGGTCTGAATAAAAAAAATTTTCGTACAAAAGATGTTTATTTTTGGTCGGAGAACACGATACGCTAATAAAAAATATGGAGTTCCATTTGAAAATCTGAACTTACCCCCACCCGCGCCCGGGGGTTGAGGGGGTGGGGGTGGTTTAAATTGCAAGCTATTCCTCCTTCAAAACCAAACAACTTTTTCGCCAGACATTTTCCGCTGCGATGCGATGCACCGGAGTTATTCCGGGGTACCGACCTTTTTTCAATACCGTGTATATGTTGATCCAAATCTACAACAATATCGACAGCCTCATTTAAGTATACCTACCATACATTACTATTATATTACTATACAGTAGTATACAGAGTGGCAATTATTAAATTGAACACTATGGGTATCTTTTGAAGGATAATTTCTATTAAAGCTTTTTTAGGATCAAGTATCGACGTTGTTTTTGATTCATGAGGAACAGGGCGATTTGTGAAAAACGTCACGGGGAGTCATGCCTTATATTTACTATTACTTCTCGTAAATTTTACTTGTATGACTCCCCCCCCCCCCCCCCCCCCCCCAAAACGAGGTTTGACCCCCGCCAAACCGAAGTTCTGGATCCGTCCGTGTTTCGTTAATTGTTCGAAATGGCCTCCTTGATTTTCAATACTGTTGGGTTCTTTTTGCAATTTGTTCAATAGCGTGCAAGGCGCGGATCCAGTCCAGTCATGGCCTCCATGACCCCCCCCCCTCCCCCTCCCGTCCAACAGTGAAGCACGAAAAATAACATATACTACACTGTTTTGGCTAATGCGACAGCATCAAGGGCGGATCCAAAACTTCGGTGTGGGGGGGGGGGGTGTTAAAATTTCGATTGGGGGGGGGGGGGGGTCATACATGGAAAAGTTACGAAAAGTAATACCCTGATACCCTGCCGCGTTAGTCAAACCGGTATATATGGTATTTTTTGTGTTAAATTGATGGTGTGGGGGGTCATGACCCCCACAACCCCCCTGGATCCGTGCTTGGGCAGCATATTACCTTTCCTTGTATGAGTCCCCCCAAAGTTTGACCCCCCCCCAACGAAATTCTGGATTCGCCCTTGCTTGTCTCGCCATGTTGGATATATGTAACTGTTTGTAATCGCACATCGCTGAAGTTCGTGGATGTTATTACATGGGGTGTAATATACTTTGTTCTGGAGATTTCCTCACAAAAAATAGTCCAGCAGAACAAACCCGGCCTGTTCCGTGGCCACCTCGATCACCATTTTTTATACGCGGTTGAATGTTTGATTTTGTACTTATTTTTAGCATCGTTGTTTTTGTTCTTAGGTGAAATCTGATCAACATTATTTTTTTAAATTGAAAGATTTTTGCTAGTTCTAATTGTAATTTAATTACAGCTAAATCAAACGAAAATATCATATATATATTATTATAAAAAATCAGAAATGAGAAATTTTCCTGATGATGTACCAGCCATATAAATGAAGAAATTGTTTCCAGTAGCGGTAATTTTCAGGAGACATTTCTTATTTGCAATGACATGAATAAATTATAGCTATTTTAGCATTTTTTGTTTAATTTTTACCTGCACAAGGTAGAGGGAATTAAATTAATCACCTAGTACGTATAATGGCTTTTAACCAGTGTTCACAGTTGCGGCCATACTGTAGAACAGTTGAAACCACAGTGGCTCTACACTCTACGCTATTTGGGATCACCCTTTATATATAAATTATTTTTATTATTAGGTATAAAACCAGCAATGGAATCGAAAGAAATGAAGAGGGCGTGTCAAAAGATGGTCCACAGGGAAAAATTCTGTCGATTGCCGGGTCCTACGAGTACGAGCAAGATGGAATTATAACTCTGGTAACATATATTGCTGATGAAAATGGGTTCAAACCAATCACCCAAATCAGGCGGAGGATTAATAACGTTGTACCACTTAATTTCACTCTGGATAATCGCATAGATCCTAAACTGTTGGGATCCTTAGCTGGAGGGGGATTAGGATAGTAGCCATCCATTTTTAGAAATATACAGGTGGCCCAAATGAAATTAAAGCCTAATGACTTTAATATCACTAGGAGTCTTTAGATTATATAGGGTAAATTAAAAATAATAAAGTAATTGTATATTTCTCCAAAATATGTATATTGCCACATGTTTTTAGATTATACAGCGTAGATTAAACATAATGCGTTAAACATACTTTTTGTAAAAATGAAGAGCGCCCTGCTTATAAGGGTGTTATGGAAATGACGTATTATATTTAAACCGGCAATTCTTGAGATAAAGACAAATTGAAGAAAAATACCCATAAATGGCGCTTTCAATTCATCCAGCGGTAAAAGCGACCTGACGTGAAACCAGGAAAACACCTGTGGGACACTGCGATACATGAAAACAAAAAGCGAATTCTGACTGGTGTTGTCATATGTACACCTTAAACTCTTTAGACAAAATAAATAATTTAAACAATTTCCCATTCTGTAATACCTTAATGTAAAATTGATTTAAGAAACTTTACGACAAAAAATGTTTTAAACAACCAGAACAAATTTAAAGAATAGTATTAAATAAGTGTGAAATAGGCACATACGTCACTAGGTCAAATGCCAATAACCTCTTGACGACTTACGACGGCTGAGCCGAAGTGTTCGTATAGCGCCGCACACTTGCGGGCTGTTAGTTGAAGATCAACCAGCGGCCGGATACGTTGTATTTCGTCGATAACTAACACATTCGCAGCAATCCGCTCTGTGATTTCGGTTTACGCGTGTATCTTGTCAGTCCATAAATAATCCTTGAATATTGTTTTTATTGACGAAACTAAATTGCTCAGTTTAAGACCGGTTGTTTTTTCTAATAAATCTAAATCTAATAATCTGTATTAATGTATTTTCAAAAGCTAACCATCGGTTCTGTTTCACTATTACTGTGTGTACATAAAGTGTTTCAAGGAGTGTTCCCCTGAAAAAGAAGAAAAACTGATTGTGTTTGTACCTGGATTTCCTCGCTCTTTAGGTATAAAGATAAATACAAAAAAATATTTTATTCTTATAATTTTATATGGAATTTCAGTTTTACATTAAGTTTGGCAACATTGCCATTGGGCCTGGGTGATATATGTTTACAGTAGCGCGGACTGGCCTGTGAGTAAGAGGGTTTGTTACCCCACTTTTATAACGGTCGATTTAAAAAAAATAAAATATGTATCGCTTCTCTAGAGAAGCCTGAATGTCCTAGGACACCCAAGGAGTCACCCATTTAACTATAATACGTAATTTCTATAACACCCTGTATGATGATATACTTGATAGTGAATTGATGACATTATTATACATACTTACCGACACGACACCGCGGCACCGACACGGCACCGGTGGACGCAATGCCGCATACCGATGTACGAGGGCAATTTGAATTGTGGTATATTTTATTTCAAAAATTCAAAAATTTCCGAAAAATTATTAGAATTCATATTTTATAAGATGGTTTATGGTATTATTCAGCAATAAAACACCTATACATATTACAAAATCAAAAAGCTTTATTTTTCCAACAAAAAAAAATATTTGCTAGTTCTAGGTTCTATATCTAAAAGTGTAAAGTCAAGTAGCAAAAAAATAATTAAATATCTTGTACATTAAAATTTCTACAACAATCTAAGCTCGTGTACTATAAACACTGTGTTGTTTTTTTACATTAAAGCTATTTTATGATATGTATTTGTTACACACTTAGGTAAGCCTTGACATTTTTGTTCTTAAGCATTATCCATCACCGACACACCTTCAGGATATAAAGTTCAATTTTTATTTACAAATCCGAACAAACCCGAACTAACCCGCACGCTTTAACATCGACATTTTAGAATTGCCCGAATTTACTTATATACACAAAATTAGTTCAAACGTATTTCAGGATTTTGATGGAAATAATTTTGTTTTGAAATATCCACATATAAACTTTTGATAATTTGCTGGATTGTATCCAATCTTCTCATGTTTGAAATTTAATATCTTCAGTTGTACTAATCGGATCAATGTCGGTCTTTTTTTATTGTGCCCTTTGTTACGTTAGCTTTCGAAATGTATTTAAAAAAAATGTTATTGTGAACAAATGACAATTTAATTGTTTAAATAGTTTTAACATGCTGTTAACCCATCTAATTTTAAAAAATACCATTTTATTCTTTAATCTCTTATCAACAAAATCCATTTTACGAGAAAGTGGCATCTCTTTTAGTTCGGAAGTTATTAAATATGGGCACTCGCAACGTTCCACGTCACGGGTCGAAGCATGTCAGAACTTACAATCGAGCTGGCTACAGTGTGAATCATTAATATTTCTATCCCTTTGTTGGAAAGATCGAAAGCGGGTCTTGCTCATCTCATTATTATAAGCATACTTACTGTTTTTATATAAAGTTATACGTGGAGTTTTGATAAAATGCAAGAATCATAAAATTTTTGATGCGAACAGATCCATCTTTTAATCCTTACGATCTGTCTCGTCATCGAAAAGTAGGTGTTGGAAAAATTTTGAAGCATCATTTAGTAGCTCGTAACTTACCAGTAATTTATAAGTCCTTTAATCAATTAATCTGTAGTAGTTTTTGCCGTACTAAAGTTTCTGAACTACAAAAGGATTGTGAGAAGAACGTAAATTTTACTGTAAATACTGTTTTTTAAGCAAATTGATGCAGTCTGTGCAATAACCGTTTAGGCGAGGTTGCAGAACATAATTTGTGCCTTCTTCAAGGTTCTATTGACTCATATTTTTGTCCTTTCTTAAATTAAAATATTAATGATCACACTGCAGGGAGGTCGATTGTAAGTTCTGATACGCTCTGACTCGTCGAAAACATTCAATAACTTCCGATCTAAAAGAGGTGCCACTTTCTCGTAAATTGGGTTTTGTAGATAAGAGGATAAAGGACAAAACGATATTTTTTTAAATTAATTTAAATTGGGTTAACAGCATGTTAAAACTATTTAAGCAATTAAATTGTTATTATTTGTTCACAATGACAATTTTTTAAAACACATTTCGCAAGCTAACGTAATAAAGTGTAAAATAAAAAAAGACCGACATTAATCCGAATAGTACAACTGACGATATTAAATTTCAAACATGAGAAGATTGGAGAAAATCCAGCAAATTATCAAAAATTTATGGGTGGATATTTTCTAAAAAAAATGTTTTCAGCAAATTCCTGAAATACGTGTCAACTAATTTTATGTATATAAGTTGTAAAAAAAATGTCGGATGATTCTAAAATGTTAAGGTAGGTGAAAAAGTGTGCGGTTTGTAAAAGAACGACCAAATATTAGATTCGTTCGCCGAGCAGTCAGGAAGAGTTGCAAATTGCCAGAGGCATGCGCGGTTGGTTTAAAGGGTTCACAGAAGCAATATCAATGACCGCTGGCCAAAAATTCGGCGCTCGTAGATCAATATGTATCGATTATCAAGTGATTTGCAACCGTCAGAATAATCCACGGAATTGAGGGTTTTGACTCTGCGCATTTGCGGCTTTGTTTACTTTTAACTCGTGTTTACCGATTCGTTTTATTTTCTTTCCACATTCCACAAAACGGAAGGCTAGCTCTAAACAAAAGGGAAATGAGCAAGAATATGTTCGATACCGCCCGGCCGGGGTCGTCACCTTCTTTATTATACAGGGTGTTCCTTAATGAAGTGCTAATATTTCAGGGTGTGATTCCTTAGGTCATTTTATAAAGAAAAGTTCACGTGAACATATGTCCGCAACGGCTTAAATTTTTTGCTACAGGGTGTTGAATTTTTATTTTTTAAATGGTTATTTTTTAAATGGTTATTTTTTAATATCTCCGAAAGTACTTTAGATATTATTTTCAATTTTGGCATATGTTAATATGATATAGAACCACACATTTTAGTTAGAAAAGTTATTCAATTGTTCCACCAGTGGCGTCCCTGCAAACATGTCCTCTGATATTTTTTACAAAAAAGATGGTACGCCACTGACATTTTTCCATGTGGATATTTTTTCTGATTAGCCTGGTCAATTCTACATAATATCGGTCTCTTGAGTTTTTCTCGTCAGGCGCAACATTCTTGATTAAAACCACTGAATTCATATTGAAACTCATTATTATTAACATTGATAAAACACTAATGATAAATTTTGTTTCATGAAAATTGTTGAAAAGGGCCACCTTCACTTAAAAGGCATGCTTCCGCCTGTTTTCGCATCGAATTGCCCACTCCAACAATTTTTATGAAACAAAATTTATCATTACTTTTTATCCATGTTAATAATAATGAGTTTCAATATGAATTTAATGATATTAATCAAGAACGGTGCGGTGCTTCTGACGAGAAAAACTCAAGAGACCGTTTTCATATAGAATTGACCAGGCTAATCAGAAAAAATATTCAAATGGAAAAATGTCAGTGGCGTACCATCTTCTTTCTAAAAAACATCAGAGGACATGTTTGCAGGGACGCCACTGGTGGAACAATTGAATAACTTTTCTAATTAAAATGTGTAGTTCTATATCCTATTAACACATGCCAAAATTGAAAATAATATTTAAAGTACTTTCGGAGATATTAAAAAATAACCATTTAAAAAATTCAACATTGAACAACATATGAACTTTTCTTTATAAAATGACCTAAGAAATCACACCCTGAAATATTAGCACGTCATTAAGGAACACCCTGTATATTATATAAAATTGGCTCGGATTATGTCGGTCAGATTGTTACTTAGTAATCTTCCTTCGGGGATGAGAGAATTCTCAAAAAGGGGCATGAATTTTTATACCCTGAGGTAGGCAATGAAATATCCTTAAGTAAGGGAAACTCGATCAGTTTTAAAGTAATAGTGAGATTAATTTATTTACAGATTAGAATAAATATAAATAAAAAATGCATTACTTATATTACCGCTCTATATATCTATTATCACTAGAATTATATGATATGTATAGGAATGCATACAAAGTGATTTTTAAAATTGTCTACTAGTCCAATATTTTTGGTCTCTGGAACTAATATTATATTTTTTATCCATTGGCCAAATAAGTTGTACTGAGAATCTTATTTTAAAAATCGCCCGGTATATGATAAAGAGTTGAGCTATTAAGATTTTATATCAAGGTTTCTGGTTGCGCTTTGAACAGATGGTGCCAATTTGACAGTAAAACTGTTTATTTAGGGCCGATATTTGAATGTTACCTTAAGTTAGACCTTAGCTAAGGTAACCTTAACGATATGGTAAACTTTAAAAACAAATATGTTTTCAAGTAATTTGAGGGTCAATTGTCGCGTTAAGTGGAAGATTATCAAGTCCTTAAAGATCTATTCCTTTAGATCACAATAAAAGAGAACCTTAATATACTGTCCAACTTGTCTTAAGGATGACTTATGTCATTCTCTACCTTAAGGTGACTTTGAAATATCGACCCGTAATAAATTACAACCTTTCGGGAGCTGTGGAGTGTATTGGGGGTACTGGGTGGGGTAAAGGGCACTACAGCAATATCATAGAAAGTTACATATACAGTGAGTCCCAGAAGAAATGTCTAAATTCATTTAAAATTCAGCGGTAAGGTTTTTCAAAAAACGCCCGTACCCGTCGATTTTGATTTTTAAATTTTTTTTTTTTGTGATAAATTGTGTACAAAAAAAAAACATTTTTGTGTTACGTCTAGTCTGTCCCTGGAAAACTAAATAAGCCAAATGTGTTTAAAAGGGCGAATTTTAAGGATACTCATCTAGTAACCATTATACTAAAAAAATATTAAATTACACCTAGTATTTAAAAAATTATTTAGAAAAAAAACGATTTCCAGGGACGTCCGTTATGGGCCCGTATATCCGTAGGGAAGGCCGTAGGAAGAAAAATGTATAATAACTTTTCCTGTTACATTTAAATGTTCTATCTGAACCCGGGAGATTGCCCACATATTCTGGGACACCCTGTATAATAAAAAAAGTAACAGACAATTGTTAGGCAACCCATTAAACATAACATCTGCTTGGTTAGAGTAGTAATGGGATTATTTGTGCAATTATCAAGGATAGAATATTCATACAGGGTACGTATAAACGTGATTTGTGTAATTTTGTTATTGTTTTAAGAAAATTCCTTAAATCTCTATAAATGTTGAGGTTAGGTTATGAACTTTGTTATTTTTTTGGAAATATGAATTTATTCAAAGGTAAGATAAGTTTAATTTTTTTTGTAACAATCAAGTATACAATTTTATACGCAGTAAGCAAATAGCAGAAATGTGAAAGTAATTTTCTTAAACTCGGCGGATACCTCCTCGTTACCACTTTCGACACTAGTTATGTAATATACTATTTCACACTACAACACTCACAATTAAATCTGAAATTGCTTCCTTGAAAGTTTTTAGAGGTAGGTAAAAGGTATATTTTCGGATACGAGATTAATAGCTTTAATTCGGGGATGTACAGGGGTGTCAGTAATGTGTCTGGCTTCGATAGCGCCTAAACTATTAAAGATAGAAAAAAGTTCCACACAAAAGTTAACTAGCCAAGTTAAACGGATAACCCAAAAATATTTTACAGACTACACAGCGGTAAAAAGTGGCACTGAATAAAACTTATTATTTTTAAATAGGACACCCGGTATATTTTTCCAGAATTTGTAGAACTTTACAATCGTATTTAATTTCTTCAACTGAAATGCACCGTTGTCAAGTAATTAATTTTTTTCTGAAAATATAATAATTTTTAAGGGTACGATTGAAAAATTATAGCAACCTGTTGATACAACCTGAACAAATACAATTTAAATTGTGGCCGCCGTAAAATATGTAATATCGATCTCTGCTACTAGTTTTTAAATCTCTCATACAAAGCGTTCGTTAGATCTTGGACAACTCGACGATTTCAAAGATGCTGTTATATAATTTTTTTAAATAAGACACCCTATATATTTTTAGGCATATGGATGTATCTTCCGAACACCTTCCCTTTTTGTTAAATAGGTCCTATACCAAAATCTTATAACTTCTGGAATATTTTAAGATTTGTCTAAACTCAGGGAAAAATAAGTTCTGATTACATAATTTACAACATATATACAAAAATAGTAGCATAATAGTATATTAAGATACAAGTTTCATAAGACATTATCTTAGAGAACGCGTTTAATCTAGAAAACGACCCGCGAAGCGGGGAGTTTTCTAAAGTACAAGTGCTCTAATTGTCTTATGAACTGTGTATTTTATAATATTTTTTCTATTTGGGTCTTTAAATTATGAAAAACTTTTAAAAATATAGTAGATTTTTCCATTTAAATTAATATTTTCTTTTTGGGTTGGCAATACTTTTACAATTTAATAAAATGTTACAAGTATCAAATATGCCATGATAGAAACAATTGAACACAACAAAGCTTCTTCCCATCCGTCATAATTAAGAATAAATATGTTATTAGAGTTAATAAAAATGAGTCAGGTAGAAAGTTGTACTTCGCCGGAAATACGAGAAATTGCAGAAAATAATCTAGAAAAACTTTAAGAAAGGTTAAAGGTTAGTATTTTAAAGTAAAAAATTTCTGGCGAATCCATAATGCCTAGAAAACTAATTTCAACGAAATCGAAGTAGGCCTAAAATTCGAACCCTACTTGCTGCCAACATGAAAAAAATAAATTTTCAGTTTCATAAAGTGGCAACTTATTAAATTTTTTGGATTTGATAATGCAGCCATTATGAAACCCAAATAGAAAAATCAATATTATGTACTTTAGGGTAGCCACAATGTAAATTGTATTTGTTCAGGTTGTATCAACATCTACATGTTACTATGATTTTTAAATCGTATCCTCGGTGTCCTATTTAAATTTATTCAGTTCTACTTTTAAGACCCTGTAGACTGTAAAATATTTTTGAGTTATGCATCTAGTAAACCCTTTAACTATTATATTGAGCTTTTTTCTGAATAGTTTAGGCTCTATCGAAGCTCTATGACACACAAGTTGTATAAGTATTAGAATACATTTATAGGTAAATGTATATTCATTGGGATAATTTACTGAATAAATTAAACAATAATTTAACATCTTTAGAAAAAGATTCATTGAATTTTAGAAGCTACATGGTTGATTGAGCATGTAGATTATTTTTGGCAAGCCATAATAAGATACTTTACATATTTACAACTGTATCAAATAGCCTACTAATCACTTTATTAACTATATTTTTAACCAATAAGACACCTCGAGCACATTGAGACGATTTGCAGCTTCTAAAATTTAATGAAAATATAATTTTTTCTGCGCATTTTATTTAAGTATTTAATTTTTTTCTTAAATTATCTAATAAAATACACACTTAAGCTGGAATCATAATTGCCGTAACGTATGCCGTAAGACGTAAACCGTAGTCGATAAGACGTAAGCAGTAAGGACATACCCGTTTATAGTTTCGTTAAGAATTTGTAGGTTATGGTTCCTGTTTTTCACATGCCAGATGTTTCTTTATTAATAACTGTAAAAAATGATTACAAGCGATGTATAGGTACATCGTGATTATAGCAGGGCTGTAGTGCAAAAAACATTTAAACAAGTTACAGCTTGGCGATGTCAACAGGGCTGTTATGCAGTATTATGACCGATCACAACCGATTCAGTAAGCCGTAACCTAAAAAATATAATTGAATAATATCCTACTACTTAAGATGAGGATCCCAAACAATCCCAAATTAGCAAACAGAGCCATCTATGTTGCAACAATTTAATTAAAAAATATGCCGCTTTTTAGCAGGTTAGGAAGAGACGAGAGTCATCAGCTGATGATTATTTCTTTTCGTGAAGTTTAAACTGTTAATAATAAAGTTTTTTAGTTAATTTATTGATATTTAGATTGTCTGACATGTCGATTGAGGTATGAACAAGTTTCAGGAAGATCTGCGACAAAAAATTGAAAATTGTTCATATTTGAAATTGTTATTATTATTCTTATAACGTTATGTTTTTTAACGCAATTTTTTCATGCCCTTATCCAATCCTTTAACTTTACGAATCCAGTTTTAGATTACAAATAGTGCATAAAAATTAAGCCGTAAGGAGTAAGAAATCCTGAATGCACTAAAAAATCGATTTCACAAATCGATGGGAAATCGAACACAATTTTTCCTTTTTTTTGGACAGCGATTTATGTCAGTTTTGCTTGTTAGGTTGAGGGGTACAATTTATTAAAAAAAAAGAGAATTGAATTATAATTATAAAAACATATTATATACGATCTACGCTAGTGAAGGAGGAGCACTAAACATAAAATTACTTATTTCGTACAGAAAAAAATATTTTGTATGTATTCGATGAAAATATTTAGAAGGAATCCTAACCAAACAAGAGACTGTCAACAAAATGCATTCAGCAGAACAACGAATCGATGGGCATCGTGACGTCACCGATTCAAAATCGATGGGCTCTGCTGAATGCCAATGGTTCAATTCCATTTCTTAGGTTACGGCTTACGCAATCGGTTGGAATTGGTCATACTCGGGCATAATCATCAATCATCATCATCAAATTGTATCTCTTTTAGATGTTTCTTGGCTATTATTAAGAGCACAGTATTGTGCCCGCTATAATAACGATGTCTTCATCGCTTGTAATCGTATTTTAAATTATTATAACTAAGGAAACATGTGTCATATGAAAAACAAAAAACATAACCTGAAATTCGTTACCTACGAATTATTAACGGGACTATGAACGGGTAAGTCCTTAAATTATGGTTTCGGTGGCGGCAGGCGAATGCGCTGAACTGCTCACATGAATTTGTTGTGTGGTTATGTGGTTTAGGTGAAGTCACTGTTGCCGACCCGAACCAGGAAGGCAAACCGTTTTCTACTTTTGAGGAACTTGCCAAAAAAAAAAATCTCTAGGTCGACTGCCACTTGGACCAGCGTGATTTTCTACAATTACTTCAAACAATAATTATGATGACGAAAGTTATAAAAATATACTGATTAAAGAAAATCTCTAAGAAAATTGCTATTTCGTTGGTAAAAGATGGCAAGTAAAGTATTTTTGAAAAAAAAAGTGTTTTTGATTGATGCGCCACCGAAAATACACCTTCACTGCTTACGTCTCGATCACCGTCAACGATAAGACAGCTCGAGCTGTCGGTGTCATATCAGATCAATCAAATGTTACCGTTCCAAAAATTCATATAACCCTTTATTTTGTCCTCTACTTTGTAATTATGGAAAATGAGGTGTGCACGGTTACCTGTAACGTAAGCCTTCTCATATTACAATTTGTAATATTCTATAGTGTATAATATAATTTTACATAGCTATTATTACTAATAACTTAATATAAATTGTAATTTCATCTGTTTTAATAGCTAATTGAAAATGTTTATACCCCTTTTACTATCGAAAAATTAAAAAATATAAGGCATTTTTACTACAATGAAATGGGAACATGAAATTAGAAAAATGCTTTTAATCATATCTATGATAATTACATAAAGTCTAATTATTTTAACTTTATATCCAAGGCAATCATGTGCTCCACATCATACACACCAGTGGCGGGTCCTTTCATAACTAAAAGTTAGGCATTATTTAAACCACAATATCTATCACAATTACCACTAAATTTCCTAAACGGATTTGGCAATGAAATAATTTGGTTTTACTAAATGTAATGCAAACCGGTCTTGCATACACACATTCTATCTGCAAATCATATATTCAAATTATTATCAATTTTAAATGAAATTCTATAATAATAAATGAAAAGTAATATCGTTGATGATTTTAAACAATTTAAGCATAAAAGTGATATTTAATTTGGCTATACAAAAATATATTTAAAATAAAATTAATTAAAAAGTCTTAATATGATTCTGTGCATGTTTATCTAGCGTTTTAAAGGACTGCTCTCTGCAAGTGGCGATTGACCGATTTCTTCCAGGCACATTCACCATCAATGCCGGTGTTCCTCAAGGGTCCATATTGTCTCCCACCCTCTTCTTACTATACATTATCGACCTTCTAGTGGAAACTAAAAATCCGATATTTAGCTTTGCGGACGATAGCACGCTTGTCTCATCTTTCTCCTGAATGCATAAACATCGGCTGCCGACGCACATCTTCGCGCACAGCGTGAAATATCACGCCTCAACGAAGACCTGGAAGAAATTTTGGCTTGGGGTGACAGTAACCAAGTCGAATTTAAATCCAGGCAGCAGTTTTCTCTAAAAAAGGTTAACATTACAGAACCGGATATGGCAGGACACTCAATCTCACTGGCTTCATCTATTAATTTAGCGGGCGTCAATCTGGGAGGAAATATGTCTTGGCATAATGACGTTGTGGCAATCGCTAAGATAGCTTCTCATAAACTTGGTGTATTCTTCCGAACCAAAAAGTTGTACACACCGAGTTTGTAAGATCTTTGTACACACCTCAACAACTTTTGATACTGTACAAAGCCCAGATTCGACCATCACTAGAGTACTGCTCTCATGTCTGGAGCTCTGAACCCAAACTCTTCGGCCACTGGATTCCATCGAAAGGAGGGCCATTCGTCTGATCGGAGACCACGAGCTGACGAAGCGCCTCGACAACCTGGTACATCAATTACAGGTTGGTGATTTGACTCCCTTTTACAGATATTTCTTTGGAAAATGCTCGGCTGACCTTGCCCATTTAATTCCGCCCAGAGCGGCGATAAGCAAAAATACACGACGAATCACGTACTGTCGCCCATCCATGTGTGGTTAAGCTTAGTACTCCTCGAACTTCATTATTTAAGAATTCTTTCATGTGGAGGACTTCATCTTTATGGAACGTCCTTCCCGAGGTCGTTTTTCCCAACGAATATAACCGCCAACGATAAAAAACCAACGTGAATTGCCTTATTCGCACACACGCCACTTCCAGAGTGCCTTAAAGAATTTTTCTATGGTGCTTGTGTTTGATCATATAAAAAAAAATGATTCGATTTATATAATTTAAGCTAATTTGCGGCTTCAACTACTAATTATCTAAATTTAAAAAAAATCATTAAAATTTTATTTAATTTTTTAATATCGTCTTTTCATTAAGTTTTACGACATCCACTTTAATAACTATTGGACGGGAGATCTTTCTGGTTCAAAGTCTAGTTAAATCTTTTTATATCTTAGGTAAAAAATGTCCAATTTTCTTCTTTCTTTTCTTTTTTACTAACAGCTTTATTGAAGCACCTTCATATCTCCATTTTAAGATCCACGGTCTGACCCACCAACGTTGTTTCCTTTTTTGCCTGTTTTTGATTACGTTTTTTAACGTTCACACATAATACAAATCAAAGCATGTACATTTTTCTGTTTTGCAACCATTTCTAAAAAATTGACACATTCTAGGCTGATGATTCAATATCCTTAAATCATGCGAACAGATTCTAAATTTAATTCTATATTCAAGAAAAATTCATAAGATTTGTTAAACGGATACGTATAAGTTAAGTGGTAGACCGTTGGTAGAAAAGTTTGGAATTGGAACAATCAAGCCAGTGAAATTTTTAAACATGAGATTGTTTTAATTAAGCAGTTTTCTGAGATCGACAACATCGGAAACATGGAAAAGAAAATTTTTGATAACTAATGGTGCTGCATTAGATCCAATTATTGTTCTTGGTTTTGTAAAGTGCGCTTTAAAAGAATTCATCTTTCTGGTAAAATACCTATATATAATTTAATCATACACTGCCGAGCATTAAATTAGGGTCACCCCGTAATTTGAAATGATTTCAGACATTTTTAGTTTATTGGTCTGTTTTCCGGTTGTAACAAAGTTTACTATCTTTATTCGATGATTTGTTCGTGATCGCTTGTATAAAAGAAAGTTGTTGTTGTTTCGATAAGCGTTTGACAAAAACAGTGCTCCTCATCCAAATTCGTAAAAACCATTATCAGCATATTTTTGGGTTCTGTACTTTTGTCTGTCTATTGCAAATTGTTTGTGTACTGTTGGCATTGTGAGTGTATTGAGATATCTATAAATCCTGCAGTTGCGGTACGAATTGTGGCGGATATAGAAGATGGCCAGCGCGAAATTGCGAGGAACGTTGGTGGAATACTCGCCAGTGGGCAACGAGTATTTCACCGGTACGAGGAGACTGGTCTGCTCACTCGAAGGCCTGGTTCAGGACGAGGGAAGACTACAACAGCTAGAAATGGCCGCTTTCTCGTTTCTAATGCTTTGAGAAACCGGACGGTCATGGTAGTTTCCCTTCGAAATCATCTGCAGGAAGTGAGAAATGTAAACATAAGTGAGTGGACAGTTAGGAGGCGACTTCATGCTGCTGGATTATCTTCCCGAACTAGAGCTACTGGGCCGCCGCTATCCCGTGACCACCGGATTGAAAAGTTGAATTTTGCACGAGCACACTTGGCATGGACAATAGATTGGAGTCGCATTTGTTTTCAGATGAGTCGCGATTCTGTCTTACGGGCTCAGATAGACGTGTAAGAGTGTGGCGACAAGCCGAGAGATATGCTCAAGCGTGTATTGCCGAGCGACTTCCGTTTGGTAGAGGATCAGTTATGGCATGGGGAGGCATACCTTTTGACGCTCGCACGGAGTTAGTCTTTATCCAGAATGGGACGTTGAATGCATAGGTACCTGACAGAGGTTCTAGAAGACCATGTTTCACCGTTCATGGTTATTCTTGGAGAAGACGCAACCTTTATGCACGATAATGAACGGCCCCCACACTGCTCGGTTTGTTCGTTTGTTTGGCCTGCTCGTAGCTCGTTTGGCCTGCTCGTAGTCTAGACTTAAGTCTTATTGAACATGATTGGGATAAGATTTGAAATTATGGGCTGACCCTAATTTAATGCTAGGCAGTGTATATTTAATATTAAAAATTTGTGTTTTCAGTAAATAAATGAGATTTTAAACTTGACTATACGTAATATCCATGTTTTTTTTTTTTAATTTCATTTTCTCCCTTCATCCATTCAATGGATACTGTATACCTCATGGCTAGTATCCTTTAAGGGAGAGTTCATTACTTACATTCTGTGAAATAAAACCTAAAAATATTATTATCGAAGATTTTTACATGATCCATTATGGAGCATGGCTCAAGCATAAACTCTACAAAAGCATCATATGATGTTACGCATTGTCTGGATACATTTAAAATACACAGATCCGTTAGGCAAGTTAGTTTTTCCAGAAGATTAAAAATTAACATACTTTATTTAAGCAGATTATGACGAACTCATCGATTACTGTAAACATTATTACGCAAAACAGAGGAGGGTTGAAAATCCTAAAATTTGTGATTTAAATGATGCGACACTGTCCTGGATATTCAATTTTAACAGTGAAATACAATTTATGGGCATACAATAAATCCTAATTATAATATACAAGAAGCGTTGTAGAATTCCGATTAACTTTCTTCTAAGACTTATTTCTATCAAATAAATTAGTCTATCGATACTATTTACAAAAATGGGGATAATTTCTTGATATGTATAATTATCACAAATAGGTTAGGTGTAGAGAATTATAACAGCCTACATACGATATGTTTTTTTTTCTAAATACATAAATATTTAGGGCAGAATTTAAACTACTGACATGCAATGTGAAAAAAAACTATAAAACGTTACAAGGCCAGAAAATATTATTTTACAGAACAAAGTCGATAGAACCTGCGAGTCTTTTATATGAATATTTTCCGAACATCTAACTAGTAACATAATTTTTTAAAACCGACGTTTTAATAGTTTCCATTTCATTGATTCAAAGAAATGACGTATTTCTTCAGTGTAAGAATTCACTCGGTTTACTACGGAAACAAATTCAAGGCCTACAAAATGAGTCCTGTAATAGTTATTTACGTCACAAGTGTGGTATAAGAAATATTACATTCAGGACTGGAGATTATTGCTAGTAGACCGAGTCGCGGTAATCCCACCAGTGCTGTAATAGCGCGCATGTAAAGTACAACATTTTATCTACGATCAATTAAATATAAAAATATTATATTTAAATGTAAAGTCAAACTTTGACATTCAAACTCAATATATCACTATAGTGATATAATAAGGTAATTTCATCACTACTGTGTTAATCAATCTTATTACATCACTGAAACAATACAATAACGTAATATACAGGGTGTTATGGAAATGACGTATTATATTTAAACCGGCAAATCCTGAGATGAAAATAAATTGAAGAAAAATAACCATAAATTGAATTATTAATTTTATGAAATCTGAAAATTTACATGGCCGCTACTGACGACGGTCGCAATCAATAAAATAAAAGGTCTACAGTGTGAAAAGACCTCAGCGCATTTCGGCCGGTGTTGTCATATATACGCGGCAAACTCTTTAGAAAAAAAATTATAATTTTAACAATTTTTTACGAACAAATATGATTCCAGAAAACCGACGGCGAAAAACGTTTTGCAAAACAAATAATAGTAATATTTCACAAAAATTTCAAATCACACGAAAGTAAATAGATCAAGAGTCATGACCTTTTAAATGGTTATTTTTCAAAGTCTTTAAGAAAAATGCAATTTTGTTTAAGACACATGCTGCTCTCTAACCTTTACTTATTTAAAAACAATTATTAGTTCCATAAAACTAAGTTTTAGGAAAAAACCTCTCACATAACCTCACAAATAGCAGCTATTCACATGGAAGATAACCCGGGAACGTTTTTTAAATTAATTTTGGTCCTTTTTTTCTCGCTTAGATTTACTTGTTTAAGTAATTAAAAATAAATACGATTCCTTCAATTTAAAAATGACACACGCGACGAACGAACTGAAGGATACCTTCAAATTACTTCAAACAGCATTGTTCCAAGCTTTAAATTATTGTACCGGCTGGATTGGCAAAATTGTACCGAATTTTATAGAAATGTACCAGCACGGCGCCCAAAAAAAAGGATGCTACTTCACTGGACACTTAAAAAAAAGGTCGTTACCTTCACCAAGAACGTGAACTTAAGAAAAGGTCGTTATCTTCACCAAGAAAGCGAACTTAAAAAAAAGTCGTTACTTTCAACAGCCCTACATAACAAAACAAATCCTTGGATGGAAAGTTTACCAAAAACGATTTGTAAGCGATTAGTAATCATCTGCTAAATGCACTAAAAAAAAATCGATGGGAAATCGAACGCCATTTTTTCCATCGAATTTATAAAAAATTACGAAAGAAGTGAATTAAAATTATAAAAACATTATACACGATCTCCGTTAGTGAAGAGGAGCATTAAAAATAAAATTATCCATTTCGCACAGAATAAAATGTAAAATTTGATGAAAATATTTAGAAGGTAACCTAACCAAACAAAAAACTGACAACAAAATGCATTCAGCAGAACTACAAATCACATCGTGACGTCACCCATTAAAAATCGCTTATAAATCGATGGGTTCTGATGAATAGAGCCTTCGTAAAATGTACCGAAATCGGTACAAAAGTACGCCTGGAACATCCTTGCGTTAAAACGACGAAATGACTCGGCTTACATCGAGTTGGCTCGGTCGCCGTAGCGGGCTTGTCAGATATCTTGTCACTTTCAGACGGACTGCGTCGGGATACGGTTGATCTTATTTTACAACCAATACACGCACGCACGTGTGTTTGTTATAAAGTATAATGAATTAGTGTGACAAGTGCCTATATTCAAAAAACTAATTTGACACATGTGTGTGTTTCTTTAAGTGATTTATGGTAATTTGTTCAGTGTTTCATTATGTGTTCTGTGTCTCTGACGATATACAGGGTAATGTTCTGAGATTGGAAGAAAAACGGCTCAGGGGTTTTAGTGGGGTATAAACTTTAACCACTAAAACTAAAAAAACTAGATATCTATGCCCTGGATTCCTTGCTAGTTCAGTGTCATCGATTTACTTTCTATTTAGATACTAAGGTAAACTAAATAATTATTTTTATAAGAAACTAAATTTTTACATTTTTACATAGTTTGGCAACATTGACCGCAACATGTATTAGTGAAATGGGTACGCAGGGTAATATGATACAGTGCTGCGGAGTGACCTGTGGGTTTATGGGTGTGTTAACCTACTTTTAAAACGTTCGATTTGAAAAAAAAATGTAGCGCTTCTCTAGGACACCCCAGGAGTCACCCATTTAAATATAAGGGGTCATTTCCATAACACCCTGTATACAAATTAATATTTTGTAGATAATTAGCACATTACATAATAAGTGTTGTAAATTACGAACGAATGGAAAAGTTAATGAGTGATGATCATATTTATTAACACAATTAGGCTTTAATATTTATTTCAACAACATTTCTCAGAACACTGTCAAATTATTATCGTAGCTCTAATAATATCGTAGTTTTAATAACGTGAAGGTTTAAAAAAGTTAGTGCCTTTTTCCCTGACGTTGGCGATAGCAGCCGCCAACGACTCTCTTGTTGTTCTTTACGAAGCCCATTTTATTGAAAATAAACAAAGCGGTCTTGTTTACTTACTTATGTACTTACTTTACAAAACCGTGCGATTTACTTTAGAGTGGGTAAAGTTTAACTTACTTAAGTAATAGGTAATATGTTTTTTTGTGATTTTACCGTACTCGTGTTATTTTCTGGCCTATAAATCGGTTGGAAAGTATTGATTTTCAGGTCGATTTAAAAAAAAAATAGGCGCGATCTTATTTATACAAACAAATAATTAATTAAGACCCAGATTTTAACTTCCTGATAAGTTTATCGGCAAATAATTACCAATTATATTGCTACAAAGAATGTTAGCAACACAGAAATACCTTGAAATAGGAGTTATTTTGTGTCATTATATCGAACAAGTAAAAATCTGGGGATTTATTGCGAATACTAAATTTATACAGGGTGATTTACGGCGAGTAACTTCATGAGAATATCTCTGAACGTGCGAAACATTTTTCTCTTAGTGGAATAAGCATAATTTTTCAATTGTCCTAGTTTGTTCCTGTCTTAGAAACTACTACAATCACTGACTAATCACAAGTGGATAAAGTGATCATATTAATCCACTTGCCAATAAATAACCACGTGTCGTTTATCGAGAAATCCATGTAGTTTAAATTAAGACTGTTTAATTTAATCATCTTCAGAATTCATTTAAATTAGAGGTGTTTAAAACCTATTTTTCCCGAAAATCCTTCGGAAATATTGACATTTTTGATAATATCTTTGAAAGAACAAGTCAATATTTCCCTACACTTAGTCGTTACTAAGCAACGGAAAATAACTGTTAGGAAATATTCATTTCCTTACTGTTAGTGTTCTACATAAATGATTGAAAACACGTTGTTCATAAGGAATTAATTTATATTTTGAAAACCTCAATGCATTGCAGAATACATTTTGAAATTAGTTTATTATATTCACATTTATCTCTGGAGGAGTCCCATAAATGGAAAATCATCATCACTTATTATTTTATACTGTTTTGCTTTCGAAAACACCAACAATTAAATTTATATGCGTCAAGTTTGACAATTCAACATTAATTCGTTTCCATAGTAACGCAACCAATTTTATTACGAATTTCAAAGCACCATTCAAATAGTATGTTTACCTCGTAGGAAAAGCCACATTCCAGGACCCTGTGTAGCTAGCAATCTTCACAGTCATCCAGGAATGTTAGGCATTTCCTACTCGATTAACAATGTACTATATTATACCCTTCGTAATTAAATACTTGGTTCATTATTATTGTATTATTATTCACACGCAGAAATTAGTTATTCGGGCTTCGCCTGCATACAAAATTTGTTTGAATCATAAGTAAATTACAATAATATAATAAAAACTCTACAATTCCATTTAAAACAAAATGAAAATTGACTTGTACTTATGATACAACCGGAAATGATCGAAAAAAGGTTAAAGTTAATTACGTTTTATTGCCAAAGATATTCTGATAGGAAACTCCGCCTAAATCTCCCGTAATATGGACCATTCCTTAGGAAGAAATCAGTCATAAAATAGCTCTAGGCGAAATCTTAGCTGAGTTAATTTGAACCGAGTTATTTTAACAAGGTCATGGTGGTATATTTTAAAATTATAATCGAATATTGAGGTATCCAGGATGGTAAGATCTACATTATTTCCGATTTCAATAGAAATATATATTGGACAAGAATAGATAGAAAATAAAAATTATCATTGTGATTCAAATTTGGCATATGTGCATAAAATTACAATACCGACAAGTTTTTCAAATAATTTTTTTAAAAATTCAACTCAAATTTGAAATAAATCGAAATAGTTATTTATGTATCAATGGTAATAAGTAAATTATTATGCCCTGAAGGCGACAGTCTTACAAAGCCGAGGGCCTCTGGCCCAAGAGTTCGCAAGTCGTCCGAGGGTATATATCTATTAGTACCCGTGGTGCATACAAACTTTTATGCCATACTAGTTCGTTTCAAGTAATAAATATTTTTTTAAAATTTAATTTAATTTACCAATTTTTTATTTTTAGCTGCGACATTACCTTGACATTATTATAGCCTGCGCTTTTGTTGCTAGGGAGATAAGTATTCAAATGTTTAATGTGTCAAAGTCAGAAATCACAAATGGAACAAGGTTTTAATTCCCGACGAAATTGAAAAAACGTCTGAAAAGGCAACGCAAAACCTGAGAAAATCCAGAGACTCATACGACAAAGAATATGACCAATTTTTGAAGTGGATGTCAGAAAATGCTGTAGAAAACATTAACGAAACTGTGCTGTTGGGGTACTTTAATGATCTATCTGAAAAATTTTATTTTGTTAATAAAGAATAAGTTAATTCAAAACTGTTTTTTGCGTCTTAATGCCAGCGCGGGCCATAATGTGTACTTTATGCCCGCATGGGCATAAAGTAATCCATTATGTAATGGTATCTAAGGTATAAAAACACAATAATGCACTGGTATGATATAAAATATTTTTCCCCCATATGATTCTTAATAGTGACATAGTATATAATTTTTTTCCGTAAATCTAACCATACTATTAAACCTCGTATGTATCATCTATTTCGCAATGTTATATGTACTAGCTAAGATTTTGCATAGAAGAAGGAAAAAATTTAGTTAAAGCTAAATAATCGTTACTTTCATTGGACTATAAAACATGTAGCTAAAATCTATACGATAGAATTTATAAATATTCCAAAAACTCACAATCTATTACGTGTGCTAAAAATTTTAATTTATTCTAATCTGTTGCCAAGACGCCAATCACTCACATTAAGGAAGACATTTCCAGATTCCTACACCAAAAGCAATTATAAAATTAGGACAGGATTATTCATAAAATGGCTCACAGAGCTATTTGGGGCCCCCGAACTACTAACCTAAATAAATCGGTGAGTTTGTACCGATGTAATCTATTGGATTTAGTCTTTGATGTTGGGAAGAAGATATATTTATTTCGCATTTCATACTTTTCATTATCCTAGAGCAATAAAGTAATATCCCGAATTCGGTTAACACTCGATTTTCCTAGGAAAATCTATAGTACGGCAGCCTATTATTAGGATTTCAGACTGATCACGACCTAAATTTTTGTGAGTTTTTGGTGATTTAATAAGGACTTGAGAAGGAAATTAAGAAGAACGGACATTGGCAACGTTGCGAAATCATTGAGAATCATCTTTACATATGTAAAAAAAGTGGTCGTAATAGTTATCGCGCCTCGTCCGTTCTTTTTATTTTTTGACTCAGAGTGATGTTTCTGAGGAGATGAAAATAGTAACTGACATTTTCCGTGCGGTGAATAGTTTTGGTCCGAGAAAAATCGAAAATGGTTTACAGCGGATAATTCAACTTATCACGCCTCGTCCGTTTTACTTTTACTGGTCGGATGTTAGTTTTCGTTATTCCTGACCGGAAAAATATGAGAGGAGGACATTTTCATCGACGCGCAAGCGCAGTGTTGGATCTTAGGTATGTCATTTTTTTAATGCTGTTCGAGTTATCGCGCCTCGTCCGTTCTCAAACAGAAATCGTGTATTGTGGCTCGGAAAATGGGGGAAAAATATGAACTAACCTTTTACATACGTATTTTTTAGCAAAACCGTTTTCAGTCAAGAAAAAATGTGTATCAATAATAATGCAATATGGGGACATAGCTGATGCCGAGTTGTTATAGACAACCAAGCCACACAGCAAGCTGTCCCATGCGCGTGCCGTGTACCGAGATCATGAATTATACAGATACGAGATCCGACTCCGCTGCCCTCCCTGCAGCTGCGCAACACGGAAAATGTCCGCTCGACTCGATTTACTATTTTTTAGAGTGATATCAACAATTTAAAAAAAAATTGACCCGGGCGCTGTAACTTTTTTATACCCCTTTTCTTTACATCTTTTATTTAAACTATGGAATTTTTGCAACACTCAAAATGTCCGTTGTCGATGAGTTCACGTTTTTTTTATATTCTTAATATGATTTCATCAAGAACGGATAAGGCGTAATAACAAAAAGACGATCTGCTTTCTTACGGACTGAAATCACTCTGACGATTAGTCATTGACTAGATGAAGGCGTGATAAGAGGACATTTTGGTAACGGGCTGCCGTACTATAATAACCCGATTTCAGTTAAAACCCGATCTTCTTAGGGAAACCTAGCTTTAACTATTATTCTCCTTAGTTAATTCTAGTTAAAACTAGAATATCATATACTTTTATTTGAAAGTAAATTTTGAGACATAAATTACTGTAAGTAATTTGTTTATCTATTTCGATTGAGCCTATTGGACAATGTTAACCTTAACCAGGGGCTTGTGAACCAAGTGGGTCTTTGGGTAAATTTAATCTTATTCCTCTAAGGTTTTAATTTTTTGCCGTTTTGATATCACAATATGATTTTCCTGTGCTAAAAATAAGTTAAGTTAATATTAAAGAAATTAGTTTATTTTTTTCGGAACTACAAAAAAATAGATTCCTGTATCTTAATTTGTTTTGAGCCAATTTTCGAAGAAACAATGACATTTAACAACTTTTACAGTGAGTCCCCTGGGCAAAAAATTGAAGTTTTCGAGGAATGAGGTTTAATTTACCTAAATACCCCGTAGTAGATCCGGAGTTACAAAGCCAAAACTAGTTTATGAAGGCCATCTTCAAAGCTCCCCGAGGAAGCGTTTCCAGACCAATGTTTATATGAACTTTTATTTTTTTTTCATGTATTCTATCTACCCGAGGAAGTTTTTAACATGATCACATTAATACCCTGTATACAGGGTGTTATGGTAATAACTTATTATATTTAAACCGGCAAATCCTGAGATGAAAACAAATTGAAGAAAAATAACCATAAATGGCGCCTTGAATTAACAAGCGAAACATACACTTTAGGTATGTGCAATCTGAAAATTCGTAGCCGCTACTGGCGACGTACACAATCAATAATTTATCGAGGTAGGTCAAGTCTGAAAAGAAATCTGCACAAAATTGTAAACGCATGTGATCAGTTTTTACCAACAAGACGTCTTTGATTCGCGTTATCACTTATTTTTCAAACATTTAAAAAAAAAAACACTACAATTTTTAGGTACATACTCTCTTATCGTCGATCTTATTTATAAATAATCCATTTTATGATTAGATTCTATAAAAAAATAAAACACAAAAAGTATGTTGTGTAACAGAACCAATGGTAATATCACAAAAAACTTGATCACATGACAACATTTATTATTATGAATTATTTCACAACAGAAAACAAATCGGGTAATTATACAACCAGCAAGTTTAAAATTCGTATACATCAAGCACGTGGAACTGCAAGAGACTCTCGGCGAAGTCGCATCAGCACGGAGCATCGAAACATACTAAAGGTTATTAAGCGCAATTCAATACGCACGCGGCGGTTATTCAAGCAAGGGCGAGACACGCGGTTTTATCTGGCCCCACTGTAGTTTACTCTAGTAACCTACACGTTGCTAACTGAAATCAGTTGGAGCGGCGCGACATCACGTAGGCAAAAAGGATTTTTACCTTAGTATTTAGATATTCGATTAAAAAAAAATATGTAGACTTTCTCTAGGACACCCTATGAGTCCCCCATTTAAATATAATAAGTAATTTCTATAACGCCATGTGATCATTGGTTGGTTTAAAATTTCCAGTAACATTTAAAATCTAGATTTTGGTCTTTTTCAAAATCAACGATTTATTTAAATTCTACGCCCTGGGACCCCGGCAGGTATTAATCCAATCCTGTATAAAATAAAGAACAGGGTGTTCCTTATAAATATATCTAAAGGTCTGAGCAATGCCTTTGAAACGACAGTCTGTGACTAATGTAGTCTATGTTAACAGTAACAATAATAGTCAACAATTATATATATACACAGTGGTTTACTTTAACTATAGCAAGTGTTTCAAAGACACCCTATTATTAAGCTAAGTGATATGTATTCATCAGTCTCATTGTCACGAAATTGTCAAGTATTTTTGAATTAACTTGACAATACTTAAAAGGAGAATTACGTTTAGTTTGTTATAGTTTGATATGTGATGGGTCGCCGAATCCGTGACGATCGGTACAATTTCAATTTCTGCCATTTTGAAGACGGATAGGAGAACGTGCGACAGAAATTCGGGATGTCTGCTGTTGATTCGATCTGTGATTATTTCAAGGAACTCAGCACATTCTTCCTAAAATTATTATTAGGTGTTAATACAATTTGAAATCATAAGCAAATATAGGTTCTAATTTTACTAGCGCAACAATTTACAGACTCACGAAAATATTTATTATTAATATCAGCAGAAATAACGCACAACCAAAAATTTTGCTCAATTTCGATTTCGCTAATTTTTCCTTTGAACTATAGCTTTTTTCTTTGGTAATTGCACTGTGATATATATTTTTATTCAGATTTCAGTTTTAGGCTTATACAGGGTGCAAAAATGAGAATAGTTTTTTTACGTTAAATTTGAGATACCCTGTAGGGAGCATTAGCAGCAACAACGAGTGTATGATGAAATCGTACTGTAGCCTCATGTTTTCTTAACATTTTGTTCCTTTAATTTCTCTGATATCTGTAATGTCAAAGAAAATACACAGTTTTATACCAGAACATGTTTTTTTTTTTTAATTAAAAACACTTTGACAACATTAAACTAAGAATAACACTAACAATAATTAACAATAAATAGCAAAAAAAGTACAGTAGTAACGCGTGTTCCCACCTCTACTTCTAATGACTGCTTCACATCCCCTCGGCATACTCGATATTAAATTGTATATTTTATTTTGGTCAAGTCCATTCCAAATATCGGTAACCATTATTTGGACATCTTGCAGGTTGGCACGAGGGGGTTGATGCTGTCTCAGTGCTCTACCAATAATATCCCATAAGTGCTCTATAGGATTCAAATTGGGAATGCTCGGAGGCCAATTTAGTGTTCGACTATTTACTTTATGTTAATTGACGATGCACGCAACATGAGGTCTTGCGTTATCGTGTATTAGTAAAAAATTATTCCCAATGTACGGAGCGAAAGGGACAACGTGCTGAGACAAATAATGACGATGCAAGAAACCAAGCTGTGGAAGATCAGGCTGATACACCACAACAAAACCATGACCAGGGACAACTAATCACAAAAGAAAAAATAAAACAAACCATCCCCAAACTCAAAGACCGTAAATCACCGGGGACTGATCATATCCCGAATGAGATGATCAAACATGGAGGAAACGCTCTGTTAGACGAACTACATGTACTTTTTAATATGATACTAACCCTCAAGAAGGTACCCGACAAATGGAAAGAAAGCATTACCATACCAATGTTTAAAAAAGGGGGAAAAGCGACCCAAAGAACTATCGAGGAATACGCCTACTGAGCGCTGTGCTAAAATTACTGACCAAGATACTGTCTGAGGAAGTAATGAGTACCGGAACGAATGAAGAGCAACAGGGATTTAGGCCCAATAGATCCACCATCGACGCAATATTTATCTTACGCCAGATAACAGAAAAGTCCATAGAATTTAACCAACCGGCATATATGTGCTTTGTGGACTTAACGCAAGCCTTTGACAGGGTACGACTACGCGACGTCGTAAAACTGAACACAACCAACAGGACATTTATTAAAGTGGGAACCGAGCTGACAACAGAAATACCCACAAATACCGGCATAAGGCAAGGAGAACAAACCCGAACAAGCCCGACACTGTTCAATCTGATAATGGACGAGATAATCAACGATGTAAAAGCCACGGGCAGAGGATACAGAATGGGAAATAAAATCAAAATACGCCGATGACGCGGTAATAATAGCTGAAAACGAGGACGAGCTGCAGGGGATGCTATACAGGTTCGATCTATCAGCGAAGAAGTGGAACATGACTATATCATCTCAAAAAACACAGTCAATGGTGATAGCCAAAGAGCCCATAAGATGTAAGCTTGTAGTCTACAATGAAAGCATTGAACAAGTGATGAACTTTAAGTATCTGGGAGTCAATGTTATTAGTGGCAGAAACCTTAGAGAGGGTTCGAGGACAAACCAACAAAGCAGCCATGATATCTGGCTGCATGCGGGACATTATTTGGAGGAACAAACACATGAGTATCCTTAGTAAGACGAGAATATATAAGACCTGTGTGAGACCAATAATCACTTATTCTGCCGAAACAAGGGCAGATACCACTTACACGAAGCGCTTTCTTCGCAGTACAGAAATGAGAACGTTAAGATCAATCACTGGAAATACACTCATCGATCAAAGACGAAGTGAGGAAATAAGGAACGAGTGCGGAATCCAGGACATCGTGAGATGGACCCGAGGCAGACGCAGAGAGTGGAGAGACCATGTGGAACGAATGGCGGAGGACCGCCTGGCAAGGATAGCTAGGACTGCAAAGCCCAATACCGGAAGACTACCCGGGAGGCCACCCAAACGATGGTATGATAGCTGGACATCCGCCTCTCAGGAGTAAGATATTCACGTCGAAGAAAACAGGACACCGTCCTATTTAAAAGAAGAAGAAAGGGACAACGTGCTGAGACAAAATATCACTGATATACTTCAAGGTACGACATCCCTCCGTGTTGTTAAGGAAATTCCTGATGATGATGTATGATTTCATCATACACTCATTGTTGCTTCTAATGCTCCCTACAGGGTGTCTCAAATTTAACGTAAAAAGCTATTCTCATTTTTGCACCCTGGATAAGCCTAAAACTGAAATCTGAATAAAAAATTCTATCACAGTGCAATCACCAAAGAAAAAAGTTACAGTTCAAAAAAAAAGTTTGCGAAATCGATTTATCGGTTCGCGAGAAAATCCAGTTTGAAATTGATAAATTTTGCTTGTGCGTTATTTTTGCTGCTAAGTGTACATATTAAATCGTAATGTCATTGTGAACGGTAAGAATTTTAAGCAATCAGTTGCCGGAGGTAGTGGACCAATTAGTGGAGCAATCCGGCGCAATATCCTAAAATTGCAGCGAGTATTTCGGCAATATTGCTTCCATAATATCCGTATTGCTCAATGTCGCCGACATGAATTGCCAAATATCTAATAAGTATGGAAATTCTAGACAATTCTTCCATCTCTTTTATACATATAAACCATGTTTTACTCTCGCGGGTTCCAGCGATCGGGGTAATGGCGGGGGATGCCGACCGCGGTCGTCTGTTTGGTAATTAAGGGACCAACTTTATTTCAAAGTAATTCAAAATCAATTGGGGGCATTTTCGTGACGATTTTGAATAATATATCGTCCAATTCATTACAGAATAATGATGGCTTTTATCTTGCTAGAGTCGTTGCTGCAAGATAAATGACGTGCATGATCAATGATAGTTGTTCAACTGAGTTGCGTGTATGAATGAATGCCTGTAATTATTGGTTGCTCCATATCGCTCGGTATGGTGAGGCGATGTCTAGAGCAACAATTGCTATTAGTTGGCATCTCAGTAAATTGCTATTAATTGCAGTATGTTGTGACTCATAATTGACAAATATTGCCCAGGATTGAGCAATTTTAATTCCACTTTTAGGATAGTTCAACGTACGTAATAATAATTTATAGAAAATTATCGCGCCTAGAAGACCATTGTGTGTATGTATTGTTCTCCCAGTGGTTTCTGAACGTTTCCGTATAAAGAGCGACAGCGAACAAGCTATGCTTGGAAGCGTGATATCATAGTCGTAAATAATAAATACACCGCAGTTGGATTCTTCACGAAAATTCAAAACTAGTTTTTTTCACAAAATGTCTGCTTTAACCACGGAGCCACCAGAGTCGGTATGATATCTTTTATGGTCAATTGAGACCTAATTATTTCTTATTAGTTTAATGGAAGCTCCTTATGGTGTTTCTAAAGGGGCAACATTAGTGAGCTACACCCCGGCAATCTGTGTACATTAATTGTTGCAGAAATATATCTTGCCATGTATAGCTCGGCAATATTTCCGCACACAGCATAGCCCATATCATTTATCTGTAAATGGGCTACTGAGTTGGGCAATAATGCACATGTGTCATAGCGACAGAACAATAGAGGAAGCCTCGGCAATATTGCGATCGACCGGCAAGATGCCGGCATCATATTACAATACTAAACATGTTTGTGTAAAACACATCACTGGCAATGTTTCCGGCCACTTCCAGATATTCTATTGCAGCCACACACTGCAGTAAAGAAGTTTCCCGTTTAGATGCATCTTTAGCAAAAACAGACCGCGACTACATCGCTGCAATATATCTGAAGACAGTGAGTAGAGATTTATTTTATTATTTTAATATTATAAGCCGATGATTTTAATAATCGAGTGAATCGCTCGAGCGATTAATCACTGGAAATTTTTATGACTAAGAAGAATTTGTTGATAAAACACCAGGGCTTGTTTTTGTACGTTTTAGAAGTTTAGTCTAGAGTTTTTATTAAGGAAGAACAATTGATTCTGATTTTAAAAAACTATATCCTTTAATTTAAAAAAAAATTACAATCGTCGCTGGCTAGCCAGTCAAAACAAAACCCATGTCGCGATGAATTCACTAAGGGATTTGGCACACATTTTGTATGTACCTTCTCGTTAATGTGCCTTTAACAAAGACGTATGTCGTGTCAGCTTTCTGAGCGTCAAACTCGAACGTCGCCAATCGGCGCGTCGGGTGGCGCGCGGCGTCGAGCGAAGATCGGGTATGCAATATACGAGCAGTTTTTTACCTGGAGCAATCACACTACCCAGCAGCACATTTCGGTCAGCGTCAAGTGAAGCTCGGGTATCGAGTGAAAGGTAATAAGTAACAAGCGATTATTTTCGCTTGAATTTAAAACTAGAGCAGTTTTTTTTCAATAATCGAGCCATGCCGGTTATTTCAATAATCGAGTACTCAAGCGGTTTTTCGCTCGATCGATCACAGCCCTATTTTTAATGTCTTTTTTTTCATCGGTTAATGAAAAAAGGATAAAACAGACAACGTTTTTCTTTGAAACCGAAATACAATTCCAGTATATTAAACGGCAGTGATGATTGCGAAAATTTGTTACCTTTTCGTTTTCTAAAATTTCCACTGGTGTTAGTTTGCTTGTGTCGGTTTCATCAGATAATTTTCCAGCTATGATCACGTTCTCTCTTGTAGAGTTGAAGAACTCCAGATTGCATAAAGTCTAAAAAGAATATAATAATGATTATATTTGATTAAAGTAATCGTTACTTGTTGAAGATCCATTAGAAACTAAGTAGTTAGGTACTAAATAAACACCAGATTTTTTATTTTGATTAAAAAATTCGGCGCTGAGGCAACTTCAAATTGTGTAAAAAACATGTAACGAGAAATAACCTTGGCCGCCACTATGAGAATTGTTGAGTGAGTTAATTTATACAGGGTTATTGGTTACATGGTTGGGTTATGATACAGTTAATGCATCAGGATACGTGGAGATGGGATACTGATGTTAAAATAAAGGTAGTATAGCATATAACAAGAAGTTGAAAACTCAATAATTGCTTCATTTTGAAAAACTGATTTAACTGCTTGCCAAAGCTTTAATTCCCTAAACGTGATTTTCAAAAGGAAGAAGCAAACAGTTCATAGCGATCAATAATGCTGATAATTTTTGGTGGAAGCCTTTCTGGACGTTTAGAAATTGTTATGGGCGTTCCGCAAGGGGCGGTTCTTGCTCAGATTCTTTTTAATCTCTATATTAATGACGCAGATGACGAGCTGGACGAGGAATACACCTCGGCAAAATATGCCGACGACTCGCCTATTTATTTTCTCATGGGGACGATAGTATTTTAATTAAAAATTGTAATCGAAATCTGAACAGTCTGTGTAAGTGGTTGTGTCAAAATTCACTATTTCTCAATAATACTAAAATTAATTACATCCCTTTCCACAATTACCAGGATCATAATAATTTGGATATGGAACTGCTTATAAATAATGAAGAAATATTAAAAATCAATACTATAAAATTTCTAGGAGTGCAAATTGATGAGCATCTGAATTGGAAAAATCATTGTGATCTGCTCAAGACTGCAATTTCGATGAGGGAGCTCCTCATGGTGTATAACGCACAAGTAGATTCTCGTCTGCGTTACGGGGTGATCTTCTGGGGTTCGTCCAGTACGGTTGGGGAATTGCTTGTATGTCAGAAGACAATATTGAGGACTTTGGTGGGTGTGTCGAGGACTTACTCATGCAGAGGGCTCTTTAGGAAATACAAGATTTTGACTGTAATTTGTGTCTACTTATTTGAGCTATGTATATATGTTTTTAAAAATAAATGTCGAATTGCTATTAATAGTGATGTTTATACCTATAATACACCCAACTCAGTTCATTTAGAGTTCCTTTTAACCGATTGAATGTGGGTAGAACATCACCAATCTCATTGAGGCCAATAATCTTTAAGAAGCTACCACCAAACCTGAAGGCTATTGATAGTCTTATGTTGTTTAAAGAACGTTTAAAGCAATATTTGTTGTCTGAGGCTTCTTATTCAGTTAAATGAATATCTCACCAGGGTGCAATTATGCCTCTAATTATTTATATTTACTTTTTTTAACAATAACATAACTTTTATTTTAGTATAAGTTTGTTTTCCTAAATTTTATATATTGTGTACTTGTATATCATACATTTTATATATACTCATGTATTTGACTTTGAAGTATTCCATACATTGTAATGTCTAAGGAAATAAAGCATAAATAGACATAAATAGAAATAAATAAATGAACGATGTGGTTTGTCGATTCGGATAAAGAGTACCTTTATTTGGTATTCGTTTGAAATGAAAATGATATATCCATTTTTCTAATAACTGTAAAAAAAAGATATGCCAAAAATTAAGGCTTCAGGTGGCATAGTACAGAAATATGTTTATAATAGAATAATAGACGTCATTAGGAGTTTTGATATAAACTCCTGGACAAAATTAATGCAACATCATAAATTTCCCATATGTTTGATGCTATTTTTTTTCTGAATTTATGATCCGATTTGAATGATTTTTTTTTGCATTGTAGGTTGGTTCCTTGACAATGTTATAGTTTTCGCTGTTTATGATAAAAGTTTAATTTTTGATTTATACTGGGTTTACTAAAAATGCTATATTTTTTTCCGACAATTCGTGTAACCCTGTGGAGTATATTAGCAACCGAAGCATAGTGCAGTTAAACGGTAGGTCCATCTTTCTCCAACATTTCCTTTTTGGTTTACTTTATTATCTCTGTTATTAAAGGAGATACACCGTTTTATAGCGTAACATGTTTTTGTAGACTTCAACACTTTAATTGTTAAATGTTTTCTAGTAGGTTTCAAGATTAAAATACTCGTCGGGCAACTGGGCATACAAAACGAACATTTAATAAGCAGTTTCCGAACAGTTTTTATCAGTATGACGAATTTTATTTGACCTTTGTAACTTTAAAACACAACATCTGCTGACACATCGCTTGCAATATCCGAAAAAGTCCATAGTCTACTTGAAAACATTTAATAATGAATGTGTTGAATATTAAAGTCTATAAAAACATGTTACTCTATAAAACGGTGTATCTCCTTTAATAACAGAGATAATGAAGTAAACCAAAAAAGAAAATGTTGGGGAAAGATGGACCTACCGTTTAAAGTCAATTGAAATATGTTTCGGTTGCTAATATACTCCACAGGTTGATGCGAATTTTCGGGAGAAAACATAGCATTTTTACACCCAGTATAAATCGAAAATTAAATTTTTATCATAAACAGCGAAAACTATGATATTGTCAAGGAACCAAGCTACAATTCAAAAATAAAATCATTCAAATTAGATCATAAATTTGGAAAAAAATAGCATCAAAAATATGGCAAATTTATGATGTTGCGTTAATTTTGTCCAGGAGTTTATTTGAAATATAGTAGCGGAGCTAATGTACTAAACTGACTCACATATACCCACAATACTATATCATATTAAAATATGGGCCATGACAAAACTCTTAACGATTTTTGTCAACCAGATTTCCGGCCAAAAATTACTATTACTTACTCCATTTCTTTTGTCAGCTTCTTCCCTTATCAAATTTTGCAAAACACGTACAATATCCTGTATAACAACCAAATGAGTCGTATGGTTTTTATTCAGTTCCCTTTCGTCAACTTCACTGTAGCCTAGAAACAGAAAAACCCCGTGCGGCAGTGAGTAATCCGTTGGAGATGGTTTCATGCAGATAAACCTTCCGGAATAGCACAGGCATCGTCCCCTGAAAGCTTGATATGCCGGAGCGGCGTGATTGTAAAATGCAAATTCCGTCTTGCAAGGCATCCTGTCGATACATATCGTCCGACAGGACAATTTTTCTCCCATCTCGCATTCGCATACGTCGGAACATTCAAATTCGTCTTCGTGGTAAATCTAGAAAAAAAACTCATTCCTTTAAGGGTCTGAAACCGCTGATAATTTCGTATGTTTTGAATTGATATGACGGATAGTATACAGGGTGATTCACGTGGAGCTTGCATTAGAACTTTATGTAGAACTACTGAACTCTGAAACTTTGGAGATCGATACGCTTTCTTTAACTAAAATATTCACATGTTTTTGTCATTTCCGGTTATACCGGAAGTAGCTGTCAACTTTCGTTTTTTAAATACAACATGGTAAATTTTATTATATTTTTCCATTAACACTTAAATTCTAAATACATCTTATAGAACATTTTTTGTCTCACTTTGCCAGTGTTGGACTTTTTGTAATTATTTGGCAAATGCATGGTGATGAAATAATCTACATAATTTTTTTACCTTGGCTCTTGGACTAAAAATTTTTTCCTGCGCATTCACCAAAAAAGGTTGAAATAAATAATTATAATAATCTACAGCATTTATTTATTTATTGTTTTCCTTCACTGCTGTAGATACCAATAAAGATTAAAAAACTTGTTAATCGCTGCTCTGGTGCTTTATTTCATTCGAAAAGCTTAAAAAAATTGAATCGATCGTTTCACAGCGGGATTTTAAAACCCAAGATTAGCACATCTCTAGTATAAATCGACAGGTTAAAAGTTGACATTTGCTTGACAACAAGCGGCTTCGCGCGAAAGAATTTTTTCGGGATATTTAATCAACTGTACAGTGCGAATAAGTGGGAAAATGTTTAGTACATACAGAAAAATCAAGTCGAAGGCATATTAGAAAATGTTCCTTTAGTAAGAGACTGGAAATCGCAAGGTCACCGGATCTTACATCATGCAATTTTTTTCTATGGGGTACGATGAATAAAGAAATAGTTGATAAAGTCGAAGATATGGATGCGATATAAGATATTGGATGCAGCAGATAAAACAATTGCTGAACGTTTTAGTTTATAAAGTGCCAATAATTGTGTCCTATTTGTGTGTTTGTTAAAGAATGCATTAGTGTGTAACGATTTTGTGTGACAAGGGCCTATCTTAAAAAAACTAATTTGAAACATGTGTGTGTTTCTTTAAGTGATTTATGGTAATTTGTTCAGTGTTTCACTATTTGTTTTGTGTCTCTGACGATATACAGGGTCATGTTCTGAGATTGGAAGAAAAACGCCGAAGGGGTTTTAGTGGGGTATAAGCTTTACCCACTAAAACCAAAAAAACTGAAGATTTATGTGCCCTGGATTACTTGCTAGTATACTGGCACCTGGATTCACTTCTATTTGGATACTAGGTAGCTAAATATTTATTTTTATAAGAATCTAAAGTTTTACACGAACAATTTGGCAACATTGCGCCAGAACATCTGTTTATTACACAGCTGCTCAGTGTAATGTGACTGTGCCGAGGAGTTGTGTGTGGGTTTATGGGTGAATTACCCCACTTTTTAAACGTTCGATTTAAAAAAAAAAAAATATGTAGCGCTTCTCTAGGACACCCCAGGAGTCACCCATTTAAATATAATACGTCATTTCCATAACACCCTGTATATTGAGGAGAGTAATTAGATGCCTAAAGAAAATAATTTAATCTTATACTGGATAAGCTACAGCTGAAAATGTCAAATTCCTGTTGGTGCAGATTGTAAGTATTTCATAATTGGTTAATTGGGGAATATTTACAGATATTGGTACGCGCTGTTGGTAGATAAAAGTCTGGGAATGACGTATTCTAGAAACGAGAAATTGAAGGTGTCTCAATATATCACTGCATTCCACTCTATTATGCAAATATTTAAATTGAGCAATGGTACGTCGATCCTCTTAGGAGCAAAACGAATGCTTGCGCAATAGAACATAATCTGGAATGCCTATCTCAGGATACTGACCATCAATTTTAATACTCAGAAACGTCGATGTGAGGAACACAAGATAGTTTACTGTCTTGTCTTGTTTTGTAATCGTACACAAGGGTATGTCGCATTAAAGCAAAGGTCATTATGTTACATTTACTTATATTTAACGGTAGTTTATTTTGGACACACCAGATATATATCATGTCAATAGACACTTGAAGCCTTTCACAATCCGCCAGGTTACGGATGCGAGCGTAGATTTTCTTATCATCAGCATAAAGCTATTAATGTCCAGAGAATTAACTATGTCATTAATGAATATAACAAACAGTAAAGGACCCAAATGGACCACTGAGGTTTATAATAAATAATTTAATAATTAACTAAGATGACACTATCAAACGCTGAGAAAATGTAGTATTTTCAATAGTATGACATCGTCCGTGGGTCTTCATTTATATATTCTTTAGTCAGACTCTGAATGTGCTGGTTCTGCATTATTTATTAGATGTCAATACATTTACTTTGAATTCTTCGCAATAAATTAAACATCACATTGTCGACATAAATCGTCGATACGACATAGGCAATTTTTTTATACTTCGTATTCAAGAAGATTTCACCGTTGAAATTCGGTTTCGTGCATCGTATATACATTTAAAATGTGTATTAGTGACAGTTGAGATATATCACACTTCGCTCGATTTAAACAAGTAATTCTAACGTACCAATACATTTTATTTAGAATTATGTATTAATATATTAGTTTTTCTGCCAATATTAAATAAAAATATATAATATTTACTTTTAAAATATTTTTTTTTTTTTTTTTTTTTTTTTTTTCATGGTCAAACACAAGCACTACAGGAAAAAAATAATATGTGCATATTAGGTATGGTTTCATTATGTTGTTAAATAACCTTTTTAAACTCATGTAGGCGTAATGTTTGGGGCAGTCCTATACTACAAATCTAACTCTCACAATTTAAAAACTATTCCCTCTAATATTGATATTATGACAGTTTTAACGGTGCTGCTATTGATACAAGAGGAACCGCGTGTCCTCGAATCCCATTGTGAGTGTGCATTTTAAAGAGATTTAGTGTAATTATGCAGTGTTTCGTTTAATCAAATCGATCTTGCTCTTGAACTAATAATGGTATCTTCAAAAACTAATTTGAAACTCAAATTGAATAAAGTTTCTATTTTTTTTAAATATATTGGTACTACACATATTATAAACATAAATTTGTTTTAACATAGTTTTTTTCGTCTGAAGATATTATAAAAATCTGGCAAAACAATATAATTTTTATTTAAATACATTGTGTATGTCAGTCAAGGCATCTTTTAGTGATTTTTTACTGCGTATCCATGTCTTTAGTGAATTTTTGTTGCGTATCCATGACTTGTAAACAGCCCTATTTTTTTAATATTTTTTCTGACTCTGATCATTCTAAAGCATTTTTAGTCATCTTTGGTATCAGTTCAGTAGTTTTTAAATTACTAAGTAATTAAAAAATTTCTGGATCCATTTGATGCTTACTGGGTATCCAAATAAAAGGCCTGCGTATCCAAATGGATACTCAAAAGTGCGTTAAAAGATGCCTTGGTTTATGTCGCCTAAATCAATTTTATCTATCTACTGTATCTTTATGAGTTAAGGTTATTTTACTCTTGATGCGATTTCGGAAAATTATATTTTCTTCCGCACTACAAGCCCTACATAAAATCAGAAACACTCAATTATTATTTTAAGGCAAGCACCAACTTTTACCAAGATCGATTAAGAGCACGTTTTAAAATTATTTTAAAATACAGGGTGTTATGGAAATGACGTATTATATTTAAATGGGTTACTCCTTGGGTGTCCTAGAGAAGCGCTACGTATTCGGCCGCTGGTTGGTCTTCAACTAACAGACGCCACCGTGCGGCGCTATATGAAACTACTTCGCTCAGCCGATGTAAGGCGTGAAGAGGTCATTGGCATTTGACCTAGTGACGTACGTGGCTATTACTATTCCTCGACTATTCCATATTATTATGTTTTTTCGGGTTGTTTAAAACATAGTCCGTCGTAAATATTCTTCAATTAATTGTAGAAAAAGGTATTACAGAATGGAAAAGAGTTTAAATTATTTTATTATAACATTTATAACACCGGCCAGAATTCCTTGATTGCTTACATGTATCGCAGTGCCACACAGGTGTTTTCTGGTTTGACGTCAGGTCACTTTTACCGCTGAATGAATTGAAAGCACCATTTATGGGTATTTTTCTTCAATTTGTCTTTATCTCAGGAATTGCCGGTTTAAATATAATACATCATTTCGATAACACCCTGTATACAAGGTTTCTCAAAAAAAGTTACATTTACACTTGCAAAAATTTGAATGAAATGTCCTATATAGTATTATTGCATGTTATTATATGGACTAAATATAGGTAAGTTACTGTCATGTTTCCTATAGTTAAGACGAGGCGTTTTCGAGATATTTAACTATTTTTGAAAATGGCGACCTAAATTTAAATGATTGTTTTTGTTATGTATTTAAATTATATGTTTAAAATTGAATGATTACTTAGCAAAAGCATTAGGTTGAATGGTAATATAAAGGCATTGTCTAAACATTATACAGGGTGAAAAAAGTTACCTTTGATCAGGGTTATCAATAAAACCAAATAATTTGTTTATTTTAAATCGAACACCCTGTATTTTAAATTACCGATTCGATTTTTTTTTACCTTTTAAACTGTATTAAGATTACCTATACCTATCTCTTGTAGTTTCATAGAAAATTTACATTTTACGTTTGAATTGTTCATTTTTGATCAAACGACTGTCTAAATCTAGTTGACAATGCTGGAGTTGCTGCTATCCATTCGATATATGGTGTCGTGACGGTGACATGGCTGCCATTGTTTGTTTTTTTTTTGAAAAGAGGAAACTAATTGTCATTTTTTTAATAGTTATTGTTGTTCAAGTTTGAGAAGCTCTGTAATTATTTTTAATGGAAGCTTATCATGTACCCATCTTAATTATTTTATGTTTCATACTTTAGAAAAATTAAAAAAAATTATTGAAACCTAAATATACTTCCACAAAGAAAAAATTAAAACAATATACTGGTTGTCGTAAATGGATCTAGCTAATCAAAATTGCATTTATCTAGTAGCTGACTTCAAATAAGTAAATATTAAAAAATGATTTTTCTAGTAATTTAAAAACACGAAAAAATTATGGTATCAAAATGTAAAAAGTGAAAGAGTCGTGTAAATATTTGCTGTTAAAAATTATTAGAGCACCTGGTCGCACGCCCGCCCCTGATAAACCGGTTTACACATTTTTATTGCTAAAATGTGTCCTATTTTAGGTACTTTTCATGGCCTAAATTTCACTAAAATAGCTAAAGATGTTTCGGATATTTTTTTAAATTTTAACACCTTGTATCTTTGAAATTAAGCATATATGTTGCGGTTTTGCATTAGGTACTGCATTTTACAATGTAGCCTTCTATAACACAAATAATACGCAACAGAAGCTTACCCTCTTAAAGCTGCCCTCTCGAATAAACTGATCTGGGACCTGTGGTCGCTGCACAATGCAAGATCCTAAAAATAAATATAAATATTTAGAAATTCATTAAACAGAGTATTATTTTTATTCAAATTTTAATTTATTAATCAACTGATTATAGCAACGCAAAAAATTTGTAAATCACACAATGGTCAACAGTTTGGAGAAAACATTTTTCATCCCCTCTTATAGTGTTTATAAGTGAGTTTTTTTCAGTTTTTTACATCTACTTTACCAATTAAGATCTGCCGGATGAAACTTATGTGGCGAAAAATACGAAAAACTGGTCGAACTGAGAACTTCGTTATTTTTAGGGTGGCTTATAATTTTTCTCTAGTACTACACAGTTAAGTAAAACCATGGTCACACACACTTAAGCAATAGTTCGAAGCATTGAAGTTGGTCATAATATGCCTTTCAAATAGGGCGACTTTGAAATTCGACAGCTGGGTCTGGTAATTATGTAGTAGGCAATAACAGCTCAATTTGAGTTATCTGTTTTTTTTTGATTTTTGACATTTATTCGAGGTTGTTGAGTTTTTGCAATGGAAATTTCACATCGGCATTTCTAAGCCAATCAGAGACTTGTTTTTTATTTGGTTACCACAAATTTTAGTTAGAAAAGTTATTCAATTGTTCCACCGGTGGCGTCCCTGCACACATGTCCTCTGATAATTTTTACAAGAAAGATGGTACGCCACTGACATTCTTCCATGAAAATATTTTTTCTAATTAGCCTGGTCAATTCTATATGAAAACGGTCTCTTGAGTTTTTCTCGATTAAATCCACTAAATTCATATTGAAACTCATTATTATTAACATTGATAAAATAATTAATGATAAATTTTGTTTTATAAAAATGGTTGGAAATGGCCACCTTCACTTAAAAGGCACGGTTCGCATCGAATTGCCCACTCCAACAATTTTTATAAAATAAAATTTGTCATTAATTATTTTATCAATGTTAATAATAATGAGCTTCAATATGAATTTAGTGCTTTTAATCAAGAACGTTGCATCTGACGAGAAAAACTCAAGAGACCATTTTCATGTAGAATTGACCAGGCTAATCAGAAAAATATCGACATGGAAAAATGTCAAAGGACATGTTTGCAGGAACGCCACTGGTGGAACAATTTAATAACTTTGCTAACTAAAATTTGTGGTAACCAAATAAAAAACAAGTCTCTGATTCGCTTAGAAATGCCGATGTGAAATTTCCATTGCAAAAACTCAACAACCTCGAATAAATGTCAAAAATCAAAAAAAAAACAGATAACTCAAATTGAGCTGTTATTGCCTACTACATAATTACCAGATCCAGCTGTCGAATTTCAAATTCGCCCTATTTGAAAGGCATATTATGACCAACTTCAATGCTTCGAACTGTTGCTTAAGTGTGTGTGACCATGGTTTTACTTAACTGTGTAGTACTAGAGAAAAACTATAAGCCACACTAAAAATAACGAAGTTCTCAGTTCGACCAGTTTTTCGTATTTTTCGCCACATAAGTTTCATCCGGCAGATTTTAATTGGTAAGGTAGTTGTAAAAAACTGAAAAAAACTCACTTATAAACACTATAAGAGGGGATGAAAAATGTTTTCTCCAAACTGTTGACCATTGTGTGATTTTCAAATTTTTTGCGACGCAATAATCAGTTGATTAATAAATTAAAAATTGAATAAAAATAATACCTACTCTGTTTTTTTGATACTATTTCATTTTATCCTAAAAGCGGTTTATTACCTGTTTTTAGGGACCAATTACCTTAAGTTTAGGGTAGAAATTTTTTTAATTAATAAATTAATGGAAGCAAGAAACTAAATTTTGTCAATTTGCACAAATTTCGTTTCCTGTACAATTTTTTTTATCAGAAATTTAATTTAGGTAATTGATCCCCTTAAACGGGTATTTTCGGATAGAACTAAAAAGAAACGAATTTTTGATCAAAGAACGAAAAGGGGAAAGCGCTACTATTTTTTTATGTATTACATCACAAGTCCGATAAGTGACTCGTTATAATATGAGTTTACGTATTTCATAATTTCAGAACAACTGGAATTGTTTATTTAATTTTACTTACTTGGCGGAGCTGTTGTTGTCGTTGTCGTAGGCCTGGTCCTTCTGGTTGTTGTTTTCTTCTCCGTCGTTGTGGTGACGGGTGCAAAAGTCACTGTCGAAGTAGGCACGAAGGCTTGTGGAGGGGGTAGAAATTCGGTGAACGTTTGAACTTTTAATGGAGCTTCTGTAATTGATTTAACAGCTGTCAGTTGGACGGTTGCAATGGTACTTGTAGTAGTTGTAGTGGTGGTGGTAGTCGTGGTCGTGGTTGTGGTCGTGGTCGTGGGGCGCGTTGGAGTGTGAGTGGAGAGTCTGCTTTGTTCGGCTGCTTTCTTCATGTGAAAGTGTTTCTGCGCTTCAACTACAATAAAACATCTTATTTTTAATACGGGCACATGTAAAAATTAAGTATGTAAAAAATAATATGTACTACCACGAAAACTGCATTTTGATGCCTCCAAAATTACACTGTGGTGCAATTAAAGTTGAACAATTTTAGAAAATTTAATAACTATTCCATGCATCACCAGATATATAGGACATGATCTATGAAAAATGTCTACAGGGTTATTCACGGTGGACGGAACGTTAGAAGTTTCTGGAGCACGGGAGATCAGTTTGTTTTGAAAATTTGGTTTTCCATGGTCTACAGTTCTAAAATATTTTCAACAATGCGGCGTTACCGCTTCTACCTATAACCGGTGGCCACATCGTTGTGGTTATAAATCAAAAACTTGAAGAGTTAAATATGTATAAGTATATATTTTTAGAAAGCTACTTTTATCATCTTTCCAAATCAGTATTGATATACAGGATGTCCGATTTGAGAAAAATCAAGTTTCGGGCAGTTTTTCAAGTAACCTACAAACAATTGTTTTTGGACCACTCTGTATGCTTGAACTCAGATATGACCAAAAAAGCAAATACCCAAAGGCATTTTTAAACCGTACGCAACATTTCAACTTAGGAATGTTTTAGAGTTTGGAGAAAACCATATTTATTAGAAGTCATGTTTTCGTTAAAAAAATGAAAATTAATTAATAACTAAAAAACGGCAATAGCTAGGTATAGGAAAGTATTAATAAAAGTTGCTCAGAAATAGATGTAGAACCTGAAAATGTATAAATATATAGGGAGTTCCATTTAAAATAACGATGTTGCCACCGGTTTTAGGTAGAAGCGGCAACGCCGCATTGTTGAAAATATTTTAGAACTGTAGACCATGGTCGGTTATCTGGAAAACCAAATTTTCAAAACAAACTGATCTCATGTTCTCCAGAAACGTCTAACGTTCCATCCACCGTGAATCACCCTGTAGAATTGATTATAGAATGTGAAACTGTTCGATTAAAAATTGAAATTGATACAAGTAGCTTATTTATGATCCACCCTGTATAATATCCTTTTTCTAAAAAAAAAATTATTTCACATAATAAATTTGACGGATCCGAGGTATTTTTGACTAAGTGCTCGGTAGGCTATATAAAAGGCTGGTACGTTTCTTTACCATAACCCTATATGTTCATATGAATTTTCTTCATAAAATGACCTGAGGATACTATTAGCACGTCATTAAGGCACACACTGTATAATAATCATAAAATGCCTATAGAAATTCATAAAACGTAAAATATATAAATGTGATTGTCTCTATTGTCAACAATATTGACGTTATCAACTTGGAATGCAAATCGCAACGTAAGAAAAGAAGTGAGACTATTGGGGAAATTGACGTAGATTATAGGAAAACTACTCACCCACGCAGGGATTTACCCACAGAAGGCGTTGCCATCCAAGACATTCATACAGTTGACTAATATCCGACCCTTTGCAGGCACAAGTTGTTCTCAAGTCCGTTCCGAGTATAGCTAGAATGGATTTTCTGCATTCTGTAGGTGATCCGGCGCATTTTTTTGTAACACTGTCAACAGCACAGGACTGCTCATAATATTCTAGTTTCCTCCTGAAAAATTTAGTTATAATTATGATGCGAGTATACGACGAAATATTGACCGACTTGTATAAGAGGTGAGTGTCTTATTTCAATTTTATAACACATATTTTTATGTACAGGGTGATTCAAGAAGTAAAGTTACGCCTTGAAGATAAGATCGGTCGATAATGAACTTTTGTGTTCAAGTATGATGGTGTTGAGGTGGTAATGTAAATTTTGCACATTTTAAAAATATTATGCCTTCCTCTATTTTATACAGAGTGTTCATAATAAGGTTCAAAAACGACACATTTCAAAATCATTTTTCTCCCTGTATATTATTTATTTATTGGATGTAGAATTCATAGGCAAATTTTTTTTGTAATACAAACATATAAGTTATCTCCAGTCGTTTTCGAAATAATTCCATATTTTATAAATTGTTGTTTAAATACCATAGGCACCTTGACTAATAATTGCAAACTACAGTAAATGTTCAAAATGTCTTCCATATTTCGAAAACGGAAGGAAATAACTTACCTATATGTTTGTGTTAGAAAAAAAATTGCTTATGAATTCTACATCCAATAAATATATATTATACATTGTGTACCATTTGAAAATCTTGAGAAAAACTATTCTGAAATAGGTCGCTTTTGGAACCAAGAACACCATGTATAGAACAGATAAACGCTATTGGAATCATAGTATCTCTAGATCCATTGTTACAAAACTCACCCAATCCAGTGGTTGAAAAAATAGTTTTAGAATGATTTTTATTTCATGGACTACAAAATTATTTTTTTTAGTTTTTAATTTATTGCTCTTAAACTACCCAATCAAATTAACTAACATTTTAGTATTCGTAGAGGACACTAATATGAACCTAGACAAGCAATTAAATACTGGGTGTTCCATTTAAAAAATATAACTTTTTGCAACCGTACTTTTTGAATGTATTATTTAAAATATTTTTAAAATGTGCAGAATTTACAACCATACCTCAACACAATAGCTCATTATCGACAAATCTTATCTTCATGGCATAAATTTAATCCGCACAATCGTTGAATCACCCTATATATATATTTTTGTTTTACAATTTGACAATAATTTCATTTAAATCAATAAAATTAGCAACTACAATAAGGGTATTCGAGCAGCATGATAAAGTAAAATAATTCTTAGTTGATTGGAGTTACAATCCATATAGTAGATATGTTAAGCGCAAAGGTCGAAAACGCCAATGGACGACATTTTTGCTTAATAGTAAATTTGGACGTTTTAAAACTATCAAAGTTCGAGGTTCAATTTAATTTCGGGATGTTAGAAACCAGTATTTCTTTGTAACAGGTATGTGGTGTTCTTGTTCCAAATATCTGTTACAGCTACTAAAATTAATAATTTTATATTATTGTAGAGTCCAATTTCGGATTTGATAGCGTCAAACGCGTATGCCGATAATTATAGCAACAAATGTTATTTTTGCATGTCGGCCCAATTTATTGGTGGTTTTATTTTTGTGTTTACTTTTAGTTTTTTGTTTAGTTCCGTTATGTTTTATTTAACATTGTATTGATAGTGGTTATTACATTTTGTATTTATTATCTATAAAACAACCACGTTTTAAATTGAATAATTATTACTATAAATAGTAAAATAACTCTTCCTCTTGTTCTAATGATTATTCATACTGTAACAATTTTGTCACATGCATATTAAATAAGTCTAATATATGACTATGTTAATTTTCATTACTCATTAAACTACAACATATGGTATAATGGACTGCCGAAAGTACGACACTACAAATAGGAATACTTATTTTCAGTTAGATACCCGTAGAATCTATTCTATAATATAATAGCATGCATGTACAACTAAAAATACTACTTTTAAGTATTTTAAAAACAGTCGGTAGATGCTTGTAACAGATACCAGAATAATAGTATGTACAGTACATTTTCGACACTTTTATAGTGTTGGGTCAAACTTAAAATGGTAAAATCAAAATTTGAAATTTCTCGCTCGCTTAGGAGATACGGGGGAAAATCGAAAAATTGACAATTTAAAAATTACCCTATATTTTTTTAGTTAAGAGAGATACAGAAAAATATTTTATACAGAAGTTTCTTTATATTTTCAGAAAAGCATACGGGGTCAGGTAAAAAAGTTATCGGACCTAACCTCATTTTTAAATGGAACACCCTGTATATTTTAATCTAAAAAGATAGCATTTTAAATTCTCCTTTAAAATATATGACAGACCAGACGATTTATTAAACTTTATTACTTTAAACCACAGTAGACCATGAAACAAAAGATAATATCGTAGAAACGACTATGTTGACTATTAACATATAACGTCAAAAAATTTCATTTTTACATGTTCATTTGCAAAAATGACCTATCAACATTTTGAAAAATTTTATATGATATTAGTTTATATTGAACGTGGAAAAAACGAAGAAATGCCACAAAATGTATATTTTCCTCGTTATTCGGAAAGACGGTAACCATTTAAGGACATATTCCGAACATTTGCGATGATTTCCACTATTTTCTACATTAATCTGAATCTTTAATTTCGTTTCAAAGTAATAATGTTTAAATAAATTGCCTAGGAAACCAATATCATCCATGGTGTGTTATATATTTGAAAGGATAATTTAAAAGAGTATCCCTTTAGATTAAAATATACAGGGTGTTACATTTAAAAAAAAAATTTTGTATCTCTTTTAACTAAGAAAATATAGGTTTTTTTGAAATTGTCATTTTTTGTTTTTCCCCCGTATCTCTTAATCGTGCAAAAATTTTCAAATTTTGATTTTACCATTTTAAGTTTGACCCAAAAAGAGCACATGACACCTACATTACTTTTTTGATAACACTAACAATTACGGAGATACTCTATAAAAGTGTCGAAAATGGGACACCCTGTACAGCTAAAAATGGTCTACAATTTTAAATATTCTAATAACAGTCGGTAGGTATCCGTAAGAGATAACAAGAATAATATTCCCAACGTTAAATACTAGGTTGGCACAGCGTAGCAGATGAATTTCAAATCGTCTACCTGTTATGGACTGTTCCAGGCTCATACCTGTTACCAAATATATGTGATAGGTATTTTGTAACATCCTTAGGGCTTTGGTCGTCTCCAAAATAGCCGAAAAGGAATCAATGATAATTTTATTATTTAAGTTTACGGGGGATTAGATAGAAAAACAAGTTGTTGACTAGAACATTTTTCTAGTGCATATGGTATATATTTTCTTACCTGCAAGCTTTATTCTCCTTGCAGATTTCAGCTAAATGCAGGCAAGTCGGTTGCGGAGATTCCTCAATTTGCTGAGCACAGACAGGATGCAATTTCTCTTGTGCAATTAAGCAAGCGTCGTGTTTATTCTCGGTTTTCCTAAAAGACGTACAGCTAATTACCAAATACTTGCGTTGCGCTAAACAAATAAATAGTTCCCTCACGTAGTGAGGTCAGAAGTCTCCGTCACAGGGGTATTAGGAAGGTAATGGAATTGCAAAAATTATAATTTATATCTATACGGTGTCTCACTTATAATGGAAACATTAATGGAAAATCGACTGATATTAGTTTGGAAATAAAATAATCGCTATAAAGGTAGGTACTGTAGTCTTAAAATTATTATTTTAAAACCCTAATAAATCCCTACGCTAATGAGTTTATTAGTGAGTTAGTAAATTTTAAGCAATAGAAAAGTTCGCCTTAGGATCAAACATATCCACAACAAAATTGGAAACAATCAATTCAGAAATAACGAAAATATAAACTTGTTTCCATTATAAGTAAGCATATGATGTGATGATGTGTATAAGTGATTATTTTCTACAGAAAAATTATGTTCATTGAATTAAAGATAATACGTTAATTCAAGAAGTATATTTAAAAAAATGAATGGATTTTTCATTATTATGTTTCTATGAATCCATTGCACAGCCAACTATCAAAAAATACATTTTTAAAGATAATTTTTAAATTTCGCTATAAGTCCGAAAATATTGAAGATAGGAACACTTAATATCATTAGATAGAAAATTCGATCCTCCATTAGCAAAACATATCAAATACAGGGTGTCGCATTTAAAAAAAAGAATATTTTTTTGCAATAATTCCTCAGAAATATTGTTATGGAGACGCCCTGTATAAAACTAATTAAATACTGTTCGAAATTATAAAATTTCGATGGTCTTGTGAAACGATTGTCAGAATTTCAGCTTTCTAGCTGTAACCGCTAAAAATATATGATTTTCTGTTCAGGTCCCCATACGGCGTTAAAAAATCACAAGATTATTTATAATTCAAAAACTCTTAAAGATAGGTATATGATGTTATACAGAAAAGTGTTCTAGATTTTTACCTAGATTACAAGAAAAATATAATATATAGGGCAATTAATTTAAAATTCCGAAGTTGCTATCACTTTCGGTCTGATCCGGCAACACCGCACCATCCAAAATATTTTATAAACGTAGAAAACTATCTCTTATTGCCACAGCCAAATTTTCAAAATAGAATCTCATTTAGTTCTCGAGATACTTCTAGTAGGTAGTACTTGGTGTACCCTGCATACTAAACATATTACGAGCCCAGTCGCAAATGTATTGGACCAAAGCAATATATAAGAAATTTTTTTATTTCTCACCTAGTATTTATTATGTACATAATAGATTCAACAAATTTAATACAATTAAGTTTATTTGATACTATGTGGTATTAACAATTAATCAACAATACCGCTTATTTATTTTACTCACCACATTTGATACTGGGCTCGTATATACGACCTCCGTTAGTGGAAAGGAGCATTAAAAATAAAATTATCCATTTCCTACAGAAAAAATGTAATATTTGAATCAAAGGATCAGCTGTTGATATCATCTGTGGTTGTCAACCATCAAACGCTAGGTATAATCATAAATCGGACTCTACTTAACTTAAGTTCTGCTACCAATTTCATTCTCTTACACTTTATTTTTATCCAAAATTAATCAACCTGGATGAAATATTTTATAAGGCTTTAGAGCACTAAAGTTTTTCGATAGTCTTCGATTTCTTTTTGACCTAATTTTACTTTCTACCCACTCTAATAATATAGAAGCTGAACAAAAGAAAATCTTTTAATTATTGCTGGAGCGAGAACAAGAATGGAGCCAAATTTTGATATTAAGACCTAATATTATATTTTTTGTAGATATATTAAACTATAATATGCAGCAGTACTTTAGAGAATGATGATATGTAAATTTGCTGCAAATATTAGTTCTTTGAGAATTTTTCCATTTGAAAAGTATTTTTTATTGACATATTAAACTCTATGCGGCAGTACTTTATATACGTTTGCTGCAAATATTGAATTTTTGAGAATTATTTCATTTGAAAAATGTATTTTGTTGACTTGAAGCAGTACTTTACACAATGATAATTGATGATATTGTAAACATTTGCTGCAAATATTGGATCTTTGAGAATTATCTAATTTGAAAAGTATATTTTGTGGACTTATTAAATTCCATGAAGCAGTACTTTTGAGAATGTTATATACGTTTGCTGCAAATATTGTTTTTTTGAGAATTATTTAATTTGAAAATGTATTTTTGGACTTCCAGCAGTATCTTACAGTACTATCCAGAATGATATGTACATTTGCTGCAAATATTGGATCTTTGAGAATTATCTAATTTGAAAAGTATATTTTGTTGACTTATTAAATTATTTTGTTCACTATTAAACTCTATGCAGCAGTACTGTAGAGAATTATATAATACATTTTCTGCAAATATATGTTCTTTGAGAATTGTTCTATTTGACAAGTATTTCTTGTTGACATATTAAACAGTACGCAGCAGTACTTTAGTACACCCATATTTTGAAAACAATAACAACTTATGGAATGCTATACACAATGTTTAGAATCCAGCATAGCATACAGGAATGTAAAAAGAACGACATTCCTTTCAGAGAAATCCCTTCAGGTACAACCAGATGTAATATTATATATTTTTTAAAGTTCTGTTATTTATGCTCAGTGTCAAAATTTCTAGAAGAAAGTTCCGAAAATCTCTTAAGCGTTTTAATCTTCAAATCTGCCACTTTTTGGTTAAATTTGTTAATTATGTTTGTTACAGTTTCAGCATTGGTTATGTAAAACGTCGTTTGATACAGTTATAAAGTCTGTACATTTTTTCCTGTCATCATTTCAATTATTTTTTTGACATAACAAATTATTTTTCGGAATGTATCGTAGCGCTAGGCACGTCTGTTATAGTGTTTATGAAATCAATATTAGTTTTAATATTTTTCTTGAGTGTAATTTTGATTTATTGAGACATTTAGACGTGGCTAGCGTTCCGATATACGTATTCCGAAAAATAATTTATAATTTCGAAAAAAAAATTGAAATGATGACGACGAAAAACTGGCGATCTAGTTTTTTTTTTATCACAAGAGTATTATATCAAACCTCGGTTGCCATTTATTTCTCTTTCGAAATTCGGTATTCTCATAATATACTTTAAAATCAAGAATACATCCATTTGACATACTTTTGCCAGCCTTTAAATTGTCGACATATTATGACAAGACTTTACAAAACATATATTAGTGTAACAAATGTCCATAAAAACTTACCGAAAATACAAAAGTACGATGAATAGCTCTGACAGAACTATTTTTAGGATTGAATTCGACTTAAAACTTATAGAAACCAATAAAGATTGACACTTGAGTGACATATCAAAATATAATATACTCACCGGCACAAAATTCCGCCACCCCCTTAATTATTTTATAAGGTAACATTTTTCGATTAGGCTATATTATACACGAGTAAATCAAACTGTTGTTTCTGTTGTCATTTCAAAACACCCTGTAGGAAAATTGAGGTGGATAATTTTATTCACATACTGTTTTTTGTCATCTTTGATGTATTCTAAACATTTTCTTTTTTGATTCATTCCATTATCTCATTTCTGCTGCGAGCTGTGCAATTTTAAATGTAATGATGTTATTTTTAGAAAATGTATGTCATGGGTATATCTACCGAAGTACGCACCAATCTTGTATTTGTTGAGCTCTAATCGCCCATCGTTACATTGAGGAAATCCTCCAAGAAGTTGTTGTTCCATTTGCTCCTTTCATTGGCAACCAATTTACATTAATGCATCATAAGCCAGACCTCACGTTGAACATGTAGCGAGCGAATATCTGGACGAAGTTTGACTTCCAAGATTGGAATGACCCGCATGTAGCCCGGATCTGAACCCAATCCAACATCTTTGGGATAAACTTAAAAGGGTCATTCGTCGTGTTCCTGTACAACCATAAACCTTGCAAGACTTACGACTGGCGCTGACCGAAGAATGTCAAGCTATCCCTCAAGAAAGGATAAGTAACCTTATTCGTTCGATATCACGAAGACTGCAAGCTGTAATTGCTGCGAGAGGAGGAACTACACCATGTTAAAATTGTTTTTGTTAATTAACTTTATGACATACCTAGTGTTTCATTTAAAATTTTGTAGCTCGCAGCAGAAATGAGATAATGGAATGAATCAAAAAAGGAAATGTTTAGAATACATCAAAGATTACAAGAAGCAATATTTAAATAAAATTATCCTAATCAATTTTCTTACAGGGTGTTTTGAAATTACGACAAAAAAACAACAGTTTGATTTACTCTTGTATAATATAGCCTAATCGAAAAATGTTTATTTATAAAATAATTAAGGAAAAACACAATAAACGGATCTACAAATTGATAACAAAATCATGAAAATCGCATAAAAAATAAAAAAGTTATAAAATATCAAACTTGATCAAAATATCAGGGTGGCGGAATTTTGTGCCGGCGCGGCGAGTGTATAATCAAAATACCAACCGTAAGATCAGCTCACACTTTTTTAATAGCTACACACAATGTTCAACTACGATTGTAACTTTTATCTTTGTCTAACCTGTTATTGAATTCAAAACGTATAGCGGAACTCCACAGATGCTCTATTATGTTTTTATTCACTTTTAAGTCTGTGATAAAGAAAGATGGGGAGTTTTTAAGTCACGATGGCCCTTGAACCCTGCATCTCTGACGCACGTACAAATTTTATAACTCATTTTAATCGGTTCTAAGAACGTATGGTAGATGAAAGATAGGACATAATACATTCGTATGCATTTTTATCTTCCAAATAAATATCATGGATTTATTTTACGGCTAAGTCAAAATGCAAACGGACTACATACTATGGAAAATTTTATATACGAAAGTGCATCAAATACTTACCTGCACAAACAAAAGGCAATTTCCACATTCCAGTGAAAATCCGATTTACCATAAAATGTCTGGAGCGCCTCCATACATGAATTTCTATTACAACGCGAAATGTCGCAGTGAAGTAAAATCGGAGCGAGCAACATTCTGCAATGGTAATTATTGTTGCAGCTATCCATGGCATTGTGGCATGTGCTTTGAAATATCAATCTTTCTTTGTCGGAGTCAATTGAATTACCTGCAAAAAATAATGGCATGAGAATAACATAGAAAAATGGAAAATTTCACGCTGGTTAACGATGGACGTCGTGGAACAAAAATCAAAATTTTAAGATGTCTAGAGGATTCATTATCTTTTATAGCAAAATTTATAATATTCGGAAATCCATCGAACCTAGAATACTCCAATTTCGGGAGTTTATATTTGAAACAAATAATGAAATTTAAATGCGAGTGTCTACGCCATAGTTCCTTTACATATACAGAGTGTCCCAGAAGATGTGGGCAATCTCCCGTTCAGATAGAATACTGAAACATAACAGGAGAAGTTCATATAAATTTTTCGAAAAAAAAAAAATGTTCAATATTTTTGCATTGGTTGTTGTTTTATGTGCATAAAATTCCCTCATTGTTTCTATGGTATTTTTCACATGTACTGATTTAATTAAGAATATTTATGCCAGTGTCAGTTTATGGTAGTGTCTTGAAATTTGCGGCTTTTCTCCTTCATCTTATTAGTTACTAACTTTGTAATGGAATTTACGTATACTGAATATGCCGACATGCATTTAATGTATGAACACAAATATTTTTTTTTCGAAAACAGTTCATTTTATCGACATTGATCAAGAGTACCTTTCTGATTTATATGAATTTCTCCTGTTATTTTTAAGTGTTTTATCTGAACCACATATTCTGGGACACCCTCTATATATAATCAAACATATTTACGTAAATACGAAAATAAAGGCAAGATTGTTTCGCATCGTTATTTAGAGAAGTACCTAAAATAAGGTTTTTAGGCGTAAACTGTATGTTTTTTAGCTTTGCTTAGATAAGATATATTGAAAATACTTACAAATAAATCCCTCATGTATCATGAACAACTTTGTTTATATATTTTTTTAACCCATCAAATAAAGTGGTTGGGGTAACGCAAACATTGTTTTGGAAAAAATTCAATGTCTCAGGAACGACTTATCGGAAAATATTAAAGTTACTATCCTTTAAAAGTAGTTCTTCTTGCTCTATCCGCTACACTACAAGCGATGGCTATGTTATTTTTCCTGTAATCGCTAGATGGCGCTTTTTAAAAATTGAACATATTTTAAATATTTTCTCGAAAAACTTAAATGCGATGGTAAAGATGTTATTAGATAGTTGAATATTAAAAATGCCGTAAACTGAATGATTGCTGAGTGCTTCCAATATGCTGAAAGAGAGTACGTGGTGCGATATTCCAATAGCAGTCATTAGTGCAAAAGAGCTTTTCCACACTTGGTGCAATGCTTACGTAAAGATTGTTTCACGAAAAATGGATATAACTTAATGACTGCAGTAAAAGTACCTGGGGTCATCCCATTATTTATGACCGTTTGTTATTATTATGTGGAAAGGACCGGATTGTAATAATTATAATTAAATATAGGCACATCAGGTAGGTTAGATTGCTTAATTTATATTTAAATATCTTTTTGTGGTAAAATTTGTTAGTTTTTGACAATGGACAATGCGAGCTATTACAGTCGCCAATTACATAAAGCTCCAAGCTCAAATAATACAAAATTGGAGATTCAGAACTACATGGCGGCGGCGAATGATATATATTTTGAAGAAAGTTAGTCTTTCAGAAGTTTTAAAGACATTTTGTATAAAAAAAGTATATGTTTGTGACACATTGGCAGAAGAAATTGGACATACAGTGCTACGGCTCCCACCCTATTATTGCATTTTTAACCCCATAGAGCATATGTGGCACCAGTTAAAATCACTGGTTAGGTCTGAAAATATTTCTCCGACTTTAAGTTCTAGTGTGGTAGAATTAATACGAAAATGGAAAAATTCAGTCCGTCACGTAATAACTGTAGAAAATTCGTATATTAGTCTGGATCGTATAATTAATCCAATTATAATTAATTTTGATGAGGATAGCGATAGCGAAACAGAACTATCTATAGAATGACATTATAAATGTAAATAAATATGACTAGTAATATTTAAAAAAAATGTTATTTCATTTGATTACATTAATATAATCATATTATTACTTGTTTTCCTTAGTCCGTCCCTTCATACTTCACTTGTTTATTACCAAGCTCTTGTCGACACAATGGGACCGACCCAGGAAATCATTAAGTCGTATCCATTTTTCGTTAAACAATCTTTACCATAACTGGTTAAATATATTGTATTTTATGATATAATAAACTTACCTATGCTCTCTTAAAACATTTTGAATGATAGTTCGTGATATTCCCAAATCAAAAGACACTGACCGAGTAGTAATATGATGATTAAAGCTATATACACTAAAACATTGACGACTTCTCCGATAAACAAGTGGACCAAAGCTTCCAGTGGATCTCAAAATGAATAATTTTACGTTTCTTGCCAATATTATTATTATATTTATTTCGTTTGTTTAAAATTTTTTATATTTTTAACAATATACAGGGTGTTTTTTTAATTGAGTGCCGATACTTAAGGTTGTGAATTCTAGGCTATTTTTAAGAAAAAAAGTTAATATTAGCATATGTCCTAAAGCCTTCATTCTTGAGCTACAGGATGTTAAAATTTAAACAAAAACTTTATCAAAATAATATAATAACAATCTCTTCTGAGATTTCTATGCTCCTTATTGATTATTATTGAATGTAGAAAAATCTGAGTACTGGATTCTATATAAAAAAAAAACTACAGAAGAAACATTTTATTTCTGTTTGATAATGGTATGTACAAAATTTCATAAAAATATCTAAGATTGATTAAAATTATGATAAAAAAGTTATTGTTTAAATTTTAACATTTTGTAGCTCAAAAATGAAGAGCTTCAGGATGTATGCTAATATATATTAAGTTTTCTTCTTAAAATTTCCCAAGGATTCACCACCTTATGTATCGGCACTCAATTAAAAAACACCCTGGATGTAATTACCGGGGCGATTAATAATTAGTTATTATATAAATTCATTTTTAATCGATATCTCCGGTTAGAAAAAAACTACCTTTCTTCACCGTTTATTCGGGCCTGTATATCTTTTTGTAATGGTGTAATAACATCTGTACCATCGCATTTAAGTTTTTGGAGAAAAAACATAAAATATATTAAATCTTTAGGAAGTGTCATCTAGCGACTACAGTAAAAATGACACAGACATCGCTTATAGTGTCGCTGATAGAGTAAGAAGAACCCTTTGAAATGATAGTAATTGTAATATTTTCCGATAAGGCATTCCTGAGATATTTGAAGGGGTAGAGAAAAAAGTATACAAGCAAAGTTATTCATGATACATGAGAGATTTATTAAGTATTTTCAATATACCATATCTAAGCAAATTATAGGAAAATCGACTGTTAACAAATTATTATTAGTGTTACGTCCCTAGTAGCCTTCCTATAAACTTTTCAAATAATGTGCAGCAGTTTTTCTTCGCAACTTTTTCTATACATATTTTTTGCCGGAAGCTGTACACTGTACAGTGAACGGTTTCCAAGATACAGCCGCGTACCACGCTTAGTTCGCCACTTCATATATTTATCAAAGTCAACTATGCTATTTTTCTTCATATTACACCCATATAATAAACAAATTAAAGGAAAAAAATGTAGTAATTGCTTCTACTCGACTAATTACAATACATACAAAGCTAAAATGTCCTATAATTATTCTTCCAAATAAGTTTTACCTACTATTTGATTAAGGTTTCCAAATAAATTTTTTACTAATAATAAACAAAATAAACCTAGTAATAGGCAGACAGTCCTCCTTTTTTATAAGTATACGCTGCTGCAAGGAATTAAGTGTTATTTATTTTGTCATTTTCAAAACTTTTCTACAAAGACGTAGAAATACAATACAAATAAAATTGTTAGTTTTTCCGGTAATAATAGGATTCTGATAATAGGTTGTGATAGGTATGAAGGATAATATTTTTCATGTTACTTAATGATATTGTAATTCCGTGCTATATTATAATAAATAATTTTTGTAACAAAAATATTAGATAATATAAGTTATTATGTTAGATACTCATAGGTTTGTAATATAGGTCATTCGTTCTTATACAAACCGCACACTTTTTAACCTTGACACTTCGAATCGTCCGAACATTTCTTTACCACTTATACAGGGTGTCCGGGAAAATATGGGAAATCTCATGGATATGAAGAAAACAAGTGAAAAGAGTACTAAAAGTTATATAAACTATTTTCGTATATCGGGAGATATACTCTCCCAAAGAGTTCCAATCGAATCAAGTTTTTAACACATTATTAAGACTAACTAAGAAAGGGTTGTGAATTATAGTATTTTCAGAATTATACCGTTGATCTTTTGACTGCAATAAACCTCATTATCCCTTCGACTATAAAATAAATAAGGAAATCCCAAATCTTAAAACCTTTTCGAGCAGAGCCGGACCAGGTATACAAATTCCATTTATTCCTATGCGTGATGCATAGATAAATACAATGTGATTTTTAATAATTTTAATCTTTAGTGGTTTTCCGGCGAGTAATTTTTAGTTAGGCTTATTAGTGGTAGAATGTGGCGTCCTTGGAATTGTGCTGATAGGGGGGCATCTTCAAGTGTCATTTTTAAAAGAAAGCATTTATCTACCGATGCCAAACTAATAATTAAAAATGTGTATCAATCATTGTTGAGTAGAAATTTTAATTCGATGGATGCTTGAGCAGAGACGTCTACTTTGACAAAAACTCCTTTATTTTCGGTAAGAGACATAGTACTTAAACCTGTTAATCCTAGAAAAAATCGGAGTGATTCTGGCACATTTAGAAGCATTGACGAAAATTACATGGATTTATTAAGAAGAAAGATTTACCAAATGTATGAGGCACAAACTGTACTCACTTTGATTTCCCTCAAAGAGCGGCTGATTAAAGACGAAACAAATATCTCTTGTAGCCTTTCAAGCCTTAGGAAAATAATGCGTAAAATGGGTTTTAAATACCGAAGCATTGATAAACGACAAACATTAATGGAATCTCAACGTTTACGGGAATGGAGACTTACATATTTAACAGATGTTAGACAATTTAGAGAAGAAAATCGTCCAATTATTTACCTTGACGAAACATGGTTCGATACCCATGACACTCCAAGGAAAGGTTGGGATGATTCTTCCAAAAAATGTCAAACCAAGGCACCATCAAATAAAGGCAAAAGAATCACAATATTACATGCTGGGTCAGAGAACGGGTTTGTTCCAAATTGTCTGTTGTTGCTTTCAGCTCAAAATATAACAGAATCTTCTTTAGATTACCATCAAGATACCGACGCACAACTTTTTGAAGATTGGTTTAAACATAAACTCCTTAAAAATATACCTGAAAATAGCGTCATTGTAATGGACAATGCTAGTTATCATAGTCGGCAAGCAAAAATCATTCCCAATTCTAATAATACAAAAGCAATTCAAAATTTTATGATTGAAAATGATTTATATTTTGAAGAAACTTACAAAAAACGAGAACTGCTAGAAGTATTAAAAGTTTTTAAAATAAATAAGGAATACGAGTGTGACAAACTTGCAGCAGAAAATGGACATACAGTGTTGCGTCTTCCTCCGTACTATAGTATATTCAATCCTATTGAGCTAATATGGCACCAATTAAAATCCAATATTAGGAGAAATAATATTTCTCCTACATTAAATGCATCTGTAGTAGAATTAATTAAAAACGAAGTAAGAAAAATTTCTGCAGACAGCCGGAAAATTGTGTACAGCATGTACTTAAGGTGGAAAATTCTTACAATTGTATGATTACAAATGTTCAATCCTTAATTATAAGTTTAGGCTTAGATGAAGATAGTGATAGTGATAGTGATACAGAGTTAAATTTTGAATAAATTATCAATACTTTCTTAGAATTTATTTAATTTTTATTGTACTTGTTATCCTAATAGTTATACTTTTAAATTATATTATTTTCAATTATCATTAATTGTTATCATTATTTTACATTTATTATAGGTACCTAAAACTAAAAATACCTATCTATTTATTTTAAATTATAAAAATAAATCATGTGGTGTGGTATACATTTTCAAGCCGGCCCTGATCACATTTATTGAGCTTTGAAGAGGTTGAGGCGTATACAATAGGGTTTAATCAGGTAGTTTATTTATGGCAGTAAGAGTCAACGGTATAATTCTGCAACGACTGTAAATTATTTATGACTTAAATTTGACCAGAATATCCACATCTAAAGAATAAAATAAACTAATCTATAGACATTTGATTGGTTACCCATCTTGAGACACCATTTGAACATCAGTTGTAAACAGTAAATTATCTGTATGGGGTCTTGCCGTTTTTATTTTCTTCCGTAAATCTATGTCTGGAAATAAAGACTTTATATATAATATGATTTATGTGTCTCCTCCTACAATTTGTTGTTCGAAGAGGTAAATATACCGATAAATCGATGTGTAATAATGCATCGCATAAACCTTTCAACATTTAATGAAATGGCATACGAAGTAACTGAAATGTAACATGATTTATCAATATACGATAAAACTTTAATAAAGTTTGATTTTATGGCGGAAAGGATTTCACTTACTTTGGAATTACATTATAGGTATGGTTCCTCTTACACTGCTGGTATTTTCAATGAATCGTGTTCATATGTGTGTAATCTATAGTGCAGTTAAAAATATACCGTTGATCTTCTGACTGCCATGAAACCCTAATTACCACTGTGGCCATAAAATACCATAAAATTTGAATCTTTTCGATGCATAGGCGGAGTACGAATTTTATTTACCTGCATTGCAAGCGCATTAAGGTCGATTCACATACATCAGTGACGGCACGGCATAGTGCCGTGACCGGAACGTGATTTCACCGGCGAGATTGAAATTATTCTTATAAGAACTTGTAGGGGCCTATTCACACCTGTCCGTCGCGCGATCGTTCAAATGGTGCAGCGAGCGACACCGTAACGTGCCCGTGATTATTACAATATCCGTAAAAATTGAAAAATATTGTCGAAAATAATCTTACTAGTACGTTACGGTTTAGTCGTAGCATTGCTTGCACTATCACGGTCGCGCGTGGAACAGGTGTGAATAGGCTCCTACAAGTTCATATAAGAATAAATTCTATCTCGCCGGTGAAATCACGTTCCGGTCACGGCACCGTGCCGTGTCGTCACTGATGTATGTGAATTGGTCTGCCTTACTAGCACGTTATGGTGTCGGTCGCAGCACTGTTTGCACTGTCACTGTATGATTTATCGCTGTCGTATCCACATTCTTGCCTTTTAGTCCAGGGTCGATTCCTCCTGTAATATGGGCGAGACACTCAACAAATTTGTCAGAGTTAATAGAAGCGGTAGCTAAACGAGAGTATGTCTACTTATACAGGGTATTATGGAAATGACTTATGTATATTTAAACCGACAAATCCTGAGATGAAAATAAATTGAAGAAAAATAACCTTAAATGGCGCTTTGAATTATTGTACGAAATATACACTTTATATGTAATCTGAAAATTTACGTGTCCGCTACTGAGGACGCTCGCAATCAATAGTTTATTGAGGCGGTGTTATCATATATTGAAACACAGAATTGTAAACGCACGTGTTCAGTTTTTGACAACGTCTTTGACCCGCGTTATCACTTCTTTTTCAAACTTTCTAGAAAAAAAATACTACAATTTTAAGGTACATACTCTCTTACCGTCGATCTTATAATCCGTTTTATAATTAAATTCCATAAAAAAATAAAACGCAAAAAGTATGTTTTGCAACAGAACCAACAAAGGTAATATCACACAAGCTTGAAATCACATCACAATATTCCTTATTATGAATTATTTCACAACAGAAAAAAATCGTTTAATGCTGCAATTAACAAAACAAAATCCGTATACATCAAACACATGGAACCCTCGACAGTGTCATTCCACCCCTGAGTCTCGAAACATACCGAAGCAACGATAGTCGCGCGCGGCAGGTATCGAAGCAAGGGCGAAACATGCGGCGTGATCTGACAATACTGTTAGTATACTCTAGTGACCCACATTGTTGCTAACTGAAAACAATTGGAGCGGCGCGACAGCACGTAGGCAAAAAGGGTTTTTACCTTAGTATTTAGATATTCGATTAAAAAAAAAGTATGTAGACTTTCTCTAGGACACTCAAGGAGTCACCCATTTAAATATAATAAGTCATTTCCCTAACACCCAGTATAAGCTACCAAATTTTCCGTAGTAAGTAAAGTAAGTATCCACCCCATCAACTACGGTGTATTTGAATAACATATTTTTTTCTTCTGACTATTTGTGGAGAGTGGATCTATTTCCGATTTATGAATAAAAAGGGAGAATTTTATTATTATTTATTTACTATTGCGTGAATGTCTAGCATTGGCACTAAAATCATTTATTCAAAGCTGCACCTTAAGCCCTAAGCACGATAACAAAAGTTTTAAAGAAGATATTGTTCTTAAATATTCACAAAAGCAACGGAGAACAAAGTGAAATACCTTATGAAATGTAGGACGACTAAACAGTAGAACGTGGAAAAAATACTCAAATAACTCCTGATATAGATTTAAGCTAAAATAACGACGAAATTTATTTAGAAATTTTATGAAACCTTATCAATCCATATCCATTAATAGAATAAATTATTTTTGCCTAATTCTGTTTTCTCTATTTCTATTTCTCATTTTAGGTATTTAAGTTAGACTGCAGACATCAGAAATCGGGCTTTTTAAAAAGTTTTTCACCAATCGCTAGATTATTCATAAATTTTATCAAACTTGGTAACACCATTAGACTGTTAAGTAAAACATCAGGTAAGACGTCAGGCAAAACATTATGTGTAGACGCCGCTATTAAGACGTCAGGTAAAACATTTTTGTAAATATAAATGTAAACTAGTCAACAAAAAGATCGGCAAACAGTTTTTTACCCACATTTTTAAATCTGTATAGCTCGAAAGAGGCTGAACCGATTCGAAATTTTCGGATTTTTAAACATGATTTTGTGTGAATTGAGTGTTGGGGACCGCTTTTGACCAGAAACAGATTTTCAATATTATACAGGGCAAAAAAAAAGTACTGTAAGAAAAAGGTTGATTCTTTGGCATTTTGTTAAAAAGAAATAGTCTTTTAAAGTTTAGGCAAAAATATCAAAATAAGTTAGTCAGCTTCTTGTTTAATGCGTTGCGGAAAAATTTACCGAATTTACAAAAAAATATATGCTTTTTTAAAATTTGAAAATCAGGACGTACCAATCTATGCCCTTGTACAGCCACATTTGTATTCTAAACACAATTCATGTTTATTATTAGATAATTTCTTTTAGAAATAACCATCCAGTTGAGTCCGTGTGTCCCAAAATATGACCAAAATACTCTAAGGCCGCATGTGCACGCATTTCTTGTAGCTTAGTTTTCTAAACACATTGTTCTATGGGCGGAAACGCCGTGACAAGAAGCGCGTGCATAAAAGGGATCAAAAGCATCCATTTAGAACAGTATGTTTAGAAAACCCCGTGACAAGGAACGCCGCGGGGTCTAAAACAGAATACGTTCTTTATGAAAAGATAGGTAATAATATTTTACCGATAAGTTTAATAAACAGTTATTGTGACCTAAATGTAATCCTTTTATTAACATTTAAACTATACGGAGCTAGACAGGAACAAATTTTATATCTTAAAATTATGTTTCCTTTTAAAAAATACTAATTTATACAAATAATGTTTTTGAGAGACGACTAGTTCCAAAGCAAGTAAATACGACATTTCTAATAGGCCTTATATGATTTAAAAAGTATTCACACGACTAACTCTAGTTTACAAATGTTTTTTTTATAAGTAAATTTTTCTCCTGAAGAGCGTATTCTGATTTTTTGTCATATTTTGACACACCCCGTATGAGTTGAATGGTTGTTTATAAAATAAATTATTCAATCATGGATTATGAATAATGTTTAGAATATAAATGCAGCTGTACAAGATCTAATAGATTGCTACTTTCTGATTTTTAAATTATAAAAATGCTTAATTATTTTGTCAATTCGACAAATTGTTTTGAAGTAATTTAGCTTTTAATAGTATATTAAGATACAAGTTTCATAAGACACAATCATAGAGTACACGTTCAAATTAGAAAACGACCCGCGAAGCGGGGAGTTTTCTAAAGTACAAGTGCTCTAATTGTCTTATGAACCGTGTATTTTATAATACTTTTTCTATTTAGGTCTTTAAAGTCTGTAAACTTTAAAAAATATAGTAGATTTTTTCATTTCAATTAATATTTTCTTTTTGGGTTGGCAATACTTTTACAATTTAATAAAATGTTACAAGTATCAAATATGCCATGATAGAAACAATTGAACACAACAAAGCTTCTTCCCATCCGTCATAATTAATAATAAACATACCTATTATTAAAGTTAATAAAAATGAGTCAGGAAGAAAGTTGTACTCCGATACGAGAAATTGCAGAAAATAATATAGAAAAACTTTTAAAAAGAATATGCAAAACTTTGAGTTATGGTGCGAGCAGAACAAAGTTCAAAATATTGAATAAAATAATAAATAATACTATTGAACCAAATATTGTGTCGACACAGAATCTGACAGGAATAACAATTAATGCCCAGGAAATGTCTACAGTAACTATAAATATGTATATGTAAAGTAATATGTATAATACTATATTGAATTAAAAATAAAAATAGTACTTTATTGAATAAAACTTTAGAAATAGAGCATAAACTGGAAGATAGTTTTATTATTTTTAGGTTATGTTGTTTGTTGTGACTAGAAATTAGTTGACGGACACCATCAGTATGTTATATATTTCCGAGTATAGGTATTTCGGATAAATATCTAGTAAAAATGATCTATTTGCAAGGTTAAAGGTTAGTACTTTAAAGTTTTCTATAAAAAATTTCTGTCGAATCCATAATGCCTAACTAAACTAATTTCAACGAAATCGAAGTAGGCCTAAAATTCGAACTCTACTTGTTGCCAATATGAAAAAAATAAAATTTCAGTTTCATAAATTTTCTTAATGTAGCCATTATGAAACCCAAATACAAAAAGCTTGTTTTACTTTTATGAGTCAAACTTTTTATTTTTTTCATCATTTACTTCTTCGTGCTGTATAATATTGAAAGCCGTCCTTGGTCAAAATCATTCCCGCCACTGAATTCGCACGAAACCATGTTTAAAAATCCGAAAATTTGATTCAAATCGGTTGATCCCCTTTCGAGCTATAGAGTTTTAAAAATGAGGGTAAAAAATCCGTTTACCGATCTTTTTGTTGACCAGTTTATGTATTAAAAAGGGGGAAAGTAAACAATCTAGCATACAAATGAAAAATTGCTTACGAAACAATTATTTCGCTATATTAAATGTGAGCAACATAAAAACTCGGCGCCTTTTATATTATTATTACCCACTGAGCTGCGTGCTGAATCATAAATTTAAACCTGCAAAAATTTATCTCGACGTTACTTCTTCGCTAACTAAGTGATTCTCAAGTGGCCCTTTTGTGCTTGTAATATATTGTCTATGACTCGCAAAAAAAACTGTGAAATAAAAGAAATGGTCGAAGTAACAGTTTAATGTGGAATAATAATATAATAATAAAATATAATTATATAAAAAAAATATACTACGCCAATTAATTATCGAATAGAAACAGTGTTGTCAGATCACACCGCATGTTTCGCCGTTGCTTTGATACCTGCCGCGCGCGATTATCGTTGCTTCAGTCTGTTTCGAGACTCGGGGGTGGGATGACGCTGTCGAGGGTTCCACGTGCTTGATGTATACGAATTTTAAACGCTTTGGTAGTTGTAGCATTACCCGATTTTTTTTCTGTTGTGAAATAATTCATAATAAGAAATATTGTGATTTGATTTCAAATTTGTATGATATTACTTATTGTTGGTTCTGTTGCAAAACATACTTTTTTTATGGAATTTAATTATAAACTGGATTATAAGATCGAAGGTACCTTAAAATTGTATTATTTTTTTTTCTAAAAAGTTTGAGAAAGAAGTGATAACGCGGGTCAAAGATGTCTTGTTGTTAAAAACTGAATACGTGCGTTTACAATTCTGTGTTGCAATATATGACAACACCGACTCAATAAAATATTGATTGCGAACGTCCTCAGTAGCGGCCACGTAAATTTTCAGATTTCATATAAAGTGTATATTTCGTACAATAATTCAAAGCGCCATTTAAGGTTATTTTTCTTCAATTTATTTTCATCTCAGGATTTGCCGGTTTAAATATACTAAAAATACAAACTAGATATTAAATTCAATTTGTATGCAAGATATTTAGAAAATTCAGATGCATCTAGATTTCATGCGTTGTCTTATACAATTAGACGTATCAGGATTATCCAACAGGACGTAAACGCCGCAAAATCTAAATTTGTATTTTCAGCTAAAAAAATTATTAAAATTGGTTCCTTATTAACGAATAAGACAGCTTATTAATTCGGAATTTTTGAATATTGGATAATTATTTGGGGTAGTGTATAAACCTGTTACAACAAACCTGGACAAACCTGCTTCATTCTTATTCATATTCGCCGGACTACCATATTCAATCAGTTTAAAATTACATTAAGTACTGAATTTACAGGATCTACTTCAATGTAAAAGGCAACTTTCTAGGAACCGTACACGACATAGCTAGCATAAGAAACGACTTATTCCCCCTTGCGTTAAACCACTCAGTAGAAAAGAAAATAAGCCTATTGCTTCCTTTGTATTAGCTTTATTCCTACCGTACCATTCTTACAAAAACACTTTGACCAGTTGAGCTAATTTTTAATTGGCTCGACCTAAAGCACAACAAACACATATCTTACTGTGAAAGACCAAAATCTGACAAATTTCGACATTCTCCGGTAAATGTCGACATTCTATGAGCTGTTTGGCTTTCTCACTTACATCGGCGAATGTCGACATTCAGCATGCACTAATGGTGAAAGTTGGAACGAAACAATCTTTTATTAAATAAAAATAAACCCAAAGAATTGTCACGTTTACTCTCAATTAAGGCATGTAAAAAAATGATCACAGTTCACTGCGTTAAGGAAAAACGGACATTTTTTCACAAATGCGCTTAAACAGTATAAAATAAAAATAACATTTTTGCGTTTTAATTTTTGCGAAGGTCAGTCCAATCAGTATTAACAAAATAAAACGCAAAAGTAAACACTCATTATGCATTAATAAAACGAAAAAAACCAACGAAAAAAACACATTTATTTCCCCCAGAGAATACAAATCTACTATAAATCATGACTAGGTATAGGAACTTGTCTTGGTACTGAACTGATACCAGTGATGACTGATCCCTAAAAATGCTTTATAATGATCAGAGTCAGAAAAATATTAAAAAAATAGGGCTGTTTACAAGACATGGATAGGCAGCAAAAAGTCACTAAAGACATAGATACACATTAAAAAATCATTAAAAGATGCCTTGTCGCGTGGTAATGATAAATTTTTATGGTTGACCGGTTGCCAGACGGAGTTAGCAAATTACCAAAAAAGAAGGACATGTCTGGCTAAAGCCGGACAACTGGCAACCCTGTGTGGTAAGCCATTAAACACAAATTAGAATATCTAATAAAAAATAAAAATTAGCAAGCTTGCATGCAAGCTATCAAACCTTGCGTATGACTGACTGCCGAACCACGAACGCAACCCAAGCTGGTGCTAGAAACTCAAAAAAGGCAGAACCCTGTTAAAATCTGTCATTTTCGACACTCAAAGAAGCTCATTTGTGTTTGTGGACAGATACCGGAGGAAGTTCTAACGTATGAAAATGTTCGGTCCTTCACTGAGACATTTTTTGGTATGTGTGTCATTCTTCCACAAACCGCACACTCTTTAACTTTGACATTTTAGAATCGTCCGAAAATTTTTTTTACAACTTATACACATAAATATAGTTTACGTATTTCAGGATTTTGCTGACACATAAATGTTTGATGATTTGCTGGATTTTCTACAATCTTCTCATATTTGAAATTTAATATCTCCAGTTGTACTGATCGGATCAATATCGGTCTTTTTTATTTTACACTTTAGCTCTCGAAGCGTATTAAAAAAAAGTTGTCTTTGTGAACTAATGAGAGATAATAACAATTTAAATGTTTAAATAATTTTAATATGCTCTTAATCAGTGGCGGTTCTTCTGCAGGAGCACATGCGCACGTGCACCCCCAAAACGAATAAAAAAATATTAATTTATATTCATTGAATATTATTTATCGTATAAAGTCCGACCCTCCCTAATATTTTATCGTACCGTTAATTATCGTATAAAATCCGACCCTCCCTAATATTTTATCGTACCGTCAACCAAACTGTATATTATAGGCTCTCGATCCGGCAACCGTGCCTCGGTCGAGGTTAATGACGATTATGACGAGACTTGCTCGCATGTGCGATTAAGTAGGCGGGGCATAATGCAGTTTCTCTGTAGTAGCAGGTGGCGGGAGACAGTGGGGGATAGCGGGGCTATGGCGATTTAACATGGGAAAGGCGCACAATTTTAGTGTGCGCCGCGCCGTTGTCTGTTCGTGCATCTAGTTAGAAATTCGAGCGTGTATGTTATATATATATATTTATTAAGTTGAAATGAATAGTTTGACAGTGGACTATTTAAAAAATAACTTTAGCTCTTTGAGTTTGGAGAGAAAAATTGAAGTGAAGAATGCGTTAAGACCTAAATCCGAAATTAATTTAACGCATACCATAAAGGGTAAATCTAGGGACTTTATTAGAAAGTTTAAAAATTAAATATATGAAACAAAATTTATAGAGGGTATTCCAAACTTTAATGAGGCTGTTATTGATCAATTTTCTACAATCAAGAACCGAAGAACGGACTTTACGTTTAAGCACTATACACACTAAAAAAACCTTTCTTACTTTCCAAAAGTTGTATTTCCTTGTGTGAAATTAAAAAATAAATAAAAATATGTTTTGCCTAAAGCATTTTCTTATTACTTCTTTTCTTTCTACATTTAAAACGCCTAGAAAGTAATTGTTTGGTCGTTACACAAAAATAAAATTTTAAAAATAATTTCACCATACTTGTGAACCCCCTCTATCATAGGTCACGAGCCGCCACTGCTCTTAACCCATCTTAAATTAATTTTAAAATCCCGTATCTATAAAACCAATTTTGCCAAAAAGTGGTATATCTATTAGATCGGTTATTAAATATTCTCGATCACAAGTTACCCAGCGCACGACGGGTCGCAGAACTATGCTTTCGAACTACGAAAAGTATGCAAATATTAATGATTCACACTTCACTGAACTCGATAGAAGACTCCTCGATCGCGCCGGTGCATTCCCGGAGCTCTGCGTGACTTGCGATCGAAAATATTTAATAACTACCGAACTAATAGACGTGTCACATTTTTATAAAATCGATTTTGCAGATAAGAGGATAAAGAACAACAGGGTGTTTTTTAAACTTAATTTAAGATGTATTAAGAGCATGTTGAAACTATTTAAACAATTGTTCACAATGATAATTTTTTTTAATACGCTTCGAAAGAACATAACAAATATTGACCAACATTTTCAATTCAACACAACTGGAATTATTAAATTTCAAGTATGAGAAGATTGGAGAAAATTCAGCAAATTATCGAGAATTCATGTTTTGGAAAATAATTTTTTTTCAACGAAATCCTATAATACGTCTTAAGTAATAAGTTATTGTTGGTGGCGATTTTAAAATGTCAAGGTTAAAAAGTGTTGACATTGACTTATTTCGATCTTTCACGGTAAAACATACACATCGAACACGACATGAAAATACCTACTTGAGTGCCTCGAATGATGTGAAGATTGATCTATGGATACGTCCTCCTCCTCGGGATATGAGTAGTGGAGTTTATGACCTTTATATTTTTCGTTCTTAAGGATGTTAACAGAAATATGGTCGTAGTCGGCATGGGCATCCTGACCATTGGCCACGTCCACTAGTGGGTTTTTAAGCAGTAGGTTGCCAATTTCATCGGGATATGAAGTTGATGCATTATCCGAAGCTGAAATAACTACGATTGAAAATAATGTGCGTTGCTACTAACAATAAAAAATAATAGCTACAGAACAATATACACCATTTTTGTTTCGTCTTTTTAATTATCATTCCCACAACTTGTATGTACAGTTAAAGAGTGAACTTTTTCGTATACAGGGCGATTCTTTAATGCCCCCCTCCTCCCCCCTCTTAATTTTGACCCGTTCATTTTTTTCTTATAAAATTTGAGTGTGATCAATAGGGCAAGGTAAACTACCTTAGAATAACTGTTCTAGTTATCAAAATGACGGATGGGCGGTATCTTGGCAAAGAAAATTAAGTACAGGTGTCCCATTTTCGATACTTTTATAGGGTATCTCCATAACTGTTAGTGCTATCAAAAAGTAAAGTAGGTGCCATGTACTCTTTTTGGGGAAAACTTAAAATGATAAAATCAAAATTTGAAAATTTTCGCTCGAAAAATTGACAATTTCAAAATTAATCTATATTTTCTTAGTTAAAAGAGATATGGAAAAATGTTTTATACAGAAGTTTCTTCATAATGATTGTTGAATAATCTTCCGTTTTCAGAATAAGTATACGGGGTCAGGTAAAAAAGTTATCGGACCTATCCTCATTTTTTTAAATGGAACACCTTGTATATTTTGATCTAAAAATATACTTTTTAAATTCTCCTTTCAAATATATAACACATTATGGATGATATTGCTTTACTAGGGGATTTATTAAACTTTATTACTTTAAGGCCATGGAACAAAAACTAATATCCTAGAGACAACTATGTTGACATTCTAGTTGTTATTAACATATTTAACGTCAATTTCATTTTTTACATATTTAATTGTGAAAAATACTTATTAACATGTTGAAAAATTTGATGATATCTATCATCCATGGTGTGTTATAAATTTGAAAATTTGAAAAGAGAGTTTAAAATGCTATCTTTTTATATTAAACTATACAGGGTGTTCCATTTAAAAAAATGAGGTTAGGTCCGATAACTTTGTTACCTGACCCCGTATACTTATTCTGATAACGGCAGATTATTCAACAGTCATTATAAATATACTTATGTATTGAACATTTTTCTGTATCTCTTTTAACTAAGAAAATATAGGGTAATTTAGGAATTGTCTATTAATTTGTATCCCCTGTATTTCTTAAGCGAGCGAAAATTTTCAAATTTTGATTTTACCATTTTAAGTTTGACCCAAAAAGAGCACATGACACCTACATTACTTTTTTGATAGCACTAACACTAACGGAGATAACGAATAACCCCGAAAAAAACCCATAAAAGTGTCGAAAATGGGACACCCTGTACGTTAATGTCAAAGAAAAATTGAATTTACTACACTGTTACATTTGCTACGTCGGCAAATGTAGTAAATAAAATTATTTTCTTGATTGGCTGAAAGTGTCAAAAATACTACATAACATCAACTTTATTATTATACATTTGATGTTAAAAGTTGGAAATTCGAGTGGAAAAGTAGAAAATAGTAGTTTTTGGCTATTGTTCTTATGTTGCTTTTTGCTTTACGATTTGATCTAAATAAAAATATTCTAAAAATGAAAGGTGAAAGTGGCAAATGTAGTAAATGTAACAAAATACATAGTAAGAGCATATAGCAAATTACATTTACAACGGTAGTAAATTACGTAGGAAATGTTACATTAACTACTGTAACAACCCTGCCTGCGACACATCATCTTGAAGGTCGTATCGAGTACCTTAGGATGCCAGAATATTACTTCTCTATCGTGCTCAAAACCAAATAGTGCTGCATAGTTACTAGTTTTTTTTATTATCATTTATTTTATTTAATACAACTTCGCGCAAAGTATAATAGGAATCAGCGAGCTACACTTTCTTACATATTTCATGGTGCTCAAATTCAAAATGACGGAAGGGCACCATTTTGTTAAAAAAATTGAATAGGAAGTAGGGCTTGCGATACATCATTTTAAAGGTCCTACCGAATACTTTATGATCCCGATTATAGTGTGCCTATTCTACCCAAAACGATATGGCGGCTTTTTAAAAAATAATGGGGGGGGGGTCATTTAAGAACCGTACTATATATACTAATATACAGGGTCCCGCATCTCACCTCCCGTCTTCTATAGCTTCTATACTTTTTGAATTTGGCGATTTCTTGCATTTTTAAATAAAGCGTAGAATATTATTAAAACAGTATATTTTAGAGCAAAAACTATAATTACTTAATTTAAAGAGCTTGAAGTCATCTATAAACATAATAATATATAGGGTGTTTTATTGGAAGAATTACTTGTTCGGATAGCTCTAAGGTTTTTGAAAACATAAACTTTTCTTTTTAGGTTAGATTAGTAACATTTTGAAACTATTTATAGACCATACGATGCTTTTCGTGAAAGTTTTAAGAAAAATTAAATAATCTGGCAACCTTGTGTAAATCGCCAAAATAAAATACTACATTATACGTGAAAATTTGTGCACAAATCGATGACATAACAAAAAATGGGTGGAACTATTTAAAAAATAATAATTTTAGTGCCCCGGCCTTCTGCCGTAACCTGTATATTGAAAAATATTTTTAGAATGTGCGCCTCAATTAATCCTACAACTTTTCTATTTAAACATTGTTTATAATTTTAATAATAAGAGGGATATTGCACTTCCTCCAACTAATCAGCCATGCAAATATGTAGGTATGTAAAAATAATTTACTTTGAAAATTGTATCCCTTTTAACTTATATCTATAGTAAACACCGTAATTTCTAACCATTAAATTAAATGACTATGGCGATATGTAAAAATAGCCAAAAGAATCTCTTAATTAAAGCAAGCACGCAATCTTAACAAATAAACGGTACAATTTTTTTTATAGTTATCCTTTCGCAAATATATCTTCAACCAATCATGTAAGAAGAAATGCGGTAAATAATATGATATGTACGAACACAAATTTTTAATAGGACATTTCTCGACACAAGTACCCATCAAAAAATGGTTCCTAAGTCCTTGATTCACTTGGATATCTACTTTGTCTATGCATTATAGTGGCGTCTGTGAGTTGGACGAACGTCGAAATATTTTCAGCCGGAACAAGAGTACCTCCCCTCCCCGTTTTCGAGGATGCTGCACACGATGGCGGCGTCAGAATTTCTCTTTGTTTTGTGGTTGCGCAACTCCTCAAAACGGCTAAACCCCCCCCCCCCCCCAGAGGGGTTAAATGCGCTGCAAGAGGTTTACCTGCAGAGAAAAACACGAGTATAGGCCGGTGGAGGGGTTGGAAGGGATCGGACGCGATATCCAACACCGCCACCGTGCTCGGCATATTTGAAAACGGGGGGAAAATATGTTTCTCTGCAGGGAAACCTCGTGAAGCGCGTTTAACCCCTCTGGGGGTTGCCCCTTTTGACGCCGCCATCGTGTTCAGCATCCTCGAGAACGGGGGGGGGGGGGGGGGGGGGGAGAAGAAGTACTCTTGTTCCGGCTGAAAATATTTCGAATTTTCGGGTCTTTTTCCGACTTACAGACGCCAGTATTATATGCATATGTATGTGAACGTTATAAAAAAATAAAATTTTGAGTGACTAAAAAAAAAATATAGATGTGTGTGTGTGTGCTTATACAAATTATAAAACTAATAGTATACAAAGTATATAAAATCTTGCCCAAATCGATTTAAAACTCAGATATTGGGTTGTCTTTAATCGCTCGGACACATCAATTTGTATTTTTCGGGGCCATTTTTAAAGGTAAAATTTTGATATCAAATAGCTCAAAAATCATTCGGCAGATCCTAGTAAGCTTTGCATAAAATACCCTAGAATAAGTCAAAAATCATATCACCAAAATATGCAATGCTTTCTAAAATACAACACAATAACAGAATGTTTGTGCAAAGTTGCATTAAGGGTCGACCGGAATTTTATTACATTTTTGAAAATGTATAAACTGCATAACTGCTGATTATATAACTTTTATGCATTTTTATAAAAATAAGAACATAAACGACATACAAGTATATACAAATTAATGAAAATTTGAGTCACGAATAAGGAAATAAACGATTTTTACATCGGTAGCATCCAACCCTCTGTCTAAATGCCGCTCCTGTACTGTAGAGAAAAGCCGCGCCGCACATCTCTATGCATTATAGGAGCGACATTTAGACAGGTTTGAATATTACCGACGTAAAAGTCGTTTCTTTTCTTATTCGTGACTTAAATTTTCATTAATTTTTACATACTTGCATTTCGTTTATATTCCCATCTTTTATAAAAAATGAATACAAGTTATATTATCAACAATTTTTCAGTTTATATATATTTTCAAAAATGTAATAAAGTTCTGGTTTGTTAGAGACCCTTAATGCAACTCTGCACAAACATTCTGACTTTGATACATCACGTGATATTTGTTTTGACGCCGTCCTTCCTTCTATTGCATTTATAAGTATAGTATGATTTTCCTTGTCCATATGGGATGTACAGGGTGTCTAATTTTCGACACTTCTATAGGGTATCTGCGTAATTATTAGTGCTATCAAAAAAGTAATGTAGGTGTCATGTGCTCTTTTTGGGTCAAACATAAAATGGTAAAATCAAAGTTTGAAAATGTTCGCTCGCTTAAGAGATACGGGGGAAAATCAAAAAATTGACAATTTCAAAATTACCCTATATTTTCTTAGTTAAAAGAAATACAGAAAATTAATTTATACAGAAGTTTCTTTATATTGATTGTTGAAAAATCTGCCGTTTTCAGAATAAGTATACGGGGTCAAGTAAAAACGTTATCGGACCTAATCTAATTTTTTTAAATGGAACACCCTGTATATTTTAATGTAAAAAGATACTATTTTGAATTCTCTTTTCAAATATATAACACACCATGGATGATATTGGTTTTCTAAGCAAATTATTTAAACCTTATTACTTTGAAACAAAATAGAAGATTCAGATTAAGGGAAAAAATAACGGGAATCATTGCAAATGTTCGGAATATGTTCTTAAATAGTTACCGTCTTTCCGGATAGCGAACAAAATATACATTTTGCGCCATTTTTTCGTTTTTTCCACTTTGAATATAAAATGATATCATATCAAATTTTTCAAAATGTTGATAGGTTATTTTCGCAAATGAATATGTAAAAATGAAATTGACGTTAAATGTTAATAGTCAGCATAGTTGTTTCTAGGATGTTAGCTTTAGTTTCATGGTTTACTGCTGTTTAAAGTAATAAAGTTTAATTAAATCGCCTAGAAAACCAATATCATCCATGGTGTGTTATATATTTGAAAGGACAATTTAAAATACTATCTTTTTAGAATAAAATATACAGGGTGTTCCATTTAAAAAAAATTAGGTTAGGTCCGATAACTTTTTTTACCTGAACCCGTATACTTATTCTGAATACGGCAGATTATTCAACAATCAATATAAAGAAACTTCTGTATAGAACATTTTTCTGTATCTCTTTTAACTAAGAAAATATAGGGTAATTTTGAAATTGTCAATTTATTGATTTTCCCCCGTATCTCTTAAGCGAGCGAAAATTTTCAAATTTTTATTTTACCGTTTTAAGTTTGACCCAAAAAGAGCACATGACACCTACATTACTTTTTTGATAGCACTAACAATTACGGAGATACCTTACAAAAGTGTCGGAAACGGGACACCCTGTACGCTGGTCAAATATTACCATATATCCTGTATATGATAATATAACATACTGTCCGTCTATAATTACTTAATTGTGTGACATGTAAATTGGCAATATTAAACAAAGGTTCCAAAGCTAACACCGGTAAATGATTTTCGAGAACGGTGAGCTCAGAATTATCGCGTAACTTAACATTGCCTTTGTGACCTTACCCTTATCAGCATATTAAATACCGGCCCTTTAAACCGATAACACCTTGTACGAGAATGCTGCCAATTTTGACATAGCACGTAACATAGAGTTTTGCGAATGTGCGGAAGAGGAAAGTAAATTTAAAGTAAAACGGCATTATACCGGGTGTTTAATCAACATGTAATATCGCTCATGTGGTGATTCCTTACCGAAATATAAGACAAAAAGTTCCTATCAATATGGGTCCTCATATACTTTGTTTGAAAGATACAGTGTGTTCAAACTTTTAATTTGTTTCGATATTTTCAAGATATTTCCGAAACGGTTTTAGAAATCTCAGTGAAATTTGGATTATGAAGATTATAGTTGGGCCCCATTCTGCAATAAGGGACCAACTAACAATTTTTGCTAAAAGTTAGCTGGTTCTTTAGAATCACAAAAAGGTGTTTCATCTATTTACAATTAAGATTCGTCTTAAAATACCTATGGACGCCATTTATGAGGAATATAACCTAATTGAAAATTAGAGCAACCTGTATTCAAGTTTCGCAATAAAGAACTAGGCAGTCGGTTTCTTCTTACATAACGAGTTGTGTCAGTTTTCAGAAAGTTTTTAACATTAACATTAACATTTAACAAAAAAATTAAGGTTAACCTATTTTTTAAATTTGGCGATAATGCCTCGTCGGTAAGACTAATTTTATAAAATAAAGTAATTTGTAGTGTTGTGATCGCTCGAGCGAAAAACCGCTTGATCACTCGATTACTGAAATAACCGACATCGCTCGGTTATTAAAAAAACCGCTCGAGTTATCTATTCAGGCGAAAATAGTCGCTCGTCACTTATTATCTTTCACTCGATACCCGCGCTTCGCTTGACGCCGACGGAAATCTACCGCTGTAGTGTGATCGAGTTAAAAAACTGCTTGTATATTCGAACAGTTTTTCGCTCGATAGGAAATACTCTAGTTATAAATTCAGGCGAAAAACAGAAAAATATCGCCTGTCACTTGATACACCTTCGGTCTACGCGCCATCCGATTGGCGACTTTCGAGTTTGACGCTGAGCAGGTACACGATATACGTCTTTCTAAAAGGCACATAAACGAGAAGGTGCATATAAAAAAGTATGCCAAATCCCTTAGCGGAGTCATCGCGACATAAGTTTTTAAAGTTTTGTTTTAACTGGCTGGCCAGCGGCGTAGTTTAGGTCTCCGATTGTAAATATTAAAAAAGTAAAGGATATAATTTTTTTATTTTTATTTACTATAAACTCGAGAAAACTTCTCAAAAATAACATAATAATAGAAATTGTAAATAAAAATAACAAAAGGAACAAAATTGTTAACAAAATATATAGAAAAATTCGTTGGTAATTTTATAGTCAACATTTTTAAATCTAAACAGGAACTTTTTATTATTAAACTCAAGAAGACTTCTTAAAAATGGAAAATAACAAAACGAGCAAAATAGTTAACAAAACATAGGTATCGACAAATTTTTTGGTAACCAAAAGTAAACATTCTAAAATTTAAACAGGAACTTAAACATGAATTTAAAACAATAATCACCTATTTTCTTATTTTGCCAGTCGCGTAACTAAGCCCAAATTTTTTAACCTGATAATTTAGAGTGGAAGAATTTGACAAGCCATTTTAAAAATCTACTTATTTTATGCTCGTAAATTGAGAAAGATGTGACGAAAAATAACTCTCGGTAATACTTTTTGTTTTAAAAAAGCACAAGAATAAACCCGAACAATAAATACATATTTTGGTGATTTTTTGCAGTTTTTTTGTTTGGTATCGAGACACGTGGCAAACATTCATTATTCACAAATAAATAAATTTCTGGATTTTTTTTTGATGGCTGCTACAATTCTTTAGCTAAACCTGTGCCCACCCGTAGTTACGTGCCTGCTTAATACCCTACCTGATCAAATGTAACCGGCTAGGCTGCCGGTCAAGCAGTCGGTGACGTCATCGCTTCTTGAATTGCAATTTCAAGCGATTCACTCGAGCGATTCGCTCGATTTTTAAAATCGCTCGAGTATCAAGTGCTCGATTATTCAAATCATTGGTTTTTCCCAACACTAGTTATTTGGATCTTTTTTGCTAAAATGTAATTTGGATCCTTTTTGCTAAATGTGGTTTTAAATGTTGATTTAGGTATTTAGTCAATTTTGTTTATTTTAGAGTATTAAAAAAAATTTACAAATAGAAAAAAGATGTTTTAGATGAAAAGATTAACTGGTTACATATAAAAAAATTAAATTTGTCAAAAATAAACCTTTGAGCATTTTTATAAAAATAGATTACGAGAGCGACATAACCTGGATAAACATTAAAAAAGGAAAGGGACGAATACCAACTTTAGGCGTAGCATTTTGTAATAGCTTAGAAGAGTGCCTCAAAGTAAAGCACTACCAACACCTAAACTGAACGATACAAAATCTTACATGGACCTGATTCCCGCTGCTGATCAACATGTTTATACTAACCTTATGGGCGATGAAACCCTACAGGAAGATACTGAGGGCTTAAATGGAGATTGATTGATTTTGCAGACCAAATGTAATAGAAGGCTAATAACACATTTGTTGTGTTTTTATATCGTGCTTTTCATTGTGTTTCCGTTATGCGTTTTTCTTTTTGAATAAATTGCATTTTTCAAAAAACAACCAAGTGATTTTTCTTTATGAGTATACGACAAAAAATATTTTTTTTAGATGAAGAACTACATTCTAATGTTCTTAATAATAAATACCAGTTAAGAAACAACATAGCTTTTTATATTCACTACCAATTTTTTTAAAGACAGTTCTCTTAATACCGTTTTTCTCCCTTTTTGGTTTTGTCAGTTAGTTCCTTATTGCAGAAGGGGGTCCAGTTGATATTCTATCCTGTGATCGAATTCCTATGGAATTAATAAAAATTATCTCTTAAATTTTACTGCTAAAACCACCGATTCCTTTAAAAAAGAAAATGGACAGGTGCTGGGTATTTTCGAACCATGGCTGCATTAGCTGGTACGATGATTTTTAACGTGTATGTATCAAAAGACATACCCACATTTATGATTTTTTTATTTGAAATTTGATTTTTGCTAATTTTTTTTCTAATATTGGTGCAATTTGACACATTACATTTTTTAAACCCAGTCAGGTCGTATCAGTAACCAAGAATAATATGGATATAGAAGACCCACTATTGATTTCAATTCTAGTAGGGAATTTTTTTTTGGTTAGGCAGATACGAAGGTTCGGCCATGGCTCCTACAAACTAAAGAAAATTTACACCTGATCAATAAAGAACTGGATGATGATTGTTTTATTTTTGTATTCGGTGGCCGTAATAGAACATACAATCGGTTGATTTTGATATAGTTCTATAAGTGCAGTGACGTGAGTCTTTTCTCCAAATAAATCGTCCCATTTTTCCAGCAGCAGGAATACTGATGAATTTTTGATTGATTCTGTTGTCAAATGAGTTACGTATATTACTGATAAATCAATTTCACCAGCATAAATTTCTAGGGAATTTTGATTACATGGGGGATGTACAAGTAATTAGAGGGTGGAAACGCTGCAACAACCCGAACAAACCCGACCATGCATAGCTACGGATCGGCCTTTATAGGTGTAAGTGACAGAAAAATTTCATTGACCATTTGTGATTTACGCCTGCTCGATTGGATAATACAATTTAACAAATTTATTAAAACAAGCAGGCCTTGACCGGAGCAATTTAATATCCATTATTGTTTTTTTCACTTTACATAATGTTTTCCCCACAGTTACGAGTTTCTCACTTCTTCAATTTCATCATCGTTTCTCATAAAATTTGGTAATCAAATGTTTTTTCCGAAATAATATTTTCTAATAATTTCTATTCAATATCATGGACAATTTATTTTCTGTTTAGAGGTTTAAAAGAAACTAAAATAAATTAATAAAGGCTGATAGTTATTAACTTTCGGCATGCTTGCATGATTATGGATTCTGAGTAACTTTTCTTAATAAGACTTTACGATAATTTGTAAAGAAAAGGCACCTAGACAGAAAATAAAAATAATGCTCCGGTCAAGGCCCGCTTGATTTATTAAAAATCAAAATATATGAAATTTTATTATCTAATCAAGCAGGCTTACTGACATTCAATTAACTTTAGACAATAATAAGAAATGTTGCTTATTATCTTCAGATTTGCGAAAAGCATTCGATACTGTGAATCATGAAATTTTATTACAAAGTCTTTTCAATATTTGTATTGGAGGAAATATTTACAATGGGTTTAAAAATTATTTATGTTATTTATGTATATTACTTGCGGTGTTCCTCAAGGATCAATTTTAGGACCTACTTTATTCCTTATATATATATAAATTCAAATTGTAAGTTAAATCTACAATTTTATATTTTGACGAGTTTTTTCCAATATTCAAACTGATATTACTAATGATTTGAAAATGATATTTTCATGGCTGCAATCCTATAAACTTTCTTTAAACTTTGAAAAGTCATCTTTCACGTTTATTTCTAATATGCAATTGAAAACAATATTTCACCAATCATTTTTAATGGAAATGAAATTAAGTATGCAAAATCCGTAAAGTTTTTAGGCTTATATATAGAGGAAAATTTAAATTGGAGAAAACATGTTGAAAACCTTCGACGAAGCGTATCACCACTCATTGGAATATTATTTAAAATTCGAGATTATATACCTTTAATACATTTAAAAGACATTTATTATTCATTAGTTTATTCAAAATTTCAATATTTAATATTAGTTTGGGGATTTGCATGTGCCACAATATTAAACCCTTTAAAAAGAATACAAAACAAAATTATTAAATGTATTCATGAACAAAATTTCTTGGAAGCGACAAGAAATTTATATAAACCAAGAGGATATCTAGATCTGAATAGTTTATACAAATTAAAAATTAGTATAGTAATTCATGCAATTAATAATCAAAAGAAAAAATATTGTATAAAATTTGTAAAATCAAGTGATATACATAATCATAATATCAAAAATATTGACCATTTAAAAAAAATCAAATTAAAAGTAGCATAGCAATGAAATCAATTTTATTTGATGGAATAAATATTTATAATAAGTTACCTAAAGTATTATGAAAAAAATTCTTAAGTTTAAAATTATTTAAAAAAATTCAAAGAATTTTTTTCTGGAAAATATACAAATTAATTAATAAAAACAACCATTTATAATAATTTGTATTGTTTTTTTATTTTTATAGTGATTAATTACATTTTAAAAATTATTATTTATATTCTATGTTATTAATATTCCCCATAAATAAACATTACTATTATTACTATTAATTCGGAAATTGTTTGTTATTTAAACCTATCCTGGGCCACACTGTATTAATATTTATTTTTGGTTTAGAGTAGAATTTTCCATAAAAATGTTTGTTTACGAGTAATTTCGCTTAAAATAACCATATACCATAATAATTAATCGCTTTCCAAACTATCCAAAACTCTCTTCAGGGTTAGCTGCCTGGCTCCCGGTTAAATTAGGTTAATCGATTTCGCACGTACATACTAACCTAGAAATATTCAGGTAGTGCAGTAATTACTCATTTATTCACATTTCACATTACAAGAAGTATCGATTATACAGGGTGTTCTTAAATGACGTGCTAATATTTCAGTTTTATGTCATTTTATGAGAAAAGTTTATAAGAACACATACAGCTCGACAAGCGAGTCTATAGCTACGACATATCAGTAAGGGGAAAGCAATATCTTTTAAAACATGGCCGAGTCATGGGCGTGCTATTATAATCTTAATAATGTAATAATATATATTTTTTCATGGCATGAATATATTGCATATATATTTGTATCACCAGTATTAGGCCTTTCCATTAATATTTTTCGCTTATTTTGGCATTTTCGCCAATAAAATCCATCTTTTTTGTGAATGTTTTTTACTGCACCCACGTTTACTCCCGTATACATAGCGACCCTTTCTAGCTATCGCTTAAGTGGCAATTTAAATTTATTAATTTGTGATTCCTCTTCACACACCCTGTACACATTGGCAATCACTTCACGGATTTGGCTATGAAGGGTTTTACTAGGGTATATTCATTCATTATCACAGTTTTAAAACAAGCCCTATCACTACGCAACTGGCTGAAGCATATTGGACATCGCCGAACAACCACGCCGACACAATGGGCGTGTCACCAGACGCGTCTCGTAATCCTCTGTCTGGAATATAACATATCAAATTAGCTCTAGCCACCGGTTACCCATTGATATTGCACCATGTTGCCCAATTTTTAGATTAAAAATACTTTGATAAAAAATATTTCATTTAAATATTAAAATAAATAGTATGAAAAGAAAGTTTTAAGAACATTGAAACTATAATAGAATATTAGTTTCTTATATACTCATGACAATTTACTTGAAATGGGTAAATTAAATTTTAGGGTTTACTTGATAACATGTTATTAAAATAAAATTTAATATATTTGACAATATTGTTAACCAAAGAAATTTCCTTGTCCGCATTCCTTTTGTAGCTATAGATAAAGTTGTCGACCTGTATATGTCCGTAACGGCCTAAATTTTTTACTACTAAGATAAATAGCTCTTATCTAAACTACTCAAAAATGAATAAGCAACTGAAAATGTTGTCCATCATTTTGAGGATAAATATTTTATAGTAGAAATCAGTGAGAGGGATCGCTCTCCAGGGATCGATAGAGAATTTTGTCGACTTTGATATGGCTCTAATTTATCATTAAGAAAGACTATGTTTCTGTGTTATACAGGGTGTTTTAGAAAGCATCGCAAACTTCAAAAATATTGTATGTGCTACAAAATTTTTGGAAAGCTTACTTGGTTCTGCTGAAACGTTTTTGGACTCGTCGATTTATTCCGTAAAGTCAGGAAGATATTAAATTTTAGTTAAACCATACAATTTTTCAGTAGCTGTTGTGCCTTCAAAGTGTTCAACAATTGCCGTTCCCACGGAACTAAATTAACAACTTACAGTTAAATCGTTTGCCATTACCATCATATTGTCCAGACTTTTACCCGATTGACATATACAAAAATATTTTTTCTTATGTTCAGGAAGAAGAACTGATTAATATTCACTTGCCTCACCTGACGAGCCGCGACTGCTCAACTGTAAGGGAGTTCTGCCTAAAATGACATACTCTGATAAAATGACATGGTGGCTGTTGAAGCTTTCTTACTCTTCCAAATGATCTGCGGCTCACTTCGCCTAGATTTACAGGTGGTAACGATGCCCCCATTGTAATGACAGAAACGGTCCGGTGAAAAACTAGCGCGGTGAAAGAAAAAGTGAAGTGTCTGATATATGATACAAGGTAAGTGGTCATCAGGATTTCCATGATTTGAAAAACTAAAAGTGAGGTGTCTGATATATGATACAAGGTAAATGGTGTGTAGAACTATCATCAGGATTTCCATGATTTTATTGATGCTGTATTTCTTTGCCACTAACTGGCCAATAATCTATGCTATAGAGATTCTAGTTTGCACGATTTTAAAGGTTAGAATTTAGTATGTTGGTAACATTGTGGAACATGCAATTTGGGTAAAACGATATACTACGGTCTCGGATAATATGACATACTATGTCGTTTTACCCGTAGATAATTTTTGTATACATATTATGATCAGGAAATTTCCAAATGGTTGGAGGCAAACCCTGGTAGAGTTGTCATCCACAGTTTCAGATTGCCTCGTTATTTTCAGCTAGATAGGGTAAAGCTGCACAAACTAGCATTGCTCAAAATGTATTTGCTAAAATTGGGATTTAGCCAGTAAACCCTGAAATATTTCCGGATTATTTTTTTGCTCCAGCAGGAACCACTAATGTAGAAGAAACTAAAGTCCAACCTCCACAACAAAATTTAAATGAAGTCCAACCTCTGCAACAAAACCAAAATATTCCTGAAGCAATTCAATCAACTTCGAGAACAGTCCAGACAATATTAAAAGCTGCAGAGAGAGCGCCTAAAGTAAATCTTTCAGAAATATCAACAATACCTCGTGTAACTTCAATGGACACAAACAGAAAACGAAAATCCACTGGTTCGCAAATTTAAGAACCACTCCTAATTTGGGGGAACAAAAACAGAAAGAAGACGCAAAAGCGGAACTTGAACGGTGCAAGTCAGGGAGATAAGCAGAGAAGCGTTTGGTAATTTCTCCAGAGGATGCATACGAAGAACCAGAGTTATTTAGTAATGCTGACGATGACAATGACGTGGCATGGCTTTTTTGTAATGACGTCATGAATTTTGGATACAATGCCAAATCTGCTCGTCATGGGCACACGCAGAATGTGCTGGAAAGTCTGCGAAAACTAAATCGTTCATATGTGACCTATGTATATAAAAAGGATTTGGAAATTTGTACCTATTTTTTTAATAAACGTGTTAAAATACTAGTTTACATTTTTTCCCACCTTTCCCGCTAAAACGACATAGTATGTCATTTTATACCATAGTTTCCGCATAAAATGACACAGTCGGCCATTTAAAAAAAAGTGTAAATAATATATGGGTTGAATTTATGGTAATTTTATTATCTTTATTGAAAATGTCATATTTGTACCTAAGTTTAAAAAAGAAAAGGTAGTGCTTGAATCAAGCTGAGGCTAGATATAAGCCCCAATGTTGAGGGTAGGTATGTCATTTTAGGCAGAACTTCCCATGAAGCGCCCTAACCTCTGAAACTTAATACTTGATATTGTATTCGAAAAAGGTAACATTGTTATACGATATCTACAACCATAATTTGCATTTTCTGAAACGAGACCTTATGTTGCCGATAATAAAAAATATTTCTTCTAAATGAGTTCATTATAATGAAAATGTTTCGTATAATAAGCGTTAGACACGAACGTATTTTAACAAGTGCTGTGAGATTATACCTCATTAAGCCACAAATGATTTTTTGTTAGATCTAATATTATTTTAACAAGAATATTGATTGGTACCTCAGAAATAAAAGGCCTTGATGAATGATTTGTAAAATGTGTTGGTGGAACCATTGCCATGATTTTGATGAACTAATTTTAGAATAGTTATGTATTGGTTGGGTCTATTAGTAGGGGATAGTGGTAGCGGTAATGGGCAGTTTTGATCAAAATGGCATTATACTCTTTCTATTTTGAAAATGAAAAATTGATTCCTATTACAAGTGATAGCTAACATATTGTATTATTATATGTTGATGCAAGTATTAAAAGGTTTTACGCATTTCATGGCATGTGAAATGAAAGAATAATATATGACAAGTATTTACGTGTATTAATTTAATAGAAATATAACACACATTACAGCTAAAATACCACTAAAATAAGAAAGGATTCCGACAAACTTTTAAAACATTCGCCGCACCATTGGAATTTTCATAAAATGAGGTGCGCCGTGTTCGGTTGTGATATGGATAATGAAGCAATTTTTTTTTATAGAAATATAAAGTGTTTCCTCTTTTCTAAGGATAAAAACAAAAAATTAGAAAGGTTACGGTTTTATTTACTGTGTTAACATTTACTTCTTAAGTATTTTCCACTGAGGCTGATGAGGGTATATATGTATCGACATTAAAATATTTTTTTTATTTTACTGTAGCAGACTATGAATTTCTTTCCCTCTTCATAATTTCACTCCAATGAGAGATGGACTATTTAAAAAATAGTTTAATTTATTTATAACTATTTTCGCTTTAATCTTTGTATGTTCATGAAATAAATATACCTAAATACCATGATATTATTCTTTCATTTCAGATACTCTTAAATGCGCGAAACCTTTTAATACCTTCAAAAATGAATTTAAAACGCTGAGAGCAATATATATAGATCTCCATAAGAGATTTAAAAATGGGTATCATTTAACTGGTTAGCAAAATATTCTTCTTTTTGCGAATAGAAAAATCAAAATCATCAAGCTCGATTTTAATTCTTCTGCTACTTTTCCTCCTAAAATATTGTTCATCCATCAACCATACATACCTACAAAAGACTTAAGATACTGTTTGCGACCTTTACATTAATATTTCAAATAAACTTAGTTCCGCTTGGTTTTCTTGCCGATGCACCTATTTATTGCTTATTTCTTTTCAGACTTACAGTTTTGTTATTGTTAATAAATGGGTATCATTTAACTGGTTAGCAAAATATTCTTATTTTTGCGAACAGAAAACTGTAATCGATCAGCCAAAATGGCTAGTTGGTCAGCAACTTATGGATAGCAAACATTTCTGAATCGTGAAAGTGCCCTGGGAAAACAAATGAAAACCCGCCCCCGCTACACCTTTTGTAGCCGATTTCCTTCTGTATTCGGCAAAAGAAAACACAAGAAAGTTACATAAATTGACACTGCCCTGGGACCTCTGAAGTAAACTGCTTCTAGACATATTTTTTTCTATTGACCAATTGTAAACTCTTGCTGACCAAATAATCATTTCGCAGCTCTGCAGTAATAACGGCAAACCATTTAATTACTTCTCTTTAAAAATAACTCACCCGGTGAGGTCACAAGCCACGCCTCCATCGGCGTGGCATCATACCTCTTAGTTATTTATACCATGGGTGTCACCAGGAGTGACTTCTAGTATTTTCAAAATCTCGTCGTCGGCTTGACCTAATGTTTGAATTATTTGGAAGCGGCTATCGATTTACGCTGAATTACATATTTTTTTGATGCAGGTGCAGAGCACGCGGCGTATATCATAGACATTTTTGTTTAAATAGAAATTTTTGAGTTCTAATTCAAAATTTTTTTAAATAGTTATTTTTTAACGAATTTAATATTTTAGGTTAGAAATACTATTACTTATTTAATATTTTTTAAAGGAGTCATTTTTTATTTTGTTATTTAAATTTAGTATAGACAGCAACAGCATAAAGGTACCAGTTTTGCTGATGATAGCACACTTTTATCATCTTTCTCTTTGAATGCACAAACATCGGCTGCCGACGCACATCTTCGCAGACAGCATGAAGTATCACGCCTCAACAAAGACCTGGAAGAAATTTTGGCTTGGGGTGACAGTAACCAAGTCGAATTTAACGCTAAAAAAACCCAGGCAGCAGTTTTCTCTAAAAAGGTTAATATTACAGAACCGGATATAGTCATGGACGGACACGCAATCCCACTGGCTTCATCTATTAGTTTGCTGGGCGTCAATCTGGGAGGAAATATGTCTTGGCATAACCACGTTGTGGCAATCGCCAAGATGGCCTCTTAGAAGCTTGGTGTACTCTTCCGAACCAGAAAGTTGTACACACCTCAACAACTTTTGACACTATACAAAGCCCAGATTCGACCATCACTAGAGTACTGCTCTCATGTCTGGAGCTCTGCACCCAAACGTACTCTTCGGCTACTGGATTCCATCGAAAGGAGGGCCATTCGTCTGATTGGAGACCACGAGCTGACGAAGAACCTCGACAGCCTAAAACATCGAAGGCAGGTTGGTGATTTGACTCTCTTTTACAGATATTTTCATGGAAAGTGCTCGGCTGACCTTGCCCTCTTAATTCCGCCCAGAGCGGCGAATATCAGAAATACACGACGATCCACTGCCGCCCATCCATATGTGGTTAAGCTTAGTATTCCTCGAACTTCATTATTTAAGAACTCTTTCATCTGGAGGACTTCATCCTTGTGGAACGACCTTCCGAGGTCGTTTTTCCCAACGAATATAACCTCCAACGATTCAAAACCAACGTGAATCGCTTTTTGCGCACACGAACCACTCCCAGAGTGCCCCAAAAGGATTTTTCCTATAGTGCTTGTGTTTGATCATAAAAAAAAAAGCTATTTATTTGTTTGTGTTTTATATTAAAGTTATTGCGAAAAACAATACTTCACTTTAGTTAAATAATAAAAAATAAAAGATTACAAAAATGTAAATAAATCACTCATGACACAAATACATCTAAAATTATAAAACAAATATAACAAACACGAGGGGATGATGATGGGGGGCCAATATCAAAGTTTAACAATTACCTAATACCTATTAATTTAATTTAAGTATAACCCGTTCTGTCCAACAGTGTTGTTACTTGTTGTTTGCCACCATAAATCGAACGGCTTCGCAGAGTTACGAATACTCAGGTCAGTAACCATACGGAGCCTTAGATCTTTATACCATGGTACGGACCGCATATCATATAATAAGAAATAACAGCTGGAACTGCTGAAACTAGTATTTTGCTGGCCGGGCTCTGGCCAGCGCACGGCGCCGCGCAACACGTTGTGTGGTAACTGTGTTGTCACACGTATAAAGGTGCGTTTACATTGAAGGAGCAAGCAAGAGCAAATATTTGCTTGCCCTTTTATTAATTTGCTCGCGAGCATGCAGGCTCGCGGCTAAACCAGTTAATCAAACGAGCGCGCAAACGTGTGCTCAGATTCGTGGATGATCCGGTGCGAGACGATAAAATTGTGAGTTAAAAATAGAACAAAATAAAAAGTTGGCGTTAGCAAGGGCTCCAATTATAATAATTCGCAAGCGACAAGAAAAAAGGAAGAGAAAGGCAAGATGGTGGATGACAACTTTATTTAGAAAGCGACAATTTTATAGAGGCGACCATTGTAGGATCCCATAGCATAGGTCTTATGCGGTATTCGTCAATTAATTGCAGCATTTCTTCATTACTCCACTACATAACAACAGAAATTAAGCGAGCACGTGTTTGCACGCTCGTAAGTCGGTTTCGACCAATCGAGCAAATATAATGAATCCGTGCTTGCTCTTGCACGCTCTTGCTTGCTCCATCGATGGAAACGCGGCTTAAGAAATAAAGGCTGGAACTAGTATTTTGATTACCCGTAGCTGTTACGTTACGTGACACGCTAATAACTGTTACCAGATACGCGTTCCTAATATTTTGTATCATCGTTAATATGGTCGTTAGATAAGCACGCCCTCGTTGAAAGGAAGGGATTTTGGTGTTCAATGATTTTTTCCTAACAACAGAATAACTACTTTAAAATCAAATCAAAATAAGTGCAAATCTAGAAAAAGTGCCTATATCATGCCAGGTCTAAAAATTTCTAATTATAATTGATTTTAACCCAAATCTAACGTGAACTAAAATATTTAAACGGTTTGATATGATCAATTATTAGATATAAGTTCGCCATTAAAATAGTACATGAGTGTTGTAAATAGCTTATTACGCACGAATGGAATAGTTACACACTAAGATGTGTAGCGGTATTCGCTAAATGTCTCTTTCTATACGGTTCAGTGAAAAAGTACACATCAAGCAATTATATTCCCAACTTAATATTCAAATTAGAGATCTAAGCACGCTGAGAAACCAATTGTTTAAGGAAATAATTTGCATAGAGCTTAAACTCCACTTACTTACTACTCTGCTTTAAGTGGTATTAAATAATTGTTTAAGAAATCTTCCTAATATTTTTCACCAAAAAAACGACAGCAGTATTTAAGGGTTTAAATGACGAGTGTAGGAACAAGTTCACTAAACTTTGTATTGTGCAGTAAATTATAGGTTTTACGTAGAATTTATTGAGAAAAAGTATCTTGCTACATATTATTTGATACAAATAGAACTAAACTATTTTTCATTAAAATATACAATACCCTAATTAATTATTATTATCGAATATACAAAAATGTACGTCCAAATTAATAATATAGTTAATAATGAACCAGTTTTAAGATTTTTATTTTTAAATGATAGCAAACAGGTTCTAAAGTTTAGGGTCGAGAAATTATAGAGCATGTATCAGCCAAATGGAATAAATTCTATAATAAATATATGGGGGCGTGTGCGAAAAAACGCTCGGACACGTCGATTTGTGTTTCTAGTTGAGCATTTTTTTCAATAAAAACTTTTCATACAGGGTGTATCATGTAACAGTGGCAAATACCAACTTTCTTATTTTAAATACAACACCTTGTATATTATTTAATTTTTGGATCCCTCAGAAAATTTTAGACATGTTAAATGTACAATATCCTATACCCATCTTCAACTGTTTCGTGTTTTCAGATTTATTGCATTTCACTGTTTCTTTTTACTGATATGAAATAAAAAGGTATAAATAGTTTTATTTACTTATGTTCAAAATGCGTGACCTTAGCAAATTGTCTTTCTGCATGAAAGTAGTTGTCAGAGTTATAGTGGTTTGAATTTCGTTAACTGCCTGGTTGAAACATGGTTTATTTAGCAGAAATGCACAAAATAACAATTCTACAGGATATGGAAATAAAATACGGAAACAAATGGAAGTTACTCACTTATTTCATGAAAAATTTCCTAATTTGCCGCCTATAACTCAAGGGAGAATTAGTAAAATAGAAAAGCAGTTTCGTCAGCTTGGGCATGTAGAGCAGATAACAAATTTGCTGCCAATATTATGCTTATGTTTAAGGAAAACCCACTTCACAATCTAGTCGAGAATTAGCTCCAATATTCGATGTTAGCCATTCATCGATTATTCGAACATTACAAGAAAATAACATGTATCCCTATAAAATGATACCTACTCATGAGCTCATGGAAGCCGATTTTGATAGGAGAATATATTTTTGTGAACAAATGATGGCAATGTTAGATAACAATGTGATCCAATTTGAACATGTTTTGTTTTCTGATGAGTGCACCTGTACACTTTACGGTCATGGTAATCGTCAGAATTGCCGCTATTGGTATTGGGAAAATCCTCATTGGATTAGAGAAGAACATACGCATTATCCTGAAAAAGTTAATGTTTAGGCAGGAATTGTTGGAGATCATTTTTCTTCCCTTTTTCATCAATGGCAATTTAAATGGCGATAATTATTTAGCACTGCTCCAAAATAATGTCTTGTCAACTTTAACCAACTTAGATTTTGATCCAACAAACCCACAACTTCCAGCAAATATAATATGGTATCGGTGGATAGGGAATCGTTAATCGATGGAATGGCAAGCACGAATCCCCTGATCTGACGCCATTAGACTTCTTCTTATGGGGTTATGTCAAAAATATTGTATACAAAATTAAACCCCTGGATTTAGTTGACTTAAGATGACGAAGAACGCTTACAATTAAATCGATCACGCATGAGATGTTCAGTAATGTTAGAAGAAATTTCTATTTAAGATTAGGATGTTGCCAAGACATTCGCGACGAGCACTTTCAACATCTCCTACATTAATGTTTTTTTTTTTGTTCTTTACATTATCAAGAAATAAACAGTATTACTTATTAGTTTTTGAGTGTGTTGATAGTTTTTACAGTAAATCTGAAAACACTTAATATTTCCGAAACAGTTGAATGTAGGTATAGGATATTGTACATTAAATATGTCTAAGATTTTCTGTAGCATTCAAAAATTGAATAATATATAGGCTATTGCATTTAAAATAAGAAAGTTGGTATTGGCCGCTGTTAGATGACACACCCTGTATGAAAGTTATCATTGAAAAAATGCGCAACTAGAAATACCAATCGACGTATCCGAGCGTTTTTTCGCACACCCGCCCACATTTATTTATTATAGACTTTATTTGTTGAAATTATTTTAATTTTTAATTTAGTAGTTGCCAAAACTGATAAAATGTCGTGTTGATGGATACTTGTAATTTTTTGTGACCATGAATGACATGGTGATACTTTTGGGCCAGTATTTAACCCAGATATATCATTAATTGGTTTAGGTAGTTTAAAAAATAAATTAAATTCACTTCTTATGTAAGATATACCAAATTTAAATTTTAGGAGATTTATGCAACAACGTGCCCAAGATAAGGAGGGCTAGTACAGGGATCTCGGAAACCTTATACGAAGTCGATTAAATGGAGGTAAAGTTGTTCCGGAGATATCCGGAAAAACCAATATTCTGAAAAATCGTTATATTGTTTTCCTGGATTTTTTTGAGATCGAATTCTAAAGTAAATTGAACTTTTGAATTGCCCCTTTTTCCGCTCTATCTAACAGCGTCAATTGGTTTGTAATCCGACTAGTCGTCTTCGAAGGGCAATTATCAACTTTCTTTTTTAATTACGGTCCTGTATTCCTGATATTGGAATTTGAGAGCTTTTTTCTCCCGAATGCAATGATGTATGACACATTGTGGTTTAATGACGTTTCAAGGGTTTTTTGAACAACATCAGGAAATTTTGGCCTACGGTCCTGTATTTCTCCTAATTTTATAAATAATATCTCATAAGTAAGCTCTAAATTTTTTACTTATATTGGACTAGTTCAATAAATATTCAATAACTTAATAATAAACCACAAATAAGTGAACAAAAATCATTCCAAACAGTAATGAAACGAACAACGAAAAAAGTAAGGTGTTCAAAATGATTTCCGTTATTCTCTAAGCCCAAATAACATCTTCTAACTGCCACATAACAGTTTTTTTGAGATAAAATAAAATATGCGATAGAATATCAAACTTTTCAGCATTTGTAAATTTATGTTCCATATTTTCTGGAGAATAGGAAACCTCTTAAAACGCTCTCAAACAATCACAATGAGAATATCAAGTGAAACAAATCACGCGTCACCATTTTATTTTTTTTGTTTCAAGCGCCTACTTTTCTTTTAAATCCCTAATCAACAGAAGTTTGAAATAATGTTTCTGTATTTTGTTCACTTATGTGTGGTTTATTATTAAATTATTTGTTATTTATTGAACTGGTCCAACATAAGTACAAAATTTAGAGCTTACTTATGAGATATTATTTATAAAATTAGGAGAAATACAGGAGCGTATCCCAAAATTTCTTGATGTTGTTAAAAAAATCCTCGAAACGTCATTAAACCACAATGTATCATACATTGTTGCATTCGGAAGAAAAAAAGCTCTCGAATTGCAATATCAGGAAAACAGGACCGTATTTAAAAAAAGAAAGTTGATAATGGCCCTTCGACGACGACTCGTCGGATTACAAAATAATTAATGCTGTAAGATAGAGCGGAAAAAGTGGCAATGCAAAAGTGCAATTTACTTTAGAATTCAATCTCAAAAGAACCCAGGAAAACAATAAAACGATTTATCAGAATTTCGGTTTTTTCCGGATATCTCCGGAACTACTCGGAATTTTAAAACTTTCTATATTATTAGCCACGTAAATGCGCAACTTTACCTCCATTTAACCGACTTCGTATCTCTTACGGTTTCCGAGATCCCTGTACTGGCCTTTCTTATCTTGGACACGTTGTATGCATCTAGAATTTATGCGCTACCCCGTACAATTAGACCTATCAGGATATAAACTACTCTATCCTAAATTCTAGAATCTGTTTTCTATCGGTTAAAAAAAAAATTATTAATATTGGTTCATTATTAACGAATTAACATTAGATAAATAATTAAAATAAAAATTTTAACTATTCAACTGAAGTAACCGTTACATGATGAAGATCCATTTTAAAATTGAGTAAATAATGTCACAATGTGTGTCAAGATGTTTACTAAATTGAAAAATTGAGTGTACCAAGACAATTGTTTCGACAAAACAGTGTGTCTTCTTTGAACGAAGTAAATTATTATTTAATGAATTAAATATCAAACATCATATCATCATTTAATTATATTTTACAGGTAAATAAAAATAATTGTTATGGTTTTATTACGGGTGGAATTACGAACTAATTATGAATTTAAATGTAATAATTGGGAACTGTTTATGTCGAACTGGTCGTAAAATAATTATAAATTAATTGTTTGTTTATTTATTTCTATACTTTAAACGGCCAGTTGGGCTTGAATAGTTAGATAGAACAAACCCCATTAGTAAATTTAAATTTATAATGAGATATCATTTCCCGTAGTAGAAATTCATATTGTTTACTCTTCAAATTAAGGTTTTTATGTATAATTTATTCATTTATAGTACCTTTATTAAGTGTAAAAGTTAGGTTAATAGCTGTAGAGTAGGTATTATATTTACTAAGAACCAGACGCGTATTGTGGGTAATTAACTTTATCTAATTTGCTTTATTTAATTTTTGTTTGAGTTTATAAAATAAATGTTTGTTCGATTTTAAAAAAAGTTCAAGTGGTTCTTAGCAAGAAAAATTCATGAATTCTTACATGAATAGATACTAAGAAATAATAATAAAGTCGGTTCGCTTTATGAAGTCCGATATCAGATTAAATCATTTAAGGTTGTTAAACAGTAAGACGGTTAAGTTAACAATACCTTCGCTATACTTGATCGTACCGAACATTCCACTGGTTCACTGTAGTCGGCCGTGCAAAATCAGCGGTTCCGAAACAAAATTATCTTAGAATTATGTACCGTGATAAATATTTTTATCTTGTCTATTTTTCACTCATAGTTTTTTTTATTTATCAAATTAAAAAGATTTTGCGTCAATCCTAGAATTTAGTTATTTTGGAATCATTATAGTTAAATCTATATAATAATCACTATGTTCCAAGAAATATTTAAAAGTTGCTCAAGTGCAGGATGGTATGTTCTATTTTAAATAAGTAGTTATTCTTTTTGCTTTAAGTTTGTTTCTCATTGTGTGTGAATTGCAGTTATAAAGCAAAGTTACGGAAAATGTTCACAACGCCTAGAAGGTGTTTATCTTCAGTTGAACGCCGTTTGGTATTACAAGTGGAACCTTATTTTACTTAGAAAAAGATAACTCGGGCCCGTTAGTGTCTGTTTTGGCAGTACAAAAACGAACATCTGATGCTTGAGGCATTTCAGAAGACCTTAAGAAGACCTCGAAAAAAGAGTGAGAGGAATTGAACAAAAGGGTTTGACACCATTCTAAAACCTTTGATTTATCCCATGGGATAAAACTATCGATTAGGAATATTGTTTATGATATGTATAAACCCAAGAAATATGTTACCCTCAAAGGTATTCTTGAAAAGATAAAAAAGAAAGAACGATATTGGAACTACCAGTTTGTCCGTCATTTTAAAAGAGCTGGGCTTCAAATACAGAAAACGAACAACAGAAAAGTGGTTTGCGAGCTATCCAATAATGTTTCAAAAAGATGGCGACATCGGTTCTTTGTAGAACCAAAACTTGATAAAAAAAGAATTCGTAAAACTAATTTGCCTAAATACTATAAAAGCTAAAAAATAATTATTATTGCCTAAACTAATTTTTTATTTACTTTAAATTATTTTATTTAGAAAATACCCAAAATATAATTTATTGTTTGAGAGCCACCGAGAGATTTCATTACTTAGCGGACTTCATACACCGTACCCACTTTATCCTTATTGTCTAACGCAAGTTCATTTTTAATAACTTATTCGCAAATAAGTGACAAAAGCGTTTGACAGCATCAAAATTGATTATAACATAACAATATGTTACGTTGCTGGGCAACGGAAAAGAAAGGCTGCTTAATTTTGAGCTGGGGATATTTTCACCATCTAATTTTTAGCTGGAAACATTTTCATCGAAGGTAATATAACTAGAGCTCGTTTTTCATCGATAAAATTTTTCATGTTCATGAAAGCGAAGCTCTTCAAATTCTAATACTTTAAATACCTTAGAGAGGAAGGTTTTAGATCGATTAAACTAAAAAATAGAAGTAGGCGGAAGTGACACTTTAAAATGTCGTTTTTTCATCGTCACGCTGCATTGAAATACTATATTCTATGAAATAATAGTATATTACGTACCGAGGTGGAAAGTGTTTCATTCCTGTCGAGAGAGTCGGTAGTTAGAGGTAAACTAAATCTCAAGACAGTAAAGAAACTTTTCACCGAGGTTTGTATACTATTTTATTTACAACCACATCTAACATCCACTTCTTATAATTTGAATTAAAATTATTAATAAATGATAAATGTAATTTTGACTTTTCCATTGAAAAATTAGACAGAAATATCAAATAACCGCAGGTGGTAAAATAACATAGGTAATACACATCAAAATGGCAAATATCATTTTTTGAATATGGTTTCCATGTCACTAAACAATATATTATCTTAACAATAGGAAAATGCTATCAGATGAGGAATTTGATTTTGCTGCTACTACACCAGAAATTCGAGAAGCAGCAAAAATAGTAGAAGAACCAACTAAAAGCCGCCCGAGATAGGACAAGGCATATAATTGTTTCAATGAATGGTGTACGGGAAACAAAGTTCAAAATCCTGGTTCTGAGTCGGCGCTACAAGCCGAACAAACCCGGGTGGAAAGTAAAAGTAAAAAAACGTAAACTTTCCACCTTTCAAAGATAGATTAAATGTCATTATTATATGCATGGTTGTAAATAAAAAACTAAACATAGCTTGACGCTTCAATATGTGTAATATCGATGATTAAATCGCTCTAAAAACTAAAATGGTGTATACTTCTGTATAAAATTATAAATCACTCTCACCGCGTCGACAGTTCAACGTTGAAGCTGAAGAAAGGTCTCGTAGATGATATCCTCTCTAGCACGGCCACTATTGAAATGCACACTACTCTTCTATTTGTGCCAAAGTTTGCGGTTGTGCCAGTGCCGGTGCCACTATATCTGTGCTGTTTCATGCAAAAAGTTACTGAAAGTGGAAAATGTCAATAAACTATAAAACTGTTGATACTCATTACACTTCACTAAACCATTAAAATTTACTTAAAGATAATTAATAAATCCCTGAAAATAAACAGAACCATCAATTCCCGTTAAAATATCATGTGGAAAATTGATGTTTTAGCCTACGATCTAGATATTTTGCAACCAGGTTGTAATGTCACCTAACAAAACTCTATTCTGAAATCCCAACAATCTCATAAATATCATAGAGCTTCTTAGTTTCGGCGGACTACATTAGGCTTTATTAATTTATAGATTGTTTGTAAGCCGATATAGGGTGTCCCATATAACAGTGCACTCTAAATCTGATGCCGCCTTGCAGCCGGGTGGTGGATAGCTTGGTGGGTAGAGCGTCAAGACTAATGGATATACTGTGGATATACCCTGGCCGTACTGCTCGATGGAAAAGACCTCGTGATTTTTCATTGGTTAATCGGTGATCGTGACAGGTCATCATGCCGAATCTAGCATTGGCAGATATCTATCGGGCCTGGTTGGAATTATCAAATACGACTGATTCCAGCCTGGCGGCTTGATGGGCGGTTCGCTAAACGGGTTAGGTAGGTGGCGGATTGCAAATGCGGCTAACTTAACTTGATCATATGTGATAGAAATATACCTCGCGGGTGTGTAAGTTGAAGTGCGTCCGCAGCTTAAGGGATCTCTTTAACCACAGGACATACAGAAATTAGTCCCATACAAAAGTTAAAGGGTTTACTTAGATGCATAACCCATTTTACAGCCTACAGGGTGGCCCCTAAAACTGGCACTGAATACAAATTTTTTTTTTCAATGAAACACCCGGCATATTTTTCCAGAATTTGATTTAGTAGAATAGGAGTTTCACAACCATATTTAATTTCCTGAACAGAAATGCAACGTTGTTAAGTATTTAATTTTTCATAAGGCTCTGAACTCCAATCGGTTTGCTTCAAAACTTACACTGGAGTACCATACCAACCTAAAAGTACTGGCGGCCAGGGGGAACAAGGTAGAGCTCTTGTGTGCCCGTGGTCACTCTGGGATATTAGGAAATGAAAAAGCGGATGAACTAGCGAGAGCCGGATCTGCTCAAGGTCTCAGGGGCCCCGAACCGGCCTTTGGAATATCAAAACGGGCAACAAGAACAACATTAGATAGATGGTCGATAAAACAACACCTATCGTGATGGCAAGGGGTACCTGATCACATACACGCACGGGCCGTAATTGGAAAACCATCGAAAATATTATCGAATGGGATGCTAACCCTGACGCGGCCCCAGTTGAAACAGGTGATGGGTCTGCTAACAAGCCACTGCCACCTGCGAAAACACCTTCAACGGATAGGTATAAACAACGGGTCCATTGAATGTAGACTCTGCGGCGAAGAGGATGAAACCGCCTTACATAATATACCGCTGCGTAGCGCTGTCTTGTAGAAAACAAAATATATTCGGGAACATACAACGTGGTGACAACCTCCCACATGACAAGCTTGGTAGAAGGTTACTGGATCTCATAGAAGGAACAAACATCTTCTAACAAGATCGGGGTACACAATAAGCCGAAAGGCTGCAGTGATTTGAAGTTCGGGCCTTTAAACCGACCCCCGCCTTTAACCAACCAACCAACCAACCATGCTACTATTTTTGAATCTCTTATACAAAGCGTTCATTAGAACTAGGACAACTCAGAGATTTTGAAGATGCTTTAATTTAATCACACCTATCTATTTTTCGGCACATGGGTGTATCTACCGAATACCTTCCTTTTTTGTTAAATATGTTATATATTAAATCTTATAATTTCTGAAATATTTTAAGATTTTTCTAAACTCAGGTAAAAATGGGACATTCTGATTAATGCAGGTGTCATTATTAAATAAGTTGCACCTAAAACATAGATCATGATAGCCAGTTCTCTTTTGAAAAAATCATATTTTTCTATCTCGATAAAGTTAACTTTTCTTCTTCAACTTCAACTCTAAGTAGTAATAAAGCACAAAACTTTAGAAATCTACCGGGTACACTGGGGCCACCCTGTAGGTTGTAAAATATTTTTAGGTTGTGTATTTTAGTGGACTCTGTAACTTTTGTACGAAACTTTTTTTTCTATCTTTAATAGTTGGGGCGCTATCGAAGCCAGACACCAAACTGACACACCTTGTAGTTACTTTACTGTATCCGATTGTGCCACTGGTTGTAATACAAAGCTTAACTAGTTTGATAATGCGACAATGGAGCAGATTCTACAAACTCGCAAATGTTTTATTAATTAACCATTAAATAACGTTCAACTATTTCAAATATTCATACGGTTATTAACTGGATTCCGGAGTATCCGTAAACGAGTTTTCTTCCCAAGCGTTTATTTCTGTTTTAGGAAAAAAAACTTTGTAATAGAACTAGAACTCGCGGAAAGTATATATTTGTTTGTACCGGAAGATTTTTAGATTTAATTTTTTTGACTGCTCCATATAGAAAAAAATTATGGACTTTCCTCGAGTTTGGGTTTGTTTTTAGAAATCTTTTTTTTAGAATGTACTGTTTTCATAGGAAGCGAAAACTCCGTTTTTCAGCGTAGAAAATTGAAGTATAGACCCCGATCACGTGCAGTCATTTTCTTCCGATTATCTCTGTTTCTGTCAGCGGACCGTCACGGTTGGGCTCGACGCCTGAATATTGTGTTCTAAGGGCAACAGCGGCGTCCACGCAGCTTCGACCGATCCGCCTCGTGCCTACACAGCGCGAAATGAACACGGGTCAAATCGGAGATTTCGACTCACTCCGGCGTCCTCTTAATCGATGATAATTTAAATTTTTTTCTAATCTCACTAAGTCTAGTTTAAATCGTTTTCATTGAATAAATTGAAAAAATAACAAATGAACGCGGCAACACGTGCTCATGAAAACTGAATCCTTACTAGATCAATGAAAATTGTTATCGAATTGCCGGTATAAGTGAAAAAACTATACTTTTGTTCACAAAACGCATATGCCCTTAGCGTATCTATAACTATAAATATTTTTTAAAATAGCGTTCTTTGAATAAATGTACGAAACTATCGCCATTGACATCTGAATAATTTCTACTTTATTAAGGAAGGGTGAAAATTGCTCTCCTGATTGCTTCATGTCTTTCTTTAATATCGACTGCACTATTTTCACTACATCGAATTAGTGCATCCCGAGTGCAGACTTCTGTTTTTCAATATGATGACATATTAGTCTTTACATATTATCCTCCTGGAGTTTTGTCCATTCCTCTTGACCCACCCTGTATCTAATAGGAAAAGAATTGAAGAACAATATATGAGGCATGTAATATATCTCACCTTTACATTTATAGTTTCTTTTAACATAAGTACTTCCCGTAGATATACATTTCTTAACTATCATTTATGATCTCTCGAAAATGTAAAATAGGTTGGGATTCCATAACACTTATTTTTAATTATCCAGAGCATATAATTTTATTGTTATTTGACATTTTCCACTTAAAGTAAATATTGTGCAGTTGTGAGAACAGGGTTAAAAATAAAATAAACAAAAATAATTATATTTAACATTTATAGATGGGTCATTACAAACCGCATACCTTTTAACCTTGATATTTTAGAATCATCCGAAAATTTTTTATTACTTATATACATACAATTAGTTGACATGTATGTATTTCAGGATTTTTCTGAAAAAAAATTATTTTCCAAAATATCCACGTCAATTTTTGATTGCTGGATTTTCTTCAATCTTCTCATACTGTATTTATTGCATCAATGTCTGTTTTTTTCTATTTAACACTTTGTTATATGTTAGCTTTCGAAGTGCATTAAAAAATATTGTTATTGTGAACAAATGCAAAATAATAACAATTTAATTATTTAAATAGTTTTAACATGCTCGCCCCCACCTTAATTTAATTTTAAAAAATACTATCTAGAGAACCCATTTTACGAGAAAGTGGCACCTCTATTCGATCGGTAGTTTCGATCGCAAGTTACACACCGCTCGCGACTGGTTGAAGCGTGGCAGAATTACGCTTACGAATGACGCAAAGGATGGAAGTAATTAATAATTCACACTGCACCGAGCTCGATTTTTGACGCATCGATCAGGCGTGCTCATACATTCTCCGCGATCTGCATGTCTTGCGATCGAAAATATTTAATAACTACCGATCTAATAGAGCCACTTTCTCATAAAATGGGCTTTGCAGATGGGAAGATAACGAACAAAACGGTATTTTAAAAAATTAATTTTAAGTGGAGGGCGAGCATATTAAAACTATTTAAATAATTAAATTGTTATTATTTTGCATTTGTTCACAAACACCATTTTTAAAATTTTCTGCGCTAACATAACAAAGTGTCAAATAAAAAAATAAATATTGATATTGGTGCGATCAGTACAACTAGAGATATTCATTTTTCAGGATGGGAAGATTAGAGAAAATTCAGCAAATTATCAAAAATTCAAGTGTGGAAATTTTATTTCTGCAAATTCCTGAAATACGTATCAACTAATTGTATGTGTAAGCTGTAAACATATTTCCGGATAATTCTAAAATATCAAGGTTAAAAAGTGTGACCCACATTTGTATAGGTAGATATTAGTATTTAAATGTTACGTTACGCAGAATTTGGTTTAATGCTGTAAGTTTGGCTGGGTCATTGCTTGGAGAATAAAATAATACATTTATTGACATAAAAATACTTTTTTAATTAATTAGGAATCATCTCCCTATTATCAGTTCATTATTAACTAATTTAATGGAGAAACAGAATTGTATTAACAAGTCACCTATTTAATAACGCAAGTGGAGTTTGCTGTCCAGAATAACAGCACGAGAGAACATGCAGTCCAGGATGTCAGGAAAGAGGAGATGAATTCATTAACTATAATATTCTTTTTCGATATTTCACTTTATACAGGATGTCCCAAATAAGTGACAAGTTCCACTATCGAATTACGATTATAGAAATAAATTATGTTACTTTAATCAAACTCATTCTCTAGTACTTTGAAACACTTTTAAAAAATGTTGTGGTCCAATGAGACAGTTTTACCACTTGTAAGGAAGATGCAAATTTTATCAGTATAATCACATTTGAATAGTGTAAATGAAATAATTTGATTGGTCGAAACAGTATATTTGACATGTGAGGAAAAATAATCGAAAATATAGTGTTTCCTTTTATTCTAGGAAGAAAATATTCCTATGCTTTTGTATTAAAATAGAATTATTATCGAAATTTGTATTTCCTTCACGTAAAGTTTTAAACTCGTTACAAGAATATTTGAAAACTTTTGCTGTAATAACGCGAAGTATCGAAGAAAAAAGTTTAACGAAGGAAGTTTGGCAAAGTGAAGGTCGATTACCATTAAAGCCAAAAGTCCATTTTAGAATGAAATAATGGCCGTGGGATGCTCAGAAGTGCCAAATTCTATGTAATTTATGACTTGAGAGTCGCTGCGCGTCTAATATAAGTTCTTGAAAAATTTGACAGGAAGAAATTTTAAAATTGCATCCGTCCGTGGGCAAAATTTTAAATTTGGCGAAATATATTATTTTACAATTACAATACAGGGTGTTATGGAAATGACGTATTATATTTAAACCGGTAATTCCTGAGATGAAAACAAATTGAAGAAAAATATCCAAAAATGGCGCTTTTATTTAATATGCCCTGTACATGACTTTATGTCAAACCAAAAATTACCACGTGGTGCCCTTGCAAGGAAGGTAAACAAAAGAACATATGGCGAAAAACGTGAGTGAATCTTGAACAGTGTTGTCATATCTTCAGGGTAAACTCTTTAGAAAATCAACAAACGTTTGACAGATTTTAAGTTGTTTAATTTTCATGGTACATTATTATAAACTTTTACGTTCAGTTCAGTTCATTGGGAACCAATCTCTGATTTATAAACTTGAACTGACTCGAACAAACCACTGCGGAGTCAGGTATGTTCTCACTTGTTCAATTCGAATGACACCCGTCGGATCTGAACAACTAAAATGCCACTTTACCCTTTAGAAGAAAAAAATGCAATTTTCTTTACCTTTTCGGCCTTATTTAAAACCAACTTAATTTATAAAAAAATGCCAGGTAACCGAACAAAAGCCGTCACAAAACACCAAAACAAAGTCACATAAATTCACATTGCGCATCTCGTGAATACATCTAAGTACCATTCAATCTGAATTAGTATTTTAAAGTGCTATCGTATAGACAAAAGATTTTATCAGCTGGTAGTCTGGGAAATAATATAATTCTTTCATACAATGGTATTCGACATCTAAAAATGTTGAAACTAACCTTTGAACCTGTTCCTGTGTTCACGTGTCTATTGTCTATCTAAAAATACAGCGTTGCCACTTTCGATGTTTTATAAGGTTATATTCATAAACTGCCTAATTTCCTTCTATAATATTACTTTCCTGTATAATTATAGTTATAATTATAGTCTCGGAAATGGCAACCGCGCTGGCTCTACTAGCGGAGAGTTCTCCGAAAGAAAGTCTGGTGGTGGACTATACCATTTATTTGAAAGAGTAGTTCCTGTCAATTGTTAACATAATTGTTTCATTTTATCTTTAGTAAAGGGTTAATGGCCCATAGAAATTAGCGTTTTTTATTATTTCTATTGCGAAATGATTAAGTGCTCTTGTTCTATGTGTGCGGTAGTGTTATTTTAAAGTGTAATTATGCGTTAGTGTTTTCGTGTAATCTGATAATAGGTGCATATCTTCAAAATAACTAGTTTGAAACTCGTGGGTATCTGTGTATTTCTTTAAGTGATTTAGTGCAATTTCTTCTGTTTCACTGTGTTTTTTTTCCTTCGACTTTATGCCGGTTATATTCCAAGATTGGAAATAAGAGGCCGAATGAGGTTTAGTGATAAGCTTATTATGCACTCCCATACTATCATCAGAACACGTGATGAGCGCATAAAGTTTTTCCCATAGAAAAAAGAACTAAAGGTGTCTGTGCCCTGGATTCCTTAATCGCGTTCTGGATTTACTTTCTAAGTAAGCTAAATATTTATTTTTATAAGAAACTAAAGCTTTACACTTTTAAACAGTGTGGCAACATTGTGTCTGAACACCTGTTGATTATCCAGCTGGGCAATGTAATATGTTCATATATGAATGTGCCGAGGAGTTGTGTGTTGGTTTATGTGTGAATTACCCCACTTTTTAAACGTTCGACTTAAAAAAAATATATGTAGCGCTTCTCTAGGACACCCCAGGAGTCACCCATTTAAATATAATACTTTTTCCATAACACCCTGTATACATTATTCCTACCACCGCACCACAAGCATTACTATCGGTAAATCTGTTTTAATGATAACCCTGGGCCGTATTTAAAAGAAATTTTCTGATGATATCTAAAAATGGAACGTCATTGTTAATATATAGTACCATTCAATCTGAAATAGTGTTTTAAAGTGCTGTAGACAAAAATACGCCCTTATTGTATAAGGTTTATCGGGTGGTCTGGGAAATAATAATTTTCCATATTGGCATTTGATTTTAAATTTTACATCGAATGTAAGTGATAATAATAACTCCTGTAGTTAAATATTTTAAAATGTAAGATACATTTTACTGATGACTATTATTGTACTTTAAGTATTTTTTATTGTAAAAAATGACCAAGTTTAAATGAATATAAGTGTTGTAAAATTTTTATACAAGAATAAAAGGCTTAAATCAGATACAACGTCCCACTTGTATGGGTGACCGTTTGGGAGATCGCGTGTGTCAAAACTTTTACAAAATGTTTTAGTAAATTTTACAGAAGATTTTAGTAAATTTTACCAAAGATTTTAGTAAACAAATGTAAGCTAATAACGGCGATATTTAGTTGCTGATGATAGCACACTTATCTCATCTTTCTCTTTGAATGTACAAACATCGGCTGCCGACGCACATCTTCGCAGACAGCATGACGAAGACCTGGAAGAAATTTTGGCTTGTTGTGACAGTAATCAAGTCGAATTTAACGCTAAAACAACCCAGGAATCAGTTTTCTAAAAAAAGGTTAACATTACAGAACCGGATATAGTCATGGTCGGACACGCAATCCCACTGGTTTCATCTATTAATTTGCTGGGCGTCAATCTGGGAGGAAATATGTCTTGGCATAACCACGTTGTATCAATCGCCAAGATAGCTTTTCAGAAACTTGGTGTACTCTTCCGAACCAGAAAGTTGTACACACCTCAACAACTTTTGACACTATACAAGGCCCAGATTCATTCATCATTAAAAAAAAGTAAATTCTACAAAAACTTTTCATATAAATGGGTAACTAAATATTTTTTTATTATTACTAAAAACTTAGGTTAAAATTCTGCTATAATTTAATGGCATTTCTTAATAAAAGTTATTCCAGTCACAAATGGAGCCATAAATTATACACTTTCCGCGTTTGGTTTTTTATTAATCATTTTTTAAATATTTATAATTAAAACACTTATTGCCTTTTAATGCTTCAAGTTATATTAGAGTTATCTCTACATATATGTTTTGCCTTATTTGGGCTTTTTCAAGAGTATTATTTGTATACTAAAGTTTGCATTTCGTTTACAATCTGTTTGTATTACTTAGTCTATTATAAACCTTATTTAAATTTATATTATTTGCTAAAGGTTTGGGAAGTCCGGGCTGTAAAGATTCTAAGAATTTATCTATTATTGGGGTGTTGTGGAAATTTTGTTGGTCATAAGATTATTTTTCATGGATTTTTGGATTTCGAATTGCTCTTATAAATTCAATCTTTTACCTTTGTTTCCAGCGTGAATCAATTGAATGTTACTTAAATTTACAAAGTGATTGTTGTCTATACAGTGAGCGTGAGTTTTCTACATTGTTTAAAATAGCTGTGTTGTGTTCTTTTAATACTGTCTTAATACTTCTGCTGCTTTGAACTACATATATAGCATTACAATCTGCACAATTAATTTTGTACCCTCCTGATTTGTCATGTATGTCCGTTTTGTCGTTATTGTTCACTAATATTCTGCCTAAATTTATTTATACATATTGTTCCACATCCTATTTTATTAAATTTAGTACTTATCATGTTGCTTAAGATGGAATTATAATTTATGAGTTTAAAATTGTTATTTTTTGGAGGATTAACACTATAAAATTCTCTTCTTAGTACCTTCCTCTGTTTGTTTTTTATTAATTTATCAATTAGGCTTTCTTTGTATTGTAGCCGTTGTTGCATCTGTAAATTTTACACCAATAATCATCGTAAATTAGGATTGTTAAAGTTTAATTCCATTTATAACCGTATCTATAATTTATTTTCATTTAAAACTCATCGAAAACTATTTAAATTACTACGCGAGTAAATATTCGCTTAAAAATAAACCCAGCCATGCCGGCACTTTTTGGGCCACGAACTAAAATCAATATCCTTATTTCATATTTGAGCCCCGGAAAATACAAATCTGTGTACGAATTTAATTTCTAAACAAGGAAGCCTGTAGTACAGTAGTTTAATTAAAGTTGGAGAAACAATAAGCATTGTTAAGGATTAAATATGTATTTTTTCTACTATCTTATTAGAAAATATCATTTTCGATCCCGAAACAGGAGAAGAAAATGGCTTTTTCCTCCCGAGGAGGAACCAATTTTTCCTTCCTCTAAAAAGTTCTTAACACTTTTAATAAGCAAGACTTTTGTTTACCTCATCTATACAATTTTGAAGAAAGACGATTTATGGAAATTTTTACAAACAAATGTACAGGGTATGTAATCTCTTAATATACTAATGCAGATTGAATGGTACTATCAAGAAAGGGAATCCTCTCAATTGATTAAGGATGTCACCACTTGCAGATGGGTTTCGAACTTTCGTCAGTACAAGGTAGGCCTCCATACCTATCATCAGAGAAGACTGCTACTTCAAGTTATATTATAAACATTAGTCAGGAAAATATAACAAGTAACGACATCTTTTAGTAGTCGCACACAACCTGAGCAAACACCCGTCGGAGCCTTTAGAATCAATCAACAGAACAAGCCTGCTTGCTTTTCATGTAGTGGGCGTCCATTCCTTGGTAGTAAGTAGTAGTTACCATTCAATCTGAATAAGCTCTTATAATATAAGGTTTTTCGGGTGGTTTGGACATGATTTTTCCACACATTAGTAATTATTATATTAATACCAGCTGAAAAGCAAGCAGACTTGTTCGTTTCATTCGTATCGACCACTATATGACTAAATTAAATTGCTATTGATACAGTAATAATTGAAAATCGACTTTTTCAACATTGCCTCCGTGTAAAATCGAGAAGATTGAACTAGTAGTAGTAGAAATTTGAAAACTTCCCAACCTTAATTTCTTACTTCCAGTAAATAATATTAAAAATTGAGAAGACACTTCAATTTCATTAAGAGGGACGTTTTTAAAGAATATTTACAGACTTCGTGGTTTAACCCTTTGGGAGGGACAGCTGTTACCATTAAATTCTTAAATGGAAGGGGGGGGGGGGGGGGGGGGGTTAGGTGGAACGTAAATTTTAAGGTAATTAAATATCTTCCCAATAATACCATAATTAATTATTTGTATAAAAAAAATTACATATTTAAATGAAAACCCATAAATTTGATAATTATTATCTATTTAGCATTAAGAATAAGGATACGTTTATATAAGGTTGTTTATAGGCTACGATTATTAAGAATTTTCAAATGGCAAGTGACAGCTTGATACATTTCTATAGCATATAACTGTTTTTAAATGCCGTCATAGTTCATTGATTGTTTGCAAAACGTTTTTTCGACAATATGGCGTGTTTAGAAGAAATGATAATATAAGTACATATCAAATATATAAAAATTGAATTTAATTTATGTTTTACGAAATTTAATGCGACTAGATTTTATGCGTTACCTGGACGGATCAGGACATAAACTGCTCTGCCCTAAACTCTAGAATCTATCAAAATTAACGAAATAACAGCTCATTAATTAGGACGTGAATTTTTGAATATTCGATAATTAATTGGTGCAGTGTAGTTGCTTTATTTTATATTTTACATAATTTGTTTGTAAATGGCATGAACTGTTTCTTAACCAGTTGTTATTGTTGCCAGAAATTTGACAATTGCAGTCAGTTTTGGAAAGTGCCGAAACTGAAAAAAGGACTATATTCTGCTCGAGCTGGCAATAACTATTACTGTGTGCTTAAATGATTTAGGAAGCTCGCGTGCAGTTCGTGTTCTAAATGTCATCCCCACAAATAATGATTATCATTACTATACATCTAAAAGGGATTCTGCCTTAACAAAATAATATGCTATTTTCTATAAGTGGATCTAAAATAATTTAACTTAATACACATCTAAAATTTTCTTCAATTTTAATGTATGATATTATTTTAATTTAAATTAATGTTTTTAAAATTGTAGTTTTAATTAACTTTCTTAATTTTTTTAAAATGCATATTGAAATATACATAAAAAGGCACGTTTAAGTAAAAGATCTCGGGAACTAAAAAATATATTTGTACTCGCTATAAAAGATGCTGATTTATTTACAGAAGATATTTTGACGTACCTGTACACCGGTATAACCGGAAGTGAATATTGAAAGATCAGCATCTTCTATCGCGAGTATAAAATTTCACACACATATCTTTTTTAGTTCCTGTGATCTTTTAATAGGCCACACCATGAATGACCCTGTATAATATTTAGTTATAAATCGTATTTTATTTAGTGTATGGCAATAATCCACAATAAACCAGACTAGCCAAGGGGAATCGATCAGATCCAGAAATTAGTAAATAATAATTTACTGACGATAAAATGCCAAGACTCACAGGATTAAACCATTCTACTTTCAAAAAAGTTTAGGAAGGAATATTATTTGTACAAATATTATCTATAGGGAGTTTGTTCGGCAATAAGCAAAGGAAACAACTCCAAGCTTAAGATGAACTAGACATTACTTACCCACGCAAGGGTTGTGGTTTACCATGCTAAACATTCGATCACATCGCTTCTTCATATGATTATTCGGACAGATGCACCCAAACATTGGCGATCGACGCAATCCTGTCCACGCGTCAAAGCATTGATCCCTTAAAAGAAAAACAATTATTGTCAAAAATTATTCATTCCGTAAACCTAGAAAATGATGCTTCAATGAGATGTATGTTTCATATATGGCATCCATCTGAATAATGAAATATCGTTTATTTGATAATTTTATTCAAAATAATCCCCTTCTAAATTGAGAGTTTCTATTTAGCAATAGCTATTTACATACCAAGGGAGGAAAAGAGTTCTTTCCCTCTCTCGGATAGTTTGCGCCGGGCATTAACATCCAAGGCAGGAAAGGCTTGAGGTATGTAGTTTCTTCAACTACTACTAGCTTAATAGATTTTCTCGAAGCAAAAGTTGATAAAGTAGATTGTCAATTATTAATATATCAAAATTTGATTTAGTCTATACGAAAATGTATTGGAATTTCGAGGAAAATTAAAAATATACAAACTGTTCCATTTAAAATAAAAAAGTTAGTATCTACTTCCGGAAGTGTCACCATATTGGAAACATTTTTGTTAGATGTACAAATACGTTCTAGTAATCCAACGAATTTTGACAAAATTTACAAATACACTACGCTAATTAATTATAGAATATTAAAAAATTTACGTCCTAATTAATAAGCTGTTATTTTGCTTAATAATGAACCAATTTTAATAATTTTTGTTTTAACCCGAACTACAAGAAAGATGAATATAACCAATTCATCAAACCATGAACTCCTAAATCGACATGATTTCAGCGGCCGTTTCGTTTTGTAGCGCACGAATATGGTATGTCTAACATATACTAAAATCCGTGTCAACCAGGCGTTTGTAACCCAATATAAGCTATAAGATACTATAACCTTCGATATTGAAAGTTTTAACTACTAGAATTCAGATTCTAGAGTTTAGGGTAGAGTAGTTTACGACTAATTGTACACAGTAGTGCATAGAATCTAGATACGTGTGATTTTCCTAAAATTTAAATTTCACATATTATACATATCTTACACAAAAATTGAATTTAATTCATTTTTTCAACTAACCCATTAACGATATATCTACGATAGACACTTGGCAAAAGTATCACCACTCCAAGTAACAAAGAAATTATCATTTCTTGTAAGTACGTTATATTGTCGAAAAAACGTTCCATAACCAATCAATGCGGCATTTTCTCCACTAGTTACTAAATTAAAAATACATCAAATAAAGTCTAGAATGCAGAGCGCTACGCAATTATCTATTCTTTTAGACATTTTTGGTAATGCAAACATAATAGTAGTTTATAAAAATATATTTAAAGGGAGGGAAAAAATTTCCTCCCCGGAAGGAAAAGGACCATTTTCGTACCTTGTTTCGGGGTCGAAAATGACGTTTGGTAGTAAGGTAGCATTATTTGAAAATATTTAATATAACTTGTCATATGGCTAACATAGAGGTAAGACAATATGCTGACATTAACAGAAAAAACAGATATACTTATATCGACAAAACATAAATATTTACAATGTGAGCTATTCAGACAATGGAGGGTTTGTTCGCTTAATAACAGTCGTCATAAATTGCTTTAAGTAAATTTTTGTCTGAAGTGAATTTGGTGCTTCGATAATACTCAAGCTTCAAAGCTCCATACATTTTTTCTTATGAGCCAGGCTGCTCCGACAACCGCTGCTAATGTTAAAAGTTTATTTCTTGAATGGTTAACAATATACGAAGTTTGACTATCTTGTTATCGATATAAGTTTAAATTTAGTCCATCAAAATATTTAGATCTTATAGTCGCCTAGTTATGTTATTACGTGCGATTGTTTCTATCTGCCATATTATCACGCTTACGATGATTATTTTTATCTGTATATTGTTACCACAATAGAATTATTTCGACTAATGACAACATAAAATATTGTAAATTGACGGAAAACTAAAAGAAAAGTAATTAGAATTACTATATTTTCTTTTAATTAATCTTACATTTGTAATTTTGAACACAAATCTAGACAGTTTCCTTTACGTCGGGGACAATTTATTTAATTAGAAACAAATGTAAATGCAATAAAAGTTGCGACAAAATCAATCTTTTATTTATTTTACTATCATTAAATAATGTAGGATTCCGTTCTACTTTTAATTATTTCTCTTCGGTAGCTCTCAGGAACATAATTTTTAATTCAAGCTTAGCCCGACTAGACATAATTATTTTTTAAAATTTCTTTCTCAAGGATTGTAAACGTCATCATGTCATTCACGTCGTAATAGAAAGTATCTCTCAGCTGTTTTCAATGGTTAATAATTTAATATATTTCTAATCTTATACAAGCCTAACATTTTCTGTTTATCAAAAATATTTGGTTTCCTTCAATATTTAATTCATCTGCAACGTTTTATCGCAGCAAAAAATGCTTCTTAAAAATGTGAGAGGACTAACAAATGTGGAAATGTTTTATTTAGTTTTCATACGATTGACAATATTTTAAGCCATCCTCTTCGTTGAAAATATTTTTAAACGACTTTTATTTGTACATTTAATTGTATTATCTAAATTTCTTGCAATGGTTTAATTAGTTTCAGAATTAACAAGGGAGTACTTTATGCAAGCTGAGTAAGCTATTAACATGTACGACACACATCAATTCACTAGACACAATTAACATGTACACGACAAGCCATTTATTACAAAAATATTGATTTGATGTAATCATTGCAAATAATAGAGAGATTGCCTGCTGAAGTAGTTTTAGAGTTAACAAGTGACCAGTTTATATAAGCAGAGCATAATATTGGTATATATGATGCACATATAATAATTAGACATAATAAATATGTGCACGATAAACCATTTATTATAAAAATTTTGATTTCTCGCGCTTGCAAATAATATAAGAATATCTAGAGAAAATCATTTGGTTCCTTTAGGATTGATATTAATTTTCCTTGCGTTAATTAGGTAATTTTAAAGTACCATTTTATATAAGCAGAGCGTAATATTGATATATATGACGCATATATTGACATATTGACTAGATACAATTTATATGTGCACGATAAACCATTTATTACAAAAACTTTAATTTGAAATGCACTAGCAATTAATAGAAGAATGTCTATTGATGTAAATTGATTTTACGTCAATATAACATCCTTTCATAATTTAAAGTACCAAAAATCTAGAGACAATCATTTGATTTCTTTAAGACTGATAATAATTATTCTGATGTTAAATTAGGTAATTTTAGAGTTCTTTTATATGAAGAGGTTGTAGTATTGACTGTATGAACGCCCATTTGCTATCTCTACTATACTAAATCCATCTAAAGAACGGAGGACGTCAAAACAATGAGCGACGGGTGATCATCATGTGGTTGGCTGGCTGGCTATATATGCCGATTTAAGACGGCGCACATCTTCTATGCAGCACATTAGCACCATTTAGACAGGTTTGAATGCTACAGATTTAAGAGTCGTTTTTATTCGTGACTCAAATTTGAATTAATTTTTTCATACTTGCATATCTTTCATATTCCTATTTTTATAAAAATGCGTAAAAGATAGATAATCACCAATTTTGCAGTTCATAAAGATTTTCAAAAATTTAACAAAGTTCCGATTAGATTTATAGTAAATCCATGAACTGAGGGCATCAAAATAATGTCACGTAATCTATCAAAGTCCGACTGTTTGTGGAGAGTTACAATAAGGGTCGATGACATATATAAACTGCAAAATTGTTGGTTATATCTTTTATATATTAACTTTTTCAATTTTTATAGAAATAGGAATATAAACGATATGCAAGTATGTAAATATTAATGAAAATTTGAGTCACGAATAAGAAAACAAACGACTTTTAGGTCGGTAGCGTTAAAACCTGTCTAAATGCCGCTCCTGTACTGGACAGAAGATGTGCGGCGTGGCTCAAATCGGGGTATATAGAAAATTAATGCGTGAAGTGTTAAACTTCCCTTCAGTATTGTGGGCGCCCCCCGAGTTTACTGTGGCTAAACTGGGAAAATGTTATGATTGTTAGGTTGGAAAACTATTCAATAAAACACACATTTAACAAACAAGCAACTAAGAATTTATTAGGCTATGAGATGTCAGTGAAGCTGTGAAAGTATTTAATCGAAAGGTAAAATGTATAATATTGTTGAAATGTTTAAAAATTAATTAATAATTTAGCACATCTGAACGTGAGGGTTTTATGAAATGATTTAAAGCCAATTACGCAGGGAAAAATTAAGATTCATGAAGCTTTTACCTAGAACCTGACATAAATTAATGAACATTTAATATATCTATATATATACTGTCAATATTGCTTTACAATAATAATAATTATTTAAAAATTATGAATTAAAGGTCATTGATTTAAAAAGAAAAGTTTTATAACGAAGTACCTGAAACAGACAGAGTAAATCTGTTCAGTGTTGATAAAACATCCTGGATCCCCCAAGAGGTAGCTTCTTAGATTGGTCTCCGGTTAAGGATGAGGGGACATTTCAGGCCGCCCACCACTCGGCTCAGCTGTACTGAAGATTTCAGTATTACAAATATTGGCCCTTGGAGGTCGGTACTTGATTGGCCTTAGTTACTGTTACTTGGACATCTCTCGTGCAATACACAAAACATAAGTGTGCTAACTTAATAGAACATCGAGATGAATATATAAACTGAGAAAAATAAATTGAAGAAGAAAAATCCTGAAACAAAAGGAAACCCAGTTCAATAATTGATTCAAAAGGAGAGATATAATGAACCATGTTGTGGTGAAAACTTAGCCATAATATCTTGACTCAACTTACGGCGCTGGGACCACATGGTTGGATCTCTAAAACGAACCAACAAATTTTATCTGCCACGTGCTACGACGGCAAGCAAAAGAAAGAAGAAAAAAAAAACAAAACGGAATTTATAATTGATCATTTTGACAAAATCAAATCAAAATGCTGCCAACTCCAAAGGTGCATTCCCTCTTTTTGTTCTGCTCCGAACAGTACCAGAGTACCAGTTGCAAAAGGAAAGTAGCATGACCCGGTCAACCAGACACTATACCGCGACCTAGACCACAGAGGAGAATCAGAGAAAAGTTACCAATTTCGCCTTGCAGCACGAGCGTTCGGATTCGTCGACAGACGTTCCGAACCAACAAAGCAAAAATAGCCACTCTCTTAACATCAAAATTGACAGGTACAACATAAACAACATGTACGTTGAATGGATTACATATTATAACAAATAAGGGGGAAATGCACCTTATCCCATATGAGGTATGTTACTTTATATACAAAATAAATAGTGGCAAATTCCAAATTGCTACAGAATATGTTATTGTTACGCGTTCCAGTTTGCTGCTTTTTGTCTCTGTGAATGGGCACAAATGCCAAACATTCAACTGTCGAAACTGAGAATTGACTTCTTAACTTAACCTACAAGTATCATTATTCTTGCTCATTTCTATTTTGTTTAGAGCTATCCTTGCGTTTTGAAATCGATACTTAAAAAATAATGGAAAGTAGTAGAAATCAAAACATTCAATAACTAAAAAAAATAAATCGAATCGGTAAAAACAACATGTTCAAAGTGATCAAACCCACAATTCCGTACCAGTACACAGTTTATTCTGACGGTTTCACATCAGTTGGCAATCGGTATATTTTGCTTTACGAATGCCGAATTGTTGGTCATCGGTCACAGATGCAAACACTTTAAACCAACTGCGCATGCCCAGGGTAGTTTGTAACTATTTCTGACTGCTCTGCACATGAATCTATTATGTACACGACAAACCAATTATTCACATACAGGGTGTTATGGAAATGACATATTATATTTAAATGGGTGACTCCTGGGGTGTCCTAGAGAAGCGCTACATATTTTTTTTTCAAATCGAACGTTTAAAAAGTGGGGTAATTCACCCATAAACCCACACACAACTCCTCGGCACAGTCACATTACACTGAGCAGCTGTGTAATAAACAGATGTTCTGGCGCAATGTTGCCAAATTGTTCGTGTAAAACTTTAGATTCTTATAAAAATAAATATTTAGCTACCTAGTATCCAACTAGCCCGAACAAACCCGAACAAACCCAAATAGATGTGAATCCAGGTGCCAGTATACTAGCAAGTAATCCAGGGTACATAAATCTTCAGTTTTTTTGGATTTAGTGGGTAAAGCTTACACACAAACCCCTTCGGCGTTTTTCTTCCAATCTCAGAACGTGACCCTGTATATCGTCAGAGACACAAAACAAATAGTGAAACACTGAACAAATTTCCATAAATCACTTAAAGAAACACACATGTTTCAAATTAGTTTTTTTAAGATAGGCCCTTGTCACACAAAATCGCTACACACTAATGCATTCTTTAACAAAGACACAAATAGGACACAATTGGCACTTTATAAACTAAAACGTTCAGCAATTATTTTATCTGCTGCATCCAATATCTTATATCGCAACTGATCCATATCTTCGACTTTATCAACTATTTCTTTATTCATCGTACCCCATAGAAAAAAATTGCATGATGTAAGATCCGGTGACCTTGCGATTTCCAGTCTCTTACTAAAGGAACATTTTCTAATATGCCTTCGACTTGATTTTTCTGTATGTACTAAACATTTTCCCACTTATTCGCACTGTACAGTTGATTAAATATCCCGAAAAAACTCTTTCGCGCGTTGTCAAGCAAATGTCAACTTCTATCCTGTCGATTTATACTAGAGATGTGGCTAATCTTTGGTTTTAAAATCCCGCTGTGAAACGATCGATTTAATTTTTTTAAGCTTTTCGAATGAAATAAAGCACCAGAGCAGCGATTAACAAGTTTTTTAATCTTTATTGGTATCTACAGCAGTGAAGGAAAACAATAAATAAGTGCTGTAGATTATTATAATTATTTATTGCAACCTTTTTTGGTGAATGCGCAGGAATCTACCGGAAAACATGCATTGCATTAATACATTTCTAGTTTTTGACAGTTCGTGTTTTAAATGTTTCAGTTCAGATGTCATTTTTAGTTCAAATAAATGTTATTTACATTTTACAATGTGTTTTATAATTAAAAACAAAAGTTCATACAAATCTAGGCGAGACAACCCAATGTTAATAAAAACGATGTCTCCAAGTGAATTTTGTGTGTGTTTTGGCCAGTGAAGTTTTCCGATTATGGTTATGGGTTATGTGATGTGCCGGTTTCTTTACTAAAACGCTGTATAAGTTTTTATAGAAGTTGACATTAATTTTTAAATAAGACCGACAAGGTAAGGGTATGTGTGTGGCCTAAATAAAATTACATTAAAAATTCAATCAGCCAATCAAAAGTCAAAAGGTCATTGACATTTGACCTAGTTACGTAGTTGGGTATTTCAAACTTAAAGAGTGTAAGGTGTAATTCTGACAACACCGGTGAGAATTCGGATGTGCCGCAGTGCGGTACAGAGGTATTCCTGGTTTGACGTCAGGTCATTTTTACCGCTAAATGAATTGAAAGCGCCATTTAAGGATATTTTTCTTCAATTTGTATTCATCTCAGGAATTGCCGGTTTAAATATAATACGTCATTTCCATAACACCCTGTATAATCTTCATCTAAATTATAATTTTTGGAGAAGACCTTTAAACATTATCGAACTAAATAATGTAGAGATGCTTTATTTTGCCTTCATAAAAATGACAATATTCCTTCTCTTTCAAAATATTTTTAACTTGCAATAATCAATTTAACGATTGAATATAGTTAGGGGAGCCCCATCGACATCCCCTGTAAATTATTAAAAAGCAAAAAATAAACCTTGGCATGAATTATTGGAGAAAATCAATATCTATACATTTTTAAATGCAGCTCGTAAACCATCGAGTTACACTGGTCGACACACTATAATCATTTTCGATCTAAAAATAATTAATCTACATTTAAATGTGAATAAAAATACTAAACAGTTCTGAAATAGGAGTTACAAAATGTTAATGACTTCCGAGTAACGAGCGTATCCAAACGAATTATTAATGGAGAACAAAAATGATAGGAATGAAAGAAGTGAAATAAATAATAACACCTAAGCTACAAGCAATAGATACAAACAATTCCGTCTCCAAATTTTGCTATGCTGTCGGTGTGTCGAAACATTCAGCACTCGATGCATCAAATCTCACATACAGGAAAGGAATCATAACGAATACTGTTCAGGGGTTGTAAAGTATAATAATATTCCTTTGATCTTTTAAAATAACAATTTATCGGCATCGGTACAAAGCATCATAAAATATGTCTGTCTGTATAATTTCAATTACTAAGTAGACGTGCTTTCCAAATTTTAATCCTACGTCTACACAAACAATAGTTTCGCACGAACCTTTTTTCCCTTTTTTCTTTGTTAAGTGACCGCTCTCTAATGGCATTTACATATTCTTATCCCTTAATTAAATGTTGGTAAAAACCAGGTATGATGACTAGGACGTAAATAACAATCAGTACGCTTCCTTTCCTTAGAACCGACGGTCGGTGGTTCTTACTTCATAACTTTCTTAATTTCTATATTCCTTTTCCCCGTATATCGGGACCAGTACCTTTTCTTTACTTAGAATCGACGGTCGGTGATTCTTAAGTTCGTTCTTTTCTATTTTCGCCCGTATATCGGGAAGTAGATATTTCGTTTACTACTTTTTCCTAATTTCAGCGTTCGGTACTCCGCGTATTTCAAACATTCGATTTCTTTCTCTTTTGCGTATCATAGAGTATCTCTGTGACATTCATGCTCTACAAATGTAAATATAGTTAGTCAGTTATTAGTGTTAGTTAAATTAAAGTTTTTTTTGTGTAAAAAGGGTGAACTGTGATTAGGCTGTATTATGTACCATTATATCCCGTATACAGCAAATATACGTTGTAGCAGTTCAAAGCAGTGTTTTTTCCTTAACCGACCACGATCTATGGAAACACCCTCCATTCCGTTCAAATGGTAAGGACCTAGAGGACCCCTTATCATTTTGGTCCTTCGAGCCGGATCCATATTTCCAGGTTAAGGACATCCATCTACACAAGAAAAGGACTAACACTGGGAAATCTTCTACACCAATTGGCAAAATTCGTTCGTTCGTTCGCAAAACCTAACCATAACAGATAATTTTGCGAGCAGCAAAATCCAGAGCTGTGTGAAATAAACTGTGCCAGAACTCCAGGAAAAGTGTCTAACCGAGTAATTGGACTATCTTAGTGGATTAAACTACCAGAGGCCAGAAGCACTCCATTTACCTGTGGTTCCAGTAACATCGTTTGCCGACGGAGAGTGAAATTTTGGACTTAAGGTCAGACGTATTTTTCCTATATTTAAAAAGTGATTTCTTTTCTTTGACATTTACCATTTTCACTCTGGTGGTGAAATTTATGCCTAGTAATTCAAAAGACACTGACTAGATACTCATTTTAGTATATTTATTTTACGATTTTTCTAAAATTCAATCATTCGTTGTAAAATAAAATCTATACTTCACCATTTCGTAGCTGTGAGAAGTAATTCATATTTTTTGTAAATATTAATTCTTTTCGTATACTTTTACAGCGCTCAAATACATAGTTTAGGTTTAATAGTTAAGTTTCAAACCATTTTTGTTCATACCAACCCGTATTCCACAAGTTCTATTTCTAAGGTTTTATATACTTAAGTATATTATAGATTTAATTTATTAATGTTTATAACCGCAACTACAATGGAAGCTTTAGTTAAATCGCGCGGATTGATTAAAGGTTCTATAACCAGAGTAGAAAATTGGTTCACAAAAAATAAAGACACCGAAAAGTCTGTCTATCTTTTCAAAACTCGAGAAGAGGTTTTAACTCAAGCTTTTATTCATTATAGTGAAGTTCAAGATCAGGTTGAAGACTTAGATCCTAGTGATGTAGATCGTGAATTCACTGAGGATAAGTATTTCGCGATTTTATCAAAATTTAGATGTCAGATTGACATTTTATCCCCGAAGTCGCAAAGTAATGTGCCTATAATTTTTCATCAACCTAGACCAACATCTCCTACTATTCCTAAAATTAAATTGCCCGAACTAAACATACCTATTTTCTCAGGTGACGTCACAGCTTGGAATAGTTTTTTCCAGCTATTTAATAAGTGTATCGCCGATAATACCGATTTATCTGAAGTCGAAAAATTAGTATATCTAAAGTCATATTTAAGGGGAGAACCGCTTAATTTAATTCAAAGTTTAAAACTTGAAGATGCCAACTTTCAAATAGCTCTCACTACCCTTAAAGATAGATATAACAAGGAACTTACAATCATTAATGCTCATATTAAAAACTTATTAGAGACACCTTCTTTGACTAAAACAAACTCATCGAATCTAAGACATTTTTATACACTAATAAAACAAAATGTTGAATCCCTTAAAAATTTACAAGTCCCAGTAGGCCAATGGGATTTAATTTTAATTTACGTGCTTTCTCAAAAATTAGATTTTAGTACAAAAAGATCCTTTGACTATGAAATAGATTCTAATAAACGTCCCAAACTTGATGATTTTTTAAAATTTCTTGAAAACGATGTGATGTAATGGAAAGATCTATTGTTCCTGATTTAAATGATTCTTTTAAAAAACATCATAAAACGTTATATCAACTTCAAAATTCCGAAGGTTCAAAATTTCAGCGCGCTAATCTCCCTAAATTAAATAAATGTAGTTTTTGTAAAAACACAGGGCATAAAATTTATTCTTGTTCTAAATTTCATGATATTTCACAAAGGGATAAAAATGGCTTTATAAAATTTAATCACCTCTGCTATAATTGCTTAGGAAAACACTCTTTTCAAAATTGTGAATCAAAATTAACATGTTCAGTTTCTAATAAGAAGCATCAATACTTTATTACACATTAATGATGACAATCACATAACTAGTCCCAAGCATGTTAATTCTAAAACCATTCACAACCAAAATATTGACAGTTCTCAACAAAGAAATCAAGCTTCAGGTTCTCAACAGTGTAGACAAGAAAATACCTTATCTACTCTTTTCGCGAGTGGCGAAACACTCTTATCAACCGCAATGGTGACAGTCTATTCTGCAACAAATAAATGTTTTCAAGTAAAAGCCATATTAGATCCTGGCAGCACAACTTCTTTAATCTCTGATTGTTTTGCAAATAAGCTAAATTACTTACCTGAAAACAGAGAAGTTTGTATCAGCGGAATAAATGCAATCACAACAAAATCTAATAAAATTGTTAGTATAACTTTTCATTCTAATATCAAGAAAAATAATTGTAACTTTGATGTCAGGTGTACTATTTTGCCAAAAATTACTTCTAATTTACCTCAGGTTACGTTGGATAGGAACAAAATATTTATTCCCCCATTTGTCAAATTAGCAGACCCACTATTTCACATTCCTGCAGAGATAGATCTATTGCTGGGAGCAGATATATACTACAGTTTAATAACCGATGGTATAATTAGGCTCCAAGGTAATTTACTTACTCTAGTAAATACTCAATTAGGTTATATTATTGGGGGACCTATACCTTCACATGTAATTTCTTATAACGACAAGAGTAAAAGTTCTGCCAATAATCATTGTCTCCTTGTACAAAGTTCTGAAGAATTAAAAATAGACAACTTAATTCAAAGGTTTTGGGCGATTGAAGAGTTATCGGATTCTCAATCAAAAATTCTTTCACCAAATGACGCAGCTGCGGAAAAAATATTCTGTGAAACAACAAAATTACTTCAAAATGGTTCTTATCAAGTAAATTTTCCTTTAAAGTCACCAACAGAATATAATAAGTTGGGCGATTCATTTTCTATTGCTAAAAAGCAATTCTTAAATTTGGAGAAGCGATTTCAAAAGGATACTGAAATATTCAGTGATTACAAAAAGTTTATAGATGAGTATGTTTCTTTAAATCACGGAAAATATGTGCCTCTCACTCTGACAAATGACAAAGATGAAATTAAATATTTTTGCCTCATCACTCAATTATTCGCGAACTTAGTGTCACCACGAAGCTGAGGGTAGTTTTCAATGCCAGCATGAAGTCATTCTCTGGGTATTCACTCAATGACATCACTTATAAAGGATTTACCGTTCAACCTGAACTGTTTGACATTTTATGTCGATTCAGAACTTTTAAATATGTTCTTACTTCAGATATACAAAAAATGTATAGACAAATCCGAATTAACCCTTCTCAAACTTTTCTACAAAACATTCTCTGGAGAGACAACCCAGATGAACCTCTAAAATGTATAGTGACTTTGACATATGGAACAAACAGCGCGCCATATATAGCGACTCGAGTATTAAATCACCTTGCAATATCGAACCAAGACAAATATCCTTTTCCTGCTGATGTTCTCTTAACACAAACATACATTGACGATTTACTCTTTGGCAGTGACAATTTGGAAGTATTAAAAAAAATTTATATGCAATTAAGTACAGTACTAAATTCTGCTAACTTTCAACTTCACAAATGGACTTCAAATTCTTCTCAGTTTCTTAAAAATATTCTTAAAATCGATAATCAAGAATCTTATGAGGTAAAAGTCGAAAATACATCTAATAAGGTCTTAGGAATCTTTTGGAACCCTACGCTGGACCATTTCTCAATTTCTGTACCAAAAAACGAACGTCATATTTCAGTCACAAAACGACAAGTTCTTTCGACTATTGCTCAAATGTTTGATCCTCTCGGACTCATAGGTCCAGTTATAGTAAAGGCAAAAATTTTCATGCAGAAAATTTGGCTTTCTAAATTAGATTGGGATGACGTTTTAAATGTAGAATTTGTTTCAGCATGGAATGAGTTCATGGAAAATATTTCTCACTTGTCGAACTTAAATATTCCCAGATATCTGTTTTTTGAGTTTGAAATTTCAAAAATTGAACTCCATGGATTTGCTGACGCCAGTCTCAAAGCATACGGAGCATGTATTTACATTCGAACTTTTTATCGAGATAACACGATTTCTTCGAATTTGGTAGTGTCAAAAAGCAGAGTAGCGCCCATTAAAACTATAACCTTGCCTAGGCTAGAACTCTGTGCGGCACATTTACTTTCAAAATTGGTAGAAAAAATTGTTTTAATTTTTGAAAATAAACTTACATTTAGTAGCACACATTTATGGTCAGATTCACAAATTACTCTGTGTTGGATTAAATCGCATTCTTCAAGGTGGTCAGTTTTCGTTTCTAACCGAGTTTCCAAAATACAAAATCAAACATTAAATTATAAATGGCATTTCATAAAATCAGACCAAAATCCTGCTGATTGTGTTTCTCGTGGTTTAAGTGCAAGCGAAATTACAAATTCGAAATTTTGGTGGCACGGGCCCAAATTCTTACTAGATCCTATGTCAGAATTAAAGGAATTTGAACCAAATACAAAACAAGGTGATATTCCCGAGGAAATTAAATCTAAGATCGTTCTACATTCTGCTGTGGAGAAATTTTGGATTACCGTTTTTTCTAAATACTCTTCATTTCTTAAACTGCAAAGAATAATGTCATTTTGTTTAAGATTCGTCAATAATATAATATCTTCTTCAAAAAAAATTAACTGGAATCCTCTCTCCAGAAGAACTTCAAAAAGCGACTAATTTTATTATTAAAATTGTGACTAATAGCAATTCCATTTATATCTTTTCTTTTCAGACCAATTCTTTCTTTCTTTTCTATCATACTATTGTTAATTGGGTTGTTTGTTGTTAACTGTTATCTTGTTACTTGAAGTTTGGCAACTTCAACGGGGGGGAGTATGTTCAGGGGTTGTAAAGTATAATAATATTCCTTTGATCTTTTAAAATAACAATTTATCGGCATCGGTACCAAGCATCATAAAATATGTCTGTCTGTATAATTTCAATTACTAAGTAGACGTGCTTTCCAAATTTTAATCCTACGTCTACACAAACAATAGTTTCGCACGAACCTTTTTTCCCTTTTTTCTTTGTTTAGTGACCGCTCTCTAATGGCATTTACATATTCTTATCCCTTAATTAAATGTTGGTAAAAACCAGGTATGATGACTAGGACGTAAATAACAATCAGTACGCTTCCTTTCCTTAGAACCGACGGTCGGTGGTTCTTAGTTCATAACTTTCTTAATTTCTATATTCCTTTTCCCCGTATATCCGGACCAGTACCTTTTCTTTACTTAGAATCGACGGTCGGTGATTCTTAAGTTCGTTCTTTTCTATTTTCGCCCGTATATCGGGAAGTAGATATTTCGTTTACTACTTTTTCCTAATTTCAGCGTTCGGTACTCCGCGTATTTCAAACATTCGATTTCTTTCTCTTTTGCGTATCATAGAGTATCTCTGTGACATTCATGCTCTACAAATGTAAATATAGTTAGTCAGTTATTAGTGTTAGTTAAATTAAAGTTTTTTTTGTGTAAAAAGGGTGAACTGTGATTAGGCTGTATTATGTACCATTATATCCCGTATACAGCAAATATACGTTGTAGCAGTTCAAAGCAGTGTTTTTTCCTTAACCGACCACGATCTATGGAAACACCCTCCATTCCGTTCAAATGGTAAGGACCTAGAGGACCCCTTATCAAATACTTTGTATATTGTGTTACATCGTGTATATTATTCAATTTGAAAAGATCAGCTTCGTCCACATAATGACAAATTTACAGATCAGCGACTCCCTTGTGTTTCTTTCCTTCTTTTGGTATTAAAATTAAAATAAGAAAAGTGAGTACGATATAACTAGGCACGTTAGTCTTCAGTAGAGCAGTGTAATATTAGCCTTTGCGTTCACAGATATTAGAGCATATTACCGGAAAAGGCTTTTGGTAACCCCAATTAAAACGCCATTCTAAACATAAAATTGATTGTATAATAAAAATATCATTGCATTAAGCTGAGTAATTAATGAGTTGTTGTACAGGGTGTTGGTAGTTTTGCCACTGGGGTCAAAAAAAATGTTTTGATTAGCAGAACAAACACTAAGGAGATTTCAAATATTGAACCCATTTAGGTAGACTTCGGGTTTGGCGTTTGTGGAGGGAGAGGTTGAATGTGAGAAATTGAGCTGGGGGCAAAATTACCTCTTTATTACTTTGCTTTAATAGACCATCTACCTATTGGGGACGAAATTACATCTGCATTGTGCACTTGTATTGCAATTATAAATTATATTTATTAAAAATTGTAGAATGTTATTCCAATTTCCTTGTAAAATCTAGTTTATTTATAGTAACAAAAAGACTAATTCTTAGTAATCTTTAAATAACTTATATTGTGGGATAATAGCCCTTAATACACGACCGATGAAACTTTAGAAATAATTTATTTCATTACAAAAGTTTCAAACTGTTTAAGAAGTACTTTCATTTGCTTCTCTGTAAATATTTTCTTCGTTTTATAATATTATTTCTTGATATAAATGTAAAAATTTATTCCTGGTTTGTGTGTATTTTCATATGACGATTTAGCTGCATATTTTTAGACCAGTTACTCCTAGTTTGCTATGATGGTAGTGAAAATCAGTCAATTATTGATATTACTTTATCACATTCTCCATAATTAATTACAGCGTTTAAATAATCGTCGCTTGTAAAATTTAAGATTTTCAGGGACTATAAAAACTATTTTACTTCTTTGACGCCTTTAATGTTACAGTATACTTTGCAGTTCTATTTTACTTAAAGTGCCATTTGCTTTGTTGCGTTTTATTGAGCATTAACCTTCGTCTTCCCGGGTGGGGTACAAATGTACCCCAGAAGCGTTTTTTTTTGCATATTTTCCCCAAAAGTGCATATTTTTTGTGACTAATTTTATTTTGTGTCAGTAAGGGCTTTGTAAATAATTACGGCCCGTCAAACAAGATTTTTTTTTAAATTTCTTAAAAATAATACATTTTGAATAGCGTGGGGTGCATTTGTACCCCACGTGGGAATCCGCGGCTACTATATTAAGCAGTACTTAAAAATAAACCGCACATTATACTTCATTATAACCATACAAAGGGTGCTGTAGACACTACAGATAAAATGGTAAAGCAATACTCTGCTCGCAGAATATGCAATCGATGGCCGATGGCAATTTTTGGCCAATTATTAGATATTGCGTCCCTAAACGCTTACATTTTATGGGGCATCAAATATCCAAAAAATTCTGAAACTAAGGATGGCCGACGGTATTTTTTACTTCAGTTAGGAGAAGCTCTTATAAAACAAAATATTATACGGAGATATAATGCACAAGGACGATTGAGAAACACACTAAAGCAGTTTATGCGGGATGTTGTTCCAGACTTGGCATCGGCCCCAGTTGAAACACCAAGAGAAAGACTTGCAAGTGGACGTTGTTATCTATGTCCACGAAATAAAGACCGCAAATCTAGGCAATTTTGCAAAGAGTGTCAAAACTTCGTATGTGCAGAACACTTTGTAAAGGAAGTCAAGTGTTTTCGATGCAAAGAAGATTAAGACATTTTTTTTTAAACCTTATTTGATTTTATAAAAAAATTGTTAACTATACTTTGTTCTAAGTTTAATTTACCTATTATTACCTTTTAGTATAATTAAACACATGTTTAATTATTAGAAGTATCATTTTCATCATGGGGTACAAATATACCCCACGTGGGAATCTACGTAATTTTTCTGACGTGGGAAGTCGAAGGTTAAAAGATCGCAATTAAAATGTTTACGTGAGATTGGATATATACCTATTTATTCTTATTCCTGGTGGTTTGGTATAAGGATGCCCGTTTGGAACAGGATCTGTTCTTTTCAAAACATGATGGGGATCCATAGGGTTTCCTGTTCCGCTGGAGCCGTCTGGTTCGCTGAACCAGTCTACTTCTCCGGAACAACCTGTTTCGCCGGAGCGGCAGGTACAACCTGTTTCGATGATACAGTTTCGAATGTTCGACCACTGTCCGTTGCAATGGAGCAAAAGCAGATATCAGCGAAAGACTAGGGAATTAATTACGCGGTGTTTTCGAGGTTTACTATTTTTCGGAAGTACGGAAAGAAATTAAAACTAAATATATATCAAAAATTATTTTTATCTAAAATATATGAAATAAAAACTCTTTGGCAATGTATAAAGATAAAGTTTGTGTCCACAGTATCAGGATGCCTCTATGCAGTATCGTAGAAATATTTATTTATCAGTCAGTATCATCTGAATAAAGATCGTCCTCTTTGCACAGTCGGGTGATTTCTTTCAATATATATTTTTAAGCTTGTTATAGAAGATAAGATGTATACGACATTTGTAACTTGCATATTTTATACTTTGCGTTTGTTTTATCTATTATTGTATAAAGTTCCAAATCGCCTTACTTTTATTTCGCGTTGATAAACTTTTTATATTAAAATAAAAATACAACTGGGGAAAGTCCGTGAAAGCTAACTCTTCTATTAAGGGAACAACCAGCAACCCCGTATGTAACAGAAGAGAAGCGATCAATTTGAATCAGTGTGGAACTCGAACAGGTTTCTCGAAACAGATATTGCTTAAAACCGAAACAGATTGCACCTGTTATTTAAAATACCCCGTTCCAACCATCCCTAGTTTGGTAGGTGTTTTATTGAAGTTAGAACCACATATACCGCTTTACACTTTGAAAGATTGTAAATTGCTCTGCACTAAACTCTAGAATACATTTCAGTTAAAGGAAAAAATCTTATCGAATTATTGTTAACTCAATAACAGCTTATTAATTAGGACGCGAATTTTTTAATATTGGATAATTAATCGGCGTAGTATATTTAACAGTGCGGTGTTAATAATAATAATATTAAATAATTTACTACAATTTAACATTTAAACTTACCTATCTTCCATCCTACATTTATTGTCCCGAACCTTGCAATGCGTTTTAAAATCCTCATACAACTTTATGCACTTGGCTTCTTGTTGGCAAACAAAATGGGCGTGAGTACAAGTTGGCAAGGCATCAACTGGATAAGGATCTTTCTCTGAAACAAGACCAAATTGTATGTTTAGTGCATTTTGTTGGTTTAAGGTTGTTGTTCGGGTTTGTTCGTGACACAATATAATACTTTTATGATAAATATCATTTTTAAGTAAGTTTTTATCAATAAATTTAGTATATTACACTCACCCACATTAAATTCGATCAATCCAAAATTGTTGTCCAATTTGAATGCATGATAACTTTGTTTTCCGTAGTCTGATGATTTTTTTTTAATTGTAGATAAATCTATTAGTTGTAATCAACTTTTGTCAGTTTTTTAAAAAGAAGTGTACATGTTGGAATATAAATGAGAAAAAAGGATGTTTGTTTTTCTAAAGTTTGCAACACCCTGTAGAATAATTATGCAATCTTAACTCTAACGAAGAAGCTTGTTGCAAAGCTTGGTCTATTCTTAACAGTTTACTTTTTCACTTCTCTCGATATATTTCTCGGTTCAAGAGATACGATTTTTTTAAGAAAATACTACACATTTCATCGAAAGCTTTCAATTTTAATTGCAACATTAAACTACGGAGTTAGTAATAATTAATGGAGGAATCATGACGACTGATCGATATATTTCGGATATTTTAGCACCACAAATTATTCCTGTTTCATAGTTCATTGGAAACAAGTTCATGCTGATGCAAGTAATGCTCATCCTCACAGTGCAAGAATTCTTACCAATACAGTCGACGTAGAAATATGAAAAATCCACTACGTTTCAACATATATACCGCTTTTAAACATTTGGAAAATTTAATTAAAACAAAACATTTATCTACAATTTTTTTAAAAATTCATTGAAAAAATTATCATACATTAAAATGGATGAAATTTAATGTCGGTGAGGGTATGTTGTTATACAGAGTGTTGTCGAAACCCGAATTTCAAATTGAAATACTGTATATTAAATATCCTATTAAGAGACCCTCTATATTATTAAGCAATCGCGTTACCTAGGCTAAAACTGTATACATATTTTAATAGAAAATACATTATATAGAAAACGTTACTAAAACCATTCTTGTCAGAAAAAATGTAAAATATAAAATTGACGTCCTAGACTTTTCAGAACCTGTTCGCTATTTACAGGCGATAAGATTTTATAAAAATCGTAAAGCTCCCGGAAAAAGACTGACCTCTTTTTCTCTTTATGGCTTAATGTGTCCCAAGGTAAAAAAAGCAATACTTGTAATCTGATTTTCTACCGCCAATCGACTAAAGCTTTAGAGGCCAAGATACCGTTAAACTTAATTCTCGATTTTATTTGAAATCAATGTCGAAATGCAATGATATTTTTGTCTTGTTTAATAGGATTCTTGAAACGAAATAATGGCTTGGAATATAATAAAGTTGAAGATGAAAAGTTTATATTTCTTGTTATATTGCAGCATACAAATCAAGAAGGCCTTGACCTTGACATTATTCTTATTTTTTGTCTCGGTGAAGTGCCTCTTTTTCACAAATTTTATTATGAACATTTGCTCGGAATTCAAAATCATGCAGATGTACCGAATTTAAAAACTTTCAGCCTGCATTGATTTTTTTTTAATTTTATATATTTTCCCCAGTTAGAAATCTTTAATGTCATATTAGCCTACGAAATGAAATTTGGTAATCAAACATTTTTTTTTCTGTTAGAAGTTTAAAAAATGCAAGAACAATATGTCTGATGGTTATTAAATTCGGCACGCTGCCATGATTTTGAATTCTGAGCAAATTCTTTTCTTAATGAAATTTTTCGTAATTTTGCGAGGAAGGCACTTTACCAAGACAGAAAATAAATATAATGCTCCGGTCAAGGCCCGCTTGACTTCATAAAATCGAAATATGTTCAATTTTATTTCCTAATACCCAGTGAAAACGTTGCCCAATCCTTTCAGATTGGCCTCAACTCTTCCATATTCACGGCGGAGATGATAGCTATTAGGCAGGCTTTTGACTACTTACTCCAACATACTACACCTTCTAGGTGTATTATTTTATCGGATTCTATGTCATGCATTAAAGGAATAGAGAACAAAACTAAAACTGTATATGTGAACCATCTCATATTCGAGTTGTATCAGGAACTAGTAAACCTGGAACGCAATAGTGTCAGGGTATCCTTGAGTTGGGTTAAAGGGCATGCAGGAATTGTAGGTAATGACAAGATCGATCTTCTTGCCAAACGGACCATTCAGGAAGGCAAGATAATACACGGCCTTCAGCTCTATGATAATTCTCACCTGGTTCAGGTCAATATTAAGAAATGGAAGGAATCATATGCAAACTATGCAGCTAGCAACTCGAATCACTACACCCGAAATAATAAAACCTTGGTTCCCAAGGAAAGTATACAGGAAATTTCCCTTAGTAGGGGGTATTACATAACTTATATCAGAGCAATTTTCGGACATGGCAACCTCAGATATCTATTAAATAAGATTAACGTGGCTGTCTATGTGATGGCACAAGCATGGACGATCTAAACCACTGGTTGTTTAATTATTTGCATAACCAAAGAGCTTCTGATTATCTGGTACAAGAATTGGCTAAAATACACTATTTGCCCATTAATGCCGATAGCCTAATGTCTATAGTAAGACGGGAAAACAGAATCAACGATATTTTCATCGGATTTGTAAGAAAATGTGATTAGATATGGGTGTGACTGAGCTTGTGTGTGACGTGTATTCCATAAAGGAATAGTTGAGCTTCATGCGCTAGACGCAAAGCCAAAAAAAAATCTAATCACGCAGGCCTAGATCAGAAATTTCAATTCGAAAATTTATTGTCATTTACACCTATAGGTTCGCTTATCCTGGGACACACTGTATATTATAATAATATATTGGCATAACCACTCATCGGTTACTCGATTCCATTAACAGGAGAGCCCTTCGTCTCATTGACTTTTTACACTTAATTCCGCTTAGAACGACGAATTGTAGAAATACACGACGGGGCATTGCCGCCCATCCATATGTGGTCCAGCTTAGGACTCCTCCTATGTTTTCTTACGAATATAACCTCCAACCATTCAAAATCAACGTGAATCGCTTTGTTCGCACAGGTACCACTCCCAGAGTATCTTAAAGGATTTTAAATATAGTGCTAGTATTTTATCAAAAAAAATTATATTTTTATATTCGGTTTAAATGAATTAAATTCAATTTTTATGTAAGATATGTCAAATTTAAATTTTAGGAAATTTGCATCTATTTTCTATCAGTTAAAAAATTATTAAAGTTGGTTCATTAGCAACGAAATAACAGCTTATTAATTAGAACATGAGTTTTTGAATATTCGATAATTATTGGACATAGTGCTTTTCAAAATTGGTGGTTGGAGAGCCTGTAAGAAAAATAACAACCATCGTAATAATTGCTGACGATATTTGTCAGTAAAGTAAAATATAAAGAGGGAAATTTTTAAGATTCTTGTATTTCGCATGAATTTGGAGATGATCAATCATCATTACCCTGATAATGAGACTCCCCGGCCCGTGTTTTTCTTTAGACTCCAAGGCTAAGTCGATTTTACTAAATGAATATTAAAGTTCATTCGATGAGCGGCGTGATTTCAGATTTTAATTCTAAGAACCGCCACACTTATTATGTTAGAAATGTTTATTGTCCAATTTTTTGCCGGTCACTGAACAGGGTGTCCGTTTTTCGGTGGTTTTACGAGCACTGTGCTACCTTTTTGTGAAACAAAAGATGCCCCAATTAGAATTTCTCTAGGCCTCCACGTTTTCGATATAAGGGATGTTTCGAGAATTTTCTATTTTGGGTCACAGATTGAATGGCAGTACCAAGAAAAGGAAGCCCTCTTTATTGATAGGATGCACGGCGTTAAGTTAGGGTCCTCTCTGATGATAGGTATGTATACCTACCCTGTACTGACGAGAATAAATGAGTTCGAAACCGGTCTGCAGGTGGTGACATCCTATCAATAGAGAGGGCTTCCTTTTCTTGGTAGTGCCATTCAATCTGAAATAGTATTTTAAAGTACTACTGTGTAGACTAAATACGCCCTTATTGTATAAGAATCATCGGGTGGTCTGGAAAATAATAGTTTCCCATAAATTGGTATATTTGATAACAAATTTGACTTTCGTTAAATGGGTAACGAGCTTCTCAGAAATAATACTTTATTCTTAGTCTTAATATTATGCCCAAAATTTACGTTTTCTAAAAAATATACCATTTTTGAGAAAGCCATGATGGATACTTAAAAAAACAATTACTGGTGCAATTAAGTACGAAACAAATATTAAGGCTAAAATTAAAGTCGTACATATTTCTGAAGAGCTTGTTAAAAACTTAATTACATTATTAAAAAATATATAGGGTGACCCATTTAAAAAAAAAGTAATTTTGTTTTTTTCTTGAAAATTATTGAACGTAGAACGTATCTGAGCACGTCACTGGATTCTACGTAAAAGCTACAAAAAGAACATTTTATTTCTTTTTGATAAGTTACAGGGTAACAGAAACATCCCATATATCAAAAACGAGGAGACCAAGAAAAATTCTATTTGGGGCATCTTTTGTTTCATAAAAAAGTAGCATGGTGCTGTAAAAACCGGATCCTTCTATCTTTACTAATAACAGAAAAGTGGTCACCCTGTATTGTATATTAAATTCTAATAGAAGGGATGTATAACAAAAATGATACATACATAAGGAAATTCAAAGTAATAACGTTTACTTACTGCTGGTGTAACGACTAACTTATCCAACGAAACAACAATAACAACCTTAACTTAAAAAAATGTTGGGACAAACATACGCCATTTTACATATGGTTTTAAGATTGTACGTGCACTGTCAGTTTCCGAGTCAATTTTATTTTTATATAATAAAAATAAACACGAAAAAATAAAGCTATTTCCTACGTGCGCAATTGAAGTAAATTTGTAGGGCGACCCACAGTTAGAATTTGAAATGTTACGAAGGAAATTTTCAGAGAGCTCGGAATATTTGTGACGTTCAAAGGAACTCGGCGCCTATTTATTTAATTTTTTATATTAAATGCTTTCAGTTGGTGGAATTATTGTTGTATAATCTACGAAAAGGGGCGGCATCAAACTCGGCACATCTTAATCTCTTAATCCCCTTTTGCATTTTTAATGAGATTTTTAAAACTACAAACTCGGCACAAAGTGGTGCAAATGAATGTGTAATATTTATAGATGCCTTGGGGAAGCAAGTGCAAACCAGCCCCGATACACCTTCTGGAGACGAATTCCTATTGTATTTTAATTTGAGAAAACAAAATTCGAGCTCAAACCGGCCGACAGCTACTCTACATATAAATAAATTAGAGAACTCTCACGAAAAGAGCTAAAACTGAAAAAACGGAAAAATATTGTAACATTGCAATAAGATCAAGATTTATAACACTAATAACTTGTGATTGATTATAGATACAACTGTTATTCTATTTCATGATAATGGGCGCGCTTATAGTACATCTAGTTCAATGAATGCGGTGTATAGTCCCGATCTTATGCCATCTAACTTTTTTACTGAGAAATTTGAAAGAAAAGCATCATTTTATATACTATTGCTAATCTTTTTTTGTGGTCAAATACAAGCATTATAGGAAAAATCCTTTACGTCACTCTGGGAGAAGTGCGTGTAAAGATTGTTTCACGAAAAATGGATATAACTTAATGACTGCAGTAAAAGTACATGGGCGATCCCATTATTTATGACCGTTTGTTATTATTATGTGGAAAGGACCGGATTATAATAATTATAATTAAATAAAGGCACATCAGGTAGGTTAGGTTGCTTAATTTATATTTAAATATCTTTAGTTTAGTTGTATTACCGATATTATTTTACCAAACGTATAAAAAACAGTATGTGGCGTCCATGGAAAAACATTGATGGTGCTTCTTCTAGTATTGCAGTGAAGAAAAGAAAATGCATTTATCTCTCGATGCTAGGGAAATTGTAAAAAGAGTATATACTTCTTTACTCAACAGAGGACTTTATGCTAGTGCTGCTGCGACTGAAACGTCTGATTGGACTAAGATATCTCTGATTACAGTGAAAAGAATCGCGCCAAATCTCATTAAATCTAGAAAGAAGCGTAAAGATGCCGGTTTCACCAAATGTTTCGACGAAACGGACAAGGACTTGATAAGGCGAAAAATCTACACCATGTACGAAGAGCAACGCGTACCTACATTAGATTCTCTCAAGCAACGGCAGAGTTTTGTCGGAAATGGGATTCAGATACCGCAAAATTGACAACAGGCAAGTATTCATGGAATCCCACCGTTTACAAAAATGGCGTCACGAGTATATAACTTCTGTAAGGAAATCCCGTTCTGAAAACCGTCCTATCCGTCCGTCACGTAATAACTGTGTCTGGATCGTATAATTAATCCAATTATAATTAATTTTGATGAGGATAGCGATAGCGAAACAGAACTATCTATAGAATGACATTATAAATGTAAATAAATATGACTAGTAATATTTAAAAAAAATGTTATTTCATTTGATTACATTAATATAATCATATCATTACTTGTTTTCCTTAGTCCGTCCCTTCATACTTCACTTGTTTATTGCCCACTTGTTTATTGTCGACACAATGGGACCGACCCAGGAAATCATTAAGTCGTATCCGATTTTCGTGAAACGTACTGTACGAATAAAGCGATTCACATTGATTTCAGATCGTTGGAGGTTATATTCGTTGGGGACCACGACTTCAGGAAGGTAGTTCCTCATTGATGACGTTATCTCGAAGTATGGTTAGCAATGCTGGATCCTCTTATATCGAGGTTGTTAACCCATAAATAATAAAAATTATATTTATTATTATTCCCGACTTGATTATTTTATTAAGTAGTTGTAGAAAGTGAAACGTATTATCCCGCCTTTTTGTATTATTCCTTTTAAAATAATAAATAAGTGCTAAGAGGTTTAGAATAGACCCCAAACGGACCTTTGGTCGCCGGGGCGAGATAATATGGAAATGGGTAAGATCGTGACTTGTCTAGTTACAATGCATTACAGTAACCCTTTAGGGAATATTGTTTACGGTCAGAAGAGCTAAAAAGGACCCTTCCCACCCGGATTTTGTGTAGACCAAATATTCTTAAGAAATAAATTAAGGCATTATTTATATTAAGCTTATATTATGCCGTTGTTCGATGGCATTGTTAAATTATTTTGTATCCACGACACCTAGTGGCGTAGCCAGAGTGGGGCGCGGGAGGGGTCCTTTTAAAATACACATTTTGTCATATTATTCGGGTTTCTTTTTATTCCATATTCAGTCAAAAATGAATAAATTTGAAAAGAAACTTTAACCTGCTTTTACAGGCATCGTGATCGGATTTTTATTGTGGCGAAGCGCCGATCGCCCCCACCCAGCCCCCTTGTCCACCCACTAACGGCACCTGTGTGTAAAATATGTGGGAAAAACCGAACAAATAACAGGAATGCTAATATTGTAAAGTGTATAAGAAATCGTCATAAATAAATTATTAGAAATGTCGGACTATGACATAAACTTCGTCATAGATTAAATAGAATCATATTTACTACCGTGACATAGTACTCGATAGGACCTTTAAAACGATGTATCGCAAGACCCCACTTCCTATTCAATTTCTTTATCAAGATGACGCCAATCCGCCATTTTGAAATTGAGCACCAGGAATTTTTATCAAAAGAGTTGGACAGATCATATAATTATGTCTAAACTCAATAGTTCTCGAGATATTTTCATTTGATAAATAATTTTTCACCTTGGCCAGCGGTTAGAGAAACAAGTTATCTTTATATTTCCAAAGTGAACTTCCGGTTAAACCTGAAGTATAAATCAAAGTTATCAGGCCATTTTTCTTTAAGGGCACAACCTGTCAATGTAGAATAAATGTCATTTTGCAAATACCAGTCTGTATGTTGACATCCAATCAATCGAAAAAGCTTCCTTTCCTTGGTGATATTAATCAATCTCAATTAATATTTTAAACTCATAATTATTAACATTGATAAAATAATTAATAAAAATTGTTGGAAATGGCCACCTTCACTTAAAAGGTATGCTTCCGCCCGTCTTTGCATCGAATTGCCCACTCCAACAATTTTTATAAAACAAAATGTATCTTTAATTATCTTTTCAATGTTAATAATAATGAGTTTCAATATGAATTTAGTGGTTTTAATCAAGAACAGTGCGTCTGACGAGAAAAACTAAAGAGACCGTTTTCATGTAGAATTGATCAGGTAATCAGAAAAATATCCACAGGGAAAAATGTCAGTGGCGTACCATATTTTTTGTAAAAAATATCAGAGGACATGTTTGCAAGGACGCCACTGGTGGAACAATTGAATAACTTTTCTAACTAAAATTTGTGGTTCTATATCCTATTAACACATACCAAAATTGAAAATAATATCTAAAGTACATTCGGAGATATTAAAAAATAACCATTTATTTTAAAAAATAAAAATTCAACACCCTTTAGTAAAAAATTTAAGCCGTTGCGGACATATATTTATATGAACTTTTCATTAGAAAAGGACCTAAGGAATCACACCCTGAAATATGAGCACATCATTAAGAAACACCCTGTATACTTCTACTTAAAATAAACATTGATTTATGGGAGGATCAAAGTAGTTGCTGAATATAAGCTTAATCCAGTTTCCTATCGTCAACTGAATTTTTATAATTTCCATTTTTTTTAAAATTGTGTTAGGCAAAATGATATGGTACCATATAATTCAACTGTCAACAATTAAATCAAACTGACTTTTAATTAAATTTAAAATTATGCCTTTTGTAAATCCAGTTGTAATTTATCATGCCTTTGTTTACCTAAAACATTTAGAACTATCTCATTGGATTAAGGTGTAGCAGCAGCAGCCAGTAAAATAAATTGCGTTTTCATTTTACTAAAAGGCCTTTTGTTATGTGTTGTTACTTGCTGGTAAATATGTATAATATATAATGGATTGAAATTGAAAATACGAAGGTTATATAACGACACGTCATTGGTTATATTTAACTCCGCAATCGGTTGTAAGTAGTTGCTCGAGTGAAAAACCTCTCGAGTACTCGATTATTGAAATGACCGACATCGCTCGATTATTGGAAAGACTAGGTACCTACTCGAGTTATGCTGTTACACTATCCCGTTTTGCTGGTCTCGTTTTAAGGCAGAGGTAAACTTTGTAGCTTAAACAATCTCGACCATATACCTGGTGGTGGATACCGGCCAGAACATAGGAAATCCCACGTAATTTGGAAGATGATCAAAAATCACTCCCTTATTTATCTTTTCCCAAAAATGTATTTAAACTTTTTAGTGACCACAATAAGAAAAATGTAATTTGTGAATTATTTTACAAAATGTATCATTAAAGTGATAAACTAGAAATCATCAGCAAATAAATGATTTTCCTCAACAGAATAGCTCATGTCTATTTGATATATTCAACGCGAAAATCATTTAAAAAAATGGAAAATGCAATCGAATATTAAGTGTAAACTTAATTATAAAGGTGATTGCTGGTATTTTTATTTCAACCCGAATTATAATTTAAGAGAATCGAACTCCAGATTTAAGCCAGTTTGAATACAGAATATTCCTAATATCTCAAAACAATACATGAGTTAACTCTTTGAAATCGAACTGTCCTTTTTTTAAAAAACAACTTTTATTTTATAAGTATAAAATATTACAAAGAATGTTTGCTTTAACAAGCTTAACGAACAGCGTCTACTAACTTCTGACTTCTAACTGACGTGTGAAGCACGAGAACAAGTATAAAAAGGGAAAATGTTGCTGAGCTGGCATTGTGCTGCATATCCAAAATGTAAATAATATTAAATATGCATACCTTTTATTGTATTTAAATCATAATCTACCTTACTGCTAAATAGTTATTTCATCTCCACTCAACAACAAGCAAAAAGATAAAATGTTACCAAATGTAGTGTAAGTGAGTGAGAATTGTACAAGGTATGTTCATTTATATATATATTTTTATTTCATTCTATACATAACTAATATTAACATAAAATATGAAATTTGTTACTAACAAACGCGTAAAAAATATTGCTTCTTCCTATTTTATTGAATATTTTGCGTAAAAATGGATTTATGACTTCCTTGACTAGGTATAACATATACTGTAACATGGTTTAATGACTGTTTATGGCTTCCATAAAATATTAAAATCTCATTAAATTATACCGGTCGGTTCAAAATCAAAAGCCAAAAAACTAAATAACTGTGGACTCCATTGGGGCGCTGTATCTCCGTTAAGGGCAGACCGGGGCTGGTTGACCAATTTTTAACTATTTTATTTTTAATTCAATAAATGTAAGAGATATAATTATATTAAGTAATAATTCAGGTAAGTAATATACTAGACTATATAATAAAATGCAAAAAGTAGCCTTGCTACAGGGATAATTATTATTTTTGAATTAATTTACATATCCCGTCATTTAAGTCAACCAACCCCATGGTCGGGGTTGATTGACTAAATGTATGGGCCAAGTAGACTTAAGGCAAACATTATGAAAAAAACTTACACATTTATAGATAATAAAAAAATTTGTTTACTCCAACTATTTATTACCATTTTTGGTAACAGGCCACAGCCTGGAAACTAATCATAACTATCATTACTTATGACTATAGTATAACATGAAAGAATAATTATAATTCTAAAATCTCTAGAATTTAAGCAATTTTAAAAACAAATCAGTTAACATAGTCCATTGATGTGCAATTTGTACATTCATAGAAAAGTAAATTTCCTTTGGCTCAATGTGAATGCACCCACATTTTACAAGTGCACTGAACCCATTCTTCACCAGGAATACTGGCAGAACAATGTTCAGTGCATTCCACGTACACTGTGTCATCAGAGCAATCATCTTATCGCCTGAATTACTCTTGCCTTTTCTTTTCCCCTTTCCTTTATTCTTCTTAGTGTTTTCTTCCCGTTTGAAACTCTTATCCTTTCTGTTTACGTTGTTGTTCAAGTTTTAGGTCCATAAGTTTTTGTTTTTCAGGTGTATCTGTATATATGAACTAGTTCTTTTTCGGATATTTCTTCTGCTTTTTTGGCGACCTCCAGCTTTTGGATATGGTCGTATCTCTTCGGGTGTAGTAAATGAAGTTGACGGTAAGTTGGTATCAGTTAGAGAGACAGTTTCAAGCATTTGTGATGTGCCAGCGTGGGATTCTATTGATTGTTCAGGGGTTACTGGTGGATCAATGATAACTGGTGGATAACGGGTTACTGGTGGATTAGCTACTTCTGTATATTGTAATTCATCTACTGAGACAGAACTTGATTAGTTCAACTGGCTAGTCGACCAGTCATTAGAACTGAATCAAGGGTTTTAATAATATTGTCGTGAATAGTTGGAGCTGGTCTATCTGTCATGAAAGCTCCATAAAATTCCGAGTCAGGAAAAACATTTTCATTTCCAGCTTGTATATTATCGATAGTTATTGCCAGTGGAAGTGCAGTTCTAACTAATTCCGGGATGTCATAAATACTTCTTTCCTGGATGACTAGCTAGCCAATTATCGGAAGCGGTATTAAAGTATCTTTATTTTTAAAGTAGCTGGACTACAATCGACTTCAATCGACAGGTGAGAATCGTTATTGTCAAGCAATAAGAGACTTGGCTTTTCTTTCGTTGGCTTGGCATATTTAACAATATATTATGCAAATTTGACAAAATTGTTTCCCTGCATCCAACCTGATTGATTAGCATCACCATCTAATCCTATAGGTTCACCTCTAACGAAGGACGGGGTAGGTTAACTACCTAGTCATTCAACCCCAAGTAAAGTTAGTCAACCAGTCCCAAACGCCATTATGTTATAAAATATTCTGCCTAACCTATACACATTTATAGATCTGAACAAATTTGTTTCCTATACTATGATTAATAACTGGAGACTCATATGGCTCTAAGAAATTGTTCTTATTTTAAGTACAGTAAGCAAAGGAATGAAAAATGTATCAAAAACATTAATTAATTACCTGGGTTAATTATTAAAAACCACCTGTCACTCTACATAAATATTCAACAGCGATGTCGCGTAAAGAGCTACTGAGCGAAACGGGATTTCTGCATCTTATGTGTTAGGTGGTGCGCTCCCCCGCGGCATTCCTAAGTAGTTACTGGCGGTTAGTCTACCTACCCCTACAGTCAACTAGCCCCGGTCTGCCCTACTTTTTTCTACCTATGACAAATTAGGTTTATTTTGAACTCCTCTATCTCTCCTCGAGAGATTTTAGGTACTTACCGGACACCTTGTATAAATTGGTATCTAGAAAATACCAAATTCACTTTATCAGATATTTTCCAGAGCTCGATAATATGTGGGAATACTTTACTTCCTTTTTAGACAATGAAATTTATGCATAACTTATGATAATTATGTTCATTCTAATTAATTGTTTTCACTTAAGAGCTGCGTTTAACCACAGGTTGACAAGCAGGCGCTATTTTATGCCAACCTTTAGCCAAATATACTTTTTATTATTTAGTTTTTTTCTAATCTAAACCTGGATTCGTAAAGTTAAGGGATTGGAAATGGCTATGTAAAATTTGCGTTCAAAAATATAATGTTATAAGAATAAAAATAATAATTTCAAATATGAATAATTTTCAAATTTTTGTCACAGATCTTCTTAAAACTTGTTAATACCCCAATCGACATGTCAGACAATCTAAATATCAATAAATTAACTAAAAACTTTATTATAAACGGCTAAAACTTCACCAAAGGAAATATTGATCAGCTGATGACTCTCGTCTCTTTCTAACCTGAAAAAGCGGCATATTTTTTAATTAAATTGATGCAACATAGATGGCTCTGATTGCTAATTTAGGATTGTTTGGGATTCTCATCTTAAGAAATTATTATCGTTTAAAATAAAATATTGGCAGTGAAAACGGTAAATGGAAACCAAAAAGTAAAGTTCATTGTTTAGAAAACAGAATTACTTTTCATAATTCTTAATAATTCATTCATAAAAATATAGACACTAACAAACAGTAACTCCAACGATGGGACAAGTATTTATTTTAAATTTATATACCTTCTCTAGCATGATGGATCATTTTTCAAGGAGTAGGAAAAGGAAAAGGTCTTGGCACAAGTAAATTAAACAGGTTACCTATATAATTCACTTGCCAAATTCTGGCTATCTATAAAACATACTAGTCGGTCCCATGAAGTGATATATCATATATCTAAAAAAGCCGCAAAAAGGTCTGTCAAATCTGTAACAAAAAAGGAACTTTCTGCATAAATTTTTCGATAAAATTGAAAAAAAAAGATGGTATAAATGAAGATTTATAGGAGCAATGCGGAAAGATAAGTAGATTTTGTTGTTCAATATATTAAAGAAGTATGTACAGGCAACAGGATCATACTTGATTCTTTTTTATATTTGTATTCGTGTTTTTATCCGTCTAAAAGCTAAACCTTAATATAATCATTTCAGTATATATGTCTGTAAGTGTGTTAAAGGCCATTAACTCGCAAAATTCATAGGGGTTACCAAGATTTCGCATTGTTTGCAATCAAAAACACGTGGAAGACTTCGATGGAGCATATGATAAAAACTATAAGAATCTAAGAGGCTGGCCAAGTCAGTTAGTTCAGTAATTTAATCACTATTTTTGTTAGACACTTATACAAGTGTTTGGAAATAACATGCTAATATTTAAGGGGGTTATTCTTGGATTCATTTTCAGAAGAAAACTACATATGAGCATATGTCCCAAACGTCTTAACTTTTGAGATACAGAGTGTCAAAAATTTTAAAAAAATTCCTTTTTTTATTAATATCTGTGATACCGCTCTAGATATTTATGTGAAATTTGGTACACACTTTCTATTCATCAAGAGGTATTTTATGATGTATAACATGTTTTTCTTATTCGTATAACGTTTTGACAGTTGTCTACCTAGCCTAGTTGTCACGGATTTAAGTCATTAACTTTAACAAATTATTAAGAAAATATGAAAATCTTTAACACCCTGTATCTCACAAGTTTAGACGTTTAGGTCATATGTTCATATGAAGTTCTTTCCGAAAATGGACCCAGGAATAACCTCCTTAAATATTAGCATGATATTAAAGAACACCCTGTATCTTAGCAGGGTGGTTTATAAGTTGTATGAAAGTTTCCTACCTAACAAAGATATAATACTTTCCTAATAATTTTATACACAGGGTCTTATGGATATGCATGGTTTATTGTATGCAAATTGTTGTTATTATTTGAACAACGCAGATACAAAATATAGTCGTATCCTATCAATCACGATAGTAACGACGATTGACGTCTAATGATATAGGCTCGACGTCAAGAAAGCTTCTGGTCCCGACGAAATTCCTGTTGTAGTTCTCAAGAGATGCGCCAAAGAATTAACACCAGTATTTTGTAGACTTTTTAACTTATCCTACAAACAAGGAATCATGCTGGAAGACGGCGCGAGTTAAGCCTATACCAAAGAAGGGTAAGAGAACCCTACCTAGCAATTAATGACCAGTCGCATTGCTTTCAGTTATATCAAAAGTAATGGTGAAAGCTATTGACCAACATCTTCAAAAGTACCTGGAATGCTTCAACATTATCAGCGATCATCAATATGGTTTTCGGGTTTGTTCGGGTTCAACTGGAGAGATCTTCTAGCCTATGTCACCCATCTTTGGAATAAAGCAATCGAACATCATGGAGAGTCTCTGGCTGTTGCACTAGATATTTCTAAAGCCTTTGATCATGTTTGGCATGATGGACTTCTAAGTAAACTACGATCCTATGGTATGCCCAGTCGATTTTGTGCATGGTTGTCTAGCTCTCTGCAAGTGGCGATTGACGGATTTCTCTCAGACACCTTCACAATCGATGTCGGTGTTCCTCAAGGGTCCATATTGTCTACCACGCTCTTCTTACTCTACATTAACGACCTTCTAGTGAAAACGAAATATCCGATATTTAGTTTTGCTGACGATAGCACACTTATCTCATCTTTCTCTTTGAATGCACAAACATCGGCTGCCGACGCAAATCTTCGCAGACAGCATGAAGTATCACGTCTCAACAAAGACCTGAAAGAAATTTTGGCTTGGGGTGACAGTAACCAAGTCAAATTTAAAGCTAAAAAACCCAGGCAGCAGTTTTCTCTAAAATGGTTAACATTACAGAACCGAAGATAGTCAAGGACGGACACGCAATCCCACTGGCTTCATCTATTAATTTGCTGGGCGTCAATCTGGGAGGAAATATGTCTTGGCATAACTACGTGGTGTTTCTTTGAAGGTTAGAGACAATGCTGTATCATGAGTGATAGACGTGTTTTGGACTTCCATTGTCTTTATTTCGTTTAAATCACAACGTTTCAACTGGTAAGTATCTCCAGTCATCTTCAGGTGAATACTGAGCAAGTTACTAAACTACGAGAGTATTTATACTAATAAGGGGGGGTGAGAAAGTTAGTCGAGTATGACCGAGGTGGGTGCAGTCATGCGTTAATACTAGAGGACGTACCTAAACTAAGATTACATTTGCCTAACAGGGGTTTCCAAATGTTCCTTATATCTAAAGAGGGTTTGCTAAAACAACCAGGATTCTGAGTGATAACAGCTGCTTCTTTGAATTTCCTCTTTCGCCAATGTTCTTCTTTAAGTAATATACTTGATTGTCCCCATTGTAAGTGGTGGCCGTGGGTCCAAGCGTGATCTGCTGCTCCGGATCTGTTTGTTTCTCCCTTTCGTGTGTGGCTCTGATGTTCCTTGATCCTTGTTTCCAATGGCCGTAGGGTTTCACCAACATAGGATTGTCCGCACTCGCAGGGTATTCTATATAATACACAATTCTTTGTGTCTTTATGGTTGGTTGGTTTTGTCTTTGTCAGGTGGCTTCTTAAAGAGTCTTTGGAGCTGAATACTGTTCGAATATTGTATTGTTGTCCTATTCGTCGAATCTTTTCAGAAACCCCCTTGACATAGGGTATGTTTATGGTCGGTCCAACTTCGGTGTCATCCCTCGTTCTTTGTTTGTGATTTTGACGCTTTTTGATGGCTTGGTCTACCAGTCGTTGGGGATAACCATTCATTCCTAGGTCTTTGGTGATGTTGTTAAGTTCTTGTGTGATAGCCTCTTGTGAGTTGCAAAGCGTGAATGCTCTGTCAACCAATGTTTTAGCTATCCCATGTTTGGTATTATTCGAATGGTTCGAGGCATAATTTAGGTATTGTCCTGTGTGAGTTTGTTTCCTGTATACCGATGTGATGATGGTATTCCTGTTTCTCTGGACCACAACGTCTAGAAAAGGTAGTCGGTCATTATTTTCTTTCTCCATAGTAAATTTAATTGTAGGGGTCAGGTTGTTCATATGTTGTAAAAAAGTTTGAAGTTCGTCATCGCTTCTGTTCCAAATAATGAAGGTGTCGTCTACGTAGCGGAGCCATAGTTTAGGTTTTATTATAGCTTTTTTAATGGCTTGGTCTTCAAACCATTCCATGTAAATGTTGGCTATTACTGGGGAGAGGGATGAGCCCATTGGCAGTCCGTCCATTTGTCTGTAGAATCTATCCTTTTCCTGAAAGTAGGAATTATTCAGGCAGCATTCCAGTAGGTCCATTATGGCCTTGATTGGTAGCGGGGTTCGTTCTTCGAGTGTCAGGTCATCCTCAAGTTTTTGTTGTATAATCTGAAGAGTTTCCTTTACTGGGACGTTGGTGTAGAGACACTCCACATCGGAGCTAACCAATCGATCTTCAGGTTGTATTTCATATCCACTTATTATCTCTACGAAATGCTGTGAATTTTTGACGTAAGATGAGCTATGTCCTTGTAGAGGTTGTAGTATCGGGAGCAGAAATTTGGACAGTTCGTGTGTTGGGGAATTTCGAGGGCTCGTAATAGGTCGTAAAGGCATATTGTGTTTATGTATTTTTGGTAAGCCATATAGATGTGGGGGTTTACTGTGATGTGGTGTTAAGCGTGAACGTGTTCTATCTGGAATATATCGTTCGTAGCTCTTGAGTGTCCGGTATACTCGTCCCTCAATGGTAGTGGTTGGGTCTTTTTTACAAATACAACCTGAAGATCGATTGGTTAGCTTCGATGTGGAGAGTCTCTACACCAACGTCCCAGTAAAGGAAACTCTTCAGATTATACAACAAAAACTTGAGGATGACCTGACACTCGAAGAACGAACCCCGCTACCAATCAAGGCCATAATGGACCTACTGGAATGCTGCCTGAATAATTCCTACTTTCAGGAAAAGGATAGATTCTATAGACAAATGGACGGACTGCCAATGGGCTCATCCCTCTCCCCAGTAATAGCCAACATTTACATGGAATGGTTTGAAGACCAAGCCATTAAAAAAGCTATAATAAAACCTAAACTATGGCTCCGCTACGTAGACGACACCTTCATTATTTGGAACAGAAGCGATGACGAAGTTCAAACTTTTTTACAACATATGAACAACCTGACCCCTACAATTAAATTTACTATGGAGAAAGAAAATAATGACCGACTACCTTTTCTAGACGTTGTGGTCCAGAGAAACAGGAATACCATCATCACATCGGTATACAGGAAACAAACTCACACAGGACAATACCTAAATTATGCCTCGAACCATTCGAATAATACCAAACATGGGATAGCTAAAACATTGGTTGACAGAGCATTCACGCTTTGCAACTCACAAGAGGCTATCACACAAGAACTTAACAACATCACCAAAGACCTAGGAATGAATGGTTATCCCCAACGACTGGTAGACCAAGCCATCAAAAAGCGTCAAAATCACAAACAAAGAACGAGGGATGACACCGAAGTTGGACCGACCATAAACATACCCTATGTCAAGGGGGTTTCTGAAAAGATTCGACGAATAGGACAACAATACAATATTCGAACAGTATTCAGCTCCAAAGACTCTTTAAGAAGCCACCTGACAAAGACAAAACCAACCAACCACAAAGACACAAAGAATTGTGTATATAGAATACCCTGCGAGTGCGGACAATCCTATGTTGGTGAAACCCTACGGCCATTGGAAACAAGGATCAAGGAACATCAGAGCCACACACGAAAGGGAGAAACAAACAGATCCGGAGCAGCAGATCACGCTTGGACCCACGGCCACCACTTACAATGGGGACAATCAAGTATATTACTTAAAGAAGAACATTGGCGAAAGAGGAAATTCAAAGAAGCAGCTGTTATCACTCAGAATCCTGGTTGTTTTAGCAAACCCTCTTTAGATATAAGGAATATTTGGAAACCCCTGTTAGGCAAATGTAATCTTAGTTTAGGTACGTCCTCTAGTATTAACGCATGACTGCACCCACCTCGGTCATACTCGACTAACTTTCTCACCCCCCCTTATTAGTATAAATACTCTCGTAGTTTAGTAACTTGCTCAGTATTCACCTGAAGATGACTGGAGATACTTACCATAACTACGTGGTGGCAATCGCCGAGATAGCTTCTCAGAAACTTGGTGTACTCTTCCGAACCAGAAAGTTGTACACACCTCAACAACTTTTGACACTATACAAAGCCCAGATTCGACCATCACTAGAGTACTGCTCTCATGTCTGGAGCTCTGCACCCAAACATACTCTTCGGCTACTGGATTCCATCGAAAGGAGGGCCATTCGTCTGATTGGAGACCACGAGCTGACTAAGAACCTCGACAGCCTAGAACATCGAAGCCAGATTGGGGATTTGACTCTCTTTTACAGATATTTTCATGGAAAGTGCTCGGCTGACCTTGCCCTCTTAATTCCGCCAAGAGCGGCGAATATCAGAAATACACGACGAACCACTGCCGCTCATCCATATGTGGTTAAGCTTAGTACTCCTCGAACTTCACTATTTAAGAATACTTTCATCTCGAGGACTTCATCCTTATGAAACCACCTTCCCGAGGTCGTTTCTCCCAACGAATATAACCTCCAACGATTCAAATCCAACGTGTGCTGTGTTTGATCATAAAACAAAAAAGACTAGTGATACATTTCTAAAGCGGATAAAGATTATTGATTCCATAAAAATATATATAGTATTAGGTACGTTATAATAAATAAAAACAAGCAGCAATCCTTGCAAACATTCATTGTCGGTTCATTTAGTAAGTTGATCAGGATTTCTCCGGTATGTCCGTGTTCACAGCATTGACTGCAATATCGACAAGACTCAAAAATCTTCGTCATCAGTTATAATTTCATCAAATTCCTACATTTTTATAAACAATAAAATAACGATAATTTACTGTATTGTATAATATGACACTGACGTGACACAAAAAAAATATATTTAAGGTTAGAAAGTGGCTTGGATCGACAGTTCAACTTCTGAACCGCCAAAAGTGGACGTTCACGTGAAATCCTGATTTGAACTTAGATCAGCGTAGAGTATCGTTTGTACAACAACTTTTTTACTTTGAACTAGAGTTCAAGACTGAACTACAGTGATTATATAACTGGTCCTTAATAAAGTTTTTTATTAAGTAAGTTATTTCCCACGACGAACTTATTCTGCTTTCTGGTCATATTTTTATGACACCGGGAATCAATTAAATTATTGATATTTCTAATATACATTATTCAATGATAAACCATGAATAATGTTTAGAATATATATGTGATATCGTGACCGGATTAAAAAGCTTTTTAAAAAACTTTCTTTTTATTCACGTATTACAAATAAAAGATTTATAACAAAAGGTTAAGTTTACAAGAACTCAGAATTATCTAAACTAATATGGCGCAGCTAGATGCAGGTATTTATATTATTAAGGTTAGAACGCAATATTGCACAATATTTTGTAATAGTGGAATCTTCCCATATGGATCACCAAGAAATAAGATATAAGTTTTTATGACAAAGCATAATTTGATACCTGCATCCTTTATAGATAAGCGACTTAGAATACCTTCCTTATATTATAGTAATATTTGGTATATAACATATATATACTTTCTGATTGTGAAATTAAAAAAAAAATTAATTTTTTTGTAAATAACTTTTGCCATGACTCCATGGCTTACCCGAAACCTGCCACTGAACATATCAATTACTTTATTTTTGCAACGTCACTAAAATCCATATTTTGCTCCGATAAGATTTAACTGGAGCGCAGCAAAATGTCCAGATCCTAATACTAATCATGCAGCAGCAAATAATATAAATGCACGATTTAAAAATGGCGTGTGTACATTTTCGGGTGTTTTAACGCTACTGCGAAAAAAATCAATGATGCATGGCGCTTTTGGAGATGAGAGTGACACAACAGTATATTATTCACAAGCGCTAATAACAAGAGAATGAAATTTGCCACACAAACTGTCAGTGTCGTAAATCGTCAAACTAAATAGTAATTATTATCGCCGATAGAATGCTATATAGTTATTCAACGACTATTTTGTCATTGCTTCCATTATATTTTCAAGTACTATGTATAGCGTTGGGAATAATACAGGGTCATTCAAATATTTAAATAGAATTTGTTTGCTTATTTTCTGTTACGGCCATTGAACCGTTGAGAGATGCATTTGCTATATTTTTCTGTTTTTAGTGAATAGACCCTCTGTATTGGTCTTCTATAAGATGCTGCTTTGGGTAGGCAAAGGCACCGCTAGATGTCGCGACGGGATCTATACTCCTTTGCTGCGGATTTTAGGTTCAGTTACTCCTAGTTGGCTATGATGGCGTTTAAAAACAGTGAAATGCTACAGCAATGTATGAAGCAGTCACTTACCATTTGAAAATTATTAATAATCGTAACCCACTAGTCAACAAACCCGAAGAAATTCGCAGCAAAATAGTTATATAAAAATATTAAATTGGCAATATCTCAAAAACAATAAATTCTCGAACTAGACAACTTTATACAAACTTACGAGTAAAAGGTAATAAGTAACAAGGGACGATTTTCGCTTGAATTTATAACTAGTATTTCCTACTGAGCGAAAAACTGCTCGAATATACGTGGGCGTCAAGCAAAGCTCGGGTATCGAGTGAAGGGTAATAAGTAACAAGCGACAATTTTCCCTTGAATTTATAACTCGAGCGGTTTTTCTAATAATCGAGCGATTTCGGTTATTTCAATAACTTGCAAAATTTGTGAACCACATCAAAAAATATAAATAATGTTACATGTGTATATTTTAATTTTGTCATTTCCGTCTAATAAACTGTAATTGTATTTAGATTTAAAAAAAAAAACGTTTTCTGTTTTATCCTCTTTCATTGATTGATAAATCAAAAATACATTAAGAATAACAGGTTTTTTATATTAATGTGAAGTTATGACGCATATTTTTTCTTTCCACGGCCCAACTGTATCTATTACCTCGCCAACATTTCATCAAAATATTTTAAACCCCTTTTTGAGTTGTCGCCTTGTAACCCCTTAACAAACTCCACCAATAAATTACCAATACGAATCGCCATACTGGCCAGCTCGTAATAACTTACAAGCGAAAATGCCGACAACGACAGGTAATAGCAATACCTTCTCGGCCAACCGTTTCAATTTGTTGCAATAAAAACTAAAAGTTAAGGCCGTAAAAAATCCGTAAAATGTGACAGAGGGATAGTGGAGTTTAAAGACAAGTTTAAAACAGTCTGTAATTAATGTTCGTTGTATACAACGTGGGAGTAATTGTGTTTACTTATATAGATTAAAATATATGAGAAAAGAATTATGTTGGGGTTAGTGGAAAACCTTTTTCTTTTAAGTATTCAACATTTATAAGTAAAATGCCAATAATAAGGAAAAATTTCTGCATTTTCGATTATTTCGGAAAAATTTACATATATTGTTCAATTGACAGAAATTTTAATTCCTAGATGTTATATATTTTTTTATCACGATTAATTTTTTCTTAGAACTATTTATAATAAAATTTACATTATAACCAGGGACGCACCAAGTCTCTTCGACGCCGTCATGCGAAGTACTGATAGGCGCCTTTATTCCATATAGTGCCCTGTTACAGGTGACCGTAGTAGGTGCCTTTAAGGCCTTGGTGCCGTTGTGCGCCGCACGACCTTGCCCACATGGACAGCGCGCGTCCCTGATATACAGGGTGTTACAAATTTCGGAATTCACCATTGGGATTTCGGGAACGGTAAGAGATACGAAGTCGGTTAGATTGGGGGCAAAGTGACGTAATTATGGGCCCATCATCAACTTAATTTTTTTAAATAGGGGCCTGGACTTCTTTTTCACATTATGAAAGAGGTTCGATATCTACGTTCAATGGTATTCAACACTTGACTGATTTTCCGACGTTTTGTTCCTTAAATCGACCATATAATACGTTCATGTAATTTACTTTTGTTAAGAAGGAACAAAATTCTTAAATTATTATTTCAATTTCTATTTTTAATTGTTATTGTTATTAAATACTATTACTGTTTTTTTTATTTCAAACTAAAGCTGAATTTATAAACTTGACGTTACGATTGACGACGCCGTTTGACGGTGCCGTTCCAGCTTAAACATATTGAAATGCACAAGACCATTTATATTTGACGTTGACGGTGCCGTTCGACGGCCAACTTAAACCAATTATATATTTTTCCGGTGGACGGTCGTAGCAACGTTCCTAGCAAGTTTACACAGCCAATCAAAATCGTGATTGCCTGTCACGTCATATTTAGTAAATATTATTTTAATTTATATCACCTATTAACCATTTTAAAGTATACTGTTGATAAGTGTTGATAGTATCATTCGGATCACATAAACACCAAAATTAATATAATCACATAAAAATATGAAAATGCCGAGAAAAACAGGTCGTTGTCGCGACAAAAACAGGTTATTTTCGCCAACGTCAAGTTTTTAAATCCAGCTTTTTACGGCCATCGTATAGTATTTGCAGAATTATACCGTTGATCTTCTGATTGCAATAAAACCTCATTATCCCTTCGACCATAAAATAAATAAGGAAATCCCAAATTTTAAAACATTTTCGAGCAGAGCCGGACCAGGTATACAAATTCAATTTATACCTATGCCTGATGCGTATATAAATACAAAGTGATTTTTAATAATTTTAATCTTTAGTGATTTTCCAGCGAGAAAATTTTTAGTTAGGCTTATTAGTGGTAGAATATGGCGTCCTTGGAATTGTGCTGATAGGGGGGTATCTTCAAGTGTCATTTTTAAAAGAAAGCATTTATCTACCGATGCCAAACTAATAATTAAAAATGTGTATCAATGGTTGTTGAGTAGAAATTTTAATTCGATGGATGCTTTAGCAGAGACGTCTACTTTGACAAAAACTCCTTTATCTTCGGTAAGAGACATAGTACTTAAACCTGTTATCCTAGAAAAAATCGGGGTGATTCTGGCACATTTAGAAGCATTGACGAAAATGACATGGATTTATTAAGAAGAAAGATTTACCAAATGTATGAGGCACAAACTGTACCCACTTTGATTTCCCTCAAAGAGCGGCTAATTAAAGACGAAACAAATATCTCTTGTAGCCTTTCAAGCCTTAGGAAAATATTGCGTAATATGGGTTTTAAATACCGAAGCATTGATAAAAGACAAACATTAATGGAAATCTCAACGTTTACGGGAATGGAGACTTAAATATTTAACAGCTGTTAAACAATTTAGACAAGAAAATCGTCCAATTATTTACCTTGGCGAAACATGGTTCGATACCCATGACACTCCAAGAAAAGGTTGGGATGATTCTTCCAAAAAATGTATAACCAAGGCATCATCAAATAAAGGCAAAAGAATCACGATATTACATGCTGGTTCAGAGAACGGGTTTGTTCCAAATTGTCTGTTGCTTTCAGCTAAAAACATAGCAGATTCTTCTTTAGATTACCATCAAGATACGGACGCACAACTTTTTGAAGAGTGGTTTAAACATAAACTTCTTAAAAATATACATGAAAATAACGTCATTGTAATGGACAATGCTAGTTATCATAGTCGGCAAGCAAAAATCATTCCCAATTCTAATAATACAAAAGCAGAAATTCAAAATTTTATGATTGAAAATGATTTATATTTTGAAGAAACTTACAAAAAACGAGAACTGCTAGAAGTATTAAAAGCTTTTAAAATAAATAAAGAATACGAGTGTGAGAAATAACAAAACAAAAGCAGCAGAAAATGGACATACAGTATTGCGTCTTCCTCCGTACTATTGTATATTCAATCCTATTGAGCTAATATGGCACCAATTAAAATTCAATATTAGGAGAAATAATATTTCTCCTACATTAAATGCATCTGTAGTAGAATTAATAAAATTATTTTAAATTATAAAAATTAATCATGTGGTGTGGTATACATTTTCAAGCCGGCCCTGATCCCGTTTATTGAGCTTTGAAGAGGTTGAGGCGTATACAATAGGGTTTAATCAGGTAGTTTATTTATGGCAGTAACAGTCAACGGTATAATTCTGCAACAACTATACAACGGCACCGACAAACTGCACCGTCAATCGTAATGTCAAGTTTATAAATTGGCCTTAATAGTTGTATCAAATTTCTACATCCTACTTAGGTACGAGTTTATTTTATTAATACAAATAAAATGTGTCTCTTAATTTCTTAAGACTTCTAAAAGAGGCATTGAGTTTTACATTTTCGAATTATACCGAATTATGAAAAAATAAAGCTTATTCCAGGAACGTACTAGGGGTATTTTAATGAAGATGGTCAATTTAAAGAACAATACATCGGAAAATCAGTAAATCTTGTATACCACTGAACATAGATTTCGGTCCCATAACTTAAACAAATAGATCCAGGCCCGTATTTAAACACATCCTGTAGTTCTAGAACGATAAACATTTCGAAAAACATATATTACTTAATCGGTCTAGTTCGATGTTTAGTATCTCCAGTTGCTCTATGGCCCTTAAGTTATGGGACACCCTGTATATCTAACAATTAAACCAAAATCGAAAGCAATATTTGTGTTAATCGGGAATGTACAAACTAGCAATAAAAACGAAACATAAATTTGATCAGAGATTAAAAAATATACACCAATTAAACCTTCTGAAAGCATAAATAAGCCTACTCTAATTATGCTAATCATTTATTAATAGAATACAAACACCATTTTAATAATAACTCATCCAAAGTTTACCCATCGAAAAAAAAGGCTTACTTATATTAATTTTACACGTGTTTTTAGAGATACGTAAATCTAAATATTTTGATATTTATTTGAATCAAATTTTAACATTTTATCAAATTAATCCGCGACGTCGCTTACGCATTGAAAGAAAATAATGTACTTTTACATAAGTAATTGTGGTTCTCTTAACTAGTTATAATAGGTTTTACAATATAAATTAAAGCTATATTTTTCATTATACACGGTGTTGAAAAAAGGGCGGTACCCCGGAATAACTCCGGTGCATCGCATTGCAGCGGAAAATGTCTAGGGAAAAAGTTGTTTGGTTTTGAGGGAGGAATAGTTTGCAATTTAAACCACCCCCTACACCCCCGGGCGCGGGTTAGGTAAGTTAAGATTCTCCGACCAAAAATAAACATCTTTGTCCGAAATTTTTTTTTATTTGGGCCCTTCCTTCACCAATAGTCACCATGAGAAAGACAAAATCAGAACCGTGCGAAAATCAAGCTTTATCCCGGAAATACTCTTTTTCTCTGTCTTGTACTTAAAAATACCCGTGGAATACAAACAACTTTGACACGGACAAAAGATTTTTATTTTCAATTCAAAATCATGCTTGCTTGGATCGATAATCGTTTAGTAAATAAGGTTCAGAGTCGAATAATAATACTTCTTTTACAAGAGTTGTTGGGTTTGTTCGGCTGCGGCTAATTTGCTACAGGGTGTTGATTTGAGTTTGTTCGTTATAATAATGAAAATATGTTTACTCGATTAATGCATATTATTATAGACGTTATCAACGTATTTGCTAGCTGATATTTCGAAAAAAATTTTTTATTACCTATAGGTATGGCCCTGGAGTACTGATTTGGGAATAGCTATATCCCTATAGTCCCTCGAAGTAGACAAAGCTTGTCAGCTGGCAGTCACAACGTCCCGTTTTTATTTAAATGTTTTGCATAAAAAAAAATTATCATAAAGTGAAATCGGGGAAAAAAATTCACGTAGATTCGAACTTTACAGGAATATCAAAGACATGTTATTTTTAATGTCTTTTTATTCTCAGTTAATGAAGAAGGATTTTTCTTGGAAACAAAATACAATTCAATTAAAATATTGATATGTCATATATATATTGATATGCCATTGCGATTTGTATGGTTCAAAAATTTTTCAAGTACATGGAAAAAACTATAGTAAAATTATTATAGTAGATATTATTCTGAGATTATTATAAAGTCGGGTCGTTTTATGAAGTCCGATATCGGATTAAATCATTAAAGGTTGTTAAACAGTAAGACGGTTAAGTTAACAATACCTTCGCTATACTTGATCGTACCGAACATTCCACTGGTTCACTGTAGTCGGCCGTGCAAAATCAGCGGTTCCAAAACAAAATTATCTTAGAATTATGTACCGCGATAAATATTTTTATCTTCTTTATTTTTCACTCATAATTTTTTTTATTTATCAAATGAAAAACATTTTGCGTCAATAAGGTACTTTTCCCTAGAATTTAGTTATTTTAGAATCATTATAGTTAAATCTATATAATAATCACTATTCTCCAAGAAATAATTAAAAGTTGCTGAAGTGCAGGATAGTATGTTCTATTTTAAATAAGTAGTTGTGCTTTTTGCTTTTAGTTTGTTTCTCATTGTGTGTGAATTAAAAGCAGTTATAAAGCAAAGTTATGGAAAATGTTTACAATGCCTAGAAGGTGTTTATCTTCAGGTGAACGCCGTTTGGTATTACAAGTGGAATGTTATTTTACTGAGAAAAAGATAACTCGGGCCCGTTAGTGTCTGTTTTGGCAGTGCAAGAACGAACGTCTGATGCTTGCGGCATTTCAGATAAGACCTTAAGAAGACTTCGAAAAAGGAGTGAAGAGGAATTGAACATACCATATAAAAGGGGTTGACTCCATTCTAGAACCTTTGATTTATCCCATGGGATAAAACTATCGATTAAGTACTAATATTATTTATGATATGTATAAAGCCAAGGAATATGTTACCCTTAAAGCTATTCTTGAAAAGATAAAGAAGAGAGAACTTTGAGATATTGGAATTACCAGTTTGTCCATCATTTTAAAAGAGCAGGGCTTTAAATACAAAAAAAAACGAATAACAGAAAAGTGCCTTGCGAGATATCCAATAATATTTCTTTCTTTTTAGAACCAAAACTTTATAAAAAAAGAATTCGTAAAACTAATTTGCCTAAATACTATAAAAGCTAAAAAATAATTATTTTTCTTTGCCTAAACTAATTTTTTATTTACTTTAAATTATTTTTATTTAGAAAATACTTAAAATATAATTTATTGTTTGAGAGCCACCGACTATCCGACTCGAGAGGTTTTATTGCTTAGCGGACTTCATACACCGTACCGACTTTAGTAGATATTACATTGTAAAATTTCCTATAAGATATAGTATTAGGTATATAGTATTAATTATATATTTTTATTACTAATATGAATCAAAATAATATTAAACATAATCTACAAAAGACTATAGGTAGGATTTCTAAGAAATTTAGTCAATTCCAGTGATTACTAAAATATATTGTAAATTTTACAACAGGAACCTCCTGTATATTTACTGATGGAATAGAATAATCCCATTGCTTCTCAGGACATAAATAAAATAGCATTTTCTCTTTAACGGTCCTCAAATATATGTATTCATTTTTAAAGATAACAAATGTCCTAAATATCTCACGGATTTTCTTTCTAAGATAAGAAGCTCGGTAAAATGTCACGCGCTTACCTTGGATGCTGAATCTTTTACGGTCTCGCCCTAGATGTGTCGTATTAAAGGGCGACAATGGTAACAAAATAATTTAAATTATTTATGGTTTCTGCTTGTTTTCTTTTTAAGATTATATAGAATTAGGAAAAGCCGTGGATTCGTCAGCATCTAAAAAAATGCTTGGAATATTTTCATGAAAATTTTTTTAAGGCAATAGGGAGATGAAGGGACACACACCCTTTTCCCTATTTTGAAAGTAGGGGGGAAGTTTTTGGAATTTTAAATAGGATAATGTACAGGGTGTCCCAATTTCGACACTTTTATAGCAATTATCTCCGTAATTGTTAGTGCTATCAAAAAAGTAATGTAGGTGTCATGTACTCTTATTGGGTCAAACTTAAAATAGTAAAATCAAAATTTAAAAAAATTCGCTCGCTTAAGAGATACGGGGGAAAATCAAAAAATTGACTATTTCAAAATAACCCTATATTTTCTTAGTTAAAACAGATATAGAAAAATGTTCTATAAAGAAGTTTCTTTATATTGATTGTTGAATAATTTGCCGTTTTCAGAATAGGTATACGGGGCCAGAGAAAAAAGTTATCGAACCTAACCTCACACCCTGTATATTTTAATCTAAAAAGATACTATTTTAAATTCTCCTTTCAAATATACAGGGTGTCCCAAAAGTAATGGGACACAGAGCAATAGCAGACTCCTTAAGGCGAAATAATGCGATTTATTCAAACTTGCCTTATCCCAAAATTGATAACAACCTAGATACAGGGTGTCAAAGTTTTAATTTTATTTTCGTTTTTTTGCGATTATTTCTTAACAAAACGACATAACAGCACAAAATTAGGGATTTTGGGGTTTTTTGAGATGAGGAATTCAAAATTATCCATATTTTTTGTGTAACCAGTAGAGGGCGCTATCAATGGCATGCCCCACTTATTTTAGCTGGCATAACTTTTTTTAGGCTACGTATATCGATCCGGCTAATAAAAAATAAGGTTACTTTACTTCTTTTACATCAAAAACATATACCTTATTGAAGTCGCTAGGAGCAACCATTTTCGAGATAATGGCATTTCATATTTATTTCTAATGCAAGAATACTAAAATATTTGTGTATTCGTATTATTATTATTTATCACAGCTGGCCTTGATTAAAAACAACGACGTTTCTAAGGCAACAACATGTTACACAAAGTATCATCTGTCAAAGTTATTAATTTTCTAAGTACAATACGCAGATATTATTCAATTTTTTAGTAATGCCTCGACATAATTTATTTTCCAATGCAGAAATGCGTGATATGCTTTGTATTTACACACAAGAAAATTTTAATGGTCGGAGTGCAGAAAATCCAGAAGTGAGTTCGAGGAGATTGAAGGCAGCTACAGGTGTAAGTAAATCTTCAATTGTTAGAATATTTCACGATGAAGGCCTGTACCCATACCACTTTACACCCGTACAGTGTTTACTGCCGCCTGATCTTCCAGCCAGACTTCAGTTTTCTCATTTCTTCCAAAATTTGCAAAACACAGATCCAATGTTTCAAAATCGTGGGTTGTTCACGGACGAGGCGACATTTACTCGACGGGGTGTATTCAATTATCGAAACAGAAGACATGCGTGGGGAAATGAAAACCCACATTTCCAATACGAGTTTAAGGTCAACATTTGGTGTGAAATTATTGGAGATCATCTTATAGGCCCCCTTTGAATTACCGCCAACTCTAAACGGAGATTCATATTTGAATTTTTTACAACATGAACATGGAGGGGTTTTAAAAGATGTACCACTAAACGTCCGGCAAAATATGTATTTCATGCAAGAGGGGGCGCCGGCACACTTCTCCAGACAAGTGCGAAATTATTTAACTGAACAGTTCCCTGAACGTTGGATAGGCCGTGGTGGCCCGTTGATTTGGCCTTCGCGAAGTCCCGATTTTAATCCAATGGACTTTTGCATTTGGGGTTATTTGAAAACCATTGTTTATAACAGTTCAATAAACCACCGTAATGAGTTAAATGAAAAAATTATAAATTCTGTTAATCTGCTCAGAAATGATGATCTCCTGTTTAAAATCCGACAGTCTTTTGTAAAACGTATAGCAAAATGTATTGAGGTCAATGGTGGCCATTTTGAACAATTGCTATCACGGCGTTACCATTTTTATTTCTAACTATTTTGTTAATTTTAAATGATTTTAATAAGTATTAAATACAATTTTTGATTGGAATAAAATGACTAATTCCATATGAAAAAGCTTTTTTATTAGAAAACAAAGTTAACCATAAGTATTTACCTAACCAAACTTTGACACCTAGCAAATGTAGCTGATTTACAATCATTTTAAGTCAGAAATTCACCGTAGCTCGATTTTCTTTCCGTTGCTTTTGGACCACGTATTTAGATTAATTGGACATATGAAATGCCATTATCTCGAAAATGGTTGCTCCTAGCGACTTCACTAAGGTATATGTTTTTGATGTAAAAGAAGTAAAGTAACCTTATTTTTTATTAGCCGGATCGATATACGTAGCCTAAAAAAAGTTATGCCAGCTAAAATAAGTGGGGCATGCCATTGATAGCGCCCTCTACTGGTTACACAAAAAATATGGATAATTTTGAATTCCTCATCTCAAAAAACCCCAAAATCCCTAATTTTGTGCTGTTATGTCGTTTTGTTAAGAAATAATCGCAAAAAAACGAAAATAAAATTAAAACTTTGACATCCTGTATCTTGGTTGTTATCAATTTTGGGATAAGGCAAGTTTGAATAAATCGCATTATTTCGCCTTAAGGAGTCTGCTATTGCTCTGTGTCCCATTACTTTTGGGACACCCTGTATATCACACCATGGATGATATTGGTTTCTTAGGAGATTTTTTAAATTTGCAAGATTTTTCCGCAAACTTTCATTAAGCTAACACGGAATAATTAGGTCAAAATTGATTCTAATGTAAATAAATTCAAGATAATTTCTTATATCGGCCATTATAGATTTCATAAAATATATTATTAAACGTAACCTAATTCAACAAAAGCAGAACTCGCAGAGCAGATAGCAGAAGCAAGGAAGCTATTATTCGGAAAGGACTGTGGAGCGGATTCGCGCTGTCCGCTTCTTCAAACTGCTTATTTTTCGCAGTATTCTATTAAAAATGAACAGGCTTTGCCCATTTATCAGGAACATTGGTATTAAAATTAGATCATGATTATTTGTAGATATGTGTGGGTAAACTATTATTTTATTTTTTGTTACTATTACTATAATTAATTACGAATGTAATCAATGTTATCGTTAAAATATCGGGACAAACCTAAAATATTGAGATTTCTTTATAATAAGACCTAAACATCAATTGGCCAAACACAAAAATAATCAACACTGCGAAAGAAATAATTAACCTAGCACAGCTGTGTTCAAACAGCCTCGCGTCGCGTAGCATCAACCGTTTTCTGTTTTCAAACAGCCTCGCGTCGCATCTTTTATAATCCACAGTTTAGACAGCGGATTCGTAAAACCGCTTCTTTTAAGCTGCTTCAAAATAGCCGCTTTTTGAAAGAAGCAGTAGCTGCTTAAACTGTTATTTAAAAGTAGCGGTTTTGCCCACCTCTATCCTACACTAAATCGAAAACTTCATTACTATAATTTTATTTCTTATGTATTTCCACTCTTCGTAGCGTCATTAAAATATACAGAAATTTGTCTCTGCAGTGGCGTGAAACACGGGAACCTTTAGGTTTGTTTGTTGTATTATTTTCCATCAATTACATGATGGATCGGACAATAATAATTAGAAATAAACATTTGAAGAATCATAAATCGTTCCAAATATTTATCACCCATCAGAAGGACATTTTGAGAAAAAAACTAGTTTTGAATCTTCAGAATCCAACTGGGCAAACAATACCTGAGATATCATGGTTTTTAGATTATTGTTAAAAAAAAAACATTATTGAGTAGAATGATTAGGGGTCAGTAGGTGGTCACTTCTGGTGACACCCCTTCCAATTCTTTATTAGGGAAAAATTTACCGCCTAAAACTTTATATGAGTAAGTCCATTTTTGGAACGCGATTTCTAAGAAATTATTTCTCAAAAAATAATAAATTATGGTATTATTGTAAAGAGACTTAAACGACCTTTAAAATTCTTTGTTACTTCACCCCACTTCCCATTGATGATTCTAAGAATAATACGTATTCCTCCCAAGGGGTTCAAGTACGAAGGCTACAAATATTCTTTAAAAGTGTCGCCATACAGAATAAAATTAACGTGTGATTCCGATTTTTAAAAATATTTACTAGAAGCGAGATACGAGGATGGGAGCTTTTTAAATTGCCTGCATAAACAATAATTGTGAAGCGAATGAACCCGAATAAACCCTATTATTATACAGGGTATCCCAAAATATGTGGGCAATCTCCCGGGGTCAGATAGAACACCTACGGAGATACGGGCCCACAACCGACGTCCCTGGAAATCGTTGTTTTTTAAATAATTTATTAAGTACTAGGTGTAATTTAATAATTTTTTAGTATAATGGTTAGTAGATGAGTCTCTTTAAAATTCGCCCTTTTAAACACATTTGGCTTATTTAGTTTGCCAGGGACGGACTAGACGTAACACAAAAATGTTGTTTTTCTTGTACACGTGATGTGCTATTGATCAATGTCGATAAAGTGAAGGTGTTTTCAAAAAAAAATTTTTTTGTTCAATATGGTTTTTGCATTAGTTGTTGTTTTATGTTCATAAAATTCCCTCATTGGTGATATGGTTTTTTTCACATGTACCGATTTAAATAAGAATGTTTATGCCAGTGTCAGTTTATGGTAGTGTCTTGAAATTGGCGGTTTTTCTCCTTCGTCTTATTAGTTACTAACTTAATATTACGTATACTGAATATAAATCATATTGAACAAAAATATTTTTTTTTTCGAAAACAATTCATTTTATCAACATTGATCAAGAGTACCTTTTTTCAGCTTAAGGTTTAGAGTATCCAAGAATATTATCGTCGTTCCTTCATCATACAAGGTGTACAAAAGAAAAGCATTTTTGTGTTATGTCTAGTCCCTTCCTGGCAAACTATATAAGCCAATAAATGTGTTTAAAAGGGCGAATTTTAAGGAGACTCATCGAGTTAACATTATACTAAAAAATTATTAAATTACACCTAGTACTTAAAAAAATTATTTAAAAATCAACGATTTCCAGGGCGTGGCCGTAGGAAGAAAAATTTATAGGTATTTCTCCTGTTATTTTTAAGGGTTCTATCTGAACCCGGGAGATTGCTCATATATTGTGGGATACCCTGTATATGTATATTATCTATGAAGTGCAAGGGTCGAAATTTCCTTAATGTGTAAAATTCAAACCACAATTAATCGGAAATTTTTTTTTTTTGTCACGTTTATCTTAAACAAAACATAAATCAAATTGAATTATCATCGATTCATAAAGGCATTGTTGATAATAAAAATAACCTAAATATTTTACAGGTAACCTTCGCAATACAAGAAATCGTTGCCACCAAAGGTTGACGGGACAAAATTTACTTTATTTTACACGTCGCAAGTCGATTTACTTCGAAGCGTTTCTTTTATTAGGATAAAATAAATTTCACTCCGAGATTGACAAGACCTACCACTACCTTCTCTTTGACAAAACACGCAAAGGGGATGGAATAGAAAATCTTTTATAAAAGAATACACGTATGATTATCCGCTGGATTCTTTAAAAGCAGGAAATCATTTGTAAAATTAAAGTAGCTGCATAAGTTTAATATACTACCATAATACGTTTTTAAATTTACAACAGGTGTTAATTTATAAAAAAAGTTCAAAATTACAGAAGTTCTGTTTTGTTTCCTTAATAAATTTATAGGTTTCTCAAAAAATTAAAACATAATTAGGGTAGGGTGGTCCATAGTTGAACACGGAAAAAGACTATAATAAAGATTTTATTGTAAAGTTGCGTATAAAATATAGTATTAATAATATTTTTTATTAGTAATCTGTACCAAAATAATATTGTAAACATAATTTCTAAAAAAAGTATAGTTAGAATTTCTAATCAATTTAGTAAAATCAAGTAAATACTAAAATATATAGTAAAATTTAATAAACACTTAAGTAAAATTATTATAGTAAAGATGTTATTGTACCATTTCCTATAAATTATTGTAATAACTACAACTTTCATTATTAATACGTACCGAAATAATACTGTAAACATAACTTACAAAAAACCATAGTTATAGGATTTCTAATAGATTTAGCAAAATAAACTAAAATATATTGTAAATTTTACAACGAATTTATTATACATACGAACATTATTATATGACAGCTTCATATATTTCTTTAACATTTTCCTATTTTTCAACTCTGTCATAGCCAAGTAACTACACTGGAAAAATTATTATTTTTCCAGACCACCCGATGATACCTTATACAATAAAGGCGTATTTAGTCTACCTAGCAGCACCTTAAAATACTATTTCAGATTGAATGGTACTACCAACGAATACTTATAACCAGGAAGAAGACAAACTGCCGTGTTAAATAATCGAAGCAGGCATGATACGGCGACATCCATTATGCATGGCGCGCACGTGCTTTTCAAATGTCACTTTTGTCCAAATTTTTATTACTGTCAATATTTTAAAGTGACATTTAAGCAAAGAAAACATCAAAACATTTAATTTGATTTACTAAGTAGAGAAAATCAAATATTAGGATTTTGACATAGGTTTTCAGCTGTAAATATCGCTTTAAAATTGTCCTTACATACTTTTATATTATTATTGAGCTAGCAACGAAACTAGAAATAAAGAATTCAGAGATTGAAGGTTGTAATTAGTTTTATTTAAAAAATAGGAAATAAATCATAATTTACATAAAATATTTTACCATCTTCAACTTTAAACAAATCAAGGTAAATACAATATTATATGTACAGCTACTAACCAAGTAAATATATCCACCATCATTATGATTATGGGCTTCCAATTTGTTTGTTTCGTAGCATACTCCTGGCAACATTAGTGATCGAAGTCCTCTGTTCAGTCATTATGGGATTCTCAATTAAACTATGAAAAGAAAGAATTATTATAATAATATATTACCGGTTAATATAACTAAGCTGTAAATATTATGTTGTAGCTTTTGACTCGTAGATTGTAAAATTTAAGTAAAATTCGGTTTTAAAAATGTGTTTGTTGCTAGTTTGCGTGAGAAGTTTGGGACATAATGGGACAATTTTATAATGTAAAATAACAATAACGAATAAAAATTAGTTAAAAAAGATTTCAATCATAAATTACTTACCTGCAACAAAACGAAAAGTCCGTTTTCGTGAAAAGAATAGAAAATTAAAAATTATTTTAGAATTTAAGAACGCTTCCTCCACCATTTTCAATCAGATTATAAATCATATGTTACTTGATTTTAACCTTCAACTGCCTACACCCAGCACGTAAACGCGGTTCTTAAATCTCGCTTATTTGATTAAATTCACATATGGAAGATCTGAGAACAGGACCGAAAAACACTAGCGACGCTTCAAGGCTTCACCTAAACGTATCATACTGATGATAAACAACAATAAGACATTGAGTGAAAAGGAGTCATAGGCATCTGTCTGACTCACCCGGTGAGTTTAGTCGGTTGGCTCGCCTCTCGGAGGCGGATCTTTTCCCTCAGGAAAGATGATGTTGATGGAGGTATAATCCCCACAAGTTGCTAAACCCGACACTACCTTGCAGCCGCGTCTGTAAGGTATCTGTATGCAGATTCTCACTGACTGTCCAATAAAAAAAATAAAAAAACTGATAATAGGTATGTACACCTACCAGAACAAAAGAGTTCGAAACCGGTCTGTATGTGGTTGCATCCTATCAATGGAAAAAGCTTTCTTTTCTTGGTAGTACCATTCAATCTAAAATAGTATTTTAAAGTGCTACTGTGTAGACTAAATACGCCCTTATTGTATAAGGAATCATCGGGTGGTCTGGAAAAATAATAATTTTTCCATACATTGGTATTTGATATTAATACCACCTGAAAAGTATAGACTTCTTATTTTTTAAATAGATTTTTAAAATAATTTATTTTAGATGCCAAGTCATCAAAAAGGAACCAGATAATGGAACTACGAGATGGTATTGAAAATACTTAGAAATAGAAATTATACTATTCAGATTCAAATTAACGTCGAACTGAAAAACGTGACCATAATCTGACCTACTTGTGATCTCTACATTTATTTTAAAGCGCTCTAGAATGGATTACTAAATCGCACCATACGATTTGAACATGTAGAACAAAAATTTAAAGTTATTTAAGAAGAGTAGAGTATCCATCGCCTACAAAGTTTATATAAATTCGTTGTCATTTTGATTTGTTTGGGATAGCAGCTCTCTTTTACGATGGAAGTTTGTCATTTGCTTCTAAGTTTAAAGTTATATTTTCAATTTAAAGGTGGATTCTAGCCATTATTTTATATTGTCTTACTTTCAAGATACTGCGCTCTAGTTTGTAAGTTTTATGTTGTAATGTAAGAAAGTTGTGTTTCGTATTTTGCTTATAGCGTATGTCCCATAAGTTTTGGCACAAATTTCAATCAATTGTTTTTTTATTATAAACTATATATATTAATAATTGTAATACATAGTAATTAATTGTTTCATAAGGAACAAAATTATGATCTTAAGGCGCACTAGACGCAACTGCTGACACCTAGCATTAGGTGCTGGACGGCATTTATATCAATTTATCGGATTTTTCTATATATCCTCCGTCGAAGTTCCTCCTCATTGTGTGCTTCCTGTCCTCCATCGTAAACTTTTAGAGATAAAAGAGCCTAAAAATCTTCTATTGGCCGAGCCTAGGGAAGGTTAGGAGGGTTATCGTTTCGCTGAACAAATGGTACGTTTTGGTCTGCTAACCAATTTTATGATTTTGTTTTTTTATGTTTGTCTGGCATAGTGATAGGGCGCAAGGTCTGACCAGAACATAATATCGTCTCCAGCATGTTATTCTTCAATGAAATTAACCAGTTTAGTAAGACAATTATCGATATACCTTTGACTATCCAGGGCATCACCTCTTACTCGACCCACATAAGGCCTGGATACACCCATGGTGGAAATAACACACCATACTAACACCTTATCAGCGAATTTGGCATTTTGTTTAAATTTGACATTATCAAGGACCTATGCAATATTGTCAGTATAAAAATCATCATTTCCCTTCATTTCGGAGTTGCTTACTGTGAAATACTTTTCGTCATCCATAATTATCACCCGGTTGTTAGCAAAATATTCTCTTCTTAATGCGCACCATCATCTCCAGATTCTGGCTAGTTGGTTGGCTGTATATTTCGGAGCCTTCCTTCTTTTTCGGTATTTCTGGCCATTCCGCGATAGCTCCCGCGATATGGTGTTCTTAGATGTTCGATATTGTAATGATAGTTTTTCGCCCTTCTTACCAGTTTTTATGATCTTATTCTGGTAAAAATTCTAGGCCTTCGACTTTTTGGAAGGTTCATACAAGGAATACCTTTCTCACATTCAACAATTATTCGATAAATGGTTCTACGCGATATATTTTGATTTTCAAAATTGCGTACTACTAAATTATAAATACTTTTCCGAATTTCTAATTTGTAAGCCATACTTAATCAATTTAAAAACGGAACTGTCAACGTTAAGTGAAGGTGTCAATCAAGTTCTTGTTACCAGGGTAACTTAATATTTTCTTCTTATTACCAATTTTATGGCATCTGACCTTTGTGCCAAAACTTATGGATATATTAAAGTTTTCAACAATGCTCTGCTATTTTTTAGGCTATTTCTCGATCTGAAATTATCATCGATAAACAGAATAGAATACTTCACCGATATACAGGATTCCCATTTTTGACACTTCCTGGGGGTAATAGAGTTATCATCAAAGATGGTATGTTCCGATTTCTGCTTTAGTCTCCCACATTTTCACGAAACGAAAGATTGCGATCTAAAAATTTGTCAGTCTTAGTTTTTAATCTACAGGTCTTAGAGATTTTTACGTGAAGTTCAGTGCGTAGCCAGTTTTTTCTCAAATAAAAGTAACGTACCTAGATATCCCATTTATTTTTTTTTACTTCTGTTAATATCTCAGAAACTAAACATTTTAGAGAAAAACTTGCCACTACACTGAACGTTACGTAAAAATCTCTGACAAAATTCGTTTCAACCTTTTTGATGTGTGTTCAAACAATAGGATTAAAAATGAAACACTGCAAAAAATGTACATTTTCAAATGGGATCGCGAAATTGTATAATTAGTTTCCATTTGGCTCTAAAAATAAGAATATTAAATAAGGTTGTTTATTCAAAAAATTTGTAGTTTTCGAAATATTGCCAAGTTAATATTGTTTTCTATTCCTATATATAACAGTCCACAAATCAAGTTAACCGCGATGTGACAAAACCGTGAATGTTTCCAATAGATTTTGCTCAAGATTCGTTTTTACCTTTAGCGCGTAACGGACAAACGAGGGTTGTCACCGGGATCTCTAGTTTCGTTAAAAAGTGGAAAACTAAAGTGAAAACCGCAACTTTATATCTTTGATAATAACTCTAATAACCACCAGAAAATGTCGAATGGGACACCCTATACTTGTTATAATTTCTCTTAAATGTACACAAGAAACTCTCGATCTCAGGATCCTATGTTTGAGTTGGCATTTACCATCGCTAAACAATGGGCGCATTCAACAGAGCCCATCGATTTGTAAGCTGAGCTATTAGTAGTAATAATCTGCTGAAGGCACTAAAATTCTCTTTCTCTCGATCTCCGCTAGTGAAGAGGATTAAAAGTAAAATTATTCATTTTGTACAGAAGAAAATGTAATATGTGATGAAAATATTTAGGAGGGATCCTAACCAAACAAGAAACTGACAACAAAATGCATTCAGTAGAACTACTAATCGATATGACGTTACCTATTAAAAATCGCTTATAAATTGACGGGTTCTGTTGAATGCAGCCAATAGCATTAAAGGGTATTGTTCCTCAAAAGACTAAATCACAATTTTCTTCTTCGTCGATTCCTAAAAACGCATATCGAAAAAAACTTATTTCAGCTACGCACGTAGCGAGTCTATTTATTCCACAGCATTTCCTTGATTAGAGAAACATAAATTTCACTCCGAGATTGACAAGATCTACATACCTTTTTCCTTGACAAACACGCAGGGGTGATCGAACAGGAAATCCCTGAAGGAGTTACATTCCGGATCCATGTGGGGCTCCCGACAAAGGCAGGTCGGTTTGAAAAAGGGAAACGCCTGCAATGTACGTAAGGCCGCTTGGCATTTCGTCACTGTTACGGTTGAACAGGCAACTGAAATAGATTTGAAAGGATTAATAATATTCTTGAGAAGAATACAATAATTGGAAAAATCCACAAGTAAAAAACAATATGGCTAAACATGAACAGCTGATGGTCTATAAAATTTAATTATAATAAGTTAACAATTTGCTTGAAAGTGACGGGCATAATAACAATCACCGATCGATGAAATGTATAGTTCCGAAATTAATCTCGCTTGTGCATTCGTATTATTGCGTGAGGTTGTAATACGAATTTAATAGTATATTACGTACCGAGGTGGAAAGTGTTTCGTTCCTGTCGAGAGTTAACCGAGGCACGAAGCGGCGAGGTTTACTAAATCTCGAGACAGTAATGAAACTTTTCACCGAGGTTTGTATACTATTTTATTTAAAACCACATCTAACACCCACTTCTTATTAGTTTGAATTAAAATTATTAATAAAAGATAGATCATTGAGAAATTAGACAGAAATTTCAAATAACCGCAGGTGGTAAAAAAACGTAGGTAATAATACAAGATGGCAAATATCATTTTTTGAATATGGTTTCCATGTCACTAAACAATATATTATTCTAACAACAGAAAAATGCTATCAGATGAGTAATTTGATTTTGCTGCTACTCCACCAGAAAATCGAGAAGCAGCAAAAATAGTAGAAGAAAATCTTCTGCCAACTAAAAGCCCCCTGAGATATGACAATGCATATAACTATTTGAAAGAATGGTGTACGTGAAATAAAGTTTAAAATCCTGGTTCTGAGTCGGCGCTACTAACTTATTTCAGTCAAAATGCCAAGACAAAGAAGGTATCAACGATTTAGTCACAATATTGAATGCTTTAACATATCATTGACTGCCTACAATAACGCCAATGTAATATTTAATGTAAATAAGGAAAACAGAAACCATGTTAATTTTTTATTTTTTATAAATGTCATTAGGTTTATTTTAAAAAATCAAAAAAAAATCATTGTCGTTAAATTTGTGTAATAAGTTGTATGTTTGTGTGTTCGCATATTATGTTGATATATCTTTTATTCTTTATAGTTTAAAAAACAAATTTAATACAATAAATTTTAATATGTTTCAGATAGGTATATTAAATATCAAAAAACTGACAGATTTTCAAATTAAATGAGAAGAAATGGTTCTCATTAATAGAACACGACACGATGCTACGGATTGTCTAGCAAAATTCGGGAATGTTCATAAAATAGGTATAAGCTTTTTGATTTACTTCTGAAAAACCTCGCAATCCATATTATCTGAAACCAGTAGGTGCACTGACAAAAATGCATTTACCAATGTCGTGGGTTACAAGATTGGAGCTACCTCAACCCACTTCTCTATGTTGTTCTAACTGAGCCTACGAATTATCACAAATTATTTACAAACGCTACAGTAATTCAGGTTCTTTTGGTTCGCCTCAACCCAGAAAGAGATTTTTTATCAACATTTTAAACATATTGGAGATCACCACAATTCCTGATCTTGTAACTATTTTATGAGCTACCTCAACTCAGTTTCTGGGTTGGGAAAACTTACTAATTGATTGTAAAGTATCGTTTTAACCCGGACGTGCATTATTTTAACTCATTACCATGTGTAAATTATTTTGAGTTGGAATAATTCAGGAAACGTGCTCCAAAACCCCATATCGAGGGTAAATCGCAAAATCGTAAGGTCACGGAAAGTTCCGAATTCGTGCTCGTGCAGGTTAAGCGCGGTTCATTCCGTTGTTATTCGTCAATTCTCATTCGATCGCGCGTATAGACACCTGTTGGCCGTTGCGCCGTTTGCGGGATTTTTCATCGTTGTTCTCTCTGCGTGAAAATTTGTGTTTTACATAATTTGGAGAGAGATGCATACAAATTGTTATTATTGGAATGGAGCCTTATTATTTATAAGCAATCGTCATGACTTCGTCCGCATGGTTTCTTAGCCGTAGTATGCTCTCCTGTCTATAATTCATTTGATTATTTTTTTTAAATCTACAACAGAAATGTCATATCTTGAAAAAACAAAAGGCAACAAGTCCACAATATGCAGGCGTTAAATCAAATAAATCTTTTGAGTTTCGATAGTCCACAATTTAGGTACTGGTAGTCCAAAATTTGGAGTCTTGTAGCCCAAAGCGTGAGTTATTCCAGTCACCATCGTAAGCTAGAACAACTTAAATGTCAAGTTTTGATAGCTCGAATCATGAATTAATTAATCTAGCCCGACTAGTAACGCATCACAATTCACATACTGGTAGCTACGGTAGCCCATCAATAATTTAAGACGGTGGGACGTGAGCTATTCCAACGCATAAAATAAGCCATCTTCTGTGCTATCATGACTTATGAATAGTGAGTTGATGCAATTTCTTCGATTTGGTTGCCGTAATTCAGAGGTCTGGGCTGTCCCCTATTAGCAACACGCTTCGGTCTAGGACAACTCATATTTCAGTTATACCAACTTCGCTCAGTGTGGTTTACCATGTCAGCCTCTTCCAGAAGTTATAATGCAGTTTTTCTATAAAATGTACAGGCGAGCCAATATTCAATCACCTCAAAAATGACATAGGATTTCCTATGTTCAACTTAATGATGCGTCACCCGGTATTATATTAATCAACATGGGTGTTAGAATATAATAAAATTGCAGTTGAATTTTCATGTTCGCTGCAAATATTCATTAAAAGCGTCCCCTTCACAATAAAATTGACATGTTTTCCGATTTTTAATATTATTTACTGGAATCCTGATATTAGGACGGGACGGTTTCAAAATTGACTCCCTGTATACACCCAACTATAAAACTTATTAGGTAACACGTGTATGTATTAATTGAAACGAATAGAAGTTCCTCATAAATCATGGCGTGAAAGTTATCCATTTATCATTTTTTTTCTTCTTTCGGTAAATTACAAAAATCAATAACGATAAACTGTTATGTCGGTTTCCCTAACCTCCTGACCTATTTTTATTTAATTTACCAGACATAACGATAAAGGGGATAAACTAGGAAAATAGCATATGCAAAACTATACAATGTTACGATTAAAGTTGAAACCATATGGAGGAAAATGTATTGTTCGATTTAGGTAAAATATAATTTTACCATAAATTTTTGTTTTGAATAAAGAACAAAAATTACGTAATTAAATAGAGTATGCTGCTTTTGTTAGCTGTCAAATTTGACATTTTCTTCACAAAATGTCCAAAAATGGCATTCATTAATCGAATTTAAAAGAATTTATTTGGAAAAGTTGTTTATTTACAACCATGCATGTAATAATGATATTCATCTATCTTTGACAGGTGGAAAGTTGACGTTCTTGTGTACTTTTACTTTCCACCCGGATGGAAACTAAATTATTTTTTGTATTTTTTTTTAAATCGATGTCTCGAAATAATATACGAACACACCAACATAAAACTCGTTACACAAACTTAACGACACTGAATTTTTTTTATTTTTTAAAATAAACCTAATGTCATTTATAAAAAATCAAAAATTAACATGGTTTCTGTTTTTATTAAATATTACATTGGCATTATTGTAGGAAGTCACCGATATGTTAAAACCTTGCTGAAAATCTTGTTTTGAAAGGTTTAATTCATGATTATTTGAAGTTAAAGTAGTGTTAGTAAAATTTGAACTTGTCGTTGAAATCAAATTGGCCGTATTAACTTGAGTAGAGACAGAACTATCTATGTATACCTCAGCTACTGTACTAGATTTCCAGCCTCCTATCCGCTTAATTTGCATGAGGTCGCCACCGTTATTTGCTAGCAAAGTATATAGCCGTTGTTCTTCTGAAAGAGTGGCCGGTAAAACCTTCAATGTTCAGCTTCAGAAAGGCTGCAATTTTTTTGGAGACTGATTTAAAGTGTTGTGCCCAATACATTGTATAGTAATTTTTCTATATCTTATTTGCATAAAAAGCTTTCCATCCTGTATATTTTTCCGAAAAGTTATTTTAATAAACTTCGACTTACTCTTAAGTTAATAACTTCTACCCTTCTTACAAGAATTAATTTTAAAAACACCAAACCTTTTTACCCTAAACTGTTCTGTTCGCCGTTAAATTTATTCTCTCTATCTTAGCAGTTAATTAATGCATATTACCATTTATTTAAAGACACGCTTGTTTGGAGTAGATTGGACTTTGAAGTAGATAATTCAGTTTCCGGAGTGTATTTTCATTAGTTTGATTTCCGAGACGATTGATTATGCCGGATTATTTTTATCTGCGAATGAAGATTTATATCACTAGATTTTAAAGATCAAGTTACTTTTTCATCTAACTAGACGGAGCCTCATTACCTGAAATTAAAAACTTGTTTAATGGAAGCGCACTATAAAACTTTAGTATAATCTCTGCTAATTATTTTTAGAGCAGTAGTTGTCAAGATATCGTGTTCAATAATGGACGTAATTGGTACTTAGCTGAACCGGGATCTAAGGTTTTTAGGTTATTATTTAAAAAACATTATTCCATTATCTCCTCTTTTAAAATGAATAGTTATTTATGGATCAAGGGTTCTAAGTCGATGATTATGCCCTGAGGGCGACAGTCTTACAAAGCCGAGGGCCTCTTGCCCGAGGGTTCGTAAGTCGCCCGAGGGTATATATCTATTAGTACCCGTGGTGCATACAAACTTATATGTCATACCAGTTCGTTTTAAATAATAAATATTTTTTTTAATTTAATTTGATTTACAAATTTTTTATTTTTACTTGCGACATTACCTTGACATTATTATAGCCTATTGGAAGAAACACATTTGGGAAAATTCCCTGTATTATTGCAAAATATTTGGGTTTGAACAACCCCGAAAAGTACACTGGTCATTGTTTCCGTCGAACGTCGGCAACTCTTTTAGCAGAAGCTGGAGCAAGTATGACTACGCTGAAGCGCCATGGTGGTTGGAAGAGTACCACAGTTGCTGAAGAATATTTAGAGGATAGCATATCCTCAAAAAATTAGGTTTCAAGGCGTACCACTGTTTTTTTGCGTCTTAATGCCAGCGCGGGCCCTAATGTGTACTTTATGCCCGCACGGGCCAGAATCAATTCCAATAACAGCGAAACCCCACTTGCTGTTAGCCTTCTACTGATTTTATTATTCTGGGAGTTAAACCCATGGTACAAACTTATACCATGGGTTAAAAGCTTCTCAAAAGAATCAGTATAATTTTTTTAAAATCATGCAATCAATCTTTTACCTACGACCACTACCATAAATAACAAAAAACATACTACCTAGTATCAACGTAAGTAATCACTTACAGCACGGTAAACAAGGCCTCCTCGTACATTCACAACAAAAGTACACATTGTGTATCAACGCTCTTCTTTCAATATACGTAGATTTTTTTCCTACGACCACTTACGAAAATGAGGAAAAAGCACGGTTGATTATATGTATTTATTTAATGTTAAGATTAATTTTTGGTTTTGATAAAATATAAACGGTTCGGCTCTTCGAACTTTAATAGTCTAGGATAGTTTTATGGACGGCGATGGTAGCACGCTTCGCGGAAAGGAGAAGAACCAAGAACTGAGAGCAGGCCAGCGGAAAGAATACATCCAATTTGTTTGCTACTTAATACCTAAATAAAAGGTTTTAAGAAGTAAAAAATTCTTATGATTAAACAATCCACTACGTTGAAACAACGCCTGAATAGTATTAATCTAATTATTAAATCAGAAACTATAAAAATGTATACATACAATACATAAGTAATAGCGTAGTAAGCAAATAGGAGAAAAAGAAGTTAAAATGTTCCAATAATTGGGAACTGTATTTTTCTACGGATGCTATGGTTCCACTTCTTTCATCACTTCCATACGTTCAAAACGGAGAATTTCTCACGCAGTGAGAAATATCCTCCATTATAGTGAGAAATAATTTCTCACTGTTATTATGATAACCCAAGGCAGCCATGAATTGTTACATGGCAAATTGATACGGCACGTTTTCCATGTTGACGACGTAATATCGACGATTTGCGCGCAATACATCCTCCAGATATTGTTCGAAAAGCATCCGATGTTTGTAATAATTTGCTACCAAGCACATCAAGACAAAAATATGAAATCGCTTACAGTAACTTTATGGTCTGGAGAATGCAAGCCAATGTGAATTCTTTTTCTGAAAATTATTTATTTTGTAGAATTATCAAGAAAATTAGAACCATCCACATTATGGTCAGAGCACTCGATGCTGAAGAGTACCAAAATTATAAAAACTGTGTTGATATATATGAAAATACGCAAAACTACGCGCATTTTTTAAACGAAAATCGGAAAGATATGTTCCAAAACAGCCAAAATCCTTAACTTCTGAAGAAATTCAACAATTTGTAAAAGATGAACCTGATAAAAAGTATTTGCTGGTAAAGGTATGTTTAAAAAAAATTATATGGAAGATTGCATTTTTGGTTTTAATTTCAGGCTGCTTTAGCTATTGGCCTTACAGGGGCATGCCGTTGTGATGGAAGATTTAAATTCGGCTCTTTTAATAAAATTACCCAAACCAAAGTTCCTAAAAATTTCACAGTCACAGGAGAATTCTACCAATTTTACAAAAAATATGCAAAGCTTCGAGCTTGCACGGATGAGACACGCTTTTTTTTAAATTACCAAAATGGCAAATTTACAGAACAGCCAGTGGGAATAAATAAATTTGGCACCATGGCGAAAGATATAGCGAAATTTTTGCAATTACCGAATCCGGAATTATATACTGGCCACTATTTCCGAAGGTTATCATTTTTAGTTAAATGCAGGAGCAGATCTTTTAACTCTAGAACACCATGGGGGCTGGAAATCCAGCAATGTTGCTGAATCCTATATCGATAACTCCATGGCTAACAAAATAAAAATATCAAAACTTATAGTAGAATCGATTCAGCCTGCAGCGCCACTAGAACCTGAATACAACAATGCTGTGGAAGCTCAGTACGTTTCCCCATCAACTTCGACTTCAGCTAATATTTCAATTACCGAAAATATATTGAAGCGAAACGACCTACCAGGAATTACTTTCCAAAATTGTTTAAATATAACTGTTAATTACAATTTTAAATAAAATATAGAAATGAGTTAATGTAATATGTATTATGTATTTTAAGCACGCAAAAAGAACGCATCCGTAGAAAAAGTACAGTGTACGACACGTGAGAATATGACATATTAGTCCCTAGCTTGATTTGCGAACAATTTGCAACAAACATCTGCGCTCGGGAGAAATATATCATTTTTCTCACTTGTTGTACAATATACTATTGTGGTCGTAGGAAAAATTGTGTACAACACTTGTGCGAAAGTGGCTTTCTCAAACTTTTAACACTCGTTATGTAATATACTATTCCAAACATTACTTTATTAAAATTACGATAAAAATTTGACAGCTTGCTGACAAATCTTGTTAATTTGAAAATTAAATTGTGCTTTAAAATTAATAAATATGATCATAGGTAAAGTACGACACGTTGTAATTCAATAACAAACTCATGGAATACGCACTCGCCGCTGCGTGTGGTACTATGCTATGCCATTCGTGCGTAATATGCTATTTACAACTCTTATTACTTAATGTCATATTACCGATTACAGCTGCCATATTTCTCCCCGTGTATTGTATAAATCTAAACGTTATGGAAACAAATTTAAATACACTTAACCTAATGTTTTGTTTTTCCATAGCTCTTCAATTTTAGATTTAAATTATTGTGATTTTAAATTTAGAATTTCGACGAAAGTACCAGGAACTTCTGTTCAGCTAGAGCTACTTCGTTATAAAGTTTTCGGTTGAGCTCTCTTGATCCAGGCATTTAAGAAATATTTAAATCCCATTTACATTTCTTTAAGAGTTGGCTTAATGTGGTATAAATTAAAATTTAAAGTGTGCGGGCTATTTTTTTTAACAAATAGTCTAAGCCTAAACAAGCACATTACGGTCAACCATTTTTTTAGAAATAATTTGCTCAAAAATCAAACAAATTAAATATTTATGAGCGAATTCTTATTTGGTATTTTCCATAAATAGACGGAACTTCCTCTAAACATTTATTAGAGTCGAAACATTGATTAAAGTTAAATATGATTATAACCAAAACCAATCACTGTTGAAAATATCACCATTATTTAGTGTATTATTTCCTTTACTACACACGGTGATTCACGGTCTATTGTAGGTTAGACGTATATGGAAAACGAGTAATAGGATAATTTTTAAAATTTGGAGTCGTATATAAACGCACCTGCTGCATTGATCTATTTTCAGCGTTGCGGCGTTGCCGCCAATATTGAGCAAAACATAAGCTTAATTAAACACTTGTAACTTTGTGTGTTATTTTTTGTTTATATTTAATCCTCAAAGAAAAATCGGGGAGATTTGTTCGGGTCAATGGCTGTTTTTTCAATGGAACCTCTGTATACAGTACGTTTCACGAAATTTGGATACGACTTAATGATTTCCTGGGTAGGTCTCATTGTGTCGACAAGAGTTTGGCAATAAACAATTGAAGTATGAAGGGACGGACTAAGGAAAACAAGTAATGATATGATTATATTAATGTAATCAAATGAAATAACATTTTTAAAAAATATTACTAGTCATATTTATTTACATTTATAATGTCATTCTATAGATAGTTCTGTTTCGCTATCGCTATCCTCATCAAAATTAATTATAATTGGATTAATTATACGATCCAGACTAATATACGAATTTTCTACAGTTATTACGTGACGGCCTGAATTTTACCAAGGGGAATATCATTAAATCATTTTCGTATTAATTCTACAACACTAGAACTTAAAGTCGGAGAAATATTTTAAGACCTAACCAGTGATTTTAACTGGTGCCACATATGCTCTATGGGGTTAAAAATGCAATAATAGGGTGGGAGCCGTAGCACTGTATGTCCAATTTCTTCTGCCAATGTGTCACAAACATATACTTTTTTTATACAAAATGTCTTTAAAACTTCTAAAAGATCACTTTTTTTATAACTTTCTTCAAAATATATATCATTCGCCGCCATGTAGTTCTGAATCTGCAATTTTGTATTATTTGAGCTTGGAGCTTTATGTAATTGGCGACTGTGATAGCTCGCATTGTCCATTACCATCACGCTATTCTGCGGAATGTTTGGTAAAAGACAATTCTTGAACCATTCCTCAAAAACTAACAAATTTTACCACAAAAAGTTTATTAGTTATCATATTCCTATACCTAAACCCTCAGGGTTCCTCAATAGAACCAATTTTTTGAAAAAATTGAAATAAGATAATTTTGTTTGCCCGGGTTTATCTGTTTTTAATATATTACAGATATTTTGAATTTTTATGCTTTATTCAAAAATTGTTTGTCTAAATTTCAACAGCTACTACAACTAGCTCTTGATAATTAATTGGACTGTATAATATTTACATTTATTTGGGTTTGTTCCTCTCTTTGACATTTATATTAGCTATTGATAAAAAGAATCAAAGCTTTAACATGATTTTAGTAATGCCTGTGATATAAAATGTGCATTAAATTTACAATGCCGTAGTAAAAATTGACTAATGGTCCTTATTGTTGTCAGATCTCTTCAACAAAAGAAGAAAATACTGCAGTATTATGTAGAATTTATTTTTGAGAGGAACGGTATAGAAACGAGGTAAGTACATGCATATCCTTTTTGATTGTATTCGACATATTATAATAATAATTTTCGTGTTATCAAAAAGTGTTAATAATAAAACTTTAATGTGGGTTTAATCAGTGTTATGTCATTTCATATTGGTTACCTGTGCCACCAGAAGGAAGGTAGAGAAAATGAAAACGCGCAATCCAAAATTTCTTAAGTCTTGGATATGTTTATTTATCTGTCTTTTAACCAAAGCGATCCATCTAGAAGTTGTAACCGATTTGGCAAGTAAAGCGTTTATAGCATGTTTTAGGCGATTTACGTCTCGTAGAGGTGTATCTTCGAATCTCTATTCGGACAATGCAAAAACCTTTATCGGGGCTAACACTGAATTAAAAAATTTTTAGAATCGGGAACTTTGCAGATTGCTGCTATTTTAATGGAAGAGGGCGTGCAGTGGCATTTTATACCACCAAGTGCACCAAATTTCGGCGGCATCTGGGAAGCAGGCGTACGCATGACAAAATATCATTTAAAAAGAGTTCTAGGTAACGCATCTTTAAATTACGAAGATTTTAAAAAGGTATTGACACAGATTGAAGCAATCTTAAATTCGCGAATATCTCCGTTATCTTCCAGTCCTGACGACTATTCTCCATTGACTCCAGCATATTTCCTTATTGGTAAACCTTTGACTTCTATTCCGGAACCTTGTTACCTGGAAATTCCGGAAAACCGGCTTAATCAATATAAGAAGTTGCAGCAATTAATTCAAACCTATTGGAAACGATGGTCCCGGGAATACATTATTGAACTTCAACAGCGATTGAAATGGAACAACAATAGTTATTCAGTTATGAATCCTAATGATTTGGCAATAGTTAAAGAAGACCTTTGAAATGGAAAACAGCACGATTTTTGGAAACTCACCCTGGGTCTGACCATGTTATCACAGTGGTGACACTTAAATTTAGTGATGGTTCTATTACTAAACGTCCTTTGTCTAAAATCTGTATCTTACCAATATCAGACTCCAAACCTGATGAAGTCCACCGAGAAGTATGAAGATTTGTTCTGTGTTTACAAAACAAAAACTTTAATATTTTTTGAGTTAATTTTAACAAAAAAAGGACATTTGTTTTTTTTAACTTTGTTTTATATGTTTAAATTTCCAATTTCAAGGCCGGCGGTATGTTACGTCATTTCATATTGTTTACCTGCGCCACCAGAAGAAGGGAGAGAAATGTCAGAGAATTTGAAGGAAGAAAAGTAGAGAGGACATTTTTATTTTTTTGTGTCAAGTTCGTTTTAATAATAAAGGAAGCTAAAGTTTAATTAAAAGTCTTTACGATTACCACAGCACCTATGGATAAGCTAGACCTAACAATCAGTAATGGAGACGCCTTGGCCAATGGACGTAACTACTTTCTGTATTTTTTACATCACTTTCTTCTTCGCCCTGTATAATATTGAAAAGCAGTTCTATATCAAAAGCGTTCCTTGCCACTAAATTTGGACAAAATCATGTTAAAAAATTCGAAAATTTGATTCAAATCGGTTTAGCTTCTTTCGTGTTATAGAGTTTTAAAAATGAGGGTAAAAACCACGTTTGTCGATCATTTTGTTGTCCAGTTTTTACTAGAGACATATCACCGAAATGACGAACAGCAATTGTTTTTATACGGCATATACACAAATATTCTATTACAATATAGAAAACTTTTTTTAATGAGTTATACAGTGTGTACATAAAGTAAGGAACAAATTCATTATCTAGGAATCTAAAAATATTTCGGAAAAATCCTCGAACACGTGTATAATAATTTTTAATGGCGCATTTTTTTCCCATACAAACTTAACATACAAGGTGGCTCATGTAGTAGATATGACATTATCGACGATTTTTTTAAATGGGAACCCCTATATTTTAGTTCTGATCTGTAATCTCCAAAAACAGCTGATTTCAAAAACATAACACACTTAGGGCCTAAAATTCATAGTTTCGTTACTACAGGGTAAAACAAATAATTTTATTTAAGATATTTTTAATTTAAAAAAATGTAAAAAAATTAAATAAGCTATTTAATTAAGTGTTGAAATTGTCCTCCTTCTGCTGCCTGGCAGTACCCCAAGCGATGAATAAATTCTTGTTGGACTTTTCTTATGGTTTCTTCTGAAATGTTCCTGCATTCTGTTGTTATTCGATTTTTTAAATCTTCAATATTGGCAGGTCTGACTTTATAAACAACATTTTTCAGGTGACCCCACAAGAAAAAGTTCAGTGGTGTAAGGTCTGGAGGCCTAGGTGGCCATTCAACAGGCCCACGTCTTCCAATCCACTTGTTCGGAAAAACTTGGTTTATGTAATGGCGCACTACTGCTGCATAATGTGGAGGTGCGCCGTCTTGTTGGTACCACAAATTTTCATCTAGAATTCCTGGATTTTTTCTACTAGGGTATAAGTTAACTAGCGTAGGGATAAGAAAGTTCTGAAGAAAATGAAGATAATTTAGCCCGTTTACATTGTTGTCAAAAAAATATGGCCCAATAATTTTGTTTTTCACAATACCAGCCAAAACATTAATTTTTTGAGGATATTGAGTATGGTGCTCACGCATCCACCTGGGATTTTCTTTTGCCCAGGATCTACAGTTTTGCCGGTTCACTTCTCCATTTAATTTAAAGGTAGATTCATCCGAAAATAGGATATTTTCAACAAACAAAGGATCTAAGTTACATCTTTCCATTAATATTTGACAAAACTCCATCCTACGATCTGGATCATCTTCATTCAACTCATGAACAAATCGGATTTTAAACGGGTGCCATTTTTCTACCGTCAATAGGTTATGACCGGTCATAGCAGCCGCCCCATGATCAATGCTAATCTGGCGGACGCTGTTGTGGGGATCTTCTTCCATAGCCAATAAAATATCTAATTTCTTATCATCCGGAATAGTTGGACGGCCTTTTCTGGGAATATCTTCCACTGAACCCGTTTCCCGAAAATGTATTTCAAGTTTACTCACAGTTGATCTAGTAATTGGTCTTGCTGGATACTTAGTGTTAAACAAAGCAAACTTCTTGTTGAGTACGGATCCTATCACCATATCCAATCATCATAAGAATTTCTATTCTTTGTGTTAAAGATAAACGCATAGTAACTCAATATGTTTTAAAATAAAATTTATTACTTCAAATAAACTTACTAGAAAAATACAATGTAATGACATTATCTAAATACCATAGTTACATAACAGCAAATAAGCCTACTTGAGAAAAAACATAAGTAACAGCAAATGATGGTGCGTCCATTAATTACGTAAGGCTTTCAGGTAAAATTGGGTGATGGCGGAAGGGATTGAGCCAAATGTCACGAAATCTTTTATTGGGGGAAGGGGGGTTGAAAAATCGCTAAAAACGCCTCACGTAATTAATTGATGCCTCCCAAGCCAAAAAAAATATCTTAAATAAAATTATTTGTTTTACCCTGTAGTAACGAAACTATGAATTTTAGGCCCTAAGTGTGTTATGTTTTTAAAATCAGCTGTTCTTGGAGATTACAGATCGGAACTAAAATATAGGGGTTCCCATTTAAAAAAATCGTCGATAATGTAATATCTACTACATGAGCCACCTTGTATATTAAGTTTGTATGGGAAAAAATGCGCCATTAAAAATTATTATACACGTGTCCGAGGATTTTTCCGAAATATTTTTAGATTCCTAGATAATGAATTTGTTCCTTACTTTATGTACACATTGTAGAGAAAGTTAATAAAAGAAGTTCATACTTAAATTAAAATTTAAAATAACTCTTGTACAGGGTTATTGAAATTGAATGTTCATGATTATATTTGTATATTATACATAGAAAAAAGACTATGGTAAAATTCTTATAGTAAAGATTTTATTTTACTATTTCCTATAAAACTATAGTAAAGATCATGTAATTACTAATATATTGTAAATTTTACAACGAATGTAAGTGAAAATAATTTATTCGTATCTCCAGTAGTTAAATATTTTAGAATGTATGGTACATTTTACTGACGACTGTTGATTGTACTTTTTGATTGTAAAAATGACGCCTAATTTTAAATGAAGTATTATAAAAATGTTTTAACAGAATAAAATGCAGATAATGATGTGATTTCGATTTTCGTAACAAATAAATAGGTGGCGAATTTATATGGTGAATATATTTATCGATCGAAGTTTCTAATAATTTTGTCTAAAATTTTGGTATAATTTAATGGCACTTCGGTGTACAAGCAAAACACACTGTCATTATATATGACTTCATATCAGTTGAATGAATTTTAACACCCTACGTTAGAACCCACTAAAAGTTTTGATTTAATTTTTCTATATTTCCCCATATTTTTCCATTCACTAAGTCCGAAATAAGATTTCTTCTGTTCAGGTAAAATTTATTAAGTAACTTTGTGAATTTTTCTATGTTTATTGACTTATTGTGTTTTGCTTATAAGCCAACGTAGCAGTTCTTAATAAAAGTTATTCCAATCACTTATAGAGCCATAAATTATGGTTAGTTTTACTATTTTTATAGTCAATTTAAGTGTTTGTTTCCGTGTATAGGTACAAGATTGTTTATATTATGAATCTGATAAGTACCCCTGTATATTCTGTTTTTTTTATATATTAAAACTTCAAATTTTAAACTCAAAACTTTATAATTAATTTTCTCTAATCCAAATATTAATTTTTATTATTTTAATATTTATTATTAATAATTTTAATATTTATTATTAATTATTTTAGTATTTATTATTTGTTATTTTAATATTTATTATTTTAATTTTTACTATTTGAATATTTGCTATCTATTATATTAATATTTACTATTTATTATTGATATATTTATTATTTATTATTTTACGATTTATATTTTGGATGAAAATAAATGAACTTTAATGAATAAATAAAGCCCAAACTGAAACAATTAATATTTTTGAAGCAGTGCCATATCAAAGCGGAATTTGAGAAAGTAAGGTCTAATTTTTGCAAGTTCTTTACAATAACTTCTTATTTTAATCTGCCCTGTAGGATATTCTAATTGTAATAATATTACTTTTAATTTACTCTGAATTTCATTTTACGCGAACTTATACTTTTATAAATATCTATTGCAAATTTGGTTCACAAATGATTTAAATAACAGAGTTATTCAGAAAATAATCACCTGGTAGATAGCTTATGCGGGTGCTAACATATTTTATCGATATCTGTGCAAACTTTAATTTCCTGATATGGCTAGTATGATTTATGTTACCATATTACAGGTCAGAACATTAAGGCTTAATAATTCAAAAGGGCTCGAGTAAACCCTTAAGAGGATGGTAACACTGCTAGAAATTCTTTCGAACAAGACAAGAAATTCCTATACAATACTCTTCCTTCGATTTATTTATTATACTGGATTTACTTGCTTAAGTGTTAATCTAAAAGATAATTGTGCTTCAGAATGAAGAATACAGAAATGTGGAAACAGTTCTTCTTCAATATGTACCACACGGAAAGAAAAACTTACTTCCTCTCCACCAAACTCAAAAACAGCGTTAAAAATATTACTAGATTGATAATATAAACAATCTTGTATCTATACACGGAAACAAAAACTTAAATTTACTATAAAACTAGTAAAATCAACAATAATGTATGGCTAGTTATGTGACTGGAATTATAGTAAAATTTTAAACTACATTTTTAGTAAATTACAAAAATATTTAGTATTTAGTAAACCATTTGTAATATTTACTCCAATCTTCTGTAAAATTTGCTCTTTATTATTCTTTGTTATTCTCAAGCAGTCATCCATCCAAGTACTAACCATGCCCAACGTCGTTTGACTTCATCGATCGATGGTATGTTTAATATTAAGTTATCCACCTATCATTTGCCTAAGAATAATAATAAAAATATTTTTACAACGTAATTTAAAAAAAAATACTTAAATAATAGCCAGTGAAGTGCACAATACATTTAAAAATATTTAACTACTGAAAATTATAAGTCAACCATTTTCACTAACATTCATTGTGAAATTTATAATATATTTTAGTAATTACTTGATTTTACTAAATTTATTAGAAATTCTAACTATTACTTTCTGTGTAGCTTCAATATTATTTTGGTACGGATTAATAATGAAAGTTGTAATTAAATACAATATTTTATAGAAAACCGTACAACAAAATCTTTAAGCACATTGATTTCACCTTCCACCATCAACCAATATGACGCGACGCAGTAATCTGTTACGCGTGTGGAAAAGGAAATCCTGCAAGCGGCTCATGCTTATTGCCGCAATGTTGCCAGATTAAAAATTAAAATCACTTGCACAAAACAGTGCTTCAAGAGTTTACTAGAATTAATAATAATCCTATTAAATAACAAAACTTTATATTTTCATCATAAAAAAATCACAGGAACTGAAGAACAAAATTATAAAAATTCGAAAAAGATTGTTTATATACCTAATTTAGACCACTTCCTGGTTACGCTACTGATTTAGGTTCTGTACATTGAAGACTTAGCAATACAAATATATTTAAGGAAATTAAGTGGTAAAGCAATAGATTCAGATTTTAAAATAATAATTATATTTTGGATGTGAATAAAAAATCAATAGAAAATACGATTTTAAAAAAGATTTTCTTAAATCACAAGATTGAAATGGAAGAAAAATTACTCTATGTATGTATCTACTGAAATTTTACTAAACCTGGGAAAGTATGTCGACGATTGACCTTTTAAAGTCTGCGAGAGAAGAGTACTAAAATCCCCCTACCGTGGTAGAGGGGAAAAGCAAGCGAATTAGAATACGACCAGGAAACTGGTTTCCTCTTTATTCAATTTATTGCCGGCACATTACGTTCTCTTTTATCTCCGTTAGGCGTCTGATTGTGATAGTTGTTGGTAAAACCTTTATATAAAATATTAGGCAGAACTCCAGAACTGCAATTACATATCCATGGTCCATTTAAAAAAAATAATTTCCTTACAGTTCTAAAAAATGCAAAATGTAAAACGATCCCTTACCTATACAATTCTAGTTTCAACCTTAACTAGATGAATCCATAATGAAATTATTAAAGATAGACTAAGAAGATTATCATTAAGTGAACACTAAAACGGATTTATCTCTAAAATGGAAAATACATGGTGTTATGGAAATTACTTATTATATTTAAATGGGTGACTCCTTGGATGTCCTAGAGAAAGTCTACATACTTTTTTTTTAATCGAATATCTAAATACTAAGGTAACACCTCTTTTTACCCAAATACTGTCGCGCCGTTCCATCTGGATTCAGTTTGCAACAATTTGGGTCACTAGAGTATGCTAACAGTGTTGTCAGACCACACCGCATGTTTCGCCCTTCCTTGGATACTTGCCGCGCGCGACTATCATTACTTCAGTATGTTTCGAGACTCGGGAATGGAACGACGCTGTCAAGGGTTCCACGTGCTTGATGTATACGAATTTTAAACGTTTTGTTAGTTGTAGGTAGCATTACCCGATTTTTTTCTGTTATGAAATAATTCATAATAAGAAATATTGTGATGTGATTTCAAATTTGTGTGATAGTACCTATTGTTGGTTCTGTTGCAAAAAACACTTTTTCTGTTTTATTTTTTTATGGAATTTAATTATAAAACGGATTATAAGATCGAAGGTAAGAGAGTATGTACCATAAAATGGTAGTATTTTTTTTTTAAGTTTGAAAAAGAAGCGATATCACGGGCCAAAGACGTCTTGTTGTCAAAAACTGAACACGTGGGTTTACAATTCTATGTTGCAATATATGACAACACGCCCTCAATAAACTATTGATTGCGAACGCCCTCAGTAGCATCCACGTAAATTCTCAGATTTCATGTAAAGTGTATATTTCATACAATAATTCAAAGCGCCATTTATGGTTATTTTTCTTCAATTTATTTTCATCTCAGGATTTGCCGGTTTAAATATAATAAGTCACTTCCATAACACCCTGTATAACCAATAAAATCCAGTATAGCACTCCTTTAGTAAATTAATAGAGGAATAGAACTGCTGAAACAAAAGACAACATCGTCAAAATTGTATAATTTCGACCGTACCTGTATAATAAAGCATTTCAAATTCCAATTGCAATAACAAAAGTTGTTCGGGTTGATGAGATACTACTATCACCTAATTTTCAGGGCCGCCAAAACAAATTCACCCAGATTCAAATTTCAGTATTTAACTTGTTACCTTGAAACACTGTATATCAATAAAGGAAAGATGCATTTGAAGTACTGATATTAGTTCGACCTCCCCTATAGTTTTTGAGCATCCTGTAGAATCGATTAGAGAGGTCAAGGATATAAAATTAAGTTTAATAATTAAAATAATAACGTTAACATTATACAAATGCTTGTGCTAGAAATGCAGATTATGAAAAGGGCAAAATGGGTGATTAATTAAATAATAACACGCGTGCTTCTTAATATACAGGGTGGTCCATTTCCGACAGGAAATTCCTTATAGCGAGCACAGTAATACTAAATTAGTTAAATATTTGCTGGGTTGTTCAGGATACAATTTAAAATGCCTTCTTTCTGTTTGCCTTGTTAACGTCAATGTGACGCATGTTATTATGAAACTAAATACAATATACAAGAGATATATCTTTATCTTCTTCTGTTTTCATTTGCAGCTGATCGACTTGATATGCATTGGTTAGGAAAATCAAACAGTCGACGGATGAGACTCAAAAATCTATATTTTTATCCACTTTATGGCAGACTTGGCACAGTTTTGCCATATTGAGTTAAGAATAACTATTGTTTGACCAAACAATACTTAAATTTTACACACAAACGCTGAAAAACAACAAAAAAATTTATTTAACAATAACAACAAATATGTCAGTTGTTAATCCGGTAGTGTCAAACGTGAAAGCACGTTGAAAAAGGCCGTTCCTATAAGGGTTTTATAGAAAGTACGTCCCGAATGCGCCAAGCGACTTAATGTCTTTGTCTAATTATCACAAAACGAAAAAGAAAAATTATACTAACTTTCAAAGCACCCCGATTGTTTACAAGTTGTTTACAACCTAAATAAGAATGTAAATTGTTTATTCTGTAAATAGTTTGAACCAAAGTCTCCGTGATTTAAGATCCTTTACAGTAATCGTACAGGGTATACCAAAAATACGGGACCTATTATACACACTGTCTCTAAGTGAAATATTATGATACTGATATCTATTCTTACATTACGAGATGATAATAAAGAGCTTGTCAAGGAGATGATATAGCTATGCAGAAGGTGAAAATTTCAGCCGTATTTTATTTATTTAATGGAAATATATATACAGGGTGTCCGCTAAGTAATGGGACATGAAAAAACCACAGACTCCTTACGTAAAAATATTAGGATTTAAATATACTTACCTATATCCGAAAGTTGATATTAACAGAGATACAGGGTGTTAAAGTTAAAACTTCATTTTTGCCTTTCTCTAATAACTTTGGCAGAAACCAACGGTTTTTAACAAAATTTGGCAATTATGGTTTTTTTAGGATGAGGAACTGATTTTTTGGTGACATTTTAATGTACAATGTGGCATTTTTTGGCACATTTATTAGGTCATAACATTTTGTGTCTCCGTGAAGTGTTTAATGAAAATAATACTTTTCTCATATTTACTACATAAAAAGGTACACAATTTCAGGTCGCCCAGAGTTACCGTGTCGGAGATATATGCATTTATATTGTTTAATGTATATTATTAATTTGCAAACAAAATTTTTTTTTTAAAGTAACCTATGAGAAAACAAATGAAATTTTGAGATGCAGTTGCTATGAAACCTCTATGTTGTTATTTGCTTATCTAATAATAAGCCTGAAGAGAAATATACAGGGTACACCAAGTAAAGTGGCCTATTAGAAGTATCTCGAGAAATGAGATTTTATATTGAAAATTTGGCTGTAGCTATAAGAGATGGTTTTCTACGTTTCTAAAATATTTCGGATGGTGTGGTGTTGCCCCATCATACCGAAAGTGATAGCAACTTCGGAATTTTCAATGAATTACCCTATACATTATATTATTTTTTTGGAATCTACTTAAAAATACATAACGTCAAATGGATTTTTCATTACTTTGTTAATCCATTCCACAGCGAACTACCAAAAAATATATTTTTATAAGATCATTTTTAAATTTCGCTATAAGTCCGAAAATATTGAAGATAGGTATTGGAACACTTAATATCATTAGATAAAAAATCCGATCCTCCATTAGCAAAACATATCAAATATAGGGTGTCCCATTTAAACAAGAGAAGATTTTTGAAATAATTCATCTCCCTCAGAAATATTGTTGTGTTATGGAGACGTCCTGTATAAAACTAATTAAATACTGTTCAAAATTATAAAATTTCGATAGTATTGTGAAATTATTGTCAAAATTTCAGCTTTCTAGTTGTAACCGCTAAAAATATATGATTTTTTTTTCAGGTCCCGATACGGCGTTAAAAAATTACAAGATTATTTATAATTCAAAAACTCTTAAAGATAGGTATATGATATTATATAGAAGACTGTTCTAGATTTTTACCTAAATTCCAAAAAAAATATAATAAAAAGGGTAATTCAATTAAAATTCCGAAGTTGCTGCCACTTTCAGTATGCTCCGGCAACACCGCACCATCCAAAATATTTTATAAACGTAGAAAACCATATTATCTTATAGCCACAGACAAATATTCAAAATAAAATCTCATTTAGTTCTCGATATACTTCTAATAGGCCATTTTACTTGGTGTACCCTGTATATTTTGTTAAATGTTCCGCTATAAATGACAAAACATAACTTTTTTTTGATAATTCGGGTTTTTTATTCAAGATATCAAATATTAAATCTGATTTAGAAAAATGAACTTGGTAGTTTTTTCAATTTCAAAACGAATTTCTCACTAGCAAGGTAACTCGTCAACTTGTAACCAATAAAATTATAACACTTAATGAAACTTTAGGATATTTTTGGAAACGTAAAATGTTTAGCAGGTGAAATTTAGATGGGGGAGCAAAAGGAGTTTTCACGGATCAATAAGGTAACTTGAATTATTTATGGAAGCATTCGAGCTGGTTTTATACTGGCCGCTTAAAATTCTGCTTTATTTGCGTAATTTTAAGCCATTTACGGTTCTGACTGTTGTTATCTAAATAAAGTGAAATGACGGGAGAATCTTACTTAAAAAGGGATCTGTATTGTGCTAAACGGATTTGATTAATAAATAAAGGGCATCCTAATGGGCATTTTCACACTTACTGACATAACAGCGACACGGCACCGACACGGCAACAACGCGGTACCGACACAGCACAGTACCGACACGATAGCGCCAGACGGCAGTATACCGACAAATTTAAGGGTCTGATGTCAATTCGTTGTGCTATTTATAAAAATAGAAAAATGGCGGTAATTAACAAATTAAACACATAGATTCAAAAGTTTTGCATCACTTTGATTCTCGAATAAGTAATTACGTCATGGTGAAAATAGACTAAATATTAGTTCATTGATAAGTTTAAAATAAAAATCAATGAGTTTTAAAATTTTTTATTTTACCACCTTCCAAAAAAAAATTTACAAAAGTAAAATTTATTTATATTGTATAATTTGTGACATTTAAAATAACATAGCTTCTAATAAAGTGTATTTCCTCCTCTAGTCTCAATGCAAGCTTGAAGACGACGCCGCATGCTATGCGTATGGTTAGCAATCCGATCTTGTGGAATAGCCTGCCATTCTTCGGTAGCAGCGACGATAAGCTCCTGGAGAGTTCTAGGGGGATTTCTTCTAACGCGAAATGCCCTAGTGAACATGTCCCAAGAATGATCTATCGGGTTCATGTCAGGGGACAAAGCTGGCTACTCCAAGCGATTGATTCCCTAACTTTCTAGGTATTCATCCACAGCTCTAGTAAGATGGGGCCGGGCATTGTCGTCCTTAAACACAAAATTGTTATCAACAGCCCCTATCCACGTCCTAACATAAGGATGTAAAATATCCCTAATGTACCTGTCACCAGTCATTATGCCTTGAACGTGGACTAACTCAGTACGCCCGTCAGACATAATACCTGCCCAAAACATGGCGCTTCCTCCCGCGAATGGAGGCAAAAGGCGAGCATGGGCAAGTTGAGCGGCTCTTGTTGGTTCTCTCCAAACACGAATCCGGCGACTATCATTTACCAGACAAATTCTGGTCTCGTCGGAAAATAGGACAGAATTCCAAAATTCTTCGGGTAAGCGCATGTGTGTTTCAGCCCACTGCAGTCGGCGAACTCGGTGGTCATATTGTAGTTGGGTCGCCGACATCTTAAACCGGATTCAAATGCGTCTTCTTAGTGTAGAGACGGATGTGCGAACTCCAATTGCATGCGTAACATCTCTCTGAAGTTGGGGAACTGGCATAGTTCGATTTGTCCGAATTGTTAACGTAATATAGTGGTTCTGCTGTTCGTTAGTAACACGCCTTCTACCACTTCGTGGTCTATCTCGCACAGAATTGGTCTCTAGATAGCGATTCCATATGCGAGAAACATCACTTTGAAAAAAGGCCTATTCTTTCAGCAAAAAATCTTTGGGATGACCTTCGTCAACTGAAGCTACTATTCTTGCACCATCAATTTCAGATATTACTCGGTGATTCATTTTTACACACTAAACCGAAAAATTTAACTGGCCAGCGCCAACAAAATACAAGACTGAAAATGTTATCTTAAACAAATGTCGTGATAATATTTTTATGCTACAAAAAATGGTATCGTTTAACTGATAAACATAAATAAACATTTAAAAAAAAAATTATTTCCTGAAACTATCTTAACATGCCAAAATCAGAGTGATGCAAAACTTTTGAATCTATATTTATGTATTTGCTTGATTTGTTATGATTTCGTCTCAAAAGGCGAAATAAGCAAAGGCAAAAGTTCTTCACGCGCGGTTTGGAAATGATTCTAATTTTTTCTGTTTTTCCAATTTTTTTCTTTAGTAAATTTCATGTTTTTATTTATCTATTGTGCTAATAAAGTTCTGTTCTGATTCAAGAATGCGTAGCTTTTTTCACAGGTAATGAATGATCTTATCCTTTTTCCGAATGATTATAAGAAGTTTACAGTTTTAAGTTTTTAATTCCCTTTTTACTTTCCACGACTCCTTCTTGACGACAAGTTAGGGTCCCAATGGCATGTCGGAGCGTTTTAAAGTTTGTGTCAAAAACCAGTTGTTATTTGAACCTGTATATTATGGACATATTCTTAGAATATTACACATGTGCAAGAGCTTGGATAAATTTACCTACAATATAACAAAATAATAATAAAAATAGGAACTAAAATGAAACAATTATTCAAGATCGAAATCCATCCAAATATTGCGTGGATCGATTTTTTTGGCTGTGAGTGTATTAGACAGGGTGTTTCTTAATAACATGCTAATATTGAAGGAGGTTATTCTTGAGTCCATTTTCAGGAAAAAGCTTGATATGAACATATATCCTAAACGTCTTAACTTGTGAGATACACGGGGTGTTAAAGATTTTCAAAAAATTTTAATATCTGTGATACTGCTCTAGATCGTTTTGTGATATTTGGCACAGACTATCTATTCGTTAAGAGGCATTTTATGAGGTATAGCATGTTTTTTTCCGACCAGTAGCGTTCGTGCGGGAATTGTCCTCGGTATTTTTGAAGAAAAGAATGGTACGCCACTTCTTTTCTTTTAAATAAAAATTATTTTTGAAATTCTCATTCGTTGCCGCGCAAATGTCGTCTCTTGATTTGTTTTGTCGTTTGACGTATAGTTTTCGTATAAAAAGATGAAATTCATTCACTTGCACTCTTTTATGAAATTAGGTATTAAGAGCTGCGTTTAAACACAGGTTGCCAAGCCGACACTATTTTATGCGAACGTTTAGCCAAATATACTTAGTTTTTCTCTAAGCTAAAACTGGATTCTTAAAGTTGAAGGATTGGAAAACGCAATAAAAAATTGCGCTAAAAAATATAATGTTATAAGAATAATAATAACAATTTCAAACATGAACAAATTTTTGTCACAGATCTTTCTGAAACGTGTTGATACCCCAATCGACAGGCCAGACAATCTAAATATCCATAAATTAACTAAAAAACTTTATTATTAACGGCTAAAACTTCACGAAAAGAAATATTGATCAGCTGATGACTCTCGTGTCTTTCTAACCTGCCAAAAAGAGGCATATTTTTTAATTAAATGGATACAACATAGATGGCTCTGATTGCTAATCTTGTTGGAATCCTTATCTTAACAAAGATTAAAAAGGATCTAGTAGGTGAGAAGCTGATTTTGTTTTGTAAACATAAATAAGTTAATACAATTGTCTACCTAGTCTAGTTATCATTAAACTTAACAAATTATTAAAAAAACAACAAACCCGAACACCCTGTATCTCAAAAGTTAAGACGTTTAGGACATATGTTTATATGAAGTGTTTTTTTCTGAAAATGGATTCAAGAATAACCTCCTTAAATATTAGCATGTTATTAAGGAATACACGGTATGTATATTAGAAACAGTAGAGAATGCCAACTAAACAAGCCCTGATGAATCGATCAACCAATTCTCACTTTTTTGGATATGCAAGGGTTTGGCTTGGAATCAAAAACTAGAGAACCAGTTTGAATTGAAACAAATGGTAAAGAGAATTTGAAAGTTTCGTAATATGGGTGTGGGGAACTCTAGTTTTAATTCTTTATTTTAAATTATGTAAAACTGGCTCGGTGGTGACCTCTTAATGACATCGCCCTTTATTATTTATTATTTTACAAAAAATTAATTAGTGTTTATTTATAATTTATTGATTTATCATTTACATGATAAAACTTATTCTATGAATCATTTCGACTTAAAAAGGAATAACAGCATATTGCCCATCTTCCTACCACTTAAAGAATGCTTGATTTATACGATACCTATAATACTGAATTACCCTTTATATTAGAATGATGTTGATGTATTTTAACAAGTTCTAATCTATGGTCGGATGTCACACTTCAAATTGATAAGGGTTAGAAAATACCCGGAATCCGGCTGATTTATTGTAAGATTCCGATATAAGAAACCATTAGAATCCTACGGAATATCGCTGCGTAACTATCCAATTTTCTTGAAATCCGTTTTTTATCTCCTAAATATTTTTATCTGGTTTCCAGACCTACATTTTGTTTCTAGTGATTTTGGTCTAAAGGACTTTTTCATCCGATTTCATATTCTGTTAGTGTTCGCTGGCACTAAATACAGATTTAGGGTATAAGAAACAGGTATATTTTTTCATAAAGCGGGATAAATTTTGTTTAAAAGTGAATTTTATTAGGGTGGAAACATTAAAGAATTCGCTAAATTTTTTATTACAACCGAAAATAAAATAAATTTATACGTTAAGGAATTTGTCCAAATAATAAATTATTTAAGGAGCAGTATGTATAGTTATTTTTCAATATATGAGGTGTGTCAATCCTGAATGATTCACAAAGATTATATCAGTAGAGATTGAATGACCGAATCCGTACCAGTTAATATTAATCAATCATTTATTTCAATCGTAATATCCATATCCAGGCTCCTGAGTGACGATGACTACTGAGTACCGAGGACCGCAAACCAATTATTGTTTAGCGGAAAACGAACGATAGGAAATATTGAAATGAAATAAAAAATGCCATCTAAGCTATAAGCAACATAGACAAACAATTCAGTTTCCCTCTTTTTATGATGTCGGCACTCTCAAAGGTTTAAACTTCATATGGCCAATCTCGTTTTCTCGATTAATGAGAATAATTTGCCTGTCTACTTGCATGAGAAATTAATCAGGGGCACCGACATACATGATCGTCAGACCCGTTTTCACACAATCTCAGCCTGGTAGCAGAGTCAAAAACATCCTTATGGATGTATAGTAGTTTGAGTTTGCCATACGTTTTTTGAATTAGGTTTGAGACATGCGCACTGAACCTCAAGTCGGAATCCAATGTTAATCCAATATTTTTGCAGGTTAGAGAAGGTCCAGTATAATGTTATTAACAGAAATTTTAAACAAAGGATCCTGGACTATAACGTCCCTATATTTACCGAATACTATAAGCTGAATTTTCGCCTCATTTAGAATCAGTTTATGAGCTCTGGATATGTCAGCAATAACCCGTAGGTCACTATTGATTCTCAGCATAGAAATAGCAGTTGATTGGGAAAAAAAGACAAATATATCTGAGTATCATCTGCATATTGATGTGACAGACAGTAAATTAAAAATCTGTAGAAATCAGCAGTATATAAGGGGAAAATTAGAGGACCCAGAATGATTCCCTATGCGACGCCTCTGGTTACGGAAACCAGCTTAGAAATCTTGTTATTCACTATGTTGCGAAAGTAGTCCTGAAAAAAATGCAATGCATTGTGACCCAAACCAAAGTATTTAAGTTTAGTATGCAATATCTCATCAATAAGCATCAGCACACAATGTTTGACATGATTTTGAGCCCGTTTCACAGCGGAACTTCTTTTCTTCTCTTGCTTTTAGTTTGGTGAATAATTTATTGCATTATTGTTATTAAGTTGCCTTTATGCTTTTTAAGACAAAATTAAAAATAACTTCTAGTTTTGAAATTAAGAAGTTCGCAACGTAAAAAAGTGTTTTTTTTTCTACTAGTTATAAACCCTATATGTATTTTTGGTTTCGTTGCACTATTCGGACACACTAATTACTTAACAACAATTTTGTTACCTTACCAATGTCAATAATATTTGGAAACAACAAAAATGGAAAGAAATAATTACGATTTTGAAGAAGAAAACTCATTTCAATGCGCTCCGAAATAATTAATAAAGCCAATAAAGCAGAATTTATTGCCTGAAAAATCGAAGGAAGCTTACAAAAATGAATATAATACGTTTATTAAATTGCATTGGTTCAAAAGCAAGTGGTTTCAGCGAGAGGGTATTATTAACGAATTCTTAAGGAAGGTACAACATTTTTAAATCTTCGACTTTATGGTCATGTTATTCAAGTTCATGGTAAAATCAATAGTAATTCTGAATAATGAAGTCGATACAAGCAATTATCCCAAACTTATGGCATCGTTTTAACGGATAAACATAAATAAACGTTTAGACAAAAAAAAAATTATTTCCTGAAATTATCTGAACATGCCAAAATCAGAGTGATGCAAAACTTTTGAATCTATGTATATATTCTTCTCTATTCGCTGTACATAATACAACAGGGCAAACAATAGTCGATCGACGGGAAAATAAAAATACCTAAAGCTTTAAATATGCAAATTTATACACTATTGCATGCTTATGAAAGTATTTCAAAACTAAATATATGTATATAATTTATAAAATAAAGGATTGATTACAACGATATAAACATAATTAGGCACTTCTTAAGGAAAATTAAAAAGTATACTACGATAATCAATAATTCTTTCTTGTCGTGTATATAACCATGCCTTTACCACTATGTTAAAAGGATCGATTAATGTACACTTGATTTATCGGGGGGTTAGAACGGAAATATTAAAAACATGAAAAAGTTTGATAGTGTATTTAATTAAGCTAAATAGTTTTTTTTCTTGTTATACCTGATCGAGCAAATGAATAAGCTATTGTCATTAGGGCAATAATATACAGGATATAATGGAAATGGTATATTATATTCAAGTGGGTGATTTATTCGGTATTCTAAAGAATGCTAATATACACTTAGCAGCAAAAATAACGCACAACCAAAAATTATGCTCAATTTCAAATTTGATTTTCTCGCGAACCGATAAATCGATTTCGCTATTTTTTTTTTGGTAATTGCACTGTGATGATTTTTATTCAGATTTCAGTTTAAGGCTTATACAGGGTGCAAAAATGAGAATAGCTTTTCACGTTAAATTTAAGACACCCTGTAGGGAGCATTAGCAATAACAACGGGTGTATGATGAAATTATATTGTAGCCTCATGTTTTCTAAACATTTTGTTTCTTTAATTTCTCTGATATCTGTAATATCAAAGAAAATACACAGTTTTATACCAGAACATACACAGTGCAATATACTTGAAACAACTTTATTTAAGGGAGGCTCTGTGATGTTTTGAGCTGAAATTTCCTTAACAGCACGGACGGATATCGTACCTTCACGTGGGGGTTCTTTAAATAGCGAGAGGTATATCAGTGACATTTTGTCTGAACTCCGTACATTTGAAATAATTTTGACAGTTGGAATAGACTTGAAAAAAAAACGGTTCGCGAGAAAATCAAGGTTGAAATTGAGCATAATTTTTGGTTGTGCGTTACTTTTGCAAGTGTACTTTTAAAGTAAAAACCCTTAAAATCATCGTCGTTCACTATGACTGAGCTTCCATCCTTCGCGCTTGATAGTCGTGACGAGGAGATGAGGCTTCAGTGCTGGTAGACACGCGAAATAGGCTACACGTCGACATGGTAGGATGGTTCCCTTCATTGCGAGTGTATTAGTTTGAAACGTTTAAGGTGCTCTTGCTAAATAAATATGGTGCAAAATTTACTAATCGTCATTACGTTTCAACAACGCAGATACAAAATCTAACCGCGTCCCCTCGATCGCTACTGTAAAGTTGTGTAATTTGCTTCCTTGTGCTTTAGATTTGAAATTCGCGAACGTTTCGTTTCATATTAATGGAAATTGTGGAGAATGAGTTGTTTAGGTAAGAACTAATTAAAATTGTAGCATAATTATTTGTCCAGAATTTGAATTTACGGGTAAAATTGACAGTATCGCTGACGACTGCCGTCTCTTGATTAATCATATGGGTTTCTGTACAAAATTGCAGTAGTGCACGCGGCTTTACATACAATGAGATATGTGCAATATACAGGTTGTTATGGAAATTACTTATTATATTTAAATGGGACTCCTAGAGTGTCCTAGAGAAAGTCTACATACTTTTTTTTTAATCGAATATCTCAATTCTAAGGTAAAAATTATTTTTACCCACATACTGTCGCCCGTTCCATCTGGATTCAGTTAGCAACAATGTGGGTCACTAGAGTATACTAACAGTGTTGTTAGATCACGCCGCATGTTTCGCCCTTGCTGGGATACCTGCCGTGCGCGACTATCGTTGCTTCAGTATATTTTGAGACACGAAGGTGGAATGACGCTGTCGAGGGTTCGACGTACTTGATGCATACGAATTTTAAACGTTTTGTTAGTGGTGGCATTACCCGATTTTTTTTCTGTTGTAAAATAATTCATAATAAGAAATATTATGATGCGATTTCAAATTTGTGTGATATTACCTATTGTTTGTTCTATTGCGAAACGGATTATAAGATCCGAAGGTGAGTACCTTAAAATTGTCATATTTTTTTTCTAAAAAGTGATAACGCGGGTCAAAGACGTCTTGTTGTCAAAAACTGAACACGTGCGTTTACAATTCTTTGTTGCAATATATGACAACACCGCCTCAATAAACTATTGATGGCGAACGTCCTCAGTAGCGGCCACGTAAATTTTCAGATTTCATATAAACTGTATATTTCGTACAATAATTCAAAGCGCCATTTAAGGTTATTTTTCGTCAATTTATTTTCATCTCAGGATTTGCCGGCTTAAATATAATAAGTCATTTCCATAACACCCTGTATTGTATGATTATCCTTCACCACATTTTTTTTTCAGTAAACACATGGCCGCAACCGCATGTCCATAATATATAGGGTATCTTGCATAAATTTAACTTTTAAAATTTTTTTTTTAATAAAAACTGTAGTAAAATTATTTGTTTTATTTTTATTTAAGTAAGTTTTCCAAAATATATTCTAGAAAAAAGATCGATAATAATAAAATTAAATAATTGCCTGATACTTCTACTATTATAATTTTGAAATGCCTGTAAAGATTATATATGAGTCAAAGGTATTAAAACATTTTTATTTGACCTCTAAAATTATGGTATAGAATTCGTAAATTAGATAAATTCGCTTAAACTTCTCATTTCAGTAATTTAATGCTCATTTCCACCAACGTTCCTCTAGGGATAGAATAGTTAGGGAGATCCGAAGTTGTTGTAGAGATTCCCTTGATCAAATTGGATTCCACCATCCATGTATTTATGATACCCCTAGTTAAAAACGGATCAATTTCTTCAAGAAGGTGGAGCGGGTGGCGTGGTCCTTTTACACAACCTATCATTTTCGTGTTGTTGACGTTTTAGTTCGTTCCTACTTCAATACCATGAGAAATATAGAAAGGAAGCATTATACGCGCCAAGAAACTATATATCGTATCGGATCAACTTCTTCAAGAAGGTGGAGCGGGTGGCGTGGTCCTTTTACACAACCTATCATTTTCGTGTTGTTGACGTTTTAGTTCGTTCCTACTTCAATACCATGAGAAATATAGGAAGGAAGCATTATACGCGCCAAGAAACTATATATCGTACGAAATCCTTGCTTCTACTTAATATTGTACAAAAATATATTGTCACCGAAAACTAAAGACAATAGGCTGTATCTATAAACGAAAAAAAAAGTAAGCCTGCCTTAACGTGAGTTAAGAATTTAATAATCGTTCCTTAAATAAATATAGCCTCATGCTCATTAACTAAAATAATTTCTTCTTCTTTAGATTTGATAATTTTTGATGCAACTTCAGTCAAGGGATTGTTTCTATTACCAGGGAGGCAGTAAAACTAATGAAAATTCCATCATAAGGAGTTTCATAAGAAAAAAAAATATTTTAAAAGATTGCATGCCTAGCTGGTCTCTCTCCATAGGTAACGATTTAGGTAGAAAAATTTGAAAGTTAGGAAACCCTAAACTATTTTAGGGAAGAAATAAACGTTGGTGTATACCGAAATCGCAACTTAGCTGAAGTTACTCTTTACCTAACGTTAGGGAGGCACTAAACGTATTGGTGGAAACGGGCACAAGTACCTAATCTAGAGTCTTAGTGTATGGCCACAACGGCACATCGCCCTCGTCCATAGCTTGGTACCATAGCACCGCACAGTAGTGTCCACAACGGCGCACCGAGCCTAGCCCGTTTGTCTCTCGACGTCGAGATATACTTGTACTGTATCATCTTCTTCCGATGAAGAAGATATTATTTTAGACGCTAAATACGCGATTTATAAATCATAATAAAGTCGGTAAAACCAATGAGCGCGTTTAATTACGTCGATTATTTATTGTGCCGTAGATTTTCTTGCCCTGTTGCCAGTTTGAGGCTCCGCACGCCTAATGTAATTTGTCAATTTAAAATCGTATTTTTTATTTTTAACTTTGTTATTTTTTGATTCTTTTCGAAGTCCCTTTAAATACGAGGCCCTAGGCTAGCTCATAGTGATAAATTCGACCCTGTTTAAAGGTGTTTCTCATGTGACGTCCTGTATATTAATTGATTTCCCAATTTTACGTCAAATGCTGAACGTAATTTATGTAATATACCCTAAAGTAAAGTACCACTTTGTTATATTAGAGTCTAAAACAATATATTCTTCATCGGAAGAAGATAACAACGCACCGTTCATGTTTATATATCGATGTCGAGGGACTACTGTGCGAAGCTCAAGCAAGGCTGTGCGGTGCTATGGTGACATGCTATGGGCGAGGGGTGGTGCGCCGTTGTGGACACACATTTACACTAAAACGAATTAATACTACCGTTTTATTATTAGTTTTAAGGGCAACAAATAGCGGTATACAGGGTATTTGTAATTGAATGCCGATACTTAAGGTTAAGAATTATTGGGTGATTTTAAGAAGAAAAGATAATATTAACATACAGATATTAATTTTTGAGCTACAGAATGTTAAAAGTTAAACAATAACTTTTTATCATAATTATAATCACTCTTTGATATTTGTATGACATTTTGTATACACCCTTTAATCATTATTAATTATTTAATAATGAAAAATCAATACCAACCCTATTGTCTTTATGAAAAGAAACGTTAAAATTAATGAAGCTTTACCCAGCCTACTAATTTTTATTTTTATAATATGTTTACCGTTTTTTTTCTATTCAACCAATCAATATCAAAAATGCTCCTTAATGATTATTATTGAATGTAGAAAAATCTGAGTACGTCACTGGATTCTACGTAAAAAACTACAGAAGAAACATTTTATTTCTGTTTGATAATGGTGTGTACAAAATTTCATAAAAATATCTAAGAGTGATTATAATTATGATAAAAAAAGTTATTGTTTAAATTTTAACATTCTGTAGCTCAAAAATGAAGAGCTTTAGGCCATATGTTAATATTAACTTCTCTTCTTAAAATCACCCAAGGAGTCACAACCTTAAGTATAGGCACTCAATTAAAAACACCCTGCGTGGTTTATTCGTTAAAAGAATATATATCTCCAGCTGAGTTAAGAATAGATGTCACTTGAAAATTAAATGAGAAAATAAAAATTTTAACATCTCCATCACGCTACATAGTGCTCTAAAGTTTGAATCAAAACAGTTCTTGTTTCAACCTGTACAGTTCGACAAGCGAGTCTATAGCTACGCGGTATCGGTAAGGGGGAAGCTATATCTTTTAAAACATGGCCGAGTCATGGGCGTGTTATTATTATCTTAATTATGTAATAATATATATTTTTTCATGGCATGAATATATTTGTATCACCAGTGCAATATATTAGGCCTTTCCATTAATATTTTTCGCTTATTTTGGCATGAGAAACGGGCCCTTTTTTGACAGGAGATGACAAAATTGATCCGGGTTATTTTCTCTCTTCAGAATCTTCTTTGTGAATGTTTTTTAATGCAGCCACGCTTACTCCCGTATACATTGCGACCCTTCCTAGCTTTCGCTTAAGTGGCAATTTAAATGTATTCATTTATGATTCCTCTTCACACACTCTATACACATTGGCAATCACTTCATGGGTTTGACTATGAAGGGTTTTACCAGGGTATATTCATTCATTATCACAGTTTTAAAACAAACACTATCACTACAAGCATATTGGACATCGCCGAATAAGCACGCTGGCACAATAGGCGTGTCACCAGACGCGTGTCGTCATCCTCTGTCTGGGATATAACCTATCAAATTAGCTATAGCCACCGGTTACCCATGGTTACCGTTGATATTGCACCATGTTGCCCTTTTCGGTTAGAAGTACTTTAATAAAAAAATATTTAATTTTGCATTTACATATTAAAATAAATAGTATGAAAAGAAAGTTTTAAGAACATTGAAACTATAATAGAATATTAGTTTCATATATACTTATTCCAATTTACTTTAAATGGGTAAATTTAATTTTAGGGTTTACTTGGTAACATGTTATTAAATTAAAATTTAATATATGTGACAACATTGTTAACCCGAGAAATTTTCTTGTCCGCATTCCTTTTGTAGCTACAGATAAAGTTGTCGACTTGTATATTATGACCATATTCTTGATTTTCTTAAAATCACCCACATGTGCGAGATTTTCAATAAATGTACGTACAATATAAAAGAAGAAAGGTTAAAATCGGAATTAAAATAAAACAATTATTCAGGATCCAAATACATCTAAATATCGCGTGGATCGATTATTTTGACGGTGAGTGTATTGATCAAAAATTGCACATATGCGCCTCAAATCCGTGTGAATTTTTCCAATAATCGTAATTTCACAACTGTAACGTCAGTTATAAAAAATAAATAATTCAAGTATGTTGTCATTTGTAGTAAAGTTGTTGATTAGGCCTTTTGCAGGCGACGAAATAGTCATAGTTTAGACTAATGTTCTGCTAGATTTGCAAATTTAACCTATGGTGCGACTGTTTTGTTTTGTTTTCAGTAATTTATGACTTATTTATTCAAAACTTCATGATATTTCCTTTTAAAATGCGCTACGTACCATGTTCGTGACACCTATAATTAATTGTACACAGGCTTGACTGAAAAGTAAATACTATCTGCTAAAATTTTGTATGGGGGCACTCAAACTAAAGTTTTGCTGCGTCTTTCAGTTCATTTACTTAATGTAATGGAAAGCATTGAGATGCACTTATAATATTCGAACATAAAGAAGAGCAAGTATTTGGCCGATATTATACAGGGTGTTAATTTGAGAACTTCGCACCCTTAATAAGATCGGAAAGACACGTCAATTTTATTGTTAAAATTGAAACTTCATTTTTATTTCTCTCTAATAACTTTGACAGAAACCAACCGTTTTTTACAAAATTTGGCAATTATGGTTTTTTTTAGGACGAAAAATTGATTTCTTTGTGAAATTTTAATGCCAATGCCTGAAGCATTTGTTGCACATTTATTAGGTCATAACTTTTTTTGTGCCTCCTCCGTGTATTTAAGTTTTTAATGAAAATAATACTTTTCTAATAGTTATATTTATTTTTTACAATAATTTCAGGTCGCCCAGAGTTACCGTTTTAGAGATATATGCATTTATATCGTGTAGTGCCTATTATTAATTTGAAAACAATTTTTTTTTTAAAGTGACCTATGAGAAAACAAATGAAATTTAGAGATGCAGTTGCTATGAAATCTCTATGTTGTTATTTGCTTGTTGATTATTGTAAAATAGCTGTGTAAAAAAATGTTTCATTTTTGAGTTTATCCTAATATCATAAGTTAAGTAAAAATGCCGAAACACAATAATCAACAAACAAATAACAACATGGAGGTTTCATAGCAACTGTATCTCTAAATTTCATTTGTTTTCTCATAGGTTACTTTAAAATAAAAATTTTGTTTGTAAATTAATAATTTAGGCACTAAACAATATAAATGCATATATCTCCGAAACGGTAACAGGGCAACCTGAAATTAGTATACCTTTTTTATGTAATAAATATGAAAAAGTAGTATTGTCATTAAAAACTTAAATACACGGAGGCACAAAAATGTTACAACCTAATAAATGTTAAATATTAAAATTTCACAAAAAAATCAGTTTCTCATCCTAAAAAAAACCATAATTGCCAAATTTTGTGAAAAACCGTTGGTTTCTGTCAAAGTTATAAGAGAAAAACAAAAATTAATAACTTTAACACCCTGTATCTCAGTTAATATCAACTTTCGGATATAGGTAAGTATAATTAATATTTTTACGTAAGGAGTCTATGGTTTTTTCATGTCCCATTAATTAGCTTACACCCTGTATAAACAGTATATTTCTAATACCATCTGCTATTATGTCCCCGCTACGGGGTGAGTTTGTGCAGTTCGGAAATTTCCTTGTGAAAGTAAACATTCGACAGGACCGGATTTCAACTTTTTTAATGTAAATTTCACTGGTTAGTTAGGAAAAATATTGCAATCAAAATTTCGATTAGTTCGATTTAAGACAACGTTCCATGCATACGATTTCTGACGATATGATGATGATCCGACGGTGCCCTGATTGGTGTAAACTTTTGGTGCCAAGTTCCGTCCGAATAATTATAACAATCGACACAATGAGTTTTATTTTAACTTTCATCCCACGTCGTATGTTTCTTAACCTCACTTTTTTCTAAACCAAATATTAAGAATGAATGACTATAATGACTATTTTAGGTATTATTAACACATACTAATGCACCAAATTAAAAATACATTAATTTTAAGGTTACCACATATAAATTATATTGTATACTAGTGACATTCTCTTCTTTTTTTAGTGAATTTCGTACATATGTACATACCTGAAATACTTTATACCTGGTATTGAACGACGACTTGTTACAAAAAAAGCACCATGCACTTGTGTCCTTTCATCTTAAACAAAACAAGCCACTAACATACCAAACAGCGAATCGAATCACCACAAATTAAAAGCTCCTTTGCAAAAATTGTTGTTAGGGAATGAAAGTTTATTCTGTAATTTGAAAAAGCATCCAGAACCAAAGATGGCGACGAATAACAACAAAAAATAATGTCGGGCCGGCTCTGACGCGATCGATAAAATTTCCACCCTACTGCGCAAACTCAATAGGCCCGCGCCATCTCCCATAGCGGGGACACTTTTTGTATTTTGGAACGTTCGTCTTGGCAATATATTGTTTATATATATGTGAGTGAAACACGGGGAGGACATTTTGTGATTGTTTTTTATCCGGCGTTGGCGTTTTGTCAATATTAATTAGTGATGGATCATACAATAATTATAACTAAATATTTGAGAGTCAAGCAAAATAAACCGTGGCAAATATATATAACGTCGATAAAGAAGAGGGAACTAATAATTAAATAATAATACCCTTCAAAACTATAGTATTTAATTTTCATGAAGAACTAAACAAATTATTGTTTGAACACGTCTATGATAAGACGTTTTTTAAGACGGTTCTAATACATTTTTTCCTCTCGCACTTCATACAAAAACGTTCAAATACCTGAGTAAGCAATATAAGCGTAGATAACAAACAATTTCAATTTTCCGTTTCATATTAAAAAAATAACAGAATTTTGTAGGTTGAAATTTACCATTTTTGTAAAAACATATTACCGGTATTGGAATCGATGTAGCTCCTAACTGTCAATGAATATGTCATGACATGAACTTTGATAAAGTTTTAATATAAAATGGAACGTTGGAAAATTTAAATTGAGTTATTTGTTGCCTATCCTCATTCCCGCTATTATTATTTTATTCCAATTCATTTTAGATATATCTCCAGTTTTGCGATTCATCAGAAGGATCATATAATTTCACCTTACTATTTTATTGCTATAATAATTAGAAAATGTAATACCGACGTTATTTCTAACTTTGACTAGAAGAAAAATCATTATAAACTTTAGTTTAAATAGAAAAATATAACATCCCTTCCATAAAAGAGAATACACTTGCAAAAGCTTCTCACATTGCAAAAATGCTACAACTACTAAAATAAATAGGTATAAATTTTCCCTAACACCGCACCGCACTTAGTGCAGATAAATAGTACATTACGTATCAAGGGCCGAAAAGAGGCGAGTCCGTAAAGCCTCCGACGGCCCGAGATATGTACCGTACTTTTTTTTACAAGTACTCCGAGTCATCGAGGCCAAATAAATAGAGAAATTCTTCAGACATTTGTCTAAATCATCTTTGAAAAATTAACTACAAATTCAATTTATATATATAATCCGCTATTTATTTTCTATTTATTAAAAAAAACACAACAAAATCAAATTAAATGGTTGGAAACGTGCAAAGAGAGTTTATTGATCGTCTTGGATATTGTCAAGCCGTAAATAGCGCACATTTTCAACATTTAATTTGATTTTGTTGTGTTTTTTTTTTTAATAAACAGGTCTTACTTATAGATATGTTCAATCCTAATTTTTTCAATAACTGTTGAGTTTATGTATAGGACATGGTATATGAAACATGCTTAGAATTCAATGCAAAATTCAAAAATGAAATAAAAAATATATGTTTTCATTTGAAAAAATGAAGTTGATGGTCGTAACTTATTTTTGAGCTACCCTGTATACATGAAATTACCACAAAAAAATAAAAAATAAAAAATCAAAATCGACGGGTACGGGCGTTTTTTGAAAAAACTTACCGCTGAATTTTAAATGAATTTAGACATTTCTTCTGGGACTCACTGTATGGCTCGGTGGCCTAGTGGCAGAGTGTACGCCTGGTGAACAAATCATGCACTCGACATATCTGGTTTTATTTATTTATCAGTTAAAAACTATGAGAAGCGGGCGGTACATGGTGACTCGAAGCGGGCGGGAAAATCTTTCCCGTACGGTACATATCTCGGAAAATCTTTCCCGCCTGTTCTCTCGGAAAGGTGTGGAAAACGCCAATTTTGGTGAAGAGAACATGCATGAAAAGAGGCACTTTCGGGGCACGTTTAAAAAAATATTTTCCACGTGCGGAAAAACGTAACGTTGCACACGCTCGTAAGAAAAATTATTAGTACACATCCTTATAGCTTAAAGTAACTTACCCACTTCAGGTCCACAGACCCGTGGAATTATTTCCAAAATAGATGAACATGAGCTATCGTTGAAACAGAGTTGACGTGCCGTCATGCACTTTAAAATCGCAACGGTCGATTTTGTATTTGAACCTGAAAAGAAATTAAATAATAAAATATGCTTTCATTGAAATTTATCATATTTCGAATTAAAACTATAAAAGAAACATTTTAAAATAGAAGATGATGTTACATATTGTTGCCAAAAGAAAAATCGAAGCCAGTCCACAAATTGTATAAATCTTGCACTCCAGAGTAATCATTTAAAATTTTAATGGAAAAGCACACAGTTATTCCGAATATTGTAGACTAAATTATGAGCATTTTAATTTCGTGCTAAGTCTAGCTGGCGAAGATTTAGAATCTCATAAAAGTAGTAGCGTTGCAACTAGTCACATCGCTACAGCTGTTGTAGAGGTCCCATTGCACTCATCCCTCGAGTCTACTTTTAAGCCGTCTCGACACATGAGGTCTTACCTAACGTTTTACTGGTTCAAGTCAAACTTAACAGTTAAAATATTAGGTGTGAACAGGGTCTAACATAAGCTTTTACCTTATGTTCTACTTATTAACGTAAAACGTATCAGTTAAAATATTACGTATGGACAGTATAACCCTTTTACTTCAACGGAATGAAGATGGACGGCCAAATGAGAAAACTGAAGGGCACTGGCTTGGTTTTCAGGCAGACGTCTGTCTTATGAAGCATGTCGACACGTTTCTATAGTTTTGTTTGACAGTCTTACTTGAAGACCTAGAACGTCATGTAAAAGCTCAACTTTATTACGTATAACACCCAAGTCGTAACGTCCAAATCTCATTGCTTGACAATATAATATAAAATAGAATGCTTGTTAATACATATACTAATTTGTATGTATATTCAAATGCGTTGCCTGACACTCCATCACTCGGCAGTTCATCACACGACAACTCATCGCGAACACTTCATCACGGCGACATCTTAACACAGTGACACTCCATCACATCACATTTAATCACTACACCAATTCACCACACACAATTTCATCACAAAATACATACATATCTAAACCAAAACAAATATGACACTGTTTGGGTTTGTCAGAACATTGTCATATTTGTTCTGATTTATGTATAACATTTCCTCTATATTGTTTGTATATTATTTAATGTAATATCCCTACTATTCCCTACTATTTTCTATTCTTTTAATATATTTTTGTCAAATGATATTTGGTGGTTTTATTTAATAAATAAGGAAACAAATAAATACTAGGGAATTATCTCGGTATCGTAAGAGGGAATTATAAACTACTTTTCGAATAGATATGATGAAATTGTGTGTGGTGAATTGGCGTAGCGATGAAACGGGATATGATGAAGTGTCGTAGTGATGGGATGTCGCCGTGATGAAGTATCCGTAATGAGATGTGTGGTGAACAGTCGATTGATGAAGTGTCGTGGATTCGTATAAATGCATTAAAAATCCCGAGTAAACATTAAATTGGCATATCAATTAACAAAAAATTAAATTTCTGAAGGAAGCGAATCTATTTTAAATAGTAAATAATTGTTAATAGTATAAAATTATCCATTCTTCGTCAAATAATGACAACAATCTACTATAAATGATGTGATTTAAGCAATACTGGGTTATTATCTTGTTAACACCCTTTGCCCTTTGCCTAATAATAATCAATGATTGGTTGTCACGGCATTCACTGTTAGAATTCGTGAGAGAAATGCCACGGCTGTATAAAACATATTTAAAATTCGGAGCTCTGTGTACAGCGGGAAGAAAATAATGACTGAAAAATATGAATACAATAGAATATAATACATTGCGCAACTCTTTTGACGCACAACCAAAAATTTGGTTGCTGCCTTTATTATTTTTATTCATTTAAAAGAACGCGTATCGACCTCTTGGGTCATTAGCGCAGATATATAGGGTACCTATTTAATATTAATGCTTAATATAAGTATACACTGTAATTATTGTGAATTAAGGTATAAATTTATCCAAAATAATATAATAGAATATTAACATACAGGGTGTTATGGAAATGATGTACTATATTTAAATCGGCAATTCCTGAGAAGGAAACAAATTGAAGAAAAATGTCCAAAAATGGCGCTTTAATTTAATATCCCTGTACATGATCTTATATCAAACCAAAAATGACCACGTGGTACCCCTGTCAGGAAGGTAAACAAAGCAACATATGGCGAAAAACGTGAACAGTGTTGTCATATCTTCAGGGTAAACTCTTTAGAAAGTTAATAACCGTTTGACAGATTGCAAGTTGTTTACTTTTCAGGGTACATTATTATAAACTTTTACGTTCAGTTCAGTTCGCTGGGAAACAATATCTGATTTATAAACTTGAACTGACTCGAACGAACCCCCGCGGAGTTTATAAATGGTCAAGTATGTTCTCATTTGTTCAATTCGAACGACATCCGTCAGATCTGGACAACTTAAAAGTTTATAAATGCCACTTACCCTTTAGAAAAAAAAATGCAATTTTATTTAGCTTTTCGGACTTATTTAAATCCAATTTAATTTATAAAAAAAACACCAAGTACCTAGGTAACCCGAACAAAAACAAACCGGCACAATAATCTCACAAAATCGCGTCTCATGAACACATCTAAGTACCATTCAATCTGAATTAGTATTTTAAAGTGCTACTGTGCAAACAAAAATACGCCCTTATTATCTGAGTGGTCTGAGAAATAATGTATTTAACATCTAAAAATTTTAAAAATAAATAACATGTTGGTTCCGTCGATCGATATTGAACTGCTGGACTGGGGCACTGCCGTCGCGAAAAGAACAAATAACTTAAACATTTAAACTCGGGTTTAAGTATTAACACACAATTTAACACACAAATTTGCTTGAAACTTCGTAAAAACAGTAGGAAACCGGCCGGCTTCTTTACAGAGCTGATTTTGAACAATCGAGCGGGTTGCCTATTCTTTTCGCGACGGCCGGCAGTGCAGCAACTTATAAGAATTGGTCGAACGGCTCTTGGAATTATGTAATGACTTAGGTTAGAATGAAAGGAACCTTAATTTTAAGTATGAATCACATATGTCGGGGTGGAACCACGAGATACAGATTCTTTATTTTATTTTCAGTTTTGAGTATTTTTTTTATTAAACCGCAGTAAGTAGTAATCACGTGACGAAACATTTATAGGTTAATATTTTATTAAACTCGTAAATGATGGCTTACGTAGATTCGAACCACGAAATGTGAATGGATTGATGATGACTGATGATCAATTTTAAATGTTTTTCATAAATTGGCCAATGAGAAATAATAATTATCGAACATACTGCCTTCGACGGTTTCTACCTCAGCTGATGCCATCGGGAAACTAAGGTGATTTTAATATCAATTAAAATAGTTATAAATAGTTTATTTCTATGTGAAGCTGAGTGAGTTCGGATTTATTTCAGTTAAATGTCAGGTAGTACTTTCGTGTGGCGACTTGAATGTGGACAGTTTGGTTGACTGGGAAAATAAGAAATATCTGCATGATATTTTTGATAGTTTGGGTTTAAAATCGCTCTTACCAAATTAACCTACAAGAGATGTACTTGATCAGAATACAAGTGCAATTGATTATGTAGTGTGTAATAAATGGTTTATCTAAGCTCACTATTTTTACAACTTGAAGCTTTACAGAGATTTATTTAAGTCCTTTTGGGGTTAGAAGGGGGGGTCACAGGCCCGTGGTAGTCCCTCAAAGTAAATCAGTGGATGATGTATTATGTAGCAAAAATGTAAAGAAAAATAAATATTTGCTTTAATTTCCAATAACTCATTTCATTTTAAAATAAACATTGCAAAATAAATGTACCACTTTTAAGTGAGATCCTGGAATTCATATCAACCTATACAACTTAAATAACCAGAAATAAGCAGGTAGGTCATAATGTCAGATTGTCATTATCTAGGGAGAGGATTCACTGCAAGCACTGACTAAATTAAATTCATTAACTGTAATAAAGCAATTTATTTTCATACATATGGGTGGATTCTTTGAACAACGTATAAGTTTCTAGCTTTATCACTAATATTTCATTCTATTTACTTTATGAACAAAAAGTCATAAATTTACTTATGCCATTTTTCATAATTTCCCTTCAGCAAACAAAAATGTGTGCAGAAAAGTTGATACGACTTCTCTCACTTTACCTAATAGCTATTTTTCAAAATATCGGAAAAGCTATTTATGTCCAACCGTTTAATTTTTTATTAAGAGAGTCACTTTTTTCCTTTTAAAAAGTTCCTGTTTAACTACAATTACAGATGACAAAGGTTAACTTTTATACACCGGCATAACTTTTATAATTCATATCGGAAGGCGTGGTTTGTTTGATATTAAATATTGACCTTTCCATTAAAAGACAACGCTATTTCCACTTTTTATAGTTTTATTGTTCACATACAATGATGCTCAAAATGTTTTGTCATAGTTTGATGGAGGGAGATAATTTATGAACCGTTTGTTCAGCTTGTTACTATGGCGAGAGAGAGAGAACTATGGTGAGAGAAAGAGAGCTGAATTAACTTTAAGTCAACTATATTTTAGGATTAATTATGTGGCTTAGCATATGCGCACTACAGTGAAGTTTTATAAAACTTATGATTTTTATTTCTATAATAATAAGGAAGTAGAAGATGAAATATTTATTGAGAACGATGGAGATATTTTAGATATTATAGCTTTTGGAGTTCCCAGCAAGATCTATAATCGAGAGAATCCGTTTGATAGTCTGGATAGATTATCATTTTTCAGACGGTTTCGCCTGCACAAACCTACTATTTTACGTGTTCTGCAACAAATAGATAAAACATAATCTTGAATTTAATAATTATCTGCAATTTTTTTATTATAAAAAACACTTTATTTTTTAGTATTATATTTGTCACAGGAAATAGTTCCAACCATGTTTGATGAACAACAGCGCTTCCTGCATAAGTAAAATTACAGAATTTCTTTTTAATAGCATCCATAATAATGTGCAGAAAAATACTTATATTTTGTGGAAAGAAATTCAAATTTTTATAGACAACTAAAGGAATTGTCCAAAAATAAAGGTTAGATATTAGACAACAAAATACTAGACGTTCTTAAACGTTGCACCAGCCATTCCCTTAAGGTTAAAAACGCAATATTGCCAATTCTCGAATACTATGAAACAACTATTTATTAACATAACCTCTGTTAACTTCAATTCACTTATGTCACCTGTGCTGTCAATGGCAACAACTTTATTCCAATCCTTAAGCTAATGTTATAATAGCAAATGACAGTGATCTTTGAATTTATACAAATTTTTACTACTGCTTACCAAACTTTTCTGATAATACTAAATAAAATCTAAATAAAATTGTTCTTCAACAAGATTGTAAAAAAATTTTTGGAAGAGAAATAGCTGCCACAGAAATTAGCGAACGCACCTATTCCCGTGATTGCTTATCGTAACATGCATACCAGCTGGTTAAGTAATATTATAGAACAATCTACAAATTACGAAAATTTTAGAACAGCGCGGGTTTTTAAAATGAAAAAGCAGAATGGTGAAGACTTTAAGGCGTTTAATGTAAAAACAATATAGAACATAACAGAACTAATAGCCATTTCGAAGGGGTATTTTAAATACATTTTAATATAAAACAAAAACTGGTCCAGAGTTGACAAGAAGGAAAGAAAAGCTGTGACCACCGGTGAGCTGAAACTATCAAGTTCTCTGATAAAGAAAGCCGGATGGATCACAAGAAATGTTTTTCATTCATGCTCATGGCTCCAACTCTAAAATTCATTAGTTTGTAAAATAGTTAAATCGTAATGGATAATTTACTGAAAGAAGTAAAAATTAGCCCCTAGGAATCAAAACCATACCAAACTCAAAAAGGACAATAACTGGGAATACGAAGATATTTAGCGTCAATAAAATGTTGAGAATCCCAAAACTGATCAAAATAATTAAACATTGTAGCGTCAATTCCATTAAACCATATATAATATGGGTTCAGTGATTCAAAATTAATGAATCCTGAATACTGATATTTACCTGAAGAAGAACTGGATACTGACATTCATCTGAAGACGACTGAAGATATTTACCAGTTGAAACGTTGTGACATTAATAAACAACGGAAGTCCAAAATATGTCTATCATTCATGATATTATTATGTCTCTCAACATATATTTACTCTAGTTTTTAATATTTTCCAGCTTTTAGAAAAAGTTAAGATTGTAATTTTGTTTTTCAAATGGTTGTTCCATAGGCGACGCATTATACTGCCTTATGAGTAATGCTGCACTGCTCCAAAGCCTATCCGAATCCAAACACTGTGTTATCCAAACCGCGTCTGGATTTAATCAACCAGCTAGTCTGTAATTGGGACCCTTATCATAGGATTTAGTTTGGTGTTAAAGTGCACTTCGATGTCATTGTCATAGCTGCGGGCAAGATCCGATGGAGCTATCCAGAAATTGTCTCAAGTAATTTTGGATTTATGACTTTGAGATGAATATCTGTGCAGTAAATTTAACTTTTATGAATAGGTAGCATCAATTATCATGCAAAATTGCTACACAATTGTTTACGAATATTTGGTTACTGTCCACTTTCTCTTATCACGTGATTTGCGATGTGATCACTAATTATATCAGAAGAAAACCTTCTTATTGGCCTTCAAGATTAGTTGTAATATCCTCTTTCAGATTATTATCGTCAATGTCTTAGCAATTGTAACTTAATATAATATATTATAATTGCGCTGTGTTTGTTGAAAAAATTAAACACAATAAAAACAACATGTCAGAATTTTACGATTCGAAAAAAAAATACAAATGTTTGACTCGGTAAATTCCTTGTAAATAATGTGTGATGAAAAATGGAATGGCCGACAAGGCTAAAGATGTAACATGTAGAAAAGATAACAATTTTTCTTGATATAATTCACATTTATTTTTCCGGGAACAACTTCAGTTTGTATGATTCGCATTTCTTATCTTAGATTAATTTTACTTAAAATGATCCACGTAAGAAAACAAGATTAATCTCATTTTTAGCAGATTATAAGAAATATATTTTTGTACATTTGTTGACTTTTTTACGGAGTTCATTCAATTATTTGTTTGTCAATCAGAAAAGGGTTAGTGAAGTTTCATACCAGCGTACTTGGAATTATATTAACTCTCGCATAAAAAATGACACATATATTTTTAAACATTAATTGAATTAAAAATGGAATACCTTGAATCCTTGAGGGATTACTATATCATTCAGATGCACATTCTAAAATTATATTGGAGTATACAGGGTGGCCCACAAACACGTTGCGAATATAACTTAGGTGTTTTATAAATAGACATATAATTGAGCAATAAAAAATGAGAAAAATATTTTTTGTTTGTTGTTAATTATTTCTATTTCCATTTTATTATATGTTAATATATGTTTGATTTTGATGATCTTGGTGAAATTTTTAGCAGCCTTGTGTCTTGGAATGATATCCTGAATTTTAGTTTCCAAACAATACTGATGACTTAATCAATATACAGACAGAAATAACAGTTACTTTTTACTCCTAATTTCTTAACGCCCTTTGGAAAAATTGAGCGGTAGAATATAGCTATATTGTGTTCTCCTTTGAAGTGTGACTTTTCTTAACACAATGTTTTTTAGTTCATGTTATTATCTGGTCGTGCAGTATTCTTATTCACAATTCACAACATAACATTATCTTATCATGAACAAGTATCCAAAAATTAATAGCGTCTATTAGAACCTCATGTTCTTTTCATTTCTACTATGCGACGTGACATGCTTTCAAAGTAGATTGCTTCTTGAGAGGAATATTTTCTCATTCTCCAGGAAGGACTGTTCGGAGACTGGATGTTTATTTGTGTCGATTGCGGACACGTCTACATAACATATCCCATAGATGTTCAATTGCATTTAAATCTGAATGTTCAATATACTGGATGATGCATCGTTAAGTTGAACATAGGAAATCCCATGATATTGTTGAGGCGGCTGAAATATTATTAAATATAACAGCCATTCCTGAAGAATAGAAAAATATTCCTCAAGAAGCAATTCAAAACTTCATTAAAATGCCTGGAGCATGGTACAAGTGATAAAAATTCGAGGTTGTAATACATGCTATTAATTTTTGGATATTTGTGTACGCTATTCGATAAATGTTGTGTTGTAAATTGTGAATAAAATTGAAATAACTCCACGACTTTCATTGAAAAATTGTATGTTTATATATATTTTATACTGTAATATAATGCGGAACGGTTGGGATTATTTTATAATATAGTCGTGGTTATTCAATGTACAAACCGATTCATTAATTTCCTTCGAGAATGTCGAGTGTTTCGACAACACACGACAGTATAGAAAGCAACGAATTGTTTGTCTCTGTTGCATTTAGTTTAGATACTATTCTTCATTTCGTTACAATATTTCCAATAGGTCATTCTCAGGTTAGTTTGTGGGACTCGGTTCTCAGTCTCGTCAATCTCGAGCCTGGATATGTGTATTACGATTGAAATAAATGATTGAATGATATTAACCGGTAACGATCGATCATTCAATACTTTCTACTGATACAATCTTTATGATCGAATCATTCACAATTGACACACCTTTAATCTGCTGCAAACTTCTGTATTATGTAAATACTCTTATTTAAAATCGATTAAGTTAAGGACTCATCACCACTAAACACAATATTAGTTGACAGGGGCAGCTTAAATAAAATCTTCGTTCAGTTTCCTAATATTTCCTATCATAACTCTGAATTTCCTCATTTATTTTCAGGAACTGGTTAAATTAATGTGCTCCGAAGCTTCATCGCTTAAGTTATAATTAGAAATGAAAATGAAAACGATGATCTTATTAGTGCAGCATTCAGAAATAATTAAATGTGCATTTTCAGAAAGGACACTTAATTAATATCTGAATTTTGCAAGGCTAATGAAGATCGATGTTAATAGCAATAATATGCATATGATTAATACTGGTGTATTTATTTCCATATTTTATCAAGTTGGTAGAAATTTTAATCCCTGTTACTCCTCTATCTAGATTAATATTATTTTTAGTACTACATATTTACAAACTATTCAGACTATTAAGGATAGTACCTCATTTCGCCTCCTATTGTTTAGCACATTAGTCTGGAACAGTGAAAGAATGCGGCAATAAATGAAAACCTAAAATCGAGATTGTTAGGTAGTCTTATTTAATTTATTAAAGAGTTTTCATTCGAATTTATTAGTAGAATACCCAATATCAATTACCTTGTAAATGAAGACTAGAATCACAATGTATATTTTATATTCATATTAATTTTTTATAGCATAATTCTTATAAATAATAAATAAATAAATAAATAAACTCTTTATTTTAAAAGTACGCAAGCATACAATAAAATAGTGTCAAAAGAAAAGAAAGTAAATTACATCATAGATGACACTGAATTACTTCTAAATGTTTCTATTTAAATATCTATAGTATTCATCAACTGTATATGGCTCTATGTCTACAATTAACCTAAATATTGATTTTTTCAACTTTTTTAAATTTGTAATTTCCTTTATATAATTTGGTAGCGTATTGTAAAATTTAATGCACTGGTAATAGGCACCCTTTTCATACAAAGCCAATCTATGTTTAGGGTAGGTGTAATTATATGTTCGAGTGGAATATTTTTGTTGCGCTTCACTATCTTTAAAAATGTGTCTATATTTAAAAAAGAACAATATGCATTCCTGTATGTAAATTCCAAAAACGGTCAAGAGTCCTTGCTGTTTAAATTTACCTCTACATGTTTCTTTTGGAGCCATATTAAGAATTATCCTTATTGCTCTCTTTTGACAGACAAAGACCCTCAATACGTCCCTGCAACTCCCATACATCAATATTCCATATCTAATTCTAGATTCAAAATTAGAATAATACATGACTCTTCTAGTTTCCAAATTTACATATCTACTTAAAATTCTTAGGGTATAGGACACTGCATTTAGTTTATTTACAACATATTGAACATGGGTTTCATAGGATAACTTATTATCTAAAAACATGCCCAAAAACTTATTGCTTTCATTCAGCCTAATATCACAGTTGTTTATATTTACAGTTTCCGGTTCATCTACTATTGATCGGCTAGTCTTGAATAGAGTAATACCTGTCTTCGAGTTATTTAAAATTAATTTATTTTTAACAAACCACCTGTTTACTTCTATCATGAATAATTGGATACTTTCAAAAGAGTCCCAGTCTCTGTATGCTAGTAAAATATTAGTATCATCTGCATAATTTATGATTTTACACATTTGTTGTATTCCATATAATTCATCAATATTATTTACATATAACACAAATAGTAATGGACCTATTACACTACCTTGTGGTACTCCTATAGTAATACTTTCACTCGTTGAAAATACTTTGTTACTACCTTTACCTATTACAACCCTTTGCTCTCTTCTTGATAAGTATGATTTTATCCATTCTAAGGCTGGTTCTCTTATGCCATAAAGGTCTACTTTCTTGAAGAGTATTTCATAGTTTAGAGTGTCATATGCCTTTGAAAGATCGAGGAATAGGCCCAAAGGGATATCACCATTTTCCAATGTTTCCAAGATACTTGTCGTAAATTCAAATAGTGCCGTTTGCGTTGATTTTCCTTGAATATACCCATGTTGATTATTGTTTAATATATTATTATCCGTCATAAATTTAATGATTCGATTGCACATTACTCGCTCAAATATCTTGGAAAAGGACGGAAGTAAACTAATTGGACGATAATTTTCGATGCTCGTTTCATCACCCTTCTTAAAAACAGGTACTACCAATGCTTGCTTCAGCCGATCAGGAAATATTCCAAAATATATCGAATTGTTAACTATGTACAAGAGAGGCTTTAATATTTCCGATATTACATATTTTATTATATTATTAGAAATCTCATCATATCCACAGCTAAACTTATTTTTTAATTTTTTTACTATTTCAAATATTTCCTGTTCATCAGCCAATTCTACTTCAATATTTACGGGATTATTTTCGATATTTGCACTGAAGGGTAAGGTTTCTAATTCAGCCAATAATTTTGGGGCGATGTTAACTAGAAATGCATTAAACGCGTTGGCAATAGTTTGCTTATCACCCTCAATGTTAATTTCATTAAAATGTGGTTTCCCTTTAATTTCATTGACTATTGCCCAAGCGGATTTACTTTTATTGTCTGAATTTCTTAACCTATCAGATATTTGTTTTTTCTTACATTCCCTTAATAGATGTTCATAACTTTTCTTTTTTTCTGTGTATAAATACTTACAATTATTATTTACATTTTTCAGTACATACAATATATCTAGTTCTTTTTTACACTCTCTTATCTCTGGATCATTCCGCAAATACTTTGGTTTGTTTACATTTCTAGAGGGAAGCTTTCGAAGAGGAAAGCTTTCATTAAATTTACACAAGAATATCCTCATAAACGCTTCCCACTGATCATCAACTAGTTGTCTATCAATATTATAAAGTATTTGCCAGTCTACAGTTTTAAGAGCATCTCTGAATTTAGTTTTATTGTTCTCATTAAACATTCTTTTTTTAACAAAAATTTGATTATTCACTTCAAAATCTGCTACTAACTTTTGTGCGGTATGATCTGAAATACACGGGTGTAGTATCTGGGTAGTCATTTTACCTTCAAAATTAGTAAGTATATTATCAATACATGTTGCACTTGTGCCAACAATCCTGGTATTTTCAAAAATTGTATGAACAATGTTAAATGAGTTTATGACTGAAATTAAGTCCATTTTATTTTTTGAGTTCGATAAAAAATTTAAATTAAAATCTCCGCAAATGAAAATTATATTAGCAGGCTTATTGACACAAATTAACAACAGTTCCTCCATTTTATTTAAAAACATTTCAAAGTCACCACTTGGAGGCCGATACAGTGATACTATTACGATATTTTTTTCTTTCAGTTTTATTTCACAGCCGCAGCATTCAATGTTTGATTCCTCACTTATGTTATTAATGTCTAGTCTGGATTGATATTGGATACCTTTTTTAACATATAGCGCACTGCCACCATGCCTGTTTTCCATTTCTCTACAGAAGCTACTTGCTAATGTAAATCCCTCAATTCCAAAATTTCTTAGTTGGTCGTGTGTTTTCCAATGCTCCGTCACACAGAATACACTACAGTCAGTTTGCCCTCTTAAGAAGTCCTCTATAAGATCCACAGAATTTCCTATAGACTGCAGATTCTGATGTACAATTGATAATCGGGTTTGTTCTTTGACTTTTTTGTTTTCCAGATTATCTGTATTTACATTTAATATGACACGACTATTTTCTTGGGGTTTTTTCATAAAAAAGATTCTGAATAATTAATATTATTTTGGTATAGCCTAAGTTTCCTTCGGTAAACTGGACATTTTGTATCCCGTGCACTATGGTGGTTTAGTTCTTGCTCGTATTTCATTTTCGTGCAGTTTGGACATTTGAACACTTCCTTGTCACAATCTTTACTGGGATGTTCTTCACCACACTTGTGGCAACATTGCCTTTCCTTGCAATATTTAGCCACATGTCCAAAACCTATAGATAATGAATAATTGGTAGAATTAATTTAATCATCGATTTGAAACGTCAATGTGATGCCTGTTTTTACAAAAATAAACACCACAAAAAGAGATGGGGATTCTATCTGTAGAATCCCCATCTCTTTTTATCTTCTGTTTTCATTCAGGAGCTGATCGGTTTGATATGTCTTGATTAGGAAGAACAAACAATCGACAGACATGACTCAAAAGTGTATATTTTTATCCGGTTTACTGCAGACTTGGCACAGTCTTACCTTATTGAGTTAAGAATTACTATTTTTTCCACAAACCATACTTAAATTTAACACATACACGGTGAAAACAACAAAGTATAGCGTCTCAGAAACTTGGTGTACTCTTCCGAACCAGGAAGTTGTACACACCACAACAACTTTTGACACTATACAAAGCCCAGATTCGGCCATCACTAGAGTACTGCTCTCATGTCTGGAGCTCTGCACCCAAACATACTCTTCGGCTACTGGATTCCATCGAAAGGAGGGCCATTCGTCTAATTGGAGACCACGAGCTAACGAAGAACCTCGACAGCCTAGAACATCGAAGACAGGTTGGGGATTTGACTCTCTTTTACAGATATTTTCATGGAAAGTGCTCGGCTGACCGTGCCCTCTTAATTCCGCCCAGAGCGGCGAATGGCAGAAATACACGACGAACCACTGCCGCCCATCCATATGTGGTTAACCTTAGTACTCCTCGAACTTCATTATTTAAGAATTCCTTCATCTGGAGGACTTCATCATTATGGCACGACCTTCCCGAGGTCGTTTTTCACAACGAACATAACCTCCAACGATTCAGGACCATCGTCAATCACTTCTTGCGCACACGCACCACTCCCAGAGTGCCCTAAAGGATTTTTCCTATAGTGATTGTGTTTGATCATAAAAAAAATAAGGTCTTTGATGTATATTTAAAACCACGAAATATTGTTCCTAAATACAAATTAACACCACAGTATAAACAGCTGCATAAATACAAACAGCTACATTTAATAAATAAAATAAGGGTTTATTAATACCCACCCAAAATCAAGGAATATTGAGAGTTAAAATGTCAACATACTAAAAAATTGCTCATCTTAAAAAATTAAACATTTACAAAAGTGGCGAAGGGAATCATCCGAGATTGGTCATCAAATGATAGTCCATCTTGTTAGCGCTCTTGTCGCTAACGAAAAAGAAAACGAAAAGCAATAATATCATTGTCAGAAAATGGCTGCAATAAAATAGAGGTTACAAACAATCAATAATCAATTGTGTTTTTAAGAATTAAATGCGGCTCAAAATTGAACACTTCATTCACACAAGACAGAATAGGAGTCCTTTTCCCTTTAGTTATTTCCAGTTTTTCAAATAAATCAAACTATTTACCATTATGATAATCATGCAGAATGTTTACATTTTCAGATGCTGAAAAAGTATGTTCCGACTCAAGCAAATTGTTCGCGAAGGCTGATTTAGTATTACTTGTGTCCGTATTTCGGTATTTGCGAAATAAACTAAGGTATTCATGAACTCTAGTGGATACTTTTCTACTTGAATATCCCACGTACACAGCTGAACAATCATCCACTGCAACGAATATACCCCAGACTTCGAGGGACGATCTACCTTGTCTTTAATTCTTATAAGATATTCTTTAAGAGTGTTGTTGGTTTTAAAACCCATTGCAATATTAAAGTTAATAGTAATTATATTTTTATTTAATGGGTATTATTGGTAAAAGTATATTCGTATGCGTGTTAATGCTTAGGTATAAATGCTGATTTAGACATCTTAAGTTTATGGTAGAAAAAAAATGCTTTAGTACTTAATATTAACAATAACTATGCTTATTGGTAGTGAGTGATTCATAATAAAGACTTGATTTATTAAATATGAATTATTCTATAAATTTTTTAGGCGCCCTGATAAGGTCATGCTATGCGGGCCACTCTGTACCATTAAACATTAAAAGAAAAAGTTGCGAAAACATGCCAATACTACCTTAAGGGAATTACCTCTTAATGATAAAACACGCCAACAAATAATAATTTAACCCGAGGAGGCAATTATTTATTTTTATTTGTTACCAAAAATATTTTCTCAGCTAAAATTTTAGTATTTTTTTCGTAATTAAATCAATAGATTAATGATGTAACGCCAGATATATTTAAATCGAAGAAAATTTGGTCTCAAGCTTTCTTCCAGGTAGAATGGGAGTAGAAGGGGATGAATTTGGCAAGTTCCTTACGTCGTATGGTATCTAGTTAACTAGTATACAGCGTGTATTAGCCAAATTGAATAAATTCTGTAATAAATAAATGGGGGCGTGTGCGAAACGGACACGTCGATTGGTATTTCTAGTTGCGCATTTTTTTCAGTAAAAGCTTTTCATACAGGGTGTGTCATGTAACAGTGGCCAATATCAACTTTCTTATTTTAAATGTAACCCTATATATTATTCAATTTTTGGATCATTTAGAAAATTTTAGACATATTTAATGTACAATATTCTATACTTATCTTCAACTGTTTCGGAAATATTAAGTGTTTTCAGATTCATTGCAAAAATTAATAACACACTCAAAAACTAATAAGCAATACTGTTTATTTCGTGATAATTTATAAAATAATAAAAAAAAAACATTAATGTAGGAGATGTTGAAACTGCTCGCCGCGAACGTCTTGACAACATCTTATCTTAAATAGAAATTTCTTCTAACGTTACTGAACATCTCAGGTGTGACCGATCTAATGACAAGCGTTATTCGTCTTCTTAAGTCAGCTAAATCCAGGGGTTTAGTTTTGTATATAATATTTTTGATATAACCCCATAAGAAGAAGTCTAATGGCGTCAGGTCAGGAGATCGTGCTGGCCATTCCATCAATCCACACCTCCCTATCCACCGATTTGGAAATACTCGATTGAGGTACTGCCGGACATTGATTTGGTAATGGAGAGGTGCTCCATCTTGCTGAAACCATATCATATTCGCTGGAAGTTGTGGGTTTGCTGGATCAGGATATAAGTTTGTTAAAGGTGGCAAGACATTATTTTGGAGCAGTGCTAAATAATTATCGCCATTTAAATTGCCATTAATGAAAAAGGGACCTATGATATGATCTCCAACAATTTCTGCTCAAACATTGACCTTTTCAGGATATTGCGTATGTTTTTTTCTAATCCAGTTAGGATTTTCCCAAGACCAAAGCGTGAATTCTGACGATTAACATGACCGTGAAGTATAAAAACAAAACTTGTTCTAATTGGATCACATTGTTATCTAACATTGCCATAATTTGTTCACAAAGATACATTCTGCTATCAAAATCGTCTTCCATGAGCACATGAGTAGGTATCATTTTATAGGGATACATTTTATTTTCTTGTAATGTTCGAATAATCGATGAACGGCTAACATCGAATATTGGGGCTGCTTCTCGACTTGAAGTGTGTGGGCTTTGCTCAAACTCAAGCATAAGATCTAATTTTGTATCATCACTTATTGCATTGGCAGCTAATTTTTTTATTTGCTTTACATGTCAAAGCTAACGAAACTGCTTTCCTATTTCACTAATTCTCTCTTGAGTTATAGGTGGCAAATTTGAAAATTTTTCATGAAATAAGAGAGCAACTGTCATTTATGTCCGTGTTTCATGTCCTAAACCAGTCATCTGTAGAATTGTTATTTTGTGCATTTCTGTTAAATAAACCATTTTTCTGATATGCAGTTAACGAAATTCAAACGACTATAACACTGACAACTACTGTCATGCAGAAAGACAACAATTTGCTAAGGTCACACATTTTAAATATAAGTAAATAAAACTATTTATAACTTTTCTTTATGTCATATCAGTAAAAAGAAGCGATGAAATGCAATAAATCTGAAAACACTTAATATTTCCGAAACAGTTGAAGATATGTATAGGATATTGTACATTAAATATGTCTAAAATTTTTTGAGGGATCCAAAAATTTAATACTATACAGGGTGTTGCATTTAAAATAAGAAAGTTGGTATGGGCCACTGTTACATGACACACTCTGTATGAAAAGTTTTTATTGAAAAAAATGCGTAACTAGAAATAACAATCGACGTATTCGAGCGTTTTTTCGTACACACCCCCATTTATTTATTATAGAATTTATTCCATTTGGCTGATACACGCAGTATGATACGAAAATTAATTGTCGAATATTCATAAATTCACGTCCTAATTAATAAGTTGTTATTTCGTTAATAATGAATCAATTTTAATAATTTTTGGTTTAACTAATAGAACACAGATTCTAGAGTTTAGCGCAGAGTAATTTACATCCTGATATTTCTAATTATACAGGTTAGTGCATAAACTATAGATCCATGTGAATTTTTTCCAAATTAAATTTGACATATCGTACATAAAAATTGAATTTAATTCATTTTTTAAACTAACCCAATATATTTCTGGGTTAGACACTGGCCCAAAAGTATCGCCATAACATTTTTGGTAACAAGGAAATTATTATTTCTTTTAAATACGTTCTATTGTGGAAAAAACGTTCCATAAACAATCAATGTGAGATTTTTTTATCCCCTTCGGCTTTTACTGAATTGAAAATAAAAATCTTTTCAATAAATGAAGTCTATAATATAGACTGCTACGTAATTATCAATTCATTTACAGTACGTTTCACGAAATTTGGATACGACTTAATGATTTCCTGGGTCGGTCCCATTGTGTCGACAAGAGCTTGGCAATAAACAAGTGAAGTATGAAGGGACGGACTAAGGAAAACAAGTAATGATATGATTATATTAATGTAATCAAATGAAATAACTTTTTTAAAAATATTACTAGTCATATTTATTTACATTTATAATGTCATTCTATAGATAGTTCTGTTTCGCTATCGCTATCCTCATCAACATTAATTATAATTGGATTAATTATACGATCCAGACTAATATACGAATTTTTTACAGTTATTACGTGACGGACTGAATTTTTCCAACCTGGGGGAATATCATTAATGCATTTTCGTATTAATTCTACAACACTAGAACTTAAAATCGGAGAAATATTTTCAGACCTAACCAGTGATTTTAACTGGCATCACATATGCTCTATGGGGTTAAAAATGCAATAATAGGGTGGGAGCCGTGGCACTGTATGTCCAATTTCTTCTGCCAATGTGTCACAAACATATATTTTTGTTATACAAAATGTCTTTAAAACTTCTAAAAGATCACTTTTTTTATAACTTTCTTCAAAATATATATCATTCGCCGCCATGTAGTTCTGAATCTCCAATTTTGTATTATTTGAGCTTGGAGCTTTATGTAATTGGCGACTGTGATAGCTCGCATCGTCCATTACTATCACGCTATTCTGAGGAATGTTTGGTAAAAGACAATTCTTGAACCATTCCTCAAAAACTAACAAATTTTACCACAAAAAGATATTTAAATATAAATTAAGCAACCTAACCTACCTGATGTGCATATATTTAATTATAATTATTACAATCCGGTCCTTTCTACATAATAATAACAAACGGTCATAAATAATGGGATGGCCCCAGGTACTTTTACTGCAGTCATTAAGTTGTATCCATTTTTCGTGAAACAATCTTTACTTAACAATATAAATACAAAATCATTAAATATATAGGGTGTTGAAAAAAGGTCGGTACCCCGGAATAACTCCGGTGCATCGCATTGCAGCGGAAAACGTCTAGGGAAAAGGTTGTTTGGTTTTGAAGGAGGAATAGTTTGCAATTTAAACCACCCCTACCCCCTCAGCACCGTGCGAAAATAAAGTATTATCCCGGAAATACTCTTTTTCTCTGTCTTGTACTAAAAAAGTTTTTTTGCACGTCCCTGTACAATTATAAATACCAGGACGTTAACTACTCGGCGCTAAACCCTAGGGTCTGTATTCTATTAATTACAATAAAAATTATCAAAATTGGTTCATTATTAACGAAATAACAGCGTATTAATTTTTGAATATTCGATAATTAATTGGTTGATTGTATGATACGCCAAGAGCCATTTAACTGCTTCAATATGAGTTATTACTTTCAAAAAAACGTGCCATTCATTTCCAGTTATTTACATGAAATGCTCGAATGCTAACTCAATACGAAATTTGATACGAGGACGGATCATAACAGTATATTCTACAATACGAGTGACATGTTTTAGAGCCTGAGAGGAAGGCGAGGGCTACAAGTCGAACTAGTGTCGGACAGTTTTTCCAAAAGTATTGTATCAAAGCTCGAAAACGGCCAATAGTTTGACATTTTTGCTCAATCTCAGGTTTGGACATTTTAAAACGACCAAAGTAGAAAGTTTTATTCAATTTCGGGCTTGGGTCGTCTGCAAATAGCCAAACCTAGAATTGTGCCATTACGAAACGACCAAAGTTTCATAAATTCGATAGAAATTCTCGACCAGTATAAAACTTTATAAAAGTAATTTGGAACTATAGTTTTGTTTTCTTGACCGTTTTTTTTCAAATTATAGGTAGTTTGTTTTTGGGTTTCGTTCACTTTGAAATAAAATTCCAATATTTGAATAACGTTTCGGTTTATTATATTACACCATCGTCAGAACTATTTATAAAAAAGAAAAAAGGCGTATAAATAAAATAGGAAGAATAAACATTTTTGACGGTATGAATGACAAAATTCTTATTTTATGTTAATATTAGTTTATATAGAATGAAATGAAAAAAAAATATAAATGAACACATTTTGTCTTGTTGTTGAGTGGATATGAACTAACTTAGTTATACAAATTTAGTAGTAAGGTAGGTTATTATTTAAATACCATAAAATAAAATGGATATTAAACATTATTTACATTTTGGATATTTGGTTTGTTTACATTTTTACAGACATAAAACGAGTCTACGCCATACGAATCAACCCCCAACTGCCCTATCGAGACACTCATTAAGATTACTTTCACAACTTTAATTTTGACGAAGTTCAAGTCTTAGACTACGAAACAAATTACAAAAAACGCAACATTAAAGAAATGATTCATATATAACAGAAACAATAATACGATTAATTTTAGTACTGATACAGATAACCTTAGTAATATTTACAATAATATAACTACATTAAACTAAAGATTATAGAATTATTAGTCTCATGAGCCATCTTCTCAAGACTTTCCTAAAAATAATACATAAAAAAAAATGCGAAGAACACATAACTCGCACGCAGTTTGGCTTTCGGGATGCGCTGGGCACGAGAGACGCTCTTTTTGCGACTCAGGTTTTATTTCAGCGGTGCCGAGACGTCAATTGTGATATATATATTTATATATGCTTCATCGACTATCAGAAGGCGTTTGATAGAGTAAGACACAATGTATTAATGTCAATTTTGGAGAGGATTGGATTAGACGACAACGAGCTCAGGATAATTAGAAACATCTATTACAATCAATCAGCAGTCATTAAAATTGAAAATCAGTTGACAGAGGAGATACAAATAAGGAGAGATGTACGACAGGGGTGTATACTGTCCCCGCTGCTTTTTAACGTTTACTCCGAACAAATTATGAAGTTGGCTTTGGATGAAATGGATGAAGGAATACTTATTGGTGGAGAACGTCTGAACAATATTAGATACGCAGACGACACAATCATCTTTGCGGATACTCTGGAGGGTCTACAGACACTAGTTTCACGCGTAGCAGAGATTAGTCACAGATATGGACTTGATTTCAACATTAAAAAAACAAAATATATGACCATCAGTAAAAATCAAATACCAATGGGACAGTTGCTAGTCAACCAAAAACCAATAACATATGCCTCTAGCTACGTCTATCTTGGTACAAATATCAACGACAAATGGGACCACTCAGTTAAGAGTAAGCAAATAATTGAGAAAGCCAGAACAGCTTTCATCAAAATGAACAACGTTTTTAAGAGCCACAACCTACCCATTTACGTGTTCACGGTTCTCCTCTACGGAGTGGAATCCTGGACTCTGACAGAAGCGTCCATGAAAAAATTAGAGGCTTTTGAGATGTGATGTTACAGGCGCATACTGAAAATCTCCTGGGTAGACCGAATCATCAATAACGAGGTTTTACGTAGAATTCTGAACGAGGTGAAGAATACCTAGGCCACATTATGCGTAACGAACAACGATATAGCTTACTAAAGCTCATACTGCAAGGAAAGGTACAAGGAAGGAGAGGTCCAGAAAGAAGGAGGATCTCTTTGCTCCATAACTTAAGAACATGGTTCTCTTTATCCACCACAGGACTTTTTCGAGCAGCAGCCAACAAGGTCAGAATAGCCATGCTGATAGCCAACATCCGAAACGGATAGGCACCGTGAGAAGAAGAAACTAAATACAAATCTTTATCATCATAAAAAAACATATAGCACCAAATAACTTTAATATAGGATTTACCAAACCCTTTCTGTAACCACTATTGTAAAAGATGTAAACAAACCAAATACCCAAAATATAAATAATGTTGAATATTTTTATTTTATGGTATTTAAATAATAACCTACCTTACTACTATGTTTGTATAACTAAGATAGTTCATGTCCACTCAACAACAAGACAAAATGTTATCAAATTTAGTATAAGTGAGTGAGAATTGTTCAAGGTATGTTCATTTACATTTTTTTTCATTTCATTCTATACAAACTAATATTAACATAAAATAAGAATTTTGTCACTAACACCGTCAAAAATATTTCTTCTTCCTATTTTATTTATACGCCATTTTTCTTTATTACAAATAGTTCTGACGATGGTTTAATATAATATACCGAAACGTTAACCAAATATTGGAATTTCATTTCATAGTAATTTGGAACTATGTGTTATTTACGTTTGAAGTATAGCTTATTCAAAGTTAATTTATTGAAACCTGAATATTAATTACAAAACACTACGATAATTAAATTTAACAACTAATCAATAACTTCTAACATTATATACAGGGTGTCCCATAACGTATAGACTATAAAGCAACATCAAACCAGAACGATTAAGTCATATAAGTTTGGTGAAATGTTTCCCGTTCTGGAAATACAGAGTATTGAAAGTGAAAGCATATTTCCAAAAATAAGCCATAATTTGAAACCGATTCAATGTATCAGATTGAAAGTTGGCGGTATGCGGTTTTTATGAGTAAGAAATGAGGATCTGTAGGAATTTTTAAGTTACATACACTGGGTTTAATAAATCTATGATTTTTTTCCTTACCTGTTATTAAGTATTTTTAATCCAAAATTATCAACGAAGAGCAATTTTTAAGCTAAGAAATTATACGTGGCTCGATCTGAATATCTCTTAACCGTTTTTTTTTCATGTAAACATCACAATACATCAAAAAAATAAAAGTAAAATGGAAATATCCCGAAAACAGTTAGAGATTAAGTACAAATTTTTAGTTTAGAAATCGCCCTTATTTGAGAATCTTGGATTAAAAATACTTAATAACAGGTAAGAAAAAAATCATATTTTTATTAAACCCAGTATATGTACTAGCACCCTAAAGTGCGACTTAAAAAAATTCTACAAATTCTTATTTCATACTTATAAAAACATTATTCCGCCATGACTTATTTTCGACAATAAACATAATACACTTTCAACACCCTGTATTTCTAGAACGAGAAACATTTCGAAATACTTATTGGTCTAGTTTGATGTTTAGAATCTCCAGTTGCTCTATGGACCATAAGTTATGGCATACCCTGTATATAAATTGCTTGTAATGACTGAATCGAAATGACAGTTATTTTAAAATTTGGTCGTTTCGTAATTATACCATTATAATAATTATTCCTTTTTCTATTTGGCTTTCATAATAGCCACATTATTAAATGCAAAGAAATTGAATAACCTGCCGCTTAATGAAACTGAAATTTTATTTTTTTATGATGGCAGCAAGTAGGGTTCGAATTTCGGGCTTACTTTGATTTCGTTGAAATTAGTTTTCTTGACATTATGGATTCGACAGAAATTTTTTATAGGAAACTTTAAAATACTAACCTTTAACCTTGCAAATAGATCATTTTTACTAGATATTTATTTGAAATACCTATACTCGGAAATATATAACATGCTGACGGTGTCCGCCAACTAATTTCTAGTCACAACTATAAAACAACATAAACTAAAAATAATAGAAATATCTTCCAGTTTATGCTCTATTTCTAAAGTTTTACTCAATAAAGTACTATTTTTATTTTTAATTCAATATAGTATTTTACTTTATATATACATATTTATAGTTACTGTATAGACATTTCCTGGGCATTAATTGTTATTCCTGCCGGATTCTGTGTCGACACAATAATTTGTTTAATGGTATTATTTATTATTTCGTTCAATATTTTGAACTTTGTTCTGCTCGCACAATAACTCAAAGTTTTGCATATTCTTTTTGAAAGTTTTTCTGCAATTTCTCGTATTTCTGACAGAGTACAACTTTCTTCCTGACTCATTTTTTTTTAACTTTAATAATATATTTATTTTTAATTATGACGGATGGGAAGAAGCTTTGTTGTGTTTAATTGTTTCTATCGTGGCATATTTGATACATACATACATACTTGTAACATTTTATGAAATTATAAAAGTATTGCCAACCCAAAAAGAAAATATTAATTCAAATGGAAAAAATCTACTATATTTTTTTAAGGTTTTCAGACTTTAAGGACCCAAATAGAAAAAGTATTATAAAATACACGGTTCATAAGACAATTAGAGCACTTGCACTTACTAAATTAAACGCGTGCTCTAAGATAATATCTTATGAAACTTGTATCTTAATATACTATCATAAAACTATTGATGTTCATTGTAGTTGTCTCTTATAATAGTGTGTTTTTAGGTATTTTATTTTAATATTTTGAGTTCTTTTCTTCTTAATGTTCGATAATTCTACACTGCCAATGATTTTTACATAAATGCGTTTTATTTCAAACAATTTACATAAAACGATGGAAGTAATGAATACAAATTTCACCGGAAGGCGTCGAATCAAATAAAATATCTGATTGCCAGATCATTTTCATTATGACACTGTAAACTGGTGTTAAATATTTATAGCTTTTGTGATTCATCTTTATTTGCGTGTGCAAAAAGAAAGAAATTAATTGAGGATGGAAAGCTACTTTTTCAAGACGCCCGCCTCTTGGAATAATATATTGAGGGGCTTACGTGCACTTGTTAAAGTGAACAAATCTCTAATTAAGGGGTCTACTATGCATGGGAAGGGAGAGACAGTATATTGGGAGGGGAAGAAAATTAAGAGGCAACAAGGTGGAACTCTTGTGGGTCCCTGGTCACTCTGGGATATTAGGTAACAAGAAAGGGGATGAACTAGCGAGAGGCGGATCCGCTCAAAGAAAGAGATCCTGAACCAGCCTTTGGACATCAAAGCAGGCAACGAAAACAACATTAGATAGATAGTGGCAAAAACAACATCTTTCTCGATGGCAAGGTTTACCTGGTTAAATACATGCACGAACCGCAATTGGAAAACCATCGAAGATACTATCGAATGGGATACTGAACGTGACGCGGCCCCAGCTGAAATAGGTGACTGATCTCCTAACAGGCCACTGTCACTGACGAAAACGCCTTCAACGAATAGGAATCTACAATAGATCCATTGAATGCAGACTCTGCGGCGAAGAGGATGCAACTGCCTCCCAAAACTGCTGCAAAGCGCTATCTCGCAGAAGACTTAAGATCTTCGGGAACATCCAACGTGAAGACAATCTCCCACATGACCTGGTAGAAGGTCATTAGACCTCATAGAAGGAACAAATATTTTCTAATAAGATCGGGGTACACTATAAGCCAGAAGGCTGCAGTGCCTTTAACCAATCAACCAACCAAGGTGAACCACATATGAATTGGAAGCAGTGCTATTTTTGACGCTCCAGGTGGAATCTAGCGGGCAATATGTCATATACTCATAACAAAACTCGACTGCCTATGGTTTTCTGCTATTCAATGACGAATGCCACTATTCATAGGTCAACAAATTATTTTGACTGCTAATTACAATGCAAGTTCACTGAACAACAAAGCGTATAAAGTGCAACTTTTGTCTAACGAGATCCCTCAAGAATGCATTATTATTAGGGACACCCTGTATTTGTTGATCATTAAAAACTTGCCACGAGCTTTCCAGCCGGGGATAACAAATTGTGAGTTGATATGAAGTCACTTGGTAACTGGCAATTGCGATATCATCCTTCGTGGGAGTTTATGGCTTGTTATCCATTTCTTTTTTTAATTGTTGAAATGGTTATTTATTAGGTATAGTAAGTTAGACGTTACTGCCGTTTAGATCATAATATTTTTGTTTGGGATGATAAATACAAAGCCATCTAAGAAAAATATTTTATTAATAAACCACGATATGCTACAAAAAATTATATACACATAGAAATTTACAGTCAGTCTAGAGTTATTTAGTACAGGAATTGAGAAGAAAATTTAAATAGTATCAACATATTATATACATTTCACAAAAATCACTTTTTCAGTTCAAATCTTTTTACCAATTCTCTTTGATAATGTAAACAAAATTGAATGTCTTCCACGTCTATTGGTTCATTATTTAAAATTTTACTAGATATGTATTTAGAGAAATACCGATTCAAATGATGAAAGAACAAATTATAATTACAATAAAAATTTTGATAACCAAACTCCCACCGCTGCTGTAACTCGTTTGTCATACTATCGGCGACAAAGTTCTGAGCAAAAGTACCTGCACTTTTCAAACCTGCTTCGTTTATGGAAGGCATTGACTCTGGACTGCACGATCCCCTGGATGAAGAAGAAACTGGCGAATCTGAGTCCCGGGATCCCTTGCTGGAAGCACTCCGTAACCTCCAGTCACGTTGACGTTTAAAGAGTTCCTTAATAGCCTTTTGTTTATTATCCGTATTCATCACTGATCTTTTGATATTCTTTGGTCGCTGATGATTGTGTCGAAAACTTTGCTGTTTTATAACGTTGTGCAAGTTGGTAGTAATGAATGCTTTACAGTAGCGGTCGCAGCATCTCCAGATAATGTCGTACGTGTTTTTCAGGATGTAGGACATTCTAAACGAATACCCGTCAACTATTAGCAAAGGTTTACCTTTTGTAGACATTAATGTATCCATTTTTAAAGCAGTTTAAAATAAGTAATAAATTAGGTACTATATTAGGAACTTATACAAACAACTGACGATATTTAAAAAATGTTATGGTTATATACTGAATGTTCGCCATACTTCTAGGGATTAATTAAATAGTTTCCTATATTTACCATACATTAATTAAAGCCATTGATATGTCGTAATATTTTTTGGAAAATATTCAGCAAAGAAACATTAAATCGCCCTTAATCCTTATTAACATTCTGAATAATTTTTAGATAATTAAAAGAAAAAATGTATTTTTTATTCAGTGACTGTAGGGTTGTAAAGATTTCTTTGAAATGCAATAAACTTCTTAGAGAACATAAATTTAATTTATTTTCATTAAATTTTATCGTCTCCAATAGTATTTTAGTATTAGGATACCAAAATTACAATTAAGTTTTATTTTGTTAATTACATGTAATCTGTGGGTTTGTTCGTCGATTAGAAACTTTTATCAGTGTCCAACTATTCATAATATAGCCCACATTGCGGTTTTGTCAAACATCTCATACAGAGTGTCCCAAAATTAATAGTACACAGTAAACCTGCAGATTCTTTGGGTAAAAATATTGCGATTTATCTAAACTTTACTTAGTTCAAAAGTTGATAATAACCGAGATACAGGGTGTCCAAGCGAAAATTTTATTTTCTAATTTCCTAATTAACCTTACTTTTTAATTAATATTTTATCATATAGTTTTTGGTTTCGGGGTTTATAGGGGCGAGAAATTGGAATTTGTTAATTATTTAATTTTTTTGTAGATTATGCGCTTGCTGCAGCACTCTGGGTTCATATCAACAAGTATAACTCTTTTGCGCTTTAGTGTATTTATGTTTTTATTAAAAATATCAATTTTCTCATCACATTTACCCAAAAATGGTGTGATGGTGTGTGTGTGTGTGTATCTTGTCAATGTCGTTCCGAGCAATTGTTTTCGATATTTTTGCATATACGCAGATGCTCCGTTTTCAAGATACAAGATTCAGATTTTCGTAAATATCTTAAATATCCTTTTGTCGATATTGTTGAAATTTGGCAGTTTTATTTGTAGCTAACAACTGTCAAGTTAAATGCTGCAATTATTTTCCAAAGCAAACCTTGATTAAAAAAGAAAATGTCCATGCCTCTCCAGGGACATACATCAAAGTGGTTTTTATTTCTTTTCTCGAAAACAAAGTAAGATATGAAAAAAATTCAAGAAAAAAAGGTAAGGAACTACGTAATCAGGTGTTCAAAATGATTTACGTTATTTTCTCAGCACAAATAACATCTTCTAACTGTCGATTCTAAAACATTTGACAACATTTTTGGCGTAACACTTTGAAAGCAACCTCCTAAGTTCGTCTTCTATTTCCAAGTTGTGTTTATAAACATAATTTTCGACATACCCCCAGAGGAAAAAATTCTAACGTGCTGGCCATGGTGTTTCAGAACATCTGATTATGTACATAGTTCCTTAATGTGTTCGTTTTATTTCTGTTTTGGTATGTTTTTGTGCACTTATTTGTGGTTTATTGTTAAAATATATATATAGTTTATGTATAAAATAGGAGACATACAGGACCGTATCCCAAAATCTCGTGATGTTGTTAAAAAAACCCTCGAAATGTCATTAAACCGTAATGTGTCATACATCGTTGCATTCGGAATCAAAAAAGCTCTCAAATTCCAATATCAGGAAAACAGGACCGTATTTAAAAAAAAGAAAGTTGATAATGGTCCTTCGAAGGCGACTCGTCGGATCAGAAAACAATTAACCCTGTTAGATAGAGCGGAAAAAATGGCAATGTAAAAGTGCAATTTACTTAAGAATTCGATCTCACAAAACCCAGGAAAAAAATATCTCGGAATTTTAAAACTTTCTAAACGGCATATTATTAGGAACGCAACTTTACCTCCATTTAACCGACTTCTCTTACGGTTTTCGAGATCCCTGTACTGGCCCTATTTATCTTGGACAAAATGACTTTTCAATATTCTTTTTTTTAAATACAGCATTTTTCCTTAATCGATTAATCCGTGTGCAGATGCCACGTTTTAAAGGTGTATTGTGTCCACTTAATACTAAAGTGCGTGCCGAAAAATACTATGAAAACTATTTTTCCTGTATTTCGCGACGTGAAACTTCGCAAAATCGTAAATTGTTAGTAAGCTTAATTACCGCAATACACCGTATTATAGAGAATAAGAAAGCTAAAGACGAACAAGTAAACAATTCTGTAAAAATATAGTAACCTCGTTAGATGTTCGATAATTCCACAATGTCGATTATCTTTAAATAAATGTTTACTTATTTGAAAAAATTAACATAATACAATCGAAGAGAGAAGTAACGAATACAAATTTTTCCACAAATACATCTAATAATGTTAAATTTCTGATTGGTAGATCATTTCCTTCATTACATTGTAAACTGGTGTTAAATATTTATACTTCCTGCGATTCGTCATTATTTCAGTTATTTGAGATCTTTTCTTGTTAACTTTGAACGGGTCGAACGAACGAATTTTCTCCGTGGCACGTTTTCCCCTTTGTCTTAACGGGCTTCCCATTTCCATTACAGTTTTATCGATCCGAAAAGTATCTCCGTTTTTCTTATATTCCCTACGTGCCTACCAAAACTTTATCGTAGTTATATCTTATTATACAAGAGAGATAAAAAATACCTTAAAACTTTAGGGATTTCCCTTCTAAAAAATAGACTTATGTTGAACCCGAGAGCGTGAAAGATAAACTGGGATAAAAAATAATGCGATTTAAGTATTAAAATTTAGTTAAAGTGCTTTTATATGTTTAAAAAGAAAATAAATTTAGGCCAGTGTGACCATTAAAACTTTTTATTTATATAATATATTCTATACGGAGTAAGAAATATCTATACAGGGTGTTATGGAAATGACGTATTATATTTAAACCGGCAATCCCTGAGATGAAGACAAATTGAAGAAAAATATCCATAAATGGCGCTTTCAGTTCATTCAGCGGTAAAAGTGACATGACGTCAAACCGGAAAAACACCTGCGGGGCACTGCGAGACATGTAAATAATCAACGAGTTCCCGCCGATGTGGTCATATTTACACCTTAAACTCTTTAGACAAAATAAGATAATTTAGACATTGTTCCATTCTGTTATACCTTTTTGTATAATTAATTTAGGAAAGATCACGACACTTTGAACAAACTCGAACAAACGCAAGGAATAGTATTAAATAAGTTTGAAATACGCACGTACGTAACTAGGTCAAATGCCAATGCCCTTTTGAGTGTTGTTTATTATTTACTCTAGAAAAAAAATGTAATTTTATTTAAGCTACACACATACACTTACCTTGTCGCTCTTATTTAAAAATTAGTGTCACAATGTCTATAAATTACACAATAAAACCTTTTTTTAGTAAGTAAACTAAATTTTAGTAACAAAACCGGCACATAACCTACATAATCGCAAAAACACTGGCCGCACTTCAAAAATTGAGATGGCGACGTCGTTTTTATTAATATTGGCTGGTTTCTTTTTTCTCGCGTAGATTTGTATGCATTTTGTTCTTAACTGACTTAAAAAGACACATTTTTGATAGGATTTCTTCGATTGAGATCTGAATGAACGAAAGAGTTGTCAAATCGTGGAATAGAGATGAGCAATATTTCGCAATATTAGTCGATACCAACGAAGGTGTTTTTCCTGCATTTTGACCTGCGACCCGCGCATTCACCAAAATGGTTGAAATAAATAATAATCTACAGCAGCGTTTCTCAAACTTTTTTTTTATCACGGATTCCTTTTGATTTTGGAATTTTCTTGTGGACCCCCAGCCACTCGCTACATTAGTACACAATTAATTCTAGGAGAGGATGTCATGCCTAATAAATTACCTGTATACAAAAAATTTTTTATTCCAATGTTCTTTTTAACAAATCAAAAAGCATTAATAAGCAATAAGCTAAATAATATAACACTAGCTGCAGCAAATCTTCTTAGACGCCTTTTATGCACGCGTTTTGTGTCGCGCGATGAAAATCACGATGTTTTCTAAAAACATTGTTCTAAATGTGCGCTTTTATGTTGGACGAGCGGCTGAATTGAACGACATCATTGCATAAAAGAAAAATGTATTAGAAAACACCGCGATTTTTATCGCGCTACACAAAACGCGTGCATAAAAGAAGCTTTAGTGAGATGGATGGTACTGCTTCCAACTTACACACAACTACTTTATGCTGGGCTTGATTTGAAGAAAGCTGCAGCCTTATATAATCTAGTTCGGCATTAAGTCGATTACGAAATTTCGTTTTGTGACATTTTATTTCTAGAGTGCTTCGCGAAGAGTCTGGCCTGTTGGAGATTTTCCAGTGCCACTGAAACTTACACATACATACACAGAGTGCTTCGCGGACCCCTAAGTAGTTGCTCGCGGACCCCCAGTTTGAGAAACGCTGATCTACAGCATACAAAAATAAATAAAATCAATTAATAAAACATAATTTATTATTTTCTTTCATTGCTGTAGGTACCAGTAAGGATTAAAAACTTGTTATTCGCTGCTCTGCTGCTCTTTTTCATTCGAGAAGCTTAAAATAAATCGGCAGCGTGATTTTCCCTCATCTCTACTCGACAAAGGAAGAAGGAAGGTTAGAAGTTGACATTTGGCTTGACAATAAATAAGATATTCATCCGCGTTGTCGCATGATTTCGAATTTAAAAGCGATTCGGGATATTTAATCAACTTTAAAAGAAAACATGTGCGAAAAAGTGTGAACATGTTTAGTACATATAGAAAAATCAGTCGAAGGCATATTAGAAAATGTTCCTTTAGTAAGAGACAATGGGAGGTCACCGGATCTTACACCATTTATTTTTTTTCTATGGGGTACAATGAATAAAGAAATAGTGTATAAAGAGTCAATCAAAGATGTGGATCAGTTGCGAAATAAGATATTGGATGCAGCAGTGAAGCAGTCGGATATTTTCAATATCTTCCATTCTAAAAGAAAAGGAAAAAGGAATAATAGTTTGGGATCTACAAATTTGCAGTGATGCCTATTGTACAGAAATCAGCGTTTTTTTATTTGTAAATTTTGTGTATCTAATAAGTATTACCAAATATCATGTCGAAATGTGCTTGTGTTCGCGCCTATGATCTGTGTAATAAAATCCATAATCTGATAGTGTATCTGTTCCTTTAAGTTATTTATGATAATTTGTTCAGTGTTTCACCATGTGTTCTGTGTCTCTGACCAAATGTTCTAAGATTGGAAGAAAAACGCCGAAGGGGTTTTAGTGGGGTATAAGCTTTACCCATTAAAACCAAACAAAACTGAAGATATCTGTGCCCTGTGTTACTTGCTAGTGTACTTGCACAAGGATTCACTCCTATTTGCACACTAGGTAAGCTAAATATTTATTTTATAAGAATCTAAAGTTTTACAATATATTATATATACAATATACAATATTTCTCATTGTCAATTGTTGATAAATTCTTATTTATTTCAAAGCTATTAAGAAAATTAAGCGTTTTGGAGTTATTTCTGATGACGAAATTACCGTTAGCAGTTATCGGATATTCCGCAACCAATCAACAGCATAGACTCTGTTGTAATCACCGACTCCAGCCACTCCATCAATTCAGGAAGACAAAATATTAATAATTGCCATAATTGCACTTTTAATAATTATTCAACAAATAAATGATTTTCATGTAAGGATTATAATATTTTTCAATTAGTAAAATTACATAAAAAAATATTGTTAATACTCTTATTGGTTAATAAAACTACATTATTTGATTTTTAGTTATTAATCTTATGTTATTGGATTCGTGAAATGTTCTTCTAAATACCATGCGTGCTTTAAAATTAACCGGATGATTTTTCACTTACACATGTTGTCCTTACAATTTTCACTCGTACTTCGTATTCGTGAAATTAAACAAAACAACACGCATTCGTAAAAAATTATCGGTAATTTTTAAGTACTTTTGGTGTTACCCCCGAAGTTTCTGAGATGTAAAGAAATTACAGGAAAATAACCATAAACGGTGCTTTGAGTTAATAAGCAAGATGAATCACCTTATGTCATTTTCATAAGAAGCATCTTGCACTACTGCCAATTTAAGCAAACCCATATGATTAGTCAAACGGATCAGGCGACGGCGATGTTGCAAATTTTACCCGTTCATCGTCCCTTAAGTTCAGGCACTTTAGAAAGTTTTACAATATACAGGGTGTAACAAATTCGTACTTCACAATAGGAATTTCGGAAACGATAAGAGATACAAAGTCGGTTAAATTGTGGTAATGTTGCCTACTGATCGGCCCAATAATATGCCGCAATAAAATGAAATATAAATAAATACAAGGGATTTCAAAATATTTGGTAAAATCTCACAGTTTGCGTTTCGGTTTCTATTTTTTCCTGACTTCATATGAATAGATGTCCAAAAATAAATTTCACTTTCATTAGTTGCTACTTTTTATTCTCCGCAAGATGGCATCATTTGATCTTTAATGTGACGTTTCGTCTTTGTGTCACCATCATCAACTTACTTTTTTAAATACGTACCTAAAATTGTTTGTGCAAATTATGAAAGAGGAACTAAATCTACGTTCAGCGGTATACAGAAATTACTGGTTTTCGAATAAACTGAAGATTTAAGCTTAAGGACTTCTATCATTCTATTATAAATTCTCTACTGTGCCACCAGACCCCATGATACCAGAAATTCAAATTTAATTTTTGATATATTTTTCTGGTTTAGACAGTTATTGGAGAAAAAGGACATTTTTAAAGGCAATAGAATACTTAATAAAAAAATCCTATAGTACAAAAATTTTGAGAGAAAAAAAACTCTTGTATAATCTCTGTACAACATATGTTTTCTTCGAACATAAGGAAAGAATGGTTATCCATAGACTATACTAAATAGGTAAGGGTAAAGTTTGGGGATTGCCAAATTTACTAACCTGAACTAAACAACAGACGTTTTGCAGGGTTTTATGGCCTTAGTTTGAAGTAGAGAAGGGCAAATTATGTGTGAATCTCTTGCTGACCCAATTTACTACCGTTGAAAAGGGCGTTTATTCCCGGGTGTCGTTAAAACGACCCTTATTTTGACACATCGTGAGGAGATATCGGAATTTGAAACGGAATAATTCATTCTTGGAGTAACTGGTTTAAAGCTTAAAAGGTCATTTCGATTGGTTAATATTTATGATGTGTAGGGTGAAGTGAGGGACGTAAATATACCAGGACTATAGAAAAGTAGTCCATCTCTCGGCGGTGCAAGTAAATAAATTCACAATCCCTCCTCTAGGTTAATGATGAAAATTTGTATTCAAGCTCCGAACATGTTTCGAAAGCATAAACATTCATCTACGGTGCAAAAAACACAGGAAAAACTTATAATATTGCTAAAATTTCCAAGTGTAACAATGAAAATAGTATATTTCGTACCTCTTTCGAAGTAATAGGCTTAACACTGCTGTAGAAAGTTTTTAAATTCCTAGTAGTTACGGAGATATCCAGAAAAAACCGAAATTCGGTAAAATCGTTTTATTGTTTTCCTGGGTTTTTTTGAGATCGAATTCTAACGTAAATTGCACTTTTGCTTTTTCCGCTCTATCTAACAGCGTTAATTGTTTTCTAATCCGACGAGTCGTCTTCGAAGGGCCATTATCAACTTTCTTTTTTTAAATACGGTCCTGTTTTCCTGATATTGGAGTTTCAGAGCTTTTTTTCCCCTGAATACAACGATGTATGACACATTGTGGTTTAATGACGTTTCGAGGGTTTTTTGAACAACATCAGAAAATTTTGGGATATGGTCCTGTATTTCTTCTAATTTTATAAATAATATTTCATAAGTAAGCTCTAAATTTTTTACTTATGTTGGACTAGTTCAATAAATAACACATAATTTAATAATAAACCACAAATAAGTGAACAAAAATCATTCCAAAACAGTAATAAAACGAACGACCAAAAAAAGTAAGGAACATACAAAATGATTTTCGTTATTCTCTAAGCACAAATAACATCTAACTGCCACATAACAGTTTTTTGAGATAAAATATAACATGCGATAGAAGATCAAACTTTTCAGCATTTGTAAATTTATGTTCCAGATTTTCTGGAAAATAGAAAAACTTAAAACTCTCTCAAACGATCACAATGGGAATGTCAAGTGAAATAAATCACGCGTCACCATCTTAATTTTTTTGTTTCAAGCGCCTACTTTTCTTTTAAATCCCGAATCAACAGAAGTTTGAAATAATGTTTCTGTATTTTGTTCACTTATTTGTGGTTTATTATTAAACTATTTGTTATTTATTGACCTAGTCCAACATAAGTAAAAATTTAGAGCTTACTTATGAGATATTATTTATAAAATTAGGAGAAATACAGGACCGTATCCATGACATTTCGAAGACGACTCCTCGGATTACAAAACAATTAACGCTGTTAGATAGAGCGGAAAAAAATTGCCAAGGCAAAAGTGCAATTTACTTTAGAATTCGTTCTCAAAAAAACCCAGGAAAACAATAAGACGATTTTTCAGAATTTCGTTTTTTTCCGGATATCTGCGGAACTACTCGAAACTTTAAAACTTTCTAAACGGCATATTATTAGGCACGTAAATGCGCAACTTTACCTCCATTTAACCGACTTCGTATCTCTTACGGTTTCCGAGATCCCTGTACTGGCCCTCCTTATCTTGGACACGTTGTATTTTATGTTAAATTATCGAAGTATTCCAATAAAACATTTTCTGAGTCGGTACTCACATGGTTATCAGTACACCAGTCAATTCATTTTTGATACACTTTTTCTTACCACTTCCTGGATATTTATAGTAATTAATTATTTGCTGCGGAAGCAGCTTGTAATGTAATTTCCCGTGGCATTCACTCAATCGGTATATCGTAGTCACTCATACTTTACCAAAAATATCCAAATTAAAACTGTTGACGTATAAAATTTCTTGACATTTACGTTGTCAAGGCGACCCGTTGGAATTCACAGCCGACCTTGCATAAAATCTATTGGAAGTGTTGACGGTGTTGGTATATCATGGGTAATGTGATTTGTGGAACTGTTACGTACATTACATAACAGTCATTGCGTAACAGTATACAGTGCGTAAGTAGGGTCAGCTTATCTAAGAAAATTCTAGAAAAACATACTGCTAACAGATTATATTAGTATTACGCTCCCTAGCGACCGTCCTAGAAGCTTGCAAATAATTTCCAGCCATTTCCCTTTGTAACTTTTCCCATAAATATTTTTTTTCCGAAAGCTGTACGGTAAACGGGTTCCGAGATACAGACGCGTACCTCACTCAGTTGGATACCCTGTACGTATAGTTGTTGCAGAATTATACCGTTGACTCTTACTGCCATAAATAAACTACCTGATTAAACCCTATTGTATACGCCTCAACCTCTTCAAAGCTCAATAAATGGGATCAGGGCCGGCTTGAAAATGTATACCACACCACATGATTTATTTTTATAATTTAAAATAAATAGATAGGTATTTTTAGTTTTAGGTACCTATAATAAATGTAAAATAATGATAATAATTAATGATAAATGAAAATAATATAATTTAAAAGTATAACTATTAGAATAACAAGTACACTAGAAATTAATTAAATTCTAAGAAACTATTGATAATTTATTCAAAATTTAACTCTGTATCGCTATCACTATCTCCATCTAAGCCTAAACTTATAATTAAGGGTTGAACACATGTAATCATACAATTGTAAGAATTTTCCACCTTAAGTACATGCTGAACACAGTTTTTCCAGCTGTCTGCAGAAATTCTTCTTACTTCGTTTATAATTAATTCTACTCCAGATGCATTTAATGTAGGAGAAATATTATTTCTCCTAATATTGGATTTTAATTGGTGCCATATTAGCTCAATGGGATTGAATATACAATAGTACGGAGGAAGACGCAACACTGTATGTCCATTTTCTGCTGCAAATTTGTCACACTCGTATTCCTTATTTATTTTAAAAGCTTTTAATACTTCTAGCAGTTCTCGATTTTTGTTCTTCAAAATATAAATCATTTTCAATCATAAAATTTTGAATTTCTGCTTTTGTATTATTAGAATTGGGAATGATTTTTGCTTGCCGACTATGATAACTAGCATTGTCCATTACAATGACGCTATTTTCAGGTATATTTTTAAGAAGTTTCTGTTTAAACAAATCTTCGAAAAGTTGTGCGTCGGTATCTTGATGGTAATCTAAAGAAGAATCTGTTGTTTTTAGCTGAAAGCAACAGACAATTTGGAACAAACCCGTTCTCTGAACCAGCATGTAATATTGTGATTCTTTTCCCTTTATTTGATGGTGCCTTGGTTTGACATTTTTTGGAAGAATCATCCCAATCTTTTCTTGGAGTGTCATGGATATCGAACCATGTTTCGTCAAGGTAAATAATTGGACGATTTTCATCTCTAAATTGTTTAACAGCTGTTAAATATTTAAGTCTCCATTCCCGACACTTGAAGATGCCCCCCTATCAGCACAATTCCAACGACGCCACATTCCACCACTAATAAGCCTAAAAATTACTCGCCGGAAAACCACTAAAGATAAAAATTATTAAAAATCGCTTTGTATTTATATATGCATCAGGCATAGGTATAAAGGACCCCGCAGTTTTTAAATGGAAATTGGGTTTCACTCAAATTTACTAAAAAGTATTGCATCATACGAATTGTATTATCCTGATAAAATGTCTCCATGGGCGCAATGAAAAATAATGACAGGATTTCGAGATACGAGCCATGCAAGGTGGTGATGTTTCAAGTCCAAAAGTCGTATCTGACCAGTACGTATTACGAATAAATGATCAATGTATTCATGTATATTCTCATAAACATCGTACATATAAATATAGATAGATATCTACCCTCTTCATGTATATTATGCACACATACACGAGATTTTCGGATTCAACGCCACCCGAGAATGAGTATATACGTGAATATATTGATCATTATTCGTAATACGTACCGGTCAGATACGACTTTTGGACTTGAAACATCACCACCTTGCATGGCTCGTATCTCGAAATCCTGTCATTATTTTTCATTGCGCCCATGGAGACATTTTATCAGGATAATACAATTCGTATGATGCAATACTTTTTAGTAAATTTGAGGGAAACCCAATTTCCATTTAAAAACTGCGGGGTCTTTTAATTTGTATACCTGGTCCGGCTCTGGTCGAACAGGGTTTAAAATTTGGGATTTCCTTATTTATTTTATGGTGGAATTGATAATGAGGGTTTTATTGCAGTCAAGAGATCAACGATATAATTCTGCAAACACTATACTAGAATGATTCTAGTATGAGTGCGTTTCTTAGTCCATCTGGGCGGTACATACTACAAAGTTACAACATTTCATTAAAATAGGGTTGCTTAAAAGTTATGAACGAAAATGTATGTACGATATCTTTGTTAGGAGGGACATCCCCTGTACGTTGGAGAAATATTATCATATATTTGCCGGACATCCTGTATAAAAAAATATATTTATTTCGCAAAACACCATTCCTCGCAAAATTATATTACTGACAATCAAAACAAACACTACTTCAGGTGCTTGCTGAAAATAAAATATACAGCTGCAACATATTACCTATTCAAGTACCTAAATAAATAGTAAATTTATTACTGTCAGCTTAAGCATTTTAGTGTATAAAATAAATTTCATAATAAATTGCCGGTTTCAGGGGTATAATATATTAGGGTAGAATTCTTCAGGTAAAACAAATAAAGCGATGTGGGTTTTCATAATTACGGAAGAAAAATAGGATTTTTCCTAACGATTACGAAAATATTGTTTCTCTCGTGCACTGTTGCACGTCGAGTTGCAGCCAGAACTTCTGAGGCATGCGCGGTTGGTTTAAGGTACAAAAATTCGGTGTTCGTATAGCAAAATGTGCTGTTTGCCAGCTGATTTGCAACCGTCAGAATAATCCACATATTGGTACGGAATTGCGGTTTTGGATTAAGTGTACAGGTTGTCCATTTTTGGGTAGTTTTACTGGGTATCTCTGTTATTAGTAAAGATAGAAGGATGCGGTTTTCGCAACACTGTGCTACTTTTTGTCAAACAGAAGGAGCCGCAATCAGAATTTTTCTAGGCCGCCTTGTTTTTGATATACGGGATGTTTTTGAGAATTGTTCATTTTGGGACACCCCCCCTTACTCCGTAACGTATCAAAAAGAAATAAACTATTCTTTTTGTAGTTTTTTACGTAGAATCCAGTGACGTACTCAGATTTTTTCTACATTCAATAGTTTTCAAGGAAAATAAACAAATTTGCTTTTTTTAAATGGGTCATCCTATATATTTTTTAATAATATAATTTAGTTTGTAACAAGCTTCTCAAAAATATATAACACTTTATTTTTAGTCTTAGTATTAGGCTCGAAATATACATTTTTCAAAAATATACCATTTTTTTTAGTAGGCCATGACGGATATTAAAAACAAACAAAAGAACACAGCCCTATGTGTCATAATAAAATCTTCTAATTCTATCAGAGCATTCAGGTTCTCTAAGTTGTTTTAAAATTTCTAATTAATAGTAAAAAATCAGTTTGTCCTAATTATGGCAGAGCATGTAAACTTTGAGAAGTACGACATGCTCGTTTGTTATATCCAGTGTAACGAAAATGCTGATGGAGCATTAGAAGTGTATTTGAATAGGTAAATATAAGCCTTTAAGTAATTTTATGGGATTTATAAATTTTCTTAAATTAGTTGTAGATATCCCGAAAGACGACAACCGGATAAACGAATTTTTTCAAGAATAAAATCTGATTTAATTGAATGGGTCATTTTCTAAACCTCGCCCTAAAATCTACCACAAGGATTATCGCGAGACTGATGAAATAAATGTGTTAGCTTCAATTGAAACAAATTCAAGTACTTATTGCAGAAAAGTTGAAGGTTCGGTCGAAATGATTAAATCAAAAGTGCGAACAATCCTAAAAAAACACAATGTTAAGCTATATAAATTCCACCGTGTACAAAACTTACATCCTGGTGATGCACAGGGCCGTATAGAGTTTTGCAATTGGTATTTACAAAATCTGAACAGGGCAAACAATTTTGAAAAAACCGTTATATGGTCTGATGAGGCTCATTTTACTAGTGCTGGCATGTTTAATCGACAGAATACGAGGTTTTGGTCTCAGGAAAATCAGCATGTAATATTTCCAATCGAACGGCAAGGTAGATTTGGCGTTAGCGTTTCATGCTTTATACTGAATAGCAAAATAGTTTATAATATATTTGAAGGAAGAATTCTGGAAAACGTTGTACCAGAACTAATAGAAGATGTGCCCTTAGCTGGTCTCAATAACTTGCATTTTCAACAGGATGGAGCGCCCGGTCACAATGCCCAAATTGTAAGGGCCTACCTAGATAATAACTTCCTAGGTCGCTGGATTGGAACTAATGGACCTGTAATATGGCTACCAAGGTCACCCGACTTGTTGGTTTTGGATTTCTTCTTATGGGGATACCTTCAAAATAAAATTTATTCCATTTAGTACCAAACAATGGCAGATTTAAGAATTGCCATTGACAGAGCTTCTAGGGAGTTACAAACGCCGCCGTTTATTATTTTTAATTCATTATAGTGAATAAAAACTCTGTGAAACATGTCTAAGGCATAATGGAGAACAATTTGAGCAATATTTATGAGGCAGTTCAATAAATTTTCAATTTTTGTGTCTAATATTTAATCACACCAGTATTTTTTTTAATATCATGGCCTACTAAAAACAAATGGTATATTTTTGAAAAACGTATATTTCGGGCCTAATACTAAGACTAAAAATAAAGTGTTATATATTTTTGAGAAGCTTGTTACAAACTAAATTATATTATTAAAAAATATATAGGGTGACCCAATTAGAAAAAGCAAATTTGTTTATTTTCCTTGAAAACTATTGAATGTAGAACAAATCTGAGTACGTCACTGGATTCTAAGTAGAAACTACAAAAAGTACATTTTATTTCTTTTTGATACGTTACGGGGCTACCGAGATATGGGGGGTGTCCCAAAATGCACAATTCTCAAAAACATCACGTATATCAAAAACAAGGCGGCCTAGAAAAATTCTGATTACGGCATCTTCTGTTTGACAAAAAAGTAGCACAGTGCTGCGAAAACCGCATCCTTTTGTTGTTCCTACCGATACCTAATATTTTTTTAGTTTTGTCATGTTTTGGTTAAGCTTAGTTTAAAAATTTATTCCAAAACAGATGGGCAGTTCTAAACAAAGCAGACATGAGCAAAAATAAGAATACTTGTAGGTCAAGTTAAGAAGACAAAGTCGGCAATTCTTCTCTTGCACCTGCAATGGCAATTATAATTGCACGTATTCATGCGCAGTAAACTGTTTTCGAGCAGCTGGCGCATAGCCAACAGTCAGAACAGCAATTGGTACTGTCGAAATCCCTAAAATACCCCCATAATTAGAGATGGGCAAACCTGTTCGTTTCGATTACCAGTTAAAGCAGCTACTGCTACTTACACATAGCAGCTCTAAAAAGTTGCGACGAATTAGCAGTACATATGCCTAACAAAGAATATGAACTGGTAAAATTATGTACCAGTTAGTTTAGATACCAATTAGCTGTTCATAGCTGCTTCGACCAAATAATAAACAGTTAAAAATAACAGAATAATCCATCTCTACCCAGACTTGCATCGGCAATGACAATTAAAATGGCGCACGACCCATTTCTGGCAACGCAATACTAATTGCACCAGCTGATCAAGAACGGTGTACTGCGATCGAGAACGGTTTACTGCGCAAGAATATGAGCAATTATAATTGACATTGCAGGTGCAAGAGAAAAAATTGCCGACTCTAATACGGTTTTTAGATTTGGCAGTTAAGGGCCTGGGATTTGTACCCGTTCATATAGAGACAAAAAGCAGCAAACAGTTAGAAACTCGTTCATAACCGAACATGCGCAGAACAAAATTTGCAATCGGTGTGAACGAACCTATCATACTTCCCGAAGAAGTTGGGAATAAGATTTTATAACGTTATTTTTTGGGGAGGAAAAAAAGATCAGTGTATTGCTACAATTTCTGAAAAACGACAGTTAATAATTTGATTAAAAAATTAACCACCAGATTATTACTAATTTACCTTTTATAAATGACCTACGTGACCATCATATGACGGTCATTTATTATAAATGATAAATCTTGACCATTCTATCGAATGAAAAATATAATCAAAATAACTGATCAAGTCGTTCTTTCACGCAATCTATTTTTTTAATTATTGTTTTATTATTATTCTTGCAAAATACATCCTTTTCTAAGACCGTTTTTTATTAATTTATGATAACATTCAAAATCTATGATTTTTTTACACGATTTTTAACTATTTTCAGGATATTTATTAACTTCAGAGATATTTGTCTTTAATTATCATAAAAACACAACTTTTCAGGTGACACGAGATGTCATTGAATAATAAAATGTCGGTGTTATAACTAGAGACCGGTTAAAAAAGCGCAAGAAAATTTAAAAAAGGGCTTAAGCATAAAAATATTGAACAAAAAGTGTTAAAAAATACAAAATTTATCAAAAAAGCTACAAAGAAGCAAATTAAGCAAAAATTAAAATTTTATGACCCAATGAAAAAATAGTTGAAATAAGTTGTCATGATTAATTTAATAATATAATGTTATTTATTATTAATAGGCTCTTATTTTTATAAATGCTTAAAAGAATGTATAACTAAATGTTTGTCGAAATTATCCGCGGTAAAATTATGTCTTCTGTCTATTTTTTTTTGTACGTAGAAAAACTATGTTCTACATCTACACTGATTATTGGTGCATATTTAAATTTCGGTATAATTGCTAGATCTACGTCAAAATCTTGCCCACCACTCAAAATATTATATATTTTTTTCAATGTTTGGAACCCTTTATCATTTGAGATAGTCGGAACCAATATTTCTTTCATTGTTTAACCGATAGATCCTGGAATACTATTTGCTGCAGCTTCAAAATTTTTAATAACATTCACGGATTGCACTAACGGTAGATGGTGTTTTCTAAAAATTGAATACTCTGACTAAATTTAAAATAACTTTAATGAAAGCCAAATTGTGTGGAAGTTGGGGTATTTCTAAAACTTCCCGACATTTCTTGAATTGATGTGTTTCTTGTACCGTCAAATTGAAGCATCATGCTTCTAAATTCTCTAAATTTATCGGCATAGTACATGGCAGCATTTAGCCAAGTTCCCAAGTTATTGACCAACTAACTAAACATTAGTAAGCATAGCAAGACGAAACACCGGGGTATTACTTAATAAACGGATTCTTCGGAGAATCACGCGACGACTTGCGCAGTTGATGGATAGAATAGTACCTTTTTCCCGTATAATGTATTGCATTATTTTAAAAAATTACAACGTGTCCAAGATAAGGAGGGCCAGTACAGGGATCTCGGAAACCGTAAGAGATAGGAAGTCGGTTAAATGGCAGTAAAGTTGCGCATTTACGTGCCTAATAATATGCCGTTTAGAAAGTTTTAAAATTTCGAATAGTTCCGGAGATATCCGAAAAAAAAACGAAATTCTGAAAAATCGTTTTATTGTTTTCCTTGGTTTTTTTGAGATCGAATTCTAAAGTAAATTACATTTTTGCATTGCCACTATTTCCGCCCTACTAACAGCGTTATTTGTTTTGTAATCCGACGAGTCGTCTTCGAAGGGCCATTATCAACTTTCTTTTTTTAAATACGGTCCTGTTTTCCTGATATTGGAATGTGAGACCTTTTTTTCTTCCGAATGCAACGATGTATGACACATTGTGGTTTCGAGGGTTATTTCAACAACATCAGGAAATTTCGGGATACGGTCCTGTATTTCTCCTAATTTTATAAGTAATATCTCATAAGTAAGCTCTAAATTTTTTACTTATGTTGGACTAGTTCAATAACTAATAAACCACAAATAAGTGAACAGAAATCATTTCAAAATAGTAATAAAGCGAACAACGAAAAAAGTAAGGAACTACATAATCAGGTGTTCAAAATGATTTCCGATATTCTCTAAGCACAAATAACATCTTCCAACTGCCACTTAATAGTTTTTTTGAGATAAAATAAAACATGTGATAGAATATCGCCTAGCATTTGTAAATTTATGTTCCATATTTTCTGGAAAATAGAAAACCTCTTAAAACGCTCTCAAACGATCACAATGGGAATGTCAAGTGAAACAGAGCATGCGTCACCATCTTAATTTTTTTGTTTCAATCGCCTACTTTTCTTTTAAATCCCGAATCAACAGAAGTTTGAAATAATGTTTCTGTATTTTGTCCACTTATTTGTGGTTTATTATTAAATTATTTATTATTTATTGAACTAGTCCAACATAAGTCAAAATTTAGAGCTTACTTATGAGATATAATTTATAAAATTAGGAGAAATACAGGACCGTATCCTAAAATTTCCTGATGTTGTTCAAAAAACCTTCGAAACGTCATTAAACCACAATGTATCATACATCGTTACATTCGGAAGAAAAACATCTCTCAAATTCCCGTATCAGAAAAACAGGACAGTATTTAAAAAAAAAAGAGTTGATAATGGCCCTTCGAAGACGACTCGTCGGAATACAAAACAATTAACGCTGTTAAAGCGGAAAAAGTGGCAATGCAAAAGTGCTATTTTCTTTAGAATTCGATCTCAAAAAAACCCAGGAAAACAATTAAACGATTTTTCAGAATTTCGTTTTTTTTCGGATATCTCCGGAACTACTCGGAATTTTGAAAATTTCTAAACGGCATATTATTAGGCACGTAAATGCGCAACTTTACTTCTATTTAACCGACTTCGTATATCTTACGGTTTCCGAGATCCCTGTACTGGCCCTCCGTATCTTGGACACGTTGTATATATTATATAATATACTAACTAACTAACTAAGGGGTACATATAATATAATATGGGGACTTGTGCGAAAAAACGCTCGGACACGTCGATTGGTATTTCTAGTTGCGAATTTTTTCAATAAAAACTTTTCATACAGGGTCTGTCATGTAACAGTGGCCAATATCAACTTTCTTATTTTAAATGCAACACATTATTCAATTCTTATATCACTCAGAAAATTCTAGACAGATTTAATGTCCTATACCTATTTTCAACTGGTTCGGAAATATTTTTAAGTAAAATCTCCTCCTTTACAACTACAATATAAATATGACGCGTCTCGGTTTTAGAAAGCAATCAAAATTTTATGTTAAACTGTTATGCAATTACGGTTCTGAAAAATTGTCGGCTTGCATTTACGATCTCTCTTTCGTGTTTTGCGTAAGGTAGCATGATTCAGGAAAATTGCTCGACTTTTTATCGAAAACTTAATCTGCCTCGCGTAAAAGTTGACCCATACCTTTGCCATTAGCACAATGACTAGTGGGGTGACACGCAACCATTCACTCACTATATTAATTTTTCGACGGGGTAGAGTTGGTTGCGATAATTTACAATTTTTTCCCGCCATACGGAATTTCTATGGAACTTTATCCCTTTACTTCACGTCGGAATTTATCCACATACCTGCACAACATCGTAAATAAAATTTTATCATTTCAGTTTAGTCCCTTTCCCAAGCATTTTCATCAATTCCTAGGGCTATACAGCCAGCTGGAAGATAAAAAATACTTCTTCCTATTTAACACGGCAGCCCGTTACCAGGATTTCAGACTGATCACGACCTAAGGTTTTTTGAGTTTCTTGGTGATTTAATAAGGACTTGAGAATTAAATTAACAAGAATGGACATTGGCAACGTTGCGAAATCATTGGGAATCATATTTAAAAAAAAAAGTGGTCGTAATAGTTATCACGCCTCGTCCGTTCTTTTTATGTTTTCACACAGTGATGTTTTTGAGGAGATGAAAATAGTAACTGACATTTTCCGTGCGGTGAATAGTTTTGGTTTGAGAAAAATCGAAATTTGTTTACAGCGGAGAATTCAACTTATCACGCCTCGTCCGTTTTACTTGTCGGATGTTATTTTTCGTTATTCGTAACCGGAAAAAAAATGAGAATGGACATTTTCATCGACGCACAACCGCAGCGTTGGATCTTAGGTATGTAATTTTTTTAACGCCGTTCGAGTTATCGCGCCTCGTCCGTTTCCAAGTAGAAATCGTGTATTGTGGTTCGGAAAATGGGGGGAAAATATGAACTGACATTTTTACACACGTATTTTTTAGCAAAACCGTTTTTAGTCAACACATCACGTGTATCAATAATTATGCAATATGGAGACATAGCTGATACTGAATTATTATAGACAACCAAGCCACACAGCAAGCCGTCCCATGTACGGGCCGTGTACCGCGATCATGAATTATACAGATACGAGATCCGACCCGCTGTCCTCCCTGTAGCTGCGCAACACGGAAAATGTCCGTTCGACTCGATTTACTATTTTTTAGAGTGTTATCAACAATTTAAAAAAATTGACCCGGGCGCTGTAACTTTTTAATACCCGTATCTTTACATCTTTTATTTAAACTATGGGATTTTTGCAACACTCAAAACGTCCGTTGTCGATGAATTCACGTTTTTTTTTTTATATTTTTAATATGATTTCATCAAGAACGGAGTGTAGTAGCAAAAAGACGATCTGCTTTCTTACGGACTAAAATCACTCTGACGGGTAAGCGCAGCGTTGCCGAACATTTTCGCTCCAGTAAAGCTTTCTTATTTTTTATTAATCTAGCGATTAGTCATTGACTAGAAGGCGTGATAACAGGACATTTTGGTAATGGGCTGCTGTTACGGCTATAAAAGCAATATTTGTGATTTTGTAAATTAGTTGATGAAGGTACTGTGTAGCGAAACGACTATTATGGTAGTATCTTAAAATTAAGCGATGATCTAAAACAGTTCCTGGTTATGTTGTTAAATAATTTTATACTAAAAAATTAATTTATTTTGGGACAACCACAACAATCAGACACTACGAGGTACATATTCGACCATCACTAGTGTTAGTAGTGGTCTCATGTTTGGAGCTCTGCACCCAAGCATACTCTGGGGCTACTGGATTCCATCAAACAGTCATCAGTATGATTGCAGACCAAGAGCTGACCAAGAATCTCGACAGCCTAGAACATCAAAGACAAGTGGGTGATTTGACTTTCTTTTACAGATATTTCCATGATAAATATTCGACTGACTTTGCCGCTTAATTCTACCTAGAACGACGAATAGCAGAAATACACGCCGAACTACTCATCGAAATTCATTGTTTAAGAATTCCATCATTTGGAGGATGTTACACTTGTGGATCCATCCTCCTGAGGTTGCGTTTACCAACGAATATAACCTCCAACGATTCAAAACTAAAGTAACACTCCTAGAATGCCTTAAAGGAATATTTCTATAGTTCTAGTATTTGACCATGGAAACAAAATTTCTTAGGATGTTCTGGCACTCAACTCGAACTCTCAGAACTTTTGTGTTATTTGTAGGTCGATTTCTATTGTAAATACTTTATTAAGGCAGCGGAACCTGCAGTTTATTTGAGGATTTCTTGCTCTAAAAACATAAAAACTTGCAATGAAGTTAGTAATAAAGCATAAATGAAATTATAAATGAACAAATTATGAATTTTAAAATGTTAATCATGTGAGTTGTTTCTATGTTAATATTTTTTATATTAATATGTTAATATATTCTTAAGTATAGTGTGACCAATAAGTTTATTCTAGGGAGTATCTCATAATACAATAACTAAAGGAACCGTTCCAATTTCGTCTACCGCGCGCAGTGACGTCACAGGGAGAGTGATTTTTAAATTTCTTAAGGATATTTATAAGGTGTTAGCGTTTTTAATTCCATTTTAAGGTATTAAAAGATTTTAAGCATTTAATGGTATGTGAAATGAAAGAATAATATATGGCAAGTATTTACGTATATTAATTTCATAGAAATATAATACACATTACAGCTAAAATACCACTGAAATATGAAAAAATTCCGAGAAACTTTTAAAATAACCGCAGCGCCCTCGTAACTGGTCGACGACAGCCGAAGCTGCTCGGCGACCCCTGCTCGTTGCCACCAGCGTTGCCAGTCTTTTACAATTGTAATAAATCCATTACTATTTTAACAATTTTTTACATGTTTATTCTTGTTGTGGGGCTTCCCATATGAAATTTATGTTCAATCTTGAGGGGCCCCCATATCATAGGTTACGACCTTTTTTCGTATTTTTCCTACTATGACACCGTTTTTACTATTCTATTAGGTTTCGAACCGTCAACCTATTACTTTTGATCAAAGATTTCTGGCAACGCTGGTCGCCACGTAGTCCCATTTGCCGTAGTTTTATATGGAAGTTTTGAAAGTTCACCAGAATTTTTTCTTATTTAGTCGTGTGTGTTTATTAAAATAAATATCTGAATTTTAATAAAATGAGGTGCGCTGTGTTCGGTTGTGATATGGATAACCAGGCAAAGAAATTTGATAGAAATATAAGGTGTTTCCGATTTCCTAAGGATAAGAACAAAAAATTAGAATGGATACGGTTTTATTTATTTTGTTAACATTTACTTCATAAGTATCCACTGAAGCTGATGAGAATATATGCATTCGAAACATGTATGGAAATTAAAATATTGTTTATTTAACTACTGAAGCAGACTATGACTTTTTTACCTCTTCATAATTTCACTCCAATGAGAGAAGGATTATTTAAAAAAAATAGTTTAATTTGTTTATAACTTTGTTCATGAAATAAATATACCTAAATATTATAATATTATTCATCCATTTCACATACATTAAATGTGTAAAACCTTTTAGTACCTTAGTTAACCATAATAGATTTAAAAATCACTTGTCCGCTGACGTCACAAGCCACGCCTCCATCGGCGTGGAATCGTACCTCTTAGTTATTTATAACATGGGTGTATCATCAGTGTGCTCCTTAAATTTAGCTATTTGAAATCCAAGCCGAAAGTGATATTTAAGTTCCCCATGTTCTTATTCACTATTTTTTTTATGAATGGGAAGCTATTTAGGTGCTTTATAACTTGGTTTCTCATCCATATCAGTTTTATTACTGAATCCATTTTACAAATGTAGAACAATTGGATACTCTTGATAATAGTGCTAATAATATCGACCTCATTTAATCCGTCAATTGATTCCCAGAGCGTTGCGTTAGCGTAAATTATTCAATCGAATTAAGCGTATCATTTGCTATGAATTGATTGAAATATCCGCAATATTTTTTAAATGTATTTTATCCTTAATTTTAGTAAATTTATCAATGAAATGTGCCTATTTTAAATACATTAGTATCATGGATAATACCGGGTGATACATCGTTGAGTGTACATAGGAAATCCCATGTAATTTTTGAGGTGGTTGAATATTGGCTCACCTGTACATTTTATAGGAAAACTGCATTATAACTTCTTGAAGAGACCGATATGGTACACCCATGTGGCGAGTTTGAATAGATTTGCTGGCAATTGAAACTGATCTTTCGGATATTCGGTTAACCGGTTTCGGATTATTTGGCTATTTCACAAAACTGAAAACCGTTTATTCGGATAACCGATTATTCAAACATCCGACTAACCGGCTCCTTGGATAACCGATTATTAGTACTGTTGGCAAATCCCGATAATTTTAATAATCGAGTGAGTCGCTCGAGCGATTAAGCACTTGAAATTTTTATGACCAAGAAGAATGTGTTGATAAAATAACAGGGGTTGTTTTTGTAAGTTTTAGAAATTTAGTCTGGAATTTTTATTAAGGAAGAACAGTTAATGCTGATTTTAGAAAGAATTATATCTTTTAATTTTTTAGCCAGTCAAAACAAAACGTCGAGCGATGATCGGGTATCAAGTGAAGGGCGATGATTGTCGATTTTTCGCTAGAATTTATAACTAGAGTAGTATTTCCTATTGAGCGAAAAACTGCTTGAATACACCAGCAGTTTTTTTACCTCGAGCGATCACACTACCCAGCAACACATTTCGGTCGGCGTCAAGCGAATCTCGGGTATCGAGAAAGATAATAAGTAGTAACAGGCGACGATTTTCGCTTCGAGCAGTTTTTTTAAAATCGAGAAATGTCGGGTATTTCAATAATCGAGTACTCAAGCGGTTTTTCGCTAGAGCGATCACAAGACTAATTTAGATTACAATGTTCAAGTGTCTAAAACGTAAACATTTATACATTGAAGAATAATTTAGCAAAAACAGAAAGCAGTGATTTCAAAGATGACATGAAATAAATAGTTAATTGATTGGAAATTAGTGAAAGACATTAACTAATATGTTGTAATCTGTATTTATATTGTGAATTAATAATTTAAAGTCTTCGACCATTATTCGGAAAACCGTTTCATCGGATGTTCAAATAATCGTTGTTAACAACTTTTCGGTTAACCGGTTTTATTCAAATCCATTTTTTTTGTACAAAAACGGTTAGCCCGTCTTGCCTTTTCCGGTTTTTGTCAGCACTAATTTAAACTACGAATTTATTTTATACAGATAAATAAACAGTATAATAGTAAGTAAGTAAGTTAACCTTGAAGCAAAATATAACGTTACAATGGTTAAGCTGCTATATTTCTTTGTGGATTAGTTAACAACCGAAATGCAGACTGCCTACTTCTTACACGTTACCTAGCATGCAAATAACGTTGAATAATTTAAATGTGTGTTTGCAAAATGAAACAAAGGCAAAATTTCCTGACGGCATGCGTATTATAATGACCCATTTTCCTTATGTGTACCATACGCTGTTTTAAAATAATTAGTTAAAATATACAGGGTGCCACGAAAAAAAATTCTTATAAAATTTATTTCAAATTCGTAAAAAAATTAAAATTTTCTTATACTCGTAATATCATTTATTTTTTTAATATATTTCTTTACAACTTGTAAAATTCTTCTAACATTTAATTATTTCAATAGCAGTTAAAACTGAAAAATACGCTAATTACAGGGATGAACTAAAGGTAGAGAGCTGAATTTGCTAGAAAAGAATGGAAATTACAAAGGCAAAGGAAAGTCAGATACTTACCTGCACGGAAAGAAATACTTAGTTAAATTTAGTATAAAAATAGTAAAACTAACCATAATTTATGACTCTTTATGTGACTGGAATAACTTAAGGACTGTCATAAAATTATAGCAAAATTTTAACACAACTATATAGAAAAAATTACAAAAATATTTAGTAAACCATTTATATTACAATAAAATTTACTAAAATCTTTTGTAAAATTTACTAAAGTATATTGCAAAAATTTCGACACATGTTATTCCCATCCAAGTACTAATCGTGCCCAACGTCGCTGGACTTCGGTGCCCTGCTCTCTTTAGGAAGAATGAGTTCTGGTTGCATCTGGTCTAAGCTCTTCATTCTTGTAGTAGAAAAGTACTTTTACACGTTATTTAAACTTGTTTATTTTTACAATAAGAAATACATAAAATAATTAAATACTTAAATTACAACAATAAGTCGTCAGTAAAACTGGAGTTATTAATAAACTATTTTCACTTACCTTCGTTGTAAAATTCACAATATATCTTACTTAATTTTACTAAATATCTTACCTATAGTTTTTTTGTAAATTATGTTTACAATATTATTTTGGTACGGAATAATAATGAAAATTGTATTTATTATAATACTTTATAAGAAATCGTACAATAAAAGTTTTGCTGCAATAATTTTTTTAATAGTGTTTATTAAAATTTACTATATATTTTAGTATTTACTGGATTTTACTAAATTTATTAGAAATTCTAACTATAGTTTTTTAGAAATTATGGTTACAATATTATTTTGGTATAGATTAATAATAAAAAATGTAATTAATACTATATTTTATCGGAAATTTTACAATAAAATCTTTACTATAATAATTTTACTATAGTCTTTTTCCGTGTGAATCAACCATAATTTTAATAACCTCAAAAATGACTAGTTGTGCATTATTATTTATTTATCTTGCCCTTTGAACTCAAATGTCCCTTTGAACTCGAACGTCCCTTTCGACTCAAGTTACCAAAGTTGAATATGCAACCTCGTCTCGACTTTTAGTGATAGTCCGATTATGTAGCGTAATGTGGGTCTTCTTTTTGTTTTTAATTTCTAAATCACATTTTATGTTTGTAAAATAATTTATCTTTTATTCGGTTTGTTCGAGTACTATATTTTAATTAGGTTTAATAAAGTCCGTTTCATGAGGGTTCATACTTGCGTCATCAATTGTCTTACCTTTTTTAACACATAAAAAGTTAAAAAATAGACTGAAGCAAAATTAATGACGTTACAAACGTTGTTCGGTTCTTAAAACCAAAATGGCGGCCCTTCAACAGCTGATATTTTAGAGCTAGAATAATAATAACCTAAATTGTGGGTTATGAAACTAAGATATTTATCAGATCTGTCAAAAAATTGTTTTTGTCAAAGGACACTTCAGGTTCCTTCCGGTTTGTTCCTTTTTCCTATTTTTATTGTGTAAAATGGCACGACGATATTCAGGAGATGAACAAAATATTATATCAAAGCTTACTGCCTACTTTACAATGGAGAGGGATGCCGAAATCCTGTTACCACTTACGGCAAAATTTAAAGTTTTTTTTTTCTAGATTTGTTATTTGTGTTTATATTAAAATATAATGTCTATTTCTTGGACTTTGTAGCTATGTGTTTTATTTGTTACTATATATAGTAAGGCAATATGTATTTTTTAGCAGTATCTTAAAACTGCGAAGAGTACATACATTATTTTATATCACTTTTATAGTAAGTTAATTATTTTTATATTGTCGGATAATAAATTAACTGGATCATAAATTATTAGAAAAAAGTCCGAACGTGCTCTAACGTCTAAAGTTCGATTTGGAACATACTTGCTTTAACAAGTCCTGGAACCGACACTGGCACGGAGGACCATGAAAATAGTGATGAAATAGTGATCTTTCGAGATGTGGATATACCGACGTCTACCGAAAGTACCTTGGACCGACAGAGTTACCAATGAAGAAATCCTCAGAAGAATGAGAAAATAAAAGGAGTTATTAACAACAATGAAAACTCAGCTATTTTGGCCATATAATAGAAACTTTAGAGTAGAGGGAAAAATTAAGAGCAAACGTACTATAGGAAGAAAACATATGTTTTGGCTAAGAAAGATACAAGAATGGATACCTGGATGGATAGGTCGGATATATCGGAAAGCTAATTCATACCGCTTCAGAGAGGGGTAGATCCAGGCATATGATCGATATCGTCCAGTAGGGAAGAACACCACCCGATATTCGTGCAGTTCAATCCGAAATGACGGAAATCGTGTTCCGTCCCGTCAAACGAAATTCCTATTATAGTTCTCAAAAGATGCTCCGATAAACTAACACCAGTATTTTGTAGACTTTTCAACTTATCCTACAAAAAACGAATATTGCCATATTGCTGAAAGACGGCGCGAGTCCAGCCTATTCCAAAGTAAGGTAAGAGAACCCTTCCTAACAACTATCGACCAGTCGCATTGCTTTCAGTTATATCAAAAGTAATGGAGAAAGCTATTAACCAACACCTTCTAAAGTGCCTGGAAGGCTTTAACAGTATCAGCGATCATCAATATGATTTTCGGAAGTCCAAATCAACTGGAGATCTTCTAGCCTATGTCACCCATATTTGGAACAACGCAATCGAACATCATGGGGAGTCTCGGGCTGTTCCACTGGATATTTCTAAAACTTTTGATCGTGTTTGGCATGAGGGACTTCTAAGTAAACTTGCGATCCTATGGTATGCCCATTCGATTCTGTGCATGGTTGTCTAACTTTCTTAAGGACCGCTCTCTGCAAGTGGCGATTGACGGATTTCTCTCAGACACCTTCACTATCAATGCCGGTGTTCCTCAAGGGTCCATATTCTCCTCCCACTCTCTTCTTACTCTACATTAACGATCTTCTAGTGAAAACTAAAAATCCGATATTTAGTTTTGCTGACGATAGCACACTAATCTCATCATTCTCTTTGAATGCGCAAACATCGGCTGCCGACGCACATCTTCGCAGACAGCATGAAGTATCACGCCTCAACAAAGACCTGGAAGAAATTTTGGCTAGGGGCGACAGTAACCAAGTCGAATTTAACGCTAAAAAACCAAGGCAGCAGTTTTCTCTAAAAAGGTTAACATTACAGAACCGGAAATAGTCATGGCTGGACACGCAATCCCACTGGCTTCATCTATTAATTTGCTGGGCGTCAATCTGGGAGGAAATAGGTCTTGGTATAACCACGTTGTGGCAATCGCCAAGATAGCTTCTCAGAAGCTTGGGTTTGTTCGGGTTCAGAAAGTTGTACACACCTCAACAACTTTTGACACTATACAAAGCCCAGATTCGAACATCACTAGAGTACTGCTATAATGTCTGGAGCTCTGCACCCAAACATACTCTTCGGCTACTGGATTCCATCGAAAGGAGGGCTATTCGTCTGATCGGAGACCACGAGCTGACGAAGAACCTGGACAGCCTAGAACATCGAAGACAGGTTGGGGATTTGAGTCTCTTTTACAGATATTTTCATGGAAGGTGCTCGGCTGACCTTGCCCTCTTAATTCCGCCCAGAGCGACGAATGACAGAAATACACGACGAACCACTGCCGCCCATCCATATGTGGTTAAGCTTAGTACTCCTCGAACTTCATTATTTAAGAATTCTTTCATCTGGAGGACTTCATCCTTGTGGAACGACTTTCCCGAGGTCGTTTTTCCCAACGAATATAACCTCCAACGTTTCAAAACCAACGTGAATCACTTTTTGCGAACACGCGCCACTAAAGGATTTTTCCTACAGTGCTTGTATTTGATCATAAAAAAAAAGTAGTGGATCAGCAGCCCAAGAAGAAGAAGAAGTAGAGGAATGTTTTCGTTACAAGTTAATAATTTGCACATTATGGCCGTCGTATTCATCTTACAGGCCATAGAAAAACAAAAACTAAACGTTTAAATACTATTAACCCACATGGGACACGGAGGAAATATAACTTATTATCAAAATCAAATAAAATAATTTATGTTTTAAAAGGGTTTCTCACTAAAAAAGGCAAATTTACTTTCTAAATATTTAATCAAATAAATGAACTTTCAACCTTTGACTCTTAGGGTTATTTATATAAATTTAGTAAATTTTAGATCTACTTGCCAGCGTATAATAGATGCGGACAAAGGTCATATTTAATGGCAATACTAATTATTGCCATTTTAATTAACATTTCATATGATTTTCATTAACAATAATTTCTATTAAAGATTTTAAAAACGTTTTCGTCACTCAAAGAATTTGACTCGTTAGTATTTTGTTAAAAAATTTAACGTAAAAGTTAGGCAGTTTTTGGTTTAACGCATTATAGCAGAAGTTATCGAATTTATAAAAATAAATAAGTTTCTTTAATTTTTAAAGGCTGTTTACTTTTACTTGATTTTTTTTTTAACAAAATTCCAACCAAACTTTTTGCTTGTTTTTTTTGCATCACCTTCTCTTTCGCCCTGTATAATATGGAAAACCGTTCCAGGTCAAAAGCGTTCCCTTCCACTCAATTCCCACAAAACAACTTTGAAGATCAGAAAACTTCATTCAAATCGGTGGTGCTTATTTGGAGCTATAAAGTTTTAAAAATCAGAGTAAAAAACTGCATATTCTTTTTGCCCAGATTAGTATCGAAAATGCTAGTCTAAAAGCCAAAATGCAGAAAAATACGAATTAGCTAATGATTGTCATCCGGCGGCGGATGGTTTTAAATTCAATTGCTGCTCTACATGCAAATTTCACCTATTTTAAGCGCAAAAATTTTTGAATTCACATATGCAGGGTACGACAAGTAAAGTGGCCTATTAGAAGTATCTCGAGATCTAAATGATATTTTATTTTGAAAATTTGGCTGTGGCTATAAGAGATAGTTTTCTACGTTTATAAAATATTTTGGATGGTGCGGTGTTGCCGGATAATACCGAAAGTGGTAGCAACTTCGGGATTTTAAATGAATTACCCTATATATTATATCTTTCTTGGAACCGAGGTAAAAATCTAGAACAGATTTCTGTATAATAGTATATACCTATCTTTAAGAGTTTTTGAATTATAAATAATCTTGTGATTTATTAACGCCGTATCGGGAACTGAAAAGATAATCATATCTTTTTAGCAGTTACAGCTAGGAAGCTGAAATTTTGACAATAGTTTCACAAGACCATCGAAATTTTATAATTTTGAACAGTATTTAATTAGTTTTATACAGGGCGTCTCCATAACAATATTTCTGAGGGAGATGAATTATTCCAAAAATCTTCTTTCTTCTAAATTTGATATGTTTTGCGAATGGAGGATCGAATTTTCTATCTAATGATATTAGTGTTTCTATACCTATATTCAATAGTTTCGGACTTATAAACGTAGAAAACCAGCTCATATAGGCACAGTCAAATTTTCAAAATCAAATCTCATTTAGTTCACGAGATACTTCTAATAGGCCACTTTACTTGGTGTACCCTGTATAATAAGATTCGTACATATTGTATTGGTAAATAACTTTTCTTCCCAATAAGTTGATCCAAGTAATTTACTTTCGGCGGTCTGCAAAAATTCTCTATTATCGTTAAAACAAGGTATTTAAAACTGACGATTGCATGTATATTTACTTCCTACATGAGAAAATTGAGAAAGGTTGCACAAATAAAACATAACTAAATCCATAGGCGCAAATTATTATAAAAAATAGGTCATTCACGGTGGGTGGAGTATTAAAAGATCTAGGAAACTAAAAAAGTTCTTCGAAATATTGGTACTATAAAAGATGATCTTTTTAATGAAGTTATTTTGTATGGTTATAGCGGAAGTCGGCGTCAACTTGTTTATTTTAAATGAAATACCTTATGTATTCGTATATGTTATTATTACATTTTTCGATTCTACGCAAGATTCTGGACAGATTTGGTATATCATGTCATATGCCAAAGTCTAAGCTGGATTCATAGTTGCCGTAAGACGTAAGCCATAGTGAATAAAAGATACATAAGACGTAAGCAGTAAGGACATACTCGTTCATAGTTTCGTTAAGAATTTGTAGGTTACGAATTTGTTAGTTATGGTTTTTGTTTTCCACATGACACATATTTGTTTCTTTATAAATGTAAAGTAAGAAGTATAAATGTAGAGTAAGAAGAGAGTGGGAGACAATATGGACCCTTGAGGAACACCGGCATTGATGGTGAAGGTGCCTGAGAGAAATCCGTCAATCGCCACTTGCAGAGAGCGGTCCTTAAGAAAGCTAGACAACCATGCACAGAATCGACTGGGCATACCATAGGATCGCAGTTAACTTAGAAGCCCCTCATGCCAAACACGATCAAAAGCTTTAGAAATATCCAGTGCAACAGCCCGAGACTCCCCATGATGTTCGATTGCGCTGTTTCAAATATGGGTGACATAGGCTAGAAGATCTCCAGTTGATCTGGACTTCCGAAAACTATATTAATGATCGCTGATAATGTTGAAGCCTTCCAGGCACTTTAGAAGATGTTGGTTAATAGCTTTCTCCATTACTTTTGATATAACTGAAAGCAATGCGACTGGTCGATAGTTGTTAGGCAGGGTTCTCTTACCTTTCTTTGGAATAGGCTGGACTCGCACCGTCTTCCAGCAAGATGGAAATATTCCTTTTTTGTAGGATAAGTTGAAAAGTCTACAAAATACTGGTGTTAGTTCATCGGCGCATCTCTTGAGAACTATAATAGGAATTTCGTCTGGACCAGTAACTTTTTTGACGTCGAGGCCTTTCAGGATTCGTTTGACGTTACGCTGACGGAACACGATGTCGGTCATTTCGGATTGAACTGCAGGAATGTTGGCTATGTATGAGTATGACCGAGCCTAACCGATTCCGTAAGCCGTAAGATAAGAAACGGAATTGAGCCATTTCTTACTTCATACTGCTTAATTTTTATGCACTATGAATGCGATACTGCAAATCACATGTTTATTTTGCGGCTTACCGTTACGTCTTACGGCTTACGTTATGGCAACTATGAATCCAGCTTAAGTGTGTTTGACATATTTAAGGTTTCATGTCAAAAATGACATTTGTGGACCATAAAATAATTAACAATTTTTCCTATAGGGAATTTATTATTTAATTTGACTTTTATTTCCGGTCGAAAAGAACCTGCTTTAATAGATGCTTGATAATATGTTAGTCACAATTGAAATAACTTTTTTTAAAAAAAATTACATTTTCAAATGAAAACCAAAAAATTTTATAATTATTTTTTATTTAGAATTAATGAGGGTAAGTTTGTATAAGGTCGTCTTTCCCGAAAATTTATAGTTTTCGGAATATTGCCAGAGTGCCTTAAAGGGCTTTTCCTATAGTGCTTGTGTTTGATCATAAAAATATAGCTACCTATTATTAATACCAACATTTTAATTAGTTAGTGGTACACATAAATCTTTCGAAATATCGGACGTGTGGTATAAATAAGGACGATTAATCCAACGTAAGTATTTCCCTAGTCGTGAGAAAATGATGGGCAATGGTTGGTGTAAATAACCTTATTTCGCAGTACAGTCACTTAGAAAGTATAATTTTTTCGACGTACCACCATAGTTGTTTGATAAATTTTTGAAAATATACCCGAGAATGTGGATGTTATTCTCATATTACGCATAAATTTAAAAATTGTTTATTCTGTGAGGATAGCAGAGATATTATTAAAGCAGACTAAAATAAAACCAAAAACAATTAAAAAAATGTCTGTTGTAACATCGAACTTAATAAGGAGTTCTTCAAACTCTAAATTGCATTAAGCACCGAGTTACCCCAGTTTGCCCCAGTTTAATTGTCCTTTTATCCCTTATCCTTGTGGGATTCTCAATTGTGATCAGTGACCACCAAAGAAACATCCTTTTTAAAAACAGTTTAGTTTAAAATGTATTTTTTGTGACGGTTACCTTGTTTGTCCATTTCTAGAGATAAATCCTTTTCCCAACTAAATTTTTACCGATAGTTAGAAAGTATTTTAACAATGTAAGTGAATAATATAATAATAACTGGTCAAACAAACGTGTACAATAAATAAGTTGTAAAGGTCAGCTTTCCTCCGAACAGGGAAATCTTTAGCAGGATTTTTGAGAACAAAAAATTTTTTTTACAATTGTAAACAATTCCATCTGACATGTGCACTCCTAGATTCTGTAAATTACGACCCGTTTGTCCCCTAATTTAAGTTTCAGTACACCATTGTGTACACACATTATTATAGCCAGTTAATATTTTTAGTACTATGCAAATCTTATAATATATAGGTACCCTTAGTTTTGTTTCAAGTAATAGCTTGTTTGAAAGGTATTTCAAAGTGTTTTATTTTGACGTTTGATTTTTTTAAATCGGTCGATTCGTTTTCGAGAAAATTAGAAAAATCTTTATTTATCTTAATTTGCTCAGATAGAAAAAAAGCACACGAAAATATCACTTTTTATTTCAATAAGTGTTCAAAATGTTGCCCGTTATTGGCCAAACAATGATATAGGCGATTTTCAAATTCCTGACGGACATTTTCAAAAACATGTTGTGGGAGATCATGGCAGCTTCGGTGATGCGTTGACGAAGTTCATCCAAACTGTTAGGTTGGGGAGTGAACACAATAGTTTTCAAACGGCCCCATAGAAAAAACTCTAATAGCGTCAAGTCAGGAGATCTAGCAGGCCATTCTATAGGCCCTCTTCGCCCTATCCATTTATCTGAAAACTCGTCGTCTAGCCATTGCCGAACCGGAAGAACATAGTGAGCCGTCTTGCTGAAAATATATTTCAGCCTCATCAAGTATAGGGTTTCCATCGTTTTCGATTTGGTTTTCAATGATTTCAGTGATAAGCGGATTGATGGTATTTTCCAACATATCTAAATAAATGCATCCATTTAATTTCCCATTAATACACAATGGCCCAAGCACTTTGTTTCCTAAAATGCCTGCCCATACATTAATTTTTTGGGGGTACTGAGTATGCCCTTCTACAAAAGCATGAGGATTTTCATTGCTTCAATACCTGCAGTTATGCTTATTAACAAATCCATTTAGATAAAATGTGCATTCATCACTGAAGCAGATATTCTTTACATGAATGGTATTATCAATAATCGCTGCAGTCATTTGTTCACAAAACTCAACTCGCCTATCGAAATCATCTTCGGTTAACTCTTGCAATATTTTCATTTTGAATAGATGAAATTTATGTAATTTAGTAACTGTGTGTACAGAGCCTAATGAAATACCAGTAGCATCAACAATTTTGCGTAATGAAGTATTAGGATTTATGGCAAAATGACCCAAAACTTCAATTTGAGCGGCTTCATCCAAAACTCTACGATGATTACGTTTTTTATTTGCAACAGCTCCAGTTTGAGTAAATTTAGTAACAAGGTCCAAAACATACCTATTCGAAGTTATCTTTTCCGGACGTCTGGCGTTAAATGTAACGGCAGTTTGCCGAGCACATTGATTTTGGGCACCATAAATTAGAATCATTTCCACTCTTTCCGCTAGTATGTAAACCATTTTGGAAGTAAAATCTGAATCAATAAATTAATTTTCACTATCCCAAGATTGTCACAAAGGTAACTGACAGCAAATTAAATTGTTTCTTTCCCTTAGCAACTATAAAAAACTAAACAGGTATAAAAAACTAAACAGGTATAAGAACAAAAACAGTTCGCCCATGTTATCTGTGTTGATAAAAAGATGGCGGTAAAATTTTTTCTAATTTTCTCGAAAACGAATCGACCGATTTTAAAAAATCAAACGTCAAAATAAAGCACTTTGAAAGACCTTTCAAACAAGCTATTACTTGCTACCCCTTGTCATTTAAAATTTTTAAGGGGATGACCCCGTGGGCCAGAGGGTAAAAGGAGGTGAAGTAGTTTTTGGTTAAAAAGTTGTCCCCTTTGGCAAATCTTTTGACGTGTCTCGGCGTTTTTTCTTTTAATCAGTGGTTTACGATAAATCCGTGGTGGGAAGTTTTCAAATGAACACCCTGTATAATATAAGATGTGTACAGTACTAAAAATATTAAATGGGTAAATTATGGGATAAACGGGTCGTAATTTATAGGATATAAGTGTGCATGTGCCATAGTTCCTTGTTCAGAGGAAAGTCGGCTTTTACGGCTTATATTTATACACGTATCTTTGACCGGTTATCACTATATTATTCACTTATATTAGCTCTCTAATGCTCGTTCCGAGTAAATATTTAATGAAAAACAATTATTTGCGTTTTCTTCAGCATTGACTCATGTTAGAAGATCAATGTCACAATAATTTTAAATCTGTTCTTTGCACTTAGCCTGATTTGGACTAAATCGGACCGCCGCGTTAGTTCACGTGATCAGTAAGATAGCGACGCTGTTTTCGTGTATCGCAGCTCCAACATAAACACACCCTTAGGAAACATCTAGTTACCTCTATTTTAGGAAAGCGATTTCTTGTAAACTAATACTCAGAACGTAATAAATTATGTTATTTTTGGCAAGAGATTTAAACGACACAATGGCCGGACACGGAATCCCTCCGGCTTCATCTATTAATTTGCTGGGCGTCAATCTGGGAGGAAATATGTCTTGGCATAACCACGTTGTAGCAATCGCCAACATAGCTTCTCAGCAGCTTGGGGTACTCCTCCGAACCAGAAAGTTGTACACACCTCAACAACTTTTGACACTATACAAAGCCCAGATTCGACCATCACTAGAATACTGCTCTCATGCCTGGAGCTCTGGCTCTTCGGCTGCTGGGTTCCCTCGAAAGGAGGGCTATTCGTCTGATCGGTGACCACGAGCTGACGAAGAACCTCGACAGCCTAGAACATCGAAGACAGGTTGGGGATTTGACTCTTTTACAGATATTTTCATGGAAGGTGCTCGGCTGACCTTGCCCTCTTAATTCCGCCCAGAGCGACGAATATCAGAAATACACGACGAACCACTGCCGCCCATCCATATGTGGTTCAGCTTAGTACTCCTCGAACTTCATTATTTAAGAATTCTTTCATCTGGAGGACTACATCCTTGTGGAACGACCTTCCCGAGGTCGTTTTTCCCAACGAATATAACCTCCAACGATTCAAAACCAACGTGAATCGCTTTTTGCGCACACGCACCACTCCCAGAGTGCCCTAAAGGATTTTTCCTATAGTGCTTGTGTTTGATCATAAAAAAAAAAAACATTTAAAATTATGTGACTTGACCCCTCCCCCTCTCCCTTTCCCATTTATCCCATTTACAACCTCAATGATAACATTTACCCCTCCCAGGGGATTAAACTACGAAGGCTACAAATATTCTTTAAAATATTACAATCTTTAAAGCCAAGCGAGATATTCATAATGGCAAGTTTTGAAATTGACACTCTATACATATATTTATTTACTTCACGGCTTTGAAAAAACGGATTCTCACGTATTCTCACAATTCTGCAAAACTGCACTCTGAACTAACTCCAGCACATGCAAACAATGTCCATTTCTCATTGGATTCCCTACGTACTATTATTATGCAAATGCCATTACACACACCATTCTGCAAACCGTGCATTTTTTAAAATAAATCTTTTAAAAAAATGAATTATTGTTATGAAGGAAATGTTTCTAATGTTACAGATCTTGTTGAATTATCATAAATATCAAATTGCGACTGAAAAAATGTATATAAACAATAATATTTTCTACATGTTAGTTTGTTCAGGAACGACATTAAAATATCGTTAGTGTCTTTCATATTATTTTCCCATTTAATTCTACTCACTTTGTACTTTGGTGCTTGTCCTCGCAGTCAATAATAAGGCAATTTAGGTTATTTTTACCATTTTTTATACTGACTTTGCTTTATCTTTAAAACTATTTTTTATGTGGTGCGTAACCTAATTAAAATTTAAAAAAAAATTTCTAGTCTCAATAAAAAATTTCATTTTTCAAAAATATTTTGAAGTCCCAGCATAACAAGATTTCCTTTCCATTGTGAAAAGTTTCTAAATAAATTTAATTTGTTATGTCATAAGCGAAAATAAAATATTTTATTTAAGTATTAAAATAAAGTTATATTTTCAAAAAAGTTTTGCATAAATAATTTTAAAAATTTTTAGAACTTAATCGCAATAATATTTTATTCATTGTAAAATAAAATAAAAAATAAATTAAACTCATATCTTCCAATGATAATAAAAAAAGTGTACCTTATTTTGGAATGAAAGTCAACATTTTTCAAAATCATTATAAAAACACAGTTCACATACACCGATAACTTAAAACTAAATTTTAAATTTTTGCTTTGGATGTTTTGGTGGGTGCATGTGATATCACAAAACCTTTCCAATTCTCTGCGTATTTAATTCTATAGAAAACTTCTAGTACCAAGTTGGGTCAAGACTTTTCTCACGTAGGCAATTGGGATTTTATTTACTTATTTCTATTTACAGAATTTGGAAAAATACTATCATGGCTACATCATGAAAATATGGGTTTTTTAACCTTCATATTAATATTTTAATAATTTTCAACACCGTATATAAATATATACGGTGTTGAAAAAAGGTCGGTACCCCGGAATAACTCCGTTGCATCGCATTGCAGCGGAAAATGTCTGGGGAAAAAGTTGTTTGGTTTTGTCCGACCAAAAATAAACATCTTTTGTCCGAAAAATTTTCTTATTTGGGACCATCCTTCACCAATAATCACGGGCAGTTTTTAGTACAAGACAGAGAAAAAGAGTATTTCCTGGATAAAACTTGATTTTCGCACGGTTCTGATTTTGTCTATCTCATGGTGATTATTGATGAAGAATGGGCCCAAGTATAAAAAAATTTCGGACAAAAGATGTTTATTTTTGGTCGGAGAGCACGATACGCCAATAAAGAATATAGGGTTCTATTTGAAAATCTTAACTTACACTCACCAGCGCCCGGGGGTTGAGGGGTGGAGGGTGGTTTAAATTGCAAACTATTCCTCCTTCAAAACCAAATAACTTTTTCCCTAGACATTTCCCGCTGGAATGCGATGCACCGGAGTTATTCCGGGGTACCGACCTTTTTTCAACACCGGTATAACCGTGTACTCATTGGGCACAGGCCACTCTAGTGCATTTTGTTTATAGGAAAGTTTTAAAACCTTGGAAAATATCGCGTTGACGAACAAAAGACGTAATGTTCAGCGTTATTATAAATACCTCCCGCGAATCATTGTGGACTCAGATATAAGTGTTAAGCTTTAAGTTTTTTAGCTACTCTTTCGATTCTCTTGAGTTCCCTTAAAAGATTATTTTAACACAGTCTGAAGTCATGAGAAACAAATTATAGTTAGTACCGAGCGCCGCGCCTCGGATGAAATTAAAGTCAATGCACCAGTTTATTAAAAGGGAGTATTTTTTATAAAAGTGAGTGTCTCGTTTCGAAATACAATGATTTTCAAAACTGTGTTTGTTATAAACAATTGACTATGAATTGGAATGGCTTGCTAAAATATTTTGTGAACTTTGCTGTTTATTGAATAGAAAATCAAATATAACTTCAAAAGGATTATAGTGTGTTTTCATAGCAGATAAGGATTAAGTCGGCAACATCAAACAAGGTAACAGAAAAATTAGGCCAACTTGATCTGCAGTGATTTGCCCTAACAAACTTTGGGGATTGTGTTTAAGATAAATATACAGATAGGGTAAGCCACTACAATAATATAGAAAATTTTAACTGATATATATTGCGAAATAAAGTCGGAAAGAAGAAGAAATAATTTTTTGTGATGGAATAACATCGTTACAATACAGATGGTGTAACTGCGTTAAAGTTAAGAGGTTAAAATATTAAAATCATCAATAAAGTCTCTTCCCATCATTAGAGAGGAAACTTTTCTAGATTCTCTCATAGATACGACAGAAAGTTATTTGACATTTCTAATTCTCCTTTGGGATTTATCAGTTTCTTCACGTGTGTTTATTCTTTCTTTACATTGCCGATGTTTAATGTTTATGGTAACGTTTACCCCGCCATTTTTTTTTTAATTTATGTGTGGTCTTTATTGGAAGGTAAACTAACTTTTGAATAGTTCTACTGCCAAAATGGGAGATGGGCGCCACCTTGGTAATCATTTTTAAGGCACTATCGAGTATTTTACGTTGCCATAACAGTACTTCTCTATTCGAACCAAAAACCAAATGGCGGCGTTTTAAAAATTGCGCAGTTATTATTTTTATTATTATCCTTTATTTAATTTATCATATTAGAATCATAAATAAAACGTGAAATAGTATAGTAGGGATCAGAGAGCTACACTTTCTTGTATATTTGATGGTGTTGAAATATAAAATGGCGGATGGGCGCCATCTTGCTAGAAAAATTGAAAATGAAGTGGAGGCTTGTGATACATCATTTTAAAGATCCTATCGAGTACTTTACGATCCCACAATATTGTGTCTCTAATCATACCCAAAACAAAATGGCGGCTTTTAAAAATTTTTTATTTACTATCCTTCTGTTATTTTAGTTTAGATTTTACAACTTGTTATGCATATTTGACCATCATAAGCTCTATAACCTACACCCACTCTAGGATTTTTTATATTTGAAAATAAAATATTCAGAGTTCACCAAAACGTCGTTAAAAATTGTTGAATAGGCAGGAAGGACTCAAATTTTTTCAGTTGAAACTTTATTTTCCGGACAACAGCCATGCTTGGATAGAAACTAATTTATGTTATACTTTTAATTTCCCACGTTTTATATACAGGTATGGAAATGGAAATTTGTCGTCCGCCCGCGGATGGGGAAATATAATCTACATAGTTCTGTTTGTTTCGTGATACTAAATATTATTACTCTTAATATATTATTGGGACCTATACAAATTTACATACCTATATACAACGAGATACCTGACTACAGAAGACTAATTTATGTATAAAAATCTCCTTATTTTTTTAGGCATTTAAAGAAGTAATGCACAAACCCAATGTGAAAAACTTAAATTTCGGAAAATCGTTTTTTATTCTATTTAGACTATTAAGGAAGATATAACTCTCTGATTATCTTTTCTGTGTTCTCTGCAAGATGACCTTTTAGGTTATTTATTGTTTGTATGTTCTTTTTCCCATTAGCTTTATTTTCAAAAATAGTTTGTGCTTAAAGAACAATTACTTTTAAATTTAATCGATAAGTTAAGTAATTTTGGAAGAAAGAGTTTGGAGCTTCTTACGGAAATATTTGAAAATTAGCAAATATCTGATTGGCAAATTCATCAACCCTAATGGAATTCACTTCACCCTAGATATCGTTGTGCCGGATCTCTGGACAATTATTGATTCCAAGTATTTCGAGTAGTAAACATTACGCCTAATTAATTTTCAATCACATTATGTTTAAGTTGGCACAGTGTTTTAGAGACTTGGTAATAATTAATTAGTTTGTGCTGTATACTATTCACAATATAAAGGGATTTTATTGAAAAGTTACAATTATTAGAAATCGACACGAGAATACAAAGGAGCACAACCAACTATCCAGGGTTTCTTCATCAGTTTTACAATGTTAACAAACTCACCGGCCAGTGGTTAGCGCTTTTGGAATGACTGTCATATTCTCTTGGCAATCCTGGAGAGTTTCTGATCTCTTACTAAACAAGTAATTTAGAAGTGCACATCATAAAAGGATCAAACTACTTCAAATACTTCTACTGACCTATTAGTGTAGTAGTATTCCATCAATTTTTTACACTGGATTTCTAATACCATTTGATTCCTTCATATTAAATGCGTAGTAATATTTTAAAAATTTCTCAGTTGCTGGTGGTGAATAACAGTGCAACAGCATCGATGCAAGGATGATTTTATCTAAAATTTTCCTAACGTTATTTTTACTTATGCGGATTTTTATTAGTACCTGAAAAGAATCGTTTTTCTGATTAGGGAGCCGTTGCAAGGAAGGATAATCTAAGCATGTGGTAATATTTCTCCACAAATTCTAGTTAACTTTTCTGGAAATATGAAAAGACGCGAGAATTTATACATAATACTGGTCAGTTTAAGCAGTTCTACTAATTTCTTATTATTCTGATGTTATAGTTTGAAACAATAAAATAAGATCTCATTATCATAGAATAATATTTACGTTTGTTCAGGTTTGTTGTTTGAGACGAGAGACCTGCAAAGTAGATGGTTTCCAGTTATTAAGTTGCTATAAAATTTGCTCATTGTAAGATACAGGAGTAAAATAGTCACATTAAAAATATGGTGTAAGCACTTTGCAAGATATGTGATTGTATTCTATCAATATTTTCCTTTTAAATATGTATCTTCTTCATGAAATGAATATCCTCTGTTGATGTTAGCTAACACATTGGTCCATATTACTCCACGCCATTCTAAATAAATCTGTTGATGGTAATCCGATCTATGTTCGTAAATTTCGCAGCCACGATATTCATCAGGGTCCTGCTGATCGTCCAGCCTCTATAAGTACTCAAGTTTTCTGCGCTTGATATTTTTTAGATCCTATTCAATGAGACCCTGAGTAAGCGGCGAAAGCGCCATAACTAAGAAATTCATCTACATATTTGCACTGCACGAGACACCGCTAAACCTGATGCCGCACTGCAGGTAGGTGGAGGGTAGCTTGGTGGGTAGCGCGTGAAGGTTAATTGGTTGGGGGTGGATATACCCTAACCACACTGCTCGATAGGAAAGTAAACCCACGGATCTCGTGATTTTTCATCGGTGATCGTAACAGAGACAATTGCCAGATACCTTCATTGCGCCTGGTTGGAATCAAACACGACTGATTCCATCCTCGCGACTTGCTAGCCGGTTCGCTAGGTGGCGGCTTTCAATGCGGCTGGCTTAACTTGAACATGTGTGACGGAAATATATCTAGCGGGTTATTTGACGGGTCACTACTCGCTATCTTCGATATTAAACGCTTGCACTGCAACAACGCAACCGCTTCTGTCCCATATAGTAGGGTTGAAAGAACAAAGCATCTTAAAAACCTGATTATAGTGAGGATGATGGTTGTTGTAGGTTGCACAGTATGTTTCGCATATTAATAAGTTCAAGTCCGGTTTTTTCGATTGAGCCCCTTATTTCTTGAGAGTTGTCCCGGTCCTTATTCAGAGTGCACCCTAGATATGTCTCGGGCCTTGTGAGAGCTGCATTATTAGCAGTAAACTGTATAAAAAAATTTTCATCTAAGGGATGTTTTCCTTGTGAAACTACCTTCCTGAGGTCGTGTTTCCCAACGAATATAACCAGAACGATTCAAAACTAAAGTGGAATGCTTTATTCGCACACGCACGTATTGTCGTGAGTTTATATTCATACCATATCTCTTGCATGGGGTTAGTACACGGTCTATGCATTTGAAGCCACTCTACAGTGTCGAAATTACACTATACTTACTGCTATTTTGGATATTTTTACCTTTTGACGGTTTATTCAGGTTATTATTTTAATATGATGAAACTGAACATATTTTTTGCTTCCGTTTTAAATTATGCTACTCATGGCTTGCTCCGTTTGATTCCCCGTATCTAATGTTTTCTTCGGGTTTGTTGATTAATTAATTTAATTATAATTAAACAGCCTTAATTAAATTGCTGAAACGCTAAAACACATTATTAGAGAGCAAATTAGCTTTAATCATGCCTATAATTTTAACAAAAAAATAACTGTAGAAAGTTAGATAATGGAGGATGATGAAAGACTGATCTTTCCGGACTTTTATAAAGCAAAGCCTTTTGAGATATGTAACCTGATAAATCGGGAATGGCTGAATTGTACTGCACTGGTTTCGTAGCTAAATTATGACGTAAAGAAGCTAAAATGCTCAATTTAGAAAAATATTGACAATTGGACAGTATGCTAATGTTGATGGGAACAACTCGACTGAAATATTTTTAATATGGTGGCAGCGTGATTGTAATGTTTAAGGTTTTATGCATTGACTTGAAACAAACATGGCCGGTATTTTTATCTGCTTTGTAAACGTCAAATGTCAAGCCACAACAAAAAAGAGAGGGGGATTCTATCTGTAGAATCCCCATCTCTTTTTATCTTCTGTCTGTTTCTGTCTTAGTTAGGAAACACAAACAATCGACTCACGTGACTCACAGCACAATTGGCACTGTCTTACCATATTGAGTAGAATTACTCCAGACACAATACTTAAATTATTTGACAATAACGACAAATATGACAGTGTCAAACGTGAAAGCAGGTATATAATACGACGACCTTTCCAATCAGGGCTTTATAAAAAGTACTTTCCGAACGCTCGAAGGCGACGTAATGCCTTTGTCTAATTAACGAAAAATAATATACTAGTTTTCAGAGCTTCGTGATGAATTGTTTATTCCTCAAAGACTGTGAACCAAAACCGAATCCTCCGTGATTTAAAACCCTTGGTTTTATGTCTAAAATTACGTTTGCAGACCTTAAAATAATTATTAATTGTTCTTATAAAGGCCGATCCGAGCTATGCTTGCTCACCCCGCAATCTTGTCCGGGCTGCATCAGCTGATATAATTTTTAACGCACATGTATCGAAAAGTCTGATATTTATGTTTTTTTTTTTATGAAATTTGATTTGTGTCAATTTTTTATTTTAATATTGGTGAAATTTGACATGGGATAAGCCGAGAGCGAATTGATAGTGGTAGTGTTTGAGTTTTTTAAACCCAATAAGGTCTTATCAGTAATATAGGATAATATGGATGCAGAATGCTACTATTCATTTCAATTATAGTAGAGGAGCTAGCGTTCTGCTTAGGCATACACAAAGGCGATGGTGGGTTCGGCCATGGTTCCTACAAAATAAAGGAAATTTACATCTGATCAATAAGGGACTGGATGGTGGTGATGAAGATGATGGATATAAGAAACTTTTTGCGTATGGATAAAGAGGCATTTGAAGGATCTCTTAAAGCGGATTGGTCCAAGAATTAAAAAAAAAACACGATGTTTAGCAAAGCACTTACTACAAGTGACTGATCATAGTCCTACGATATCTCCAATTTGAGTAATTCTTCCTGTATTTTTTGTAGAGCTGTGTTTCTTTGTGTTTTATTTCTGTATTCTGGGTTCGGAATTGTTCGATGCCCGTGCTGGTATTTACTCCTATTCCTCCTCGGGCAGCCTATAGTTCCCTTCTCTGGACTGTATCTGATTTTATGGAGCTTCAGATACAGATAACTAAATCTCCATCCTTTTCTTCTTTCTATATGGTTTATTTTACAATATGAACTAAACAAGAAATTACTATCTCAATGAAAATCGCCCTGAACAATCTTGTCTTTGTATTATTTCGTCCCCACAAAAAGATATTGTTAATTACCTAGCGACGACGGCGCTACCTATTATCTAATACAGGTAATGGCTTGGGGAGACCGTAACCAAGTCGAATTTAAGCTAAGAAAGCCCAGGCAGCAGTTTTCTCTAAAAAGGTTAACATTGCAGAACCGGATATAGTCATGGCAGGACACGCAATCCCACTGGCTTCATCTATTAACTTGCTGGGCGTCAATCTGGGAGGAAATATGTCTTGGCATAACCACTTAGATAGATAGCTTCTCAGAAACTTGGAGTACTCTTCCGAACCAGGAAGTTGTACACACCACAACATCTTTTGACACGATACAAAGCCCAGATTCGACCATCACTAGAGTACTACTCTCATGTCTGGAGCTCTGCACCCAAACATACTCTTCGGCTACTGGATTCCATCGAAATCAGGGCCATTCGTCTGATTGGAGACCACGAGCTGACGAAGAACGACAACCTGGAACATCGAAGACAGGTTGGGCTGACCTTGCCCTCTTAATCCGCCCAGAGCGGCGAATATTAGAAATACACGACGAACCACTGCCGCCCATCCATAAATGGTTAAGCTTACTACTCCTCGAACTTCACTATTTAAGAATACTTTCATCTGAAGGACTTCATCCTTATGGAACGACCTTCCCGAGGTCGTTTTTCCCGAAGAATATAACCTCCAATGATTCAAAACCAACGTGAATCGCTTTTTGCGCACACGCACCACTCCCAGAGGGCCCTAGAGAATTTTTCCTGGTTGATTTTGATACGATTCTTTGGAGTCTTGGTTGCAGATAAATCATCCCCTTTTTGCAGTTATATTCAAATTAACAATCACCAAAAGCAGGAGGAAAAGTGATGGATTTCTTGTTTATTCTGTTATGAAATGAGTGACGTTATATTATTTACAAATCAATTCCTTGCTGAAAAGGACCTGCTTTAAAATTTTTTTATAATATTTCGATAACTATTACTATTAACTATACATGGTGATAAGACAATAAGATTAGAAATGAGAAAATTTGAAAAATATACCTTTTTAAATCGAGACTCGAGAATTTTACAATCCATTTCTATTTAGCATTAAAAATAATCATAAGTTATAACGTTATCTATTCCAAAAAAATTTAGTTTTCGAAATATTGCCAATTTAATATTTTTACTTTTTGCTGCGGATTTTAAGCTCAGTTACTCCTAGTAAGGCTATGACGTCGTTGAAAAGAAATGGCAAGTGATAGCTTCACACCTTTCTTTACCATTTCACTATTTTTCGTTCTATAATATCAAAGACATTAAGGGCCGGTTGTATAAAACAATTCTGAACTTAGATTCAACGGAACGCCGATCAACCTATGAACTACGTTCATTCAATATTACGTTGTTCAATATAAATTGTACCTTAGTTCAGCTGAACTAAGATCAATTTATGTTGGCACGATTATTATTTAGTTACTTTTATTTTATTTTAGATTTGTGACATAAAGTATAACCTTTTATTTGATTTGACGTTTGGCTGGCTTGCTTTCCAAGCTTTTCTACTCGGTGTACTTATAAAATATTGTTAAAAATAAGAACTTAAATATTTCAATTTTATTTACAGACTGGTGATACATTTCTAAAGCGGGTTTGTTCGGGTTAAGCTTATTGGAACCATAAAAAAAATATATATATATTAGATAAGTACTACGTTAAAATAAATAAAAACAAACAGCTGTGTTTTTTGTTAAGCGTAATCTTTGGAAATATTCATTGTCTGTTCTTTTAGTAAATTCAGGATTTTTCCGGTATATCCGTGTTCACAGCATTGACTACAGTAATCACAAAATCCAAAAATCTTCATCATCAGTTATAATTTCATTAAATTACTACATTTTTTTAAACAATAAAATCACGATAATTAACTGTATTGTATAATATGACACTGACCTGACACAAAAAATATATTTGAGGTTAGAAAGTGGCTTGGATCGACAGTTCAACTTCTGAACCGCCAAAAGTGGACGTTCACGTGAACCTCTGACTTGAACTGAGAGCAGTGTAAAATAGTGTTTGTACAACAACTTTTTTACTTTGAACTTTGAGTTCAAGAGTGAACTACAGTTCAAAGTGTTTATACAACCGGCCCTAAATCTCTACTTTATAAGATTAAAAATCTTTTGATCTAAAATTATATTATTTGTATTTTAATTAAATATGAGTTAATATAATTTAAATCTAAATAAACAGCCGAGAGAATATGTCAGCTTAAACTGAGCTTTACGCTTTGACAAAAAGACCAATTAGCCATATGACTGCAGATGCCAGTTCCACGGAGACTTGCACAGGAAACCGCCTAGCTTAAATAAAATTGGTCTTGCTTTAGAGAATATATTTTTAATCCACACTAATGCAGTCTTTTGATCATAAATCCTTGTACTTTCGTTTGAAGCAAAATGTATTCCTATGACAGGTTTCGTAAATTGGAGTTAATTTAATTTAGATAACTGTAATATACCGTGCAGGAAATATCAGGAACAAGTCAAGTTCAACTTTGACAGAATAGCATGTTATTTGGTAGTTTCTAGATGTCCGCTGCATATTTGTATTTAAAAACATGTAGTTTGGCGATTTTAAATCTTATAGGATAAAATTTCCCTATGTTTTATGTAAAATTGAGATCAATGAATTAATATATAAGAATAAAATAATTAATCTGGAAGCTAACGCTGTAAGTGTTTATTATACGCCACTCATTCGATTATTTCGGGCCAGTCCTAACAGTTTGGATCTGGAACAGGTTGCTTGAAACAGCTATTTTTTAAAACCGAAACAGGTTGCCAACTTCCAACCATCCCTCTATCGACGTAAATTTTTTAATATTTGATAATTAATTGGCGTAGTGTGATAAGTAAGGCCTAATTTCGTTTAATTTAAATTAAAGATATATGAACCTTGTGGGATAGGATTCTAGACCTTCATACCATATTGATTTATATCTATTGAATAAAGTAAAGTTTTACCATAAAGTTAAGTTTTACTATAGAAAACCTTTAATTTTAGAATTTTCCATTAAATTAAATAGGAGTTAATTTAATTCAGAAATTGCTAACAAACTGTAATATACCTTGCTGAAATTCCGGAAATATAAGAGAGGAAGTTAGCTGCAACTTTGATAAAACAGCATGTTAAATAGGAAGGCTTCAGATGTCAGCTGCAGCCTAGATTTGCATATGAAAACTTCTAGTTTCACTAAAAAGATTGCTTTATATTCCCTGATTTTAAATAGGATAAATTTTCATTTATAAAATAATAAAATAATGGTTTATGTAAACTTTAGTTCGGTTGGTTTGATATGCAGTTTTATTGTTAACGTATAAAATTATTAGCTCAATTAAAATTATTAATGATGCAATTTTATTAGACATTGCTTCGGCTATTAATTTACTATGAGTCAATCTGGGAGGAAATATGTCTTGACATAACAAGTTGTGAAAATTGCCAAGGCAGCATTACAGGAACTTGGTTCACTTTTCCGGACCAAACAATTGTATACACCTCAACTAATGGTGTGTAATTAGACGCAATCGATTTAGTAACTGACCGATTTCAAAATGGTCGAGTCTTTCAATCAATCATTCAATCGATGTTTTAACAGGGCATTATGGAAATGACGTATTATATTTAAACCGGCAAATCCTGAGATGAAAATAAATTGAAGAAAAATAACCAAAAATGGCTCTTCGAATTATTAAGCGAAATTATACACTTTATATGAAATCTGAAAATGTACATGGCCGCTACTGACCGACGGTCGAAATCAATAAAATAAAAGGTCTGTAGTGTAAAAAGACGTCAGTGTATATCGGCCGGTGTTGTCATATCTACACGGCAAACTCTTTAGAAAAAAAAATAATAATTTTAACAATTTTTCATTTATGAACAAATATGATTCCAGAAAACCGACGGACAAAGATGTTTTGCAAAACAAATAATGATACTATCACACAAAAATTTAAAATTCGTCACAAGTACAGGAAAGTAAATAGGTCAAACGTCATTGACCTTTTAAATTATTGTCTTTCAAACTCTTTTAAATAAAATGCAATTTTATTTAAGACACATCGTCGGTGTTCGTGCAAAATATCATATGTAACAAAAAGGGCAAAATTGTCTTTTGTCGTAAGTTAAATAGTTTCGCAATGCCCACACAACTGCAGAATATCACAATGTCTGTATCTAATAGGTGAGAAGCTATTTCCCATTTACAAAATGTCCGATATTTGTCTAGTGAACAACCAGTATTGCAAGATGTCTTTATGTCGTACATTCTAAATGTTATGTTTTCAACATCCAGCGACGTGCTCTCTTACCTATAGTTATTTAAAAACAATTATTAGTTTTATAATTTCACACAAACCTCACAGAATCGAAGTGGAGAAAACCTCTCACACAAATAGCAGCTATTCACATGGAAAGAATACACTTTTGGTCCCTTTTTTCTCGCTTAGATTTATTTGTTTAAACACATTTTATATACAATTCTTTCAATTTAAAAATTACACACACGACGAACATACTGAAGGAAATGTTCAAACTACTTCAAACTGCGTTGTTCCAAGCTTTAAATTTTTGTGCTGGATCGGCAAAATTGTACCGAATTTTATAGAAACAGCACGGCGCCTAAGAAAAGGACGCTACTTCACTGAACACCAACTTAAAAAAAGTTTTCTAAGAAAAAAAAGGTCGTTCCTTCATCAAGAAAGTGAACTTTAAAAAAGGTCGTTACCTTCACCAAGAAAGTGAACTTTAAAAAAAGTCCTTACTTTCAACAGCCGTACATAACAAAATAAAAAGACGCCATTTTTCCATCGAATTTAAAAAGCGATTTGTAATTTAGCAATTTATGTCAGTTTTGTCTGTGAGGTTGAGGAGTAAAATTTATAAAAAATTACGAAAGAAGGGAATTCAAATTATAAAAACATATTATACACGATCTGAGCTAGTGAAGAGGAGTATTAAAAATAAAATTATCCAATTCACACAGAATAAAATGTAAAATTTGATCAAAATATTTAGAAGGTAAACTAACCGAACAAAAAACTGACAACAAAATGCATTCAGCAGAACTACAAATCAATGCGCATCGTGACGTCACCGGCTTATAAATTGATGGGTTCTGTTGAATGCAGCCAATACCTTGTACTCTCTGAAACAACCCTGCGTTCAAAACTCAAAATGACGAAATGAAACACACTCGGCTTAGTATGGCTGAGCCGAAGTAGTTCGTATATGTTGCAGTAAGCTTGCGAGCTTGTGTCAGTTTAACACAGACAGCGTTGGAATACGCTTGATTTTATTGATAACCCAATACACACGCTGCAATCCGCGAGGTTTTGCAGGTTTAGTCCTCGTGTTTATAATAATTTTTCGGTTTAATCGTGTATTTTGCTAGTCCATAAATAAACTATGAACATTGTTGAGCAATGAAACTAAATTGGGCAGTTTAAGGCCGGTAGTTTCTTCTGGATGCAACAGCTGCCGTTTGACAGAAAATATGGGATGTCGCTGACGAACAAGTCAAATTTCGTCGCGTCGCGTTTAATAAAATCTAATAATTTGATAGTGTATTTTCAAAAAAACTAACTATCGTTTCTGTTTCACTATTATTGTGTTCTGTGTTGCTATCAAGATCTAAGATGTTTCGAGCATTAAGTGGTTCCAGGAGTGTTCCCATGACAAACTGACTGTTTGTCGTTCCTCGATAAACAATACTACTCAGTACTCAGTTTTGTCAATCGCGAGCCTGGATATGTGCATTACGATTGAATCAAATGATTGATTGATATTAACCGGTAAGGATTAATTGGGCTATTCAATACTTTCTACTGATACAATCTACGTGATCGAATCATTCACGATTGATACATCTCTAAACTCAACAACTCTTGACACTTTATAAAGCCCATATTCGACCATCACTAGAATACTGCTTTCATGTCTGAAGCATACTCTACGGTTACGGAATTCCATCAAAAGGAGAGCCATTTAACTGATCGGAGACCACGAGCTGGCTAAGAACATCGACAGTCTGAATATCGGAGAATGGCTGGTGAGTTCACTCTCTTTGACAGATATTTCCTTGAGAGATGTTCGACTAACATTATCCGCTGAATTCTATCTAGAGCTACGACTAATAGATACAGATCGTATAGGACTATTATGAGATAGAGGTGCTGTACGTTGTATTCTACCCAGTAGGGTTAATAATATAGCTTGAAGTACACAGGTTTTCTGAAGGTCAGGTATGAACGTCTACCCTGTACTGACGAGAGAAATCGGTATGCAGGTGGTGACATCTTACCAGTAGAAAAGGTTTCCTTTCGTTGATAGAATCATCATTCAATCTGAATCTGAGAGAATAATTGCTTAACATTATTTGTCGATTTCTTATTGGATAAAGAATGTTCAGGTGGATAGGAAATGATTTTGTACACATATTTATGAAGTATTTTTCAATTATGAAATTTAGGTAATTAAATCTGAATTTATATAAAGATAATTTTGAATCCGTCATTCAATCTTAATAATAAAATCATATTCCATAATTATATTTTACCTAAAATCATCCAACGATATTAAAAGCCTTAATATGCCTTGGACAGATGGCTGAATAATATTAGGGAACAAATTGGCTCTAACCAAGCTTTTAACGTTGATAAAAAGGCACTTTAACTGGGAAGCTGCGGATTCAGTCCAAGCCAAGACTTGCATATGACCCAGTTTTGCCTAAAGAGCTGTTCTATTATGCACGTTTTCAGACGAGGTAAAGGAAAAATTTCAATAGAGAATATACAAATTGTTCCATACCACAAATGTAGGTAAAAGATTAAATGCTAAATTGAAGAGGTAACTTTTAACGATGGAGGATTTTTATATAAGTAATTTGTTGTGGGCTAGATTCTTGGTGAAACCGAGTTTCCATTGTGTAGGAAAGAAATAAGAAGAACTACTTTTAATGCTTCAATTCAGTTTCCTGGCACGTGTTTCGGCCATTTAAAGTTATTTTCATAGGCATACAAAAACTAAGTAAGTAGTCTATTGCATAACAATTGTTGAAAGTGGTAGAAAATCACATTCACACAAGTAATCTATGTAATAACAAAACAAAATAACTCGACCTTATATTTATTTTCTATTAAAATTATAATTACCACAAAAATAGACAACAAAAGGATTAAAAGCTTATATAGAAACGTCTGCCTTATTTAAAACGCAAATGATTAATTATTTGTTTTAATTACCAGAGTATGAAACAATGCTTTTGTTCCTCTAACAACTAAATATTTTGGAAAATATTAAAATTGAAAATTAATTATTTAATAGAATTATGCAATTACCGGTTTGATAAGCTTATTTAAATAAATTATCGGCACTTGATCTAGTTCCAAATCAATAATAATTAAACTAACATCATGTTTAAACAAAATCTATTAAAAATTATATTATATCATATTATTTTTTTATGATCAAACGCAAGCACTATAGGAAAAATCCTTTAGGGCACTCCGGAAGTGGTGCGTGTGCGCAAAACCGATTCACGTTGACTTTGAATCGTTGGAGGTTATATTCGTTGGTAAAAACGACCTCGGGAAGGTCGTTCCATAAGGATGAAGTCGTGTATTTCTGATATTCGCCGCTCTGGGCGGAATTAAGAGGGCAAGGTCAGCTGAGGACTTTCCATGAAAATACCTGTAAAAGAGGGTCAAATCCCCAACCTGTCTTCGAAGAGTATGTTTGATGCAGAGCTCCAGACATGAGAGCAGTGCTCTAGTGATGGTCGAATCTGGGCTTTGCATAGTATCATGTTGAGGTGTGTACAACTTTCTGGTTCGGAAGAGTACACCAAGTTTCTGAGAAGCTATCTTGGCGATTGCCACAACGTGGTTATGCCAAGACATATTTCCTCCCAGATTGACGCCCAGCAAATTAATAGATGAAGGCAGTGACTATATCCGGTTCTGTAATGTTAACCTTTTTAGAGAAAACTGATGCCTGGGTTTTTTAGCGTTAAATTCGACTTGGTTACTATCACCCCAAGTCAAAATTTCTTCCAAGTCTTTATTGAGGCGTGATACTTCATGCTGTCTGCGAGGATGTGCGTCGGCAGCTGATTTTTGTGCATTCAAAGAGAAAGATGAGATAAGTGTGCTATCATCAGCAAAAATAAATATCGGATTTTTCGTTTCCACTAGAAGGTCGTTAATGTAGAGTAAGATGAGATAAGTGTGCTATCATCAGCAAAAATAAATATCGGATTTTTCGTTTCCACTAGAAGGTCGTTAATGTAGAGTAAGAAGAGAGTGGGAGACAATATGGACCCTTGAGGAACACCGGCATTGATGGTGAAGGTGTCTGAGAGAAATCCGTCAATCGCCACTTGCAGAGAGCGGTCCTTAAGGAAGCTAGAAAACCATACACAGAATCGACTGGGCATACCATAGGATGGCAGTTTACTTAGTCAATGCCAAACACGATCAAAGGCTTTAGAAATATCCAGTGCAACAGCCCGAGACTCCCCATTATGTTCGATTGCGTTGTTCCAAAGATGGGTGACATAGGCTAGAAGATCTCCAGTTAATCTGGACTTCCGAAAACCATATTGATGATCGCTGATAATGTTGAAGCATTCCAGGTACTTTAGAAGATGTTTGTTGATAGCTTTCTCCATTACTTTTGATATAACTGAAAGCAATGCGACTGGTCGATAGTTGTTAGGCAGGATTCTCTTACCCTTCTTTGGTATAGGCTGGACTCGCGCCGTCTTCCAGCACGATGGAAATATTTCTTGTTTGTAGGATAAGTTATAAAGTCTACAAAATACTGGTGTTAGCTCATCGGCGCATCTCTTGAGAACTATAACAGGAATTTCATCTGGACTAGAAGCTTTCTTGACGTCGAGACCTTTCAGGATTCGTTTGACGGGGCGCTGACGGAACACGATTTCGGTCATTTCAGATTGAACTTCAGGAATGTTGGGTGGTGTTCTTCCCTGGAAATCTACCGTGGAATGCGAAGCAAATAGTTCAGCAAGTAAGTTTGCTTTGTCTCCGGCTGTGGATGCTATTGTACCATCGGAACGTGTTAAAGGTGAAATAGGTGATTTGGTAAAATATCGGCCTTTGCAACTGACCAAAAGGACCTTGATCCGTTCGGACTGTCAAGAAGTTTGTTTTTGATCCTCAGGTTATGGGCTTCTTTGCTTTGATCTATTGTTAGCTTACATTGGTTTCGAGCGGTAATAAAGATGGTACGAGTCTCTGTGGTAGGGTTTATACGCCACTTATTAAAACGATAGAACGCAGATCTAGGATAGGAGTTTAAGTCAGAGTAGTTTACGTCCTGATGAGTCAATTGTACGGGGTTGCGCTTAAACTTTAGATGTAAGTAAATTTCCTAAAATTTAAATAAATAAATCATAAAAATTGAACTTAATTTATTTTTTCAACTAAGCCAATTAGAAACAGGTCTGGGTTAGACATCGCCATACTACTCGAGGTAACAAAAAATTACAAACTCTCTTAAATACGTTTTATGTTCTGAAAAACGTTGCATAACCAATGAGATATTTCGTTGCTTTTGGCTCTTGCTAAATTGAAAATAAAAATCATTTTAACAACTAAAGTTTATATTACAGAGTGCTACGTAATTACCTATTAAGTATATTTATTTATTTGACTACAGTATCAACAGCGGCAGTTCGCCATTTACAGATACATTAATCGAAACAAAATTAGAAACAAAAATTAAATAAAACCATACGAACAATGTGAGCTAAAATAAACCTTGAGCCTGATTTTGCAGATGAGTTCTAATAGATTTCTGTGATTTCAGTAAGTGTCATGGTACCTACATCTACATCACTCGCTAACCTATTAAATAGATTATACACACGATGCAATGGATAATTCATATGAAGGTTAGTTCTTGGGAAATCTAAATAGAACGTCCTTTTATGTATATTATTAATACGATTGACCGAAAAGGGTAATTGAGAGAGTAGTTCTGAGTTATCTACAGTTTGAGACAAAACCTAATACAGATACACCACACATGTCATAGTTCTTCTATTCTCCAAATACATTCTATTAAAGATATTTAACAATGTATTATGATTATAGCATTTATCGAGGTAATATCCAAACCGTTTATAGAACATATGCTTTCAAAACTTATGATGTACCTCCCCTATAGACCTACTCCAAATAATACACATAGATTCAAAAGTTTTGCATCACTCTGATTTTGGCTTGTTAAGATAATTTCAGGAATGAATTTTTTTTCTAAATGTTTATTTATGTTTGTCAGTTAAAACGATACCATTTTCTGTAGCAGAAGAAAATATTATCAAGACATTTTTAAGGTAACATTTTCAGTGTTTTGTTGACGCTGGCCAGTTAAAAGTTTCGGTTCAGTGTGTAAAAATGAATCGCCGAGTAATATCTGAAATTGATCGTGCCAGAATAATAGTTGTAGTTGTATAAGGTCATTCCTAAAGATTTATTACTGAAAGAATTCAGGGGTTTTTCGGGGTTTGGGCATATGAAATCGCTATCTAGAGACCAATTCTGTGCGAGACAGACCACGAAGTGGTAGAATGCGTGATACTAACGAACACCAGAACCGGTACATTACGTACAGCAGAACCGCTACATTACGTTAACAATTCGGAGAAATCGTACTATTCCAGTTCTACAACTTCAGAGAGATGTTACGCATGCAATTGGACTTCGCCTATCTGTCTCTACAATAAGAACACGAATTCTTGAATCCGGTTTAAGATGTCGGCGGCCAGTAAGAGTTCCCCAATTAAAATATGATTACCGAGTTCGTCGACTGCAGTGGGCTGAAACGCACGTTCGCTACCCGAAGAATTTTGGAATTCTATCCTATTTTCCGACGAGACCAGGATTTGTTTGGTAAACGATAGTCGCCGGATTCGTGTTTGGAGAGAACCAACAAGAGCCGCCCAACTTGCCCATGCTCGCCCCTTGCCTCCGTTCGCAGGAAGAAGCGCCATGTTTAGGGCAGGTATTATGTCTGGCGGGCGTACTGAGTTAGTCCACGTTCAAGGCACAATGACTGGCGACAGGTACATTAGGGATATTCTACATCCTTATGTTAGGACGTGGAGAGGGGCTGTTGGTAACAATTTTGTGTTTATGGACGACAATGCCCGGCCCTATCGTACTAGAGCTGTGGATGAATACCTAGAAGGTGAGGCAATCAATCGCTTGGAGTGGCCTGTTTTGTCCCCTGACCTGAACCCGATAAACTATGCTTGGGACATGCTCTCTAGGGCAGATCGCGTTAGAAGATATCCCCCTAGAACTCTCACGGAGCTTGTCGTCGCTGCTACCGAGGAATGGCAGGCTATTCCACAAGAACGGATTGCCTGCATTGAGGCAGAGGTGGAAATAATTTTTATTAGAAGCTATATCTTTTAAAATTTCACAAATTATACAATATAAATAAATTTTAATTTTGTTTTTGGAAGGTTTAAAATATTGTAGTAAAATAAAAAATTTTAAAACTCATTGATTTTTATTTTAAACTTATCAATGAACTCATATTTAGTCTATTTTCACGATGACGCAATTACTTACTCGCGAATCAGAGTGATGCAAAACTTTTGAATCTATGTGAATATTGAGGCAACTAGATAACACTACAATATTCCAGCTTAGGTAACACTAATGCATCAAATAATTGGACATACATCAGTGTTAAAATAACGGGTCGATCTGATTATGAAGCCCATGACCACGGCAGTTAGTTAAATAGTTAAGTTAGTTCATTTCCTCAACATTAAAAATACACACTAGATTTGGCTTATGTATCTAATGATTTTGTATTTTTAATTATTAAGTAGGGAAATGAATAGATAATTGCGCCGTACTCTGTATTATATACTTTATTTGTTGAAATTATAGATATGATTACTATTTTAAATTTTCTTCAATAATTATGCCTAGATACCGCTCTGTGCTTTAAGCATAGAGATCTAGTATACATACGATAAATCCAATGTAGGTAAATAAAATATTTTTTTATTTTTCATTCACATAACAATGCTAAGGCCTAAAGTATAATAGCAATATTTTGTATAATACTTAACGAATACATTTTTGATTGAACCAATGAAGAAAATTAAACGTTAAACGATAATCGATAGCAAAATAGGCTCTAAGGTTCAATATGTAATGGTATAAAAAGGGCAACCGCATATAAATATTAATGGAAATTGGGCTTACTTATATTAAAGAGGAAAAATTATCTTCCTATGATCAATTTTAAAGTTTAATTAACTGATTAAAATAAAGGTCCGACTCTATAACTGATTTTAGAGCACTACAAGCTCTTAGAACGTAAAGAATTTTCTACTACTTCGAAAACTACATCCTTTAAAAACTTAGGTTCGAAATAATCTCAATAAGACAGCTTTCAACATGACAATGAGAAGTTAATTTATTTACTTTCCCTGCTCCAATTTCGAATTGAAACATATTAAACAGCAAATAATTTTAGTGGCGACTTTGGATGATTTTTTACAGCCTGGGGTAGGGTTTATTCCCGAGCACAAGCGTCTTATGCCGCGTCAACATCAAACCAACAAAACAAAAGGAAAACAGTAACACAATGTTTTTCGACAATTTAGGCAACATTTTACCAACTTTTATGTTTTGTTTCGGTTTTTAGCAACTTATTATCTTCCCGTTACGAATCGGTAAACATCAAAGAGTTTCTGTTTTACTTTAATTTCTGGTTCAGCGTTGCCAGTGCAGCAATTACTGAAATTAATACTTTCTAGCTCTCATCAGTACCGCAGCGCTACTTATTGTGGATAAATAGTTTTTATTTCACGTAGATATAGTTAATATTTTAGGGCACCAGCAGACAAGCGACTTTTGTAGTTCGACATTTTTGTCGTTGAAAATGGAATTCATTAGTTTAAATACAGGTATGCATTCGAGCTTCTATTTTATAGTAGCTATGAATTACTGCGTCATAAATTATGGCGGAGATTGTTGCCCTGTATCTAACCTAGAGGTTAAGAACTATCAATATCCACCTACTCTCAATATTTAATCGATAGTTTTTAATTCATAGAACCCTAAAAAAAAGCCATTACTCGCCCCTACACCCCCCCCGAATTTAAGCGAACAAGTCTGTTTGCTTGTAAAATGGTATTAATATCATATAATATAAGAGAAAAATTATTCGTGGCTTTACGGACTGGCATGATTAGCTGCTCTTGCATGTCCTTCACCAGTCCTTTTGGGACGCCTATATTTTTAAATACACATGTCACATTAAGTATCATTTAAGTATTTAAAAACCGGCATTTACAGATCTGTGGCTACGCTACTGTCAGCTATGTAGTTTTGGTTTTGTTTCGTAAACCATAAAAGTTGATAAAAATGTTTCCGATTTGTTGCGAAATTGTTGAACAGCAATGTGTTTCTGTTTTGTTTTTGTTTGTTGGTAAAACACGAAACAAAACCTAAACGTTACAAAACTTTTGCTGACATTTTGTCTGGCCAATGTGAATGTGAACCAAAGTTTTCATTACATTTTGTTTCCAGAATGTTGATAGTTTGCTGTGTTTCTGTTCTGTTGGATGTTGTTGATATGTTGGCTTGATGTGGTCGCAATATTCTTACATCTATGAGTTCCAATTTTACTACCAAATTTGTCATTGCAAAGATTTTGAACCATGTGCGGGTTAGCGTTTCGCAACGGTATATGGTGTGGGAGGTAATTTCATCTTTTACGCCGCAAAGTCTGCAATCAGTGGATCGGTTATAGATTCCCATTCCTTGAAGATGTCTTCTTAAGTGACAATGGTCTGTCAGCAAGCCAGTTATCTGTTTCAAGTGGATTCGAGTTAGGAATAGCATTCCATTTGATTTCTTTCGAGCTTATTCAATTATGATGGCCCTTGCGTGTGCTTGACCAGATATATTGTTCCAACCTCGGTTCCAACTGTCGAATGTTATTCTGGTGGCCTGTTTTGATATTCCAAGGGCGGGTTCAAAGCCTCTGAATTTTCTAGCACACCCGACCCTCGCTATTTCGTGTGCTGCTTCATTACATTTTATCCCTGAGTGACCAGAATCCCATAAGAGTACAACTTTATTTCCCCTGGCTGGCCGCCAGTTCTCACAGGTTTTTTAGGGACTCCAAAGTGATTCTTGATGTAAATCGGTTGGAGTTTAGAGCCGTATGAGCCGTCTGATGGCAACCATAGTGTTTGGTAGACAAGTAGAGTCGACTACTAGTTTTTATTTCCGTATTTAATTTAATTTACTTTAATTTATCAAAAAATGCAATTTGTCCTTATTTAAACTTTTTATACGTTAAGGAGTCAACTGTAGATAAATTATACCCTAGGACAACGAGTGCCTTTATATTCTTATTAACAAGTAAAAATAAGAACAATTTTATGGAACGTGAAGCAAATAATACTTGTTTTAATTAAAAACAATTTTAATGGGTCTATAAAATGTTTTGATGAGTTTCACTTGTACCAAAGTTTAATGGGCTGTACATTAAAAAACGTTAATTAAGAAAAGTCGACGTCTGTTAAATAATTAAAGAAGGTTGATGATAATTAGGGAAACGATTTTTCCGTTTCTGAAGAATAGAAGTTGAAATTCTTGCGTTGAGTTGAGTTCAACACTCTTCACATAGAGTTTGTTTGAAGGTTAGAGATAATGCTTTTAATAAGAATTGGATGTGGGCTTCTTCTCTGGTTAGTTTGGTCTTGGATTCCTCGTAGCTGTGAAACTTTCTAGTGTTTGTTTGAAGGTTACAGACAATGCTTGCTACCAGTATTCAGCTGAAATAAGTCTATATCTTCACATAGTATGATTGGTGTTACAAGTTCGTTATGTGTTAATAGGAATTAAAATCATAAATTCTAGTTAGAAAAATTTTTATCGATCCACGAGCAGTCTGCAAAGATGTTCTATGATATTTTCTACATGAAAAGTATTACACTACTGACATTTTTCCATGTCGATATTTGTTCTAATTAGCCTAGAATTCTACATGGAAGTGGTCCGTTGTAGTTTTCTGGTCGGACACTGATTAAAACAATTAAATTTAAATTCCCTCATAGATGCTAGAGACCGTTTTCATGTCAACGTCACACGTAAAATGTCACTAGCGTAACACATTTTGTGTGAAAGTATTCAGAAGACATGTTTTCAGCTTTTCCAACTAAAATATGAGGTTTTATATCCTATTAACACATACGTTTTATAGGCTTTATACTCTTCGGCTACTGGATTCCATCGAAAGAAGATGATGATGATCGGAGATCTCGAGCTGACCAGGAGCCTCGACAGCCGAGAACATCGATGACAGGTTGATGATTTGACTCTCTTTTATAGAAATTTCAATTGCAAATGTTCGACTGATATTGCACGCTTAATTCCACCAAAAGAGCCAAATAGCAGAACTACTACTACAAAAAATTGACATTTGTTCAGGATATTTTGATTAACATATATAACTACTGACTTTGTCAATGGGAATAATATTTTCGACAATGAAGTATATTTGTGATTGATTTTAAAGCTCAAAAACGTATCACACACTGTTACACCACTTTCTCATTTAAACCGCTTATAAATTTATGATCGGCTTCTATGCGCTCGATAAAGTATATACCTACGTTAAGGTGATTTCAGATAATATTGATATCAATTGATGCCAATTATGAGCAAATTAAACTTCCTCTTAACACACTACACCAAGTAATTATCGAATATTCAAAAATGTACATCTTAATTAATAAGGTATTATTTCGTTACTAATGAAACAATTTTAATACCTGCATCTTGATACGTCTACTTATACGGGGTAGCGCGTAAAATCTAGATGTAAATTTCGTTAAATTTAAATAAGCCTGAACAAATAAAGTCTATAATACAGAGTGCTACATAATTACCTTTTCATTTCAATTCATGTCCTTAGCTTAAAAAATTCAAAAATAACGATACAAATACAAAATTCAACAATAAAATTAACCATGGATATGGTAAGTAAAAGTCTATCTATTTAACATTAAAAATTATTAAAGTTTAGCATACTCAGCAATGGTGAATGCGAATCGGTCTTTTACACCAGAATTATGTTCCAATGCTATAGTTAGCAGTCAAGACCATGGCAATCAATGCATCCACCAATGACAATACAGCATTTTGCAGTTTCCATGGTTACGACAGTTACGTCACTACCATCCGTTTAGGTCGCGAATTATAGGGGGTTGTATGAATCAATCGGGACGTAAACTGCTCTGCCATAAACTCCAGAATCTATTTTATATCAGCTAAAAAATATATTAAAATTATTTATTAACGAAATAACAGAGGACATGAATTTTTGAATATTCGACAATTAATTGGCGTAGCGTATTAATGGGGTTAAGACTTAAGAAAATAATAATTGTTGTTTTAATTAAGAACAAATTTGGAACTAGACTCGCGATAAAATGTTTGATGAGTTTTCCGGAAACTTTGCTAGTTTCTGGTTGGTAATGAAACTCCCGAGAAACTGTAGACTTTTGAATAAGTAAATATCATGGAGCATTAAGTACTTTTGAAATTAAAATCGGAAGAGGCGTTAGTTAGTCGACGAGAGAGATAGAAAATCTGATAAATCCTTGATTATTTCCCTTATTATTCATGATATTCCGAGGTTAAAATAACGAATCAAATTTTGTGATAAAATATTTTCAAAATTAATGAGTTTTTTAATGATGATGAAAGTTGAATAAGTTAGCAATCCGTACCAAAATAATATTGTAAACATAATTTACAAAAAACTAACTATAAATTTAGTAAAATCAAATATTTACTAAAATATATTGTAAATTTTAAAACAAATATACAGGGTTTTATGGAAATGACTTATTATATTTAAATGGATGACTCCTTGGGTGTCCTAGAGAAAGTCTACATACTTTTTTTTTAATGGAATATCTAAATACTAAGGTAAAAACCCTTTTTACCCACATACTGTCGCGCCGTTCCATCTGGATTCAGTTAGCAACAATGTGGGTCACTAGAGTATACTAACAGTGTTGTCAGAACACACCGCATGTTTCGCCCTTGCTTGAATATCTGCCGCGCGCCACTATCGTTGCTTCAGTATGTTTCGAGACTCTGGAGTGGAATGACGCTGTCGAGGGTTCTACGTGCTTGACGTAGTAGGACGAATTTGAAATGTTTTCTTAGTTGTGGCATTACCCGATTTTTTTTCTGTTGTGAAATAATTCATAATAATAAATGTTATGATGTGATTTCAAATTTGTGTGATATTATCTACTGTTGGTTCTGTTGAAAAACATACTTTTTGTGTTTTATTTTTTTATGGAATTTAGTTATAAAACGGATTATTTTAAAATAAGATCGAATTGTATTTTTTTTTTCTAAAAAGTTTGAAACAGAAGTGATAACGCGGGTCAAAGACCTCTTGTTGTCAAAAACTGAACACGTGCGTATACAATTCTGTGTTGCAATATATGACAACACCGCCTCAATAAACTATTGATTGCGAACGTCCTCAGTAGCGGCCAAGTAAATTTTCAGATTCATATAAAGTGTATATTTCGTACAATAATTCAAAGCCATTTAAGACTATTTTTCTTCAATTTATTTTCATCTCAGGATTTGCCGGTTTAAATATAATAAGTAATTTCCATAACACCCTGTATGTGTACGGAACAAGCACTATAGTAAAATTATTATAGTAAAGATTTTATTGTACGATTTGCTATAAAATATAGTATTAATTACAAAATAATATTGTAGATACACATAATTTATAAAAAATTATAGATAGTATTTCTAATAAATTTAGTAAAATCAAGTAAAATATATTGTAAATCTTACAACGAATATAAGTTAATTATTTATTACTCCCCAATACAGGGTGTTCCTTAATGACGTGCTAATATTTCAGGGTGTGATTCCTTAGGTCATTTTATAATGAAAAGTGTATATGAACATATGTCAGCACCGGCCCAAATTTGTTGCTACAGAATATTAAATTTTTATTTTTTAAATGGTTATTTTTAAGAAAGTACTTTAGATATTATTTTCAATTTTGGTATGTGTTAATAGGATATAGAACCACAAATTCACATTGAAACTCATTATTATTAACATTGATAAAATTATTAATGATAAATTTTGTTTTATAACAATTGTTGGCCACCTTCACTTAAACGGCATGCTTCCACCCGTCTTCGCATCGAATTGTCCACTCGTCCAAATATTCCCAGCGTATTCCTTCGTAATCAATAAGGAATACGCTGGGCATATTTGATATAGAGCCATAAATTATTTTTAGCTTTACTATATTATTCGTAAAGTTAACTAAGTTTTTCGTTCCGTATAGGCAAACAAACCCCAATAACCCCGAATGAATAATTATATGGTTCCAATTCATAAAATGTAAGTCAATTTGTTTCCCAAAGTGCAGTTTTCTGTACTGTAGTATAAAAAAAAAGACCAGTTTAATCTCAAGCAAAATAATTTCTGTTTTTAATTAACGACAAATTTAATGGATCGCACCTAAAAGCGAGCACCCATAAAATATTATAATGAGTTTCCAGCTTCCTAAAACCTCTATTAGTTTCCAACCGGGTAAACAATTTCACAACACTTCTTCGCTTCTACTAATTATTGCTATGCAGTATAATTATATTTTACCGGTTAAAAGCAAAATAACTTTAATAGTAGAAAGTAACTAATCCGGTAAGCGATTGTGTCAAAAGTAATTGTTTAAGATTATTTCCATCATCTATCAAATATACTGTTTCGACAAATCAAATTGTTTCACTTATACCATTCAAATGAAATGATACTGATAAAATTTTCATATTCCTTATAATCGATAAAACTGTCTCATTGGCCAGCAACATTAAAAAACCGTCTCTTAAGAGAGTGAGTTTCAATAAGTGTCAAGTTTGAATGACTTTTTCTTTTAATATATTATGCAAATTTTTTTAGATTTTCATTATTACTTACCCAAGACAATCGGAAAACTACTTTAAAGGTAGGATTTAACTCAAAAGTATGTACTTAGGTAAGTTTTATTTGCAATGTATTTTCTTATTTATATAAGGTTCATTCCAACCACCCTAAAAATCGTACAATCACGCACATGCGTAGTAGTCGAAAGCCGTTCCAACCGACCCAAAACGGTGTATCTGGCGATCCCGTTGGTGTTCCAGCCAAATTTGTGATCGTTCGCAAACCAGTTCCTGAACGGTGATAACGATACATGGCCAAGAGCAGGAACCGTTTGTACTGACTTGCGCCGTAAGAATTTTAATAGTTGTTTTTGTATTCCTGGCATCCGTGCAGTTCGTTTTGTTTTGTAATAGTTGTTGGTTAACCCCTCGTTAATATTCTGATTATTTAATTTATTGTGATTAAATTTGTATAATCCAGTTCCCAAACCTACAATATATTCGTAGATACCATTAAACACGTTATTCTCTTCCATAATAATTAAATACAACAAAACGGAACGAAAAAAAAACAATAATCAAGCTTAGACGAAGAAATTAAGCAACAGACGTAGTAGAGTTATGATTTATGATAATTAACTAATCTTCTTTCCTAGTCTAAACACTAATTAGACAGGTGATCACGATCAGCTGAGATTTTTACAGAGAATGGTCATAAAAACGTATCAACCTTGCGTCCCTTGTGCATCAGCAACAAACGGTGCAAAATTAACTCCTGCGCTCAAAATCGATCCCAACAGTTTCGTTACGGTTCTAGAACGATACAAAAATAGGATGTTGGAAGAAACCTATTGTCGACTTGTTTTCTTTTAAAATTTTAGTCACATAACCTTAAACTTAAGAATCGTCAAATGTGTTTAAGGTTAGAGTAGATATCATAAGCTATTATCGATATCAACGATATTTACATGAAAAATTATAGTTAAATTATATTACCTTCGACAATATATATATATAAATTTTTGATTTTGGTATATAATTAATATGTATGTAAGAATTAATTCCTAACCACCTGAAGATACATTATACAGGGTCATTCACGGCGAGTGGCATAATTAAAGGATCTCGGGAACTAAAAAAGGTATGTGAAATATTGAAACTCGCTATTAAAGATCTAGCAGATCTTTTAATGAAGATATTTTGATGTATCTCCCACTTTCGGTTATACCGGAAGCTTGGCTTGACATTGTTATTTTAAATAGAATGAGTATATTTTGGAATTTTTCGATTTTACGTAAAGATCCAAGTAACTTTTGTTTACAATTATCGATACCCATCTTTAACAGTTCCTGAGATAAAAATCATTAAAGGATGTTTTTAAAGGAACATATCAAAGATAATTTCCTTACTTTGTAACTACTGAGAAACTCTAGAAAAGGTATGGTTTCTTGTATTTCATAAAAATACTAGATATTTTTAATACAGAGTTTTTAAAAATTATACTTGCTGGTATAATATTATAATTAATATTCATAATTAAATTTTTTTAAACGGAGCACCCTATATTTTAATTTATCATTACGTGTAGGATTATATTCTTTACCAACTTTCTCACTACTAACATGTATCTATTTGCACACATTTGAAATGGTTCTTAAGTTATTAGAAAATTGACTTATGAGTAGGGGTGACCGAGGGGGGTTGTGACAATTTTTACTTAAAGAACATATTTCAATAAAGAAATATACCATCAATATGAATTGTAAACCACAATGTAGCGCAATCCTTGCTCTTTTAAAAACAGTCATCAAAGTCAATAAAAGTTATAAGGTTTCTGACAAAACTCACGAAAACTGAAACTACTCCCTTTGTCACAACTCTCGTAACACCGAGGTAAATTGTGACAGGTATCAAGGTAAGTTGTGACAGCCGTGTATAGACTATATTTAATAGATACAATTACTTTTATATGAATTCTAAACGAAACACACGTTTTTTTGCATAAAATTATTTTAATTGTCATTGTAGGAACTACAATAACATTAAACATTAACATAACAGTATTAAATCTTTTATAAGTAACTATGGCATCATTATATCAAATTTAGGTTGTAAGAATTGACCAAAGCAAATGAACAGGAACAGAAATAACCAGAAAAAAATATTGCAAAAAAAGTGTAAAATAAGCTAACCAGAAAATAACCTTTAATAGGAAAGTTGTGACAGCGTGTCATAACTTTCCTAGGTTCCAAAATCGCGATCTGGTCAGAATAATAATTCGTAATTTCGAAACAAGATGCAGCAAGACAATGCTACGCTTTGAAACTCCAAACCCACACAATATAAGAAAAAATTGGCATAACCACGTGAATGTAATATATCATCATATATAGGGTGGTGAAAAAAGTTCGGTACCCCGGAATAACTCCGGTGCATCGCATTGCAGCGGAAAATGTCTAGAGGAAAAGTTGTTTTGTTTTGAAGGAGGAATAGTTTGCAATTTGAACCACCCACACCCCTTCAACCCCGGGCGCGGGTGGGGGTAAGTTAAGATATTGAAATGGAACCCCATATTTTTTATTGGCGTATTGTGTTCTCCGACGAAAAATAAATATCTTTTGTCCGAAAATTTTTTTAATTCGGGCCCATCCTTCACCAATAATCGCCATGAGAAAGACAAAATCAGAACCGTGCGAAAATCAAGTTTTATTCCGGAAATACTCTTTTTCCTGTCTTGTACTAAAAAATGCCCGTGGAAAAAGTTGTTGGTATTGTGCCACTGTATTTATTTTTGTTATTTTTGCGGTACATTATTGGGCCCATAATTACACAACTTTGCTCCAATTTACCGTTCCCGAAATCCCAATGGTGAAGGACACCCTGTATAAAGTCCTAAAGGAAAGTAATCAAAATTCGAGACAAATTAGCGTTATAAAAAAAGAATAGTTCAGAATTATGCTTATGGTGTAACTTAAATATAAATCTGCTTTAAAAGGCCATTCATAATGACATTTTAAAATGTTCCTTGTTAGCGTCGACATTGATAAGCGATTGACAGCGTAATTTTTCCAAGAGATTTGAAGTAAAGCATTGATAAGATTTTCGGTGGAAAATCATCGATCACAATTAGGGGCGACGTCCGCTTTGTATCCAAACCTAAGCAGGTCGATGTTTAGCGATTTATCTTCTTCGTGCCAGTTTCTTTCGCCATTAATTGGCGACAATAGCGGAGGTTTGGGGCTATTACTTTGCCGCTTTTAGGTTAGGTAAGGAAAGATAGATGGAAAGTTTATAACAGTATATTATACAGGGTCCGCAAACGAAGCGTGGACGGAAGATTAAATCGTTATCGAAGAACTTATCACCAATACTGAAACAGCTTGAGATATTGGATTAAAAGCGGCATGTTTTAAAAATATTTTACATTATACAGGGTGGCCCAAAAAAGTGTGACAGCATAAAGTTATATTTTTTTAAATGGGACACCCAGTATTTTATTGCATATTTAGGTTCGCATTACTATCTTTTATAAGTGCCTCAAATTTTATTTAATTTGGTTCCGTAGATTCGGAGAAATAAATTAAAAACTAAAAAAAAAAGGTTTGCAGCCCTAAATAAAAAAATCAAAAAAAACAATCCAGAACTATTTTTTTAACCTCGGCATTGAGTGAAATTTATGACAAGAGGCCTAGAGATACTATAAATGTAATTGCGTTTATTTATTTTATACAGGGTGTTCATAATAAGCTTTCAAAAACCCCACATTATAAAATTATTTTTCTCAAGTTTTTCAAATGGAACACCCTGTATATTATTTGGCTATTTGACGTAGAATTCATAGACAAATTTTTTTTGTAATACAAGCATATAAGTTATATCCAGCCGTTTTCGAAATTATTGTAAATATTATAAATTATGTTGTTTAAATAGAGTTTTTATTGGGAAATTTTGTTATAGGCTACTAGACTAATAATTGTAAACTAAAGTAAATGTTCAAAATATCTTCCTTTTACTTAATTTAATGATTTTCCTCTATTGCCAACAGAACTCTTAATTCATTTTCTTCATTAATAACGGGTTTATTGATTATCATCTTTTTGTGTACGCAGTGCTTCATGTTGCTACAAATCTTTGCAACAACTTCTCGAAGGTTCTTGGTCTCGGCTTTTTCTCAATATCTGGATATCTTTCAGCATACACTCGGCTCGCGAGGAGGAAATTTCTTGCAAATTCACCCAGTATAAAAATCATATTTACCATTTCTAAAATTCGACATTTTGTGTAAGTTAGTACTTAATTTCGACGACTGAACAAATGTAAATAATTTTATTTAACTGTCATAGTGACAATCTAAACAAAAAGAAATCATGGCAACTCGACTAAGAACAAAAAATAAAATTAAATAGCAAAAGTAGCAAAAATGTATGCTTTTAAAATTTATATCGAAATAACTAAAATACGGTAAACTCTAAGAGTAAAAGGAAGCTATTTTGAACTTTTACTTTAGTTTACAATTATTAGTCTAGTCGCCTATAACAAAATTTCCCAATAAAAACTCTATTTAAACAACATAATTTATGATATTTATAATTATTTCGAAAACGGCTGGATATAACTTATATGCTTGTATTACAAAAACAAATTGTCTATGAATTCTACGTCAAATAGCCAAATAATATACAGGGTGTTCCATTTGAAAAACTTGAGAAAAATTATTTTAAAATGTGGGGTTTTTGAAAGCTTATTATGAACACCCTGTATAAAATAAATAAACGCAATTACATTCATAGTATCTCTAGACCTCTTGTCATAAATTTCACTCAATGCCTAGGTTCAAAAAATAGTTCTGGATTGTTTTTTTTTGATTTTTTTTATTCAGGACTGCAAAACTTTTTTTTTTAGTTTTTAATTTATTTCTCCGAAACTACAAAAGCAAAATAAATAAAATTTGAGGCACTTATAAACGATAGTAATATGAACCTAAATATGCAATAAAATACTGGGTGTCCCATTTAAAAAAATATAACTTTATGCAGTCACACTTTTTTGAGCCACCCTGTATAATGTAAAATATTTTTCAAACATGCCGCTTTTAATCCCATATCTCAAGCTGTTTCAGTATTGTTGATAAGTTCTTCGATAATGATTTAATCTTCGGTCCACGCTTCGTTTGCGGACCCTGTATAATGTGTGATATAAAAAGCATCTTACGCACAAAGGGAAAACTTTTGCATGAAGTGCGTAATTGCATTCTTGTATGTAGTAGAATGCCTACGACATCACTTATTTAAATGAAAAATGCATGTTACGGAGAAAACCACGTAACACTAAAATTGCATTTTGATGCCATCGGCTAGATCACACTATAACTAATCTTTATTTAAATTACAGAACTCCTAAAATGAATCGTAATAATTTAAAGTTTAGGAAAAGAAATATATGTATCTCCAAGGAAAAATGCGTAACTCCATATTTCGTATACAAATCAATGTCCTTGACAGGCTATGATATGTTTAGTAGTTATTTCCTCTGATTAAGCGTAAAACATTTGTTTTCCAAAGTGAATTTGGTGAAATTTATCACAAGTAAGTATGAAAGATTATATAGTTTGTAATGTTAAGGTATATTTAATAATTTAAGGTTACTTTTATTAACATAAAGTACACAGTGGATATACGTGATTTTCCGTTTTTTTTGGCGGCAATCATGGATATACCTACTTTGTCTAATAAATGCTCGACATTTTAATTAGTTTTTGAAAACAACTATATTATTATTAATGATATTCATAAAATTACACGGTAAATTAGATACAATTTACATTAATCTGGTTTGTTTTCATATTTTATGTATTGTATAGTACTTTTAAAAGTGTATCAAGGCAAATTTTATTCTGAGAGCCGAAAATTTTAAATATTTTATAGTTCATTAATTGTAAAATTATTTATACTGTCCGCAAAGTGTTAGTCAATTTGTACTTTATTGCCATTAGGTAATTAACTTAAAATTTAACTTTAAGACTTAAACATATTTTGATACAATTTAAGCAAGTGACAAACACTTTTTTTGCAGATTGTTCAAGGTACTTCACATTATTATGGCAACTATTAAAAGCACATGCATCAGAAACTCAAAAAGATGATGATGATCCCATTCTCAACTTAGTTGATTTCTTCCTTTCTCATACCAACTTAGATACAGAAAAGGACAATAGTGCTCAGAACTTCATAAATATGGTGAACGCATCGGATACCAAAGGAACCAACCAAGCAATTGAAAGTATTGTTCATCATAAAGAAAATGAAATGGCTGGCCCATCAGAAGGCGTTAATATAGTGAATAGTTTAAGCGAAATAATCGAGGAAGTAATTCTAGAAGTTATTAACATACACCATTGGAGAGCCACTTGTAATGAATAAAGAAAAATATATTTCTGAAGCTTTATCTGAAGGTTTTTTTCATATTTTCTCTTAAACATTGCATATTTTTAACAAAATAACACAATTATATGAACGGTATTTTACAAAACGGCATCTTTAATATGTTTTTCTTCCTCCTGTTAAATTTCATTACATGGAGTTATGCAATTTTCTCCGGAAAACGACGAGAAGTGACGAACTTTATCCTCATGCGATTTGTTTAAAGTTTTTTGTGTTGACCTACGAACACTATCATAAAAAGCTAAAAACTTACTACCTACTTTTCCATACGTGCTTAATATGCTATTTAGAACTCTCATTACGAAATGTACCTACTATTACCTAGCAAAAAACATACTACCTACTATCTATTAAGTTAAACTTTACGCACTGTAAACAAGGCCGGCTTATTTATTTTTCTTTTCCTCCTTTTAATATTGATTTTTTCAAATGTCACTTTATTAAAACTATGATAACAATTTGACAGTTTCCTGAGAGACATTGTTGAAAGAAATATTAACACAACGCCTTATTTTAAAATTAATACGCATGATCGTAGGTAAAGTACGGTACGTAATTCAAATTCTAATGCAATTAGTGTTAGTAGTTCCGACTTCGAAGAAGAAAACTCATTTCAATGCGCTCCAGACGAAATAATTAATAAAGCTAATGAAGCAATACAAATTGCAATGCCAGTAAAATGGAGAGAAGCTTACAAAAAGGAAAATAATTTCGCATTGGACCAAAAGCAAGTGAAGAGCTTCAGCGGACGGCTATTGTTAACGTATTTTCAAGAATGGTAAAACATTTTATCTTCGACTTTATGTCCCCGCGCCCCCAAGCTAAAATCAACATTGCTTCTGAATAATTGAGTCGATATAAGCAAATATCCCAAACTTTTTGCGTTCCTACGTGACAGTGAGGTGGTTATACACCAATATACAGTGTGTCCCCGGGTCGACGTATGAATAGGTGAAAAAGTCTAAATTTTTTTTTGATTTGAAACTTCATTTCCTGTGTTTCAACCCTGCTTCTATAGTAACCAATTTGTGTCGTTAAATTTTAATTTCGAAAAAGCAAGTATGCCTTAAAAATTAAAAAAATATATAACACTAGTATAGTGCATTTTATTTAGGAGAAATGTCAACATATAATTAAGAAAATATGTTCAGAAAGAAAACTTGAGTGTTAGTGCAAAATTTTAAAGTCCTATGCCTAATTTGATATTTTGCTGTATTTTCATTCCACCCTACCTATTGAAGATTTTTTAAAAAATTTAAATTATCTAAATATCTAATAAACTCATGAACACGTGTTTAATTTATTATTTTGGAATGAGGAAAACCAATAAATTTTATTTTATAAAATAAGTAACAATTTTTACATAAATAATAATTTAAAATGAAATCTATTTAACTCAATGTCAAAATGTCATCCTTCTGTCATAATGTCCAATCCTCTCTGTAAACTGAGAAAGCACGTTTTGCAAATGTTGATAAGAAATAGCTCGAGCAGCACGTAAAATTTTATTTTCAAGGTCCTTCAAAGAGTTCTCGTACAATATACGACAGTCTTTAAATTACTATAATGGTAGAAATCTAAAGGTGTTAGATCTGGAGAGCTAGGAGGACATTCAATATTCCCTCGCTTTCATAGTCACCTTCCAGGAAACGTTTCATCCAAATAATTTCTGATATGTATACCAAAATTCGGTGGCGCTCCATGTTGCTGAAACCAAATGTACCTAGTTCCGTAATATATTGTCATTATATTGTTCATGGTATAAAGTAACACTTGGTATAATTCTATTTCGAGGTAAATCTAAGTAAGAATAAAATTATCAAAAATCAAAATTTTACATACTCATCAACATTTGTAGAACATGCTTCCTCAGATTTCAAAGAGGCTTGGATACTGTGAAGGACAACATTTTGAATTTAATAACTTTTGTTTTAAATTTTTCATCTATTTAAAAATCGTTACTTATTTTTCAAAATAAAATGTACTGGTTTTCATAGGGTATGTTATTGAAAAAATGTTTTAAATACAGGGTGTTATGGAAATGACGTTTTTTTTTTAAATGGGTGACTCCTGGGGGTGTCCTAGAAAAACGCTACATATATATTTTTTTAATCAACCGTTTTAAAAGTAGGGTAACAAACACTCTTACTCACAGGTCAGTCCGCGCTACTGTAAACATATATCACCCAGGCCCAATGGTAATGTTGCCAAACTTAATGTAAAACTGAAATTCCATATAAAATTATAAAAATAAATTTTTTGTCTACCTACTTGTATTTATCTTTATACCTAAAGAGCGAGGAAATCCAGGCACAAACACAATCAGTTTTTCTTCTTTTTCGTGGGAACACTCCTGGAAACACTTTATGTTCACACAGTAATAGTGAAACAGAACCGATAGTTAACTTTTGAAAATACAATAATACAGATTATACTACAGATTATTAGATCTTATTACACGCGACGAAATTTGACATCCAGAAGAAACAACCGGTCTTAAACTGAGCAAATTGGTTTCGTCAATAAAAACAATATTCAAGGATTATTTATGGACTGGCAAGATACACGCGTAAACCGAAATAACAGAGCGGATTGCTGCGACTGTGTTGGATATCGACGAAATACAACGTATCGGGCCGCTGGTTGCTCTTCAACTAACAGCCCGCAAGCGTGCCTAGTGACATACGTGCCTATTTCAAACTTATTTAATACTATTCTTTATGTTTGTTCTGGTTGTTTAAAATATTTTTTTTTTAATTAATTGTACAATAAGGTATTACAGAATGGGAAATTGTTTAAATTATTTATTTTGTCTAAGGAGTTTAAGGTGCACATATGACAACACCGATCAGAATTCATTTTTTGTTTACATGTATTGCAGTGCCCCACAGGTGTTTTTCTAGTTTCACGTCAGGTCACTTTTACCGCTGAATGAATTGAAAGCGCTATTTATGGCTATATTTCTTCAATTTGTCTTTATCTCAAGAATTGCCGGTTTAAATATAATACGTCATTCCCATAACACCCTGTATATTGAGAATTTAATATCATCATAAGGTGGGTGGAATGAAATTATCAAAGTAGGTGTAAGACTTTAAAATCTTGTTTATTTCGACTATTCATGCGTCGATCCGCGGATGCACTGTATATTTTTTAATTTCGAAAAAGAAAATTGATACGATCGTAGAAAAAATATTGTATGAAACTTATATATAAAGTTATTTTATGGATTCGTTACATAAATGACTATTTAACAACCTCTTTTAGTAAACCAGCTACACTTTTCAAATTATAAAAAACCTCAACCGGCCAACGTCATTAGGGTTAGAAATAAGTTTGAAGGGCCCACGGAATAAAACGCATTTGGTGATAGAATTTTAAATTATTCTATAAATAAACATATATGCTACCAACCCACAGCAACCGAATTTGCAATTATAATTCAGAATTTCCAAGAGTATTTCCCACTTATGTCGTTAGGGAAAGCCTATCGGCTTACAATAGAGGAAAAAATATTCTACCGCTTTCGTTTTAAGGCTATAAAATGGGTGTATATAATTACTGCAGCAAAATTATTCATTAGATTTTTAAATTAATAGTTACCTTTTCATTCGGCAATATTGTAGGTTTTACACTGGCATATACAGAGGTATTGACGTCCTAATATTTCATAATGTGATTCTCATAACTGTCATTCTATGAAAAAAAGTTGATGTAAATACAGGGTTGGGCAAATGTTCCGGAACGGATTACAGGAGAACGGAAATTAATATCAAATCCGAGTTTTCGTCAATCGATAGGATTAGAATTTTACTATTTGACTGTGCATTCTTTATGTCAGTAACGTTATCAATTTTCAAGAAGTAACATTAATTTTTTTTATGTCATATCAGTGCATTATCGTGTTTTTATACCTTAGATACCATCTACATAATGGATTACTTTATGCCCGTGCGGGCATAAAGTACACATTATGGCCCGCGCTGGCATTAAGACGCAAAAAATAGTTTTCGATTAACTTATTCTTTATTAATAAAATAAAATTTTTCAGATAGATCATTAAAGTACCCCAACAGCACAGTTTCATTAATGACTTCTACAGCATTTTCTGACATCCACTTCAAAAATTGGTCATATTCTTTGTCGTATGAGTCTCTAGATTTTCTTGGTAACAGGTTTTGCGTTGCCTTTTCCGCCTTTTTTTCAATTTCGTCGAGAATTTCAAAACCTTGTACCATTTTTGATTCTTGACTTTGCCACATTAAACATTTGAGTACTTATCTCCCTAGCAACAAAAACGCAGGATACAATAATGTCAAGGTAATGAGCAGGTAAAAATAAAAAATTAGTAAATCAAATTAATTTAAAAAAAATATTTATTATTTAAAACGAACTGGTATGACATAAAAGTTTGTACGCACCACTGGTACTAATAGATATATACCCTCGGGCGACTTACGAACCATCGGGCCAGATGCCCTCGGCTTTGTAAGACTGTCGCCTTCAGGGCATAATCATCTATTTAGTACCCTTGATACATAAATAACTGTTAATGTGTGTGGTGTGGGTGTTTAATTTGGCGACCTTTCGACAGTGCATAGGCACAATCTCTCATCCGACCATTCGGGGAAGATAAGCGTTGACCGATTTTACCTACGATTTTGCGCTTTACTAAAAGTTTCCAGGCTGAAACGAGCCGATTTGGGAATCGAGGAAAAATCGGAATTACTAGGGATCAGCAGAACCTCATCATTACAGTCCTTCTAATTCAGGGTGGTTAAGAACGCCCCAATTAAATTGGTAATACCCTGTATATTATTAGTTATTCTAAATTCTCAATATATTTAAAACATTTTTTCTAGAACATACCCTATGCCTAAATTCAATTATTTCGGAAATATTTGATAAATAAATAAAGGAAACCAATACGTTGTATTTTTAAAAATAAGTAACGATTTTTAAATAGAAGAAAAGTTTAAAATAAAAGTTATTAAACTCAAAATGGTGTCCTAAACAGTATCCAAGCCTCTTTGGGAAAGCATGTTCTACAAAGTTGATGGGTATTTAAAATTTTGCTTTTTGCTAATTCTTACTTACCTCGAAATAGAATTATGCCAAGTTTAATTACTTTATACCATGAACAATATAACGACCAAATATTACGGAATGACATTTGGTTTCAGCACGATGGAGCGCGAGGGGGCATTGAATGGCCTCCTAGTTCTCCAGATATAACACCTTTAAGGTATGGTTTCAGTAGAATTGCCAGCATCGGCGGCCGGCCGCGAAGTCTGGCATTCGAGCACTGGTCTTAAGGAAAATAACATATATGGTTCCGCTTGAAGATCCGATACCAGTCTAGCCGTTGACGCCCGATTTCTTGTATAGTTGCATGAAAATTTTATAACCTAATTTGCTTTTAAAAGTCTTTCATATTATTATTGAATTGTGTATGAAAAAATGAGTTCTGCCATGAGTAGCAACATTTAGAAATACCAAAAAATATTTGGAAAAATATTTCTATAACTTTGAAAAGAAAGAGTAAGTATAAACATAGGTATTGTATAGTACCTATATGTATCTAGAGCTATAATACAGAACTGTAAGTAGATTTGTAGGGGTGACCAACTTCGTCTAATCTTAAAATCTACAAATCTACAATACGTCTGCTTTTCTCAACAGGGATAAATTGACTGCCGATGGCTTCCAACAATTTCAGCGAAAACACTCGTGACAGCCATGTGCGGCCATACGGTAATGCCAGCCTTCGCAACCGGCCGCCGATGCTGGCATCTCTACGGAAACCATACCTTGAGATTTCTACCATTATAGTCAAAGACTGTCATATATAGTACGAGAACTATTTGGAGAACCTTGACAATAAAATTTTACATGCTGTTCGAGCTATTTCTTATCAACATTTGCGAAACGCGCTTTTTCAGTTTACAGAGAGGCTTGGACATTATGACAGAAGAATGACATTTTGAACATTGAGTTAAATAGGTATCATTTTAAATTATTATTCATATAAAAATTGTTACTTATTTTATTACATAAAATTTATTGGTTTCTTCCATTTATTTGTCAATGTTGCTGAAACAATTGAATTTGTACATTGGTATGATATAAAAGAACTACTAGAATTACTAATAATATACAGGAAGTTAAAAAAATTAAATGTAACGTCACCCCTTGATAGTTGATAACGTCACTGAGATATGGAATGCACAGTCAAATAGTAAACTTTTAGTTGTCGTTTTGTCGATTGTCGAAAACCCGAATATTTGTCCAACCCTGTATATCCGGAACGGCTTAATTTTTTTGCGAAATGGTGTTGATTTGTTAAATCGTTTTTTTTTAATTAAATTCAAAATGAAATTCACCATTAATAAATTTTGCTTTATAATATTATCGGAATGGCCACTCACATAAACTAAAAAAAATTGTTTGTTCTGCCTTCAGCTGTTTTTCTGTGGCACCAACTATTTATATACAGGGTGTTCATTTGAAAACTTCCCACCACGGATTTATCGAAAACCACTGATTAAAGGAAAAAACGCCGAGATACGTCAAAAGATTTGCCAAAGGGGACAACTTTTTAACCAAAAACTACTTCAGCCCCTTTTACCCTCTGGCCCCCGGGATCATCCCCTTAAAAATTTTAAACGACAAGGGGTAGCAAGTAATAGCTTGTTTGAAAGGTCTTTCAAAGTGCTTTGTTTTGACGTTCGATTCGTTTTCGAGAAAATTAGAAAATATTTTACCGCCTTCTTTTTATCAACACAGATAACATGTTTTTATTCTTATACCTGTTTAGTTTTTTATACCTGTTTAGTTTTTTATAGTTGCTAAGGGAAAGAAGCAATTTAATTTGCTGTCAGTTACCTTTGTCACAATCTTGGGATAGTGAAAATTAATCTATTGATTCAGATTTTACTTCCAAAATGGTTTACACACTAGCGGAAAGAGTGGAAATGATTCTAATTTGTGGTGACCAAAATCAATGTGCTCGGCAAACTGCCGTTACATTTAACTCCAGACATCCGGAAAGGATAGCTTCGCATAGGTATGTTTTGGACCTTGTTACTAAATTTACTCAAACTGGATCTGTTGCAAATAAAAAACGTAATCATCGTAGAGTTTTGGATGAAGCCGCTCAAGTTGAAGTTTTGGGTCATTTTGCCATAAATCCTAATAGTTCATTCTGCAAAATTGTTGATGCGACTGGTATTTCATTAGGCTCTGTACACACAGTTATTAAATTACATAAATTTCATCCATTCAAAATGAAAATATTGCAAGAGTTAGCCGAAGATGATTTCGATAGGAGAGTTGAGTTTTGTGAACAAATGACTGCAGCGATTAATGATAATACCATTCATGTAAAGAATATCTGCTTCAGTGATGAATGCACATTTTATCTAAATGGATTTGTTAATAAGTATAACTGCAGGTATTGGAGCAATGAAAATCCTCATGTTTTTGTAGAAGGGCATACTTAGTACCGCCAAAAAATTAATGTATAGGCATGCATTTTAGGAAACAAAGTGATTGGACCATTGTTTATTATGGGAATTTAAATGGAGGCATTTATTTAGATATGTTGGAAAATACCATCAATCCGCTTATCACTGAAACCATTGAAAACCAAATCGAAGACGATGGAAACCCTATACTTGATGAGGCTGAAATATATTTCCAGCAAGACGGCGCTCCTCCTCACTATGTTCTTCCGGTTCGGCAATGGCTAGACGACGAGTTTCCAGATAAATGGATAGGGCGAAGAGGGCCTATAGAATGGCCTGCTAGATCTCCTGACTTGACGCCATTAGACTTTTTTCTATGGGGCCATTTGAAAACTATTGTGTTCACTCCCCAACCTAACAGTTTGGATGAACTTCGTCAACGCATCACCGAAAGCTGCCATGATCTCCCACCACATGTTTTTGAAAATGTCTCTTATTGAAATAAAAAGTGATATTTTCGTGTGCTTTTTTTTCTATCTGAACAAATTAAGATAAATAAAGATTTTTCTAATTTTCTCGAAAACGAATCGACCTATTTTAAAAAATCAAACGTCAAAATAAAGCACTTTGAAAGACCTTTCAAACAAGCTATTACTTGCTACCCCTTGTCATCAAAATTTTTAAGGGGATAACCCCGGGGGCCAGAGGGTAAAAGGGGGTGAAGTAGTTTTTGGTTAAAAAGTTGTCCCCTTTGGCAAATCTTTTGACGTGTCTCGGAGTTTTTTCTTTTAATCAGTGGTTTTCGATAAATCCGTGGTGGGAAGTTTTCAAATGAACACCCTGTATAAGGAAGTATAATATATAATATATTTGATTCTTTAGGACGATATTGAAGTTTAATTCAGTGAGTATCAGTTATCTTATATTTTCATCATTTGCAACATGGACCAGCACTATTGGACCGAAGAACGTAAGAAATATATTGACATCTAATCTAGTTTTTACATCGACACAGAATTCCTAGTGGAATGTTTTTAATAACTTAATATTAGAATTATATTACCTAAACCAAAGGTCCCATAAGACTTTTTAAAATGAAACTAGAATTGACTGATTCAAAATATACTCTTTTTTCATAATGCATGTCTCTATTTCCTAATGAATTTAAATGCGACAGAAATTCTAAATGAAGCACACTAAAGTTCTATAAAATCTAAACCTAAATCATAGGTTTTCAGAAATTAATGTTCACAGAAACGGGCCAATTTATTAAGAAACAGCCAAAGCGAACAAGGAGTGCATTTAAAAATAAAAGAAAGTCAGCAAATCCCTCTGATTGAGCAAAGTCGTCGTCGATTATTCTTATTCGTAGACGTTTTCTGTCGACACTGAATGATGGAACAAACGTAATCTTTTCCTGAAATGCAGCGGATTTGTTTTTACTTTGATATAAATTACGGAGAGAGTATTAGAGCACTATTAGATTATTTTATGAACCATTTAACAAACTAAATAAGTTTAGTAAGATATTGTTTGGTAAGCTTGAATTTTGGTAAATCTTTCAAAGAAGAGGAAAACAAACTCATACACTGCTCCACTCCATAAAAAAATAATTCAATATTGTACAGAGTGGCCACGAAAATGTGAAATTGAGCTAAGAATAAAATACCCTTATTTCTAAAGATCATCATCGTTAATCAGGAGCTTTAGAGAGAGAACATAATTCTAGATAGAGCTTCAAAATGGTCTTCTGATGTATTTTTAGAAATAAGGCTATTTTATTCTTAGAGCAATTTCACATTTCTTTGCCACTCTGTACATTATTTCGGATATTTAACTATGGCTATGGAGGTTTTCAATCAAGCAAATCCTTTTAGCAAGAGTGACTTTTTTCGATAAAATGAAGGACAGAACGGTTTCACATTTGTTACACTTTGTTCGAGTTTGTTTCTCCTTTTACTAACATTGTAAACTTTTGACTCCTTCTTTAATTTGGGCTTCGTACTAGTGGAGCTTTATTTTTCACTTCATAACTTCACTCCTCTGAGAGATGGACTACTTTAAAAAAAAATAATTCAACGTGTCCAAGATAAGGAGGGCCAGTACAGGGATCTCGGAAACCGTAAGAGATACGAATTCGGTTAAACTTAAAAATTCCTAGTAGTTCCGGAGATATTCGTAAAAAACCGAAATTCTGAAAAATCGTTTTATTGTTTTCCTGGGTTTTTTTGAGATTGAATTCTAAAGTAAATTGCACTTTTGCATTGCCACTTTTTCCGCTCTATCTAACAGCGTTAATTGTTTTGTAATCCGACGAGTCGTCTTCGAAGGGCCATTATCAACTTTCTTTTTTTAAATACGATCCTGTTTTTCTGATATTGGAATTTGAGAGCTTTTTTCTTCGAATGCAACGATGTATGGCGTATATATTGTAGTTTAATGACATTTCGAGGGTTTTTTGAACAACATCAGGAAATTTGGGATACGGTCCTGTATTTCTTCTAATTTTATAAATAATATCTCATAAGTAAGCTCTAAATTTTTTACTTATGTTGGACTAGTTCCATAAATAACAAATAATTTAATAATAAACAACAAATAAGTGAACAAAAATCATTCTAAAACAGTAATCAAACAGACAACGAACAAAGTAAGGAACTACATAATCAGGTGTTCAAAATGATTTCCGTTATTCTCTAAGCACAAACAACATCTTCTAACTGCCACATCACAGTTTTTTTGAGATAAAATAAAACATGTGATAGAATATCAAACTTTTCAGCATTTGTAAATTTATGTTCCACATTTTCTGAAAAATAGAAAACCTCTTAAAACGCTCTTAAACGATCACAAATCACGCGTCGCCATCTTAATTTTTTTGTTTCAAGCGCCTACTTTTCTTTTAAATCCCGAATCAACAGAAGTTTGAAATAATGTTTCTGTATTTTGTTCACTTATTTGTGGTTTATTATTAAATTATTTGTTATTTATTGAACTAGTCCAACATAAGTAAAAATTTAGAGTTTACTTATGAGATATTATTTATAAAATTAGGAGAAATACAGAACTGTATCCCAAAATTACCTGATGTTGTTCAAAAAAACCTCGGAACGTCATTAAACCACAATGTGTCATACATCGTTGCATTAGGTAGAAAAAAAGCTTTCAAATTCCAATATCAGAAAAATAGGACAGTATTTAAAAAAACAAAGTTGATAATGGCCCTTCGAAGACGACTCGTCGGATTACAAAACAATTAACGCTCTTAGATAGAGCGGAAAAAGTGTCAATGCAAAAGTGCAATTTACTTTAGAATTCGATCTAAAAAAACCAGGAAAACAATAAAACGATTCAGAATTTCGGTTTTTTCCGGATATCTCCGGAACTACTAGGAATTTTAAAACTTTCTAAACGGCATATTATTAGGCACGTAAATGCACAACTTTACCTCTACTTAACCGACTTCGTATCTCTTAGGGTTTCCGAGATCCTTGTACTGGCCCTCCTTATCTTGGACACGTTGTATAATATTGTATATAATATATTCTGACCCCTTTAAAAAGTTCATCTTTTACTTCTCCCAGGGCCACGATGGATGTAAATATTCCTTAAAATTATACCCTTTCACAATAAAATTGAATTGTGTTGTAATATTATTTACTGGAAGTGAAATATTAAGAAGGGGAATTTTTGACACAGATCATTGACATATTAAGTTAATGGTAAAGTAAATATTCTGCTTCTCGAGTATCATAAATGATAGAATTGTTTTGGCCTTCCATTATCATTATTTATTTTTATCACAACGTTTCAACTAAAGAATATCTTCAGCCGTCTTCAGGTGAGTACTAATTGTTCCCTTTTCAGTTGAAAGGGTATGATAAAAATTAAAGAAAATAAATAAAGACAACAAAACACGTCGGTCGTTCTAATTTCTTAAATTCTAGAAACAATAAAACTTACCAATTCGTGGCAGTATCGAGGTAAGCAGTGGACCTACTGTCGATGTCCCTTCTGTGGTCGTTAAATCACAACACTCCCGTTCCGGAAATTCACTGCACAAGGCCCAGCCAATAATGGCCAGCAGCCACAAAATTGTCCCGACACAAAACATACCCGTCCACGTTATGCGGGGATTTAATTTAATTTACATCTCGTTGGAAAATTGCTTGCCACGAGCGACGGGATAATCTGTTAAAAATACATTTTTGTATACAAGATTTTATACAGTGTGAGGAAGTTGTATGAATTAAGTTTATGTTTAAACTCAGCTACTCCATTTTCAAAATAAAAATCTCTTTTTGGTGCTTTACAGGATATATAAATGGAACATCACATTGTTATTAAATATTTCGACACACTGTGATTCAGGACAGCATCAGAGGATACCAGTATTTACTAAATTAAGAATCAAGATGTGCAAACTCTTTTTATAGAAAGGTGATGTTAAACGTAAAAATTGTTTAACGTTACTAAAAAATACGAAATAATTATTTTTTATTTTTTAAGTTTATCTATACAGGGTCCGCAAACGAAGCGTGGACGGAAGATTAAATCGTTATCGGAGAACTTATCAACAATACTAAAACAGCTTGAGATATTGGATTAAAAGCGGCATGTTTTAAAAATATTTTACATTATACAGGGTGGCCTAAAAAAGTGTGACAGCATAAAGTTATATTTTTTTAAATGGGACACCCAGTATTTTATTGCATATTTAGGTTCGTATTACTATCGTTTATAAGTGCCTCAAATTTTATTTAATTTGGTTCTGTAGTTTCGGAGAAATAAATTAAAAACTATAAAAAAAAGTTTTGCAGTCCTAAATAAAAAAATCAAAAAAAACAATCCAGAACTATTTTTTTAACCTCGGCATTGAGTGCAATTTATGACAAAAGGTCTAGAGATACTATGAATGTAATTGCGTTTATTTATTTTATACAGGGTGTTCATAATAAGCCTTCAAAAACCCCACATTTTAAAATAATTTTTCTCAAGTTTTTCAAATGGAACACCCTGTATATTATTTGGCTATTTGACGTAGAATTCATAGGCAATTTTTTTTGTAATACAAGCATATAAGTTATATCCAGCCGTTTTCGAAATAATTATAAATATCATAAATTATGTTGTTTAAATAGAGTTTTTATTGGGAAATTTTGTTATAGGCGACTAGACTAATAATTGTAAATTAAAGTAAAAGTTCAAAATAGCTTCCTTTTACTCTTAGAGTTTACCGTATTTTAGTTATTTCGATATAAATTTTAAAAGCATACATTTTTGCTACTTTTATTATTTAATTTTATTTTTTATTCTTAATCGAGTTGCCATGATTTCTTTTTGTTTAGATTGTCACTATGACAGTTAAATAAAATTATTTACATTTGTTCAGTCGTCGAAATTAAGTACTAAATTACACAAAATGTCGAATTTTAGAAATGGTAAATATGATTTTTATACTGGGCGAATGTGCAAGAAATTGCCTCCTCGCGAGCCAATTGTTTGCTGAAAGATATCCAGAGATTGAGAGAAAGCCTAGATCAAAAACCTTCGGGAAGTTGTTGCAAAGATTTGTAGCAACAGGAAGCACTGCGTACACAAAAAGGATGATAATCAATAAACCAGTTATTAATGAAGAAAATGAACTAAGAGTTCTGTTGTCAGTAGAGGAAAATCATTAAATTAAGTAAAAGGAAGCTATTTTGAATATTTACTTTAGTTTATAATTATTAGTCTAGTCGTCTATAACAAAATTTCCCAACAAAAACTCTATTTAAACAACATAATTTATGATATTTATAATTATTTCGAAAACGGCTGGATATAACTTATATGCTTGTATAACAAAAAAAAATTGTCTATGAATTCTACGTCAAATAGCCAAATAAAATACAGGGTGTTCCATTTGAAAAACTTGAGAAAAATTATTTTAAAATGTGGGGTTTTTGAAACCTTATTATGAACACCCTGTATAAAATAAATAAACGCAATTACATTCATAGTATCTCTAGACCTCTTGTCATAAATATCACTCAATGCCGAGGTTAAAAAAATAGTTCTGGATTATTTTTTTTGATTTTTTTATTCAGGACTGCAAAACTTTTTTTTTTAGTTTTTAATTTATTTCTCCGAAACTACAAAACCAAATTAAATAAAATTTGAGGCACTTATAAACGATAGTAATACGAACCTAAATATGCAATAAAATACTGGGTGTCCCATTTAAAAAAATATAACTTTATGCTGTCACACTCTTTTGGGCTACCCTGTATAATGTAAAATATTTTTAAAACGTGCCGCTTTTAATCCAATATCTCAAGCTGTTTCAGTATTGTTGATAAGTTCTTCGATAACGATTTAATCTTCCGTCCACGCTTCGTTTGCGGACTGTATACATTTAATAGGCCCGTTCAGCATTTTTTAAAATTAATTTATAGTTAGAGAGACGGTGACAATAGGGGGTCCGTGAAGTGGAATATCAGTAATTTGGTTTTTCGTGGAGTTTAGGTCCTCCTCTACAACTTTTATATCTGATGAAATGCCGTAGAGCGTTGCTGAGGGACCCTGTACCGCTTTAGATAGGAAATTCTCAATAAATTCAAAATTATATCGAGCCATGTCTGAAAATGGAATTTGCAGCATCTGCGTGACCCCAAGGTCACGGGAATCACATTTTCTGACAAGTCAACCCTTGCATATACTTTTCCTAGCTTGTAAAAAAAAAATTAATGGAAAAACTATAAAGTCTCAAGTGACATGGGTCCAAGTGGGTTTAAAATCGATTTGATTCACGTGGAGATGACTCGTAAACAATTTTCTGATAAAAAGAATATTGCGAAAGTTATTACTCCAGTCCCGCTTCCTCTCTGCCATACCTTCCGGTGTTTCTGCGTAATATTGTCGGAATTCCGCCTAGCTCGGTGCGATTCTTCTGAAATTTTTTTTTTCCACAATTTTTGGTGTCCAGGAATGTAGTGTGACAATTTATTTTCTGACATGGCACGATCGTTTTCCGAATTTTCTCCGAGGCGATTTAAAAAAAATTCCAATAGTGAAATGGGGAGACCTGGAACGACAAAATTTTTTTCACATAATCTTTAACATATAATGTTCCATTCTAGAAAGTTTCAACTTCAAATCCGCTTTTTTTCTTTTTTTTTAAATTTAAATTTTTTTTTGACACGCTAGGAAATGTATAGTATATGCAAGGGTTGACTTGTTAGAAAATGTGTTTCCCGTGACTTTGGGGTCACACAGATGCTGTAAATTCATTTTCAGACATGGCTCGATATAATTTTGAAATTATTGAGAATTTCCTATCTAAAGCGGTACAGCGCCTCTCAGCAACGCTCTACTGCATTTCATCAAATATAAAAGTTGTAGAGGGAGACCTAAACTCCACGAAAAACCAAATTACTGATATTCCATTTCACGGACCCCCTATTGTCACTGTCTCTCTAACTATTAGAAATCGAAAGTAGAACACTTTTTAAGTCAATTTCCAAATTTTTAGGTTTTTATTCGGACTTTTTAGCTTAAATAAATTACCAAAATTGCAGAATAAAGGCATTTATTATTGTTATAATAAAATCACAGCAGAAGTATGTAAATTTGTTAAGTTAATGAAACTTGATTTAACCATTACTAAATATTTTTCTTACTGAAAATAATTGGACATTCCTAATTCTATTTTGTTAAAGCCTGACTTTATTTCTGTGTAATTCTTCAGTTAGGCAAAATTATTGTTGTTAGGCTGACGAGAGACATTCAAGAAAGCTTAACCTTGTTTAAAGACAAAAAGCTAGAAGGCTTTCGAGATTCCAGATCATTACGAAATAGAGAACACCATTTCCAAGTCGATTTAGATCAATGTGTTTCACGATTTATTTATCAATATTTATTCAGTTGGATTGCAGCTGATTTGGCGATGTGACATTTCGACGGGAACGATATTTTGTAGAATTTACAATCGCGTCAGCGTAATTGCAACGGGATGGTATAAAATATTATTAATTCAAATACAGATGAGCTTCATTCTAATCTCATTTCTTTCGATATATCTGATCCGTTAATAATTTATAGAGGGTGTTTCATGAAGACTGACCACTGGCCATAACTAGGTAACTGGTTGGTTGGTTTGTTAGTTGGTTAAAGGCGGGGGTCAGCTTAAAGGCCCGAACTTTAAATCACTGCAGCCTTTCGACTTATTGTGTACCCCGATCTTGTCAGAAGATGTTTGTTTCTTTATGAGGTCCAGTAACCTTCTACTAAGCTTGTCATGTGGGAGGTTGTCACCACTTTGTATGTTCCCGAAGATATTTTGTCTTCAACGAGACAGCGCTGCGCAGCGGTATATTATGTGTGAGGCGGTTTCATGCTCTTCGCCGCAGAGTCTACATTCAATGGATCCGTTGTTTATCCCTATCCGTTGAAGGTGTTTTCGCAAGTGGCCTGTTAGCAGACCCATCATTTGTTTCAACTGGGGCCGCGTCTGGGTTAGCATCCCATTCGATAGTATTTTCGATGGATTTCCAATTACGGCCCGTGCGTGTATTGGACCAGGTAAATCTTGCTATGGAGATAGGTGTTGTTTTTTCGACCATCTATCTAACGTTGTTTTTGTTGCCTATTTTGATATTCCAAAGGCCGGTTCGTGGCCCCTGAGACTTTGAGCAGATCCGGCTCTCGCTGGTTCATCCGCTTTTGCATTTCCTAATATCCCGGAGTGACCAGAGACCCATAAGAGTTCCACTTTTCCCCCTGACCGCCAGTACTTTTAGGTTGGTATGGCACTCGAGTGTAAGTTTTGAAGTAAACCGATTGGAGATCAGAGCCATAAGAGCAGCTTGACTGTCCGAAAGGATGTAAATCTTTTGGTGGTGGTAGCACTTTTCAAAATTTTGTAGTACACATACTTGTATGGCATGAACTTCCGCCTGGTATACTGTGGCGTAGGTCCCCAGAGGAATGATAATGTCCATCCTGGGTCTTTCCCCAAATATACCTGCGCCCACACCGTTGGCGGATTTTGATCCATCGGTGTACCAAACTAGACCCTTGTCAAATGACGGGGATGCACTGTTTGTCCATTTATCAAAGTTCCAGTCAATCTTGAAAGGCTTTGTGAAATCGTATGTTGGTTTCATACGATCAGTTTGCATATCCAACAGCTCATCATTGATTAGATCCGTGGCTCTTGTGTGTCCAATCCAACTGGGTATAGAAATTCAGGGGAAAAATTTTGCCTATGAGAAAATCCTGGAAATTATTTTTTAAATTTCGCATTTTACCGCAAGAGCGCATAATTCAAAAGTAAATATTAAAATTCATTAGAAAGTTTGAACAATTCTGCATAATTTTAGTATAAGACTAATTGGCGTACGGATCTTGATGATTGTGTAACCATTTAAATCGCCTTCTAACTTCTAAACCACATCCAATTTTACTAAATCTTAGGAACCATAAAGGTAAAATGTTTTTTGGCATATAATGCTTGAGAGCGGAACTATGAGAATACAGGCATTACTTCTGAAACGAAAGATGATATAAAAATATAGTTCTCACGTTTTTTCTTGTAAATTCAATCTACTTTCCGATTGTGAACCCAATTAGGGATATATCTGGATTAGACACTTGCCCAAAGGTATTGCCCTGTCACTCTAGGTAACAAAAAAGTTATTATTTCTTCTAAATATTGTGGAAACAACGTTTCGTAAACAATCAATGCGACATTTTATCACTTTTAGCTTCTGCTAAATTAGAAATAATTTCAACAAATAAAGTCTATAATACAGAGTGCTACGCAATTATCTATTCGTTTAATTTACTTACTTAATATTAAAAATGAAAACTAGCTATGTATTATGTATGTATGTATCTAATGCTGAAGAAAGCGAAATCATTATACAGGCACGTATTTATTTCCAGTTAATAAATAAATGCTTGGGCACGCCTATGGTAAGAAGCTTTCAAGCATGGTTTCATATATTTTTCAGCCCTCGTTCTTCATACGGAAACGTTCAGATAATAATAATAATAATAATAATAATAATGTTTATTCCCAACGAGCTATTGTAGTCCATTACAGGGAATATTATAACATAGAACATAATAAGTAATTAATCAATATAAAAATTCAAAATAAAAATTATTATAAATAGATTTTTCTTTAAGTAATTTATATGTTTTCCAGAAAAAATTTCTTTGCATTTTTTTTAAACAATTTTAAATTAATATTTTTTGTTAATACTTTATGTAATGAATTATAAATATTTATTCCATCAAATAAAATAGATTTCATCCCTATTCTACTTTTAACTTGGTTTTTTTTTTAAATGGTCAATATTTCTGGTATTATGATTGTGTATATCAGTTAATTTTACAAATTTTATAAAAGATTTTTTATTTTTATTATTAATTGCATGAATTAGTATACTGATTTTTAATTTATATAAACTATTCAGGTCGAGATATATATCCTCTTGGTTTATATAAATTTGCTGTCGGTTCCAAAAAATTCAGTTCATGTATACATTTTATAATTTTGTTCTGTAGTCCTTTTAATGTATACCGCTGGATGGGCAATATCCATGCTCGTTATATAGAACTTATACGATTGAAAGTCTAATTCGTGGCTATAATTTACGGCATTGAAACTTACGTCCCTTGAAACGTACTCAGTCATTATCTGCGAGAAATTTGCTACGTTCATACATTCAAGGCAATCGAAGCTTATCTAGAAACTAGGTCTCTCGAAACCCCCGATCATTAAGCAAATGGAAAACACCATTGTCAAGTCTATATAATATGTGTATGTCGACTGTTCCTAGTATTTATTTATTTAGTTGAATTGCAGCTAATTTACTTGAAACGAACATGGACCAGGTATTTCTATCTGCTCTGTACACAGTGGCGGTTCTTCCACAGGAGCACATGCGCACGTGCACCCCCAAAACGATTAAAAAAATATTAATTTATATTCATTGAATATTATTTATCGTATAAAGTACGACCCTCCCCAATATTTTATCGCACCGTTAATTATCGTATAAAGTCCTACCCTACCTAATATTTTATCGTACCGTCAACCAAACTGTATATTATAGGCTCTCGATCCGGCAACCGTGCCTCGGTCGAGGTTAATGACGATTTTGACGAGACTTGCTCGCATGTGCGATTAAGTAGGCCGGGCATAATGCAGTTTCTCTGTAATAACAGGTGGCGGGAGACATCGGGGATAGCGCGGCTATGGCGATTTAACATGGGAAAGGCGCACAATTTTAGTGTGAGCCGCGCCGTTGTCTGTTCGTGCATCTAGTTAGAAAAATAAGAGTGCATCTAATTAGAAAAAGAAGAGTGTATGTTTTAATATTTTAATATTATATATTTATTAAGTTAAAATGAATAGTTTGACGGTGGACTATATAAAAAATAACTTTAGCACTTTGAGTTTCGAGCAAAAAATTGAAGTGAAGAATGCGGGAAGACCTAAACCCGAAATTAATTTAACGCAGACCACAAAGGGTAAATCTAGAGGTAGGGTATTCCAAACCTTAATGAGGGTGTTATTGATCAATTTTCTACAATTAAGAACCGAAGAACGGACTTTACGTTTAAGCACTATACACACTAAGAAAATCTTTCTTATTTTTTAAAAGTTGTATTTCCTTGTGTAAAATTAAAAATAAATAAAAATATGTTTTACTTAACGCATTTTCTTATTATTTCTTTTCTCTCTGCATTTAAAACGCCTAGAAAGAATTGTTTGGCCGTTACACAAAAATAAAATTTTAAAAATAATTTCACCATACTTGTGAACCCCCTCTATCATAAGTCACGAGCCGCCACTGTCTGTACACTTCAATGTGACGCCCGGTCTTACGAAAATAAACACAATAAAACTACTTTACAGGTGTTGAGAGGTTAAATTCATCATTATATTATATATTTTATAATTTAGGCCCAGTCATAATATTATGTTAATTATTTGACTTGAAAATACCCAAATGAGTTATTTCCAGATTACAATGCTTGTTTATTTATCTAACAAATTGTTATTTATCAGATAGTGAAAATGTATATGAAAGTGAAAGTACCGGGCTTAAGCTAATCAGCTGCGATGAATTTGCTATGCTGGTTAATCAAGAATAAGAAAACCAGATGGCTGCCGGCAACCCAGACAATCAACAGTACATTATTGCCCGGTCTATTTAGAAATGGACTTGATTTGAGAATTATTTATTGATTCTAAATGCTATGCATCCACAAGCATCCAAAAGCAGACATACGATAATTAATTTCATATGGAATCTGTCAATATTTCACACTTTCTAACAAACATAGTCCGTGTTTCAAGGCCAAAAAAGCTATGGTTAGTAAAGAGAGTCGAATCTTAGAAGATTTTCGGTGAAATACATTTTCAGTCAGATGTCGAATGTATGTATATGAATCTATCTACAGTAAACAGTGTCAATTTCTATTTTAAACGTATTAGGTGTTTGGTATGTGGATTATTACAGGTATGACTGCGAAATATTGGGATGACGAGATGGTAGACCGAGTCGCGATAGTCCGACGAGTGTTGTAATATGCCACAGCGCACATGTAATATATGTAATGTAGTCCACCTAAGATTACCCATTATCCCTTCGTAGAATCTGTAAAACCTACAGACATTACAATATTTTATGCACGAGCATTTTTCTCCCGACAGTGCCTGTATAGAAGAATTAAAGTTGCTGGCTAGGCAATAAAAGCTTATCTTTACGGTCAAGGCAGTAAAATTGCTACCTTAGTGCCTCTACAAAGTGTTTTGATTAAAATAATATTATGGCCCAATAATTATCTTTAGAAAAAATAATAGTTGTAGCCTGGGAAAAAATGGTTGTTAACATGATAGATGTTTCATCACTAGCGATATAATAAGTTCCTTGAATGACTAGATCGATAATGAATGAAGTATTATTTAAACCAAGCAACCCAAAACTAATACTATATGCTGCCTTTTATATAATAATATATATAATAATATAAATATTAATTATTCTTTTACAGTCAACACATTATCGCATTAACTATTATCTATACAAATAACAGGGTCTTAGTATCATTAATTTTTATTACTTTTTGTTAATAAAGAAGTAGCTTGAATAAATAAAATTACCACATCATGTGTGTGTTCCTCAGGGAACGTTTTTCGGCCCGATCCTCTTCATCATTTATCTTAATGCTCTTTTAACAGAAACTATAGGAGGTACAGTTATATCTTATGCTGACGATACGGCTATAATATTTACTGGTAAAGATTGGGAAGAAATTAAAAATAAGACAAGAGAAGGTTTTAAATTGGTTAAGAGTTGGTTGGAAACTTATAAATTATCACTTAATCTAAATAAAACAAATTGTATAGCTTTTTCATTAACAAGGGTTGGTCATCCCAATTTTACAGATATTACTATCGGTAATGATAGAATTGAACACACTTAGTCACACAGAGTCCACATATTGGCTATACTCATACACAAATTTTATATATTAAGGGAATTTCTAAATGAGAAAACATTGGTGATTGTTTATAAAGCATTTGTGGAGTCGCTAATACGATATGGAATAATTGTCTGGGGTGGTGCCTATGGCACAGTATTTAATAAGTTAAATATAACACAAAAATATATTCAAAAAAATAAAAGATTTCCAACAAATTTATTGTTTTCGGAGGATACTGTAAATATCAGAACTTTATATTTTAGCAGTATATGTAATTTTGTTTATCGGTGTAAGATCAAGTTAAACTATGTAGATGACTCTAACGAAACAAGGACTAAATCTAATAACATATTTAAATTACCAAAAAATTTAACAACAGCCAATAAAAAGTTTATGGATTACTTAGCACCAAAATCATTAAATTTACTCTCAGGTAATATAAAATCAATTAAAAATATAAAAAATTTTAATAAAAAGTTTAATCAGTATGTTTATCGGAATACAGAAAAGTTTTCAATACTTTTTCAGTAATTCCCTAAATCAATAAGGATTGTGGGCATGTTTCAGTAATGTGTGTCAGATAGAATTATAATATAGATAATATACACCACAAGCAGCACCGAAAATCAAAGATAAAGCGATAAGAATGTCCGATACTATTCTTCATTTATTTAATCATCTGTAGTGATACAATCTAACAAAAATTTATTTATTGATTGTAAATTTCCAGTTTAATAACCGAAAGTTGTTTCCAATTATTGTTTGTTTTATTTTAAAGCTATTCGATTTTCATCACGGAATAACAAACATCTATGTAATCATAATAACCATAATGGCATCTGGAAAATATTTTAATCCGTGTAATTTAATATTCTCGCAGACTAAAATAGATTAAAGGGGGAGATTCACCACGGATACACGTAAGCAATCTGTTATAACTAAATTATAAAATAATAATAAGTAGATATATCTTCACTAAATTGCTTCAATTTGTTTAATTCTTAGGTATAATACACTGTATATTAGTCACGGATGATAATGACAGTTATTATTTATGAGGAGGAACATTGCCATAGGAGGAGTAAGCTAATGAATATAAATTTTCAAGGTCAATAATATCGTTTAAGTTTAAAAAAAGTGTGTTGCCTATTTCATGAAAGATCGGCAAGTATAATGGACAATTCACTGGCAAAGTGGACTATGACATTTGGTTTGTTCTCATTGGGACTCAACAAACAGTCACAACCTCACCAAATTTTAACAACAGCCACAAAAATTATAAATAAGTAAGATGTCTTCTAGAGTCACGAAAAACACAATTGTGAGGGTATGTCCGGCTTTATGGAATATCCATTATATTCGGAATTCCATGCGTACTGTATTGCAATAGGTAGCAGACACACTGATCCTCTAACTAATATCGTTTCCTGTAATTTTTATTATAAACTTTAAAATCTTTCTAAAATTCTATTTAATGTTAGAATACTAATAATTTCCTAATATTTTCATTACTAGTCACTGTGACTCGAACAAAATAAGCAATAGTTGCAAATATTTTGAAAAGGCTAAACTATACAGTGCGTCCGGATAATACATCAGGATATTTGGAGAGGTGATTCTATATGTTACGGCTTGTCAGTTTCAAAGTACAATTCGTATTTCTAACATCTTAGGGTTACTTTTTAAACTACCCAGTTGATACTTATCAGCTCAACAACTTATATCAGTCTTTTAACCACACCGTTCAGGCGCAAACTGGAATTAAAGTTCTTGTTAGCAGTAAAATCAGTTCTTCCAATGAATCAATCAAAATATTGTGTTTTCGACTTTTTGATATATGACTTACTACCTTTAACATATAGAACCACCTCTCCAAGTATCCAGATATATTATACGAACACCCTGTATCGACCTGTAAGTTATAAATTGTATATCATACCAGAAGAAATTATGCGGAAAACAAATAAACGTGTATCATATTATGGAAAATTGTATACATTTTAAAATTTTAGTTTTATTTACTGTTTGTATATATGCTGTATATAAAATGTTAGTTTCTGAAAATAAGAGAATAATATTTTATACCATATATATATATATTTTTTAAATAAAACATTTCACTCACTTGATGTGTCATAAAGTACTTCTTTATGACCTAAGAGCGATAAACTACTCTTTATGGAGGTAGAATCATAAAAGGTGCCCCTTTATAGCCCTAGGGCTGTAAAATGTTACCACTTTTTAACGGTTTTCGTTTATCTTCTATTATATTGCACCCTCTGTGAGAATAAGCATATTCGGCATTTGTCACCACATCTTCATTACATTTGTATAACAAATTTTTTTATTTTTTATCAATATGGTATATTATTATATACAGTTCGGTTCTTTAATCCCCCCCCCCCATTCCAACTTTTGTCCCGTTAATTTTTTTTACAATATGTAGCCTATAGGTGAAGGTTAACTACTTTTGACAGAAGAATGGGAGTTCTAACTGTCAAAATGGTGGACAGGTAACGAAAAGAAAATTTAATAGGAAGAGGGGTGTTGCGATACACCAGTTTCAAGGTACTGTCGAGTACTTTACGATCCCAGAATATTGTCCCTAATTGTGTCCCTAACAAGTTTTTGTTTATAAATGAGCACCCGACGGGGTCGATAGCATGGAGAATAATAGTTTAGCAATATTTGTTTATATTTTATTGGATAATTGTATCTGGTAGTTACGAAATGATTTTCCATAAATACTTATAAAAAAATGCAGATTGTTAAGGATTTTTTTGCCTGAAATTATTAATAACATATATACTTTTTATATTCATACTTTTCGCAAGTTTAAATAGTGTCGGTAGAAAAAAATTGTACAGTACTTGATCGGAAGGAATTTCAACTAAATCTTACAACCAAACTGGTTCATTATTAAATCTTCTTAAATTAAATATTTAAAAGCCATTTATCTACCCACAATTTTATTGATTTCTCTAACTTCGTAACTTTATTCCTTTCTCTAACTAAGTAACTGGAAATTATTGTATTGAAACACTATAAGGCAAATAAATAAGAAATGAACTAGACCTAAAATCCGTAAATATTTTAACTGAAGCATGATCAGATGTCCCAATGGCCTCCGGCCGAATCACAAAATCTACCACCGCTACATCTTAAGGAAACAAATATTTTGAATAAAAGTTGCCGAGGGAAGTTCACCAAAAATAATTTCAAGCTTCAAAAGAGCGTAATTTATTTCATATTTTTAAAATGTCGTTAAGCGGCTATTATTTGCCCAGTGGTTTCTGAACGTTTCCGTATGAAGAGCAAGGGGAGAAAAATGTATAAAAATCATGCTTGAAAGCGTGTTACCATAGGCGTACTCAAGCAATAATTTATTAAGAAGAAAATAAATACCCTATGTTGGATCCACAGTTAGATTCTTTCTTCAAAACTCGTTTTTGTTCTCAAATGACCTTCTGGCGGGTACTATTATTTAATTATCACTAATCAACACAAAAATCCTCTTTGGACTTAAACTAATATACAACTGACCCTCAAATGTTTATATTGGCCTCAGATTTCTTGGAAGGGTCGAATAGGCCCATTAATAGGTAATAAACGGTCGCCCCATTGTTATTTGCAGCTTATTTGGATCTATGCTTGAAATATCCCTTTAGTCGTTACTATATAATCATTTAGTAAACATCTATTAATATTTTCGCTTAGATCTACGTGCGTGGTAAAACGGTACCAAAAATGTCGATGCGTGCTTGCGTTAATAAAGCCCATACCTTCTGTTATATTTGTGGCGAAGTTAACGCGAAACTCTCATGTTGAAAAAAATTGGTATGCGCACTGCCAAGAACTTCTCAAATATTTTCGACAATAATATTAAATTGTCTTAGAGTCCCGATAAATTGAAATAAGTTTGACTATCCTAACCAAATTAATCACCCATAGCTCGTTTAAAATAGCCTTTAAAACTGATTTCAATTTGGTCTGCTTTACTACTACTTTCCAACACAAGAGACCAGGCAATTTTCCGACATCATTACATTTTCGCTAAAAGTTGTCTGTGCAATAAAATCTGTCCACATAAATTAACAAATGAGGACAGAGACTGTACCAATTTTATTAACCAACGATAATTTATTTAAGTTGTGACAAGGGCATCGTCATCTGCCAATTCCGAAAACACAAAATACAAAACTTTTTGATTGACAACTTATCCAACAGTTGGCATTATTCTCAACATTATCCCCATATTCAAAATTCATTATTGACCTTTTGCTCGTGAAACCACAATAACGTCGCGTCGCCAGTCTGGTTTCTTCCGTAAATTATGAAATAAATCGCTTTAGCATACCTTTTCAGTATATCGTTTCATGTGCCAATAGAATTATTATCGAGGAATTTCATTGATCGGCGAAAATAAATATATATGAAATGTTTTATTGAAACGGCTTAGGACAAGAAACTGGTTAGTTTCAAGTGTTATAATCGCTTAAAGGAGGATAATACGCAAAGTATCTGCATTTTTCGAAAAAAATTTCAATATTTTTAATATACCTAGTGCAATTATGTACCAATTACTCATTTCTTTTCAACTGCTGAAAATATATTCTAGAGTTTAGAATATAATGGCTTGTGTCCTGATATGTCTAATTCTACGGGGTAGCACATAAACTGACGTTACATGTAAATTTCAGAGATATATCTGCGTTAGGCACTGGCCCAAAAGTATCGCCATGTCACTCGAGGTAACAAAAAATTACCATTTCTTCTAAATACGTTATATTTTCGAAAAAGCGTTTCGTAAAGAATCAATGAGATATTTAATCACTTTTGGCTTTTGTTAAATAAAAATAGAAATCATTGCAACGTATAAAGTCCATAGTATAGAGTGCTACGCAATTATCTATTTATTTATTTAACATTAAATATACAAAGTAGGTATGGCTTATGTATGTAATGAATCTGTATTCTTAATTTTAAGTAACTGTACTATGGAGTTTATGTTGAAATAATTTTAATTTTGTCTTTAGCAAAAGCAAAATATGATATATGCCTCATTAATTCTTTACGATACGCTTTTTCGACAATATAACGTATTTAGAAGAAATTATCATTTTATTGTTACCTCAAGTTACATGGCGATACTTTTGGGCCTGTGTTTAACCTAGATATGTCTCTCATTAGTTTAGTTTAAAAAATAAATAAAATTATTTATATAAGATATGTTAAATTTAAATTTTACGAAATTTACATGCATCTAGATTTTATGCACTACCCCGTAGAATTATACGTATCAGGACGTAAAGTATTCTACCCTAACCTCTATAATCTATTTTCTATCAGTTAAAACAAGAATTATTAAAATTGGTTCATTATTAACGAAATAACAGCTTATTAATTTGGACGTGAATGTTTGAATATGCGATAATTATTTGGCGTAGTGTAGTTTGTAAAATTTGCTTCTAAAAAAATTACAAAAATGAATTGTAATCGAAAGTGGGTCAAACCATAAGTTTACCTATTTTTATACCAACATTGTTGTTTATTTTTTCATATCGGGTATTTTTTCAACTAGATTGATTAATTGATTATTTTAAAAAATTGCTTAATGATGGGAAAAAATAATTTCAGTCTTAATTGTTCGTGAGATTTGCGTTCATTGTTATCATCAAAAATGATCATATCAAGTCAGTAAATTAGATAATTGTGGGAAACCGCAGAAATCACTAAAAGTCGCTTGCAACCCCCAACTTCCAGAAACAACAACCTGAATCCATTTAACGAAGATTTATGCAAGCGTCATAAAAATTGTATATTTTCTTTCACTGAACACGATATGAGAGTTAGAATATATTGACTTAATGGCGAGGGGTGAAAAATTACGTTCATATTTAAAAACTAAATCCGAAAGAATCAAACTCCTGTATTTTTTTAAAAATCGACTTTTAATCGTGTTGCTTTCATTTGAAAAAAAGGAATTTTTATTATTTTCATAAATAAATACTTTTAAACATGAATCACGGTCAACCCACAGCTGTCCACTCCTGGATATAGGTCTCTCTCATCTGTTTCCATGTCTCCCTGTCTTGTGCTACATTTGGCCAATTTTTGCCTGCCACCTTCCTGATGTCGTCTACCCATCGTTTCTGCGGGCGTCCGACACTACGCTTACTCTGTCTAGGCCTCCATACTGTCACTCTATAGGCCCCATCTGTCTACATCCAGCCTGGCCATGTGACCGGCCCACTGCCACTTCATATTAGCCACCTCTTGTATTATATCGGTAACTTTAGTTCGTGCTCTGATATTTTTATTTCTAATCCTGTCATGAAGTGATATGCCCTACATGCATCTTTCCATTGCTCTTTGTCTTGTTAGAAGCTTGTTTGCAAGATTTATAGGGATCCTGTTGTTTTTTAAAATAGGCCCCAGTTTGCCGAAAGCTTATGCGCTTTTAGATTTCTGCGTGTTGGTTTTCCTTCCCCAGTTTAATATTGTGGTCCAAGTATATGTATTCAGTTACGTATTCTATGTTGTTATTTTGGATATATATATGGTGGTATCTTCGGAGCTCATTATTTTTGTTTTGTTGTAATTCATGTTCAGTCCGACGTTCATAGATGCTAGGTTTAATTCATTTAACATCTCTTATAGTTCCGTGACGTCGTTACTTATTAGGACAATAGCATCTGCAAACCTGAGTTGGCTAAGTCTCATACCATGTATGTTAATGCCTTTGGTATCCCATTTTAATATTTTAAAGACTTCCTCAATGACCAGCGAAAACAGTTTAGGTGAAATGGTGTCTACCTGACGTACACCGCTCTTCAATGGTATTCTCTTGGTCATAGTTGTTTCGTCTATTTTTATATGTACTGTTACTTCTTTATAAATATTTTCGATGATTTGGGTGTTCCTTGAGTCTATTCTTGCATTTTGGAGAGCCGTTAGAATTGACCATGATTCAGTGGTATCGAAAGCCTTCTGAAAATCAACGAAGGCCAGGTGTATAGGTAAAGATTGTTTCACGAAAAATGGATATAACTTAATGACTGCAGTAAAAGTACCTGGGGCCATCCCATTATTTATGACCGTTTGTTACTATTATGTGGAAAGGACCGGATTGTAATAATTATAATTAAATATAGGCACATCAGGTAGGTTAGGTTGCTTAATTTATATTTAAATATCTTTTTGTGGTAAAATTTGTTAGTTTTTGTGGAATGGTTAAAGAATTGTATTTTACCAAACATTCCTCAGAATAGCGTGATAGTAATGGACAATGCGAGCTATCACAGTCGCGAATTACATAAAGCTCCAAGCTCAAATAATACAAAATTGGAGATTCAGAACTACATGGCGGCGAATGATATTTATTATGAGGAAAGTTATAAAAAAAAGTGATCTTTTAGAAGTTTTAAAGACATTTTGTATAAAAAAAGTATAAGTTTGTGACACATTGGCAGAAGAAATTGGACATACAGTGCTACGGCTCCCACCCTATTATTGCATTTTTAACCCCATAGAGCATATGTGGCACCAGTTAAAATCACTGGTTAGGTCTGAAAATATTTCTCCGACTTTAAGTTCTAGTGTTGTAGAATTAATACGAAAATGCTTTAATGATATTCCCCCAGGTAGTTGGAAAAATTCAGTCCGTCACGTAATAACTGTAGAAAATTCGTATATTAGTCTGGGTCGTATAATTAATTCAATTATAATTAATTTTGATGAGGTTAGCGATAGCGAAACAGAACTATCTATAGAATGACATTATAAATGTAAATAAATATGACTAGTAATATTTAAAAAAAATGTTATTTCATTTGATTACATTAATATAATCATATCATTACTTGTTTTCCTTAGTCCGTCCCTTCATACTTCACTTGTTTATTGCCAAGCTCTTGTCGACACAATGGGACCGACCCAGGAAATCATTAAGTCGTATCCAAATTTCGTGAAACGTACTGTACATTGTATTTTGTGCATTTTTCTATAAGGGTGCGTACTGTATACAGGTGGTCTATCGTACTGTATCCTTTTCTGAATCCTGCCTGTTCCACGGGTTGGTAAGAGTCCAGCTTTGATGATACGCGGTGTGTTATAATGTTTGTAAAGAGTTTGTATAGGTGTGACAGAAGAGATATAGGTCTATAATTTTCGATGTTTGTGGTGTTGCCTTTTTTGAATAGTAGTGTTATTTCAGAGTTACACCATTCAATTGGTATTTTACCGGCGTAGAGGCATTTATTTAGGAGTATTCTAAGCATGAATAAGTCAAGCGAAATAAAAATAATAAACCGTGAACCCTCGCACCTGCATACCCTCGGGCGGATATAATTTTAATGGAAAATAAACCTTAAGAAATCAGGTAATATATAAAAAGGTCGATTAAATCCAGAAAAACGAAACTCGTGTAATTTTTTTTAAGTTAAAATACTGTTAAAACCTAAATTTGAATTTAGGTAAAAAAGTAAACCCTTGGGACGCGCTCCTATCAACGGAGCTATTAAGCTTCCAGACAGATTTTTTGCTGAAAAGTTTGTTGGAAGTCGAGGCAGAAAGTTGACGGATTGGTTTATTGCGATATTTGAAAAAGTTATTTTAAAAAGTTTTTTTTGCATGTTTGAAACGTGTAATAGAATTTAGTCAATTAAATAGTAAATAGAGTGCATTAGGATTTATATTTTTCAGAGTTGAGACCGAAAAATTTTTTTTTATATAAACCTTCCTGCTAGACCACAAGCTTGACTTACAACTTCCATAAATATGGATAGTGCTATGTCCTCTTGCCACTAGGAACACTTTCTTAGTTTTGGTAAATTAGTGGTAAAATTTTTAAGTTTTGCGTTATTTAAAATAACTGAAATTTTTTATTTTTAATAAAAATTTTTTTCGACGTTAACGTTAAAGTTAGAGCAAAACTGATAAAACATTCTCACAGTAACTTTTAGTGAGCTCTAAGAATACATAACAAATTTTCATATACGACGTTTCGTTTTCAAGCAATCATCATCAACTTAATTTTTTTTAATACGGCCCTGACTTTATAATGTCAAATTTTGACTTTTTAAATTCAATAATGTACCACACATTATCGCTTAATTACATTTCGAGTCATTTTAATCATCTTCATGAACTTCTTCAGGATACGGACCTGTATTTTCGATAATCTTGTAAAAACAGTTCAATGCAGTAAGTACTAAAATAACTATTTTTAAAATACTTTTATAAAAATTTGCTACATAATACTCATAAAACAAGTTCATTTATTAACAATAACAAAACAGTAGGTATGAAAAAAAAACAATAGATGTTACATCGGCAAAAAACATTAATTAAAGTAAAACAAACAGTAGATTACAGTTTTCTAAAAGTTGCACGAAATGATTTCCGTAATTTTCCAGAGACCTAGACCACTAGTAAAGTTATTGAAGCCTTTCGAAGTGTAAGGCCACAAATGCTAATGAATGTTTTAAATTCTGCAATTTTAAGATGCTATTTGTTTGGAGACTGACGAAAATCTTTTCGACCACTTTTTGGAAAATTAATTTCTAATCTACTATTAATTTTACTTCAATTAATGTCTTTTTGCCGATATATCCATTTGCTGTTTGTTTTTCCATACTTACTGTTTTGTTATTGCTAATTATTGTTAGTGTTAATTATCTTGCTTTATGATTATTGTGTATTATTTTAAATAAATTTTAAAATATTCATTTTAGTACCTACTGCATTTAAGTGTTTTTACAAAATTAAGGAAAATACAGGTACTTATCCTGAAAATGATGATGATTAAAAAGATTCGGAACGTAATTAAACGATAATGTGTGATAACAATAAAAAAAATTTGACATTAGAAAAAATGAAGTTGATGATGATTGTTTGAAAACGAAACATCGTATAAAAAAAATTTGTTATGTATTCTTAGAGTTCACTAAAAGTTGCTGTAAGAATATTTTGTCAGTTTTGCTCTAACTTTAATATCAATGTCGAAAAAAAATTATTTAAAAAAAAAAAAAATTTAATATCTCAAAACTTAAAAATCTTACCAAAACTTTTTGTACGGCATATTGTTCTTGCCGTGATTGCAATACTTTTTTCCCATTTAATCGAAGATGTATCTGTTACCATTAACGAGATCCCAATAGATATCAAAAGAGCACTGAAGTTGTTATTGTGCTGAATTTTTAAATACTTTCCTGACTGTCTAGTTGCCACATAAAAGTTTTCCAAAAATTACAATTTTATTGAAGATAAGTTATATCGACTCACAAGTACATGTTGATAAATAAGTAATATAAACTCAGTTTCCCTTAAATTTGCTATAAAACTTTTCGAGCTTTATATTATTACTCGGGAACTTGTAACTGTAAACTTTTTCCCAAGAAACTTTAGCAGCACGATACCGAAATAATAACAACCTTTCCGTTTTTGCGGTTATTTACCGGAATATTTCATAGCTAAGGAAAAACTTTATATATGAAAATAATATTAGCAAAATCATAACAAATATACAGATTGTGCATTAGGGTGGTCCATCTCTATAGGGGAAAAAATTAAGTTTAAAATTTGGTTCGTCTCAACCCCTGAAGTTATTCCATGTACAACGTGTCCAAGATAAGGAGAACCAGTACAGGGATCTCCGAAACCGTAAGAGATACGAAGTCGGTTAAATGGAGGTAAAGTTGCGCATTTACGTGCCTAATAAATGGAAAGTTTTAAAACTCCGAGTAGTTCCGGAGATATCCGGAAAAAAACTAAATTCTGGAAAATCGTTTAATTGTTTTCCTGGATGTTATTGAGATCGAAATCTAAAGTAAATTGCACTTTTAATTTATACCTTTTCCGCTCTATATAACAGCGTTAATTGTTTTCTAATCCGACGAGTAGTCTCCGAAGGGCCATTATCAACTTTATTTTTCTAAATACGGTCCTATTTTCCTGATATTAGAATTTGAGAGCTTTTTTTCTTCCGAATGCAACGATGTATGATACGTTGTGGTTTAATGACGTTTCGAGGGTTCTTTGAACAACATCAGGAGAATTTGGGATACGGTCCTATATTTCTCCTAATTTTATAAATAATATCTCATAAGTAAGCTCTAAATTTTTTAGTTATGTTGGACTAGTTCAATAAATAACAAATAATTTAATAATAAACCACAAATAAGTGAATAATATACAGAAATATTATTTCAAACTTCTGTTGATTCGGGATTTAAAAGAAAAGGTAAGCGTTTGAAACAAAAAAATTAAGATGGCGACGCGTGATTTGTTTCACTTGACATTTCCATTGTGATCGTTTTAAAGCGTTTTAAGAGGTTTTGTATTTTAAAGAAAATATGGAACATAATTTTTTACAAATGCTGAAAAGTTTGATATTCTATCGTGTTTTATTTCAAAAAAAAAACAACTGTTAAGTGGCAGTTAGAAGATGTTATTTGTGCTTAGAGAATAACGGAAATCATTTTGAACACCTGATTATGTAGTTCCTTACTTTTTTCGTTGTTCGTTTTATTACTTTAGAATTCGATCTAAAAAAAAACCAGGAAAACAATAAAACGATTTTTCAAAATTTCGTTTTTTTCCGAATATCTCCGGAACTACTCGGAATTTTAAAATTTTCTAAACGGCATATTATTAGGCATGTGGATGCGCAACTTTACCTCTATTTAACCGACTTCGTATCTCTTACGGTTTCCGAGATCCCTGTACTGGCCCTCCTTATCTTGGACACGTATATAGCAAAGTTTTTCACCAAAATTGATTGAGATTGAACATCGAGAAATGTACGCGCTTTTCATTTGAAACATGACAAATGACGATGTGTATGAATAATTTTTTTCCCGGAAATGCACAATGCACGCTTTTTACCATAACAATGGATAAAGAACTGCCTGAATTCTTAATTGCATTTCACCTTCTTAATTACGTTTAGCACTTCAATTGTAAGTTTCGTTTTCGTTAATATATTTTAGTACCTATTGCATCTTGATACAATAACTAAAGGTAAGATATCTAGCCGTTCCAATTTCGTCCGCCGCGCACAGTGGCCTCACAGGGAAAGTGATTTTAAAATTTCTAATGGAGATTTATACGGTGTTAGCGTTTTTAATTCTATTTTCAACGTGTTAATAGGTTTTAAGCATTTAAGAGTATGTGAAATGGAAGAATAATATATGACAACCGCCGCGCCATCGGAACCGGTCGACGATAGACGAAGCTGGTCGGCGAACTCTGCTCGCTTCCAGTCTTTTACAATTTTAATATATCCATATACTATTTTAACAATTTTTTAGATGTTCATTCTTATTGTCGGGCTCCCGGACTCCCCATATGAAATTTATGTTCAATCTGGAGGTGGCCCCCATATCATAGGAAAGTAACGACATTTTTTTCGTACTCTGACACCGTTTTTTGCTATTCTATTATGTTTCGAATTACTTCTGACGGCACAATTGCTAACTGCGTTGTTCATGGGCGTCGTTGGGGAGGGGCAAGATGGGGCATTTGCCTCCCCTGGAAGTTGTCAACTGTATACATCAATAATATTTTATTTCGTTAGCGGAAAAGATTTTTTTATTTTCTCTCAAATTTGTTACATATTTTAGTCTAAAGTAAATTCGATTTTGGAGGCGGTGCATGGTGGGTCAATCCTTGGATTTTAAGAAGAAAAGTTAATATTAACATATGTCCTAAAGCTCTTCATTTTTGAGTTACAGAATGATAAAATTTAAACAATAACTTCATCAAAATAATAGAATAACAATATCAGAAATGCTCCTTAACGATTATTATTGAATATAGATAAATCTGAGTACGTAACTGGATTCTACGTTAAAAAACTACAAAAGAAACATTTTATTTCTGTTTGATAATGGTGTGTACAAAATTTCATAAAAATATGATTTGTGATTTAAATTATGATACAAAAGTTATTGTTTAAATTTTAACATTCTGTAGCGCAAAAATGAAGAGCTTTAGGACATATTATGATAATATTAAATTTTCTTCTTAAAATCACCCAAGGATTCATAACCTTAAGTATCGGCACTCAATTGAAAAATACCCTGTATAAACAAATTTATAAAGAAATTTTAGACACCGTTTTAATTAAGTTAAAACTAGATTGTTGGACATCAGTGAATTAAATTTTTTCGATTTATTGACCAAAAATAATTTTGAAATCTTATTCAACATTGTTTCCGCAAGAACTATGTGACCGTTTACTGTTGTCCACTCTTAGTTATTGCATGGCGCTCCAGCCTGGTATACTGTAACAGAAAACAAGAAACTGATACAAAGACTTACAAGAATACAGAGAATGATGTCCATCAGGGTTTGTAGTACATATAGGACAGTGTCAGCTGAGGGAGTTGGGGTTATCGCTGGGATTCCTCCCATAGAACTTCAAATCAAGGAGAGGTTGTAAGTGTATAGTGGAACTGACAGAAGAACCACCAAAGTGAATCTTATAACCCGATGGCAAGACAAATGGAATAACGGAACATACGGAAGATGGACATGGACCCTAATACCGGACATAGAAAGATGGTTGAACCGAACTTACGGCGAAGTAGACTACTTCCTTACCCAGGCGCTTTCGGGTCATGGATGCTTTAATAAGTACCTATATGAGCGTAAAAAAGTGGACACAAGTAGATGTAACTACTGCGAAAACATAGATGATGCGGAACACACGCTGTTTGTTTGTCCTAGATGGCTAGAAACAAGAGCAGAATACAGACGGCTGACTGGAAAACACTTCAACCCGGTAAACATGATGGGAAGCCTAGTGGAAGCACAGGAAAGTTGGAATCATGCCTACACAGTTATACGACTCCTCATAGAAACCAAAGAGCTGGAAAGTCGAAATTAAGAAAATTAATTTAATCAAAATAAATTAGACAGCCTTTACATCGAAGTAATGCGAGAGCGGATACCGGTGTAAAGTGTGAGAGAGGGGGAAGGGTTTTAGTCCAAGGAGGCAGACACTACCTGGTCAAAAGACGGTCGATATTGACTAGGTGTCTAGAGAGAGATTTCCTAATCCCCTATAAAAAAAAAAAAAAAAATGTGACCGTTTACTGAAGTAATATAAAATATTTCATTCTGTTCAACTGAAAAATGAACTTAAAACCCCATTACGTCCGTCTCAGTCGAGAGAAGCTTTTTTGGTTTAAAATTAATCAAAACTTATGCGGGAAATACGAAATACAACTCGCTAGGACAATCAGGAGATCTCATTGCAGTATTAATAAATAATGAACTTTTTACGATGAAATTATTGCATATTTGTAATTACAACAAATGCAAATAAGAATACTAATCAATGTTTCTTAAAATAAATATTGAGATATTTTTGGGTTTGTTTTCTTGAAAATTCTTCAGAAAATGGAAAATATCTCTCCTGAAAAAAGAATACTCTGCTGTTAAGTAAAAATGTCGCCCTTCTTAAATTAAGTATAACGAGAATTCGTCAAAATTTTTGTCAAGTTATTTGAAGTCACACCTTACCGCATTTGATTTTCTAGTATTCACTATAAATTATTGTGTATTTTGTGTTTGTTAATTGGGCGTGGTCCATAAAAGCGAGCTTTTTCTCCTTTTTGCTACCACTGGCGTCCTGGTTTTTAAGTTTAAACAATTACTCATTTTATCATTTCTGCCCCCCGACAAAACTTTCCAACGACGCCCATTGCGTTGTTATTATTAGCGCTACAATGTTGGGTAAATTAGACATTGCATTGCATTGTTTTAAATAATGCAGTTTTTTAAAAATTGTACACCAAATAAAACCAAAGGAATTTTACATTTCATAGTAATTTAATCTATTTTATTAGAGCTGCTGAAGTGCAAGTAGTGAGAAGATATAGCCAAATAAGCCGTGCGCTTAGATGACGATTTACTCCTGACTCTTCCAAATATTTTCCTTCGACATTACATCTGTAAACAAAGACTTAAGTTCGATATTTTTAACTTTAGGCCTAGAGTTCATAGTAACTTTTTTGTTCACAAATTTATTTGCGACCGATATATAGAGAAGCCCACAGGGTGTCCTATTTAAAAAAGGTGCATTTTTAAATAAAGCAGTAACGCAATATTGAATTGTTTTTCCGTTTCTGTCACTTTAATCAGCTGAAAAAATGCTACTAGTTTACTAATAGCTCTAATAATAATAACGGAGTCAGCAATAGAGTCAACTTAAGGCGGTTCCCTGTATACTAATATTAGTAGTGTATTTATTTATTTATGAATTCAACAATTCAATAATTTATAATATTATTGCAACTTCATAAATCTCGAACTACTACGGTGCACAACAAAAACCTAGCAAGTTCATGATTCTATAAGCTTACAATCTATACTCACCGGCACAAAATTCCGCCACCCTGAAATTTTGGTCAAGTTTGATATTTTATTACTTTTTTATGCGATTTTCATGATTTTGTTATCAGTTTATAGATCCGTTTATTGTGTTTTTCCTTAATTATTTTATAAAGTAACATTTTTCGATTAGGCTATATTATACAGGACTAAATCAAACTGTTGTTTTTTATTGTTTCTTGTCATCTTTGATGTATTCTAAACATTTCGTTTTTGATTCATTCCATTATCTCATTTCTGCTGCGAGCTGCAAAATTTTAAATGAAACGATGTTATTGTTAGAAAATGTATATCATTGGTATTTCTACCGAAGCACGCACCAATCTTGTTTTTGTTGGGCTCTAATCGCCCACCGTCACATTGAGGAAATCCTCCAAGAAGTTGTTGTTCCATTTGATGCATTAATGCATGATAATGCTAGACCTCACGTTGTACATGTAGTGAACGAATATCTGGATGAAATTGGACTTTCAAGATTAGAATGGCCCGTATGTAGCCCGGATCTCAACCCAATCGAACATTTTTGGGATCAACTTAAAGGGTCCATTCGTCGTCGTCCTGTACAACCATAAACCTCGCAAGACTTACGACTGGCGCTGACCGAAGAATATGAGGCTATCCCCTAAGTAAGGATTATTCGTTCGATATCACGAAGACTGCAAGCTGTCATTGTTGCGAGAGGAAGAAATACACGATATTAAAATTGTTTTTGTTAATTAACTTTATGATATACCTAGTGTTTGTTTTTTTTTAATGAAAATAGGCTTCAAATCAGAATTTTAATTTAATTAATTTTTATTTTAAGATTAGAATATATCAAAGATTACAAGAAACACTATGTAAATAAAATAATCCTCCTCAATTTTCCTACAGGGTATTTTGAAATTACGATAAAAAAACAACAGTTTGATTTACTCCTGTATAATATAGACTAATCGAAAAATATTACTTTATAAAACAATTAAGGAAAAACACAATAAGCGGATCTACAAACTGATAACAAAATTATGAAAATCGCATAAAAAATAAAAAAGTTATTAAGTTACAAAATATCAGGGTGGCGGAATTTTGTGCCGGCGAGTGTATATAAACCAACCACATTCATAGTAATTACTTATTACTATTCTATAAACATTTTATATCCAGAAAAACATAAGCAAAGTTACCTCAATTTTATTTAAAATTAAAATCTTGGATAGCAAGTAAGAATTCGAAAAGTAAATTAGATAAAGCAGACGAATGAACTTTTCTTGTTTGAACAAACTTTTCATGGTTATTTTTCTTCAATTTGTTTTCATCTGAGGATTTGCCGGTTTAAATATAATAAGTCGTTGCCATAACACCCTGTATATACTTCATTCATTATGAAATATCATCGTAAAACTTTTCTCTTACGCAAGGAAAGTTGTAACATTTATTTTGGAGCACTAAAGTATCATTTTGTTCAGCAGACATGCACATAACTATTTTATAAGTGTGTCATAGAAAGTTCTTGCCAAGCGAGATACTGTTGTATTATTGATCTTTAGACACGTTTGTAAAAAAAGCTAGAAGTAACCTATATTTTTTAAATTCGGGTACATACAGGATTCTAAAAAGCAAAAATATAACTTTTTAAGGAATAAAATATGTAGTTTAGAACAAACACTTTCCAGCATGGCAGCAAAATCTTCTTTTTAGTGGAGAGTATACAGTGTCACCATTGAAGTTGGAACGATATGGTGAAAAAATGTATTGTTCGATTTAGGTCGAATTTGACTTCACCATAAGTTTCTGCTTTAATAAAGACACCAAAATTATATAATTAAATAGGTCCATGCGGCTCTTGTTAACTGTAAAATTTGACATTTTTACCACAAAATGTCGAGAAATGGCATTTATTGATCGAATTTAAGAAAAAATATTTGGAAAACTCGTATGCATTTCAATTTTATGCGCACGCACCAAATTTGAATCACTTTATGATAATTTTTGTTTTCTATCTATTTTCGGCCAATATCTATTTTCATTGAAAACGGAATTCGACCCGATCACGAATCATGAACATCAGTGGTTATTATTATTGGGTATCATTAAACTGATTAGCAAAATATTCTTCTTTTTTGCGAACAGAATAATGTAATCGGTCAGCCAAAATTGCTAGTTGGTCACCAACTTATGGACAGCAAACATTTCTAAATCGTGACAGTGCCCTGGGAAAACAAGTGAAAACCGGCCCCCGCTACACCTTTTGTAGCCGATTTCCTTCTGTATTCGGCAGAAGAAAACACATGAAAGTTACATAATTGACAGTGCCCTGGGACCTCTGAAGTAAACTGCTTCTAGTCATGTTTGTTTCTACTGACCAATTGTAAACTCTTGCTGACCAAGTAATCATTTCGCAGCTCGACTGTTAATAACGGCAAACCATTTAATTACTTCTCATTATTATTACTATTATTCTCTCCTCTTTATTGGTTAAATATTTAAAGTTATGAGGAGTTTGCACAGATGTCAACATTTTTAAACGGCATTTTAATTTTTTGAGGAAAATGAATATTTTAGTAGAATTTTTGGTATAAAGAATGAATTTAGACGATAAGTATTGTATAAATACACTAACACTTTGTGGAAAAAATGTAAAATTTGACAGTTGACAAAACCCGCATGGTCTCATTTAATTATGCCATTTTTGGTCTTTTTGAAAGCAAAAACTTATGGTAAATTCCAACTTAACCTAAATAGAAAAATACATTTTTCTCCATATGGTTCGAACTTTAATGGTGACACAGTAAACAAAATTAAATTTTAAAATAAAATGAATGAAATTATTTATGATTTAATTTTCAATTAAAGTGCTACAGGGCAACATCTAAAAAAAGGTTTGTTCATACTTTAATGAGATTTTGCTGATGTATTGTTGATGGGTTTTAATTTATATGATCAGTTTTTTGCTCAATAAACATGTAAACGAATTTTAACTTTAAGAGGATATTTTTAAAAAAATTACACATACATAGTTGTTTCCGTAGATTTTATAAATAAAATTCCAATGTTACTCCCACCTCTAAATACAGAGTGTAAATGTCAAAAATCTGCTTAAATCCCAAATCCACCAAAATTTAATGAAAATATTTCAAATAGTTATCGAGCCCTTGCATCATTTAAAAAAAGCTTTCCTTGGATCTCTAAGAACCAACACCAAATGTTTTTTTCTTATTGTTAAGTAAATACCAAAAATTAATTTTAAGACGGAAACAAAATTAATTTCAATCAATTTTTAAAACAAGACATAGTATAGTAAAAAGATTTTCAAAATATAGATTTAAGAACCTTCAATATAAAAACTGCATCATGTGAGACAGAAAATCAAAATATATAAATGTATAGGCAGTATTCTGGTCAACAAGATAATAAAACTCGTTAGATCAAAAAGTTGGTAGTGAGTGTCATTGAACATCCACTTACAGTTGAAGAACTAAAAATAATGAAATCTCCAATAAATTATGACATTTAATCAATATTAAACATAATATATTATTAATAAACCTATTATACCTATTATTGGAAAAAATTGGGATAGTGGCAGTTCTTATTTATTATTTATATTAGGAACTAACCTTCATTTTAAAAAATCCATCTTCTATTAATATTTTATTTAGTTTTCTACTTTACCAGTGTTAGTTTTGTATTAATTTGATTACCTTTAAGATTTGCTGTAAATCCTCACTAGGGGTAGGAAAATATTAGTAGACCATTATAGTACGCACACACTTGAATCTAAAATAACTTCTTAAATGATCAATAAAATCTAAAATTTCTGTTAAGACCTCATGCTGTAATGCGTTCCGCAATAAATTCGAAACCCTATTTTTCTTTGACAAAGTTTATTATTAGTTTAGTAATAATTAGGCGCGAATATTTAAACGATTCAAATTATTTCGTTGCAACCGGCTAAGAGCGGACTTTAATCTTAGATAATTATATATATGTCGATAATATTTCCATATAAGCAAGGTATCCCCTGTGACCTGACCTTGAAGCAAAAAAGTATTTTTTACCTTGATTCGCGCCACTCGAAAACTCCGCGAAGGGGGTTGACAAGCACGTTTCGCGTTCAAGCGCGAAGGGACTAAGTGAGGGCCGTCGCGGCGGAAGTATTGCGCTTTACGTTACGGCGCCGCCACGAGGTCGATGGCGTCGTCCTCGCACAGCCGGCAGCGGTGTTGCCAAAAAAATTTCGGTTGTGCCATTAGGTAAGCTGTTATCGTACCAATTTACTGCTGCAGCAAGTCACAGTAAAAAATTGCTGTGAAGCAATAGTTTTAAAAAGCACCTCGGAGGACGTCTACTTGCAAAATCATATTTATTTTATGGAATATAGTCGTTTCAGGACAGGTGGAGCAGGCCCGTGAAGTTAAGGAGATTATGGTAAAAATATGAACAACGAAACAATAAAAGTATTCTGTTCTATGGCTAGATAACTTCTCTAGTGCTCTTCGTAGCATACGAAAAATCATATAGCGCTACGTTATCTATAATAATTTTGCAATAAAACAATTAGTACGAATATAAAATATACATTGTATCCTAGTCTTCATTTATAAGATAATTTCAATTCGGTACTTTAAATATAAATAGGAATCAAAATTTTTTTAAATAAATTCAATACGACAATCTGGCTTTTAGGTTCTTATTTTTTGCCCGCATTCTTTTCACTGTTTCAGACTCATGTGCCAAACAATACACGTATGTAGATATTACAATAAATTTTGATATAAACTATTGACATAAAACTAAAACTGATTTAAACGTAAATATCTCCAAAACAATTTCACCAGCACATACCAACACTTTTCTTTCAAACGAACTAATAACCTTGTTCCAGAAGTCAGCCGTTCCTAAGAGAAGTGTGTTTAAAGAATCGTCATACATAAATTTATTTAATTTTCTTATTTTTGTGATTAGTTTTTACCGGGATATGGTCATAAAAATCAGTTTTCTATATTTTATTCTTATGGTGCAATTAGTGCACATATACAGGGTGTTCATTTGAAAACTTCCCACCACGGATTTATTGAAAACCACTGATTAAAAGAAAAAACGCCGAGACACGTCAAAAGATTTGCCAAAGGGGACAACTTTTTAACCAAAAACTACTTCACCCCCTTTTACCCTCTGGCCCCCGGGGTCATCCCCTTAAAAATTTTAAATGACAAGGGGTAGCAAGTAATAGCTTGTTTGAAAGGTCTTTCAAAGTGCTTTATTTTGACGTTTGATTTTTTAAAATCGGTCGATTCGTTTTCGAGAAAATTAGAAAAATCTTTATTTATCTTAATTTGTTCAGATAGAAAAAAAATGCACACGAAAATATCACTTTTTATTTCAATAAGTATTCAAAATGTTGCCCGTTATTGGCCAAACAATGATATAGGCGATTTTCAAATTCCTGACGGACATTTTCAAAAACATGTTGTGGGAGATCATGGCAGCTTTCGGTGATGCGTTGACGAAGTTCATCCAAACTGTTAGGTTGGGGAGTGAACACAATAGTTTTCAAATGCCCCCAGCAGGCCATTCTATAGGCCCTCTTCGCCCTATCCATTTATCTGGAAACTCGTCGTCTAGCTATTGCCGAACCGGAAGAACATAGTGAGGAGGAGAGCCGTCTTGCTGGAAATATATTTCAGCCTCATCAAGTATAGGGTTTCCATCGTCTTCGATTTGGTTTTTAATGGTTTCAGTGATAAGCGGATTGATGGTATTTTCCAACATATCTAAATAAATGCCTCCATTTAAATTCCCATTAATAAACAATGGCCCAATCACTTTGTGTCCTAAAATGCCTGCCCATACATTAATTTTTTGGGGGTACTGAGTATGCCCTTCTACAAAAGCATGAGGATTTTCATTGCTCCAATACTTGCAGTTATGCTTATTAACAAATCCATTTAGATAAAATGTGCATTCATCACTGAAGCAGATATTCTTTATATGAATGGTATTATCATTAATCGCTGCAGTCATTTGTTCACAAAACTCAACTCGCCTATCGAAATCATCTTCGGTTAACTCTTGCAATATTTTCATTTTGAATGGATGAAATTTATGTAATTTAGTAAGTGTGTGTACAGAGCCTAATGAAATACCAGTCGCATCAACAATTTTGCGTAATGAAGTATTAGGATTTATGGCAAAATGACCCAAAACTTCAACTTGAGCGGCTTCATCCAAAACTCTACGATGATTACGTTTTTTTATTTGCAACAGATCCAGTTTGAGTAAATTTAGTAACAAGGTCCAAAACATACCTATTCGAAGATCTCTTTTCCGGACGTCTGGCGTTAAATGTAACGGCAGTTTGCCGAGCACATTGATTTTGGGCACCATAAATTAGAATCATTTCCACTCTTTCCGCTAGTGTGTAAACCATTTTGGAAGTAAAATCTGAATCAATAAATTAATTTTCACTATCCCAAGATTGTCATAAAGGTAACTGACAGCAAATTAAATTGTTTCTTTCCCTTAGCAACTATAAAAAACTAAAAAGGTATAAAAAACTAAACAGGTATAAGAATAAAAACAGTTCGCCCATGTTATCTGTGTTGATAAAAAGAAGGTGGTAAAATTTTTTCTAATTTTCTCGAAAACGAATCGACCGATTTTAAAAAATCAAACGTCAAAATAAAGCACTTTGAAAGACCTTTCAAACAAGCTATTACTTGCCACCCCTTGTCATTTAAAATTTTTAAGGGGATGACCCCGGGGGCCAGAGGGTAAAAGGGGATGAAGTAGTTTTTGGTTAAAAAGTTGTCCCCTTTGGCAAATCTTTTGACGTGTCTCGGCGTTTTTTCTTTTAATCAGTGGTTTTCGATGAATCCGTGGTGGGAAGTTTTCAAATGAACACCCTGTATATAACCATTATGTTGCCAATACGATCGATCCAAAATATAGAAAGTGTCCCCGCTATGGGAGATCGCGTGGTACTATTAAGTTTGCGCAGTAGGGTGGAAATTTTATCGATCGCGTCAGAGCCGGCCCGACATTATTTATTTGTTGTTATTCGTCGCCATCTGTGGTTGTGGGTGCTTATTCAAATTACAGATTAAAAAATGGTTCATCCACATTGTTGTCGGTATATTAGTACTTATAAACTTTCATTACCTAACAACAATTTTTGTGAGAGTTTTTAATTTGTGGTGATTCGCTGTTTGATAGGTTATTGGCTTGTTTTATTTAAGATGAAAGGACAGAAGTGCATGGTGCTTTTTTACAAAAGTCGTGGATCAATACCAGGTATAAAGTATTTCAGGTATGTACATATATACGAAAACTATTTTGCTTATCACATTATCCGAGCTTCGGAACGGAATTTCACTAAAAAGCTTGTAAAAAAAGAAGAGAGTGTCACTCGTATACAATATTATATATGTGGTCACTACCTAACCTTAAAATTAATGTATTTTTAATTTGGTGCATTAGTAGCTGATAATAATTTCCAAAATAGTCAATTCAGTCATTCTTAATTTTTGGTTTAGAAAAAAGTGAGGTAAGAAACATACGACGTCGGATGAAAGTTAAAATAAAGCTCATCGTGTCGATTGTTACAAATATTCGGACGGAATTTGGCACCAAAAGTTTACACCAATCAGGGCTCCCTCGGGTCATCAAATCGTCAGAAATCGTATGCATGGAACGCCGTCTTAATTCGAACTAATCGAAATTTTGATTGCAATATTTTTCCTAACTAACCACTGTAATTTACATTAAAAAGATTGAAATCCGGTTCTGTCGAATGTTTACTTTCACTATTATCCCTTCGATGCCCATAGCGGGGACATAATTGCAGATGGCATTAGCAATATAATGCTTATATATATGAAATAGTGTTAAAATCCAAAATTTTGTAGTGAATAATTCTGTAAATATTTATGAAAAAAGCTTATTAAGCACAAGAAATAAAATTGGTAAGCTCGCAGCACTTGAAACAGCAAAAACGAAGCAATCTGAATTATTACAATATAATTTGTATTTATATAATTTTACTACTATAGTGAGTCGTGCCACTTTTGGCACTATTTCGTAAGCAGCAGCAGCCCTGACAGCCGGCACTCGCGCACCCCCCGCGACCTCCAAACTCTCCTCTAACTGGACTTTCCACTTTAAAATGCATCAAAACTTTACTTACGATCGTTCGAGCGTCTCTATATTCCACGTCTTAAAGTAAGGGCAAAGGCTAAAGTCAGATTTAAACTCTTAAGCGTTTTGAATACGCCGGGATAGGATTCTGTTGAAAACAAACTGTAATAATATTATCTGATATATTGTTATGGTAATAAATAATTTTAGTAAAGAGATAGCGACTGTACAGTTGGACAGGAAAAATATTACATGCGTCATAACTTTAGTAATATAATAATAATAATAATGTTTATTTCATTCCCAGCTATTTAAGTCCATTACAGGGAATATTAATAATATAGAACATAAATAATAACTATTAAATTGTAATTAATCTATATAAAAATAAAAAAAATTAAAATTATTATAAATTGTTGTTTTTATTAATTAATTTGTATATTTACCAGAAAAAATTTCTTTGCATTTTTTTAAAATAATTTTAATTAACATTCTTTTTTAATACTTTAGGTAATGTATTATAAATATTTATTCCATCAAATAAAATTGATTTGATTTTTTTTAAATGGTGAATATTTCTGATATTATGATTATGTATATCACTTGATTTAACAAATTTTATACAAGTTTTTTTATTTTAATTATTAATAATTGCATGAATTAGTATACTAATTTTTAATTTGTATATACTATTCAGATCTAATTAATAAATAATAAATGTTTTTTAAATGTATTAAAGGTATATAATCTCGAATTTTAAATAATATTCCAATGATACGCTTTTTTGAAGGTTTTCAACATGTTTTCTAATAATAAGTCTAAAAACTTTACGGATTTTGCATACTTAATTTCGTTTCCATTAAAATTATTGGTGAAATATTGTTCCCAATTGCACATTTAGAAATAAATGTGAAAGATGACTTTTCAAAATTTAAAGAAAGTTTGTAGGATTGCAGCCATGGAAGCATAATTTTCAAATCATGAATAATATCAGACTCGCCAAAATATAAAATTGTAATATCATCCACAAACAATTTGACATTACTTTTTAGATTTAACTTAGAAATTGAATTTATATACAGGGTGATTGATGGTGGATGGCCTATTATATGTTTATGGAGAACTAGTCATCGGATCACTTTGAAAATTTAGGAGTTTATAGAAGCGGATATGATCTCTCTGTTAAAAATAGCCAAGCAGTGTTGCCGCTTCTACTTGAAAGTATTAGCAACTTTGATAATTTAAACGGAACACCCTGTGTATTATTTTTATTTTAGAATCCTTATTAATTTCTTAACAACTTTCTTTAATATATTCCTATACCTATTTGTTATAGTTCTCGAGATAATAATTAATTTAACTTTTTTTTTCGGAAAACATGTCCTACAAAAAGGGATGATATTTTTAAACTCTGACAAATTAAAGCACTGAAATTTGGTATGGAGTGAGGTTATATCTAGAGGTCTTTCACCCTCTTTCGAAGATATTAGTTATAATTGTACAGGGTGTTTCAAAATACAAATATTTTGATGGTTTGGAAAAATGGTAAAAAGTACGTTTTTTAAAATAAAACCCTATATTTTATCTGTTGTCCTAAAAGCTATTGAAATTGTCCATCTTCCTATGTATAATATTACTATACCTATCTTGAATAGTTTTTGACTTATGAGCATTTATTTAGCAAAATTAATTATTACAGATAACAATCACACTTTTTAGACCAATTTGGCAAGTAGCCTATGGAAATTGTTTTGTAATGGTTGTCATTTTGGAAAAAATATCTAATTACTTTTCAATAAATGTTCAATATGTTTGCCGTTCACTTCTAAGCATTTCAGATTTCGGGTATTGACACCATCTGTATTGTTGAAAGAGAGATCATGTCCGCTTCTATAAGCTCCCAAATTTTCAAAGTGATCCGATGACTAGTTCTCCATAAACGTCTAATAGGCCATCCACCATCAATCACCCTGTATATAAGGAATAAAGTAGGTCCTAAAATTGATCATTGAGGAACACCGCAAGTAATATTTTGTTGAGAACTTCAGCAATCGTCAATATAAACGTACTGTTTTCTGTTCTATAAATAATTTTTAAACCAATTGTAAATATTTCCTCTAATATCAATATTGAAAAGACTTCCTAATAAAATTTCATGATTCACAGTATCGAATGCTTTTCGCAAGTCTAAAGATAATAAGCAACATTTTTTATTATTGTCTAAAGTTAATTGAATATCAGGAATAATATCAATAGCAGATATTTCTGTATCTTTAGACTTACGAAATCCATATTGATCACTAAATAGCATATTTTGATTTTCTAAAAAATTTGTCATTTTCTTATTCATTATTTTTCCCAAAAATTTAAGGTAAAACAGAAATTGGTGTATAATTCTAAGGAATACTTTTTTGGCCATTTTTAAAAATTCGAGATATCTTTGCCAATTTCATTTTTTTCTGGGAAAATACTCGTAATAAATGATAATTTAATGAGAGATTGCAAGATAGGAACAATTTTTTTTTTGACCATTTTCATAGTTTTTATTGATATATCATCAAAACCGCTTGCCTTTCTTGGGTTAAGATTTGTAATAATTTCATCAATATCTTCTTTAAAAATTTCTTCTGGATCTAGAAACATTGAATTTTAACTGAATATGAATGACACGATATTTGTAATGCCTTTTTATATCGGTTAATTGAAAACGAATAAAACAAAAAGTGTTTTTTTTTGGAAACGAAATATAATTCCAGTCTTTTAGACGGAAATAGCAAAATAAAAATATGGGCATGTGATTATTTGTCATTTATATTTTGTGTTCTTGTGTTACAATCTTGTTTCCTTTTCTGGCAATAGTGCCTCGCGATATCATATCTTGTGATTATTGTCTCATGACGTAGAAGCTATATTTTGTTTCATAATTGTGGTGGTTAATTTTAAAGCACGTAAATTTGGCATGTAGTTTTAAAAAAATATAATTCGGCGTTTCTCTCATTTCAATATTGCCTTCAAGCATGTCTATAAATTTTAAAAGTATCAAGTTTCAAAAATCGAAAGTCCATTTACGTATCAAGTGGTATTAATATCAAAATACCAATGTATGGAAAAATTATTATTTTCCCATACCACCCGATGATCCCTTATACAACAAGGGCGTATTTTTGTCTACACAGTAGCACTTTAAAATACTAATTCGGATTGAATGGTACTACCAAGAAAAGGAAGCCATCTCCATTGATAGGATGTCACCACCTGCAGACCTGTTTCGAGCTCTTTTGTTCTCGTCAGTACAGACTACCGTTGATAATACAGCGTGAAGTATAAAGTTTTTTCTGATGATAGGTATGTACAGTAATGTACACCTACCCTGTACTGACGAGAACAAAAGAGTTCGAAACCGGTCATCGTGCAGATTCCCTATTTTGGCCTCCTTTCCTTGTGTATCTGCCTGTTAGTTAAACTAGCTACCGTAATATCACTATTAAATAAAATGTATTTACTTTACTTACAGCAGTTTCCTGGCTTCGTAAAGTTTCGTATACATACCTGAAACAAAATTAATCATTAGCTTATAATAATAATAATATAAATAGGGGAAAGTGTTCCACATTGAGACATGTTCCACAATGAAACAAATTAGTTTTCTTTTTAAATTTTCCACCTAACAGTAACTATGTATAATTTAACGGCTCTTTAGTTACTCTATGTCTGCAGAATTACTTGTTTCGGGGGCGGAAGTTTTTTCATCGTTTACTGCTGTATATCAGGTAAGTTTTTTTTTAAACTCATTTCTTTACAACGGATGTAGAACTATTTTAATTTTAATTACATGACATTCGGGTTTAAAACTCGAATTTGTAACTTATATTATGTTTTCATCAAACATAGAGATGTGTCAAATTGTCGATTTAGTGTAGGAAGCTCTCTTAAAAATTGTTGACAAATTTCCGCAATGAGACAGCAATTTCTGTTCCACAGTGAGATAGTGTTTCATTGTAAAACAATGCTTTTTGTAGTTTTCGGCTAAAAATGCGGCAAATTACGCCTGCCGTAAAATTTTTACTTCCGATCAAGAGAGAACCATCGCCGAATATGATATCAAATGTGCTATGGAAAATCAAGAAAGGATTTGGGTATTCTAGCTTACGAAGTAGCAGTTGTTAGCTATTTAAATTTTCCAGGTAGAAACTTATTCTTGTATATCTCTGTATCCATATATATTTTTAGTTGTTTAGTTTTCTTAAATAAAATATTGTTTCTGATATTCGCATACAAATTTTATTTAAAAAAGTTTTATGTTTTACTGTGGAACATAGTTGTTCCACTATAAGACTTGCTCACTTTTTTAAAAAAATATTAGGAACCAAAATTTTCAAAATATTGAGTATATTGCTACCAAAACTATTGGGAGATATATAGAACTATGCAAAGTTTCCAAAAAATTATGAATATCTTCAGTAAACTTAAATTTCCACTTATTCAACAGTATGTAATTTTTGTCTTACTGTGGAACACTTTCCTCTACATCCACGATATGAAATAACTTCACTGATAACTTATTTTGTAATTAACTCAAGTCAAGCTAAGTTGTATTTTCTCGACTACCGTTGATAATACAGCGTGAAGTATAAAGTATTTTCTAATAATAGGTATGTACACCTAGCCTGTACTGACGAGAACAAAATAGTTCGAAACCGGTCTGCAGGAGGTGACATCATATCAATGGAAAAGGCTTCCTTTTCTTGGTAGTACCATTCAATCTGAAATAGCATTTTAAAGTGCTACTGTGTAGACAAAATACGCTCTTATTGTATTAAGGTATCATTGGGTGGTCTGGGAAATAATAATTTTTCCATACATTGGTATTCAAGTCAAGGTGTTATTAAGTTGTTTGCATCTGAACGATTTATGCTATAATAATATACAACAAGACACTAGTTTGATAATTAGTATCTCCAGTTGCTCTATGTCTCTTAAGTTATGGGACAACCTGTATAGTTCCAAACTTAATACTGTTAAGTAGTAAAGTGTAACGCAATATGGGTGAAACTGTATCCACATCATGCTTAAAAAATTTTCTAATTTTTATACCAAAATTATACTTTGTTATCTGATATCTGGGTTTTTAGGATGTACGACAAAAGGACGCGGAAATTTGGGCGTGCGTCAAAAGGACGCAGAAATCTGGACGCGCGAAAAAAGGACGAGCACGACAAATCGACGCAGGGTTAATTGGACGCAAATTAAATATATAAGCTGCTATGAGCGATCCACTTTTAATCAGATATTGGTAAGCAATCAGCGGGTAAGCAAAACATATTATCAAAAAAAGCAATAAAACGCGAAATAGTGACAGTGCCCTACTCCAACAAATATCAGAAAATAACTGAATAGTAGTAGCTTAGGCCGGATATTTATATTAAAGTGAAATAGTGAAAAATAATAAAAATTCAGAGATATTTTTAAATTCAATTAGATCAGATTACTTCTAAGAACTCAGGTACCTACTTATATTGTATATTACTGAAAAATTTTATTAAAATTGACCGAGATTAACGCATTTTTACTTCTAAGAATTTAGGCTAGGATTATAATTTTATGTTAGTATATTTACAGTAATATACAAATTAGGATTTGCAATTATTTCAATTAATTATATTTGTTCGAGTGTGTATTTTCCCTTCTTTTATTGTAGTCTTTAACAAGTTTAAGCATATGCTAAATGCATACATACAATTTATTTGAAATTATGAGTGTGTATGATTTCCAATTGGGGGGATAGTTCAGGTTAATCAATTTAGTTAAAATTATTAAATTGTTTTCGTGTATTTGCGTCCCAATAACGTGCGGCCAAATGTAATGCGTCCAATTCAGCCTGCGTCCATTTGTCGTACTCGTCCTTTTCTTGCGCGTCCAGATTTCCGCGTCCTGATGACGCACGTCCAAATTGCCGCATCCTTTTGACGCGATACCGGGTTTTTATAACCAGTTAAAATATTAAATTATTATCAACAATTTAAAAAAATTCTTAATTAAAGGAAAAAATGGTCTGGTCTTTATTATTCTGGATTTACGCTGCGAAAAAATGTATTGTCAATCGACACTTCAAAGGCGTAGTCAGTAAATTCGATGAGGGCGGAAAACCCCAACAATCATTAAAAAGTTGGTTTCAAACTGACTTCCAGAAACAATATCCCGAAACAATTTTAATTAAGATTTGTGCAAAGTAATGGTGGCATCAAATATGCCATTAAGAAAATTGAATAACAACTTTAATATTATTTTTATAAAAATACTGTACAGGGTGTCCTATTTTCGACACTTTTATAGGGTATCTCCGTAATTGTTAGTGCTATCAAAAAATTAATGTAGGTGTCACGTGCTCTTTTTGGGTCAAATTTAAAATGATAAAATCAAAATTTGAAAATTTTCGCTCGCTTAAGAGATACGGGGAAACATAAAAAAATTTACAATTTCCAAATTACCCTATATTTTCTTAGTTAAAAGAGATACAGAAACATGTTTTATACAGTAGTTTATTTATTATGATTGTTGAATAATCTGCCGTTTTCAGAATAAGTACAAGGGGTCACGTAAAAAAGTTAACGGACATAACCTCACTTTTTTTAAAATGGAACACCCTGTATATTTTAATCTAAAAAGATAGCATTTTCAATTCTCTTTTCAAATATATAACACACAATGGGTGATAAAATATATTAAAATTGGTTCATTATTAACGAAATAACAGCTTATTAATTTGGATGCGCATTCTTCTATATTCGATCATTAATTGGGTTAGTCTAGATAAACTAAATCATCGATTTTAAATTATCAGGTCAACTAACACACTAATTAATAGCTGAATCACTGCCATTAGACCGGTGTTACGATGAAGAGCTATCATGCATATTTTGCCTTGAACTGCTTTCCTTTGACTGTTTGCACAGCAAAGGACTGATATAAGATCTTCATCCCTTTTGAGTAAGCTCCTTAGATATCGGATAGCTGTGTATAAACTTTTCACATTCAATATATTGTAAACAGTTATAAACGACCTTAGTTGAAGTAAAGGTAAACTATTTAGAGTAAAAATTCAGCTGCTTTTATGAATAGACCTTCCTCACGGAAAAAAGACTATTATTATAGTAAAGATTTTTTTGTAAAATTTCCTATAAAATTTCCTGTAAAAAAGTATTAATTATATTTTTCTAGTAATCCGTACCAAAATAATATTGTAAACATAACTTATAAAAACTATATTATATACTAACTTAACTAACTAATATTACTAACTAATAATATAAAAACTATATACTATTTCTAATAAATTTAGTAAAATCAAGTAAATACTAAAATATATTGTTGTAGGTATATACAGGGTGTTTCCTAACCTCTCTGAAAATATGAAGGAGGTAAAATCTCACCTTATTTTAAGACGAAAATGAGCTTTAAAAGTTTTTCGCATGTCGCTTCGTTTTCGAAATACACAGGGTGCTAAAAAAAAATATTATATTTTCCAATTTATTAATTTAATGAAAATGACTTGATAATGCTTATGATTTAAAAACTTTAAATATTGAAATATGAACAAAAGTCAAATAAATTGCTGCAAATGTCCTACATGAGCCATGGACCCGAAGTAAAGCCTACTCATATAATTTGACAATAAAAATACGAAAATAACTAAAAAATTAAGGTACTCTTTTACCCAGATCCCCGCAAATGAATTAATTGTAAAATTTAAAATTGAAATTGAAGTAAAGTGCTCTAATCCTTTATGGTTAACAAATATCATTAGAATATCATATCGTTTGGCATTAATTAATAAAATGAAAAATACAATATTTTTGTTAACACCCTGTATTTCAAGAACGAAACGACCACATTTTCGCCTTAAAATAAGGTGAGAATTCACCTTCATTTTTTCTGAGAGGTTAACACCCTGTATATACAACGAATGTGTGTGCACGGAACAAACACAAAATTATTATAATAAAGATTTAATTATATTTTATTAATTACATTTATAATTTATAATTATTATTTAAGTATTTTTTATTGTAAAAATTGACAAACTTAAAAGATTTGTTGTAAAGTATTTTTACAAGAATAAAAGGAATATATGAGATGCAATGGATTACTGCGATTTCTATTTTCGTAACAAATAATAGGTGGAGAACTTAACATCGATCGATGCAGACAAGCGACATTGGACACGGTTAGAACTTCGATGGGTGACGGCTTGGGATTACAATATGTTAAAATTTTTACAGAAGGTTTTAGGAAATTTTACAAAAGATTTTAGTAAATTTTGCCATGGATTTTAATGAATTTTACCAAAGATTTTAGTAAATATACAAAAACTTTTCATATAACTGGTTTACTAAATATTTTTGTAATTTTTACTAAAAATGTAAGTTAAAATATTATTAGAATTTAATGGCAGTTCTTAATAAAATGAATTCCACATATAGAACCATAAATTATGGTTAGTTTTACGATTTTTATGGTAAATTTAACTAAGTTTTTCTTTCCATATACTTAAATATAATATATTTATTATAATATTTATTAAATTGTTAGTTAAAATGCACTTAGTGTGGTTTCAATGCATTCAAAATATTTAATTTTAAATCGAAAATGTTTTAATATAACAATTGCGAGCATAAATATTTTAATACAAATTCAATTTAAATATTCAACTATAAGCTATTATATTATTATTTTATACTAAAGTAAAATATTTAATGCCCTTTTAATATTTTGACTTCAAATATACACATGATGATTATTATAATTAATTAACAATAATTGTTTAAAATAATTTGCCCGGCATTTTATATAAAAGTGTTGACTTTTTAAATTGAGACTGAATAAAATAAATTATAACATTATGATATCGAATATACATTGTGACCAAATATTGGGATAAAGATCAATATCTCCAGTATCATTAAATATAGCGGCAAACGTTCTTCAGGAAAGTTATTAAGAGTTAACAGATGCACCCTCCAAAATTATTTTGAACTACACAGGATGCGCGTTGAATTTTTTTTATATATTCTAAATGGGACACCATGTATATTTTAACATATTTTAATTAGCCATTAAGTTCTGTACATAGCACCGCAATTAATTATTTATATACCTGATCCGCAAATGAGGCGAGGACGGAAGATTAAATCGTTATCGAAGAACTTATCGACAATACTAATACTAGTTTGAGATATTTTAAAAGCGGCATGTTTCCAAAATATTTTACATTATACAGGGTGGCCAAAAAAAGTGTGACAGCATAAAGTTTTTTTTATGGGACACCCAGTATTTTATTGCATATTTAGGTTCGTATTAGTATCGTTTATAAGTGCCTCAAATTGTATTTAATTTGGTTCTGTAGTTTCGGAGAAACAAATTAGAAACTAAAAAAAATTGTTTTGCAGTCCTGAATAATAAAATCAAAAAAAAAAAAACAATTCAGAACTATTTTTTTAACCTCGGCATTGGGTGAAACTTATGACAAGAGGTTCATAATAAGCTTTCAAAAATGCCACATTTTAGAATAATTTTTCTCAAGTTTTTCAAATAGAACACTCTGTATATTATTTGGCTATTTGACGTAGAATTCATAGACAATTTTTTTTGTAATACACTCATATGTTATATCCAGCCTTTTTCAAAATAATTGTAAATATCATAAATTATGTTGTTTAAATAGAGTTTTTATTGGGAAATGTTGTTATAGGCGACTAGACTAATCTAGTCTAATAATTGTAACCTAAAGTGAATGTTCAAAATAGCTTCCTTTTACTCTAAGAGTTTACCATATTTTAGTTCTTTCGATATAAATTTTAACAGCATACATTTTTGCTACTTTTATTTATCTAATTATATTTTTTATTCTTAAGTTGCCATGATTTTTTTTGTTTAGATTGTCACTATGACAGCCAAATAAAATTATTTACATTTGTTTAGTTGTCGAAATTACGTACTAACTTGCACAAAATGTCGACCAGAAGCCTTCGAGAAGTTATTGCAAGATTTGTAGCACAAGGAAGCATTGCATACACAAAAGGGTGTCCCATTTAAAAAATATAACTTAACTATGCTGTCACACTTTTTTGGGCCACCCTGTATAATGTAAAATATTTTTAAAACATGCCGCTCTTAATCCAATATCTCAAGCTGTTTTAGCATTGTTGATAAGTTCTTCGATAACGATTTAATCTGCCGTCCCCGCTTCGTTTGCGGACCCTGTATGTTACAGTAAAAGTAGGAAATCTAGTGAATATTAACAATTGCTCACTGGATCACTGGATGTCGCATTCTAACGATATGTGCCTACTATTACTAGTAATTATTAGCAATCGCCAGTGAAAGCAATACTCATTCATTCCCAATGTGCTCCAGTGAATGCCAGCATATATTAGTAAAAGGGTGGTTCAAATATTGAACTTTTGGTGTGCTGTTCGCAAATCAGAGAATTTACTAGTAACTGTTAACATTTACTGACTTTTCTCTTTCACTGTGACATATAAACTATCGTAGAAACTATCGTATTCCTCAAATTTATGAAAAAACTTGTAATATATTTTAACTTGCTTTGAAAATACACTCATAGGGAAAGCCGTAAGACCATATGCCCAGAAACATGTCACATACACATCCTTTCTTGATATTAAATATTTTCATATTTCTAGATCACATTAGAACTCTAACCCGCGCTAAGATTTATGTTTTTTAGGTTATTAGTTTAAAAAACATTATTGTGTTAACTCCTCTTTCAGTAAAATGGTCCTGGGTCCGTAGTTGTCACTCCAGGTGATATCCGTTCCAATTCTTTACTAGTGGCAAAGTCATCGCTTACAAAAAAAAGTTTAGGTTATTGGAAAGTATTACTCAAAAATTAATCAATTAGGATATTATTTGGAAAGTTTAAATTACCATTAAAATGATGTGCAATTTAAGATTTGAAGGGTAACATCTACCCCTCTTTGGGGGTTAAACCGCGTTGGCTGCTAATATTCTTTAAAATCGTCCCCCTTCACAGTAAAATTGACGTGTCTATCCGATTTTTAATATTATTTACTGAGAAATTTAAATGGCATGACACACTAAATGGCAAACCCACTCAAAGAGCACAAAAATAGCTATATTCTGTCGAAAACCGTAAGTCGATATCTTTAGTCCTTCTCGAGTTATTTACAATTTTTTTTTAATAATAACACTTATGTTACGAAAGTTTAATATACAATTAACAATATAATTAATCTCTAAACAGTGCTTAAAGCACTGGTAACGGAAACTGTTCCATATTAAACAACGCCAATATTACATTCAACTACTTATTCTTCAAGTGAAGTTTCAGCAGCCTTACAATTGTTGGTAAACTGTTACAATTTTTGAGAACATCAGAGATTTTATTCAATTCACTAGTGTGCATAAGTCTATCAAAATTGAATAACATCTTTAAAATTTTATTTTGTACCATTTCTGCCTTTCTGAAGTTGACAATACCGCATGATCCTCATACAGGGAGCAAATATCTTAGGTGCGATGCAAAATATGCATTATAAATGTTAGTCTTAGTACTATTTGTTAAGTAATTTCTACATTTATAAAGCGCTCCAATCATAGATAGAAATAACAAATTCTATTGAAAAAATTAATGTTAGGTTATCCTGATATCAATGAAAACAAAATTTTACCAATCATGCAAGATGCTAGGCAACTTTGATAGTAAGTTAAATTGACATTTTTGTATTAAAAATTTCGTTTATTAGTATTTAAAACAAAAAGTTCGATTGCTTTTGAGATTTTTAATTTGTTTTTGTAATTTAGTTGTTATAATAAGCTCTAAGTACTTTTTGCTTTTAATGTTACCTTCGTATCAACTTATTTTTATTTTGGAGAACGTGTGAGAGTGAAACAATACAATACATTAGATATTGTTACTAAATGAATACAAAAGGTAAGGCAAAACAATTTTTACAATTTGTTCGTTTAATAATAAAAAATAAGACATTTATAATGGGTAACAAATTATATAAATTGAAAATCTCATCGGCAATCAAACTAACTTCATTTCTTAAATAATTCACGAAGTTTTAAGTAAACAAATGTCAAATTAACTTACTGTCAAAGTTGCCCAGCAAGTTGCAGGGTTTATTAAACTTTGTTTTCATGGATATTATGATAAGTTTTGTTATTTGTAATTAATGCTAGAAGGAATAAAGAGTTATGGGTTGCGCCAAAATATAGCTATTTATGTAGGTACTCTTTAAGAACAATAATAAAATAATGCATCACGCTATTTAATGTTGTTAAAAAAAAAATAGAATCATGGGTAAACAGCACCCCATAGAAGATGCAGAGTGAATGTGATCACGATGACAGTCTGATATTTATTAAGTGCAAAATTATCTTTAAAACGACTCTAGGTTGATTAAACTTGGACAAAGGGTATGAAAGATACACAAATTTTAAAAATATTTTTTTACACGCTTTTTCCACCATTATTATCGATGATGCAAGGAAAATCTTAGGAATAACCATTCATAAAATTAATGATCTTTCTATATCCGTTATTAAATGAAAACCTTAACAGTGATATAATTCGAAGAAATTAAAATTTTTTTTTTAGTTATATAATAGTAAATGTGCTCCCTAGCGTTCATTTTGGAAACGCGAAAATATTCTCCATCAATTTTTCTTGGTTGATTTAGTAAATGAAATGTTCTCCCAATGACACAAGGATTATGGCTACCATAATATCTTATCTCCCGATCTTAGTGGAACACCTTGTACATTGTGTCCCAGGATAAGCGAACTAGGTGTAAATGACAAAAAAATTTCTAATCAAAATTTGACCATTTAGGATCTAGGCCTGCTTGATTAAATAATAAAATTTAACATATTTTGATTTTAAATAAATCAAACAGGCCTGGGCCGGAGCATTATTTTTATTTTATGTCTATTTAGGTAAAGTGCCTCTTTTTCATAAAATATTAATTAGGTTTATTAAGAAAAATTGCTCAGAATTCAAAATCAGAAATCATCAAATGTTATTTCCGAAATAATATTTTCAAATACCCGAACAAAAAAATAAACATAACATTGACATAACGAATCGAGTTACGCACGTCATTTAACATTTGAGGAGTTAATGAATTACATGCTTGTCGAATACGATATCTCATGTTTTCTAGGGGGGCCGGTGATTGAAGCTGTAACTTCGGCTTTTATAAATTTCTACAAGAAAACATCTAATGGGGTTAAATCCGGTGATTCTGCAGGCCAGTTCACAGAACCACCACGACCAATACGTATGTTTCCAAACATTTCAGTTAGTATATCTCGAGAAAGACGTCCGGCCGTTTTTCGGGTTTTCCATTGTAACAGTTTAAATTCCTCACCTTGGGAATTTGCTTGTTCCCGATTGGAACTTTGTGATTGTCATCCTTAAAAATTGGAAAATTTACGCCGCCTTAATACAGTTCACATTGATTTATTCTAACATGAACCTTTTAGCGCCCTCTAGTTCTCATGGCTCAAAGCCTATATGAAGTGAACAGCGAAAGCATTTTTCTAAATCGATAACATCGTCATGGGAAGGAAAGCTTCTCTTAAATCTTTCAGATGTCGGACTGTCGGAATAACCCAAGCTTTATAATAATTACCGTTTTGAAAATAACCCAGTTGTATTAATAAATAATTTGTATATTATATTATATTACGCATTATAAAGTTTAATAGCTATAAGTTGATTTTGATATTTCTAGAACGAAAATTTTTAAATAATTAAAAAATAATTAATTAATTAATCTTCTAGACTTAATTTTACCGGTATAATTTCTAACTAGATATTTTAAAGTTTTCTTGTTCATTAAGAATTAACATTTACGTTTTTAAATTCATTTTTTAATAGAAGACAACTGATTTAAACTTAGATATACCTTTAGTTCTAAATAATATTTCCTTATTTAATTTTGCTTTAAAATAAAAATTAATGGTACTTTCCTGTAAGCAAATTTTTCTACTTTATGACCACTCTGTACAAGCTATTTCAAGTTTTAACAGTATAATATTATTTTCTCAGGAAGCAGAACTTTTTATATAGAGTTTTTTTCGTAAAATTAGTAATAAAAAAGTTTCTCGTATGGAAAGCACTTAGGCGGACACACTGTATACCGGGTGTTTCAGGAGGAACGCTCACCCCTATAACTTTTTTATTGTTTAAATTACAGAAATAAAATTTTATGGGTTTGTAGGTGACATTATTTTGTATTTTATGACATGACGAACTCCACTTTGTCACTTCCGGTTTAACCGGAAATCACCTCAAATTAAAATTTTCAAAAACACTATTTTTAATTGTCAAAATACCTACCCCAATTAATTAATCGAAAATTCAGAAATGCATGTCCAAATGAAAAAGCTGTCATTTCTTTAATAATAAACAAATTTTAATAATTTTTATTTTAACTGATAAAAAACAGATTCTACAGTTTAGGGCAGAGTAGTTTATGCCCCGAATTGTACAGGGTAACGCATTAAATTGGAAATACAAGCCTAGTTTGTATTTTTAGATATAGACGTAAACTACTCTGCTCTAAATTATAGAATGATATGTTTCCTCTCAGGTAAAATAAATATTAAAATTAAATAATTGGGGTAGGTATTTTAACAATTAATTTTAAATTTGAAGATTGTGACCGTTTTTGTAACTTCTTGTTCATCTATTATTGTGTTGTGTTAAAAGTACCCGATAAATAAAATTTAAACTCCAGTAAAAATTGAAGATTTCGTATATGTAATTTATTTTGATCATTCTAAAAAAGGTACAAAGTTTTTTTACTAACACGTTAATGGTTCTCTTTTATATCTTGTTGAAACAAATATCTCATTGCTTTTAACTTTTTGAAGAAAAAGTCAAATTTTTGCTTATATTTCAATTAAGGCCATCTATCGGCGACGGCAATACTCAAGGGCGCGAAAACAAAAGCGCAGTTTATAGGGCAAATAAAGCTCTCTTGAACGAAATCAAGTTTGTTAAAATCGGATAACCCAAACAGGAGTAACCGTAGTTTATTTCAATTGAATTCCCCCACCACGGGAGGATAAAAAGTATAAGGATTAAAATACATATATTTTTGGTAGGTGAAGAAACTCATAATCTGCTCCACTAGATTAATGACAAAATTAAAAACTATACATGTTTTGAAGGTTTAAACCTTCATCTTCAGTGGAAATACAAGGACATTAGAAGAAACTCATTGTTTAAACTAAGCAAAGCAGGAAAAAGAAAAAATCCCCTTATAAATTATAAAAATTAATTAAAAATTAACGTTTTCTTTTAAAAAAACAAAATAAAATAAAATAAAACGAATGCATTATTTAATTTTGAACTTGGTGTAAAATTTTATCATTTTGTAAAAATGCTGCATCTTGGCAGGCGGTCCCAAGACCTTGGGACAATGATAAAATGTTACACCAAGTTCAAAATTAAATAATGCATTCGTTTTATTTTATTTTATTTTATTTTATTTTATTTTTTTAAAAGAAAACGTTAATTTTTAATTAATTTTTATAATTTATAAAGGAATTTTTTCTTTTTCCTGCTTTGTTTAGTTTAAACATTGTCATGAGTTTCTTCTAATGTCCTTGTATTTCCACTGAAGATGAAGGTTTAAACCTTCGAAACATGTATGGTTTTTAATTTTCTCATTAAACTAGCGGAGCAGATTATGAGTTTCTTCACCTACCTATAACTTCGAGATGGACTACTTGAAAAAAAAATACATATATTTTTCATTCCTCTCAATTAGTCAAAACACAAAGAAAATCTTCATTTTAACTTTGCTCATGATATTTTACAAACTCAAAACAAAAATTCAACCAATTTCTCTTGGGTACTTTTACTTAAAAAAATTACTAGTTTTTCAAATCTGGCCGGTAGCCTTCTTAAGGTGGGTATTATAAAGCTTTATTGACAGATGAACGAAGGTTAACTTGTGGTTTGACGTCACAGGTAGGAGTTAAGTTGACAGTCTGCATGTTAACTTTATTGGCTGGAAAGGGTATCAATTAAAGTTAAACCTCAAGTTAACTGCAGAGAAATTACGGTTTTTGAAGGCTTTTGTTAACATAACCTATAATTTCACGCTGGATAGAAGAATAATAATGTCATCATCTAAAAAATTGACCATGACTGCAAAGCGTAAAAAAATCAACACGGTAAACCCTTGTCTAAGATAAAGAATGATGAAATACTTAAGGTTAGGTTGTTAAAGATTCTTCCTTTTGTAATTCTTTTGAAGATTTTATAAAACCATAATTCTTTATAGGGAAGTTAACTTGACCGTTAAAATCAAAGTTAACTTTTGCAATTTTTATAATATCCACCCTTAGTTGACCACCCGGTGCATAATAATTAGCGTAAGCTTTTATAACGTCGTCGAGAAGATTGTGTACATTTCTTGTGGGAACGTGATTTTGTCAAACTCGGCGGATCTACTACTTTCAACACTGGTTATGTAATATACTATTACGAGAAAATCGGCTTTGAGGAACCTTTTTGTTTCGAAGAACTATTTCAAATTGCAAATATTAAACGACAACATCGCAAATCGATAAATTATTCTATTGATGGTAAATGAGACGGGAAATTTTAATGACTTAGCACTTTTTTGGGTCACGTTTACGAGTAGAATCTTAAAATTTTTAATCGACCTTTATTTATGTATTTGACTTCTCACGAGCTTCGCAAGTTGTACAGGGTGTCCCATTTTCGACACTTTTATAGCGTATCTCCGTAATTGTTAGTGCTATCAAAAAAGTAATGTAGGTGCCATATGCTATTTTTGGGTCAAACTTAAAATGGTAAAATCAAAATTTGAAAATTTTCGCTTAAGAGATACGGGGGAAAATCAAAAAATTGATAATTTCAAAATTAACATATATTTTCATAGTTAAAAGAGATACAGAAAAATGTTTTATACAGTAGTTTCTTTATAATGATTGTTGAATAATCTGCCGTTTTCAGAATCAGTATACGGGGTCAGGTAAAAAAGTTATCGGACTTAACCTCATTCTTTGGAATGGAAAACCCTGTATATTTTGATCTAAAAAGATAACATTTTAAATTCTCTTTTCAAATATATAACACACCATGAATGATATTGTGTCCTATGCGATTTATTTAAACTTTATTAGTTTAAAACGAAATAAAAGATTCAGATTTAGGTAAAAAAGAACGGGAATCATCGCAAATATTCGGGATATGTCCTTAAATGGTTTCCGTCTTTCCGGATAGCGAACAAAATATAAATTTTGCGCCATTTCTTCGTTTTTCCACTTTCAATATAAATCGATATCATATCAAATTTTTCAAAATGTTGATAAGTCATTTTCACAAATGAATATGTAAATATCAAATTGACGTTAAATGTTAATAATAGCTAGAATGTCAATATAGTTGTTTTTACGATATTCGCTTCTGTTTCATGGTCTACTGTGATTTAAAGTCATAAAGTTTAAATAAATCGCCTAGAAAACCAATATTATCAATGGTGTGTATATATTTGAAAAGATAATTTAAAATGCTGTCTTTTCAGAAAAAAATATACATGGTGTTCCATTTAAAAAAATTAGGTTAGGTCCGATAACTTTTTTACCTGACCCCGTATACTTATTCTGAAAAAGGCAGATTATTCAACAATCATGGTAAAGAAACTTCTGTATAAAACATTTTTTATATCTCTTTTAACTAAGAAAAAAATAGGGTAATTTTGAAATTGTCTATTTTTTTTTTATTTTCCCCCGTATCTCTTAAGCTAGCGAAAATTTTCAAATTTTGATTTTACCATTTTAAGTTTGACCCAAAACGAGCACATGACACCAACATTACTTTTTTGATAGCACTAACAATAACGGAAATACCCTATAAAAGTGTCGAAAATGGGACACCCTGTATATTTTAAGTTTCAACAGGGGATATCAAGCTTTCTCATGACGACCTAGAAGAAAATTGAGAATCATTTGGAGTTTAATGACACAAAGAAGAATATATATTATATATTATATCAGAATGAACCTTATAACTTAATATTTGCAGCCCTGTGTTGTTAAACCCGTGGAAACGCTTCTCTGAAAAATATATCCGGCCAGTTAATAGTGTGGTTAACATTCGATCGCAAATGTAAAAGCGTCAATTGTATGCAGCCATAGCTGTGTGTTTTATTAATGAAAATTTAAATGCCCTTAAATGAATTCGATGGCTAACAGATTGGTCAACGTATTTTATTCGATACAGAATTGAAAATAAATTAGTTTGCTGTACATCAATATAATTATTACTTGCAAATAATATACCAATTGCATGCTAATATTATTTAAACGCGTCCCCTTCGACAATAACATTGTTTGTTACTTTCCGATTTTTAATACACATAGATTAAAAAGTTTTTCATCACTCTGATTCTCGAATAAGTAATTACGTCATCGCGAAAATAGACTAAATATTAGTTCATTGATCAGTTTAAAATAAAAATAAATGAGTTTTAAAATGTTTTATTTTACCACAACATTTTAAACCTTAAAAAAAAAATCAACAAAAGTAAAATTTATTTATATTGTATAATTTGTGAAATTTAAAAAATATAGCTTCTAATATAGTGTATTTCCTCCTCTGGCCTCAATGCAAGCCTGAAGACGACGCCGCATGCTGTGCATAAGGTTAGCAATCCGTTCTTGTGGAATAGCCTGCCATTCCTCGGTAGCAGCGACGACAAGCTCCTGGAGAGTTCTAGGGGGATTTCTTCCAACGCGAACTGCCCTAGAGAGCATTTCCCAAGCATGTTCTATCGGGTTCATGTCAGGGGACAAAGCAGACCACTCCAAGCTATTGATTCTTTCTAGGTATTCATCCACAGCTCTAGTATGACGGGACCGGGCATTGTCGTCCATAAACACAAAATTGTTACCAACAGCCCCTCTCCACGTTCTAACATAAGGATGTAGAATATCCCTAATGTACCTGTCGCCAGTCATTGTACCTTGAACGTGGACTAACTCAGTACGCCCGTCAGACATAATACATGTCCAAAATATGGCGCTTCCTCCCGCTAATGGAGGCAAGGGGCTAGCATGGACAAGTTGAGCGGCTCTTGACGAATCCGGCGGCTATCGTTTACCAGACAAATCCTAGTCTCTTCGGAAAATAGGACAGAATTCCAAAATTCTTCGGGTCAGCGAACGTGCGTTTCAGCCAACTGCAGTCCTCGAACTCGGCGGTCATATTGTAGTTGAGGAACTCTTACTGGATGCCGACATCTTAAACCGAATTCTAGAATTCGTCTTCTTAGTGTAAAGACGGATATGCGAACTCCAATTGCATGCATGCATGAAGTTGTGGGACTGGCATAGTATGATTTCCCAGAATTGTTAACGTAATATAGCGGTTGTGCTGTTCGTTAGTAACACGCCTTCTACCACTTCGTGGCCTGTCTCGCACAGAATTGGTCTCTAGTTAGCGATTCCATATGCGAGGGGCATCACTTTGAAAAATCCCTATTCTTTCAGCAACAAATCTTTGGGAATGACCTTTTTCCACTAAAGCTACTATTCTTGCACGATCAATTTTAGATATTACTCGGCGATTCATTTTTACCAACTGAACTGAAAAATTTAACTGGTCGGTGCCAACAAAATACAACACTGAAATTGTTATCTTAAACAAATGTCTTGATAATATTTTTTTGCTACAAAAAATGGTGTCGTTTTAACTGATAAACATATATAAACATTTAGAAAAAAAATCATTCCTGAAATTATCTTAACATGCCAAAATCAGAGTGATGCAAAACTTTTGAATCTATGTGTATTATTTACTGAAAGAGAAACATTAAGGGTGGAAACTTTTCAAATTCATACCCTGTACTTATATCACTGTAACAAGATGAAATGATCCAAGAATGAAATAGCCAAGTGTTCTGTCTGTTACCACTATAAATCTATTTATTTGCAGTTTTTACAAAAGGCTATTAAATTAGGACAGTCATTGAAAAACCAATGAGAAAATACCGGCTGATATAAAATAAATTTTATTGTAGAAGAAAATCATTCTCTCTCTTTTTTCTTTATTTCATTCAATATCACATCAAACAGTTCTTGTTACTTTTCACAGAACCGATAGAAAAATATACTAAAGAATAAAAAATGTCTGGAAATTCTACTTATCATTCCTATATTGGAATGTTAACTGTAACATGTTTAATAGTTCATTGCTTTCTGGACGTATTTTTAGTAAAATGTTAAAACCGCTTTAAAGCAAATACTCGAGAATTATAGCAAAGAACATGAAAAATTTGTCCAATGTTTCGACATTGTATTGTGCCTCAAAGCTTCATAACATCTGTAGTCTGTCCGATCTATAAAAGCGGTGAACATTCAAAAATAAAAAATTATCGGCCTATTGGCTTAATAACTCATTTTGTAAAGATATTTGAAAAATGCCCGAAACATCGCATTGTAACATTCTTGTCAGGAACAAAAATTTTATCCATAATCAATTCGGCTTTTTGGAGGGATTTAGTACTGCAGATGCTTTGTATGCATTTACATCGGAGGTAACAAAAAATCTAAACCAAGATACAAAATGCTTAGGGATATTTATTGATCTGGCTAAAGCCTTCGATACGGTGCCACACAACCAGCATTTAACTGTTTTGTCACACTATGGAGTAATAGGCGTTGTACTCAATTGAGTAAAAAATTATCTTCAAGAAAGACCATAAATGGTTAAAATCAATAATACATTGAGTTAACGTGATTGAACGGCTTTGGGCCCGATTCTCTTCATCATTTATCATAACGCTCTTTTAACAGAAAATATGGTAGGTATAGTTCTTATGCTGACGACACGGCTATATTATTTACTGGTAAAGATTGGGAAGAAGTTAAAAATAAGACAATAGAAGGATTTAAATTGGTTAAGAGTTGGTTGGAAACTTATAAACTCTCAATTAATCTAAATAAAACCAATTACATAGTTTTTTCATTAACAAGGGCTGGTCATCCCAATTTTACAGATATTACTATCGGTAATGATAGAATTACTGAGGTAACCCCCACGAAATATCTTGGTGTGCTGGTTGACCAATTTATGAAGTGGAGTCCACATATTGACTATGTTTCTAATAAAATTCGTAGACGCATACACAAATTTTATATGTATGTAATTTTGTTTATCGGTATAAGACCAAGTTAAACTATGTAGATCACTCTACCGAAATAAGGACTCAATCAAATAATAAATTTAAATTTCCAAAAAATTTCACAACCGTAAATAAAAAGTTTATGGATTACTCACTCACCAAAAATCATTAAATTTACTCCAAGATAATATAAAATCAATTAAAAATATAAAAAAATTTAGTAAAAAGTGTAATCAGTATGTTTGTCGGAATACAGAAAAGGTTTCAATACTTTTTCACTAAATCAATAAGGATTGTGGGTATGTTTTACGTGTGTCACGTAGAGTTATAATATAGATAATATAAATAAAAATACAACATAATAATATACATATGTCTAATTTTAGATTTCGACACATACGGATGTTTTGCACCTAGGTGTCTATTATTGGTTTTTGCTATTCATTATATTATATATTAAAAATGTTAAAATGTTAAAAATGTTAAAAAATAAATGTTAAATGTTAAATTACTAGATAGCCAAGTAAGAAGTAAAAATCAAGATAACTTTTATTTGTTACATTTATTCTATTTTATTCATATACCCCTTCTAAGTTTTATCATACCTTTTATGGGTTTATATATAAAGTCCGAATGTAATTTATTGTTTGAAAGGCTCAACTTAGTATTCTTTGCATTTCCATTTTTATGATATGATAGCGGTATTTTCATTTTGAATATGAACACGTGAAATTTAACTACAAAGGCATCAGAAGGAATGAAAATAAATTTTATTGCACGTTCTAAAACTGTCCTCTTCAATATTATCATGTACTAAAAAGTCTGCCCAGGTTAAAATATTTAGTATAGAAAATTCAACAGCATCGACCATAGGTTCCTTGCCACCCTGTTTAAATGTAAAATTTGCCGCTGATCTGATGTTAATTAATTCTAATAAAAAACTATTATTTTAATTTAGTTCCTATATTTCAATAAATAACACGTTGGTCTGTTAAAAATTTTTTTTTTTAAGATACAAAATTACGAAAATTGTAAATGAAATTTAAATTGAATGGCTCCCTATTTTTTGTGACTGTGGGCCAACAACTGATGTATTTATTATTATTAAAACAAATATAATTACATAAATCCATTTACTTAACCTGTATAGATATTATATCCTTTATAATAGTAAAAATCGAAAATAAAATGGTACTCCGGTATCCCATTTTTACTTTACCCAAGCAATTATTATGTTTAATGGGTTGCCTAACAATTCCCCGTTAACTACTTATTCTTTATATTTATCATAAAAAATTTAATAGGATTAAAAAAGGGGACAAATATGTATGTTTTTAATGTGCAGTATTGCTAGAGTGCCATTTACCCCACCAGCCCCTAATTCACTCCATGGGTCCCAAAGTTTATTATTATTTAAATCAACGGTTTTGCTGTTAAATTAGGAACCTCTGTTCAAATAGTGACGGCTCCGATTAATCTGAGTCGTCCTTTTATTGAGTCCAGATCAATCGGGATCATTCTTTATATTTAAATCTAGACTTAACAGATCAAGCTCGATTTACTTGAACCTTTCGCACCGACGACTGCGAGCCATCTGAACATAAGATTAGATTTATTAACCTTAAATTGTATTCCAGTTTGTTTATATTCGGTTTACTTTGAAAATTTGTTTCCAAAAATTAAGCAAATAGACTTTTTTAACGGAGTGGGATTTTGTGTTACATATTATTCGACATATAGATTTCTACTGTAGAATTCTACTCCTGAACTCGTCAGTTGCATTTCCTGGCACTCTACGTCGCGATCGACTACGCCTCGGATGTTTTTAGATAACTTATTACTCTAACGAAAAACATTTTCTAGTAACTTTTTATGTTATCGTGTTAGGTATAGCTCGAAAAATGTCGCTTGAGAATCCGAGGAAGATATTAGAATTAAAGAATTTTTCAGGTTGAACAAGGACATGCTTCTTTCATTGAGTCCAGATATAGATGAGCTAATCTGGATCATTATTTTATTTAAATCTAGACAGATTAAGTTCGATTTACTTGAACCTTTTGTACCAACGACTGCGAGGTATCTAAACATAAGATTTGATTTATTAACCTTAAATTATGTTCCAGTTGGTACATATTCGGTTTATTTTGAAAATTTGCTGTACAAAATGAAGACAATAGTTTTTTTTAACGCAGTGGGACTTTGTGTTATATAGAATTCAACACATAGATTTCTACTGTAGAATTCTACTCCTGAACCTGTCAGTTGTATTTCTTAGCACTAAACGTCGCGTTCGACTACGCCTCGTATGTTTTTAGATAATTTATTACCCTAACGAAAAACATTAGCTTCAATTCAACACATAGATTTCTACTGTAGAATTCTACTCCTGAACCCGTCAGTTGCATTTCTTAGCACTAAACGTCGCGTTCGACTACGCCTCGTATGTTTTTAGATAATTTATTACCCTAACGAAAAACATTAGCTTCAATTCAACACATAGATTTCTACTGTAGAATTCTACTCCTGAACCCGTCAGTTGCATTTCTTAGCACTAAACGTCGCGTTCGACTACGCCTCATATGTTTTTAGATAATTTATTACCCTAACGACAAACATTAGCTTCAATTCAACACATAGATTTCTACTGTAGAATTCTACTCCTGAACCCGTCAGTTGCATTTCTTAGCACTAAACGTCGCGTTCGACTACGCCTCGTATGTTTTTAGATAATTTATTACCCTAACGAAAAACATTAGCTTCAATTCAACACATAGATTTCTACTGTAGAATTCTACTCCTGAACCCGTCAGTTGCATTTCTTAGCACTAGACGTGGCGTTCGACTACGCCTCGTATGTTTTTAGATAATTTATTACCCTAACGAAAAACATTAGCTGGATTTTGGTGATTTCTATCGCCTATTTACGTTATTGTATTAGATATAGTTTGAAAAATGTCGCTTATGAATAATCCGAGGAAGATATTAGATTTAAAGAATTATTCAGATTGAATAAGGACATGGCTCAAGATGTGCTTAATGGCATTCTGTCACCGCTGGATCAAACTTAATACTCCTGTAGCTATATATAATTTTAAAATATTGCATGCACATAAACCACAAACTCCTTACAGGATGATATCAAATAAATTTCATAATATTAGGTAAGATTTTTTGTAATCGTAGAACGACACGTCTCGGCATCTCGCCTAAAGTCGATGTCTTTAGTCTACAAGAAGCGATTTTGGTCGCGCACAGAGTACCAGTGGTATTAGTAAACTGTCGATTTATAGAATTGTATAGTACGCGAAGTCCCGCTGCACGGGCCCCGAAAGTTCTTTTATTATTTAAACAAACGGTTTTATTTACTGTTAAGTTGGCAACATCTGTCACCTGTTCAAATACAGACGGCTCCGATTAATCTGAATCGTTCTTTTAATGAGTCCAGATGTAGAGGAGCTAATCTAGATCGTTCCTTCATTTAAATCTAGACTGAACAGATCAAGCTTGTTTACTTGAACTATTTGTACCGACGACTGCGAGCGATCTAAACACAAGATTATATTTATTAAATTTAAAGTGTGTTCCAGTTTGATTATATTCGGCTTAAAATTTGTTTTAAAAAATAACGAAAATAAATCTTTTTAACGCTGAAAGTCAACAAACGTACGTATAAATTAAACGTAACTGAAAAGGTATATAAAGAAATCGTGGAACGAGGTGTGTAAGGAGAACAATTTTATAAAAGTTTATAAAATCAACTTCTTTGTCAAATTTATTATTATCACGCTGTTTCCCAACTAAACAACTGGTCTGTATCATTATTTTATGGCAAATTACTCCAAGTTATCTGGGGTCACGTGATCTAAAGTTGCTCCAGATATAATTATAATAAATAACTCGTTTAGTAACACGATGGGACGAAATAGGTCTACGTTAAATGAACTTATATGATACAAGGTGAATAAAATTCATCAAAAATTATGACATACTTTTCTTATCGATTTGGTTACTGAATTTATGTTTCTTGTACTATGAATGTAAAACTTGGTAATAAAATACACTACCCACCTCGGTTATGCTTAGCTAACTAACACAAATTATTTAACTTCAAATACCGTTACCCGAACAAAAATGCCAAAACTGTTATTTCGTTAATAATGAACCGATATTATGAATTATTGTTTTAACTGATATAAAATTGATTCTAGAGTTTAGGGCAGTTTACGTCCTGATACGTTTAATTGTACGGGGTAGTGCATATGATCTAGATGCATGTATATTTCGTAAAATTTATACATATCTTGCATATCTACATAACAATTGAATTTTATTATTTATTTTCTAAACTAAACCAATTAGAGACATTTCTTCTAAATATGTTATGTTGTCAAGAAACGTTTCGTAAACAATGAATACCACATTTTTATCATTTTCAGCTTTTGCTACATTAAAAATAGATATAATGTCAACAAATAAAATATATAATATAAAGTTCTACTCAATTATCTATTAATTTAATTCATTTACTTTTACCAATGTTGACATTAATACAAACTAGGTATGATTTATGTATCTAATAATTCTTTGTTTTTAATTAAATGAATAAGTAACTTCGTAGCACTCTGTAGTATAGACTCTATTTGTTGAAATTGTTTTAATTTTTAATTTAGCAGAAGCCAAAAGTGATAAAATATAGCATTGATTGTTTCCGAAACGTTTTTCGAAATGTTTTTTCGACAATATAACGTTCTTAAAAGAAATAGTATTTTTTTTTGTTACCTCGACTGGCATGACAGCTAGTATCTAACCCAGATATATCTGTAATTGGTTTAGTTAGTTAGTTAGTTAGTTAGCTTAGTAGACAGTAGCCAAGACGAATTTAACGCTAAAAAACCCAGGCAGCAGTTTTCTCTAAAAAGGTTAACATTACAGAATCGGATATAGTCATGATGGGTCATTTGCTGGGCGTCAATCTGGGAGGAAATATGTATAACCACGTTGTGGTAATCGCCAAGATAGCTTCTCAGAAGCTTGGTGTACTCTTCCGAATCAGAAAGTTGTACAGAACTCAACAACTTTTGACACTATACAAAGCCCAGATTCGACCATCACTAGAGTACTGCTCTCATGTCTGGAGCTCTGCACCCAAACATACTCTTCGGCTACTGGATTCCATCGAAAGGAGGACCATTCGTTTGATTGGAGACCACGGGCTGACTCGACAACCTAGGATCTAGGCCCTAGAACATCGAAGACAGGTTGGGGATTTGACTCTTTTTACAGATATTTTCATGAAAAGTGCTCGGCTGACCTTGCCCTCATAATTCCGCCCAGAGCGCTGAATAGCAGAAATACACTACGAGCTACTGCCGCCCATCCATATGTGGCTAAGTTTAATAATTCTCTAACTGCATTATTTAAGAATTCTTTCACCTGGAGGACTTCATCCTTATCTTTCCCAAGGTCGTTTTCCCCAACGAATATAACCTCAAACGATTCAAAACCAACGTGAATCGCTTTATTCGCACACGCGCCGCTCCCAAAGTGCTCTAAAGGATTTTTCCTATAGCGCTTGTGTTTGATCATAAAAAAAAGGATTTTTCCTATAGTGCTTGTGTTTGATCATAAAAAAAAAAGTTTAAAAAATAAATTAATTAAATTTTTAGGTAACATACGTCATATTTACATTTTAGGAAATTTACATGCACCTAGGTTTTATGCGCTACCCCCTACAATTAAACATATCAGAACGCAAAACTGTTCTGTGTCAAACTCTAGAATCTATTTTCTATCAGTTAAAACAAGAATTACTAAAATTGGTGCATTACTAGCGAAATTACAGTTTATTAATTTGGACGTGTATTTTTCAATATTCGATAATTAATGAACGTAGAGTATATTTAGGTAGAATAGTCAAAGCGATTGTTACAGGGATGTTTCGAATATATTTTGCCGGAAGGTACGTCAATGACGATAACCGATCGATAAAAGATAGGTGTTTAATTAATTGTAAACTGATAATTTTCTAGTTCATTTCCTTTTCCGACCGTACGAGTCTATGTTTATATTAAGAGAATAATATCCGAATATAGCAAAAATGTATATAAAAATAGAAATTCTCTAAATTAAGGTGCAGTATAAATATATGCAAGCTGTCCCTGGATGGGGGTTACCTATATCGCAAATCGCAAAAAAAAGTTTCACTCGTAAAAAAATTAAGATTTCATTATAAAATTTAGCTTTTGTATACAGGGAAGTCAAAATATTAAAAAATATTTATTTTACTTTAGAGAGCAAACTACCTTTATTTTTTGTTTTAAAAAAAATGCCATTAGGAAATATTCGTTAGAAGTACCTTCCTCATCATAATGCAAGCTAGTTATTTATGTACCAAGAGCGTTAAGTAGACTATAATAATGCCCAGAAAGTAAAATGAAACTACCCGGAGGGATAGTTTTCGCCTGGTTATAAGTATTGGTAAAAAGGTTTTTAGAAATTATACAAAGAATACTAGAAAGTCATTTTTTATCTAGTTTGTAGGTTATGTTTTTACTGCGTAATTGTTTATATATTACGCAACGAAATTTTGTTGCTAAAATAGATTTAGTTCTATTAAGACGATAAAACATACTGAACTACCTTTTTCTTTACAAATTTGAAGAAGCATAGAAAAATGTATTTATGGTAACAATGTCACCTTTCAAACTGAAACCATATGGGGTTGGTTGGTTGAAGGCGGGGGTCGGTTTAAACGCCCGAACTTCTATCACTGCGGCCTACCGGCTTATTGCGTACCCCGATCTTGTTAGATGTTTGTTCCTTCTATGTGGTCCAGTTACCTTCTACAAAGCTTGTCATGTGGGAGGTTATCACCACATTGTATGTTCCCGAAGGCGTTTTGTGTTCTGCGAGACAGCGCTACGCGGTTTCATCCTCTTCGCCGCAGACTTTGCATTCAATGGATCGATGTTTTCGCAGGTGGCAGTGGCCTGTTAGAAGACCCATCACCTGTTTCAGCTTGGCCGCGACAGGGTTAGCATCCCATTAGATAGTATTTTCGATGGTTTTCCAATTACGGCTCGTGCGTGTATTTGACCAGGTAACCCTTGCCTTGAGATAGGTGTTGTTTTTTCGACCATCTATCTAATGTTGATTTTATTGCCTGTTTTGAAATCCCAAAGGCCGATTCGCCATATTTACTATACGTTTTTGCTTCAATAGAGACAAACAATTACATAATTTAATGGAACCATGCGGCTTTTGTTAACTATCAAATTTGACATTTTCTCCACAAAATGTCGAATAATAGCATTTCTTGATCTCGACATCGAGATATAAACATGGACTTTTCCTTGTTATCTTCTTCCGATGAAGAAGATATTGTTTTAGACTCTAATATAACAAAGTGGTACTTATATGCTTAAATAAAAGTCAAAATTGGCAGTTCATCCCATTAATGTAAAGCGAATAGAATATATTTTTTAATGTGACATCCTGTATCCAATTTTACGTCAAATTCTGAAAGTAATTTAGGTAATATAGCCTATACCCAATTCGACCTTTTTCGATTGGCAAGACCCAATAAGTATTCCAGATATACAGGGTGGCCCATCGAAAACGAAACAGAGACATTTACTGGCAGCTCAGTTCTTTTTTGGAAAAACGCTCAGACCCGTCGATTTTGTTTTCGAGGGGGACACACGAATCGGAACAAAATCACGTAAACAAGTGCAGCCCCCTGGGCGGGGGTGGCACCACCCCTAAAATCTTAAATGGAAAGGGGGGGGGGTCGAGTGATACCTTATTTTAAAGGTCTTTCAATTCCCTTTATAATGATCTAAAATTCATAATACTTCAGTTCAGTAGTTTTGGAGATTTATTGATTTTAAACTTAAATAAAACTTTAATACATCATTAGTGGAAATCAATACATTTGGTAGCAAAGTACTTTAAAAATTAAGAATGAACTGACCCGTCAGCCAAGTAAATGTTGGAAATGACCACCATGACTCTCCATGCAGTAATAAAGATTTTGCTCAAAACGTTGCCGCACATTTTGCGATATTTGAGGAGTAATTTGAAGGCACTCATTCACAATTTTTTGTCGCAAATCTTCTAACGATGTTGGTTGAGTAGCATAGATTGATTTTGCTTTTTAAGTGACCCCACAGAAAGAAATCCAAAGGTGATAAGTCTGGCGATCTTGGGGGCCATTCAATGGCACCTCTTCTACCAATCCATCGACCTGGAAACGTCTGATCTAAATATTGTCGAACACGTAATGCGTAATGTGGTGGGGCACCATCCTGTTGGAACATCAACCTATTCGCAATGTACCGCCGATCATTCCCATTTTCAATTATGGCTGTTAATGCAGGATCTATGGCGTCTTGCAGTAATTCCAAATACATTTCACCGGTTAAATTTCCAGGCAAGAAAAAAGGACCAACTAAATGATCGCCAAAAATACCAGCCCAAACATTTAATTTTTGTGGCTGCTGTGTGTGTACCTCATGATAAACTCTGGGATTAGAATCTGACCAATATCGGCAGTTATGACGGTTTACTAGGCCATGTAAGAAAAAGGAACATTCGTCGGAAAAGCAAGTGTTGAATAGAAAATGTTCATCGTTTATAATTCGTTCACTCATATCTTCACAAAATTGTAATCGCCGATCAAAATCGTCTTCATTAAGTTCTTGTACAAGGTGAATTTTATACGGATGAAAACTATGGGCCTTCAGAATCCGTTGGATACTACATCGACTAACACCACACACAGTATCCAATTTGCGGGTACTTAACGTAGGATCTACATAAACTTGCCCTAAAACCCCCACTTCTATTGCTTCGTTCCTTATGGGATTTTCAATGTTGCGCTTTTTATTGGCGACTGATCCAGTGTCCCGAAATTTAGCTATAAGTTCTAGGACATATTTTCGATGCACGTTACTGTTCTCATGTCGCTCATTAAATATGTGTGCTGCTCTATTAGCGCACTGATTATTTCCGAAAAATATTTCGATAATTTCAATCCTTTCTGCCGTGGAATATACCATGGTTAATTTATGAATAAAGCGGTAAAAGGTATTTTAACAACAAAGTTTGGTCGAATCAATCGCAAACTATGTACAAATTCCTATTTAAAATAAGTACGAGACATTCCCTGCTTATCTTTCTTCAATAAACCACTTTTTTCGCGACAAAAACCGCTCCAATCGCTATTTAGAACACCAAAATGATAAACAAACCATGAGAGTAGTGAAGTAAAGCATTAAATTCATAAGTAACTGCCTTTACTCAAATTTCTTCTGAAAGTAGTACAAACTAATCAGATGTACCTATTAAAGTGTACTGTAAGCTTAAAATCAATAAATCTCCAAAACTACTGAACTGAAGTATTGTGAATTTTACATTATTGTAAAGGGAATTGAAAGACCTTTAAAATAAGGTATCACTCGACCCCCCTTTCCATTTAAGATTTTAGGGGTGGTGCCACCCCCGTCCAGGGGGCTGCACTTGTTGACGTGATTTTTTTCCAATTTTGTGTCCCCCTCGAAAACAAAATCGACGGGTCTGAGCGTTTTTCCAAAAATGAACTGAGCTGCCAGTAAATGTCTCTGTTTCGTTTTCGATGGGCCACCCTGTATAAAAATGCATATGCATTCTCATATATTCAAAAAAGCATTGGGGTTTGTTCCTTAGATCTTTATAAAGGTGATAAAATTCTCCCTAGAATCTTCGCTTTGCGTTAATAGGATGCATTCGTAATCTTGATTTCTGTTTAAACATACTTATACCACTTTCTTATATTATCGTCTAAAATAAAATCTTCTTCATCGGAAGAAGATGACAACGCACAGTACATGTTTATATCTCGATGTCGAGAGACAAACTGATCGACAGGCAAGGCAATGAGCGAGGGTCGGTGCGCCGTTATGGCCACTACTGTGCGGTGCTATGGTACCAGGCTATGTGCGAGGGCTCTGTGCGGTGAAACGTTGTGGCCATACCCTAAGGTTGAATTGGTTAGCACTCTCTAATATAATTTTGTCGCGGGAGATTGACATCCTGAAGTGGTTAATACCCTTTGCAAAATAAAACCTCGTCGTCTAGAAACGTCAAACTGGGATTAGATATCCCTCTTTCCTTCAATTATTTAAGATTATCTCTTTAAAATTCTGACTATTTTCCAAAAATTATTTATGAAGCAAGCAAGTAAGAAATATGAAGTTGAGCGAGCATATGCCGTACATCACTAAAAAGATAAGGTGTTTGATTTACAAATTTTATACTTTGAGAGAAGTTCTGTGCCGTAAATTTCTTATAATGATCTATAAGGCGCTGGTTGAACCACTTCTAAATTACGCAATTGTGGTGTGGGGAGGGGCATATAATATACATTTAGAACAACTTAAAAGAACTCAAAATCATATTAAAAAAAAAACAGAATGCATCCTACTAATTTATTATATTCTAATGAAATAAATAACTTGCAAAGTTTATATATTATAACTACTTGCAACTTTATACATAACAATGAAAAGTATGACTCGAGATATAGAGTGCATATGTATTGCACAAGAGGAGTTTAACTTTTAACCACAACTCTTTGTAACAACAGCTCGGGTCAATACTTTATATCATATCTAGGTCCTAAATTAAACAACAAAATACCTTAGGAAATACGAAATATAAAAGATTTGAAAACTTAGTTTAAAAATTTTTTTGACTAATTTAAGTATTTTTACTGATATATTGTGATAGCCGTGTTATTTAGACTGTTGCATTCCCTGCAGGTTTTGTGACATTCACTGCTTTGCTGCTATTGTTTTTGTACTGGTAGTGCTTTAACTTAATATTTCTTTTCTCTTCACTAAGCATTTATTGAGGTATCTAGAGATTGATTTACTGCGTGTAACGATTAACTAGCTGTGACAATTCAAATACAGGTATTTACAGGCACATACAGGTATTTGATACCTAGGTGCCATATGTAACTGATTTAAATTTATTATAAAATTATACGTTTATTTACTTTGTATTCTGTGTAAACGACTTTGAAATAAATAAATTTGAATTTTTAAATTTAGCGATATTTAGGCGTGGTCTGAAAAAGTGTTTTTTTTTCCTCTAATCCTACATTCGCCACTGTACCTACCTATGAATTTATTAACATTTTAGGCCTTGTTGTTTTAATTATACACGGTGTTGAAAAAAGATCGGTACCCCGGAATAACGCCGGTGCATCGCATTGCGGCGGAAAATGTCTGGGGAAAAAGTTGTTTGGTTTTGAAGGAGGAATAGTTTTCAATTTAAACCACCCCCACCCCCCTCGACCCCCGGGCGCGGGTGGTGGTAAGTTAAGATTTTCAAATGTAACTTCATATTTTTTATTGACGTATCGTGTTCTCCGACCAAAAATAAACATCTTTTGTCCGAAAGTTTTTTTTATTCGGGCCCATCCTTCACCAATAATCATCATGAGAAAGACAAAATCAGATCCGTGCGAAAATCAAATCTTATCCCGGAAATACTCTTTTTCTCTGTCTTGTACTAAAAAATGCCAGTAGAAAAAGTTGTTTGTATGCCACGAGCATTTTTTAGGACAAGACAGAGAAAAAGAGTATTTCCGGGATAAAGCTTGATTTTCGCACGGTTCTGATTTTGTCCTTATCATGGTGATTATTGGTGAAGGATGGACCCGAATAAAAAAATTTTTCGAACAAAAGATGTTTATTTTTGGTCGGAGAATACGATACGCTAAAAAAAATATGGGGTTCCATTTGAAAATCTTAACTTACCCCCCACCCCAGCCCGCGGGTTGAGGGGGTGGTGAGTGGTTTAAATTACAAACTATTCCTCCTTCAAAACTAAACAACTTTTTCCCCAGACATTTTCCGCTGCAATGCGATGCACCGGAGATATTCCGGGGTACCGACCTTTTTTCAACACCGTGTTTAAAAAAAAATGGAGGTAACATAAACAAATAAACCCACCATGAAATAAATGAGATACCTACAAAAACAAACACCTATCCGTGTTTACGTACAAGGAATTTTTAGAGATCCAATAAAATTAATTGATCTTTAAACGTAATCAGTATTTAACGATCAAAATAATTAATTAAAAACAGATAAAATCCGTTCAAATTTGACAGATTAGGAACAAACAGTTTTTTAAGTTAGTAAATAAATTAATATTACTTACCTTCTCCAAACTAAAAAGGAATTTTTTGCCGGGCATATACACACACTATATCACCTCCAGTATTACATCAGCTACGTTCAAACAGGTAAACTACACACACACATCGTACATAGACACAAAAATAATTTAAATAATAATAATAAAAATAATACAAATATAAGAAGTACTCAATAAACCCGAACAACTTAACAGCGGCGACTAACTTCATCTGACTCATGTCGCAACAGAACAAATTTACGTGACGTTTTTTCGCTGTTTATTTATTTCTGTTGTTTTTTTCCCTTTCTAATATGTTTATACAGGGTGTCAGTTTAAAAACTTCTCACTTTAATATTGGGCTTCCAGTAAATAATATTAGACATATACATTAATTGACTCAGCCGATACTTAGTGGAAATCCATAACTAATATTATGAGAAACAATAAAACTGCGTTATATTTCTTTTCCACTATATTCTTAAAAATGACATGTTTCGCTAGCGAATATAGTGGAAAAGAAATATATCGCAGTATTATTGTTTCTCATAATATCTGATATTTGATTGTTACCTTAAGTTATAGCTAAGGTAGCCTTAACGTTAATGTAAACCTTTAAAAAACTGTGTTTTAACTTAATTTGAGGGTCAATTGACGCATTAAGTGGAAGATTACCATGTTCTTAAAGGCCTATTCCTTTAGATGAGAGCTAAAAAGAATTTTATATACTGACAAACTTTTGTCATTCTGTACCTTAAGGTGATTTTGATTTTGACTGTGACTTGAACGTTACTTTAAGTTAGACCTTAGCTAAGGTAGCCTTAAGGTCAAGGTACACCTTAAAAAAACTATGTTCGCGTATTAAGTCTGAGATTACGACGTAATTTCTTTAGATAAGAGTTGAAAAGCACTTTAATATGCTGACAAATGTGTGTTAAGGATGACTTATGGCATTCTGTACCTTAAGGTGACTTTGAAAAATCGGCCCTAAGGGCCTAAGTTCTCTTTTACTCTCATCTAAAGGAATAGATCTGTAAGGACGTGGCAATCTTCCACTTAACGCGTCCATCGACCCTCAAATCAATTTAAAACATAGTTTTTTTGAGATTTACCATAACGATAAGGCTACCTTAGCTGAGGTCTAACTTAAGCTAACATTGAAATATCGGCCCTAAGGAACGTATTTTTAGATTAGTTGACAGTTTTCTAATGTTTTGTTTTTGTAACTCTTTGGCAAGGTGAATTATTTTTTTTTAAACTGAGGTTATGTTTCAAGTGATCGGATATCGTCGGCTTATATCGGGATAATACTAAACGCGTTTCTAGATGTAGGTACGTGAGAAGGGGGAAACCACAACTGCCCTACCTCTCGGACGTCACTTTGTGTTGACCCGGGAATCTTCGTTTCAGCAATTGCCTTACTCACCCTTATGACGCGAAGGGAGCGGAAGTCAACAACCAAGAATGGAATATGCATACTTTCGTTGTTGTTTCGTGTGCGTTTCGTTATGGAAATTATTTGGTATACTGTGTAAGTTTCGGGTTCGAGCATGATTCGAAATTTGTTTTTTGGAATAGACATGTTGGCTAATGAAATCGTGTAGGACAGATGAACATTAGGACGGAAATAATAAATACTTGTTATAGTTCTCTACTTTTCTCATTTATTTATACAGTGTGTCCGCGCATGAGGGTACCCATCCAATAGGGAAAAAATCTTTATTAGTCATTTTACGACCAAAAGTCATTCTTTACAAAAAGTTCTGCTTGTTGAGAAAATCAATTGACGATAAAAAAATTTTAGATCCGATGTACAGGGTGTTAATAAATTAGGAAAATATGAAAATGCTTCAAGAGAGAACTACCAGTATTTATTATTTTTTACAAAAATTGTATGAAACAAAGTTGTTTATAAACTAACGTAAAGTCTAAATACAAATTTTGAAATAAAAATTCGAATTTTTAAAAATAAAATAATAACAGTGGTGTTTATGTAATTATTTGCATTTTCCAAAAAAATCAAGATGCGTTCATGTTACGTCAGCATCTTATTTACATCCGTTAGTATTCTGATTTCGTGAAGGCATTTTCGAAAATGTTAACCAAAGAAGAGCGTATTTCCAATTTCCAATACCGTAACATTGTATTAAATAAATACGCTGAATAAGGACGATTACGGTACGGATTGTATATCGAGTGTTGGAAGTGGTAGATTTCAAACGAGAGGAGGTATTTAGCACGATGCATTGGCCGCATGCTGTGCCATGCCATGATACAAAAGATCGATTGAATGATTCATTGAAAAGATTGAATCGTTTTTTAAATCGGCCAGTGACTAATTCGATCGCCTCTAAATGTTTGATTTACACACCACTACCTTATTTACTTTAATTATGGAATCTGGATTTTTAAGGGTTTTAACTATATTTTAATAGCATGTTGTTTCGTTTAATTGTACAGGGTATCCATTTTTGGGCGGTTTTAAGGGGTATCTTCGTTAATAGTAAAGATAGAAGGATGCGGTTTTCGCAGCACTGTGCTTCTTATTTGTGAAACAAAAGATGATCCAATTAGAATTTTTCTAGGCCTCCTCGTTTCTGGTATACGGGATATTTTTGAGAATTTTACATTTTTTACACCCCCCATATTTCGGTTACCGTGTAACTCATCAAAAAGAAATAGCTGCTCCTTATTTCATCTAGCTACGCCTTATTTCAGCTAGCTGCGCCTTATTTCAGCTGTTCTCTTTGTAGTTTTTTACGTAGACTCCAGTAACGTACTCAGATTTTTTCTACGTTCAATAATTTTTAAGGAAAAAAACAACCTTGTTTTTTTTAAATGTGTAATGTTTTAATAATTTAATTCAGTTTTTAACAAGCTTCTCAGCTTATCTGTTAGTTTTAATATTATTCCCGAAAATTAAGTATTGAAACGAACCAAAAATGGAAGTCATAGTGTTTTAAATTGAGTTAAGTTGAGTCAAAGAACAGTTCTTCTCTCACCTGTATTATGGACATATGCTTAACTTTCTTAAAATATTACATAAAGGGTGGCCAAAGTGCGACAAAGCTCAATATCTCTTTTACCGCTAGGGACAGCGGAAAATTTTTTTCACAAAAGTTATAAAGCGTTAAGAGGTAATCTTCTAAAATTATTTTCGACCATACAGGGTGCTCCAAAAGGGCGGTGTGATAAAAATTTCATATTTTTTAAATGGGACACTATGTATATTTTTACATATTTGAATTCACCGTAAAATTCTGTACATAGCACCGTAATTATTTGTACACAGTTTTGCAACGTTGCCAAATAGATTGGAAAATTCCTAAATTTTTTACAAAAACATGGTTCAATGAAATGTGTAATATTTCTTAACTTATAATAATTTGAAACAAAATATTTTTATGTCGGAAAGAGGAATTTTGACAGAAGTCCCCTATGATAACACCATAACATATCAATATTTTTGTACAGGGTATTTTCTATGGATATGCCAACATTACGAACTTGAAACCTGAGTTTCGTAAATTTTTTAAATGAAACAACCTGTATATGATTACTTTAGCTTGTACTTGTAGATATTTTAATCCTCTCTAATTTTTATTAAGGTCTTTCTATGCCTATCTCTACCAATCTTGGTATTTCAATTTTTATTTAAACTAAAAAATAGGATGTATTTTACCATTGTCCTTTTTCTAGTCACCCTATGACAAAATAAAAACAAAATGTTGTAATTTAAAAAAAACGTCAGTTCGGTGGTAATTAGGTGACAATTAAAGTGAGTTGGTGTACTGTTTATTAAAAATGAATTTCTGAAATGTCGAAATGGTGGATATGGTTTTTGTACTAGGGGCTAGCGACAAAAATTGCTTATTAGCGACCACGATTTATCGAGAAAGATATCCAAACCGAAGGCAACCTAATAGAAGGGTGTTTGAAAAGGTAATGGAGCGTTTTCAAATAACGGGACGTATAGCTTATAAGAAAATTGAAAGAACAAAACATGTTTTAACCGAAGAAAATCAATTAAATGTTCGGACCCAACAGTCACTGAAAATCCACATATTGGTCAACGTATTTCCAATCAACTGGATATTAGACGTTCATCGATTCAAAATATACTAAGAGCAAAAAATATGCATCCTTATCATATCCAGTTAATGCAATAACTAAATGAAGAAAATAAGACTTTCAAAGGAGAATATATTTTTGTGAATCGGCGCATCCAAAAATGAGACAACAACGCAATTTTGCTCATTTAGTTTCCTTCTGTGATGAAGCAACATTTCATAAAAATGGAAAAGTGAATAGGCATTATGATACCAGCAATCCCCATTTCGTAAGAACACATTCCCAAACAGATGGTCCTTAAACGTTGGTGGAGTTGTAGTAGACTATGTTATTGGACCGTATTTTGTGAGGGAAGAGTAAGTGGACCAATATATTTGGATTTCTTACATAATAATTTGCTGCAATTAATGATTCAGATACTAAATGAAGTTCGTGAGCGTCTTTGGGTTTTACTTGATGGAGCCCCCGTGCATTATACAGGTCCTACTTTTTAAATCAAACGTATGGGCAGCAGTGGATTGGCAGAGAAGCACCTATACCAGGCTAGATCATCAGATTTAACAAAAATGGATTTCATTATATGGGGATTTGTAAAAGATCAGGTATATAAAATACCCCGCGCTACAAGAGATGATATGAAAATTCGTATTAGGCACTGTTTTCAAAGTATTACTTGGAAAATGTGTACACACATGACTCATTCTTTTGAAAAACGTATTGAATTATGTATTCAAGTTAATGGGGATCACTTTGACCAAATAATTAGGTAATAACTTACTTTAGAAATTCTCCACAAGCTTGAATCGCTAAAATATTTTTGTATCGTATCCTCCCGTATGAATAAATATTTTTTTAAAATTATTATTTTTATTTTGTCATAGGTGACTAGAAAAAGGACAATGGTAAAATACATCCATTTTTTTTTGCTCGAGTTTAAATAAAAATTGGTAGAGATAGGCATAGAAAGACCTCAATAAAAATTAAAGAGGATTAAAATATCTACACGATTAAGTAATCATATGCAGGGTGTTTCATTTAAAAAACTTACGAAACTCAGGTTTCAAGTTCGTAATGTTGGCATATCCATAGAAAATACCCAGTACAAAAATATTGATACATGTTATCATAGGGGACTTCTGTCAACATTTCTCTTTCCGACATAAAAATATTTTGTTTCAAATTATTATAAGTTAAGAAATATTACACATTTAATTGAACCATGTTTTTGCACAAATTTTAGGAATTTTTCAAACTATTTGGCAACGTTGCAAAAATGTGTACAAATAATTACGGTGCTATGTACAGAATTTTGCGGTGAATTCAAATATGTAAAAATATAGATGGTGTCCCATTTGAATTGTCCCAGTGAAATTTTTTTCACACCGCCCTTTTGGAGCACCCTGTATGGTCGAAAATAATTTTAGAAGATGCACCTCTTAACGCTTAATAACTTTCGTGAAAAAGTTTTCCGCTATCCCTAGCGGTAAAAGAGATATTGAGCTTTGTCGTACTAATTGGCCACCCTTACCTACAATATAAAAAAGTATAATAAAAATAGGAATTAGAATAAAACAATTATTATTCACGATCACAATCCATCGATCCATCCATGGATCGATTATTTTGGCTGTGAGTGTACTAGTTAATGTGTAGACAACCTATATTATTCTAGTGTTTTTTTGGCATGTCATCAATAAGGATAACTCCTACTTGGTCCCAATAAATATTTCAGCTGACGAACAAACCCGATTGAAAGAAGAGACCTCTCGTGATACATTTTTGAAACTCCAAGCACAAGGGAGGTATATTATTTGTCACCCCGTTGAGGCAATCTGTATTTTAATTAAAGTAATGTCATGTAATAATCTCATTTACGACGAGTAGTCAACGGTGGCTTGTTTCAACAATTCCACAAATTCCGGTTACCCTTTTTATAATCCCAAATAAAACACAAACGGTTAAAACTTTTTCGACATTTCCAAATGAATTGAACTTATACAAGATTTGCTTAAGCGGTAAAAAGTTGGTGTTACTGACAGTGATTTAAAGAGGGCCGCAGATATCTTCGTGAATTTATAACATACATTTATTTTGTTTACGTACCTTGACAACTGAAAACTCATTTATTTTCTAAAATTAAAATTTTTGCTTTTCAGCAAAATGAAAGGAAAACGATTTATTATTTAAATATTTAAATTTAATTAGCATTTAATAGTAAAAATATTTGAAAGTCGTCAAAAACACAATATGACTTGAAAATGAAAAGCTGTACTTTAAAATAAAGAAGAAATTTTTATATTAAAAAAGTTTTAAATCTAAGAAAATTGTTTGCCAAAGGCAGAACACTTTGTTATACTTTGTTATATATTTTAAAACTCTAAGAGCGTATCTTATTGTCAGTCCCCTTAGGTAAAAAAGTAAATAGACTTAAAATCGTTATTAGAATCTTAAATATTATTACTATAAAAAAATAGAGGGTGGGAAGAGGTTTTATTCCTTTAATTAGAATGGTATAATGATGTTTGGATGATTATATACGATTAAATCCGATTTATCTCGAAAACAGCCAGTTTTATCGTCCCTTTTTAAAGAGAAACGACCAGAATATTAAAAAAATTAAGTTTACAGCTCTGTCAAATGAAACCGGTCAAAATTTCCGTTCCTGATTTCCGCGACGATGTAAAACATCTACTGTAGTATAATTTAATGACCCTTGTGCTATTTGGGTTTCATAATGGCTACATTATGAAATGCAAAAACATTGAATAAACCTGCCACTTTATGAAAATGAAATTTAATTTTTTTTATGTTGGCTGCAAGTAGGGTTCGAATTTTAGGCTTACTTCGATTTCGTTGAAATTAGTTTTCTGGGCATTATGGATTAGACAAACATTTTTTTATAGAAAACTTTAAAATACTAACCTTTAAAAAATAGAAATTATTTTGATCGTTACCATCGAACCATATTTATAGCGAATTATGTCGGCCAAAAATATACACATTTTTATTTTTTTTTAAACATGAATTATGGGAATGGAAGAAGATGTGCTCTAATTTTGCCAGTAATATCCAAAAAATTAGGTTTTAAAATCATCTTACATTTTTTTATACTTTGTTAACCTTGACGAAAGAGTAAGAAGGAAACCATTTTTTATTTAACGCGAGATCCCAAATATTACTATGTGCGTATCACTAATATTTAACTTATTTGATATTGCTTTACATGACGCAAAAGGCTTGTTTCTAATACTAATGAAAACTGCAAATCTCTTCCCTTTCATGAATTAATAACATTTGTTTGTTTCGTATACGTTGACACTGAAAACTCATTTGCATTTCGGCGAAATAAAAGGAAAGCGATTTAATATTTAAATGTTTAAACTTAATTACCCTTTTATAATCTTCATAAAATATTTAAAATTTAATCAAAACACTTGAAAATAAAAGCCAGTAAAATGTAATTGAAAATAAAAAGAATATTTTTAATTTAAAAAACATCAATATATTATTTGCCAAAGGCAGAATACATTGCTGTAAGTATTCAGAAATTAGGAAAACTTTGTAAACTTTTAAAACTCTAAACCTGAAGAAAATCATTGTCAGCCTATTTAGGTAATCACGTTTTTAAACAGTTTCATATTATTTTGATTCTGATTAGTTTTAATAAATATGATCGAAGGTAAAGTATGGTACAGGGTGTCCCATTTTCGACACTTTTATAGGGTATCTCCGTATTTGTTAGTGCTATCAAAAAAATAATGTAGGTGCCACCTGCTCTTTTTGGGCCAAACTTAAAATGGTAAAATCAACATATGAATATTTTCGCTCGCTTAAGAGATATCAAAAAATTGACAATTTTATAATTACCCTATATTTTCTTAGTTAAAAGAGATACATACAAATGTTTTATACAGAAGTTTCTTTATATTAATTGTTGAATAATCTGCCGTTTTCAGAATAAGTATACGGGATCAGGTATATAATATGTATATTTTATTCTAGAAAGATATTATTTTAAATTATCCTTTCAAATATATAACACGCCATGGATGATATTGGTTTCCTAGGCGATTTATTTAAACTTTATTACTTTGAGACGAAATAAAATATTCAGATTAAGGTAAAAAATAACGTGAATCATCGCAAATGTTCGGAATATGTTCGGAATGGTTACCGTCTTTTCGGATAGCGAACAAAATATACATTTTGCGCCTTTTCTTCGTTTTTTCCACTTTCAATATAAACTGATATATCAAATTTTTCAAAATGTTATAAGGTCATTTACGCAAATGAATATGTAAAAGTGAAATTGACGCTAAATGTTAATAGTCAACATAGTTGCTCCTAGGATATTAGCTTTTGTTTCATGGTCTACTGTGGTTTAAAGTAATATATAGTTTAAATAAACCGCCTAGGATACCAATATCATCCATGGTGTGTAATATCTTTGAAAGGATAATTTAAAATAGTATCATTTTAGATTAAAATATACAGGGTGTTCTATTTAAAAAATAATGTTAGGTACGATAACTTTTTTACATGCCCCCGTAGACTTCTGACTTCTGAAAACGGCATATTATTCAACAATCAATATTAAGGAACTTCTGTATAAAACATTTTTCTTTCTTTTAACTCAGAAAATATAGGGTAATTTTGAAATTGTCCATTTTTTGATTTTCCCCCGTACCTTTTAAGCAAGCGAAAGATTTCAAATTTTGAATTTACCATTTTGAATTTGAGCACATGACACCTACATTACTTTTTTGATAGCACTGACGATCCCCTCAAATGAATTAATTGTCAAATTTAAAATTGACCCAAAGTAAAGTGCTCTAATCCTTTATGGTTAACAAATATCATTAGAATATCGTTTGCCATTAATTAATAAAATGTAGAATCCAATATTTTTTTAACACCCTGTATTTCGAAAACCAAGCGACATGCGAAAAAATTTTATACCCTGTTTTCATCTTAAAATAAGGTTAGGATTCACCTCCTTCGTTTTTTCAGAGAGGTTAGGAAACCCTGTATAATCCAATTTAATATTTAGCATTGAGTAACCCGAAGATTTTCAAAATCACCCTATAGATTACCCGGTGATCGGATTAAGCCGACTATAAACAACTACTAATCCAAACATTAGGAAAATCAATCAATCAAATCCGGTTACCACTGTCCGGAAAATGATCGAGCTAATTCGATCATAGTGTGATGTGTTCTTATTAAAATAGAGAGATAACCAAAGAAATTCTGCCGCGGCACTGAAGAATAAAATATTCGTTTATGTCTGTGAAGAAGAGAGAGGTATAGGTTTTAGTATTCATTGGAGAGCTTTTTAATAATAAAAAATTAACGCCACTCTGAGTGAGGATTTTTTGTATGAAAAAATTAACAGAAAAACCTGAAAAAAGAAATTCCGAAAATTTATTATGTCAAATGTCATGTGTTGATTTCCCAGCGGGTGTAATGTCCGGAAATGCAGCTGAATAATCCTTCTGATCCTAGACCATAGTTTTCGTAATAACCCAGATCACTACTTTGAAATTATGTTACTTATACAGGGTGTTAATTAAGTACAAGCAGTCATTTTAGGAGATGATTCTTTAGGTGATTTTAAGACGAAAAGTTCATATAAACATGGGTCCGCAAATTCTTTGTTTCCAAGATACAGGGTGTTAAAAAAATTTTCTTTAATCGGGTTTTCATAAATATCTGGTTGAAATTTGGCACTCTGGATCAATGTCCATACATATGTTGCCATATTCTGTATACGTAAATTCCATTACTAAGTTAGTAACTAATAAGACAAAGGAGAAAAATCGCAAAATTCAAGACACTACCATAAACTGACAGCATGAATGTTCTTATTTAAATCGGTACACGTGAAGAAATCCATTGCAACAATGAGGGAATTATAAGAACATAAAACAACAATCAATATTGAACAAAGATATATTTTTTTCGAAAACAGTTCATTTTATCGACATTGATCAAGAGTACCTTTTTTTCAGCTTAAGGTTTAGAGTATCCAAAAATATTATTGTCGTTCCTTCATCATACAGGGTGTCAAAAAAAGCATTTTTGTGTTACGTCTAGTCCGTCCCTGGCAAACTAAATAAGCCAAATGTGTTTAAAAGGGAGAATTTTAAGGAGACTCATCTAGTAACCATTATACTAAAAAATTATTAAATTACACCTAGCAATTAAAAAATTATTTAGAAACAACGATTTACAGGGACGTCCGTTATGGGCCCGTATCTCCGTAGGGGAGGTCGTAGGAAAAAAATGTATAGGAACTTCTCGTGTTATTTTTAAGTGTTCTTCTGCACCCGGGAGATTGCCCACATATTCATACACCCTGTATACGATGCTGATCTTTTCCCTGCTAAGTTTTGACCCGCTAATTTTTTGAGTTTAGACATCAAGACAATGTAATTTAAATCTTATGTACGATTACTTCCCTAGTTTGATATCAGTAGGAAAATAATGTTCAGTGTTCTATTATTTCTATGTTTGCTATCTATGTGTTTATAAATTAAAACTGAATTTTGAAACTATGCTGATTATTTTTGAAGAATGCATTGTGTCATCAAAGAGTTCAAAATTTAGTAAGATATCATTATTAAATTATATTATCAACGACAATAATATCTTACTTTTTATTTTAAATATAGGCAAATAAAAAACTGTAAATTTATTATAGGATTAATATTATTACAAAAATACTATTAATGAAATATAGACAAGGTGTATTAATGTTTAATTAAGTAACAAACTTTCTAATTATTATTTTTGTTGCAAAGAAACATTTTGTTTATTGCTTTTTAACAATCTTTGTTGTTTTTTCGCTGAAAAGATATTTTCAAGGATAACTTCTTTCAATTCGTCAACAATTTCTTCGTCTTCGAGACACTCCATTTCATTTGCGACAAATCTGAAAAAAATACTCTGTTAAAGATATATTAATTTTCTCACAATACTTTCTTATTGGTAAAAATTGGTGCATGAAGAATAAATATTGGCATAATACGAGAGGTATGATAATAAAAATGTGGCTTCTCAAAAGCAACTATATTGTTTGAATCAAAATTCATAGAATAGCTAGAAATTTCAATTCATAAAAATACAATCATTGAATTTTTTCAATAAATTTTCTTAAATCAGTACAGTCATAATTCTGTCTATTTTGGTTCTTTAAAAAGTAAACCACTAAACAGTAATAATTAATAACTTACTGTCCAAACAGAGCATGCTTCCTCGGCTGTGACTTTGGTACCTGCTCTACAGGTGTAACAATGTTTTGTAGAGCTGCACTCGCACTACCGAGAACACCCGATATTTCGTCTTTCTCTGTTAATATTCTCGTCTGTTTAGTTCCCTTCCTGAGTAGGTCGCTTTCTTCACCTCTAGAGGGCGATGTGGAAGTTGAGGGAATGGAGGAAGCCTGAGACAAGTTTGCAGAAGGCGAGGCTAGAATACCCATTTCTATGTCACAGAGGCTACTAACGTCACCGCCCTGTACTTCTGCTTCTATCTACAAATGTAAAATAATACTAACAGATTACAACGAAAAGCTGTGAATTGAGACATGTTCGATCTCAGTAGATTACAATAGTTCCAACTTTTCTATAACCACTGCTTATAAAACTCAAAAGTTATGTAGGTAGGTACCATGATACAATAACTAAAGGTGAGATATCTAACCGTTCCAATTTTGTCTGCCGCGCGCCGTAACGCCACAGGGAGAGTAATTCTCAAATATCTTATTAAGATTCAACCGGTGTTAGCGTTTTTAATTCTAATTTAGAGGTATTAAAAGATTTTAGGCATTTATTGGTATGTGAAATGAAAGAATAATATATGGCAAGTATTTACGTATATTGATTTCATAGAAATGTAACACACATTACAGCTAAAATACCACTAAATTAAGAAAAAATTCCGACAAACTTTTAAAACATCCGCCGTGATATTGGAACGGGTGGACGATAGCCGAAGCTGCTCGGCGATCGCTCCTCGTTGACACCAGCGTTGCCGGTCTTTTACCATTGTAATATATCCATTACTATTTTAACAATTTTTTAGATGTTCATTCTTGTTGTGGGGCTCCCCATATGAAATTTATGTTCAATCTGGAGGTACTCCACATATCATAGGAAAGTAACGACCTTTCTTTGTTCGTTCGCTTCTTACTCTGATACCATTTTTTATTATTCTATTAGGTTTCGAACCGTCAACCTATTACTGTTGATCAAAGATCTCTGGCAACGCTGGTCGCCACGTAGTGCAGTTTACCGTAGTTTTCCATGGAAATTTTTAAAGTTCACTATTTTTTTTTCTTATTTAGTCATGTGTAATTATTAAAATAAATAACTGAAATTTCATAAAATGAGGTGCGCTGTGTTCGGTTGTGATATGGATAACCACGCACAGAAATTTGATATAAATATAAGGTGTTAATTGCGCTTTCCTAAGGATAGAAACATTTACTGACCTAAGTATTCTCCACCGCAACTGATGAGGGTATATGCCTTCCAAACATGTATGGAAATTAAAATATTGTGTATTTAACTACTGAAGCAGCCTATAAGTTTCTTTACCCCTTCATAATTTAACTCCACTGAGAGATGAACTATTTAAAAATAATAGTTTAATTTGCTTATAACTACTCAGGTCGTATTTTAGCTTTAATCTTTGTTGTATATTTATGAAATAAATATACCTAAATACCATAATATTATTCTTTCATTTCCCATACTATTAAATGCGTCTAAACCTTTTAATACCTTTAAAAGAGAGTTAAAAACGCTGCCAGCAATATAAATCTCCATAAGAGATTTAAAAATCACTCACCCGATTACCTCACAAGTCATTCCTCCATCGGCGTGGAATCTTACCTCGTTTCTGTTGGTTTTTACCTCTTGACGCAGCACAGAATCATGTAGCTCTACTCGTGATTTTGGTAATTTAGAGTATTTGCTGACTTTTTTGTAATTCAAGTTCTTTCGAATGCGCGAAATGTCCAACGTAGTTAGCCCATTTTCTTGGTCGAAAGTGGCAAGTTCCTTTCGAATGATCTTAGATGGTTTTTCATGAGGGTGATTTTCTGCCTTCCTTTTACAAGCATTATTTACTTCCTGTCTTTTCAGGTTAACATCTGTGTCGTGGTTATGCGTTAAATTAACTTTTTCTAAGTTGGTAATGTCCAGTGTTTCGCCTTCGGTATAAATTTTAGCTTTACACTTTTTATTAGTACAACACCAAGTTATTGTATTATTTTTAGAAACGTGATTACGATTGAACTTGTAACTGTTGACTACTAGCAAAGTTTTACACTTTTCACTTAAAATGAATTGTAACTCCATTGCAGCATGCAGGTTCACTTGATTTAAGCTAAGGAAGGACTGAATTACCAAATTTATAACAAAACTGAATGATCATTTAGGTGCAACAATAATCCCTTAATATAATAATAATAAATTATTGGAATTACCCTATTGTATCATTATTGGAATGGGTCAATGGGCTGTTTAACTAAATTTTAATAGCATAAATATAATTTTCCAGGCTCTAATGATTTTTATTACCTCTCTGTAATGAAGGTCGCGTCTAGGAACTCGACCATCCCCCCGTCTAGCAATTAGTGTATGTCGGTCTAGGAATTCGGCTATCTCAATTTATTTTACCTGCATACGTCTAGCAACTCGGCTACACCCGTTATTTATACCATTGGTAGGTACATAGTTATTCAGCCTTCCAAAAATACAATAGTTTACCTAATCAATACCTCTCAATAGGATAATTTATTTCCGCTATTTACCTCATATTCTTCACTTTCTATGCTGCTTCGATGTGTAGTTATTCCTTGTTGTAAGAACTGCAGCTGCTCATAACTCCAAAGTCTAGGTGTGTATACGGCATCTGTTGATGCTTCTGAAATTTCACTTTTTTTAATTTTCTTTAGTTCACCAAAAAATTGGGTACGGATTCCGTGTACTTTCTTCTTTATGTCTTCAATACTTAATGTGGCAGGCTTCTTCCTATTAAATTCCGTTGTAATCTCCTGTAGGGCTTTTAATCTCGTATTGCGATAATGGTATTCAGGATGGGTTGGCAAGTACAGACATGGATACGCCTCATACAACTGAATTAGTAGTGACGTAGCCTCTCTAGTCCAATCAAAACTAACACTAAAAAACACATTTTGGTTAATTTATTATTGTTTGTCCAATTTTATTGCAACGTTTCCGTATGAAGAGCGAGGGGATACAAACCATGCGAAAAAGTGCCTTACCATAGGCGTGCTGAAACAATAATTCATTAAGTGGAAAATAAAAACACCTGTGTTGATTCCGCAGTTAGTTGCTTCAAAACTACAGTTTTTTTTCTCAAAATATCTTTCAGACGTATATTATTATTTAATTATTAGTCCCCTTTTTTACATACGTTGTAAATATTTGTCACGATATATTGTGCTTGGCTCTTCAAATGTTTATTTTTAAGTATTGTATGTTTCATCATTTAATTGATAGAAAAAAATTTCCTCACCGCGCTTCACGCCACTGTAGAGACAAATTTCTGTGCGTTTTAACGGCGCTACGTAGAGCGGAACTACGTAAGAAATAAAAATTAAGCAATGCAGTTGTTGTTTTAGTGTAGAATGCCAAATTAGATAAAACACCTTTAATGATATACACTAAATATAAAATAACGCGCAACCAAAAATTATGCTCGATTTCAAACTTGATTTTTTCGCAAACCGATATATCGATTTGGCTAATCCTTTTTTTTTTTGTTTTTAACTGTAAGTTTTTTCTTTGGCAATTGCACTGTGATAGAATTATTTATTCAGATTTCAGTTTTATGCTTATACAGGGTGCAAAAATGAGAATAGCTTTTTACGTTAAATTTGAGACACCCTGTAGGGAGCATTCGCAACAACAACGGGTGTATGATGAAATGATACTACAGCCTCATATTTTCTAAACATTTTGTTCCTTTAATTTCTCTGATATCTGTATTATTAAAGAAAATACAGTTTTATACCAGAACATATACAGTGCAACATACGTGAAACAACTTTATTTAATGGCGGCTCTGTGATGTTATGAGCTGGCATTTCCTTAACAGCACGGGCGGATATCGTACGACTTCACGTGGGGGTTCTTTAAATAGCGAGAGGTATATCAGCGACATTTTGTCTGAGCACGTTGTCCCTTTCGCTCAGTACATTGGGAATAATTTTTTACTAATGCACGATAACGCACGACCTCATGTTGCGCGCATCGTCAATGAATATTTACATTAAGTAAATATTTGAACTTTAAATTGGCCACCGCGCAGTCCCGATTTGAATCCTATAGACCACTTATGGGATATTATTGGTAGGGCACTAAGACAGTATCAACCCCCTCCTGCCAACCTGTAAGATGTCCAAATAATGGTTGCCGATATTTGGAATAGACTTGACCAAAATAAAATATCCAATTTAATATCGAGTATGCCGAGGTAATGTGAAGCAGTCATTAGAAGTAGAGATGGAACACGCGCTACTAATGTACTTTTTTTTTGCTATTTATTTTTATTCTTAGTTTAATTTTGTCAAAATGTTAGTTTAATTTAAAAAAAAACATGTTCTGGTATAAAACTTTGTATTTTCTTTGTTATTACAGATATCAGAGAAATTAAAGGAACAAAATGTTTAGAAAACATGAGGCTACAGTATGATTTCATCATACACTAGTTTTTGCTACTAATGCACCCTACAGGGTGTCTCAACTTTAACGTGAAAAACCTATTCTCATTTTTGCACCCTGTATAAGCCTAAAACTGAAATCTGAATAAAAAAAATTCTACCACAGTGCAATTGCCAAAGAAAAAAGTTACAGTTTAAAAGAAAATTTAGCGAAATCGATTTATCAGTTCGCAGGAAAATCAAGTTTGAAATTGAGCATACTTTTTGGTTGTGCGTCATTTTTGCTGCTAAGTATATTTTAGGAAACGTACAATGAGAGTATAATAAATTATCTTGAATTTCTTTATAATTGAGGCAGTTTTGACCTAATTACTTCTTGTTAGCTTGATGAAAGGCTATGCAAAGATCTTGCATGGTTTCGTCCCTTAAGGAGGAAAAGCAGACCGCGGTTACAGCGTTGACATATACAGGGTGATTCACGACGAGCTTGCATTAGAGCTTTATGGAGAACTACTGAATATATGTTTCTGAAATTTTGGGGATTTAGGTTTATCGATATGCTCTCTTTAACTAAAATATTGACATGTTTCTGTCATTTCCGGTTATACCGGAAGTAGCTGCCTACTTTCGTTTTTTAAATGCAACATGGCAATTTTTATTACATTTTTCGATTAAGCATTAAATACTAAGCACATTTTATAGAAAATGTTTTTGTCAGACTCTAATAGTTTTTGAGATATCTGGAATTTTTGTAATTATTTGGCAAATGCATGACGATGAAATAATCCATATAATTTTTTTACCTTAGCGCTTGGACTAAACATTTTTGCTCACCGAATAGCTAGAAGATCATCAAGTCTCAAAAACATTTCAAATTCGGCATAAAATGTACAGGGTGGTCACAATTCAAGCCTCATTGTGAAAAAATTCAACCATTAAAAACTTTCTTATTTTAAATGGAACACCCTGTATATTTTTATTTAATTTGATGGCAAATTAGTTGTTCTTTATAAATAGTATTTACTGTCCTATACCTATATCAAAGCGTTTTCTCAAAAAATCCAATTTTATTCCGAAAATACTATTTGTTCAAGTGTGCTATGAAAACAATTGTACTTAGGGTACTGATGTCTATACAGAGGAAAATTAATAATGGCGGCAATATTTTCTAGTGTGCTTTGACAAGAAAAACAATTGTCTGATATTTCTTGGCGTATTTTCAAACTGTCAATTATTCTGTTACTAAAAAATGTCACGCTCCGGATTTTCAAGCGAAGATTTTTTAAATTTATTTACGGTTTACATTGAATGTGGTAAAATTAAGCTAAGAGCTTGTCGAATATATCGAGATAAATATCCGAATAGGCCTATTCCCACACCTGATATTATTAGAAGACTAAATAATAATTGTTTAAAATTTGGATCATTTGAAGCCAAAGTACGAAGAATTAAACCAATACTGGACAATGAGGTATTTGAAGTTACCATTTTAGCCTATTTTTACGCTTTCCCAAAAGACTCAATTCGTGAAGCTGCAATGCAATTAAGAGTTTCGTATTCCAGTATACAAAGAATTTTAAAAAAATATGGCTGGAGGCCATATTCATATGCCCAAGTTCAGCATCTAAAACCACAAGATTTGCCAGCTCGAGTCGAACTTTGCGAGTTTTTTCTAATCAAAACCCAAGAAAATGAGCAATTTACTAATTCTGTAATATGGAGTGATGAAGCCAAATTTACTCGTAATGGTTTTCATAACAGACACAACAGTCATTGTTGGGCTCACGAAAACCCCCATATTGTCAGGATAGGACGTTACCAGGAATCATTTCAATTTAATGTTTATTGTGCTATTAAACATGGCCGTATATTTTGCTTACACATTTACGACGAAAATTTAAATGGTCAGAATTATTTGACAATTCTTGAGGATCAGTTAGAAGAACGTCTGGATGATTTGCCGCTCCAAGAGCGAATAAATGCATGGTACCAAAACGATGGGGCTCCAGCACACAACGTCCAAGTTGTTAAGACTGCCCTAAACAGACTTTTTCATGACCAGTGGATCGCAAACCAAGGTCCCTTCCACTGGCCAGCTCGTTCGCCAGACTTAACTCCACTGGACTTTTTCATCTGGGGAACCATTAAAGATAAAGTTTACGCGCGTCCCATCACCACGAAGGAAAATCTGATTGAAAGGGTGAGGGCAGCATTTCAATCTCTCACTGCACAAGAAATTAGGAATGCTACAAGAAATAGCATGATGAAAAGAATACATAAATGCTTGGAAGTAAATGGCAATCATTTCGAACATATTTTAAAAATATAATCAAAAGATATTAGGTATAATTTTCAAACACATTTTTAATTAAAGAATTTAAAGTTTATTAACTTGTTTCCTTGCTATTTTTAAAAAAATAATATTTAAACCATTAAATTTAAAACAATTTAAAACAATAAACTGCATTTTATTTATAAATTATTAAGAAACACTTTAGAATGTTGTATTTTCAAGCAATCAATCACTATTCCTCCGTATAGACATCAGTATACAGCCCCTAAGTACAATTGTTTTCATAGCACACTTGAACAAATAGTATTTTCGGAATAAAATTGGATTTTTTGAGAAAACGATTTGATATAGGTATAGGACAGTAAATACTATTTATAAAGAACAACTAATTTGCCATCAAATTAAATAAAAATATACAGGGTGTTCCATTTAAAATAAGAAAGTTTTTAATGGTTGAATTTTTTCACAATGAGGCTTGAATTGTGACCACCCTGTACATTTTATGCCGAATTTGAAATGTTTTTGAGACTTGATGATCTTCTAGCTATTCGGTGAGCAAAAATGTTTAGTCCAAGCGTTAAGGTAAAAAAATTATATGGATTATTTCATCGTCATGCATTTGCCAAATAATTACAAAAATTCCAGATATCTCAAAAACTATTAGAGTCTGACAAAAACATTTTCTATAAAATGTGCTTAGTATTTAATGCTTAATCGAAAAGTGTAATAAAAATTACCATGTTGTATTTAAAAAACGAAAGTAGGCAGCTACTTCCGGTATAACCGGAAATGACAGAAACATGTCAATATTTTAGTTAAAGAGAGCATATCGATAAACCCAAATTCCCAAAGTTTCAGGAACATATATTCAGTAGTTCTCCATAAAGTTCTAATGCAAGCTCGTCGTGAATCACCCTGTATATGAAGATAATGAATAGAGATTTGTTTTATTCATTTAAATATTATAAAAAAAAATATCAATTTTACACATCTTCGCATTTATCTGGGTTAATTTGATAACACTGTTCATAACATTATATTAAAAATTTATTATATTACTGGTACGTATAGTTGTTATAAAGTTATAGTAGTTAGAAATTATTGATTATTACAATGATTCTTTTCTGATTCTTCGATTCTTACAAACACAACTAACGGCATCATAGCCTAATTTTTGGTTCAGAAACGGCTAGGCATACAATAGATAAGGATCGATTAAGTTAAGACAGAGGATTTGCATTAAAAACTATCATGAATAAGTACTCACCTTTTACTATAGGACATTATTGTTTCTTCACACTTTTAATCTGAATAAAACACAACGCTCACAAACTCACTCCACTAACAAACTTTCTTAAATCTTAGCAATCAATTAGTTATGTATTGCTTAACTCCTGTCCTTTTTATATTCTAGTTTCTTAAATTTCTACAATATTTCTTCGCATGAAAAACGACCGTTATTGGTTACCACTACCAAGAATGGGCAGTACAAGATGTTCTAATTTAACTAATTAGGATATTTTACAGTGGCTATAAATACATTACAGTATTATCATAAGTTGAGGCTGCAGAATGAAAACGATTTAATTACATTTTATGGAGGTATTGATGGTAATAAAAATATATATTTGCATATTAAGACAAATACTTAGTCTAGACAACCATAAACAATTTGAAAGAAAAGTATAATTATTAACATGTCTATGCGCTTAAAGTGGTAAATTAATTATAAACTATAGGAAAAATAATATGGTGTTATTCCACAACTGACCGTCGCCTTACTGACCGCGACAAAATTTTACCTGTTTCGGTGCCATCACTGACCGCCACCATTTCTTTTTGATAAGCGATTAGGTCATAGTCTCATTTCTGACCGTGACACAAATTGACCTGGTTTTCAGATGACACTTTTAAGAGTTGCAATAAATTGTTTCACCAGTTATATACATTGCATCTAGACGTGGGTAGCACAGAGCGAGAAACCGAAGTTAACGCCATCGTTATATGCCTACTCCCTAATCGAAAAAAAAACACCTATAAAAAACTTTTTTTCCTCATTAAAGAAAATATTCCTGATTATTATTCAAAAACCTTTAAAATGGACTTTGAGATGTCCACAATATCAGCTAACAGAGAATGTTTACCGAATTCGAAGCTAAATGTTTGCAATTTCCACTTCAATCAATGTTTATGGAGAAAGGTTCAGGAGCTTGGACTAGCGAAACAATACGAAGAAGATTTGGAAACAATACAAAGAAAATTTAGAAGTACAAACTCATATTAAATTAACATCTAACTTGGTTCATCTACCACCTACTTTGACTGACGAAGGGTAGCTGCATATTATGAAAAACTCTCCAAAGAGTGAACAGATACATATTTAAAATTTAAAACGAGAAAATTCAAGACATGTGGATATGCTACAATCAATGACAATCAACAAATTCTGCCAGTCGTAAGCCTTGATAAAGTGGAAACGAATTTTGTTTATTTTTGCACGATTTTTGGATCTCATATCCTGGTCTATCTTGTATAATTTAACCCAAAACCCATATTAATATTGGCGGTCAGTAATACAACTAACTATTCAATCTTCTGCATCGCCAATCAAATTTTGGGGGCCTAAGTCAAATATATATAGGTCCAGTAAATAAATAATTGTTTAACACTTTTAACTAATGTAGCACAACTCAACGCATGAGCTTTTAAAAAGAGTTCTGATATAGAGTGTGTCAATTTACAAACTTCCCACCCTTACTAGCTTGCTCCAAATATATAATATTAAAAACCGGAGAGACACGGCAAGAGAGATGCTTTTAAAAGGTGTTTTCTTGTTTCGTACATTCGCGTTTCGTACACGTCAAAAATTGAAATATTCTTGTTTGGTATATACACTGAATTAATTAATCCATTTTCGGCTTCTCGTTTCATATAACGACCATTATGATAGGGTGTGGGTATGGTAGATACATTTAAATTCATAAAGATTATTTAATAGCGCTATTAAAATAATCTAATATTGGCAAGTGTCACCCTAGTATATCTAAACTCTTCAAAGTACTGACAGAAAAAATGCATTACTACGATATCGTACAGCAGCAATGTAATCTATATATCTCTATACCAAAACGTTGTAAGAAATACGCTGATTTCGACATCCGCTTGGTTAAAATATTGAGCGAAGATTTACTTAAAAAAATAGAAATTGGTGAGACGTTAAATCGTTTAATATACATAGCGGGTGTTTCAGGAGAAACGCTCACCCCCTATAAATGTATATCCATTCTGAACACCATTCCAAATTCAACGACATGCCCCCCTCCCCTTCCATACGTCGCTTTTTGACACTTTAAATCATTTCCTTTTTATTTTTATGTATATTTTTTTTAATTGAGATTGCTATGAAATCTCAAATGGTTTAGGACTTCTCAACCAAATTATGGTAGATTTAAAATTTATAATTATGTTCATTTGTTTGTTAGCATTATGAAGTTATGGGTACCTTAGATAAATGCAAACCCATTTACATGTTGGAAAAAAAAGTGCTCTATCTTTTTGCCTGAGTGAGCCAATGTGTTTCAATTTGAAAAAATTGAGATGGGAAAATGCGTTCTTAATATCTTAAAAAGTATGTAAAAAAGATAAAACAATAAAACTTGAAAGTTGCATTTTTATCAAGAATTTGGCTTAGAGGTAAACCAATTTATGGAGCAATCTTGGTGCAAAAAGGAAAAATTTTTTTTTAAAGTGTCATTGAATTTGGAATAGTATTCCGAATCGATGCAACCAGAAATATACTGGGTGTTCCATTTAAAAATCCAAAGTTAAGATAATTTTTGGTTAAACCGCAAATGATAAAATGGAGTCCGACATGCCATAAAATGCAAGACAACATCACATACAATCCCAACAAATTATATTTCTGTAATTTAAACAATAAAAAATTTATTGCGGTGAGCGTTCCTCTAGAAACACCCGGTATACTTGATTAGGTCCGTATCTAATAACATTATAATAATAATAGTATCAGTATATATATTGTTTTCAATCGGCGAAAACGGTGACTGTACGAAATTTATACCCACGCGATGTGGATTTCACTAATTTTCAACATCGCGTTGTGGGTAAATTAGGAAGATCCACGACGCGAAATCACGATTATAATCGAAGACACACGACGGTTATCGTGTTTTGGATAATAATAAATACCCACAACGAGAAAATACATAACCTTACTTAATTGTTTTGTTTCGTTTGTTCGGGATCCAATTTTTAAGTGAAATTTCATTAAAAATGGCTTTAATTCAGATATCACAAACGGATAAAATAATTTTGTATCAAAGAGAGGAAACACATATAATGATGAAAATTCAAGCAACGAAAATGCTATATGAGTCAAATAAAAGATATGCTCCTTTAGAAATTCGAGCAAATGTTTTGATTCGAGTGCCATATGTTAACAGAGGACGACTAACTCCAAGAAATGTATTAGCTATTGTTTCAGAAATTAATCAGAAGCTTGTAGTACTGAGAATGGGCCACTGGATAGATTATTTTCAAGGAATGGACTTCTTCAAGCAGATTCGCAGTTCATGTCGCAATCAATTGATAATAATGTCAAAAAATACCCTTGCGAACTGCAGCAAATATGTCATCTAAAGGTTCCGGTTAAGGTTTTCTCATATGCAACTGTAAAAGATTTTGTGGTGATAATAAATGTAAACAACGCAACAAAAAGTGTAACTCAAAATATCATGGATCACTACTAACATGCAAGAATAAATATTAGTTATTATAGAAAATGTTTAATAGATCTTTAAAACGCGTCAGTATTTTTATTTAACATATTTTTTGATTGATTTTTTCACCTTATGTATTTTTCGCTGTACGGATATTTATTATTATCCATAACACGAAAACCGTCGTATGCCTTCGATTAGAATCGTGATTTCGCGTCATGGATTTTTCTAATTTACCCACAACGCGTTTGGGGTATATAGACTATAGCCGCAACGCAATGTTGAAAATTAGTGAAGTCCACATCGCGTTGTGGGTATAAATTTTGGGCAGTGGCCATTTTCGACAATTGGTTACAACAAACGAGCCCTGTCTCAGTGAAGTTAGTCCAACTATCAAAACTACGTTAAAAAACTGTCGATTAATAAAAATCAACGAAACGTAATAGCAGCAAATCACCACTTTGTGTTGCATCGCCTTCTCGACTGATTACTTCTTCGACACATCTTGGCATAGTTGCAACTAATGTTTGGCAGTCTTCTGTAAACTGTTCTAAATTTCTTGGAGACGGGTTCGCAATTCTGGAACGGTTCTTGCGAGATTCGATTGGAGTTTTTTCTTCATGATATGCCTCAAGGTTTCGATCGGCGATAGATCTGGACTACTCGACGTCCATTTTAAAAGTAGAATATTGATTTCTAACATCCAATCTTTTACTTTTTAGCCGTATGGCAAGCGGCACATCTTGTTGGAAGATATATTTAATATTGTTTAAACGCATTTGATCAATTTGGGGTGTTAAGTTATTTTGAAGCACATTAATGTACTTATCAGCATTCATAATACCTTCCACAAAGTGTAAGATTCCCACTCCACTTGCTTATATGGATCCCCAAATCATAACAGAAGCCGAAAACTTAAGTTTTTTTGTAAGACAGTCATTCTAAAATGCTTCTTCTTTAGTTCTTATGACACGACTCCTATTATGATCAACGCATACTTCAAATCTGGCTTCATCACTCCAAATAATGGAGTTCCATTGGTTCGTAACCATAATTTGTGTTCTTTGGCCCACGCTAGTCTGTTTTTCTTCTGAATCCTTTTCTGAAGGGCTTTTCTTTTGCTTAGAATTATTGAGTTAAAAACGAATAAAAAAAATAAGTTAAGCTTAACTTGTAAGTTTTAAATCCCCGTTTCTATGACAAGTCTATGACAAGTTGCTCTTCAAAACTTTTTTATGGTTGCGTGATTCCATAATATTTCCAATTCGTTATAATTAGCATGCCGATTTTCCTTGATAATCCGTTTTAAGGCTCTTAAGTTGGCATTGGAATAGCGCTGGCGACTTTCAGTTCTGGGTTTTGAGCCACAGATCCAGTTGTTTCGTACAATTTAATAATATTTCGAACCGTATACCTCGATTTGTTACCACTGTCACTGATTTGGGAAGCATTTTGGCCTTTTAAATACAAGTGAATGATCACTTTCCTTATAAATTCACAAATATCATGTTTTGGGGCGTTGGACCAACTTCACTGAGACAGGGCTCGTATATAACAAAATATACAAATGCAACCCTGTTCATAGAATTAATACAATCTAATAAAGTGAAATGAAACAAAGTAACAAATTATTTTAATTTCATAAATATTTTGATATTTAGTTATAGAATTGCCCACCCACCTATACAGTTGCCCGAAAAGCAGACCATAGCAATGGCCAGTGTACGAAACGAGAAGCCAGAAATGGGTTAATTACTTCAGTGTTCGAAACAAGAATCTTTCAGCTAAATTTTTGACCTGTACGAAACAAGGATGACTCCTTTGAAAGAACATTTGCAGCGCTTAAACCTGGAAAGGGTAGATGTTACCCTTAAAATCTTAAATAGGAAGGGGATCAAGTGACCCATCATTATAGAGGTTAGAGGTTTAATCTCTCTCTTCTTTCAGTAGAATGATTAGGGGTCCGTACATAGTTATTCCGGATGACATCCTTTCCAATTCTCTACCACGAGTAAAATCATCGCCTAAAAATTGTCGATGACGAAACTTACAATTGCCTAATAAGAATAATTTTAAATTAGAAAATATTTAATGCATACGGCTGTTTAAATTGAAACCGAAAGTCGTCACTAATACCTCACAGTAATTATTTGGAATGGTAATATGAATTTACATAACTTAAAATGCTTGATGCTGTTAGTAATTTAAAGAGGGTCGCAGATCTCTCTCGGGAATTTACAACATACATTATATTTTGTTTACGTTTACTTTGACACTAAAAACTAATTTGAAAGTGTATGCCCTCGACGAAATATAAGGAAACCGATTTAATATCGAAATATTTAAACTAAGCGCTTTAATAATGTTCATAAAGTATTTCAAATATAATTAGAAATACATTATGACTTGAAATAAAAATCATGTAAAATATAATTTTTTGTGTGCATTGAAGATTATCAGAAATTTTTAGGGAAACCTCAACCTTAGCCACAGGAATCATGAGTGTGTGTAGTTAATAGTTAAGATCTTGATTTTTGTTGCTGATTATTTTTTGATTTTGAAGACTTCTACACTGCGTGAGATTATTTCAGTAAAAGTATGTGGTAACAATATAAAGCACAGGTCATAAATTAAAATTAAAATTAAATTGATACACCAACGAATTTGTATTCAAAAAATACATTTAATATGAATTGAACTCCAAATTTTGACTAGCCTAATTTTTAAATTTAACAGTTCTTGTATTGTTTTTGTTAAAAATGAACTCTTTTATCATTGACATATTTTGCCAACTCGTAAGCCGACTTTATGACTTCCGAAAAAATCATTAATAAAGTCTGTTCGTTTTATGAAGTCCGATATCGGATTAAATCATTAAAGGTTGTTAAACAGTAAGACGGTTAAGTTAACAATAACTTCGCTATACTTGACCGTACCGAACATTCCACTGGTTTACTGTAGTCGGCTGAGCAAAACAAGCGGTTCCAAAACAAAATCTTAGAATTATGTACCACGATAAATATTTTTATCTAGTTTATTTTTCACTCATAGTTTTTTTATTTATCAAATGAAAATGATTTTGCGTCAATAAGTTGAAGATGTTCTCAGGTACTTTTTCCTAGAATTTAGTTATTTTGGGATCATTATAGTTAAATCTATATAATAATCACTATTTTCCAAAAAATAATTAAAATTTGCTCAATTGCAGGATGGTATGTTCTATTTTAAATAAGTAGTTATGCTTTTTGCTTTTAGTTTGTTTTTCATTATTGTGCGTGAATTAAAAGCAGTTATGGAAAATGTTCAGCAAGGTGACCCAACGCCTAGAAGGTGAACGCCGTTTGGTATTACAAGTAGAACGTTATTTTACTTTGGAAAAAGATAACTCGGGCCCGTTAGTGTCTGTTTTAGCAGTGCAAAAACGAACGTCTGATGCTTGCGGCATTTCAGATAAGACCTTAAGAAGACTTCGAACAAAGTGAGTGTGAAGAGGAATTGGACAGACCATATAAAAGGGATCGACTCCATTCTAAAACCTTTGATTTAAGGGATAAAACTATCGATTAGGAATATTGTTTATGATATGTATAAAGCCAAGGAATTTTTTTGAGTATTGGTTCGAGGAAACACTTTTAAGAAGTTTAGAAAACCCTTCCTTAATATATTAGGGATGATGATAATGATTCTGATGAGTCTGAAAGCATGGATGAAATTTCAAATGCAGAGGAAGACTGTTTTTAGTAAAGTAAGGGTTTGTTCGGGTTTGCTCGTTCATTCGTTCATTCTACAAGCAGGTACGTTCTATCGCCAGACTACAACATCGGTTCTTTTTAGAACCAAAACTTTATAAAAAATAATTCGTAAAACTCATTTGCTTAAATAATATAAAAGCTAAAAAATAATTATTTTTCTTTACCTATACTAATTTTTTATTTACTTTAAATTATTTTATTTAGAAAATACCTAAAATAAAATTTATTGTTTGAGAGCCACCGACTACCCTGCTCGAGAGGTTTTATTGCTTAGCGGACTTCATACACCGTATCGACTTTATCAGTTCAAATTCGAATTAGAAATGTCTAGTTGCATCTGACAGGTAATTCTCTTAAATATTACAGCTACAAAAAATTTAAATAGAAAATCTTTTAGAATTTATCAATCATAATAATAACAGTTCCAAAAATTCTCGGTTCCTCTATCCCATATTTTGAAAATTCCCATTAAAAGTTTTTAAATAATACATTTCAATTTGAAAGTTATAAAAGTTTGAGGAAGCATGTTTTATATTCTTTACAACCGAGACATCGAGACAACAAATGATGTACCCCTTAAGGTGACCGTAACATGAATATTTTAAAATCTCTGGTAGTATTAAAGTAAAAAATTCAAGCGTTCTAGAGTATGCTACTTATTTATAATTTATAAAGTTTTTTGAAATTATCAATATAACATTGTTTCTCACGTACTTTTGTCTTGTTGTTGATTAAAAATTGAATTGATAACAGTAATTAATAATAAAATTAGGATGTTGAGAGATAAATGACTAAATACCAAATGGCAGAAAGTTTTTGGATTCAGAATCCAAATATAATTCAACCTAAGAAGCTTCTTTTATAAATACCATAAGATTTTAAAAAATTTTATAATACACTACCCCAATTAACCAAATTTAATAATTTCTTTATAAGTGAGAGAAAATAGATTCTAGAGTTCAGAGCAGAGAGTAATTTAGGTCCTGACACGTCTAATTGTACGGGGTCGCGCATAAAATGTAGATGCATGTAAATTTCCTAAAATATAATTTTGACATATCTTACATAAAAGCTGTGTTTAATTAATTTTTTGAACTAAACCAATTAGATATATATAACTTAGACCAAGGGTGGTCAGCCCGCGTCACGAATGCCACTGTGTGGCACACCCTATTTTAACAAAGGCACGCGAAGGCAAAATTTAAAAATTTGAAAGAGTAATAGTGTCTTCAGGAACTTCCTCAAAATCCGTAAAACGCTACTCATGCTCTACCGAATACAACAGCACCAGAAAGCATAGTACAAAGATTTGGGTTTGTCTCGATTTTGAAGCAAACAGATTAACAATAATATTTATTTGTTCAAAATGTTTTACAATAAACAATATAAACCCAAAAGGGTACAGTGTCAGATGGTCAACAATTTCCACAGACAAATTTAACATCTTTGAAATAAAACATATTCTACAACAAAACTCATAATTGAAAGAAACATAAATAATTTAACTTACTCAAAATTCAAACAACTCGATATACATAATAATAACAATAATCTGTGAAGAAGGCGGACATAAAACACCTATAGTATACTTGACACATTTAAAATTCAGCAATGAATTGTTTGTTTATCAGCATCATCAAAAAATTCACTGATACTATAAAATGCCTTACTAACTAGATATATTTTTAAAACATATTTAAGTTTATTATTTGTTAAAGTTCTTATTCTGTCTGGAAAGCAATTGAATATCTTCATTATACAGTATTTAAAATTTTATTGCAGGTACGTAAAGTTGTATTTTTCAGGTGCTAAATTACTTTTATTACGAGTATCATAATCATGTTTTACATCACAGTGAGTAAAGAAATCCCTATTATTACAGACAAACATCACAGAATCCAAAATATAAATCCCTATCACAGTTAAAATATTATTTTCAATAAAAATAGGTTTACAACTTTCCTGCTGCTGTTTCATTTTAAAAATACTTTGAATGCACCTTTTTTGCATGACCATAATTCTGTGCATGCCAGATGAACCACCCCAGAATATTACACCATACCTCTGTACTCACTTGATTAGACACCACACGTAAGGCATAGCAGTATCTAGATACACTGTGAGCCAAACCCTCAATGTGCTCCCTCCAATCCAGTCTCTCATCTATCTGCACACCCAAAAACCCACACTCTCAGCTGTTTTTAATTCCTCATCATTGTAAAAGAGAGAACATTTATTACTCAAATTATTTCTAAAAGTGAAAGTCTGAGTTTTTGACACATTCAACATCAGATCGTTGGCTTTGAAATATTCATCAAGGGCCTCCATTGCAGTATTTATCCTATGGATCAGACACATTTCACATTAATGCAAGAACTACCTAACAAAATCAATAACGCTCGGAACTATGATTTACACATTTAATATCCATTTTGCAAGATTTATTCAGTGCTAGGTTTGATAATTTTCAAGATGATAAATAATGCTGATCTTTTCACACCTGCTTTTCCAATTTCTCTGCAAGACTTTACTTGTTACCCACCTGAAAACCAAATCGAAATCATTGACCTACAGCACAATTCAATACTGAAAGAGAAATTTAAGGAACTTTTTTCAATTGCAAGTTTAGTGATTCAAATTATATTGAATTTTGGAAATTTGTACCAGCAAGCAATTTTCCAAATTTACACGATTTGGCTGTCAGATATTATTGTAGGTTTGGATCAATATATTTTTGTGAACAAATGTTTTCATTATGAACTTAATAAAATCAAAAATCTTTCAAGATTAACTGAGATACACGTAAAACGCATAAATTTTGTTAGCATCTTCAAGAACTTTGAAAAAAAAAACTACCAACTCAGAAGCCACATTAGTTAAGCATTGACCGTTTAATAAATATTTACAATTGAGTGTTTCATAGTATTTAGTTTTATTTTATACAGAACCTAACTCACTGAACCTATAAAACTGTTAATTATCATAAAATTAAATTTCTACGTTTGTTTTATCTATTATTATTTTTTAAATCTCCACAATTCACATGAAAAAAATGTATTTCATGTCAGTTGCGTAAAAATCCCATAATCAGCCTATAAATAACATTTTTTTACTTTTCATACTTTTTAGTATGTTGGAAAGGCCACTTTAATGCAAGATATGTCAAATTCAAATTTTAAGAAATTTATATTGATTTAGATTTTATTGGCTACCCCATACATCTAGACGTATAGCCACTTCCCAGGCATGCATAATTCTTTTTTTTTTAAGTAGTGGTACCCTTACTAAAAAAGTTGGCCATCCCTGGCTAGACACTCGCTCAAAAGTATTGCCATGGCACTCGAAGTAACAACAAACTTCTAAATATGTTATATTATCGGAAAAACGTTTCGTAAACAATCAATGTGACATTCTATCACTTTCGGCTTGTGCTAAATTAAAAATAAAAATCATTTCAATAAATAAGCCCTAATATAGAGTGCTACATAATTATTTATTCGTTTAATTCATTCATTTATCATGAAAAACTTTGTATTTTTATTGTTATTTTCAAATTGTCAATGTTGAGTAAATGAATTAATTGAATTGATAATAGCGCAGCATTGTGTATTATAGACTTTATTTATTGAAATGAGTTTTATTTTTAATTGAGCAAAAGTCCAACGTGATAAAATGTCGGATTTGTTCGTCGTTGTTTGTTTTCAGAACGTTTTTTCAACAATATAACATGTACTATTTTGTTACCTCGAGCGACATAGAGATATCTTTGGGTTTGTTGATCTAACCCCTAGATTTTATTCGCGTATTATCGACACTTTCTGGGGCTATTAAAAGTATTGTCAAATAATAGTATATTAAGATACAAGTTTCATTCAAGACATTATCTTAGAGCAAGCGTTTAATTCAGAAAACGACCCGCGAAGCGGGGAGTTTTCTAAAGTACTATTGCTCTAATTGACTTATGAACCGTGTATTTTATAATACGTTTTTTATTTGCGTCTTTAAAGTCTGAAAAACTTTAATAAATATAGTCGATTTTTTCCATTTGAATTAATATTTTATTTTTGGGTTGGCAATACTTTTACAATTTAATAAAATGTTATAAGTATCAAATATGTCATGATAGAAACAACTGAACACAACAAAGCTTCTTCCCATCTGTTATTAATCAAAATGAGTTAGGAAGAACGGAACGGAACGGAACGGAAGTCCGTCAGAAATACGAGAAATTGCAGAAAATAATCAACAGACCCGAACAACTTTTAAAAAGAATATGCAAAACTTTAAATTATGATGCGAGCAGAACAAAGTTCAAAATATTGAATAAAATAATAAATAATACTATTGAACAAATTATTGTATCGACACAGAATCTTACAGGAATAACAATTAATGCCCAGGAAATATCTACAGTAACTATAAATATGTATATATAAAGTAATATGTATAATACTATATTGAATTAAAAATAAAAATAGTACTTTATTGAATAAAACTTTAGAAATAGAGCATAAACTGGAATTTTTTTTTTATTATTTTTAGGTTATATTGTTTTATAGTGGTGACTAGAAATTAGTTGACGGACACCATCAGTATGTTATATATTTTCGACTATAGGTATTTCGGATAAATATCTAGTAAAAATGATCTATTTGCAAGGTTACAGGTTAGTATTTTAAAATTTTCTATAAAAAATTTTTGTCGAACCATAATGCCTAGAAAACTAATTTCAACAAAATCGAAGTAAGCCAAAAATTCGAACCCTACTTGCTGCCAACATAAAAAAAAATTAAAATTCAGTTTCATAAAGTAGCAGGTTATTCAATTTTTTTGCATTTCATAATGTAGCCATTATGAAACCCAAATAAAAAAAGAATGTTGTGGTTTTCACTTTAGTATCTCACTTTTTAACGAAACGAAAGATTTCGTTGTCAAACTTGTCATGGCTTTATTAGGTTTTCCTAAAAGATTTAGTTTTTGAGATTAACAAATGTAAAAGTTTCTAAAAATAAACAACTATACAGTTTTGAACACCTCAAAGTCTGCTCAATTAATTAAAAAAATAATATTCAGGGTAGCCCATTTAAAAAAATGTTACTTGTGTTAATATCTCAAAAACTAAACTTTTTAGAGAAGAACTGGCTATGCCTCTGAATTTACGTAAAAATATCTAACAAAATCTGTTTTTACCTTCTTGATAAGTTAACGCATAATGGAAATACATACAGTGGAAACCACAACATTCTATATTTAATAATAAGTCTAATACTTCCCAGAAAGTATCAAAAAGGGACATCCTGTACAATTAGGCGTATCAGGATATAAACTAATCTATCCTAAACTCTAGAATTTGTGTTCAGTTTAAAAATTATTAAAATTGGTACATTATTAACAAAATAACAGCTTATTAATTAGGACGTGAATTTTTGAACATTCGATAATAAATTGGGGTAGTCTATTATGATAAGTAATCTCGAAGCATACAAAAATCCAGACTTAAAAGTTTTATCCCCTGAAGGCGTAGAAAATATGATTTACCTACTCGATTACAACTTCTTGCATATTGTGCAATAACAAGCCTAAAAGTTATATTAAGTAATATTTTTTTATCAAGATTTAAGAAAAGTTTTAGTATGCAAGTTATATCTTTAGGAAACGAAAAGGAGACGAAAATAATTCAAGAGAACCTTTTTAGTCACTTGGTACAGGATGTACAATTAATTTGATTTAATACTTTTAATATTAATAATAACAAAAAAAGAGTTTATTGGATTTTTGTCGAGAAAGAACTTACGAGAAAAATTCTTGTATTACATCCATGACAATGATCTTCGACTTTTCAAGAAATGAAACTATACGAGTTAAGTTATAATAAACATATATAGGGCAGTGGCGGCTCGTGACCTATGATAAAGGGGGTTCACAAGCATGGTGAAATAATTTTTGAAATTTTATTTTTGTGTAACGACCAAACAATTACTTTCTAGGCGTTTTAAATGTAGGAAGAAAAGAAGTAATAAGAAAATGCGTTAGGTAAACATATTTTTTGTTTATTTTTTAATTTTACACAAGGAAATACAACTTTTGGAATATAAGAAAGGTTTTCTTAGTGCGTATAGTGCTTAAACGTGAAGTCCGTTCTTCGGTTCTTAATTGTAGAAAATTGATCAATACCAGCCTCATTAAGTTTGGAATACCCTCTATATTTTTTTTCATATGTTTAATTTTTAAACTTTATAATAAAGTCCCTAGATTTACCCTTTGTGGTCTGCGTTAAATTAATTTCGGGTTTAGGTCTTCTCGTATTCTTCACTTCAATTTTTTGCTCCAAACTCAAAGAGCTAAAGTTATTTTTTAAATAGTCCACCGTCAAACTATTCATTTTTCTTAATAAATATGCAATATTAAAATATTAAAACATACACGCTCGAATTTGTAACTAGATGCACGAACAGACAACGGCGCGGCGCACACTAAAATTGTGCGCCTTTCCCATGTTAAATCGCCATAGCCACGCTATCCCCCGCTGTCTCCCGCCACCTGTTACTACAGAGAAACACTGCATTATATCCCGCCTCGTCATCGTCATTAACCTCGGCCGAGGCACGGTTGCCGGATCGATAGCCTATAATATACAGTTTGGTTGTCAGTACGATAAAATATTTGGGAAGGTCGGACTTTATACGATAATTGACGGTACGATAAAATATTAGGGAGGGTATTTTTTATTCGTTTTGGGGGTGCACGTGCGCATGTGCTCCTGTGGAAGAACCGCCACTGATATAGGGTGTCCGAGAAAATGTGGGAAATCTCCCGGATATGAAGAAAACAAGTGAAAAGAGTACTACAAGTTCATATAAACGTATCGTTTTTCGAGGCCTTCTCTGTGGAGATATGGGCTCTCAAAGAGCTCCAATAGAATCAAGTTTTTTTCACATAATTATTGAACCACAAGGTATATGTAATTTTTTTTAATATGATGTATACCATGTAAGACCCTCAAATTACTATCCAAGAAAGTGAATTACTTACAACTGCAGGGTCGGACTAGCTGGGACACCCATGGCCTCTTCTTTTTAACGTCCCGTATGATAAGAACTTTGGACAATGATTTTTACATACCTATAACTATTGACTAAAAATTAAGTATTCTTCATTTATGTAGCTAATCGTAATCGTTTTCGATAAAACATCATTTTATTTACACTGAGTCCTCTTCTCAAGGGTTAAACATGAAAAAGCGGAATTTTTAAGCCTGAATATTTGATGTACAAAGATGTATCTTTTATTGAAATATGCTAAATATATGATGTATATGAAATGAGAGTATTTAATTTTTATTTAATTTTTAGTCAATAGTATGTAAAAACCGTTGTCCAAAGTTCTTATCATACAGGGAATTAAAAAAAGGGCGATGAGTGTAACAGCTAGTTCGTCCCTGCAGCTGTGAGGAATTCACAATACTTTCTTTGATACTAATTTGAAGGGTCTGACCTAGTATACATCATATTAAAAAAAAATTTAAAATACCTGGTGGTTCAATAATTATGTGTAAAACACTTGATTCCAGCTCTTTGGGAACCTATATCTCCGAAGAGGGCGCCTACATGAAAAAAGTGTATATGAACTTTCCCTGACACCTGTATGATCATATCTTATTTTTAAGCCCATCCACCTCACCTTACGTATAATGAACTTAATAGTATAAGTAAGGTAACGATTTTCTTCATTAAAACTATACATTTTTTTTCGTTTTATGATCAAACACAAGCACTATAGGAAAAATCATTTAGGGCACTCTGGGAGTGGTGCGTGTGCGCAAAAAGCGATTCACGTTGGTTTTGAATCGTTGGAGGTTATATTCGTTGGGAAAAACGACCTCGGGAAGGTCGTTCCATAAGGATGAAGTCCTCCGGATGAAAGAATTCTTAAACAATGAAGTTCGAGGAGTACTAAGCTTAACCACTTAAGGATGGGCGGCAGTGGTTCGTCGTATATTTCTGCTATTCGCCGCTCTGGGCGGAATTAAGAGGGCAAGATCAGCCGAGCACTTTCCATGAAAATATCTGTAGAAGAGAGTCAAATCCCCAACCTGTCTTCGATGTTCTAGGCTGTCGAGGTTCTTCGTCAGATCGTCGTCCCCAATCAGACGAATGGGCCTCCTTTCGATGGAATCCAGTAGTCGAGGAGTATGTTTGGGTGCAGAACTCCAGACATGAGTGCAGTACTTTAGTGATGGTCGAATCTGGGCCTTGTATAGTGTCAAAAGTTGTTAAGGTGTGTACAACTTTCTGGTTCGGAAGAGTACACCAAGTTTCTGAGAAGCTATCTTGGCAATTGCCACAACGTGGTTATGCCAAGACATATTTCCTCCCAGATTGACGCCAAGCAAATTAATAGATGAAGCAAGTGGGATTGCGTGTCCGTCCATGACTATATCTGGTTCTGTAATGTTAACTTTTTAGAGAAAACTGCTGCCTGGGGTTTTTTAGCGTTAAATTCGACTTGGTTACTGTGACCCCAAGCCAAAATTTCATCCAGGTCTTTGTTGAGCAAGCATACTTCATGCTGTCTGCGAAGATGTGCGTCGGCAGCCGATGTTTGTGCGGTGCGGTAGGTGAGTTACTGTTTTGCATTAAAAATTCTTGTCAAGTCTGAGAAGATGAATTAAATTACTATACCATACCTTTGAATACATGACATCAAAGTATATTCTTAACATATTTATAGGAGATCATGGCGATGGTTTCAAAATAAATAATCAAAGTGATCAGGGCAGAGAATTTAATTCGAAATCATTTTATCATAATTTCATTTGACATTAAATTTTTAAAACGATTGAAAATTTGATATACAGGGAAAACGTAAAGGTTGGAACAAATTAAATTAAAATTGAGGTATTATTTTCGAAAAAAACGCTCGGTCCCGGCAATTTTTTTATTCTTGTTGCGCTTTTTTTTTAAAGATAATTCGGGTGATTCAAGAACAAGTTAAAAACTAAATTTTTTTCAATTGATACCTTGTTTTTTTAATTATTTTTAATTCTGCAGAAAATTTTAATCATATGTTTCATGTTCTATACCTAAATTCGACTGTTTTAGAGACAACTCTTAACTTAAAACAAACGAGAACATATTATTTACTAGCGAAAAAACAATAATATGCAATGCAAAAGTAAATAAAAGTTATTTTAGCAAATGTTGGAAATAATAGGTTTAGAATTTTATGTAGGATTAAAAAAAGGTACATATTAAAAAAAAGAAAAGTAAATATTTGGGTCACACATTTGGCCCGAGTGGTTTTTCCAAAAAAAAAAACGGGTACTCTCCTACTTATTTCTGTTTTGTTTAGAGCTAGTCTTTCGCTTCGGAATGGATTTTTAAAGAATAATAAACAGTAAGTTTAACCAAAACATGCAATGAAAATTTTTTTGAGTTACTACCTTTATTTTAACATGTTGAATCATCTCTAAAAGTAGACCGATGAACCTTATATAAGGTATAATATAAACTAATTGTCTTCGAAAGATTCCACTTTGAATTTTACATTAAAAATTAGTCCGTCCCTTCTCTTCCGTTAAACAGAGGTTTGTCACCTTCATCAGGTAAAACAGCCCTTTAAGCAAAAGTTTGAGCAAGGATGCCTTCGGGGGATTAATGCCTTTTAGGTAGATTATTTCCCAGCAAATATTCCATTGTTTTAATCATAACTTTAAACTCTCTTGCAGTACAGAAAACATTCAAGAATTTTAATAAGGTCGTGAAGCAGTAGCGTAAAAAAATTATTTACTCGAAAAATTTAATTGATTTCTTTAGAGTAAGGATCACTCTTTATTAATTATTTGTACAGTAAATAATCGCCTTTCGAGCCGGATAAGTATTTCTATTTTCATATTGATTAAAATCACGCTTTTAGGTTTCCTTAATTTTTTTTTTTACTACCAAGAAAGGGAAGCCCTCTCCATGAAAAGCAAGCAGGCTTATTCTTTTGATAATTCCCGACGGATTTTTGTCCAGATTGTGTGGAACTACTAAGAGATGGCGCTACTTATTATATTTTCCCGAATAAGGTTGATAATACAGCTTGAAGTAGTAGAGTCTTCTTTGATGATAGGTGTGGACATTGGACACCTACCGTTTACTGAGGAGAGTTCGAACCCGGTCTTCAGGTGGTGACATTCTATCAATGTAGATTAGAGATTCCCTTTCAAGGTAGGATATACCATTCAATCTGAATTAGTATTTTAAAAGGTAGGACATCCTGTACAACTATACGTAAAGGAGGAAAAAGTTTTACCTCCCCGGAAGGAAAGGAACCATTTTCTCCCATGTTTCGTGGTCAAAAATGACGTTTTCAAGTCAGGTAGCAGAAAAAATATTTTAGTCTGGTGCCCGATATCCTGTTGTCTATTGTATCCTGTTGTCTCGTACTAGCTTGCAAATATTAAAATAGATCGGTACTTACCTATTTGCTTGTCCGCAACTTGCCTCTGATCTGGAAAACTGCCCGTCCGCCATATTGATGGTTCAACATATGATTCCAACGTACTTTTTTAGAGTTTTATCATCTTAAAGAATTACTATCGATTTCCTAAAAATGTCTGTCAAGCTTTGGTCGTTTTGTAATTGACCTAAACTTCGGATCCGGGTCGTTTTAAAACGTTCAATCTTAAGATTGAACAAATATTTCGACCATTGGCCTTTTTCGGGCTTTTTGCCTTACAAAATACATATCAATTATTCTTCTAAGCGGTCGCTACGATCAATTCTTAGAAAATTAGTTTTAACTGCTGCTCCAACTCATGAAGATGAATTTTTACTAACTTCATTATTAAAGCCGTAATGTTTTAACTTACGAAACTTTAATTATCATTTAACCCTTAAGTACTGACGTATCGTCCAGCAGACTACTCGTAATTTTAAAATCAGAATATTTCCGTTATTTATTACGTTTAATAATTTTCTGTCGGTGTACTCTCAAGTAGAGGTTAGTCAAGTATGCTGCCTAGGCAAGAGCAAAGAGCAGCCTAGGTCGAGTATAACGGAAATTTTTCGACTTAGAAAATGCAGCGTCGTCCCGTAGACTACGCGTCAGTACGAATGTAACTATATCTTGGCATTGAAGAAGAACCTATCTTGGATCCTGCTTCTGAACAGATTCTGGAGAAACGATATGCTCCATTTGTCCTAGCAGAAGAAGAAGAATGACGAAATATCTTTGTCATTCATGCCATAAGCCATTTTGTATCCAGTGTATGAAGGAAATATGTTTTCGGTGTACCGAAGACCTGTGAAAAACTCGAACTTTTCGCTATTTTAATAGCTTTTTTATTTAGAATTTTATATGTTTTCATTTGTTGGAGCAGAGCCTTTGTAGCCATTTAAAGGATGATTAATATAGATAATGGTATTAGTTGTGTTTCAGTTTCGCTAAGTTAGATAATATGATTTTTTTGTTTTTTTTATAGCTATATATCTAATAAAAATGTAATTTCCGAAACAATGTATTTTAATTTTATTTCGTTCAGAGGATTTTTTCAATCTCAACATCTATAATGAATAAAAAGTTAACAAATTTTTTAATTTTTTTTATGTATTTTGCTAAAAAAACATTCCCAATTTATGGTGTCGTCTGACATTTTTTATATTATACAAGGTGTAAAGAGGCTGTTATTAAATGACAACTATATGTGGTCGGTATTCACTCATGACCCATGAATTAACTATAGATTTAAGACATTAAAACAGTTATAGGAAATTGTTTACAAAAGGAGCTAAAGTTGCCAGTTACCCCCGGCATAAATCAATATTCACAATGTTGGCGGCTGTGTGATAAACTTAGACAGCACCAACTTAATGAAATGATTGGGATGATCCCTTGAAAAGCTGAAAAGTTTAATTATATTGACCTTCGAGTGTGAGGAGAGCTATTGGATAGAAGGTAGGTACGCCGCTGTTATAAAGGTATAAAAAGTTACTTAAAATGTGCTTCATTTAACGCAAAGCGAAATATGAAAATGTCACTTAAGCATTAACCTTTTAAATAAAGTTTTAATTGGCCCTAAAATTTTAAATGAATTTATGTTTTAACTTTGCCAATTTTATATAATTTTTAATTAGTCATTTACTTTTTACATAAAATATTTTTTGGTTAGTTTTTAATTATGTAGAAGAGAAATAAAAGTGGTTTAAATTTTCCATGTTGTTGAATTGCCAACAAACAATTTTCATAAACTATTTTCTACATAAATCAATATTTACTTTTACAGCTTCTACAACAAAGTTTTCGACTGCAAGTTAATCACAACTTGTAAAAGTGTTGTTTGAAAATATCTAAAAATTTTGGTACTGTAAGAAGCGTATCAAGATATTTTGTAACGATATAATATAGTTCATATATGATTCTCTGATCGAATTCCCACGGAAATTAAAATTCTCTCATGAACAATTTTTTTAAATATCATTTTTTGCTGGCGATGACTTGTTTGAAGTCCGGCACCGCTATGCTCGAAAAAAATAATATAAAATATTAAGAGAGAATTTTTATTGGTATTTGAATTCGGTCACAGAAAAGAATATAAACTATACTCGATTCCATCAGAAAAAATTATTCCCACTTGCCTTCAAAGTAGAGATCAACATGTTTAGTCACTATACAGGGTGTCCCATAACTTATGGGCCATAGAGCCACTGGAAATACTAAACATGGAACTAGACCGATTAAGTCATATAAGTTTTTTCGAAATGTTTCTCGATCTAGAAATACAGAGTGTTGAAAGTGAAAGTATATTTTCGAAAATAAGCCATAATTTGAAAACGGTTCAATGTGTCAGATTGACAGTTGACGGTATGATGGTTTTATGAGTAAGAAATAAGAATTTGTAGAAATTTTCACGTTAAAGGGTGATAATACATACAGGGTTTAATAAATCTAAGATTATTTTCTTACCTGTTATTATGTATTTTTTATCCAAGATTCCCAAAGAAGAGCAATTTCTAAACCGTTTTCGAGATATTTCCATTTATATTTTGATTTTTATTAATTTATATTCATTTAATATTATTTATCGTATAAAATCCTACCATCTATAATATTTTATCGTACCGTCAAGGCAACTCTATATAGGCGGCTCTCACAATGGTGCGATCCGGCTGGCGCGCCAGTCGTTATGATGACGAGAAATGCTCGCATATGCGATCAAATAGGGGGATAGCATGTATATAGTAATTCGAGCGTAGATTTTTCAATATTTTAATATTACATATTTATTAAGTTAAAATGAATAGTTTGACGGTGGACTATTTAAAAAATAACTTTAGATCTTTGAGTTTGGAGCAAAAAATTAAAGTGAAGAATGCGGGAAGACCTAAATCCGAAATTAATTTAACGCAGACCACAACGGGTAATGCTAGGGCCTTTATTAGATGCAGCACAACTAACTGTTGATTTTGTTTTGTTTTTCCTGTTTGTTGTTTGGTCGCGGCGTTGAGGAGCCTGCCTGGACAAAAAATGGAATGGAAAATAATCTTCAGAGCATATTTTCTGCCACCTTTACACTTTTACAAATAATTGTTACCATACCAAGGACCACGGCCTAAGGTGTGATGATGTTTTTCAACATTAAAACGAATAAAAACAACAGCCTTAGTAATGCTATCTATTGAAAAAAATGTATAAAGGGTGTTCCAAACTTTAATGATGTTATTGATAAGTTTTCTGCAATTGAGAACCGAAGAATGAACTTTACGTTTAAGCACTATACACTAAAAAAAAAACCTTCCTTATTTTCCAAAAATTGTATTTTCTTGTGTAAAATTAAAAAAATTAATATGAATATGTTTTACCAAACGCATCGTTACAGAAAAATAAAATTTTAAAAATAATTTCATGATACTTGCGAACCCCCTCTATCAGAGGTCACGAGCCCCACTGGCTAGAGAAAAGTGAGGTTATATCATTTAAAAATTAGAACCGATGTTGTCGATAGATAACACGTATATACTATATATTTAAGTAAAAAATAAATATTTATTAAAAATATTTTACTACTCCGCTTTTATTACAGCTGTTAAGCCCGATTCCCACTTATTAATATTACATCTAGGTACATAAGGCTAGAGTGATTTCCAAAAAAATAGAGTGTTGTCATAGCAATATGTCAAAATGGCAACAATTAACAGGCGTCAAATTTTCAATTTAATGTTATTGTTTTGTTTGGAGAATCAACAAATACCATCCCATACTAATACAAACTGAAAAAAGCACTGAACATAAACCAAAAACATACTGTAGGTTATTTTAACATACATTTTATTATCAAAATGTGCAGCCAAGCAATTAATGTTATCACCGAAAGCAGATGATACCTAAAATTACATTACCTGCCTCGTAAGTACAAAATATTAACTTACATACTAATAATTTAGTAGCCATGAAGTTTGTTTGGGAGAATACTATATTTTATGCTGGAAATAAGGCTATCCCAATAGGATTCACGGATTTAATATGTCAATAAAATACATTATTTATTCGAAAATTTTTATTTCGTCATGAGAAACACGTTCGAATTAAGAGCTCCCCACCGAGCCTTTAAACTTCAAGCTTTTCATGGGTACATTCGTCTGAATGAAGATACCATATTATAAATACAGCGTGTGTGAAAATATTGATAACATATTTAAAAACATTTTTATCTATAATTGTAAGAAAGAAAACTATTCTTCATAAAAAGTTTTGCTTACCTTAATAACCAAGGATTTTACATCAAGGATAATACGACTTTGGTTCATAGTCTTTGACGAATAAATAATTCACATTCTTAGGTGGATTGTAAATAGCTTTCCAGAAAACAATTGGGAAGCTCTGAAAATTAGTATAATTTTTCTTTGTCGTTGTCTGTTAATTAGACAGAAATATTACGTCGCCTTCGACCGTTCGGAGCATCGTTTTTATAAAGCTCCTATTGGATCGACCATTTTTCATACCTGCTTTCACGTTTGACACTACGAGATTAACAACTGTCATATTTTGTCGTTATTGTTAAATAAAATTCTTTGTTGATTTTCAGTGTTTGTGTGTTAACTTTAAGTATTGTTTGTGGAAAAAATAGTAATTATTAACTCAATATGGTAAGACTGTGCCAGATCTGTCGTAAACTGGTTAAAAATATAGACTTTCGAGTCACGTCCGTCGATTGTTTGTTTTTCCTAACGAAGACATTTCAAACAGGTTACCTGTTTGAAAACAGAAGATAAAAAGAGATGGGGATTCTTTAGAGAGTATCCCCGTCTCTTTCTTGTTGTGTTTATTTTCGTAATAGCAGGCGTCACATTGTCGTGTACAAAGGAGATAGAAATACATGGTCTATGTTTATTTCAAGTCGATGTTCAAAACCTATAATCCGCGGAAAAAATCACAAATATAACATACTTGTTAAAAAAGAAGAAAATGTGTTAAAATGATGACTAAAGTAACATGGTATAAAAATATTTATTAGAAAGAAGTTGTTAAGAATCCAATTTAATATCAAAATAATATCCATTTACGGAGAAAAGAAACATGTCACATATTTTTTCTTGTCCAAGAAATGTACCTAAATTATTATTATATCTAAAGGTAATTTATTTTAAAAAGTATAACAAATCAAGTCACTTAGGAAACAAACAGGTGTCCAAATAAACGTCAATGTGATTTTTAAAACTTAATTGCTTAAAAATGCGACTTATCAACCTAAAAAAAGGAAATATTATGCTTATTATAATATGAGGGGAATTACACAAGCCTGTAACGAAATTGAAAGCGCTGTATGAAGATTTAGAAAGAACCTCGTTAAATGCGTTGAAAATGACGATGGCTCAGTTGAGGCCTAAAGCAGACCACGCGATTTTTCATCGATTCATCGGTGATCATAACAGGCCATCATGCCGACTCTAGCATTGGCAGATATCTATTATGACGTTGCATCGTGACAATTTTCGCCCATACAGTTCGGTATTGGCACGACGGCCTGTCACGAACACCGATGAACTGATGAATAATCATGAAGTCTATGAGGGGCATAATAAGAAAAACATTTTTTTTTGTACGAGCGAATAACCTTTAAAAAGTGTACTTGAGGTAAAGTTAATTTATTTCCGTCGAAAACATGAACGATAGAAATATTACTGCAAGACATTAGGCGCTCGCAAATAGCGCTAAGAGAACTAATTTCTTTTTTAAGACCGAACTTAATATACCAGGAGTATAAATGTTTGATCCCATACATATCTTTATTTATTAGCATAATTATTAAACATAATTATATTTTTCAACAACTTCACTTGAGCCACAGCTTTATTCCATCATAAAATTATTCCTATTAGTCTTCAGATTTAGGATTAAAATCCTTTTTTAATTGTTTACCATCCCACATATGGAATGATCCCAGGAGTACGTTCTGAGGACGTTCTTGGGATTAATGAAAGTCCCATATATGTCCGATATTAGTACGTCTCAGAAATATCGTGATACATCATTCAATGGGCGTCTATTTAGAGAGCTTCATACGCTTGAATCGAATATTTTTCTTCAAATTCTATCAAATAGTTTTCTTGTATAATTTAATGTACAAAAATAAGAAATTTGCTTTTAAATGTTTCAATATATTGAGAGGATTACTATACATGTTTCGGCTTTTTAGGCCTTTATCAAGATCATTGCATGATGACTACTAAACTTAAATTATTTTACGGGTCTTTATACAGTCACTAATAAACTTTTTTATTGCCTAAGAATTAGGGTTTTTCCCCAGATTAGTGTAGGTAGACTTGAGAAAGCTGTCTATCACGGGCGTGTTTACGAAATTTTATTGATCATTAGCTGTGAGGGGATTATTTTTTATAGACTTTTTAATTTCGTATTGTTCTAGCCGTTGGCCCTTTCTTTCGTTATGGAATAGTTTAATGTTGTCCATATCTATAAAATGGTTGTTTTCTATACAATGTGTGGAGATTCCGGAATATTTTATGTTATTCAAAATAGAATTGCAATGTTCTTTTAATCTTGTCTTGATGTTTCTACCAGTTTGCCCAACATAGACATCTTCACAATCCTTACATTTAATCCTATATACCCCATATTTGTTACGTTTACCTATTTTGTCTTTGTCATTCACCAATATAGATCCTAAACTACAATTATTACATTACAATTATATTAATGCCTATTTTCAGAACCAACGTGGATTATGTTGATAAATAAAATGAACAGAATCTATTGTTTAATTTTTCCTTAGACAGAAAACTTTCCACCGCCCTCGTAACTCTAAAAGGTAAAATACTATATACTATACCTATGTATAAACTAGAAAGAATATTTAATAAATTTTCCTCCATTACTTTAGCAGAGCTTTAAATATTTGGCCAAAAGTTACCATAGCTTGAAGGGGAAATTGGAAATGGAGCGCGAAATTTATTTGACATTTTTACGAGAAATTATATCATATAATATGCCTCTAGCCCTTAATAATAATTATTGACTTTTTAAAGTTCATGTCATTCAGGCACAGGGAGCAGAGTATACGGCATGAAAATACAACGTTATTTTGCCGCATTCTATTATATTTTTAGGATATATTAAAGGTTTATTTGCAACCTCTTATTGCGGTGACACGCTATCTACATGGGAATTGAAATATAGATTACACGTAAACTAATTTGATAATAATTACTAGTAGTAGGTATTCAGCGCTATGCGGTAAGTAAGTCATTGTTGAAATAATTCCAATGTTCATTAACTTTTATTTCGATATTGTAAAAAATTGGTATACAGTAACTAACTAACAATTGTTTGTTTGAAGGTTAGAGACAATGCTGTATCATGAGTGATAGACATACTTTGGACTTCCATTGTCTTTTTATTTATATCACAACGTTTCAACTGGTGAACATCTCCAGTCCTCTTCAGGTGAATACTGAACAAGTTACTAAATTAAACCTAAGTTTACATTTTTTGACGCTGTTCTGGTTGCCGACTCACTGGAGAGGCTGCAGGAGCCGATTAGCCAAGTGACGCCTGCGAGCTCGCAGGCCGGCCTAAGCCTGAACTCGAAGAAGCCAAAGTGGCTAGCAGTTAGCAAGTCAAACAACGTGGATGAACTGCTGGAAATCAACGGGCAACGTATTGAGCGAGTGCAAAAAATTGTAGGCCTTTGAAATGTGGACACACAGAAGGATCATGAGAATTTCCTGGGTAGAAAGAGTGCATAACACAGAGATACTTCAACGTCTCGATAAACAATTGGAGGTTCTGTTCATATTGAAAAAGCGTAAACTGGAGTATTTTGGTCACATTTTACGGAATGACTCTCAAAACTCATTATGGAAGGGAAGATTGAAGGACGGAGATGCCCGGGTAGAAGAGGAATATCCTGGCTGAAAAACATAAGGCAATGGTCCGGAGTGAGCACCACGACATTGTTCCGTCGAGCTGTAGACAAGGTTCAGATAGCGTTGATGATTGCTTGCCAACGTCCGAGGTGGACAAGGCACCTGAAGAAGAAGAAGTAGGGGAAACCCCTGTTAGGTAAATATAGACTTAGGTTAGGTACGTCATCCAGCAGTGACACATGACTTCACCCACTTCGGTCATGCTCAACTAACTTTTCACCCCCCTAAGTAGTATAAATACTCTTGTAGTTTAGTAATTTGTTCAGTATTCACCTGAAAATGGCTGGAGATGTTCATCAGTTGAAACGTTGTGATATAAATAAAAAAAATTCATGCACATTTTCGAGATGCCTATAAACGGCGCAAAAGTTTCAAAGTAATACACAAAAGCATTAATATTTACGTAAATGTACCAGTTGCAACACTTAAAAACTCTCCCTGTTTGATTTGCTACAAAAATTCTATATTAAATTCAAACTGTTGGACGTACTGCCCAGTCGTTTCTGAACGTCGAACAACTAAACATTTTAATATTATGTTATATAATAAATCTCTATTCGTTGACTTCAGATATAGCAATGCTGTAGTAGCGGTCTGTTTTTTTTGCTAAGGAGCAAAACTATACAAGATTTTTCCATAACTTTTCATTAAGCTAACTAGAAATAATTAGGTCTAAATTGACTGAAATTTAAACGAATTCAAGATAATGTTATTTCGATTCTTTACAGCTTCCATAAAATATATCATTATATTTTATTGAATTGGACATGCTATACTAAAACAGAAACTTCATTAATTTAATTTTATTTCTTATCTAGTCCCGCTCTTCGTAGCTTCGGTTGGTACCGTTAAAACGCACAGAAATTTGTCACTACAGTGACGTGAAACGCTTGGGAAAAGTTTGTATTTGTTTATTATACCGGCGTGGAGTAATTTTTCTCGATCAATTATATGATCGATCAGACAATAATTAGAAATAAAAATTTAAAGAGTCAAGCAATAGAAGTAGAGGCACCTATTTACAACGTATGTAAAGAAAGGGGGACTAATAATTAAACAACTAAGATTAAATAATAATACCATACAGAAAAAAATTGTTTTGAATTTTTAGGAAGAATTCAACTGCGGAATCAACACAGTGTATTTATTTATTTTCCACTTAATAACTTATTATTTGAGCACGCCTATGGTAACACGTTTGATAACACGATTTTTATACATTATACATACAAAAACGTTCAGAAACCAGTGGACAAACAATATCAAAATCTATGTGACTTTTTAATGATCTCATTTGTTTCTTACTCTGATCTCGTCTACAGACCTGCGATCTGTCAGCAAGATCGACATTCCTTGCAAAGCTTATAAAATTCGTTTATCCGTTTTCCTTTCCTCCGTTCATAAGTCTCTATTTCATTCCTAATTTTGTTATAACGCACGTTAAATATTTACTACTACTATCTACGATAGCGTGTTTTTACAAAATATTTCAGACTGTAGCACTGCAGTTAATTCTTATAAAAATAAAAGTTTCAACATATTTTAAACTTTTCTTTTAAATTGGCAAGTATTGATGAAATTCATAAAATAATCCATTCTATTCAAACTAATTCTTCCGGAGTAGATGGCATATCTTCTAGAATGTTAAAATATTGTAGTCCTTATATAGATAAGTACGTCACTCATATTATCAACTGTTGTTTGGAGTCAAACTATTTTCCCGACCAATGGAAGATCTCTGTGGCAAACCTTTATATAAAGTAAAAGATCCCGTAACTTTTAATGATATTAGGATAATTAGTATCTTGCCTATTCTATCCAACGTGTACGAGAAGGTCCTATATTGTCAATTATTTCAATACTGTATACAAAATTCTATTATACCGGATAGTCAGTGCGGTTTTAGGAAGGATTTTAGCACCTCTATAGCATTGGTTGAGGTTATTGATGGTATAATGACGGCTATTGATAGGAAATTGAGTAGTGTTCTGATTCTTTTGGATTTTCAAAGGCTGTCGATACCCTTAATCATGAACTTTTATTTGCTAAACTTAAATATTATGGCTTCTCAGATCCTCCTCTTAATCTTATCAAATCATATTTCACTAACCGTTATCAAAAAATTTCCTGCAATAATAATTTCTCAGATCAAGTTCAAGTTCTCTCGGGTGTGCCACAGGGATCTATCCTTGGACCGCTTCTTTTTATAATTTATACATCTGATATCTTAAAATCTTTTAAATTTTGTAAAGTCCAGGCTTACGGGTCCATTTTGACCATAATGATTATTTTGCCATGTCTAATTTAATTAATGAAGATCTGTCTACATTAAAAAGCTTTCTTCAGAACAAGATTTGAAGTTAAACCTATTAAAGTCATGTTTGATGTTTTTTGGTAACAAAAATAATATATCTTTCTTAATTGAAAATATTAATATAACTCTTGATGGTACTAATCTTCCTAGTGTTAAGTCGGCAAAAAATTTGGGTATAATTATTGATACAGAATTAAGATTCAAGGAACATATTAAAAAGTTAATTCAAAAGTCCTATTTGACTTTAAAAATTTTGTATAGCAACCGTGATTTCCTTAATTATGGTTTGCGTAAAATGCTTTGTGAGTCTCTTGTTCTGTCTAGCTTTAATTACTGTTATTTTATTTATGGTCCGTGTTTGGGTATTTTGGATAGGAATAGGATACAGAAAGTTCAAAATACTTGTTCTCATCTTATTTTTGGTCTAAGAAAATTTGACCATGTTTCACATACATTTAAAGATCTTGGATGGCTCATGGGATTTTGAGTAACCCTGTTTTACCTCTGTTGATACATTCACGTAACATAAGATTTTCTAATAAAATTACTATTCCTCATTATCATAGCGCCATGTTTCAGAGAACATTCACTTATAATTGTATTAAATTATATAACAATTTACCGGATTATCTTCTTTCTCTCAACTCTAACAAATTTAAAATTTTGTATAAGAAATATTTGCTCAATCTCCAAAATTCCTAATTGATTTATTGTATTATTACTTTTTTATTATTATTTTTCTTTTTTTTATCGTTATGCGATATCTGTGTTAGTTCAGTATTTGCCTCTATGTGGGCCAGTTTTAATTTGTTTGGGTCTATCAGAAGTTTGATCTTAACTTTGACTATTCCTAGATGTTTTTTTTATTATACTCAACTGTTTTATTCTTCCTTATTCTTTAACGTTTGGGTTGTTTGGGGTTCAGTAGAGTAGCCTTTGGCTAGACTGCGCCTCGAATTGACATATTTTTTATATGCTGAACTATTTTCTTCGCATTCCACTGTAGATTTCCAGGGAAGAACACCACCCGAGATTCCTGCAGTTGAATCCGAAATGACCGAAATCGTATTCCGTCAGCGTCCCGTCAAACGAATCCTGAAAGGACTCGACGTCAAAAAAGCTACTGGTCCAGACGAAATTCCTATTATAGTTCTCAAGAGATGCGCCGATGAACTAACACCAGTATTTTGTAGACTTTTCAACTTATCCTACAAAAAAAGAATATTTCCATCTTGTTGGAAGGCGGCGCGAGTCCAGCCTATTCCAAAGAAAGGCAAGAGAACCCTGCCTAACAACTATCGACCAGTCGCATTGCTTTCAGTTATATCAAAAGTAATGGAGGAAGCTCTTAACCAACATCTTCTAAAGTATCTGGAAGGCTTCAACATCATCAATATGGTTTTCGGAAGTCCAGATCAACTGGAGATCTTCTAGCCTATGTCACCCATATTTGGAACAACGCAATCGAACATCATGGGGAGTCTCGGGTTGTTGCACTGGATATTTCTAAAGCTTTTGATCGTGTTTGGCATGAGAGGCTTCTAAGTAAACTGCGATCCTATGGTATGCCCAGTCGATTCTGTGCATGGTTGTCTAGCTTTCTTAAGGACCGCTCTCTGCAAGTGGCGATTGACGGATTTCTCTCAGACACCTTCACCATCAATGCCAGTGTTCCTCAAGGGTCCATATTGTCTCCCACTCTCTTCTTACTCTACATTAACGACCTTCTAGTGAAAACTAAAAATCCGATATTTAGTTTTGCTGACGATAGCACACTTATCTCATCTTTCTCTTTGAATGCGCAAACATCGGCTGCCGACGCACATCTTCGCAGACAGCATGAAGTATCACGCCTCAACAAAGACCTGGAAGAAATTTTGGCTTGGGGTGACAGTAACCAAGTCGAATTTAACGCTAAAAAAAACCCAGGCAGCAGGTTTCTCTAAAAAGGTTAACATTATAGAACCGGAAATAGTCATGGCCGGACACGCATCCCACTGGCTTCATCTATTAATTTGCTGGGCGTCAATCTGGGAGGAAATATGTCTTGGCATAACCACGTTGTGGCAATCCCCAAGATAGCTTCTCAGAAGCTTGGGGTACTCTTCCGAACCAGAAAGTTGTACACACCTCAACAACTTTTGACACTATACAAAGCCCAGATTCGACCATCACTAGAATATTGCTCTCATGTCTGGAGCTCTGCACCCAAACATACTCTTCGGATACTGGATTTCATCGAAAGGAGATTCGTCTGATCGGAGACCACGAGCTGACGAAGAACTTCGGCAGCCTTGAACATCGAAGACAGGTTGGGGACTTGACTCTCTTTTACAGATATTTTCATGGAAGGTGCTCGGCTGACCTTGCCCTCTTAATTCCGCCCAGAACGACGAATAGCAGAAATACCCGACGAACCACTGCCGCCCATCCATATGTGGTTAAGCTTAATACTCCTCGAACTTCATTATTTAAGAATTCTTTCATCTGGAGGACTACATCCTTGTGGAACGACCTTCCCGAGGTCGTTTTTCCCAACGAATATAACCTCCAACGATTCAAAACCAACGTGAATCGCTTTTTGCGCACACGCACCACTCCCAGAGTGCCCTAAAGAATTTTTCCTACAGTGCTTGTGTTTGATCATAAAAAAAAAATGTATTTACTTGTATTTCAAAGGCATTTATTATTATTATTATTATTTCTATCGTTAATAGCCAAAAACATACTACCTACTATCTAAGTACGCACCGTAAAGTAAATCGTTGTTTATTTCCAACAAAAATACACGTTGCATAGTAACGCTCTCCTTTCAATATGGACTTTTTAAGGAATAACAAAGGCGAGTCATTGACGGCTGCTATCATAAATGCCGGGGGAAAAGGACAGATGTACTAACTTTTTCAAACGTCACGTTATTAAAACCACGATAATAATTTGACAGGTTGCTGAGAAATATCGTTGAAAGGAATATTAAAGCCTAATTTTGTTTTAAAATTAATAAGCATGATGGCAGAAAGTATACGTACTTCCAGTTGTAATACAATTACCCACTCAAGGAATTTAATAAAAAAAAAATAATTAACATTTCCACTCGTGCATAATATGCTATTTACAACTCTTATTACGTAATGTACTGTTACAATATTTTAGTAATTGACTACCTAATAATAATGTATGTTATTTTAATCTTAAATTTCAAAAATGCTCATAAAATTAATAAGCATTTCGCCGAGCACACGTTCCCGAGCGAAGTGTAACGATTTTTAAATAATTCTTACGTGCTACTTTACAGTAAGTGTTCTTTCTTTAAGTAATAAATCTTTATTCCATCACGACATTACCAATTAGGTACACTCACCCTATTTCAAGTAGAGCTACTAAATGTACATAACGTCTAAAAGTTTATGGCTTACACTTTTTTAAAAGTGTTTTTGCAAGAATATTAAAATATTTTAATAGTTTTTTACTTCCGGCCTAGAAAATCAACGAATACTGTAATAGTACCTAACGGAAGTGTATCGCATATCGCACCCTGCCTTTATAATCCTTGTTAAAAGAATAAATATGTAAATATTTTTATTAAGATTTAAAAAATGAGTTGGAAACATTAAATCATATTATCTTAATTACAATTGAGGCATTGGCCATTGGCGACGTCACGATTCGAATGGATTTGTAGTTCTGCTTCATGCATTTTGTCGTCAGTTTTTTATTTGGTTAAAATCCCTTCTTAATATTTTCATCAAATATTACGGTTTTTTCTCTGCGAAACGGATAATTTTATTTTTAATGCTCCTAGCGAAGATTGTGTATAATAAGTTTTTATAATTCACTTATTTCGTAATTTTTTATAAATTTCCCTTCTCAACCTGACAAACAAAACTGACACAAACCGCTGACAAATCACAAATCGCTTAAATTCGATGGAAAAAATCGATTTTTTTTTAGTGCATTCAGCAGATGATTACTAATTGCCTACAAATCAATGGATGCTGCTGAATGCGCCCATTGGTTCCTAAAGTTAAACATGATTGTTCTTCACTTGTCACTGTCAAATATATAAAATCATAATATTTATGTTGGCAATTGTGGATGTTTCGGATAAGATTTTAAATAAGGCGGAAGCAACTGCACCATGTGCTAATAAGTGGATAAGTCTAAAAATCCCCGTCAGTAGGTAATTTTAATTATATTCACGGAATCCTAGCGACTAACCTTATTGAGATTTGGGATGCTAACTCTGACGCGGCCCCACCCCCAGGTGATGGGTGTACTAACAGGCCACTGCCACCTGCGAAAACATCTTCAACGGATAAGTATAAACAACGGATCCATTGAATGCGGACTCTGCGGCGAAGAGGATGAAACCGCCTCATACATAATATACCGCTGCGTAGCGCTGTCTCGTATAAGACAAAACATCTTCGGGAACATACAACGTGGTGATAACCTCCCACATGACAAGCTTGGTAGAAGGTTACTGGACCTCATAGAAGGAACAAACATCTTCTACCAAGATCTGGGTATATACACAATAAGCCGGCAGGCTGCAGTGAATGAAGTTCTGGCCTTTAAACCGACTCCCGCTTTTAACCAACCAACCAACCAATTATTGATGATTGCGTTCCTAATTTATTCACTGTGCAAATTTGATATCATTTATGGTGAAGATATCTCATTTTTCACAAAACTTGACTTATCCACTTATTCACGGATGGTACAGAATTAAACTCGAAAAAATCATCAAATAGACATAAAAAAGAATATGAAATTGTTGATATTCCATGACTCTAAATGGCATTCACGACACAGGAACACAAATACATAATTGCTATAGTTGGAATTATGAGAGAACTCGCAAGATCATGGCCCAGTCATGTGATATTAATGGCATACCTGGTTATTTTAAGTTTATAGATTGACCTTAGTTTGACATAAATTCCAGGACCGTTCTTAGAGACTATACATATCAATATTCATTGAATAACCAAAATGACTTGACAACTTGACGTTTTTCTTTTAAATTTTGGCAAAGCTTGTGGTTAAACATAACTGGAACTCCGTAAATCAAATAGGGTTAGAGATTCCTTTCCTTCCGCTATTTCATAACATGTAACTACGTTCGGACTAACCGAATATGCCCGAAATAGACCGACCGAAAGTAGTTATAGGTTATGAAATAGCGAAAGGAAAGGAATCTATCCCTGTTTGATTTACATACTGGGTTGTTAAAGTAGTTAATGTAACATTTACTATGTAATTTACTACCGTAGTAAATGTAATTTGCTACATTTTCTTACTATTTATTTTGTTACATTTACTATATTTGCTACATTTACTACTTTTCACACCTTTCATTTTTAGAATATCTTTATTTAGAATATATCGTAAAGCAAAAAGCAACAGAAGAACAATAACCAAATACTACTATTTTCTACAATAATTACATTTATTACACAACATAGCAAATGTAACAATGTAGTAAATTTGATTTTTCTGCGACATTAACATAGCTTAACATAACTTGTTTACAGAGTGCCAGTCCAGGGGTCTTACTTTTTTAATTTCTCACATAGTTATATTTGTCACAAGAAACATAATTTACATTTAAAAGTTATGGTTGTAGATAAAATAGCATGCACATCTCGGTGACGAGTTTCATTCCTGTCTCGAGAAATGGTCCTTTGCTCTCTCTCGACAAAAATAAAACCACCTCGGTGTATAATTTACTATTGAGGTATCAAATCGCTCTCCTTCTTAAAATAATGGAGCCTGGCCATTTGGTTTCTACCAGTGCCAATAACGCAATACACACACACCCACACACTTGTTTATAACCTGGTCTTATTGTAATTCATTTAGATTTTTCTTCTCGTGTAATAAATACGCTTCAACACCTGGTCCGGGGAACGTTTAAATTATAGGCACCATGGGGCCCTGTTGCCAATTTATTATAATGTTTTTATCTTGAGAAAAAATTATTATACTTCTTAACGCTATCCGGGAGGTAAATATAATTTGCCAGGATCCACTTACAGCCCAGTGTGGATTTCATCACAACACAAATAAGCCTCAAGAGTATGAAATTATACTTTATAATCAAAGAAAATAATACTTCTTTTACGAATTATTTCTTAAATTACATTATATTAAATGGAAATATAACAAATAATTATAAATATAATTAGATGCAAAACTTCCAAAGAAGAAGTTACAAAACTGGATCGTCTTGATTTTTCCTCACTGGCAATGGCCCTAATCTTCTTGGATGATCTGACTCTTAGTCAAAGCCCTAGACTTACACGCTAACCCCTTTGGGGGATATCTTCTTAGAACCTTCGGCTTGTGGAAGAGGTTGTCGGGGACTATATTAGTTATACATTTTGAAATAAGCCTTCGTGCAGGATAAAACAAGTCATTACTTTTCAATTTCTTTTGATTTTGAAATTTTTACTCAATAGACGATGGAGTTGTGCTTTAATTTTCAATGCACTATACAGGGTGTTTCAAAAAATATGTACCATCGCTCGTGTTTCAATTCCGACATGGGTTGGACAGTTCCTTTGTCTGAAAATAATTTTAGTGAAATTTAGGTTATAAAAAGTACCTAGAATAGCATATATTTTAACAATAAAAATATGGTCAAGTGCCCAATAATTTTTAACAAAAATAGGTACGACACTGATTTTTTTCACATTTTGATAACACAATTTGTTCGAAATTTAAGTGACTAAAAAACATCCTAATCTCTATTTGATATCATCTTCGTTTACAAGATAAATGCAATTTTATAAGGTAGCGTGTTTATTGCTATGAAAAGATATTTACCTAAATATAATTGCAGTATATGTTGAAAATTGCCACCATCAGAGTCATTACACGCATTCAACATTCTACATAAAGACCTCACTCTGACACAAAATATGAGGATTTTACCGAATTCTGACATTACTAGAGCGCCTGGTCGTCGCATGTACGTCCCTGGGAAACCTGTTCACTAATTTTGAATACCAAAATATGTTCTATTTTAGGTACTTTTCATAACCAAAATTTCACTAAAACTACTAAATTGTTGCTATACCTTGAAATTAAAACGTTAATATTTTTAAAATGAAAAGTGTAAGTTCTTATTATAAAGTTCGAAATTGACATAATATACTGGGTGTTCCAGTAAAAAAAATCTGAGATGACGTACTACCTCCCACTTGGGACAACTTCGTTTCACCCGAAAAATAGAAATATTTTCAGCCGGAACAAGAATACCTCCCCCCTCCCCCCCCCCCCCCCCTCCCGTTTTTTCGAGGATGCTGAACACGATGGCGGCGTCTGAATTTCTCATTTGGGTTGCGCAACCCCTCAAAACGGCCAAAAACGACCCCCCCAGAGGGGTTAAACGCCCTTCAAGAGGTTTCCCTGCCGAGAAATACACTTTCCCCCGTTTTCGAGGATGCTGAGCACGGTGGTGGTGTTGGATATCGCGTCCGACTCCTTCCAACCCCTCCAGCGGCCAATACTCGCCCCTGAAAGGAGTACATTTTTTTATTCAAGTATCAGCAGCAAATATATTAAAAAATAAAAAATAAACTGACCTTGGCGTTTTTTCGCGGAAACTATTTGATTATATTTTCAACATATACTGCATAAGTACAACTATTTTTCCCATTTTCAACATCCTCGAAAACGGGGGGGGAGGGGGGGGATATATATTTGCGGCTGATACTTGAAAAAAAAATTATTGTATACTAGTATTGACCGGTGGAGGGGTTGGAAGGGGTCGGACGTGATATCCAACACCACCACCGTGCTCAGCATCCTCGAAAACAGGGGGAAACTGCAGGGAAACCTCTTGAAGCGCGTTTAACCCCTCTGGGGGGTGGTTTTTGGCCGTTTTGAGGGGTTGCGCAACCCCAAAGAGAAATTCTGACGCCGCCATCGTGTTCAGCATCCTCGAAAACGGGGGGGAGGGGGGAGGTACTCTTCTTCCGGCTGAAAATATTTCGGTGTTCGTCCGACTCACAGACGCCACTAATTAGTGCAACAAAAAATACGTATTAACATGTGTGATAGTTTAAGAAAAACAAATCCCTAAATCTTAAATCAAATTGTGCAATACTTTTTGGGTTGTGTATCATTAAAAATCGGAAAATACTTCGTCCAATTAAAATTATTTAGTTTGCTATCAAATTTTTCAAAGATATATTACCACCACTACGAATCAATAGAACCAGAAATTCCAAAAATATCTCCAAAAGTAAAAAACAATATAGCGGAACATCAACAACTGATGTTCTATAAAATTTAATTATAATAGGTTAACAATTTATTTGAAAGTGACGGAAATAATGACAGTCACCGGTCGATGAAATGTATCGCTCTGAAATTAGCTTCGGAGGCCTATTCGTATTGTTGCGGGAAGTTAAAATACGAATTTTAAATATTTTTTTATTTAGTGGAGTCGTCCTGACGAAATAAACGGCTCGAAAATCCCTGGACGATATCGAGTAATTTTTTTTCTCAATCGATACAGTAGGATCCCCTCGACATTCTGAAATGATTTGTGCAGGGCGCCACATGGGGTGAGAGGGGGGCACGCCCCGTAAATCTAACCTACAACGGAAAATTGAAAATAACTCAGCCGGTTTTGATGCTACAAAAAAAATGTAGGAAGCAAAATTGAAGAGCTTGACAGAGCGCGTAAGCTCGAACAAACCCGATCCCGATATCTTAATGAGTTCGCGAATTAACGCGATTTTTAACTGCAAAAACAATAAAATCTAATTAATTATATCTCGAGAAAGGACGGAGTTGGGGCATCATTTTTTCGCAAATTAACGGGTGATACCGAGTACTTTGATGGACCGGAGGCTGGGGTTGGTGGGGCAATTAGTAGGGGAGTAAGGGGGGATTCGAAATTTTTTACATAAATGCTAATAAGTAGTTTATTAATCGAGCTACGGGGATCAGGCCGGATTCAATTTGTTAATTTTTTTATCATCTACGAGATGGGATTGGCGAAAAAATTTTATTTTCCCAAATGCGTGGCATACAAGAAATGGCCATATACGAAATTATTTTAGATATTATGATTAATTTTGGTATGTGTTAATAGGATATAGAACCTCAAATTTTAGTTAGAAAAGTTATTATTTTCAATTTTCCGTTGTAGGTTAGATTTACGGGGCGTGCCCCCCTCTCCCCCCATGCGGCGCTCTGCACAAATCATTTCAGGGGGTCGAGGCGATCCTACTGTATCGATTGGGAAAAAAAAATTACTCGATTTCGTCGAGGGATTTTTGATTACCGGTACGACTCCACTAATTATTATAAATTGAAGGAACCAAAAATTAGATAAATAAAAAAATTTAAATGTTTCAGATAGCTATATTAAATATTTTCAAAATCCATATTATGGTAGGTTTTTTAGAGAAAAAAATTAAATTCGTTCACTCTATGAAATCAGATCAGCAAGCATTTAATATAATAGGTATATCTTTTACTCGAAACGCAACCTTTTTTTTCGTTCCACTGATTTCACATGAGTCGTCTTGCTATGATTTGTACCCACTTCCATTCGAAAATACCCAAGTCTCATCTAAAAAAAATCGTTCACTTGCACTTCTTGGTAGTTCCTACAAGTACGTTCTATTGCAGTTCTTTCTATAACGAATTTCAATTTTATTTCTAAAATACCTCGTGCCATCACAGCATCTCTCAATCCTTAAAGCGTTATGTTAATTTCTGATGCATATAGCTCAATATTCCTCGCATCCATTTTTTACCTTCCAGTAAAGTTTCAGTCTTCTTTCTTCTTGATTGTTGATAATTGCATTTTCTTCATTGGTGTAATTCAGGTACTTTTAGATTTTAAATTCGAGTGCTTGGGAGACTTTCTCTTTAATAGACCAGGAATTTGATAATTCGCCTGTTCCAATATCCTTCTTCTGTTAATTTTCGAAGTTCTATTAGATTTAGAATCATTTATCTCGCCTGGGGATGCAAGAAACCTGAAAACCGATTTTTATTCGCCATGTCACAATATTTTTAATAAGTGACACGTTTGTCACAAATGTGTCAACCTTTCATCACAGTATGTATGTGTTTTTGTTATTAATTTTGATAATCGCTGCAAACTATCTGTGTGTCTCTCTCCGATTCATCAATGACCAATAGGTTTATCGCGTTTATATTAAGTAAATCCTTATAAAGCTGTTTTACCCTTGACCTGAGCAAGAGAACACTATAATAAATCCATCGAAAGAACGAAGGTCGTCAAAACAAATATCACGTGATTTATCAGACGGGATATTTGTGCAGAGTTGCATTAAGGGTCGACTGGAACTTTATTTAATTTTTGAAAATGTATAAACTGCAAAATTGTTGATTATATAACGTCATATAAAATTATAAAATATTTTCTACCTACTTGTATTTATCCTTATACCTAAAGAGCGAGGAAATCCAGGCACTAACATAATCAGTTTTTTTTTCTTTTTCATGGGAACACTCCTGGAAACACTTTATGTACACACAGTAATAGCGAAACAGAACCGATAGTTAGCTTCTGAAAATACAATAATACAGATTATACTACAGATTGTTAGATATTATTACACGCGACGAAACTTGAGGTCCAGAACAAAAGCGTCAATAAAAACAATATTCAAAGATTATTTATGGACGGGCAAGATACACGCGTAAACCGAAAAACAGAGCGGATTGCTGAGAGTGTATTGATGATTGACGAGACACAACGTATCCGGCCACTGGTTGGTCTGCAACTAACAGACGCAAGCGTGCGGCGCCATATGAAACTAGTTCGCTCAGCCGATGTAAGGCGTCAAGAGGTCATTGGCATTTGACCTAGTGACGTACGTGGCTATTACTATTCCATATGTTTTTTCGGGTTGTTTAAAACATAGTTCGTCGTAAATGTTCTTCAATTAATTGTAGAAAAAGGTATTACAGAATTGAAATGTGTTTAAATTATTTTATTTTGTCTAAAGAGTTTAAGGTGTACATGTGACAACACCGGCCAGAATTCGTTGATTGCTCACATGTATCGCAGTGCCACACAGGTGTTTTTCTGGTTTGACATCAGGTCACTTTTACCGCGGAATCAATAGAAACCGCCATTTATGGCTATTTTTCTTCAATTTGTCTTTATCTCAGGAATTGCCGTTTTAAATATAATACGTCATTTCCATAACACTCTGTATAGTATAAGAGCGGCATTTAGACAGGGTTAAATGCTACCGACGTAAAAATCGTTTGTTTCCTTATTCGTGACTCACATTTTCATTAATTTTTACATACTTGCATGTCGTTTATGTTCCTATTTTTATAAAAATTCACAAAAGTTATATAATCAACAATTATGCAGCTTATATATTTTCACAAAGTGCCGGTCGACCCTTAATGCAACTCTGCACATACATTATTTTATAGGTTATGCGATATTGTTGTGACGCCCTCCATTTGTTCGTTGGATATAGTATATAAACCTTTCTCAATAGTAAGTCAAAACGCGCCTAGATAAAAGGAACTATGGGGCTATGATATGGTAATAGGTCTACATAATCCCTCAGAGGTGGGAAGGAAATATATTATAAGAAAGAAAATAATTTTGCTGTATAAATCCCTCAGAAGAAAAATATCCTTAAACGGCAATCCATATCAAAATATTAAGATGCTGAATAAATGGAAAGTGGACCTTTTTCCCTGTCAGATGATCTTAAGGAAACATAACGGTTAATATTATATTACTTCTATTCATATTCAAGGAAAGGCAGGTACTTAATATTTCATGAAACAATTTGAAATAGGTACACATAATTTGAGCACAGACTGTCAAAGTTATATTAATTGCTACAGCATTAACTATGATATATAAGATTGAAAAGTCATGGTTATTAGTAGTATTGCGATAGCTCGTGTAAAAAACCGCTCGAGTACTTGTTTATAGAAATAACCGACAGCGCTCGATTATTGAAAAGACTACTCGAGTTATAAATTCTAGGGAAAATCGTCGCTTATCGCTCATCACTCAATAATCACGACTGGGCTGTTGGTCGAGCACTCGGTGACATTATCGCTCGATGAATCGGAATTTCGAGTGATTAGCCGCTCGTGCGATCACTGGGTTATTGCAAAGACTAGATACTCGAGTTATAAATTCAAGCGAGAATCGTTGCTCGATATGTGTTGTAATCAGTGTTGCTGACCCGTGGCATATGTCCCATTTCGTGGGATTTTTCAGGTCTCTGTGGAATACTCTAAGACGGTGTAACGTCTTTGGCTAATTAACAGAAAACGACAAAGATAAAGTATACTAATTTTCAGAGCTCCCGATTATTTTTCTGGAAAGTTATTTACAGCCTAAATAAGAATGTAATTTGTTTATTCTTCATGAACCAAAGCCGTATCCTTCTTGATTTGAAATCCTTGGTCCAAATACAGTTGTTTGAAAGTATTTTATTTACAACCATGCATGTAACAATGACATTTCGCCTATCTTTGAAAGGTGGAAAGTTGACTTTTTTTTTACTTTTACTTTCCACCATTGTGGAAAGTAAATTATTTTTTTTGTAATTTTTTAAAAAATCGATATCACAAAATAATATACGAACACACTTTTTTAAAAATGCTAATAGCTTTGTGTGTTTAGATATGTCTACTTTTTCCCTAATTGATAGAGTGGTCCTCAGCATTGAATATTGCGACTCTTTGTCTTGGCATTTTCACTGAAATAAGCTAGTATACTCAGTAGACTCAGAACCAGGATTTTGAACTTTGTTTCCCGTACACCATTATTTGAAACAGTTATATGCCTTGCCATATCTCGAGCGGGTTTTAGTTGACAGAAGATCTTCTTCTACTATTTTTGCTGATTCTCGAATTTCTGGTGGAGTAGCAGCAAAATCAAATTCCTCATCTGTTGATAAAATAATATATTGTTTAGTGACATGGAAACCATATTCAAAAAATGAAATTTGCCATCTTGATGTGTATTATTAACTACGTTATTTAACCACCTGCGGTTCTTTGAAATTCCTGTCTAATTTTTTAATGGAAAAGTCAAAATTACATTTATCTTTTATTAATAATTTTAATTCACAATAATAAGAAGTGGATGTTAGATGTGGTTGTAAATAAAATATTATACAAACCTCGGTGAAAAGTTTCATTACTGTCTCGAGATTTAAACTACCTCTCTGTACAGGAATGAAACACTTTCCACCTCGGTACGCAATATACTATTTCAACACGCGTGTGAGTTGTGACATTTTCTAGCCAAGTTAGCCGTGCTTTTTTCCCAAATTTCGTAGGTGGTCGTAGGAAAATTCATTCACTATTAAGACTTTATTGAAAAGAATGAGAATTACAAGCGGGTTGCCAGCACATTAATGGAAACTGGGCGGAATAAATATCGATAAAATTGGCGATAAATTAACCACTAGCCTGTTACTATGTACGAACGGACTTCCGTATGACTGAATACTATATGGGCAAACAGCAGCTTCGTTAAAACGGCAAATATTTCGTCGAAATTAAATCGTAGTGTTCGAAATATCAAAGCAATAAAGGTCCTTATTGTCTGCACGAAGTTTGAGTATAAACCAATGGAAGCAATTCTTTTTAAATATGTATGATTTAGTGGTTTTTGTGCACGCTCTATGCCTTTATGGATGTTTTACCTGAAATAAGTGTACATTTTGCAACGATTTTCGTTAAAGGTAAAGGGGAAAATTGTTAACCCTTATAGACTTTTCTAGTTTCCATGTCGGGTCGTACACCGATTATTTTGCACCGATGGGGCTGCTCTCTAGGATTCGTTGGTCCAACCAATATACAGTATAAATCCTAGTTTTCCAAAAGCCGCCCAGAAGAGGCCTATTCTTCTTGAGATTTCGGAGAATTGGTTTTCTTTCCATAGTTGAATTTTGTGGCCTAAGTAAATATATTCAGCGACCGCTTCTATGGGTTGGTCGTTAACAGTTACCTGGATGTCTTCTGTACTCATGAGTTTTGTTTCATTTCAAGTCCAATTTCTATCGATGCTAGATGAAGTTACTCAAGCATGTTTTTAAGCTCATCACCTGTGTTGGCGATGATCACAACATCGTCTGCAAAACGCAAGTGGTTTAAACGTACTACATCGATATTAATCCCGTCTTCATGCCAGTCGAGTTTCTTGAAGATATCTTCCAAAGCAAGAGTAAACAGTTTTGGCGAGATGGTGTCCCCTTGTCTTACTCCCCTCTTTATCGGAATCTTGACGGTTTTCAAAACATCTATTTTACATGGAGAGAATACCAAATGAAGTGGTATATTATACTCTGTAGTTTTCTCAATGAGAGTACGAAATGTCTGTATGTGGTCGATTGTGATAAAACCCCTGCGAAATCCTGCTTCTTCGACTGGTTGGTATTAGTCCATCTTGTTGGTCAATCGATTCATTATTATTTTAGTTAGCAATTTTTATAAGTGTGATAGCAAGCTGATTGGCCGATAATAGATTGTTCCTGTCTCCCTTCTTGTACCATAAAGTTACTTCTGCATTTTGCGATGTGGTTGGAATTGTCCCTTCTGTTAAACATTTATTTAGCAATATTCTTACATTTTCTATCAACTTTTCCCCTCCCATTTTAATCATTTCGCTCATGATTTGATCCTTACCTATGCTCTTCCTGTTTTTCATTTGATATAGTGCTGTCTCTCGTTCCGCGATATTTATTTCATAGATTTCTTCGGATCCTACATTCTGAATTATTTTTCTCTGATAATGGCGGTCTTGGGCTTTAGAGCTGTACAGGTTTTTATAGTAGTCCTGAATGGCCTTTCCTATTTCGTTAACATTGCTAACCATAATACCTTCTTTGTTCTTTATTTGAGTAAGTTTTGTCTTTCCACTTTCATACTTTATTATCTTTGATTGTATTCTTAACAAGCTTCGTATTATGGTTTCACAAATCTTTACGGATGTTCCTATTTATTTCTCTGTTTAGCATCTTCAAGCCTTCGTTTTCTCGATCCATTTCTCTTCTTGATTTTATTAGGCTCTTCGTGTGTGAGTTGATTTTGCTCGGGTTTCCCTTTTGTTTAAAGCATATGCTTCTCGTTGCGATTTGAATACTGTTGGAGATCTTGTTTATTTTTTTTTCTTTAAACGTCACAATGCATCAAAAACATTAAAGAAAAAATGGAAATATCGCGAGAACCGTTGAGCAAGCATATCTTTTTAGTTTAAAGTTTCCCTTCTTTGAGAATCTTGGATTAAAAATACTTAATTACTAACCGATAAGAATTTTTTTTTAAACACAGTATATGTAAGCGCCCTCTAATGTGAATACTAAAGTTGATGAGCAAACTCGACTTATAGAAGCAGATTTTGATTTGTAAATATAAACAGTTTTTACAGTTGTCTACCTAGTTGACACGTATTTATGTCATTAACCTTAACAAATTATTAAAAATACATGAAAATCTTTAACACCCTGTATCTCAAAAGTTAAGACATTTACTACTTAAATACTAGCATGTTATTAAGAAACACCCTATATATTACATTTTTTCTTAGTAAATCTGAGTTTCTTGTCAAGCAAATCTTTTTTTTATAAAATTATAAAACGCCTAATAAAAAGTTTCCCAGTTGTGTAGAACTTCCTTGGCGGTATGAATATGGAACCAGCCAGTACAAATTGGACATAAAGTATTTTCGATCGAATAGTTTATAACTTTAAAGTCTTCTCATTCACCTTTATCAAAAATTACACTAAAAAATATTATCATTTTTATCCGAAACTATAATGAAGTATTGACTTTTTAAAGTGCATGTTCCTAGACTAACGCGAGTGAGGTAAATAACATGAAAATCTAACTATATTTTGCCGCATTCCATCATCTTTTTTAGGGTACATTAATACGATTCTCTTTTGTTCTGTAAGCTTGTATTAAAGAGACACGCAAGCTACAAAGGGGTTGCTAGAAAATTATAGGAAAGGGGCAGAATAGTCCCTCGTTAATTAGCTATAAATTAAACAATTGCCTTTTATTATATATAAATGGACTATTTTCGTATCACCAATTACAGTAACGCCAGCTTCGCTAAAAAGGCCAAATTCTTTATCAAGTTTAAATTATTTTATACATTGTCAAGACGTTGTTCATAAATTTATATTAATAATAATAGTAATTATAATAATAAACGCTTGCCCGATCTCACAGTGTATAGCAGTAAAAGCCTTTTGTTTTAAATATCTACGATGCAGTGGTTTGTCATGTATCCCATTTCTATAGTTGTAATTTTACACTATACAGGATGATCACGTATAATATCCCCACATTTTAACTTTTTTATTGTTCATATTTAAAAAAAAAGATTCGTATGCAAGGTTTTTAAAGTCTAAACAATAAAATAATTGTAGGATAATTAAGCTAATAATATAAACGAACACAGGTAATAATTACTAATTAAAATTGAAGCTGTCAACGATTCAATACGACGACAATCATTGATAGAATTCTTGAATGGTATAGCAAGTTTTTGTATTAATAAATGCTTGAGTTTAACCTTAAAAATATTTATATTAGTTGAATTTCTTATCTCAGGACTCAACACATTGAAGAACTTGTACCCGTTATATGACACTGACCTTTGAAACAAAGCAGTACTATGAATAGGTGGCAGCAGAAGTTCTCTTGTTCTGGTATTGCGTGAGTGATCCATTCTAGTGCTCAAAAATGAGTTCTATTTCTAAATACAAAAACACAACACTCAAAAATGTAAATACCAGTCACAGTTAAAATTTTTAAGTCCTTGAACGCCACTCAACAAGATTCCCTGTAACCTAATGATGACAAGATACGTACCGCATATTTCTGTAACAAGAACACTATATTCACTTATGAGCTGGAACCCCAATTTATTATAGTATAACGAATATGAGTGTGAACATTTGAGTAGTATAGTGTTAGTAAAACAGGTTGACTACACTGCTTCGAGAGAAAATTAAGAGTATAACACCCACTGCGAAGTCTGGCACATAATATTTCTATATGACGATCCCACTTTACGTCCTGGTCAAAAACAACCCCCAACATTTTAGCATCCGAAGACGACGTCAAACAGTCGAAACTGTTCTCAAACAGGATGAGGCTGTCATCTCTGGCATTCGGCCTTAAAGAAAATAGAATAGACTTGGTCTTGGACGTATTTAGGTTAAGTTGATTTTTTCTAGCCCAGAGAACCAGATTTTTATATATGGCCTCTACTGCTTCTTTTAGAGAACTTTCACCATTTTCAATTATCAAGACATTTGTGTCGTCTGCATAGCAGACTACAAGAATATAAGAAGACTTATTTTTAAAAAAAACAATCAAATCATTAGCAAAAATTAAGTATATTGTAATGTAACATAAACTATATCAAAATTCAACCGTTTTAGATATATTGCCAATTAATTGAAGATTGGCAAGATTCAATATTCCAAATATCTAAAAAAGCAAAAATGAAAAAAAAAAAACGAGATTACTATGTAAAATAAAGAACGGATAACCCGTGTCACTTATTTAGATTTAAGTAAAAACATATGTAGTTGCGGTTTATTTGCAATGTATTTTCCTATTTATATTTTTCTTGTTTTCTTTTGAAGTTTTAGTCACATAACTTTAAACTTACTGAACATCAAGAAGGTTTTAAGTCTAGAGTCTAGAGCATAAGCTAGTATCGATATCGACGACTATCGATATTGTATATATTAAAAAACGTATTTCTCGAATTATTATAATATTTAATTTAGGTGCTGGAAATATTATTATCAAATATAACTCGAGCGTCGTTTTAATTATCTAAAATTTTCACTCAAAGTTATTATTTTTTTGGAAATTTTACTCAATAATCGTTTCAGCTTGTTTATTAATTTACAAAAACAAAAGTTTTGGTGACCATAGAAAATTTTATCAACCACCGAACGAGGAATATCTTTGGACGAGGGTAAATGCAAAAAAATGTTTTGAAATTTAGGTTGGGGGACTCCAACCTCCCCACCGTCTAAATAATGACTGACTGGCAGACTACATAGACTTACCTCATAGATACACGTGCACCCTTGAAAATACAACCTTTATAACATAATATGTTATATCGAGTGTTGAAGAAAGGTCGGTACCCCGGAATAACTCCGGTGCATCGCATTGCAGCGGAAAATGTCTAGGGAAAAAGTTGTTTGGTTTTGAAGGAGGAATAGTTTGCAATTTAAACCACCCCACACCCCCTCAACCTCCGGGCGCGGGTGGGGTAAGTTAAGATTTTCAAATGGAACCCCATATTTTTTATTAGCGTATCGTATTCTCCGACCAAAAATAAACATCTTTTGTCCGAAATTTTTTTTTATTCGGGCCCATCCTTCACCAATAATCACCATGAGAAAGACAAAATCAGAACCGTGCGAAAATCAAGTTTTTTTCCGGAAATACTCTTTTTCTCTGTCTTGTACTAAAAAATGCCCGTGGAAAAAGTTGTTTGTATTCCACGGGCATTTTTTTGTACAAGACAGAAAAAAAGAGGATTTCCGGGATAAAACTTGATTTTCGCACGGTTCTGATTTTGTCTTTCTCATGGTGATTATTGGTGAAGGATGGGCCCGAATAAAAAAAATTTTCTAACAAAAGATGTATATTTTTGGTCGGAGAACACGATACGGGGGGTTGTTTAAATTGCAAACTATTCCTCCTTCAAAATCAAACAACTTTTTCCCCAAACATTTTCCGCTTCAATGCGATGCACCGGAGTTATTCGGGGGTACCGACCTTTTTTCAACACCATGTATATTATCTAACATTGTATGTTAACCATATTATGGTAACATACGGTGTGTCAAACTCGAATTTTAGATTAGATGTTAATGAAAAATTAGTGTTCACCTAGTTAGTTATTATAAATCTAGCTATGCTTCACAAGTGTTGTTTCTATGAATATGACATGAGGTAATTTTTCTCTATTATTAATCCAAAGCGCCATTTATGGTTATTTTTCTGCATTGTTCAGATGCACGCCAATTGTGAGTAATTTACGTTAAATTAATCGATAAGTGAATTTGCAAGAAGCAACGAACTCCGAATAGAGTTCAACGATTTATGATAGACCGTCACCAGTTGAGACTTTTTGCAAATAATACTTTCACTGATTTAACGGCAAATTACTCGGATTAGTCGGAATGAAGATTGTTGATCTCTACATAAGAACTACTATGGGTATATAATATTTTATGTATCGTTTCGGAATTTTTTTCGTAAATAAATCGATTTTATTTTTCGGAAACTATCTAATTCGATAACGAACCTTCATGTGAGAGGCACGTGAGTGACGAGAGTCTTCCATACAGTAAGAAGCGACAATTCGACAGTAGGTCATCAATCATAATCAAGTTTGTACTACTCAGAGGTATTGTCACGCCCAGGTTTTAGGGTGTGACTAGGGGTGTAAAGGTATCGACGAGATCTTAGTTATTAAATAGAAAACGATGCGATTTATAAAACAAAGATTTATTATAAAGCCAAACGAAATAATTACCTGAAGGGTTTACAAAAGAAACAAAGATTTAAACTGACTGACAAAATAATGATTACTTACAATAAGGTTAGATGGTACATCGGGAACCGGGCGACCAGCAAAGTTGTTCACAAATATCTTCGACGGAATCTCGAGCACTAGTCATTTTAAAATTTACCTATTACCAATAATGTGCCTTCTCCTCAGGTCAGCAGTTTTCCCCCTTATTGGGAATCGACGAACTCAGGTCGTCCAACTGTAATTATGCTGACTTGATGAGTTGACAAATTATTGATTCATCAGGATGTACGTATACTATTTTATAACTACAACTTCCAGTTTGTTTAATAAATCTAATACCGGTTTAATGTTACATAGGAATGACCTGTGTTTTAACATTAACCATAGAGACTCATTAAAAATCTGAATATCGAATTTATAAAATAGTATGGTTCCTTTTGTGACACAGGCACATTATTGGTAATAGGTAAATTTTAAAATGACTAGTGCTCGAGATTCCGTCGAAGATATTTGTGAACAACTTTGCTGGTCGCCCGGTTCCCGATGTACCATCTAACCTTATTGTAAGTAATCATTATTTTGTCAGTCAGTTTAAATCTTTGTTTCTTTTGTAAACCCTTCAGGTAATTATTTCGTTTGGCTTTATAATAAATCTTTGTTTTATAAATCGCATCGTTTTCTATTTAATAACTAAGATCTCGTCGATACCTTTACACCCCTAGTCACACCCTAAAACCTGGGCGTGACAACTTGGTGGAGGCGCCGTGTTTTTTTCTTTTCCGCGTTTTCAGTTTTTCAGAAACGTTTTTATTTTTTAAAATTTAGCGTAATTTTTTTTAAATTAAAAATTACTAGCCCTAAGTAGGGACAAAGATTTAAACATTTTAGAATATTTATTTATAATTAATGTGTGAATAATTTATTTTTGAATATTGTGTGGAAAATTTATTTTGCGTATAAAGTGTTGTTTTTATGAACCGAATAGTCTTATAATAATGAAATAATTTGACAAATGAGCGGTGACGACAGAGTAACGAGAAGCAAGGCTAAAACGAAATTAAATTCAGCAACAACAAATTTACTTGCAAATTTTCGACCATCTCATAGAAGTACCGACATTCATCCATTTAAATCTAACACCTCCCTGCAAAGAAGCCCACCTCGTACGGCACCACCCTCGGAAGGGAACGTATTTACATTTGAATTACCGTATAAAATAGTAGCTAATAAAGAAGTGGAACTTGACTCAAGTAACTTACAAACAAAACAGGACAAGGAACAATACCCTTTATTATCACCCGTTAGTCCAAACAACCTACCATTTCCATTAATCCCATCAAAAACAATTCAGACCGAAATAACCCCTAAACCCAACCCGGAAAAACCTAATCCCACTGAAACAAACAACGCAAAAACACAGACAGAAACTATCAAATCAAGTCATAAACAGGTTCAGACAGTAATAAACGCGCCTAAGGTAATAATTTCTCTTCGACAAGGTAATTCAAATATAAATACAATGGCCAATACTACTATCGAAAACGCCTTTGCTGAAGCAAAAAACCCCGCAACCCCTAAATTTATTTCGCCACCTGCTTTCGATCCTAGCTTGGACTCTGCAGTGACTTTCCTATCAAAATACGAAAGAATCGCTAATTGTAATGGCTGGAGTGATTCATATAAAATCGCGTATTTAGGAAACTTTCTGGAGGGCCCCGCAAACTATTGGTTTTCAGAATATACCGGAAAACAACAAAATAAAGATAATACCTGGGTTCAAATTAAACAAGATCTGATTAAAGAATTTAGCGGCGAACAGCCGATGCGCAAACTAAAATTTAGATTCAACACACGTAAACAACATGACAACGAGGATATTAAAAAATATTACTACGACCTTTTAACTCTAGCTCGCGAAATAGACCCCAATATCAATTTTGAAACATTTAGGGACCATTTTGAAAACGGCTTGCATTCTTCATATTATGAGACATATTATTTGATGAGTACGGCAAACATGGGATTCGAGCATCTAAAAACATTGGTACTAAAATTAAGTGAAATTCGAGAACGGGCACTAGTCGACAGAATGACAGCACAAACGTCATTGCTGTCAATAACGGGATCAGCTAAACCACAAACAGCAAGGGAACCTAATTTTAGACCAAGTCGTCAACGTGGTAGAGGGGGATACAGAAACGAGAATAATCCTCCGCCACGATACTTTTCCAATAATGGCGCAATATACGGACAGGCACAAGAAAGTCCAGGAATGAATCTTGCACCATACAGAGGACCAAGTAGAGGCGGTTATAGAGGCTTCTACAGAGGAAATCGCCCTAGATACCAAAATGGCAGAGGATCAAATTACCGTGGAGGTAGAAATAACAGTCGGGACAGCGAAAATAGAAATTTTAGCCGAGAAAGGTATTGTAATAGAAACAGCCGACAAAGAAATGAAAACTACCTGCCGAACACAAGGTGCCACGACGGAAGACCAAGATGCTATGATTGCAACCGTTGTGGGCACTACTCATGTAATCAGGGTGAAAGACAAGAAAGAAGAGTCTCATTCTCACGATCAAACTCCCCAAACGACAGCGGACGGCTCAATTAATAAGCCCAAAGGAAGTCATCCTGCACTCAATGGGCAATAATCAAAATATTTTAATAGTATTAGGTACTGTAAATAATAATTCGAACGTAGACATAGTTTTAGATACGGGATCTAGTCAATGCGTAATAAATAAAAAACTAGCATCTGATATAAAGCCCTTAGAGACTAATTTAAATTTAATTACGGCAGGAGGTAACAGGATCCTACCCCTAGGAACAACTAGTGTGCGAATAAAACTTGGTAAACTATCAGGGTATGTTACAGCATTAGTAGTAGAAAAACTGTCCAAATCTTTAATATTAGGTACAGATTTTCTTACAAAAAATAAGGCAAAAATTAATTTCGACCAAAAAACTGTCCGCCTACAAAACCAGTATATACAAACGACATTATTTTTCGAATGCTCCAAGGAAGAAAAATATCAAGAAACCGAGGAACCCTCAGATGAATTTGAGTCAAACGTCCAGCTATCAACAATAGAAGAAGAAAATAATGAAGAGAAAATCTACAAAGTGATAGCCGATGGAGACTACATTTTAAAACCAAATATACAGGTGAAAATTAAATTGGCCACGAAAATAGCTCCATTAAATATCGAAACACTAAAAAATATGGTGTTTGAGGAAAACGACAAATTTTTGAGGCCACGGGGTATGATTTTACAAACCTTCCCATACTTTTCACAAGATTCACTAGTACTAAACGCAGTGACAAAGAGTCACAACAGTATAAAAGTCTTCAAAGGATCAACCATTGGATACCTGACAATGACCACCCTATATAACCTACAGGAAGCACCACTTCTATATGTAGAGGAAGAAGATGATGAGAAGGTTACCATGAGTGACCACAAAATAGACAATATAAAAAACCACATCATAAAAAAGGACCTACAAAAATTACTCGTCAAATACAATGACGTCTTCTCTAAATCACCAAAATACATGGGAAAGACAGATCTAGTCGAACACAGCATAGATGTAGGGGACGCCCAGCCGATCAAAACTAAAGCATACAGAGTGTCACAAAAGGAAAGAGAGCTTATAGACCAACAAATTAAAGAAATGGAAAAATATAACGTAATTCGGCCTAGCAACTCACCATGGGCAAGCCCAGTCGTTCTAGTCAAAAAGAAATCAGGAGAAACTAGATTTTGCGTGGACTATAGGCGACTCAATGACGTCACCAGAAAATCAGCATATAATATCCCAAGTATTGATGATATTTTAACTTATCTAGGCAACGCTAAATACTTTTCTTCACTAGACATGTTTTCTGGATTTTGGCAAGTCAAAATTAAAGAAGAGTCAAAACAATATACAGCCTTTCAGGCACAAGGTCATGGACTATGGGAATTTAATTACATGAGCTTTGGACTGTGTAATGCCCCAGCCACATTTCAACAATTGGCAGACACCGTATTCAGAGATTTAAAATGGAATGAAATTCTTATTTACATGGACGATATAATAATATTTTCAGAAACCATGGAACAGCATCTAGAAAAACTGGAAAAAGTCTTTGAACGCCTCCGAGAAGCTGGTCTAACATTAAAACCTAGTAAATGTGAATATCTAAAAGAAAAAATTAACCTGCTAGGATATACAATTTCAAGAGATGGCATTCTACCAGACGACAGAAAATTAGTCGCTATAAAAGAATTTCCAACACCAAAGTCGATAAAGGACATACAAAGTTTTGTAGGCTTGTGCAATTATTACAGAAAATTCATAAAAAATTTCTCCATTATTGCTCATCCATTACACCAGGCAACAAAGAAAACCACTGGCTTCATATGGAATGAGGAACAGGACGAAGCATTTGAAATCCTTAAAACGAAACTATGCACAGCTCCAGTTCTAGCCCACTATAACCCGATAAAAGGCTGTGAGCTGCGAGTGGATGGAAGCTTAGTTGGAATAGGAGCAATTCTTCTACAGGAAGGAGAAGACCAACAATTACACCCAGTTGCATACGCTAGCAAAAGTCTATCAAAGTCACAGAAAAACTATACAATAACGGAAATAGAAGGCCTAGCGGCGATATGGGGACTAACATATCTAAGACATCTGATTTATGGAAAACCAGTAAGAATAGTAACTGATCATCATGCTCTCTGTTGGCTCAAATCCTTAAAAGATCCAACAGGAAGACTGGCCAGATGGTCTATAAAGCTGTCAGAATTTGACTATAAAATAGTGCATAAAAGTGGAATAGCCCACAGTGATGCCGACTGTATAAGCCGATATCCTGTGCTAGGTTCCGAAGAAGACCCGGAAATAAACGATGTACCGACGTTTCTCATAGAATCCGAGGACATGGCTAAACTGCAGCTTGAGGACCAGGACTTAAAAGAAATAATACAAGCACTCAATGACCCAGACAATGCAGCAGTAGGTACCCGAAGAAGGATAAAAAACTTCAGACTAATAAATGATGTATTACATAAAATAAACCCCAGCGATGAAGGTAAAGAAAATTTACTCGCTATACCAAGAAGTCTCATAGGAGAAATAATTTATAGTCATCATAATGAACCATTAAGCGGACATTTAGGAACCACAAAAACCCTATATAAGATCAAAAATAGATTCTACTGGCAAGGCTTACAGAGGGATGTAGAAAGATATATTAAGGGATGTCCAGATTGTCAAGCCAGAAAAGGACAACAGAACCGCAAACCAATAGGACTTTTGCAGCCTATCCCTATAGGAACACCTTTTGAAAGAATAGGCATAGACATCTTGGGACCTTTCCGAATAAGTAGTGCAAAAAACACTGTTATTGTAGTGGCCACAGACTACGCCACTCGTTGGGCGGAGACAAAAGCATTACCAAATGGAAAAGCCGGACCAATAGCAAAATTTATTGTAGAAAATATAATAACTCGACACGGAGCCCCAAAATACCTACTAAGTGACAGAGGCAAAGTTTTTCAGTCAGAGTTGGTAAATGAACTTTTAAAACAGATGGGAACCATGAAACAGTTTACAACTGCATATCACCCCAGTACGAATGGTTTGACTGAAAGATTTATAAAACAAAGATTTATTATAAAGCCAAACGAAATAATTACCTGAAGGGTTTACAAAAGAAACAAAGATTTAAACTGACTGACAAAATAATGATTACTTACAATAAGGTTAGATGGTACATCGGGAACCGGGCGACCAGCAAAGTTGTTCACAAATATCTTCGACGGAATCTCGAGCACTAGTCATTTTAAAATTTACCTATTACCAATAATGTGCCTTCTCCTCAGGTCAGCAGTTTTCCCCCTTATTGGGAATCGACGAACTCAGGTCGTCCAACTGTAATTATGCTGACTTGATGAGTTGACAAATTATTGATTCATCAGGATGTACGTATACTATTTTATAACTACAACTTCCAGTTTGTTTAATAAATCTAATACCGGTTTAATGTTACATAGGAATGACCTGTGTTTTAACATTAACCATAGAGACTCATTAAAAATCTGAATATCGAATTTATAAAATAGTATGGTTCCTTTACCTATTACCAATAATGTGCCTTCTCCTCAGGTCAGCAGTTTTCCCCCTTATTGGGAATCGACGAACTCAGGTCGTCCAACTGTAATTATGCTGACTTGATGAGTTGACAAATTATTGATTCATCAGGATGTACGTATACTATTTTATAACTACAACTTCCAGTTTGTTTAATAAATCTAATACCGGTTTAATGTTACATAGGAATGACCTGTGTTTTAACATTAACCATAGAGACTCATTAAAAATCTGAATATCGAATTTATAAAATAGTATGGTTCCTTTTGTGACAGTATTGTAAACTACAGATCCCATAATCCATTCATAAAAATCTTGGAAAGTGAAGCTGTGATTGTGCGAAATGTTATTGAAAATCAGTAATGGGTGGAAGAGAGAACTATATGTTTGTTGGCTGAATGGCAACAATGCTGATTATATCAGATGCTTAAATATTAAAACATAACCACACTTACCGATGAAAAGATAAATCCTTATTTAAATGATCCACTATTTTACAAACTACACATGAATGCACCATGATTGTTTATAATAAAGACTATTTTTCATCAATAATCACAAAAAAAACAAAAATCAACCAAAATATCTAAACAATCCGTTAAATCACAGCGCCAACGTTGTATTGTTTACGCATTCATTCATGTTTTGGCTCGTGGATCGTAGGGCAGTAGTAAAATAGAAATAGATGTTTCCAGAGTGCAGTTGGATTAGTTCTATACTTTTAAGTATAATAATATGTTTTTAAAGAATCTCTCATTGCCTTTTCACAGTTTATAGTAAAATTATTGGAAAATAAATTTATTTTAAGAGCAATTGCGGATTAACCTTAAACCAGTAGTAAGGCACCTTTGCGATAAATATGTCAATCTGGCTATGTCGCAAATAACCGAAAGAGTGGGAAAGACTGTTTGTATTCGTTGCGTAGACTAGAAATGTACATTTTTCTATCTGTAGTTTGTAATATCTTTGGTACTATTACTGTGTACTAACAATTATGTAAATTCATAATTTTTTACTATTTATATATTGTTTATTATGTACTTTCTTTTAACTAAATACTATTATTCATAAATATATTTAAAATAGTATATTATTAACCAAGGATTAGAAGTACGCATTTATTGCCTGACAGTAGTCGGTGTGTGCTTCGCGAATCATAATTCAAGACATTTCGTATTTTATTGTATTATAAATTTTATCGAAAAAAAACGGGTTCTAATTATATTACTTTTGATTATTTCCATTGCCTGTCAAATATACTATTTCGGCCAACCAAATTGTTTCATATACACCAATTTGACGTAATTATTTTGATAAAATTTCTTCCCTATAAGTAATAAAAAGGCCTAATTAGTCTACAATATTTTAAAAAGCGTTTCTAAGTAGGCGGAGTACTGTGAATGACTTTTAATAAATGTCAAGTTTGAATGCTTTTTTCTTTTAATATAGTTTTGCATATCTTTTTTAGATTTTCATTATTATTTATTCATGACAAACGGAAAACTACTTTAAAGGTAAGATTTAAAAAAAAAATATGTACTTACTGTTTATTTGCAATGTATTTTCTTATTTACCGCCATTGTAGACATGTTTTCTTTTGAATTTTTAGTCACATAACCTTAAACTCAGGAAGCGTCAGAAGGTTTGAAGTCTAGAGTAGAGAGCATAAGCTAGTATCGATATCGACGACTATCGATAATGAATATTTAAAAGTATTTGTCGAATTATTATAATATTTAATTTAGGTTCTCGAAATAATGTTATTAAATATAACACGAGAGTCGTTTTAATTATCGACTCAATTTCATTGTAACACTCAAAGTTTCGTTTTTTGGATATTTTACTCAATGATCGTTTGGGCATGTTTTTATTCACAAATCACTCGAGTACGCGGATTTAATAAACAACCCAACGACATTTCGTAAAATTTCCAAAACTTCTGGTGAACATTCAAAATTTTATCAATAAAAATAAAACAAGCTCTAGGTATATTACCTTCGAAAATTATAGGAAGCAGGGCGGAATAATGTCTCGATAATTAGCGATAAATTAAACACTTGCAATTAGTATGTATGACGGGACTTTCGAATCACTACCGGCTATACGGAATGTAAACTCCAGTTTCGTTGAAACTGCGAAGACTTTATTTAATTTAGTCCATTGTGCTTGCATTGTCAAATATATAGGGGGAGTCGAGAGGAACGGACCAAACTCCAGGAGCGTAGGCGTCAAAATAATGTCATAAGCTCACATGTTCTTATCAGATTTTTCTAGTATTTTTGTACCTAAATGAGTCACGGAAAAAACACTTAGTAAAATTATTATAGTAGAGATTTTATTGCACGATTTCTTATAAAATATAGTATTAATTACAAATTTTATTAATAATCAGTACCAAAATAATATTGTACATATAATTTATAAAAAACTATAGTTTAGTATTTATAATCACTATAGTACAATTAAGTAAATACTAAAATAAAATTTACAACAAATGTAAGTGCACGAAATAAATACTAGTAACTAGTAAAAATAAGATTGTAGATACATATAATTTATAAAATGGTATACAGGGTGTTATGGAAATGACTTATTATATTTAAATGGGTGACTTCTAGGGTGTCCTAGAGAAAGTCTACTTACGTTTTTTTTTGTAATCGATTATCTAAATACTCAGGTAAATATCCTGTCGCGCCGTTCCATCTGGATTCAGTCAGCAATAATGTGGATCACTAGAGTATACTAACAGTGTTGTCAGATCACAGTCAGATTTATACGAATTTTAAACGTTTTGTTTGTTGTAACAGTACCCGATTTTTTTCTGTTGTGAAATAATTCATAATAAGAAATATTGTGATGTGATTTCAAATTTGTGTGATATTGTTGGTTCTGTTGCAAAACATACTTTTTGTGTTTATTTTGTTATGGAATTGAATTATAAAACGGATTATAAGATCGAAGGTAAGAGAGTATGTCCCTTAAAATTGTAGTATTTGTTTTCTAAAAAGTTTGAGAAAGAAGTGATAACGCGGGTCAAAGACGTCTTGTTGTCAAAAACTGAACACTCTCTCTCTCTCTAGCCTACAACCCAGGGTGGGTGTTCGCTGACTTTACAATTTGCCTCCACTTGCTGCGGTCCATCATAAGTTCCTCTGGTCCCTGGATATTTAGGCTTCGTAAATCCGCCGCAATATTGTCTTTCCACCGCATCCTTGGTCTTCCCAGCGGCCGCTTTCCTACCGGGGTCTCTTCCCATACCATCTTGACGACACGTTGATCTTGTCTTTTAACAAAAACTGAACACGTGCGCTTACAATTCTGTGTTGCAATATATGACAACACCGCATCAATAAACTATTGATTGCGAACGTCCGAAGTAGCTGCCACGTGTAAATTTTCAGATTTCATATAAAGTGTATATTTCGTACAATAATTCAAAGCGCCATTTATGGTTATTTTTCTTCAATTTATTTTCATCTCAGGATTTGCCGGTTTAAATATAATAAGTCATTTCTATAACACCCTGTAGTTAGTATTTCTAATAAATTTAGCACTCAACTAAATATTAAAATATATTTAAATTTTACAACGAATGTAAGTGAAAATAATTTATTTATAACTTCGGTAGTTGAATATGTTACCTACGACCACTACCGTAAATATCAAAAAGTATACTACCTACTATCAATGTAAGTTAAACATATAGCACGGTAAACAAAGCCCCCCGTTTATTTTCAACAAAAGTACACGTTGTGCAGCAACACTTTCCTTTCAATATAAATTTTTTCAAACGTTACCTACTACTTAATTTTTTTACCAAGTGAATTACGATGACTACTAGAGGATGTTCCTGTATTTGAATTGTATTATCAGGACGACGGAGCAACTGCATATTTCGCCCATAAGGTCAAGAAACATTTGGGCGATAAGCTAGCAGCGCTTTGGATTGGTACCGTAGGTCCAGCTAGTTGGCCTCCAGGATCTCCAGGCCTCAAATCACCAGACTTTTGTTTATTTGGCTGGTTCGAAAATGAAGTTAACAAAGAAAAAATGACAATTGGGATACCCTAATTCGACGAATTAGAATTTCTGCAGCCGATATTTAAGAAATAGATACATACACAATATGATTAGAGAAATATGTTAATGCACGCAACTTTATTTATTTGTAATTACGTACGTATTCTAACAAAGAAAAAGTTAAAATTGGATTGAGTAGTTTATATTATATTCATCTGTACAATACACTACTTGTATTTGGTCCGTTTCTCCTGAGTCACCCTATATAAAGTATAAAACTTTAGCTTAATGATACGCTGGCACGCAGTGCTACTAAATACCACTGGTCTTTGAAAGTTTAGGAAAACAATTCCTGAAATGTTGAAAGTAAAAATAGACACAACAATTTTTTAAATACTATGGCGATAACATTTTTGAGCTGGATCGCCCACCATTTTGCAGATGACAACCAATGATTGACAAAAGACAACGGGAAACATCTTGTTCTGCAGGAATAAAATCGTTCCGTTGTTATGAAGAAGACTTTTCTAGACCCCTCGTATATTTAACATCTTCATTGATAGAAATTGGCCTTTTAGACATTACAAAACAAAGCTTTCATCTGATTCTTATAAGCCTGTTCCAAATAGGAGAAAGTTAAGTATATTTAACTCATACTGGATTTAAAGAAATATATGCTGAAGTGTCAGCTGGTATATATTCATTCCTCTTAACTAAGTAGAATTCGTTTTTTTTTTGCTTGTTTAACAGTGTTTTTTTGAAAATAGATCAAAGAGTGAACAACGAAATCTTTTTAAAGTTGTGGAAACTCTTATGAGTATAAGTTATCAAGTTTTAAGGAAGATTAATGTTACAAAATTAAATCGTAGACCATCGTACATCTTTTGTTATTGTTTAGAAAAACTAGTTCGCTTATGATCGATTAGCTACACACTATTGAAAAAAATATTTAAAGAAATGTAGGAGATGGATCGTAACAGTAACAAAGTCGAATTTAACGCTAAGAAAACCCAGACAGTAATTTTCTCTAAAAAGGTTAACATTACAGAACCGGATATAGTCATGACAGGACACGCAATTCCACTGGCTTCATCTATTAATTTGCTGGGTGACAATCTGGGAGGAAATATGTCTTGGCATAATCACGTTGTGGCAATCGCCACGATAGCTTCTCAGAAACTTGGTGAACTCTTCCGGACCAAGAAGTTGTACACACCTTAACAACTTTCGACACTATACACAACCCAGATTCAATAGAGTGCTGCTCTCATATCTGGAGGTCTGCACCCAAGCATACTGTTCGGCTACTGGATTCCATTGAAAGGAGAGCTATTCGTCTGATCTGAGACCACGAGCTAACAGAGCCTTAACAGCCTGGTGATTTGACTCTCTTTTACAGGTATTTCCATATTTCCATTCTAGTAATTCAGTTTTAATTTTATAAAAAAATCATATATTTCCCGAAAATAAATTTCCGACAATTTTTAAATTGTTTTGCGATCTCGGTGAAATGCCTGAATTTTAGATTTAAAAAAACATTGATGTCTTGATAATTATACCGGCAGAAAAGAAGTTACTCCTTTACTCTTAATTTCTTAACGCACTGTGAAAAAATTCAGCTGTAGAATATAGCATCATTTTGTTTGAAGTGTCACCTTTTCCTAACACAATGTTCTTCGGTTCCCGTCATTATCTGCTTGTTAAAAGAAGATACAAATTTTGAAGGAAATAATTGCAATTTTATTCACATTCATCGACATAAACATAAATCAACATAAATATTAAAAATTAAAAGAGCATGTTGTCACCTCTTATTCTTATCACTTCTACCAAGCGAGGGCTATTCGCAGATCTGACAATGTTTCTAGATGAATAAAATAGACATTTGCTATTTAGCAATGATTTTTTAAGAATTTGTATATTTAAAAAAAAAACATATAATAACGTAAAACACATTGTATGAAGGAAGGAAAGGACACACTTCAAAATAAGCTATAATGAACTTAAATTCTACCGCTTAATTTTTCCACAAGACGTTAAAAACTTTTGTTTCTGCCTATACAGGGTGTCCGCTAATTAATGGTACATGGAAAAACAACAGACTCCTTACGTAACAATATTAGGATTTAATTATACTTACCTATAAGTTGATATTAACTGAGATACAGGGTGTTAAGTTCAGGTCGCCCAGAGTTACCGATTCAGAGATATTTGCATTTAAATTGTTTAGTGCACCCTGCCGAATTTTTATTAATTTGCAAACAAAATTTTTTTCTTCAAGTAACCTATGAGAAAACAAATAAAATTTAGAGATGCAGTTGCTATGAAACAAAAATGTTTCATTTTTGCGTTTATCGTAAGTTTGTGTTCATTGTTGTATTTATTATTCCCAATTACCATTACTAGAACATTAATTATCATGTAAAAGTTAATTGGTAAGAAGTAACCAAATATTATTTGCTTGCCTGAGCTAACGCGTTAACAATTTAAATGCAATAATCTCTGAAAGGTAACTCTGGGCGGCCCGAACTTAGTATACCTTTTTTACATAATAAATGTGAGAAAAGTATTATTTTTATTAAAAGCTTAAATACACTGAGGCACAAAAAAGTTATGACCTATAATTGCCAAATTTTGTAAAAAAACTTTAGTTTCTCTTAAAGTTATTAGAGAAAAAGAAAAATGAACTTTCGGATATAGCAAAGTATAATTAAATCCTAATATTTTTATGTAAAGAGTCTGTGGGTTTTCCATGTACCAATATTTAGCAGATAACCTGTATAATGATCAAAACATCAGTATTTTTTGAAAACTAAAATTCAGGATACATTGCGAGACATAAATAAAAATTTCAACAAGATCGGAAAACAATTTAAAGAGTTACTGGATTATAAGCCTGGCCTAACATTGTCTTTGTCCGGAAATTAATGTCGGGTAGTGTAGCTTATGATGCGGAAACTTATTTTGATATAATTAGGGATAAATTAAACATTTGTCAATAATTGCTGTGCCCAGATAAACTGACTTCCGTACGACTACCTTCTTTATAATGTAAACACCGGCTTCGTTAGAACGGCAAATACTTCATTTAATTTAAATCATTGTATTTGCATTGTCAAATCTATAAAGCTTTCCCCGAATTTTATATCTACATAGTGCATACAAGTAGGAAGAATATTGTTTTTGATAATTTACGAGTTTTTCCGATCGTTGTAATTTTTGATTTCACAGGCAGCTGTCTATCAAAGATGTTCTCCACCATAGGGATACCAGAAGGGTCATTTAAATTTGATTTAATGTAAAGAAAAAATAAATTTGCTTTTAAATGTTTCAATATATTGAGAGGATTATTCTACATGTTTCGGCTTTTTAGGCCTTTTGCAAGATGAATACTAAACTTAAATATTATTTTACGGGTCTTTATACAGTAACTAATAAACTTTTTTATAGTCTAAGAATTAGGGGTTTTCCCCAGATTAGTATAGGTAGACTTGAGAAAGCTGTCTATCAAGGGCGTGCTTACAAAATTTTGTTGATCCTTAGTTGTGAGGACTTTTTAATTTCGTACTGTTCTAGAAGATCTAAACGTTTGCCCTTTCTTTCGTTATGTAATAGTTTAATGTTGTCCGTATCTATGAAATGGTTGTTTTGTATATAATGTGTGGAGATTCCGGAATTTTTTATGTTATTCAAAATAGAATTGCGATGTTCTTTTAATCTTGTCTTGATATTTTTCCGATTTGCCCAACATAGGCAGCTTCACAATCTTTACATTTAATCCTATACACCCCAGATTGATTTGTTGAGATTACCTATTTTGTCTTTATTATTCATCAACATAGATCCTAAACTACATTTATTCACTACCACTGTCATAGGCGTAACTAGGGGGGGGGGGGGGGGAAGTGGGCCGTGCCCACCCCAGTGTTTCCGAAGTTCGAAGTCATACATACGTCATAGTGACACTTGCCATTAAAATTCTACTAGACTAGGGGCCAGGTCCCCCTACAAAATCATTCTGGTTACGCCAATGACCACTGTCTTGCAACCTAGGCTATTGAGTTTTTTTTTGGTCATTAATACTGTAAAAATGTTGCTTAAGTATTTTACGTTTTTTATTTTTAATCATGATATCTATTATAGACTCCCTATAGCCGTTATTTTTAGCTATCTGTTTGATTATATATAATTCCTGTTTATAGTCTGTTGAGTTTAAAGGGAAATTTAACAGCTTGTGTGTGAGGCTATGGAAGGGTGACATTTTTATTTTCCATGACTGCTGAGAATTGATATGAATGACCGTATCTGTGGTGTTAGGTTTCATATATATATTGTATTTGGAATTTATTATTAATTTTCTTTATGTTAATGTCCAAGAAATTGAGTTCATTATTGTTTTCTAATTCCACTGTGAATTGAATCTTTGTGTTTAAGGAATTTAAAAAAGTTAGAAATTGGTTTAGTTTACGTTCCGTGCTATTAGAAATGCAAAATATATCGTCAACATATCTAGTCCAATAGACAACATGATTTTTTAGATTATTCTTAGTATTAAAAATTAAGTCTTCGAAATGCGACATATCTTCTCAATATATTGAAACATTTAAAAACAAATTTTTTTTCTTCTTTAAATTAAATTATTTAAGAAATGTTTCATAAAGAACCAATCAGTCGAGTATATTTAAATTTGAGTTTATGGATATTTGTTTCAGTTTAATCTTAAAAACAGCGTACACAGAAATGAAAACTTTGTTAAATTTACTATTATAGCAATATTTTAACTTAAATTTTTGATGAAAACATTTAGTAAACCATTTATATGCAAAGTTCTTGTAAAATTTACTAAATCTTTTGTAAAATTTACTTAAATCTTTGGTAAAATTTACTAAAATATTTTGTACAAATTTTGAAACATGGTATTCCAAGCGATCACCCATCCAACGCTCATCCAACGTCGCTTGAATTCATAGATCGATATATGTTCCCTTTTAAGTTCTCGTCCTATTATTTGTTACGAAAATCGAAATCCTAGGAATCCGCTACATCTCATTTATGCCTTTGATTCTTGTAAAAATGTCATACGTTATTGCCAGCTGTTTAGTTTGACTGGAAATCAAACGGATTTTAAATTCTTAATTTAAATAGATTCTACGTTGCGTTTGATACACTTTTGATATAATATACTTTGTTCCTAATATTAATAGTAATAATAATAAATAACTTTATTGTTAAATTATTGTAAATGGCGAAGTTGAGGCCGAGCCTCCTAGCTTAACCTAGATATAAAGATTAATCAGACCCTATAAGTTGATATACTGCCCACTATACGCATAAAATGCAGAATACAGCAAGCAGTCAGAGCATAATAAAAATAGGAATACAAAACAAAAAAAAATAAGAAAAATAAATAAGAAAATATGAAACAACAGGAAAATGGTAAATTAGTACAATTCATATCCTTCTGACCGATTCCTACATAGAAAATGAACCCAATAGAATTATAAAGACAGAAGAAAAAAAATAAAAATTTATAATTTTTGACACTTTCACACCCTTACAAAACACACTAAATTGTAAACCAGAAAGATCAGGATGAGTATCCCTACAAACTCGAACAAACCCGAACAAACTACATGAATCTATCTATCGAGGCTTTAATTAGCCTCCTAAATTTAAAATCTGAACACAATTTTAATTCTGAATCAACTTTATTATATAATTTCGCTATATGAAATGAGAAAGATCTTTGAAAATAATTTGTACGTATTATTTGCATTCGAAATAGCGAAGGCTGCCATTTTTACATAAAATTGTGTATTGCTTATTATTAAATAAAACACCAGTTTACCTTTGATTTAAAGTCATAAAAGCTGTCATGTTGACATGCAAAAATGTCTTTATCTAAAATTGAAAGAATTACAATTCTTTACATGGGCGGATAATAATGTGCCCATAGGTCTTACGAAGAGGTAAGGTAACAATGTATTCAATTTCGAATTTCCAAACCGAAATCCAATTTCAAAAGCCACTGTTCTAAAAACTGTGACGACGGTTCGAAGAAACTGCAAATTGTAGAGATAGACAACGATTATAATTAATAATTGAATTAACTACTGATGTTAGGAACAAAGTATGTTATATAAATGTGTAACAAATGTAACTTAGAAACTATAAATGAAAAATATACAGGGTGTTACATATAAGAACAAAAAATTTGTTTGATTTCCGGAAAAAATAAACAGCTGGCAACAGCGTCGATATCGTCACTCAGTGTGTAAGATTCTCTTAGACAACTGTACCAAATTTGATTTAAATCGGCCAATAAATTGTTTTAAAAGCCTTTTCCAAACTTTATATACACGCTGTGTAAGGACTTTTATAAGGGACTTTTTTGAAAAAGCTTTAAATATTTAATTTTACTGTGGAATAATATAATGTTAAGACCTTAGTAATAGCCAAAAATTAATTACATTACACTCGACTGATTCCGCGGTTGGTTCTTTATGAAACATTTTTAAAATAATTTAATGTAAAGGAAGAAGAAATCTGGGGTATATAGGATTAAATGTAAAGATTGTGAAGCTGTCTATGTTGGGCAAACCAGTAGAAACCTCAAGACAAGATTAAAAGAAATCGCAATTCTATTTTGAATAACATAAGAAATTCCGGAATCTGCACACATTGTATAGAAAACTACCATTTTATAGATACGAACAACATTAAAATATTACATAACGATAGAAGGGGCCAACGTTTAGAGCTTCTAGAACAGTATGAAATTAAAAAGTCTATAAAAAATAATCCCCTCACAACTAATATAAAATAGACAGCTTTCTCAAGTCTACCTACACTAATCTGGAGAAAAACCCTAATTCTTTTTAAGTTTAGTATTTATCTTGCATTGCTCTTGATAAAGGCCTAAAAAGCCGAAACATGTAGAGAAATCCTCTCAATATATTGAAACATTTAAATTAATTACATTACCTAACAAACACCTCAACAACTTTTGACATTCTATAAGGCCCATATTCGACACCCACTAGAATACTGCTCTCATGTTTGGAGCCCTGAGCCAAAGCATACCCTCTGGCTACTGGATTCCATTGACAGGAGAGCCATTCGTCTGATCGGAGACCTCGAGGTGACCAAGAACTACACCAGCCTAATACATCGAAGCCAGGTTGGTGTTTTGACTCTCTTATACAGATATTTCCATGGATAATGTTCAACTGACATTGCACGAAGAAAATTTTTTCATTTGGAGGACGTCATCCTTGTGGAACGACCTTTTTTATTTCGTATTTCTATATATATAGACCTGACAACTTTAGTCTATTTTAATTTATTCTATCATTTTTTTATGGTACAGTTTCCAGTATTTATTTTTGCAAGTTTGCATTAGAGATACACGCAAGTTGCAAGAAATGATGGGAAAGGAGGTGTAATTTATTTTACGACTTTGTATTGTTAAAACGTTGATTATTTAACGTTTTACGTATATTCCATGAAATGTTTTATGTGATACATGTTCTATTTGAACTTCTGAATTTGCATAAATAAATTAAATGATTAAAAATACATAATAAAAATTTTAAACACTAAATTATACTACTACAACAGGTCATGTCCAATGAAATAGTAGAGCAATATAATCGGTCATGTACGTATTTTAAGTCGAATTAAAATAATCTATATTATATTAATCCAAATTCAAACACAGATTATTTATCTACGATAAAAACTTACAATAAAAAAAATGTTACGTTTAATTATAGCACTATACCACGATTATATCCAACCGTTATCACAAAGCACCGATAAACTATGCATGTGCAGTATAGAAGACGACATTAATAATTAGACGACTATATTGAAATTACTGAAATCTATATTTAATTAAATCAAAGATTCAGCAAAGTATCGACCCAGGTGCAAGAGAGAGAGAGAGAGAAGACCAGACAGGAGGACTGTTAGACAAAACTAAAAAATGAGAGAAAGAGGACGCTTAAAGAAGAATAAAAATGCGAGCAATCCCCAGGTCAGCACCATCTAAAGAAGATAACGCATGAACATAAAATAAAAATGCTAACCATATTGTATATTTAAAAGATATTGTTTAATATATTAATTATTATAATTATTAATTAATCCATGAAAATATCCCTATGTAAAGTCATGTAAAAATATGTAACATACGGTGAAATGAGCATTATTATTACTTCATAACACATAGAAGATAAATTAGAACTAGAATATAGCCGGACATGGTCATGGACGGACATGCAATCCCACTGGTTTCATCTATTAATTTGCTGGGCGTCAATCTGGGAGGAAATATGTCTTGGCATAACCACATTGTGGCAATCGCCAAGATAGCTTCTTAGAAACTTGGTGTACTCTTCCGAACTAGAAAGTTGTACACACCTCAACAACTTCTGACACTATACAAAGCCCAGATTCGACCATCACTAGAGTACTGCTCTCATGTCTGGAGCTCTGTACCCAAACATACTTTTCGGTTACTGGATTCCATCGAAAGGAGGGCCATTCGTCTGATTGGAGACCACGAGCTGACGAAGAACCGCGACAGCCTAGAACATCGAAGACATGTTGGGGATTTGATTCTCTGTTACAGATATTTTCATGGAAAGTGGTCGGCTGACCTTGCCTACATAATTCCGCCCAGAGGGGCGAATAGCAGAAATACACGACGAACAACTGCCGCCCATCCATATGTGGTTAAGCTTAGTACTCCTCGAACTTCATTATTTAAGAATTCTTTCATCTGGAGGACTTCGTCCTTGTGGAACGACCTTCCCGAGGTCGATTTTTCCAACGAATATAACCTCCAACGATTCAAAACCAACGTGATTCGCTTTTTGCGCACACGCACCACTCCCAGAGTGCCCTAAAGGATTTTTCCTATAGTGCTTGTGTTTGATCATAAAAAAAAATGTTCTTCTTAATTAGCTCTAAGTTAAACTCTTGACAACCAGTTATTACCCCATTTGCGAATAGCCTGCCACTTTGTAATACACGAACATACTTTAGGTTTCGTTATCACATTTTACCAATATAAGTTATTGTTAAATTATACAAAATCTATAAAGTTCTTCATAAATGCTTTACTATGATGATGAGACAGTTTCCAGTCGTAGTTTGTCCCAGTAAGGGCAATTTACTTTTAGTTTATGGGACTCCAGTTTAACGTCGTTATCATTTTAAATTGTTCACTGACTAATCTTTTTCTGTTGTTTCACTGAGCATTTAAAATTCCTGAATACCTATCATAATTTATTTTTCGTTTTTATTCCCTAACGAAGAGTGCTATGTTTATTTACGCGAGTTTTCAGCGCAAAGCAGGTTGTTAAAAATGTAGATTTTAAAAATTTCAACGCCGGGTTTGTTATTAAAATTTTTTAGTTAAATGAAGTTAGCTGTGGGTGGGCTAAATAAAACTGATATAATTTTTGGAAAAAGTGCAATATTTGAGAACGAGAATGGCTATTTTCGGAGAGAGTCTGAAATATCTACAATATTTTGCTCAACAATTGGTTGCCTACATAATCTTTCCTTAAAGAGCAATTTACCTACAGGTAAGCATTTATTAGTCCCAAGAGCAAATCATAATTTATTTACTATATTTGCGTTTCGAATTCGTTGTATCATGAAAAGTAATAATTTTTCGCACTTGTAATAACCGATCACCTTTCACATTTGAAAGAATGGCGCATTATAATATTTCTTATGAGATTTGTGAATCCTTATGTGCTTCCTAGTTTACCAAATATATTTGGTATAATAATCTGAAAAATGATCGCCAATGTTAGTCATAGTCCATCAATATTTCAAATCTATTATTATTTTTATTTTTTTTTTAAGAGTTCATCTCTGAGTGGAGTGAAATTATGAAGAGGTATAGAGACTCACCGTCGGATTCACTAGTTTAATAAACAATAATTAAATTTTTACTTTCATACATGGTCGAAGGCATATACACTCATTTTCAATGGAAAACACATATGCCAAAAACTTATGATATTTAAATAAAAAGTCTATTTACTTTTCAGGTGGTATTAATATCAAATACCAATGTATGGAAAAATTATTACTTCCCAGACCACCCGATGATTCCTTATACAATAAGGGCGTATTTTTGTCTACCCAGTAGCACTTTAAAATACTAATTCAGATTGAATGGTACTACCAAGAAAAGCAAGCCTTCTCCATTGATAGGATGTCACCACCTGCAGACCGGTTTCGAAATCTTTTTTTTTCGTCAGTACAGGGCAGGTGTCCATACCTATCAGCAGAGACGACTCTAACTTCACGCTGTATTATTAATGGTAACGGTTAACATCTCTTAGCAGTCCCGCGCAATCTGAACAAACGTTATTTGAATAAATCAAATAAAAAGTCTATTTACTTTTCAGATGGTATTAATATCAGCAGGTGGTCACATCCTATCAATGGAAAAGTCTTCCTTTTCATGGTAGTACCATTCAATCTGAATTAGTATTTCAAAGTGCTACTGTGTAGGCAAAAATACGCCCTTATTGTATAAGGTATCAAATAATTTTTCCATACATTGATATTTGACTTATGATATTGTAACTGTAAAATAGAAAAATATATTAAAATAAACAGAACAATATGCTTTAGAACAACAGACTGACCGTGATATAATTGAATTTATTTTTGTCATAATATCCCGATAGAAAAAGGAATTTACAACTTACTTAACTTTAAACCTCTGAAACGAAAGTTACAGTTTTACCAAAGTTATGTATGCAACTAGATGCTTTTGTTATATTATAAATGTTATATCATATTTTTATACAACATCTTAGCAAATTATACTGTTAACCCAATATCATTGCTATCATGTTAGCATTACTGATTAATCATTCAAATTTTGCAATTTAAATATTTAAATACTAACTACATTTATCTGTTAATATTTACACTAACAGCATTTCAGGAGCACAAATTTACATAACATGTTATAGCGCTAATGCGCTCAGTCAGTTAACTTATCGATTTCCATACATATATTACATTATTAGCCTTGATCAATATATTATTATGGATAAAACATTTGTGCCTTTTTTAATATCGGCGTAAAAAATAGTTGCTTTTAATTTAACTTGGTTACTTGGTCTCAGTTTTATAATAACTTTGAAATGTTTATTTTATAGTATATTCGTATATGTAATTATGTAACTTAGTCTCAGGATAAGCGACCTTATAGGTGTAATTTACAAAAAAATTTCGAATTGAACTTTTTGAAAAAGAGGCACTTACCTAGACAGAAAATAAAAGTTATGCTCAGGTCAAGGTCTGCTTGATTTCATAAAAATGAAAATATGATAAATTTTAGTTTCGAATCAAGCATGTATTGTGATTTTTACAATTTACAAAAGTGGTTCATCGTAAAATAAATTTATATTTGTTACTTTTAAATCCTACTTAATTCCTAAGGCTTGTTTCTGAAATATTTTGAGATTTGTCTAAACACAGATGCAAATGGGAAGTTCTGATTATATAATCAAGATTGCTTCGGATAAGAAATAAATAATTTTCTTTACGCCGCTATAGTTATTAAATTAGTTTTCGCTTGCACCCAAAACATAGACCATGATAACTATTCATATTTTCATATTTTTCTATCTCGGTAAAGTTAACTGAAGTAATTCAACTCTAAGCAGAAATAAAGCACAACACTTTAGAAAACTAATTTAATAATGAAAGCTGCGTTTAAAAAAATGATTTATTTTTTATTCCACAGCAAACTTGACTAAATGATGTAATCAGAACTTAGAGTTTAGACAAATTTTAAAATATTTCAAAAATCTGATTTAGATATAAGACATATTGAACAAAAGGGAAATAACCTCACAAAAACACATAAACTCACATTAGTTTTCGCATAGATTTGTATGCGACTCATGAAAACATCTAAGTACCGTACCATTCAATCTGAATTAGTATTTTAAAGTGCTACTGTGTAGACAAAAATACGCCCTTATTGTATAAGCTTTCATCGGGTGGTCTGGAAAATAATATAATATGTACGTACGTATTTGACATCTAAAAAGTTTGAAAGTGAAACACGTTTGAGTCTGGTTGACACGTTCTGGTTTATTCGGTCGATCGATATTGTGGTACCTTGGGTTAATGTCTAAAAATTCAGCGTTGCCACTTTCGATGTTTTATAAGATTATATTCATGAATTGGGGAATTTCCTTCTCTAATAATATTTCCTGTATAATTATAGTCTCGAAAATGGCAACCGCGCTAGTTAGCGCGCTATTTTCCGAATATGCACGAAGCATTCTACCCTTGGAAGCGTTTCGGATGTCCTATTTAAAAAAATTAAATTAACGCATATGTAAATTCGTTGAGTTGTCCAAGTTCTAATGAACGCTTTGTATAAGAGATTTAAAAAATAGTAGCATAGATCGATATTATATACTTTAGGGTAGCCACAATGTAAATTGTATTTGTTTAGATTTTATCAACAGGTTGTTATGTTAAATCGTACCCTTAAAAATTACCAGAATTTCAGAAAAAAATTAATTAGTTACTTGACAACGCTTTATTTCAGTTCAAAAAATTAAATACTGTTGTAAAGTTGTTCTACTAAATCAAATTCTGGAAGAATGTATCAGGTGTTCCATTTAAGAAAAACAATTTTTATTTATTGCGACTTTTTAGGGGTTGTAAAATATTCTTGGGTTATGTATTTTAGTAGACCCTTTAACTTTTGTATGGAACTTCCTTTCCATCTTTAAAAGCTGAGGCGCTATCGAAGCCAGACAACTTACTGACACACCCTGTATAAATTGAAAGATACTGTTTACTGAGAGCATTCCTTGAAAAGATCACACAATTGTACTATAAGGGGTCTAGATTCAAAAAATGCATAATTATTACTGCTTTTGGTGTTCTATCTGGCTTGCCCCCCCCCCCCCCCCCCCCCGCCCATATTTGCTGCCCTGGACAGTTGTCCATAAATGCCCATGCTTAGATTCGCCACTGATTAATTCCGACAGATTTAATTTCCAATTTGGTTTTATAGCCTATTTGGAACCTTTATAAATTATAATTTTAACATAACAGTTAAAAGGTTATAAATTTGGCACAATGTACTCTTAAATAATAGACACGTTGTCCATAATAATTAAATACGTATTTGAGCGATTTATGTTCGGTTTCAGCTAATTTAACCAAGTCATAAATTTGAAACTAATGACTAATGTCTATCGGTGACATGCATTTATAATTAAATTACGTTTTAGCCAGAAGTTATTTTAGTATCCGTTTTGGTAAATTATAATTTCTTTAAAATAGGATGACCTCCTTTACTTTGTTCATAGGTTCCTTATTTCTTCCATTTTTTCACATTTTTCAAGTTTTTCCTTAATTTATTCCTAATTTAATTTGTTCATTTTCAAATATTTTCTTTTTTTGCTACAAAAGTTTATCTTGCCAATGTCAATAGTTTTTGCTTACGGGTCATTCGTTTACCAATCGCACACCTTTTAACCTTGACATTTTAGAATCGACCGAAAATGGTTTCATAACTTATGCACGTGTAAATCTTTTTTTCTGGAAGAGTACACCAAGTTATTACGAAGCTATCTTGGCGATTGCCACGACGTGGTTATGCCAAGACATATTTCCTATCAGATTCACGCCCAGTATTAATAGATGAAGCCAGTGGAATTGCGTGCCCTGCCATGACTATATCCGGTTCTGTAATGTTAACCTTTTTAGAGAAAACTGCTGCCTGGATTTCCTTAGCGTTAAAATCGACTTGGTTACTGTCACCCCAAGCCAAAATTTCGGCCAGGTCTTTGTTGAGGCGTGATATTTCATGCTGTCTGCGAGGATATGCGTCGACAGCCGATGTTTGAGCAATCAAAGAGATAGATGAGAGAAGTATGCTATCGTCATCAAAGCTAAATATCGGATTTTTAGTTTTCACTGGAAGGTCGTTAATGTAGAATAAGAAGGACGTGGGAGACAATATGGACCCTTGAGGAACACAGGCATTCATGGTGAAGATGTCTGAGAGAAATCCGTCAATCTTCACTTGCAGAGAACGGACCTTAAGGAAGCTAGACAACCATAGACACAATCGACTGAGCTGTTTACTTACGAGTCCTTCATGCCACGATCATAATCTATGGAAATATCCAGTACAACAGCTCGAGACTCCCCATGATGCTTGATTGCGTTGGTCCAAAGACTATTTTTCTAAATCTCATTATTTCTTCCTAATATTCTTCTACTGTTAATTTAATAATTTTTGAAATAACACAAAAAAATTAAATTGTTATAAATTTTATGTGAAGAACGCTTCTGTTCTTGGCTTTAGGCAAATCTAATTGCTGCGTCATGACCCATCAGTTTTTTTGTGTGTGAGTTTTCTTTAAATAATATTTTTAATGTAATTGCGGCAATGTAGGAGAGGCATGAACTTTTTCGTATTTATTATCTTAAGTACATTTTTAATTAAAATGGTAGAATGAATACTTGGCATAAATTCACTTTTAATTAAAATGGATGCGATAAAGTGTTTCACGTTTATTTATATTTTAATAATAACGTTTCTCGTTCGTAATTTTTGGATATTAAATAACAAAATATTGATGTGAGAAAAGTTTTGTAATTGAATCCTCTTCCAATTAACTATCAGCTGTAATTTAACTTCTCCCGAGGAGGTTTCTCAAAGTTCTGATAAAAAATACAATTAGTGCACTGTTACACTGTCCCGCACAAAATGGGTACAGCAAAACGAAAGCCGTTTGGCGGGATGGTAAAAATATATTATATCTTATCGCCACTGTCACAAGTTTCCCGCAAAAACGCATCACGTCAATATTATCAAGTGTGAACATATTCATTTAAAATACAGGTGTTTTTTTTTAAACGCTCGTTCCAGTAGAATAGCCTTCCAGATCACCTGATTTTACCCTTCTAGATTATTTTGATCCCATTATCTCAAGTTTAACGTCTATGTTAACTGATCAAATAATACACGAACCCAATTTATTATCCAATATTCAATAATGCACGTCCACGTGAATAAGACGTCATTTCGGTAATAATGAACCAATTTTAATAATTATTGATTCAACTGAAAATATATTCTAAACTTTAGAGCAGAGTAGTTTAAGTCCTGACCCGTCTAATTATATGGGATAGCGTATAATATCTAGATGGATGTAATTTCCTAAAATTTAAATTTGACATATCTTACATAAAAACTGAATTTAATGAATTTTTAAAGTAAACCTATTAGATATCTATATCCATTAGAAGCAGTGGCCCGAACAAACCCCACAGGAGCACAGGCGCACGTGCACCCCCAAAACAAAACGAATAAAAAATAATTATTTATATTCATTGAATATTATTTATCGTATAAAATCCGACCCTCCCTAATATTTTATCGTACCGTCAAACTAAAAAAGTCCGACCCTCCCTAATATTTTATCATCCCGTCAAACCAAACTGTATAGATCCGGCAACCGTGCCTCGGTCGAGGTAAATGACGATTATGACGAGACTTGCTCGCACGTGCGATTAAGTAGTGCAGTTTCTCTGTAGTAACAGGTGGCGGGTGGCAGCGGGGATAGTGGGGCTATGGCGATTTAACATGAAAAAGGCGCACAGTTTTTGTGTGTTGTTGTCTGTTCGTGCATCTAGTTAGAAATGCGAGCGTGTATGTTTTAATATTTTAATATTATATATTTATTAAGTTAAAATGAATAGTTGACGGTGGACTATTTAAGAAATAACTTTAGCTCTTTGAGTTTGGAGCAAGAAATTGAAGTGAAGAATGCGGGAACACGTAAACTCGAAATTAATTTATCGCAGACAACACAGGGTAAATTTAGGGACTTTATTAGAAAGTTTAAAAATGAAATATATGAAAAAAAATTTATAGAGGGTATTCCAAACTTAATGAGGCTGTTATTGATCTATTTTCTACAATTAAGAACCGAAGAATGGGCTTTACGTTTAAGCACTATTGTGTAGGGTTGATAATATTAACTATTGTTGTCGTCTTGGTTGCGCCTAATGACGTAGCCGTAGATGGCGTAGTGGTATTAGACATCATTCAGTTTTCTTGATAACTCGTAGATGGCGGTAGTAGTATTGGACAACATTCGGTTTTCTTGATAGCTCGTAGATGGCTTTAAAGAAAACCTCTCTTATTTTCCAAAAGTTGTATTTCCTTGTGTAAAATTAAAAAATAAATAAAAACATGTTTTACCTAACGCATTTTCTTATTACTTCTTTTCTTTCTACATGTAAAATGCCTAGAAAGTAATTGTTTGGTTTATTAATTTTTTTTTTAAATAATTTCACCATACTTGTGAACCCCCTCTATCATAGGTCACGAGCCGCCACTGATTAGAAGCTGCCCCAAAAGTATCCCCATGCCACTCCAGGTAACAAAAGAATTACAATTTCTTCTAAATGCGTCATATTGTCGAAAAAACGTTTCGTAAACAATCAATGCGGCATTTTCTCACTTTTAGCTTTTGCTAAATTAAAAAAATAATTTCGACAACTAAAGTCGATAATACAGAGTGCTACCCAATTATCTATTCATTTAATTCATTTACAACACAAACGAAGGTATAGCTTATGTACATAATGATTTTGTATTTATAATGATAAGTAAATGAATATATAAGTGTGTAGAACTCTGTATTATAAACTTTGTTGAAATGATTTTTGATTCAGCAGACGCCAAAGTTATAAAATGACGCATTAATTGATTACGAGCAGTTTATTCGACAATATAACGTATTTACCAAAAATGGTAATATTTTTGGTATCTCGACTGGCATCGATCCTTTTGGATCAGTGTCTAACCCAGATATATCTCTAATTGGTTAACATTAAATATTTATGTAAGATCTGTCAAATTTAAATTTTAGGAAATTTACATGCATCTAATTTTTGTGCGCTACCCCGTATAATTAAATGTATCAAGACTTAAACTACTTTAAACTACCTAAACTCTAGAATCTGTTTTCTATCAGTTAAAATATTAAAATTTGTTCATTATTAACCGAAATAACAGCTTTTAAATTTGGATGTGAATTTTTTAATATTCAGACATTAATAGGGGTTTTAATTAAATATGAACTAATTTAACCTGACTTTATTTAGTACGCACATCTAAGTTCTGTTATTCTAGAAATAAACCTTCGCATGTACAGCTGAGTCCATTTTTGTCACAGGTCAACTTCATTTATTCACGAAGGTGTAATACTTAAATTTTTAAAGGAACTGTTCACCTATTTGCCTTGCTGCTTAATAAATAACATGGAACTGTATATAGTAACAGACAAAAAATAGGAAACATTTTTATCTTTGAATGTAACAAATTTATTTTATTTAAAAAGTCTTATACAGGATGTCCGGTAATTAATGGTACATGAAAAAATCACAGACTCCTTACATAAAAATATTAGGATTTTGTTATACTTACCTATATCAGAAAGTTATTATTAACTGAGATACAGGGTGTTAAAGTTAAAAAATTTGGCAGTTGTTGTTTCCTTAAGACAAGAAATTGATTTATTTGTGAAATTTGAAGGTACAATGTAAGGGGCATTTCGCGGCATTTTTCGCACATTCATACGGTCAAAACTTTTTTGTGTCTCAGTGTATTAAAGTTTTTAATAAAAATAATAATTAAATAATTTAACTTTAACCTAATATTTTTACGTAAGGAGTCTGTGGTTTATCCATATACCATTAATTAGCGGACACCCTGTATATTACATATGCTCTTTATTTAAGTAAGTTCGCAAAGCATGCATAATACAATCATCTGCGATTATAAGTTCCTAAAGCTGAAGTGCCCACCGAATAGTCCAAATTTCACCACGTCTAACTACCTAAAACGAGGGAATATGCAAATCTTTTTTGTAATTAATTAAATTTAAAAATAAAAAAAATTCCATATGATGCACGCTTCCTGCGTTCGTGGCAAAAAAAGTTTGCTTTTCTGACCTAAAAATTAGAAAGTTAAAAGCATGACCTATGCAAATTATCAGGTGCATTGCGGATAAAAAACTCAAGAGCAAGAGGTAGTAATTTTCCATGAATGCGAAAGTTTACGGCACAAGGAGTCTAGAGCCACTGGTTGGTTTCATCTCTAACAATCAGTCGCATATTTATTCGAAGGTAATATAACTAGAGCTCGTTTTCTGTCGATAAAATTTTTCATGTTCACGGAAAGTTTTATTTTGGAAACTTTACGAAATGTCGTTGGCATCTTTGTTCTTATTGAATCCGCGTCCTCGAGTGATTTATTTTATGAATAAAAATGGAGTGTTACAGTGAAAAATTTAATCGATAATTAAAAGGACGCTCGAGTTATATTTGACAAGATAATTTCCAGAACCTACATTAAATATTATAATATTTCGAGAAATACTTTTAATATATGCAATATCGATACTAACTATTGCTCTCTACTCTAGACTTTAAACCTTTTGACGCTTCGTAAGTTTAAGTTTATGCGACTAATGCCATTATGCACCGTTAACATAATTTCTTACTTAGTAGAACAAGTATAGTGAAATTATTTTTAAAATTTTATTTTTGTGTAACGACCAAAGAATTACTTTCTAGGCGTTTTAAATGTAGAAAGAAAAGAAGTAATAAGAAAATGTCTTAGGTAAAATATATTTTTAATTATTTTTTAATTTTACACAAGGAAATACAACTTTTGGAAAATAAGAAATGTTTTCTTAGTGTATATAGTGCTTAAATGTAAAATCCGTTCTTCGGTTCTTAATTGTAGAAAATTGATACAACAGCCTCATTAAAGTTTGGAATACCCTCTATAAGTTTTTTATTCATATATTTAATTTTTAAACTTTCTAATAAAGTCCCTAGATTTACCCTTTCTGGTCTGCGTTAAATATTTCGGATTTAGGTTTTCCCGCATTCTTCACTTCAATTTTTTGCTCCAAACTCAAAGAGCTAAAGTTATTTTTTAAATAGTCCAGCGTAAAACTATTCATTTTAACTTAATAAATATATAATATTAAAACATACACGCTCGAATTTCTAATTAGATGCACAAACAGACAACGGCGCGGCGCACACTAAAATTGTGCGCCTTTCCCATGTTAAATCGCCATAGCCCCGCTATATATTTGGGGGTGCACGTGCGCATGTGTTCCTGTAGAAGAACCGCTATTGGAGAAGAGTATTTTGATACGATGGCCAATTTATTGTTTTTCCGTCGATTTCGCTTACGAAAGCCCACCGTTTTACAGGTGTTACAAGAAATTGAACATTTGTTGGAATTGAATAATGATTTGTAAGTACAGATGCATATATCACGCAGTAATATACTACATATATGTACTACCTGCTGCTCATGTTTGCTAGTAGCCCGTTGAATTCGAGGTTAAGAAGACAAGTTGACATTTCAGGTGAAAAGCAGTGTCATATTATATATATTAAAATATTAAAATAGTCTTCTTAACAAAGAAAGCTTAATTTTTATTCGGAGCATAATACAGGTAATCTTAACTTTAAATCGGTGCATACTAGATTTCAAGAAGAAGAAAGTAAGTCGACAATATAAGTATCCTAATACATTGCAAATGAACCGTAAGTATATTTTTTTTTAGTTAACTCCTACCTTTAGAGTAGTTTTCCGATTGTCTTGGATAAGTAATAGTGAGAAAATCTAAAAAAAACTGCATGTTATTTTAAAAGAAGTCATTCAAGTTTGACATTTATGAAAACTTATTGGGCGCATTAAACAGAACCCAGAACCAATCGATTTGAAACCGTTTAGTAATCATCTGCTGAATGCACTAAAAAAAATTAGACTACTTGCAGATGTAAATTTTATCAATCAATCAACTCAAGTTACGTGTGAATGGTATAAATGAAATAATTTGATCGGTCCAAAGGGTATATTTGATAGGTGATGCGAATAATCACAACAATGGTGTTTTAAGCCAATCACAACATTCAGGTACAGCTAACAGAAATATATTTATATAAAAATGCATTATATTTATGCTTAAGAATTCATACATTTTAAACACGAAGTTCTTATCAAGTGCTTAGATAATTTAAAAGCAACAGCGTGCAAGCCAAGAGAAACGACCCACGACACACGATAGGGTCACGTGATATGCATCATATTATTTTATTTCTTTGCAATTTGTACCTTATAATTTCGAACATACTCGGCGACTTTAGTGTTCTTAATGAATTTTATTAAACATGAAACAATGCAATTTACCTTGTTACTATCAACAAATGGACAATACCACAAGGTAGTAAATTGAGATTTTTGCTATTTATTTTATTCGTATTCATGGAGTTTATTAGTGGAAATATTTTTATGCAAGACGTACACAGTCAATATAAAATACATATTCAAGATATCAAAACATAACTAAATTTCATTAAAAAAGTAATAATAGTTGTTTCTGCAACCAAATATACATGACCGCATTGCCGACCTTTAAAAAAGAAAAACACAATATCATAATAAGCTTTGATGGTGGAAATGGTAGCGAGAAAAAAAAAATTGTGTTCATTTACATGCTTATTAAATCTCGCTAGACCTCGTCATTCCTCTGTGACTACATACAGTGAGGACGTAAAGTAAGGAATAAATTCATTATCTCGCAAACTACAATTTTTTAAAAAAATCGCTCGGACCCTTCGATTTTGTTTTTCGAACGCGCATATTCTGACATAAAATGTAGATATACAGGGTGTTGCAAATAAGAGTGACAAAAAAAATGTTTTTTCTTAAATAGAACCCACTGTATATTATTGCATGTACGGATTCTTCGGAAAATCCTAAACATTTTTCATGTAGCATGTGCTATACCTTAGCCCAAGCGTTTCGGAGTTATTCTCATTCAAAATTTGAAAAGTGGAAAAAGTCATGGAGAAAACAAAGAATAAAATTATTTTAAAAATTTCTTATTTATCGAAAAAACAGTTAGGTGAACTTAAAAATAATTTTTCTAAAGTAAATGTTCGAAGTGTCTTCCGTTGGTCAACTGACAATAGCCTACCCGATCTACAAATTCTCGCTGAACATTTCGAACCATTTGGGGTGTAATTTGCCGAATTTCTTGCCGGATGCGATCTTTTAAATCATCTAAATTTGCAGGCTGGCTTTTGAATACTTTTCCCTTAAGGTATCCCCATAAAAAAAAAGTCGAGTGGTGTTAAATCGGGTGACCTTGGCGGCCACTCAATAAAACCACCTCTTCCAATCCACCTGTTTGGAAAAGTATCGTCCAAATATGTACGAACTCCCACAGCGAAATGTGGGGGAGCACCATCTTGTTGCAACCAGATATTATGATGTGGCAAACCGGGACGTTCTAACTCAGGAAAAAGGGTGGCCAGGGCTGGAACAAGTTCTTGTTCTAAAAAACTCAAGTATCTCTCGCCTGTTAAATTTCCGTCAGAAAAGAAAGACCCTATAACAATGTCATCGACAACGCCAGCCCACACATTGATCTTTTGATTAAATTGTGTGTGTCCTTCCCTCATCCAGTGTGGATTTACATCGGACCAATATCGATAATTTTGAGTATTTACGTCACCATTCAAGCAAAATGTGGACTCATCGGAAAAAATTATATTTTTTACAAAATTTCTGTTTACGAAACACATATCCTGTAAACGCTCACAAAATTGAAGGCGCCCCTCAAAGTCCCTTCCCAAAAGTTCTTGGAGAACTTGCATTTTATAAGGATGGTATTTATTTGTATGCAGTATTTTAAGAACTGTTGTTTTTCCAATATCCACGTCACTTGCTACCTGCCTAGACACCACATGCTGGTTATCTTGAACTGCCAGTAAGACTTCTAATTGTTGATTTTCATCAACTTGAGGACGACCAAATCTAGGGACATCTCTTACATGCCCGAATTGCCTAAACTTGTACTCAATTTTGCTTACTGTTGATTGTGATATTGGCCGATGATTGGGGTATTTTTGATTAAATAACTCACAAGTTTCTTGCTGTGTTCTAACCCTATCACCGTAGCCCATCATCATCAAAACCTCTATGCGCTGTTTCTCAGTGAGCCGCATTTTAATTTAATTTAGTTATGAAAAAACGAAATGAGTCTTTTGAAAACTAGTAAAACGTTAGGAAAATACACATAAAACTGACAATAACAGTAACTATTGACATTAATTCTTTTGGTTCTTGCATCATAACTCCAAGGCCCACTTGACTTTTCTTGCGCTTCACGCATGCTGTCTACAGGTTTTCCTCAGCGTGCATGAATCAATGCAAGTCTTGATTGATTGCGAAATATCTGATTTTCAAATTTTAAATGAGAATAACTCCAAAACGCTTGGGCTAAGGTATAGTACATGCTACATGAAAAATGTTTAGGATTTTCCGAAGAATCCGTACATGCAATAATATACAGTGGGTTCTATTTAAGAAAAAAAAATTTTGTGTCACTCTTATTTGCAACACCCTGTATATCTACAATTTATGTCAGAATATGCGCGTTCGAAAAACAAAATCGAAGGGTCCGAGCGATTTTTTAAAAAAATTGTACTTTGCGAGATAATGAATTTATTCCTTACTTTACGTCCTCACTGTATATTATGTATATCATCTGTAAAAATAAAAACCAAGAATTTTTAACAACGCCTAGTTTTAAAAAATTGAGAAAAGATCCTATAAACTATTACATTTACCGAATATCAAGAGTATAATACAATTTGATGTCCGCAAGCAAATTTCTGTTGAGACTAGTATAGGAGGATTTAAAACGTGGTTTTTTCAAGCAATCAATCACTTTTTCTCCGTATTAGAGTACCTATGTACAATTGTTTTCACAGCATACTTGAAAATAGTATTTTCGGAATAAATTTGATTTTTTGAGGAAACGCTTTGTTCGGGTTTGTTCGGTACAGGTATAGAACAGTAAATACTATTTATAAAGAACAACTCAACAACATCAAATTAAATAAAAATATACAGCTTATTTAAAATAAGAACGTTTTTAATGGTTGAATTATTTCCCAATGAACCTTGAAAATGTACAGGTTGGTCACACCCTGTACATTTTTTGCTAAGTTTAAAATACTTTTAGGACTTAATGATCTTCTAGCTATTCGGTAAGAATATTTTTTTAGTCCAAGAGCTAAGGTAAAAAAAATAATTTGGATTATTTTATCACCATGCATTTTCCAAATAATTACATAAGTCCAGACATTTAAAAAACTGGCAAAATCAGACAAAAAGATGTTCTAGAAAATATGCTTAGAATTTGGTTGTTAATCAAAAATATAATATAAATTGCCATGTTATATTTAAGGAACGAAAATTGACAGCTATTTCCGATATAACCGGAAATGACAGAAACTTGTGATTGTGATAAACCTAAATTCCCAAACTTTCAGAAACATAACATATATCCCATAAATTTTGGCACAAATTTCAACCATTTGTTTTTTTATAATACAAGTTAAATAAAGTCTTGTAATACATAGTAATTAATTGTTCCATAAGCAACAAAATTATAAACTTAAATTAAATATAGAGGACCATGGTATTCCACTAGAAGCAACTTTCTGCGGACACCTAGCATTAGGTTTTGGATGGCATTTATATCGATTTCTCGGATTTTTCTATATATCCTGCGTCGAAGTTCCTCCTCATTTTATGCTTCCCATCCGCCTTTGTAAACTTTTCGAGATAAAAGAGCTCAAAAAATCACCTATGGGCCGAGCCTGGGGAAGGTTAGGAGGGTTGTCATTTCGCTGAACAAATGATACGTTTTGGTCCGCTAACCAATTTTGGGTTTGTCTTGCATAGTGACAAGACGCAAGGTCTGGCCAGAACATAATATTATCTCCAGCTTGTTCTTCTTCAATAAAATTAACCAGTCTCGTAGGACAATTATCGATATACCTTTTATTATCCAGGGCTTCACCAGCATATTCGATATTGTCTTGCTAATTTCCTTGTTGATGTATCAAGTCTCTTTTTCGTCTTTCTTACCAGTCTTTCTGATCTTACTCTGGTAAAAATTTTAGGCCTTCCACTTTTTGGAAGGTTCATACAAGGAATACCTTGCTCACATTCAGCAATTGTCCGATAATTAGTTCTACGCGATATATTTTGGTTTTCAAAAATGCGTATTATTTCGGATTTGAACCCGTCCAACAAAATTATAAATACTTTTCCGAATTTCTAATTTATAAGCCAAGTCGACTTAATCAATTTAAAAACTGAACTGTCAATGTTAAGTTAAGGTGTGAAACAAGTTTTTGTTACTAGGGCAACTTGATATTTTCTTCTTATTGCCAGTTTTATGGCATCTGAAATTTGCCAAAACTTATGGGATATACGTTATATTCTATAGATTTCTTTAAGGTTCCAATGCAAGCTCGTCGTGAATAATCATGTATTAAGCCACTTCGATAACACCCTGTATATGGAGTGAGCGACTTCACTATTGGTAGATGCAAGTACCCATTTTTCGTCAAAATTAAATCTAAAAATACCGCGTTAGATCAATCTAAACTAAATATAAATAACCTAAACAAAATGAAATTAATAAATCTGATTTCTCCAAGGAACACTTTTTACATTTATTTATTTGCCTGTCCGTTTATAATGTTCCGCTTTATTCAGGGCGTTTGTTTTCTAATTATTAAGCACTGGTGTATTGCGTGTAATAGCTCATTTATTAAATTTATTTTTATGTGTATTTAGTGTCCTAAATAAACACAAAGAATAAAAAGGGCGTAAAGTAATTAACGATTTAATATACATAATTCGTTACCTCAGTATGGTTCGTATTACATTTGCACGCACTGATAGGAAAAGAGACAATATAATAAGGGTAAGGGATAATTTATTTCGTGTATGTTGATGGTATTTTAGTATTTATACCACTATGTTTATAAACCACCGGTTTTTGGCCCAAAATGGAAAAGGAAAATTTAAAAAAAATTATGAAAAAAACCATTGTATTTATACATATTGATAGTAGAGGTAAGGTAACAATTTGCATGTATTTAAATTCCTTATACTATAAAAGGAGAAATTAAATAGTCTGCCGTTATCAAAATTGATTCGCAGCAAAAAATAGTCATTAAATCAGTTGAACAGCATGCAAAGATTTTGCTTGCAATAAATAAAAATCAGGATGCATCCCTTATTATGCAAAAAAAAACTACAAACAACAATTTAACCGATATCAGTCCGCTTGTATCATCATGTGTTCGCTTAATTAACAGTCGAGCTGTGAAATGATTACTTGGTCAGCAATATTTTACAATTGGTCAGTAGAAAAAGACATGTCTAGAAGCAGTTTAGAGGTTTGCATAACGTTTGTTTGTTTAACTATATCAAGCAATGAACAAAAAGAAGATTTTAAATTGATGTTCGAAATACAAGAAATTTTTGAAAGTTCATGGAATCCAAAAGTATTAGTTCGCGATGCTGCTAAAAGCATCCAAAAAGGCATTTCTTGAGGTTTTTGGACAAAATGTGGTAGTTCGCATGTGTTGGGCACACGAAAAGAGAAAAATTCAAAGGAGGATAGAAAAGATAAATAACAAAGAACTGCGCAATGAGATCCTCAATGATGTTGATACATGACATTCTATTATTAGCCATTTTGACTGACCGATTACATTTTTCTGTTCACAAAAATAAGAATATTTTGCTAAACATTTAAATGATACCCCTATAAAAGCATGGCTAAAAAACAAATAGCTTCTCGAAACATAATTACAAATAGTGTTGAATTGGTGGTGTTTGCTGTATTACCTGAACTTTGAGTTTCATGGTTTTGTCACCACGTTTAATTGAATAGTTTAGGTTTAACTCACCAAAATCTATTCAAACCCGGCACATGGGGTTACGATATCGGCCTCTTCAAGAAGTTATAATGCAGTTTTTCTATAAAATGTACAGGGGAGCCAATATTCAGCCACCTTATGTTTAACTTAACGATGCTGGTAAAATAACAAAGAAGTTCCTATCATATGTTTTTACATCTCAACCGATCAATAAAACTAGCATCATATTTTTTTATAAATTCGCAAGACAATAAATCGCTCATTATACAGGCAAGTAAAACGTGCATCATATTGTCATAAGTTGTGTCAGATCAATGAAATGTAAATCATATTGCTCTAAATTATGTAAGACCATTAAAATATACTACAGCTAGGTAGGTGCTCTATCCGAATCGAATTCTAGATCATTTAAAGTTTCTAATTTCAAAAAATCGGTAAGGTCATTCTCATTTTTCCCCCTAGGAATCATTGTTCGAATTTTCTGCCGACTCTGGCTAATTTGGTAAGGCTAGATATTGACTGTTATAGCTCTGTATCGCCTAATCGTAGTAGAGAAATAGCTTCGAAAGGAAGGTTTATATTATTAATTCTTCTGCCCACTCGCGTTCTTAAGATTATATTTAAAATTAAATGATCAGATATACCTGTCCATAGCTCTACGAAATCCATCATCAAGACTACTGGACCGGCTGTATTTTGTGTGTGAAGATCTACGTTTCGTCTGTATAACTTATTCCTTGCTTCTGAAGCTTCTCCGAAAATTCTCAAAAAGGAGGACATGCCCGGTTTTCCGGACGTCTAGCAACCCTAGTATTGCATCGCAATCATGTCACGTCACATAATACGCGCTATTATTTTGTTTATGCTACTCGATAAGATAATGTAATGTTCTGAAATGAGAATAAAACTGAAAAATTGCAATACTTTTTTTTTTAATTTGTATCTTCTTTTAAGAAGCAGATAATCGCTTGAGCCAAAAATATTATGTTAAGAAAAGGTCACTCTTCACAACAAAATATAACAAAGCTAAATTATACCGTTCAATTTTTCCACAGGGCATTAAGAAATTAAGAGTAAAAAAGTGACTTTTGTTCCTGCCTGTATAATCAAGATATCAGCATTTTTTGAAAACTAAAATTCAGGTTAATATTCTGAGATACAAGTCTACACTATACTAAAAAATTTAACAAGATCGGACAACAATTTAAAAAGTTATAGGACTATAAACTTGACTAACATGATCTTTATCCGGAGTTTATTGTCGGGGAGTGTAGTTATTTCGTTACAGAATAATAAAATAGGTCTTTTGAATTAATATAAAGATTGATTTTAAGTTTCAAAAACTATTTGGTTATTTATTGACCCAAATGTTAACGTATACAAATATTTATATAGACGTTCCCGTAGGTAACTTTCGACAACGCCGCTATTCTTGTTTAGGTTTACAGAACCACATGCTTCAATTCCTCGTGGCATCATTAGTTCTAATACCCGGGCCAGGCGGTCCGAAATATTCACACTGTTAAAATTTCCCACACAGTGCTTTTCTCCAGTTTACAAGCTATACAACTTAATTTAAACAGCACTAATTCAGTAATTACCCAAGTTGGGAAATGTTCTGAGCAATGCGGCTATACGCAAGGTGATTAATCCAAATATATTCGCTTATTTAATTTTTGAACATTTATATAAAAAAAAATATGGTTCCTACGAGGGAATAATGTTTCCTATTTTTAGGATATTTCGACAAAATTGAGACTTTGTAGCAAATGTCTCATAAGCAAGGAAACACAGCACTATAATAGTATATTAAGATACAAGTTTCATAAGACATTATCTTAGAGCACGCGTTTAATTTAGAAAACGACCTAAGTACAAGTGCTCTAATTATCTTATGAACCGTGTATTTTATAATACTTTTTCTATTTGGGTCGTTAAAGTCTGAAAATATAGTAGATTTTTTCCATTTGAATTAGTGTTTTCTTTTTGGGTTGGCAATACTTTTATAATTTCATTAAATGTTACAAGTATCAAATATGATATGATAGGAACAATTGAACACAACAAAGCTTCTTCCCATCCGTCATAATTAAAAATAAATATATTATTTAAGTTAATAAAAATGAGTCACGAAGAAAGTTGTACTCCGTCAGAAATATTAGAAAAAGAATATGCAAAACTTGAGTTATGGTGCGAGCAGAACAAAGTTCAAAACATTGAACAAAATAATAAATAATAGGTACTATTGAACAAAATGTCTACAGTAACTATAAATATGTATATATAAAGTAATATGTATAATACTATATTGAATTAGGAATAAAAATAGTACTTTATTGAATAAAACTATTGAAATAGAGCATAAACTGCAAGATATTTCTATTGTTTTTAGGTCATTTTTTTATATATGTGACTAGAAATTAGTTGACGGACGCCGTCAGCATGTTATATGTTTCCGAGTATGTTGTATGTATCTAGTAAAAATGATTTATTTGCAAGGTTAAAGGTTAGCATTTTGAAGTTTTCTATAAACAAACGAACAAACCCGACCAAACCCGACAAACCCTACTTGCTGCCAACATAAAAAAAATTAAATTTCAGTTTCATAAAGTGGCAGGTTATTCAATTTTTTGCTTTTCATAATGTAGCCATTATGAAACCCAAATAGAAAAATTACATTAAATAGGTCACAGAATTGAGTTAATTTGGTTTCCACCTCTATTATGTTAATTCCAGCTCCCTTCCATTTATTTTTTCCAAATTCCACCTTATTTTTCCATTTAATATATTTATGACTTTCCAATGAGCTCATCAAAAAATTACAGGTTTCTACTAAAACAGTATATAGATAAAGATGCATTTTTAGGTCGCTCTTCTTTCACTAACCGGTTTCATTTGTTTGCACAATAAATAGATACTCAATTCAGAAGAGACAGCTATTCAGCAAACAAACCCGAACAAACAATTATGAGCATGCAATTTATACCGAATTACAGTGATATTTCACTCATGCAGAATTTTTCTAAGAGAAGTGGCATTATCGAAATATTACAGCGGAAACACCATGTTGTCTGGGCAACGTGGTATTTCCACTTTTCTAACCAATATTACTTTGACAACACAAAATCTATTTTGCTATATTGTAAATAATAGGCGCCGAAGTCCGTATAGCAACCGATGTTTTTTTAAGTATTTTTCAAAAATTGTCAATACCTATGAATCGCTTTGGTGAAATCCAAGAAGACAAAGTCGATAAAATTGTAGTGAGAACCGGTCAAAATACACAATAAAATCCAAGCAGAGGATTTATTCGGAGGTAGTTTATGTCATTTTGCGACGAAAAAGAGTATACGTTTGCTCGATAACTGTTGTTATTTACGACAAACTCTCAAAGTCAGTAAAATGAATGTTTAATTTTCTTGTCAATGTTCTTGAAACTTTGTTAAGTAAAGAAATAGTTAATTCTGAAAAAATATTTTTAATCGGAAATATTCGAACAAGCCCGAATTAACCATATAATTCCGAAAATCACATTCGTTTGTTTTCTTTCCTTTTCGAGAGAAGAGCCTTCCTGCTTCAGAGTCGGGCTCTTTTAACTTCCGAAAAATCTAGAAAACAAACTGTTGCAGTTTTCACGCAATAATGCCTTTTGCCGAATTATCGGTCATTTTGAATACACTAGTGGTATTACATACGATAAGATTTGACGACGTCAAAATTATTTTTCGCTTAGAAGAGGAGCAATAATCCATTGCAAAGAAAATGAGAAATAGGAAAAAGCGATTTTTTATTTATCACTGAGGCAATTCGGTGTCATCTTTAATATACTTTCGAACTATAAATCCTGGCCGGTCCCCTCAAGAGATCTATTTACCGGCCGGTTGAGCGAAAAATTCAATTTTAAGTGCAGTCAAGTCAAGATTTTTCTCTAATCTGAAACCAGATTCGTGAAGGTAAAGTTTTGAAAGACTTCTTGTTATAGATATATACATAGTATCATAGTCGCTTAATCAATAGTTGGCACATCATTGAACCTACGTATCAAAAAATTAATTTAAAATCTACCTCATTAAACTTGCAAGCTGGATTTAAATAAATTATAATCAGCTAATTCCTAAAGCCGTATTTTTTTCTCGACGTGTCAACGATCGGCGTATTTTATACTTTAATTGTTTACTGTTAATAGATATTTTTTTCTTCGAGGAATCTTCTGGATGCATTTCGGTCAGGGTTGATCCATTGTGCTCATCCAAAATCTCTTTTACACCAAACCGGCTAACCCAACTCATTGAGCTAATTTATGTAGGTCAGCTGTGGAGTTGGTCGAGAAATCCTCCGGTTCTGGTTCCGATTACACGAATATTTCTTGCATTTTGAGACCTAGTGACTCGAAGTGACAGATTATATACTGCACCATTCTTCTATCTTGTTCACAGATCGTGTAGATTAAGTCCATTTTACTATTTCTTTCGGTGAATTTTGACAGAATATGTCCTATCAGAATCCTTTTGGTGGCCTTCACTGATTTATGCTCATTAGAATTAGCTGTGTATTAATAGATACTGTTTTAACTAATTTCAGATTCCGATCTTGATTATAAGTAGACTATTATTAATACTATTATGCTATTAATAAACCATACTATTACCCATTATTTATAGGTAGTAAATAATAATTCCCGATTCATGGCTTGAGATAAATCACAAACCAAATTTGACACTATTTAAGGCTTGTAAACTAATAATTAAATTCGCGAAATTTTGCCAAAATAATGTATTTATTTATGCGTTGTGTAAATTACAAAAGTTATTGTAGCATTGTGCTTACCGGTCACTTCCATTGATTTATTTCTTGCTTTATCAAGAATTTTGTCAGTTGAGACAATTATGAACAACTTATTTTTTATGACACACTAAAAAAATTTTTTAAACGAGCAAACTTTAAAAAATAACAATTAAAAACGAACAAGCAAAAATTAAAAACCGATGAATAATTATATTTTCTTATCCAAGCGTACTCGCCACATTTCCAACCCATTTCTAAAAATCCAATATTTGTTGTTTAACGTTGTTATTTCTTAAACCGGGTTTTTTAATTGAGGTTTCAGCTTTATTATGACATGTTTGTCATAACATTTGCTTCAACAGACTCTATCAACTCCATATTTCCTTAAAACCACATAATTACCTGTTGTTGGTTGTTCTTCAAATTCTTTTATAAAGGATCAGCAAGATCTCCAGAAAAACGTGAGGCTTCCTTAGTTATATGCTGCCTTCCTAAGAATTGCAAAAAATTATTATTCTCCAGCTTAATATCATATATTTCCTTATTTTGTCTTTCCCTCACCACTGCCATCTATTTTCTTATTTTTTATAACCATTATGTCCAGGTTCTTTATTCATTTACACGTACTTCCTACCTTGATCATAATTTTCTTGAAAAAATACTAAAATTGCTGAAGTGCTCTTTCCATGTAAATACTGTGATTTATCAGACTCAAAACTTTTATTGTTGTTAAAAAGAAGAAGCTAAATTCAACCATCCTGAACAGAAGACACATTAGTAGACACTGAATTTACTGAAAAATTTCCGTTTCCTCCAAAATCTCATACTGTTTTAATTTCAGTTCTTTTCAATTACTTTCTTTTATATATAACACTTCTTTAGCTCAAGCTCTGCTTAAAGTTGCTTGTGTCTGATAATCATGAATTTATTCTTTTAGAGCCATAATTATTAGTCTATTACTTACAGTATTTTCACTAATATTCTGAATGTGATCTCCATATAAACTAACTTCATATAAACTAACTTCATATAAGCTAACTACTCAGATAATAAGAGGAAGTATATTGCGGGAACACCGAAGCGACAGGATCAAATTGAATTCACATCTTGATTCGTAATTCTAGGTAGCTGAAACTTGAATATGACCTATTATATAAGGTAATAATATCTAAATAGAAATATGCAAGCGAATTGTCTCCAAAATGCAACCTCTTAAAGCGTTTGAAATAATAAAAAATATTTAAAATTTCAGTATTTGTTCCGAGTTTATGCATATAAAATTTACTATTTCTGTTTTTCACTAAATCGACCATATGCGGGTCAAAATTTCAACTTTCAGTAAATCGGAAAAATAATAATCTCAAAAACAGCTGTTAATTTTATAATAGGTTTGTTATAGTATCTAATAGAGGAATTATATATGTCCGCGCAAAAGATCATCGTCATAAAGATCTTGATCTATTTTTGTATTTAGCATCGATTTTTTAATAATTTTACGCCAGTCACATGGTTAATTTTACTTTATTTTAATCAGTTACTATAATCATTTTTCTATTATTTATAACAGCCCTGTCTTATATTTACTTAAAGTTTTCGAATGTTCCTTATAGAATATTAAAATACTAAGAGAATTAGTTATATTTTTAATCTACCTAAGGTGTAAACGAAGCTTGCACATCAAAATATATTTTTCCTTAATGGTTTATAAATGGTTAATTAAAAAATATTGTATATAGCTTCGGATAACAAACCGTCATATCAATGTATCTCCGGTAACATTTTCATGCGTGACCGGCGATACCAAAATGCACAAATTCGTGGATAACAGCTGATACAAGCTATTTCCTAAACCTTTTTGACTGAAATGAGTATCTGTACTCGTGTAGTATTTTCCCTTAATTAAGAGTACTAGGTCTGAGTTAACCCTGTCACCGGCGATACAGCATAAAAACATACGCCTGATAAAAAGTAGGTAATGTTCTAGCTTATACCTAAATAAACATAATAAGAAACTTACCTAAACAGGGGCACGCTTTACACAAATTCAAACACATACCGTCATATTTGTAAAACTATTAGGCTGACCTCTAGTGGCGTCATTTATAAGCAATTTCTGTCGTGACCGGCGATACATGCAGCTGCGGGGACGGAACTTCTGTTCAATAATTGCGTTAGAGAGACTAAACTGTTGATCTTTGAACATTATTTTTACAAATTGTAGTAGCAGTGTAAATTATTTATATAAAAAAGTAACGTTAGTAAGATGACATGAACTATAAAAGGGTAATGTAAGAAATTATTGACTGGGGACACGTGACCGGCGATACATTTTTAAATTCAAATTTGAATACTGCAGCTGTAATCTAAAAAAACCTTTAAAATTGCTTTCTAATGCAGGAAGTAACACATATTTCGCAAATTATAATCGTGTCTACAACCCAAATAGTTTATTTTAGTAAGTTATATGCTAATGACTGAAAGTTTCATGTAAAAAAATTAAACAAACCCGAACAACTTTTTTCGAATCTACGCTAAAAAAATATACGATTTTTTCGCTTATTTCTGTATCGCTCTGTGCTTTACTACTCCACATTACCCTACCCTGACTTTTACCTGTATTATGTAAAACTATACGATCACGTGTCCATTTAAAGCATTGGTTACATTAATGATTAAACCGCACGGTTTTAATCGATTAGGCGATTAGGCCTGCTATTTCCAATTCAGGTTATGGCATTTTTATGCTGGTCATCGCCTCAAAACCTGCTAGAGGGGAATTGAATAGTAAACTTGACCGTTAAGTTATCCAACGATACCTTGAGTGTAAAGCAGTGTTGGGAAATTAGCGTGTAATAACACGATTTGCATGTATTTTCATTGCTTTGTATGTAATTTGCGTGTAGTCCACAAGTGTGTCATTTGAGTGTAATTTAGAAATCCACCACCCAAGTGTTACTTTCTGGTTTGTTGATCTTTTTTGTCTTTTGGAAAACTACTAGTCAAATATCAAATACCAATATTAAAAATTATTATTTCTCAGACCACCCGATAATCCTTATACAATAAGGGCGTATTTTTTGTCCACACCGTAGCACTTTAAAATACTATTTCAAATTAAAGGGTACTACCAAGAAAGTATTTTAAAGTGCTACTGTGTAGACAAAAATACGCCCTTATTGTATAAGGATTATCGGGTGGTCTGGGAAATAATAATTTTCCATATTGGTATTTGATATTAATACTACCTGACAAGCATAGACTTTTTATTTCTTAAATAGATTTTTAAAATTTGATTTAATCAAATAACGTATGTTCAGATTGTGTGGGACAACTAGGAGATGGCGCTGCGCTCTGTATTTTGTCGACTATCGTCGATAGTACGGCGTTAAGTTAAAGTCCTCTTTGATGATGGGTATGTACACCTACCCTGTACTGACGAGAACAAATAAGTTCGAAACCGGTCTGCAGGTGGTTGCATCCTCTCAGCGGAGAGGGCTTCCTTTTCTTGGTAGTACCATTCAATCTGAAATAGTATTTTAAAGTGCTACTGTGTAGACAAAAATACGCCCTTATTGTATAAGGATTATCGGGTGGTCTGGGAAATAATAATTTTCCATATTGGTATTTGATATTAATACCACCTGACAAGCATAGACTTTTTATTTCTTACATAGACTAGTCAAATAGTCAAAGCCTGGAATGATGAATGATGAGTTGTTAGTTTTTTTTCGGGCTAGGGGAATTAGGGTATCACTAGTCAGAATCGAAAATAATTGAGTTTGAGTGAGTGAGTAGTTGACTTTGTTTTTTCTTAGAAATCAGTTCCCAACGACTCCTGTACACTTGCTTTTTACAAAATATTGATGGTGTGTAACAATTGTGTAACTTTGTCACTAAAAGTGTGTAAAACGTGTACTTTTTTCACCTAATTGTGTAATTTCACAAATTCAGAATGTCAACACTGGTGAAAGGTATTCAGTTCCGTGCGTTTTGCATTTGCTGTAGAAAAATAAGGTAACAGGATACGATATTTTCAAGACATTCGATAAAGATGTAATCCTAAACGCAAAGCAACTCATTGGATTTTTTTTATTTTAAACCCCACAGGGGTATCAAAAAAGCTTTCTCCCTACAAATTGAAAAAAACTCGTGTTTTTGTATTTGGTAATTTTATTTTATTTAATAAAATATTGCGCTACACCGTTTCGTCCTGCATTAAACCTTCATCTGACAAATGTTATTATTCTAATTACTTGAATTTAATTTTTTTCCATGTCTACTTAAGTTAGCAGCACATGGGAAATTTTTATTAATTTTACTGAAGAAAGTTACTCTTTATAAAATGTTTTGCTTCCTGAGGAAATAATATTAAAACATTCGATTTTGATGTCAGGCTAGTAAAACGTAAAAAAATATAAATGCATCATAAATGTAACTACATGGAAAGAAACACTTAGTTAAATTTACTATAAAAATAGTAAAATTAACAATAATTTATGGCTCTATATGTGACTGGAATAACTTTTATTAAGAACTGCCATTAACATACAGCAAAATTTTAACCTATATTTTTGGACAATTTGGATTTACTAAACTGTAACAGTGTAAAATGAAAAGTTTTTGTAAAATTTACTAAATTTTTTTGTAAATTTAAAATTTTACCACATGGTATTCCCAAGTACTAACCGTGCCCAACGTTGCTTAACGTCATCGATCGATGTATGTTCCCTGTTAAGTTTTCCTCCTATTATTTGTTACGAAAAACGAAATCCGTTGCATTTCATTTATGCCTTTTATTCTTGTAAAAATATTTTTATAACAATTAATTTAAACTTGCTAATTGTTAATATTTAAATAATAGCCAGTGAAATGTAGCATACATTTTGAAATATTGCCAAATCAATATTGTTGAATGTTCATTTTACTGCGGATTTTCAGTTCAGTTACTCCTAGCTGGCTATGACGGCAGAATTGAAAAACAGTGAAATGTTAAAGAAATAAATATTTTAATATCAATAACTACTAAATAAGTTTAAATAATCTTCGTTTGTAAATTTTAACCCCCCGGCAAGATTTATTAATAATTTTCAAATAGTAAGTGATGAAGATTACAGCTTCCTACATTTTTCTGGCATTTAACTATTTTTCAACGCAGTATTAGCCAACTAGGAGTAACTGACATGAAAATCTGCAGCAAAATGGCCATTTAAAAATATTACAATAACCTGATACAAACTTATCCTTATTTTTAATGTTAAAAAAAAAATTATGAAGCTTGGGAATTCCATTTAAAAATGTAGATTTTTACCAGTTTTTTCAATTTAATTTTTAATCTTACTTTTTGAACACCCTGTGTTAATAGTTAACAAAAAATATATATTAAAGCAGGTTCTTTTCAATAGGGAATCAAACCCAAACTAGTTTTTTTGATATAAAAACTTAAATATGTCAAACACGCTTAGACTTAGGTATAGGACATAATATAGGAAATCTGCCTTGAATCTTTCGTATAATTTAAAAAATTAATAACATATAGGGTGTTCAATTTAAAATAAGCAAGTTGCCACCAACTTCCTGTATAACCGGAAGTGCCACCATATTGCAATTAGTTTAGTCGAGTTGCCCCCATCAACATTAGCATACCGTCCAATTTTCAAAATCTATGTATAGTTTTTCATATATAGATCGAGGCGGCTCCCGTTATGACACCCTGTATACGGGTACAATACGGATAATTCAATTCTTCAATATCTCATTAATTTTCATACGTAGATCAGCAAAGTTAAAACGGACACACAATTAAATTTTCTGACGATGGTAAATTTAATTTATGAAGCACTAAATTATTTAGCCGGGAACTGATTAATGCGATACATACTCCTCAAACAGAATATTTAACTATTTATCTATTACCGCGATAGGGAATTTACATGGATAAATGAATTATTGTACACTAGGGGACAAATTAAAATAGCTCGTTATTTAAAGTTTAATAACTCTTTTATTTTTAAACCGAATTTAATAATTTTCAGATATGGTAATGAGGTAACAATTTTACGAAAATTCCTGCTACATATTTTTAATTTAAATAGGGTGTACCAACAATATTGAACTTTTTGGGAAATCCTACATTATTAATATCTACTTAAATTATTGTAGACCAATAAAGATCAGCAGATAGGGTAAATGCTAGAGCGGATAATCCCGAAGAAATGGAGGAACATATTTATTTTTATATGCATTTAAAAAAATTAAGTGAGTTGTCACAACTTGTCTTTGGGTCACCCTGTTAAATGAGATTAGCTTTAAAAAACACAACATAAATATAATTAAAAAATTAAAGGGTCTGGATTTTTTTTTTCAAAAAAAAAATACTTTCAAATAATTTTGTTCCAACCTGTAAGTTCTCCATATAACACTCTGTATAACTTAGGCTTCATTTTTTAGAGGTTTTATTTAAATAAAAAGTTAATTATTTTGACACAACAAATGGGATGACAAGTTAATTAAAATTAAGTTAAATATTAATGTTTTTACTTGCAACGCAACCGACAGAAATTTGTTCCAAGTTTAAAATAATCAGATTTTTGCAACCTTTTTTTTTCGAAGTATGTCTTTGTAATGCAATGCTTTGACAGTATTTAAGTGTAATATTTATTAGAATTGAATAGCTGCTGCAACATGCAATTAATTGTAGATCCGTCGTAAAATTACATGGTGGGCCAAAAAAACGGAATAACCTTAATTTGCAGAAAATATTTACAAAAGTATAAGTGAATTTAAAAATAATAAGATCGAATTAGAATATCATACAGGACAGGTTACTTTAAACAAATCGCAAAACTAAGTTCTATCTTCGTTCATATAATTAGGAATTACATGTTAAAGCCTAATATTCTCAACAAAAAACATACTTAAGTATTTATGACTAATTTTCTGACCAAATATTTCTAAACAGTTAATAATTTTATAGCATTGTTTTTAGTCAGTTGGCCATGGAAACAATTTTACAAAATGAAATTTAGATACAAGAAATATATTTATATGATAAAAATATTATTAATATAAATGAATACCTATTAGTAATAATATACAAAAAAAATTATTTATAACATTGGTCAATAAACGGTTTGTAAAATGCATTTCTGTAAGGGTCTTCTCCATTGATTAATTGCGCCATTTAACATTTTTTCAAAATAATTTTATTTGTAGATTATTATTGTCTATTATTCTTTTAATGTTATAATGTTTTTCACACATTTATTAACACATTAATGATGATGATACATTTATTTCATCCAAATATCAATTCTGTTTCATTATAAAATTGTTCCATTGCCCACTAACTAAAACAGTGGTATTTAATTATTAACTGTTTAGAAATATTTCAGAAAATTAGTCATAAATACTTAACCGAGTGAAATATCAAAATGTCTGTTGCTGAGAATATAAGAGGCCTTAATGAAAGTCACAATTATTTGAAAAAAGAAAGAACATATTTTTTGCGACATGTTCAAACTAACTTCTTATTTTAACCTACGTATAATATTCTAATTCGATCTTATTTCTTTTAAATTAATTTATACTTTTGTATGTATATATTTCCCACAAATTTAGTTTAAAAATTATTCAGAAAAGAATAACGTCATCACCTATTTTGGCCCACTGTGTATATATATCATAAATTGTACATCATACTAGAAGAAATTATGCGGAAAATCAATAAACATGTATCATATTATGGAAGATTGTGTACCATTTAAAACTTGAGACCTAATGTTCTTATTCGCCTCAAACAGAAACAAAGATTAGAAAAACTCTTCAACTAAATAAATAAAATTTGAGTTTTTGAGAATTTAAAAAATGTATATATGGTCGCTGATCATATTGTAAATATATCCTGCAGTTTTTGTAGGACATCTCTTTGACGTAACCTAGCTCTCCAATGTTACAAAGAAAGTCGTGAATTTCAACTAGTAAAATTCTGTGACAAAAATCGATCACCCTCATAGGTTTTATCTTCCTTCGTAACAATATCATCCAATCACCCTCTCTGAAATCACACATGTAAAATTTCTGATTTACTTACACAAAATAAAATTGCCAACATAACTTTCCGGTTGGTATTGTACTTTAGTATTTTGGGTTATCAATAAGATATTTGAACACATCCCTAGAGTGTACTGCGGCATTGGATGTACATGGAATAAATATTTTATTGTATTTTAGCAAAACCACGGTAGAACTCGACAATATTTTCTTTCCGAAGTTTTATCTTTACTGGCTGATTTTTGTTCTGGTTAATTTAATTTTCGCTTGGTTCGACATATGCAAGGTCAGGCTATAAGACATTCAATTATTATAATATTTGCGTTAACTTTACAACAACACACTATTTTTTCTTGTTCTGGTTAATTTAATTTTCGTTCGGTTCGTAATATGTAAGGTAAGACTATAAGAAATTAAATTAGATATTAAAATTTGTGCGTTAACTTTACAATTATTACATCTAGAGAAAAATAGTTACTAATTATCCAGTTCTCTCGCACCATCACATCGCTCTACTGTATCTCGACTTGGTGTTCGCATTGCAAAGCATTTCCGAAACACACTATTTTCTCTACTACTATAGACTATAAATAATAAATTATATTAGCCTTTTCTTGCTTCATATAAATGCATAGACATATTTTTTGATAACCATGACACGCACTTGCAAGGTATCTTCCAGAGGCTTGCTTATCTCAGTGAGTTTGAAACATCGCAACGGTAATGGGACTTTTTCATTGAAATTTATTATTTATATTTCTATTGATACTATTGCCTTATAGAATTATACAGGTGTTTTCTTGTTTCGTACATGTCAAAAATTTATCTCTAATATTGTTGTTTGGTACACCGAATTAATTAAACCAGTTACGGCTTCTCGTCTCGTACACTGACCATTATGAGCCAAAATGTGTGGGGTACCAGGTAACGTAGGTACCTTTATAGGTAGGTAATTTCATAATGATAATTTAATAATCCTGTATTATCCTAATATATTTGAACTTTTCAAAGTACTTACAGAAGAAATGCATTATTTCGATATCGTACAGCAGCGATGGGACCTACATCTCTCTACACCGAAACGTTATAAGAAATACACTGAATTCGACAGCCGCTTGAGCAAAATATTGAGCGAATATTTACGTAAAAATGGAAATTGATGAGACGTTTAATCGTTTAATATATGTAAAACTTGATTAGATAGATTATTTTAATGCCAATATCTATAATAAAATATATCAAAACATACAAATACAACTATATAATATAACAAAGTTATTTAAATTTATAAATACTATGATATTTAGTTATAAAATTGCCTACCAACCAATACAGTAACACGATAACACGACCATCGCAATGGTCGGTTTACGAAACGAAAAGCTAAAATTTCAGGTAAATTTTTGAGATATGTACGAAACCAGAATGAATCAAGAACAAACGGGCACATGTAATTTCGCCACCAACAGGTAGAAGGTCCCTGATACTCTTTTAAAGCAAAATTAAAAGAGGTAATTTCGCCCCAAGTTCAGTTACAGCCCCTATTAACGCATTTCCACATATTTTCTTCACTGTTCTTCAATTGTTTATGTAAGCTGTACTTACAGCTATTAACTACAATAATTTGCTTTCCTCAATTGCTCCCAATTATTTTTATGTTCATCTTTCACATAGCCTCAGGTACTTGATCGAAGTAATTACATACCGACTCGATACGTTAATGCGGGCGGTCAATATATTAATATCTGTCAATATTCCGACCGTTTTCGGTGGCGAAATTACCAATTGATTTGAGCATTGGGAAATTACCAACACCCGAACAAACAAATCCATGAGTTCCTTAATTAATTTTATATACCTTTAACATATAAATTTACAAATTCATGTTCATTGTTTATAGGGCAATAATAGATTTATTCAACCAGTCGACTTCTGATTAATTGACGTAATCTATTATAAGACATAATCCTTCTTAATAATAATTTTTAAAAACATGCTTCTATGATTAATAAATATCCTTATTTTAGACATTTTTTATTGATACTCTTGTACGTTATACAGAGTGTTCAGGAAAATGTGGGAAATCTCTGGGATTCGGGTAGAAAATAAGAAACATAGGTTAACATTTTAATAATTTCGTTAGGTGCCTCCTACATTTTTAAGAATATGTATTTTTTGGGATTCCGATAAAATTTCTCTGTTGTTTGAATGAATATCGTATCGCATTTTGGTGTACAAAATACAAATATCATGGTTCTTTTCAATAAAAATAATACATTAATTCGTTTAGTCCTTTTTCCTTCAAAACGATTCATTTCATCGATAAATGAACAAGAATACCTTATCTTTAGTTTAAGGTTCAAGTTATCGATGTTCAGTCCGCTCCTGGTAAACTAAACAAGGTAAATGTGTTTTAAGGACATTATTTTAAGAGGTCCTTAGTAGCGTCCTTCATAATATGAAATTTTTATTAAATTATATTGAGTACTTTAGAAGTTATTTAAGAAAAAATATAATATAAATAAGAAAGATTTCCAGCGGCGACATTTAGGGGGCCATATCTCCTCTATGGAAAAACATTATAGGGACTTATCTTATTTTTTCATGTTCTACCTGAATCTGAGAGATTTCCCACACTTTCCCGTACTACCTGTATATTTTAAATTAATATTTTTATTGCTTTTTTGTTACCTTCATCGCTTATATATTTTATTTTCATCACCACTTTTTTAAAGACAATTTGTTTGGATACATTAAAATAAAAATGATGGGTAAAACTATGTCACGCACATGTTGCTCGCAATAGCAAGATATCTTCGTGTCGCGTAAAATTTTTTTTGTCGGCGTTTACTCAAATAATTTGATTATTTAATACTACTATTTTTTCATTAATTGTGACATGCAAACCTTACATTAAGTAAGAGTAAACCTTATAACATATAGTTCAATAGTTATACGACTGAGTTATTATTTATGTAGAAACTTCAATAAGAAACTCTTCGACTTCATTTTATAGACGATAGTCAATTGAAAGAGAATATTGATGCGTATTGTGCCTGTGTACTTTTGCAACTTTATGGAATGTTTCAAAAATAGCGCTTCAAGTTACATGTAAAGAAAAATTTAGTTAAATGTACTATAAAAATAACCATAATTTATGGCTCTATATGTGATTGGAATAACTTTTATTAAGACCTGCAATTAAATTATAGCAAAATTTTAACCCAAATTTTTAGCAAAAATTATACAAATATTTAGTAAACCATTTATATGAAAGTTATTGGAAATATGGAATCAACACACTGTATTTATTTATTTTCCACTTAATAAATTATTGCTTAAGACGCTTTCTAGCATGGTTTTTATACATTTTCTCCCCTCGCTCTTCATATGGAAGCGTTCAAATAAAATTGGGGAAGCAATACATACTGACATCTATTTCCTGATCATATGGGTATGTTTCCAAGTTTACGCGACATTCTGTGAAAATAATTTTTTTTTACTCCTGTATTAGTACGAACCTACTTGCGCACTGTCTACTGTTGCGTAATTACTGTTAGTAACCGTTCGACAAATCACATTAGCCGTCAACACTTCCAATAGATCTGTCTATCCCTTTCACTGCGCGGTGCTGAAACAAAGCGGTACGGCAGATTCGCTATTTTTTTGTATGTCAAAGTTTTTTTTTGAATTTCTTTGAAGAAAACACACAATCCAAACATATTTTCTATTTTCAAAGTTAGTTATTATAACCAAGTTACATAATATGCAAAAAAGTCTGATAAAAACAAAAGATAATTTCTAGGAAAAGTCACAACGTTACCAGGCAGTGGAACACGTGGAAAACTATGCCAACTTGCTTATTCGTCAAGAGCAATGTGATCCTATTTTTACATGCAACGCGAATATACTCGTCTAGAGCAGTCTACGGCATAGCGCATATATTCGTCCAGAGCAGTGAAAGGGTACCAAGTAAGAAGAATATTAAAAAAAAGAATTATGCGTGCCACTTCCAACTTTTCCAACATACTAGGAAGTATAAAAAGTGAAGAAATTTTATTTATAGGCTGAATATGAGATTTTTAGGTAAAATATCCACACCTGAAATGAAATATATTTTTTTCATGTCAGTTGTGGAGATTTAAAAAATAATAATAAACAGAACAAAAGTAGACATCTAATTTTACGATAATAAACATTTTTAAAGGTTCAGTCAGTTAGCTTCTGTATAAAAAAAAACTAAATAACATGAAACACTCAATTCTAAATAATAATTATTAAACAGTCAGTACTTAACTAATGAGGCTTGGAATTAATAGTTTTTTTACAAAGTTCTTGCAGATACAAACAAAATTATGTATTTTACGTGCATATCAGTTAATCTTGGAAGATTTTTGATTTTGTTAAGTTCATAAAAGAAAACATTTGTTCACGAAAATATGTCGATCTAAACCTACAACAAAAACTGACAGCCATATCGAGTAAATTTTAAAAATTGCTTGTTACAAATTTCCAAAGTTCCATATAATGTGGATCACTTCCAGTTGAAATAAGTTCCTTAACTTGTTTTTCAGCATAGTATGGTGCTGTAGGTCAATAATTCGGATTATTGACTTTGGTAAGGAAGTTCGTGCATTAGTGAAATATATCTTTTTTCTCCAAAATCGAGACAAACCGCAACTTTTTTACTGTGCTTTCTAGCGTTGTTTTATTCCGTAGCGTCTGAGTAGCGTCTTACGGATTTTGAGAATGTTTCTGAAGACGGCATTATTACTTTTTTTAAAGTTTTGTCTTCGCGAGCGACTGTTAAAACCCGACGTGCCACACAGTGGCACGTGTTCTATGTGTTGCCCACCCCTGGTCAAAACCCTAAATCTTTGCGACCTTCCTAATTCACCACTTAATAAATTTTTTGTTTCCGTTTTGGCATTGCCTATGTATGGCTTTGTCTATTTTGAAATTATTAAAATTGCATAACAAGGGTTCCGCTATAGGAAGATAAAATTACTAATCTTTTACCAAGCGAAAGACCGTAGGTATTTTTTAAGCAAATTTTAAAAATAGTAAAATGTATAAAAAAAAATTGCACTTGGATCCCTTCCCTTGACTTTTGACTCTCTTATAACTTGAATAACTTCACAATATCATTAAAAGCTTAAAATAAAATTTAAAATATTTAGGTCATTTAAAAATAAATTTTTCTTCTCTTAACACTTTTCATTTCGTGGCGTTATTTACTGTTTCCTTTGTATGCATGGCTCAGTTAAATATGCAAGGAAAAACAAAATACATTAGACATAAAAATTACATGGAACTTGTGAATAATAATATATACAAGTTTAATGGAAATTAAAACCGTATAGGGCAAGAGAGATGCGGTTTTCTTTTATTTATGTAAAGCCATTTTATAAACAGTAATAAATTGTGTACGTCTGAATTAAATGAATAATTTTTTACTATAATTTTTATTGACATGCATTTGTATTATTCTCAGCATTCTTACACTCTCAAAATTGATAAGTCATCCTGCACGAAGGTAATAATTATATCGGAAGGGAATCAGGATGATAATAATATCTTTATTTAAATCACTATACAGTGTATGTCTATAGTCTGGAAGCGGGTTAATAACTTAATTATTTATTGGCCGATTTAAATCAAATTTGGTACAGTTGTCTAAGAGGATCTTAAAACGCACCGAATTACGTTATTGGCGATGCTGTCAGCTGTTTAGTTGGCCTGGAAATCAAACAACTTCCAAGTCTTTATATATAGTTTCTACGTTACATTTGCTGCAATTATTTCGTAAATATTACCGTTCAAAAGATACCCATGGTCATTCCTTAAATAGTTGCCACCCTGTATACTTAAAGTAAGTTTAATAATAATATATCTTTATTTCATTGTTTAATTTGTCAGAGGTTATTACTGACAAAATTATTTAAAAAATAGATTTTTAATACTTTAGTTATTTAAAGATTGGACATTAAGCTATTGAACGGAGTCTAATGGACAATAGTTTCTGAAGCCAATTATATATTTTGTAGAAACATACAGAAAGTAATTTATCACTCAACGAAAATAACAAAAAGAAAATAACAATTTAAAAAGTTAAGCATTCTAATAATATTTTGGGGAAATAAATTACTTATTATGTTTAATAATTTTCTATTCAGTTACCTCACACGCGTATTTTGGCTATTTCGGGCCATTTTAAAAGGAGTATATAAATTAAACTAAGACTGGAGCATTATTATAGGCATATATATAATATATATAACTCAAAGTAGTTATAAATCAGATCATTAATAATTATAAGTGTCCATCATATCACTAAAAATTGTGACGATTTTTTAAAATATAAGAAAGAGCTAATCATATTTAAATAAATTATGAATCAATTACGAATTCACTATTTTAGTTTTGCAACTAGCTTCAGTGCAAACATTGATTAGAGTTACTAAACATTGATTAGAGTTACTAAAGTATTTCTCTTTGATTATAAAAATATACCAAGAATAAGTTCTCTTACTGTCTCAAATAAAATTATTTTGAATTTAGTAATAATACATGCACTGATAAAAACGAACATTATCGGTACGCTCCATTGACTTGAAACAAACATGGACGGGTTTATATTTGCTTCGTACACGACAATGTGACGCGTATTATTACGAAAATAAACACAACAAAAAGATATGGGGATCTGTAGAATCCCCATCTCTTTTTATCTTTTGTCTGTTTCAGTCTTCATTATAACCTTTCGTCAGTTTGATATGTTTTGGTTCCGAAAAACAAATAATCGACGGACGTGATTCAACAGTCTATATGTTTATCCTTATATGGCAGACCTAACATATTGAGTTAAGAATTACTATTTTTCACAAACAATACAAACAAAGAATTTTATTGAACCATAACGACAAATATAACAGTTGTTAATCCGGTAGTGTCAAACGTGAAATCAGGTATGTAACACAGCTGTTCCAATAAGGACTTTTAAAAAGTATATTCCGAAAGCTCAAAGGCGACGTAATGTCTTTGTCTATTTAACAGAAAACGACAACTACTAATTTTAAAGCCTCCCCTATTGTTTTCTCTGGGAGGTTGTATACAATCTACCTAAGAATGTCAATTCTTTAGTCTTCGCAGACTGTGCGCCAAAGCTCTTTATTGACGGAATCTGTAGACCCTCTTTTTAAACAATTTATTTATTGAATGATGTCTTAACATGTTCTCTCGGAAACTCGAACAAGGAGATGATGGTTCAATAAGATTTCATGTTTCGACCATAGGAGAAGAAAATGATGGACAAATGATATCTTTGTTAGGAGGGGCATTATGAAAAATCATATGAACTACTAGTATTATTTTGACATCCCCTGTCTGTTCTCAAAATATTGACATATACTTAATCGATACCATTTATAGTGGAAATTTTGGCGTTGTTTTACTGTTTCTTATAATACTAGTTATGGATTTTCATCCCGTATCGGCTGATTCAATTAACATTGCAATAGTTATATCAGCTTCTAACTTTGATCATCACTTGATCGAATATAAGTATAATTTAAAAAAATATTTTTAAAATTTTACATACCGGAATCAAAGTGGTTAAATATCGGTTGATTGAAATAAGAATAATATCCTCTAAAAGTAGGAAGCTTCCTGTTTTATTATTAAGAAGAAATATTTTATATTCTGGCGTTGAACTTGTCAGGTGCATCGTTAAGAAAAGAATACATACGGAGTAGGACATTTCCAATAATAATCTTATTTGTTTCAATATTGAACATCAAACCTATAGTATAATAGATTCCGAAATAAATTGTGTATTCAACACGCACACATTAAATGTCATTTGTCATTTCAAGAAAATAACAGAAACAAAATATCAATTTTAAAAGTTAAACATGATGATTGATATCATTAGCGTATTGAAACTATAGCCCACAGTGGGTAAAAATCGATCATTAACCTTACAACCTTTATTTTTATAAAAAAAAATATGTTATAAATCTTGTGGAGAGTTGACCTGTATACAGGGCCTGACAAAAGTCCCATGGTGCAAACTAGTGTGATTTAATTAGAAAATTATTAATGAAGTACACAATATTTGTAAATTTTTAATAAAGTTGATGATTTGCATATATTCGATAAATTGAATCTAAATATTTATTTATTTATTTTCTTTTTTAGTAGCCCATCTCTCAGTGGAGTGAAATTATGAAGATTTATAGAAACTCCACTAGTTTAATAAAAATTGTTTAAAAAATGTATCCATTCATGTTTTGAAGACATATAGCTTCATCTACAGTGGAAAAATATACTTGAGAAGGAAACTTTTGACATTGCGTAAACTTATGCGACAGAAAAAGGGAACATGTAATAGAAGTTACCCAATAATTATTAATGGAAACAACATTTTGTATGCAAAGTCAGTAAAGTTTTCATGCTTATCCATAGACGAAAATTTAAATAGGAGAAAACTTTGAAAAGGCGTACTCATTGGAATATTATTCAAAATTAGACGATATATTCCTTTAATATATTTAAGACACATTTATTATTTATGTTTACTCAAAATTTCAATATTTAATATAAAATTATGGGTCTGCCTGTGCCACATAATTAAACTCTTTGAAAGACTACGAAACAAAAATGTTAATCATTAATAAATTTCATTATAAAGTTATTTAAGGAAATAAAATAAATTGTTAAGTCTATGGGACCTATGCCATTGACTGTAACTTAATAAATCTAATATTGTTTATATAAATACATACAAAAATTTATCTGGTTTAAAAATTCTTAACGTCAATAAAAGTATGGACCTAGCATAGATGACCTTTTTTCCTTAGTTATATTTTTGTACATATAAATAGCATAAAATAATTAAGAATTTGATTCTAATATGGTCTAGGTATCAAAAGAATAGCTACGTTGTGCAGTCGTTTTGTTAATCTTTTTAACTTTTACGAAGGTATCTATGTGTCTTGAATGTAGTTATTTTTAAGGCTTTTGTTTAAAAATTGTCTTACACTAGAATCACTAGATAATAAAATAATTGTCTAACATCATCATCACATATTAATAATTATATTTTGCAGGATATGTAGATTTATTGTATAATTAACTATGAAACATTAAAAAGAAAAATGTGTTTTAATTATAATAAAGCATCGCTCGTAACTTTTGTTGTAACCTGTTTTTTGATCGTCGGTGTGCAAACTCTAATTATGATTACTGCGTGACCACCCTTTTATTATTTCGATGATTAGAGAGGCTCCCATTTGTTATTTTACGACATAAATTTAACGCCTTGACAGCAAACGTATAAAATATTCACCGAATCAAAATTCGTAAAAAATTATTTATTGCGATCGTGAATCGCGTTTTAAAAATGTAACTTTAATTCTGTAATATGAAGACTATGATATTAAAAGATGAGGTAAATTGTTCTATTGGTCGATAATCGAACAATTGCAAAAAAATAAAAAATAATTTGCAAAATATATTATTTTTACAAGATCCATGTTATATTTAATTCAATCCGTATAACTCGATCCCCACTGGAAATGAACTTCCACTTTAAAGAGGTCTAGTCAATATTTTTACACTTGTAATTTAACATGTAACGTTTATATATGTAAATCCAGCAAGAATAAATTTCCCTTTACGATTATGCTTAGTTACTTTATTGCTATAATGGAAATTTAACCTCCGTAGACAATTCCCTGAGGTAAAATCAAATATTCATATACATATAATAAATTTAATTAATTATCTCTTAAATAAACTGGTCGACAAAAACATCGGAAAACGAGTTTTTTAACCTAATTTTTTTAAACTATATAATAGCTCGATAGAGGTTTAACCAATTGGAATAAAGTTTTCTGATTTTTAAACGTCGTTTTATCCCAATTGAGTGCCGGGAAACGCTTATGACCAGAACCAATATTATACAGGGCGATAAAGAAAGTAATGTAAAAAACAAAAATTTTACCCATTGGCATTTTGTAAAAAAAAATCACGTCAAAATAAAACAGCCTTTTAAAGATAAGGTACCTATTTCAAAACAAGTTTGGGAGTTTTTTGTTTAATACGTCGCGGCAATAGTCTAGCAAAATTAAGCTTTTATAAATTTCAAAATCAGAAATTAGCAATATATTCCCTTGTACAGCCATATTTGTATTCTAAATATTATATTGGATATTTTCTTTTTGAAATATCCATTCAATTGATACCGCATGTCAAAAATATATTTGATATCTTAAAATTATGTTTCCACTTTTTCCTAAAAATACTAATATCTATAAGTAATATTTTTGAGAAGCGACAAGTTTTATAGCAAGTAAGTATATCATTTCTAATATGCACTATATGAGTTAAAATTAGTCACATGGCTAAATTTAGTCTACAAATGTTTTTACGTATTCTGCTTTTTGATCATATTTTAGCACACCCGGTATCAATATGGTTATTTCCAAAGTAAATTATTCAAAAATAAACCATGAATAATGTTTAGAACCCAAATATGGCTGTACAAAGGACATAGATTGCTACTTTCTGATTTTGAAATTTAAAAAATCTTTTTTTTTTGTAAATTCGATAACTTTTAATGACATAAAATAGTTTTCCTACTTTTAGTTTAGTTTATTTTTGGTGAGCAGTTTCTTATATTTAATATTTTAAAATTTTTTTGAAAAAAAAATGGTTTACGTAAATAATGTATCATAGCGTTATTTCAATTTTTTACAAATAACGACACAACTCAAAATTACAATTAAATAACCCATGTAACATTTGTACCTTTAAAAATGAAAAAAATTAATTTTTTATAATTAGTAGCTCTAGCATAAGAGAAAGTGCAGTTAGAAATTTTGCTGTTATATCTTGTAAATTGTGGATATGAAACACAAAATTAAAATTAATCATTTTTAAACCAAATTATCTCAAATTGAAGCTTCTTGTGAGTTATGCCCGTATTCTCGCAAATGACCGATTATGTTCGTAAAGATATTAAAAAATCGCTTAGAAACTCGTCTTAACTCCTCCTATAACAGGTCTCTTCGCATATTTACAGCGTAGTACCTACTGCTACTTTTTCATCAAAAAGTATTTTTGAGATATCGAAAGTATTACCACAAAAATTTGCCATTATCTCAGCAACCCTCGTTTCGAATTAAAGCTTGAGTGTTTGGTAATGCAGAACTATACACGCGACACTGCATGTGGCTAATACTATGTAATCCTCTGGAAAGGTGAAGTTTAGTAACTTGCAGATAACCGATTTGCTTTTTATTCGATATTAAATTTAAAAGTAATAGTAATTTGATAAAATAATTAAAATTTTCATAGATAAAAATTGGCAGGTCAACTCTCATTCTCATCTATCTATATATACAGAGTGTCCCACTTATAATGGGAACAAGCTTATATTTTCGATGTTCCTGAATTTGAACTTGAAATTGTACAAACTCATTGGCGCACGGATTTATAGGCGTGTAAATAATGTTTTGTTTAGATGGTCAAATGATTCAAATTCTCCTATTTATGCCATTATGATTATTTTCTAATTTTTTAGATTGCAATACTATTATGATTAGATGACCTATGTACAAAATTTAATTTACGCCATTGCTTTTGACGCATCGTATTTTTTTTTTAGATGAAGCAGTTAAACAGTTAATATTTTTGTTAATTAGCTGGTTCCTTATTTAGATGTAAATATTTTTAAAAAGAAATAAAAATTAAATTTGTCATACGCACATCACTGGTTGTGTCAATTTATTGAAATGTCGTATTTGGTCGTTTTGAGGGATGCCAAATCGACTTCTGATATTAGTTTTGAAATAAAATAATCGCGAAAGATAATTTACTCTTTAAATTATTATTTTAAAACCCCTATAAATTCGTACGCCAATGAGTTAACTAAAATTTTAAACAATAGAAAAGTGGGCTCTATGATCATACGTAACAAAACCAAAATTCAAAAGAATTAATTCAGAAACACCGAAAATATAAATTTCATTATAAGTGGGATACCCTGTATACAGGGTGTTATGCAAATGACGTATTATATTTAACCGGGAATTCCTGAGATGAAGACAAATTGAAGAAAAATATCCTTAAATGGCGCTTTCAATTCATTCAGCGGTAAAAATGAACTGACGTTAAACCAGAAAAAAAAACCGTGTTGCACTCCGACACATGTAAACAAAGAACGAAGTGTTGTCAATGTATACCTTAAACTTTTTAGACAAAATACAATAATTTAAACACTTTTCCATTCTGTAATACCTTTTTGTACAATTAATTTAAGTAATCTTAAACTTATTTAAGCTACACACACACAAACTTAGTTTAGCGGTTTTATTTAAAAATTAGTGTCACAATGTCGATAAATTACCAAAACGTTTTATAGTCAGATTCGGTCTAATCTACAGTAACAATTTATTATTTTCTTTCACTGCTGTAGATACCAATAAAGATTAAAAAACTTGTTATTCGGTGCTCTGCTGCTCTTTTTCATTCGAGACACTTAAAAAAATTAAATCGACAGCAGACAGATTTTACCTCATCTCTACTCGACAAAGGAAGAGGAAAGGTTTGAAGTTGTCGTTATGTCGTTTGGCTTGTCAAAAAGATATTCCTACGAGACGTCGCGTAATTTCGAATTTAAAAGTTTTTTTCGGGATATTTAATCAACTTTAATGGAAAATAATGTGAATGTTTAGTACATACAGAAAAATCAGTGGAGGGCATATATATAAATATAGAAAATGTTCCTTTAGTAAGAGACAATGGGAATCGCAAGGTCACCGGATCTTACACCCTGCATTCTATGGAGTACGATGAATAAAGAAATAGTTTACAAAGAGTCAATCGAAGATATGGATCAGTTGAGAAGAAGGAATAATAGTTTGGAATCTACAAATTTGCTGTGATGCCTATTGTACAGAGTTTTTATTATGTGTAAATTTTGTGTATCTACTAAGTAATGTCAAATATTGTGTTGAATTGTGCTTTCGTTCGCGAAACCTGTGACCTGTGTAATAAAATCTAATAATCTGATAGTGTCCCTAAAACAACTGATATGTATGTGCCTGGAGGCACATATCCTGCCAGCAAGGGCCAATTTGTGTCCTCTCTCCTATTTGTTCAAACAAACCCAAAAAACTGAAGATGTTTATGACCTGGATTACTTGCTAATATACTGGTACCTGGATTCACTTCTATTTGGATACTAGGTAAGCTACATATTTATTTTTATAAGAATCTAAAGTTTTACACTTTTCCACAGTTTGGCAACATTGCGCCGGAACATGTGTTTATTACACAGCTGGACAGTGCAATATGATTGTGCCGCGGAGTGACCTGTGGGTTTATGGGTGAATTACCCCACTTTTTAAACGTTCGATTTAAAAAAATATATATATGTAGCGCTTCTCTAGGACACCCTAGGAGTCACCCATTTAAATATAATACGTCATTTCCATAACACCCTGTATATGTGTATTTTAAGGTTATTGAGAATTCTTTAAGAAATATTTTTGGTGGGTATGATATATAGGATGTTTATTTGAAAACTTCCTAGCAGTAAATAATATTAGTCAATTTTATTGAGAATATTTTAAAGAATATTTGCAGCCTTCGCGACTTAATCCCCTGAGAAGGGTAGATGTCACCCTTAAAATATTAATTGGAAAGAGGTCAAGCATTTTAAAGTTCATTTAAATCTCTTTCCAATAATACCATAATTTATTATTTTTTGAGTAGTGGTTTCCAAGAAATCGCGTTCCTAAAATTCCAAGTTCTTAGGTTATTATTTAAGAAAACATTATCGTGTTGATCCCTCTTTTAGAAGAATGATTAGGGGTCCGTAGGTAGTCACTCTGGATCCAATTCTTTGCCAGGGGCAAAGTCACCGCGTAAAAAGTTGATGAAAAATATATAAATGAATATAGTATTTTAAGAATCAAGAAGTTTGCAATATACATAATATAATTACAAATTAATAAGTATAAACACAGTTTAACTTTATATAAATTACCCATATCAATCACATATCAAACTGTCTTCCTCATTTACTCTGGTTGATGCTGCCAAAAAAGCTCACTGTGAAAACAGGATAGAAATTATTATTTAACATTGTACAAGAAGAATTTATCCTTAGGAGGAATTTAAATTGCCCAAATAAAAACATAATTAACGTATAACAACACTAAATAAACAAACGGCATTATCTGGATCTCTTATACTTTAATTTAAGTGAAGTAGGTACATTTATTTAGAATAACGAGACATAAAGACGGAACATTTTCAAAAAATGGAAAAATAATGTTTAAATCTATCTACTTTTTACTGAATAATATATTGGAAATTAATATATTAAAAAATATGGAATAGAGAACTAATATCAATCACTGTTATATATTACCTACCAAATATAATTTCTACAAAGAGGGAGGTAAGTAAAAACAGCCTATCGTATCTAGTTCAATTGTAACTCATTATGAAATCAAAGGAAATGTTAATCGTAACCAATTAAATTGTGCTGAAGTGATTAAGTTTACAACTTTTTATACGTATCGGATGCATTTTCCTGCAGGGAAATGTCACTTTTCGTATTATTGCTTAAAAGTATATTTTTTAAATTTCTCTGAAGAGCAGAAGCGAACAAAACATTGTCTACCCAATTTCTCTAAAGTTATAGTCCGGCTTCTGAACCTGATTCTCTGAGTCTACCAACATCATGACATGGGATTTTGCTAAGAACTGTTCGGTTACTCTACTATTGTTAATAACATAAGGAGGTTAAACCATGAGGGCTAAAAATATTCACTAAAAGCGTCCTCTTTCACAGTAAAATTGATATGATGTCTTTCCGATTGTTAATACTATTTACTGGATATTAAAGGTGGAAAGTTTTCAAATTGGACCGTATATTTTCTATCGAAAAGCTGCCGAAACGTGACATGACAATAATGATATGACAACAGTTGCATTTTTGTGTCCGGTCGTTCCGTATAACATCGAACAAACCCAAGCATGTTTACTGAGTTTTAATAAGAAAAATATAGTTATGCAGTGATCATGCGTGACTGTTTATTCATTAGTTAGATAATTAGATAGCCTCTCGTTAAACTCACGTTGAGCCATAAATCTTAGGCCTAATGGTGTTTTAAAGCATACACATGAAATGTTTAACCTTTTAAAAACATATTTTCCTCTTAGAGTCATGATTAAATATTTTTAATACTATGTTTTATTTATTTAAAAAGTTTCACCTGTAATAAATAATACCCCAGTAACTCATTTGTCCCCAAGGGAGTACATAGCCCATAAAAGCCGTTGCCATCATGGTTAGGAAAATAATAATACCGATATGCCAATCAGCTTTAAATAATATTTTAGAGATGCTACAAAAGTTTTCTTACAAGAGGCGAATTTTAAAATTCAGCAGCGATTGCATGTTTGCCGATACTTTCCTTGTAAACATGATAACTGTAAAAAATAGCTCAGATAGTTTTTTCGTTAGAGCAAGTCGCATATATGCAATTATAAATGCCAGGAAAAATAAAGAAACTACTATAGAAACAGCTATTTACATACCAAGGGAGAAAAAATAGTGCTTTTCCTCCCGCGGATAGTTTGATTTTAGTAAATTTTACAAAAAAATTTTCATTAAAGGGTTTACTAAACATTTTTGTAATTATTAATTAAAATTTAGGTTAAAATTTTGCTATAATTTTATGGCATTTCTTAATAAAAGTTATTCCAGTTATATGGAGAGCCATAAATTATGATTAGTTTTATTATTTTTATAGTAAATTTAATTTTTTCTCCTGTAAAGTATAATGGCCGTTGCGAGTAATTAGTAGTAATTATGCAAATTAATTTTTCATTAATATCTCCGGTTAGAGAAAGATATAAACTTGCGGTTTTCACCATTTGACCAGTCTTTATTCCTCCTTGTGCCGATCTAATAACATATTTACCATCGCATTTAAATTTTTCGAAAAGGAACATAAAATATGTATTGAGCGCCATCTAGCAACTACAGTAAATGACATAGCCATAGCTTGTAGTATAGCTGATAGACTTAAATTAAAGAACACTCTTTAAATGACACCAATATAATATTGCGATAAGGCGGCCACTGAGATATTGCATTTTTTTCGAAAAAATTATTTTATTTGATTATTAATATCCTCACTATTTTATTTGATAGAGAGAAAAAGTATATAAGAAACGACGAGAAATCGATTGTTAATAAATTAGTATTAGTGTTACGTCCCCTAGTGGCCATCCTACATACTTGCAAATAATTTTCAGCAATTTCTCTGGGTAGCTTTTCATATAAACATTATATTTTAATAAAAGAGAGCAAGCTCATCAATGGTTTCTTCAGTTATTACAATATTTATTAAAAAAACATGTCAATGGGGAGGGGGGATAAATCCCCTATACCTCCCCCCTGTAAGTACGTCACTGCACCCTGTATAAAATACAATTGACGCTTTCTCAAAATACAAGTGATTAATTTAAAATTTTAATTGATGGTTTCTAAATTTAAATTTATAAATCTGAAATAAATACCTACAAAATTACGTGTGAAAAAGGAAATACAATTATACGCCATTTTCATCCTTTATAAACTAGTAGTGACACATTCAGGTGTTTTTGTTCCATCAAAATGACTAGTCATTAAAAGCCATTTATCTTACATCCAGATCCTTCGTTGACATACCTATAGCTACATCAGCAGAAGTGACGAAAAAGCTTTGGTCCGTGTTATAACCCCATTGTGTGCTTCATTTTAAGAGTCGGTTAATGATCGTGAGTTTTATTAACTCTTACGGTTTGGGTCCTTTTTTAATTAAGTCTATTTCAGAATGATATAAGGCCTGATTTCTTTACTTTATGCACAGAGGAATTTTCATGAAAAATAACTATTATAGAGACGCTGCTACCAATGTTCATTGGATAATTTAAAAATATATACCTACATTTTTTCATAATGTACAGGGTGTCCCATTTTCGACACTATATAAATATACTATAAACTTTTACAAAGTTTAGTTTAGTTTACACTTTTTGTCCTTGTTGTTAACTAAAATAGTTCTTAAATTTCATTTATTTACAACCATTGGATTACAACCTAAGTTGTTAAGTTTTCTCGATGCTTTACTGCTGCGTTGTAATACTCTTAAGGCCACATTACAACAATTAAAAATTTGTTGCTGCAGGTTAATTTTTGGCATGAGAGTTGCCAGCAATATGCCATGCAAATATTTTTACAGTAGGCAATTCTATTGTAGTAGTAGTACAAACCAAAGTACTGTGAAACTATCAATATAAAGACACTCCGCAAACCAGAACTAAAAACTGAATAAGAATAAAAATAAACACGAATACACGACCAACAATAAATACACGAGACGTATTTTAAAATTAATATTTTGTAACTTTGGTGGGTAATGTAAAAATCACTTGTTTTCCACCAGACTTGCAGCAGAAACTGCAACAAAAATCGAACAGACCCGACTTTTGGCAAGCCATGTAAGTTGCAAGAATATTGCAAAAATAAATTAGTTGTCTGGTTAAAGCGCATGTCTTCTTTCAAGTTTATTGCAATTGCAGGAAAACTTGTCGAATGAAATGCGGTCTGTATAAAATCCCTAATTATCTGAAACTTGTATATTATATAGAAACGTTAAGAAGCAATTTTCTTCATAATAAAGTTATAAATAAAGTAAATATATAGCACTGTTGTTAGTTTTATAAGGGATATTAGGGAAGTTAATAAAAAATAATAAAGATAAAATTCTGAAAGATCAAAAAAGCGGAGTATATAAATTAAACTGCGGCTCTTGTCCTAGTTCATATATAGGCCAAACAGGCCGTTCTTTTCGCACTAGAATTAAAGACCACCAAGATTCTTTCACCAAAAATAATAAACATTCCACATACGCAGATCATTTAAAATCAGAAAATCATATTTTTAATAACAATTTCATGATTTTGCATATAGAACAAAAGGGCTAAAAATTAAATTTAATAGAGTGTTCGGAGATTAACAAAAGGAAAAATTTCCATAATTTACTTAATGACAAGCTTGATATATGTTGTTCGATTTGTTAAATTTAAGGTGTTAGTTGATGTGTTTATTTCTTCATTAAATAATAAACTCTTATATTATTAAATAATTATCCCATATTATTGTAGATCCTATTTTTACGAGACATATAAATTCAGTTATCATTGTTTATACCTTACATCTGATGAAGCCGCTGTGATGGTGGAACAGGTGCCATGTTGACAAAATATAGTGAAAATCAAAAACATCAAATAGTGTTTTCTTTAATAATTTTATTATTGATTTTCATCAAGTTAAGGCTGAAAATATAAGATTCAAGATCATAAATATGCTAATTGTATCAACTTCAATTTTTTTTAATGGAACATATTAGATATTTTTACATTTTAACGTTATACAATCAACTCTAGACATTTTTCATAAATCATGCGCTACACCTAAGTTAAACCGTTTAGAGATATTAATATGTATTTTAATGCTCGTATGCACGATTGATATGGTTCTCGACATAGCAATTTTGCAAATTTGATTAACATTCACTGACATTTTTTGACGTCTCAAACTTAAATAGCAAATTGTCATTGTCAATGCCTTCAAGATTATAATTTGAGTTCAGAATATTGCTATGTCGAGAAACATATCATGTTGTATACTAGCATTAAACTATTAATATTTCGTTAACGCTTGAAGATAGGCATAGGATATGATTTATGAAAAATGTCTACAATTGCTTGTAAAATGTAAAAATATACAATGTGTTCCATTTAAAAAATTAAATTTCATACAAGTAGCATTTTTATGATCCACCCTCTATAATACGTTTTTTTCTAAGAAAATGTATTTAAAAAAAATTAATTTGACGGGTCCGAGCGATTCTGGTTTAAGTGGACGGTACTCTATCTAAAAACCTGATCCCTTTCTTTATCATAACCCTATATATAAACCAGTATAAATAAAAGAAGAAGTATCGAATACTCGCAAGAGTGCGGCAAAATAAACAGTCAGCGGTCTGTGGAAAACTACGTCTCGGAACTTACAAATTTATACTTTGAAGGAATTCTTGGTGCATTTCCAGATTCTGGATAATCAAAAGTTCGTTTAATGTTGGGGTACGACAATCAAATAAAAAAATTAAACTGATCTATTCCATGTCGCGACGCTTTGCTTCACGGCTTCCAAATTAAAAGATACTTTTGGTCTAATATGACATAATAACCATTTTGATTTTGATTGTGTTCTTCTCGCCATTGGCTACACAATGGTTTTTGGAGTTTGACATAAGATAGGTATCTCGCTTATTAATTCAAAGAATATTATGGTTATGTAATATGTAATAAGTCATTTCCATAACACTCTGTATATTGAAACGACATTTTAAATCAAATCCCAACTTTTATTATTACAAATTATCTCACAACAGAAAAAAAATGGTAATGCTACAACTAGTAGATTTAACATCTTATTTATTAAGCCATAAATACCTTAACGTATAAAAGTCATATTCAAACACTTGGGATTTCAAGGGAAACCCTCACGCGACGACTGTCCCTTTCGCACATCAAAACATACTGAAGAATGATCGACTGAAGCAGCGTTTGAGCAACGATTTCCAACGAGGTACTCGTTGTGAGCTGGCATCACTATTAACCTGCTGACTTACATATACTTGTTAACTGAAAACAGATCTGTATGGAGTGGCTGCATGTGAGATAAGAAGGTTTAAACCTAGGTATTTAGTCTTTAGATTTTAAAAAAGCCATGCAGCACTTCTCTAGGAAGGAGTCACCCATTTAAATATAATAAGCCATTTCCATAACCCTGTATTTTTAAAGCTTTTTCCTCGTTCGAAACTTGACCATAAAAATATCTCGTAAGGCTATAAAGCAAGCCAATCATTAAATTAATCGCAAAAATAGCCAGCGTTGTTAAGGTGTACAGATTTAATTAGTTCAATGTGCAAAAATTTATAAGGAGTTGCTCCTGCTTCTAAGGGCAATGGTAATTAATTCCACAGAAATTGTCAAATCGTCTAGACGATAACATATTTCTTAACCAATACTATTATAAGGTGTTTTCCAATAAGAACGATATGATTTTAAAATGAAATAAAATTAAAATTATATCAGATATAACCAAACTTATTATATTATATTAAAGTACCGTCGATAACATTTATGTTTTGAATAACACATCGTTTAAATGTCCACCTCGAGTTCGTCTACACGAGCGAATTCGACGAACCCAATTTTCGTTGGTTTTGTACAATAAATCGAGCGTGATCTGACGAATGTATCGTTCAATGTTCAATCTTAATGTGTCAAGTGTTTGTGGTCTGTTTGCATATACCTTAGATTTCAAATAGCCCCACAAGAAGTAATCTAAGGGAATTACGTCGATAGTTTCATGAACAGTATGATATGTGGACCGTCTTGCTGGAACCACATATCCTCCAAATCAAGTGCATCTAAATTTGGCCACAAATAATTTCTTAACATTTGTCGGTATCGTTCACCATTCTGTAACTGAACCTACTACCTCGTTTTGGGAAAAAAATGGTCCAATGGTGCCACCATAAACCACACCATACAGTTACTTTTAGCTGATACAGGAGCTTCGCGTGAATCTGTTGTGGATTATTTTCGCACCAAAAACGGCAATTTTACTTGTTGACATATTCACTTAACCAAAAACGAGCTTCATCTAAAAGACCATTTTTTTGCAAAATTAGGATCCCTTTCAAGTTGTTCTAAACTCCAAGCAGCAAATTATCGTCAGTCAAAACAATTTTATACGAGTAATTTTAAATTTTTTTGCAAAATCCGCCAAGTTGTCGTGTTTTTAAGCCCTAACTGTTGAGCACGACGAGGAATTGACAAATTTGGATCCTCTGCAACAGTTTCTCTTACAGCAGCAACATTTTCAACAGTTCTGGCATTTCGACGTCTTGCTGGTGTTTTTACATCATGAAGAGTAAAATTATTTTCAAATTTCTCAACGATGCGACGAATGGCAAGCAAAGAAGGGCGATTATCTGGACCGAAGTTTCCGCGAAGTACGCGATAAATGTTCACAAAAGAACGCCTATTTTCGTAAAATTTTAAAGCCATAATAAATTGTTAGAGTATACTGAACATAAATGACAGGTATAACTTTCTTACCATGGTTACCATATCATTACAAAATCATATCGTTCTTATTGGAAAACTCTTTATATACACTCACAGCCAAAATAATCGATCTAAGCAATATTTGGATGGATTTTGATCGTGCATAATTTGTTAATATTTGTGATTTTTATTTTTATTTTTTTATATTGTAGGTAAGTTTATCGAAAATGTGTGAGATTTTAAGAAAATAGGAATATGTTCATAATATACAAGTTGAACCAAGAACTGTGTCTGACTCAAACTTTAAAACACTCTGTAAAGTTATGGAGATATCAAACTTGTTATTATTTCTGTTATTTTTTAAGTGACATCTATTCTTAAACATTTTCGTTTTGAGTTCGTTCAATACTTTAATGCAGTTTGGTAATGGTCAATGGAGGAACTACGATAACGGATTATTATTTCGATGCGATGAAAATCTCAAAAATGAATTGGTCCCCACGCAGTCCCGACTTAAACCCAATGGAACATGTCTGGAATACACTGGGCAAAATAATACGATCCCTGATATCTGTTCCTGCAAATTTACATCAGTTCATTGCAGCTTTTGTTGAAGAATTTCACCAATTTGACCAGAGTTATATACCTTATTGAAGGTATTCCAAGGCGTATTGAAGCTGTCATTTGTGATCGTGGGGGAAACACCCGTTACTGAGGTCTATGTTATTTTAAAGTTGATTTTCATTTAAGTCACGCCATTCCCATAATTTTTCGTTTTAAGTTTCTTTATGTTTGGAAATTAATAGTTTTCTTAAACAAGTTTGTTTCTGTAAAAAAATCGTGTACAAAAGTTAAAGTATTGAAATTAAACAAGAATGAAAATGTTAAGAACAGATGTCACTTGACTATTAAATGACAAAATACAAAGTTTGACATCTCCATCATTTTACAGAGTGTTCTAAAGTTTGAGTCAAAAACGGTTCTTGTTTCAATCTGTACAGGGTGTTCATTTTTGGGTAGTTTTACGGGGTATCTCCGTTATTAATAAAGATAGAAGGATGCGGCTTTCGCAGCACTGTGCTGCTTTTTTGTCAAACAGAAGATGAGGTAATAAGAATTTTTCTAGGCCGCCTTGTTTTTGATATACGGGATGTTTTTGAGAATTGTGCATTTTGGGACACCCCCATATCTCGGTTACCCCGTAACGTATCAAAAAGAAATAAAAGCTTCTTTTTGTAGTTTTTTACGTAGAATGCAGTGACGTACTCAGATTTTTTCTACATTCAATAATTTTCATTATGCCTTAGACATGTTTCACTCATGGTTCTTATTCGCCTTAATGAATTAAAAATTATAAACGGCAGCATTTGTAACTCCTTAAAAACTCTGTCAATGTCAATTCTTAAATCTGCCAATAGAATAAATTTTATTTTGAAGGTATCCCCATAAGAAGAAATCCAAAACCGACAAGTCAGGTGACCTTGGTAGCCTTCTTACAGGTCCATTAGTTCCAATCCAGCGACCTGGGAAGATATTATCTAGGTAGGCCCCTTACAATTTGGGTATTGTGAGCGGGCGCTCCATCCTGTTGAAGATGCAAGTTATTGAAACCAGCTAAGGGCACATCTTCTATTAATTGTGGCACAACATTTTCCAGAATTTCCAAATATTTATTTGCATTAAGGCTTCCTTGAAATATATTATAAACTATTTTGCTATTCAGTATAAAGCATGAAACGCTAACGCCAAATCTGCCTTGCCGTTCGATTGGAAATATTATATGCTGATTTTCCTGAGACAAAAACACTCTTGGTTTAATTATTTCGACCGAACCTTCAACTTTTCTGCAAGAACTACTTTAATTTGTTTCAATTGAAGCTAACACATTTATTTCATCAGTCTCGCGATTATCCTTGTGATGATTTTAGGGCGAGGTTTAGAATTAAATTTGATTTTATTCTTGAAAAAATTCGTTTATCCGGTTGTCGTCTTTCGGGATATCTACAAGTAATTTAAGAAAATTTATAAATTTCTTAGAATTACTACATAAGGGCTTATATTTACCTATTCAAATACACTTCTAATGCTCCATTTGTATTTTCATTATACAGGAAATAATAAATGAGCTTGTACTTCTCAAAGTTTACATGCTCTGCCATAATTAAGACAAACTGATTTTTAACTATTAATTAGAAATTTTAAAACAACTTAGTGTACCTGAATGCTCTGACAGAATTAGAAGATTTTATTATTATGACACATAGGGCGGTGTTCTTTTGTTTGTTGTAATACTCGTCATGGCCTACTAAAAAAAAATGGTATATTTTTGAAAAACGTATATTTCGGGCCTACGAACGTACTAAGACTAAAAATAAAGTGTTATATATTTTTGAAAATCTTGTTACAACTAAATTATATTATTAAAAAATATATAGGTTGATCCATTTAAAAAAAGAAAATTTATTTATTTTCCTTGAAAACTATTGAATGTAAAAAAAATCTGAGTATGTCACTAGATTCTACGTAAAAAACTACAAAAAGAACATTATATTTCTTTTTGCTACGTTACGGGGTAACCTAGATGAGGGGGGTGTCCCAAAATGCACAATTCTCAAAAACATCCCGTATATCAAAAACAAGGCGGCCTAGAAAAATTTTTTTTTTGACTAAAAAGTAGCACAGTGTTGCGAAAACCGCATCCTTCTATCTTTACTAATAACGGAGATACCCCGTAAAACTACCAAAAAATGGACACCCTGTACGTTATGGACATATTCTTAACTTCCTTACAATCTCACATATATGCAATATTTTAAATAAATTTACCTACATTATAAAAAAAGAATAGTAAAAATTAAATAAAATATAACAAACTATTCACTTTTACCTAAAACCTTAAATAGTTACCAAATTAATTATGTAAAAATGATGTAATTATTAATTATGTATACAGACATACTTATAAAATAGGCTAATAGTAGGCAAAAATATCTGTACTTACCGAATAGAAAAATAAAAATTAAAGTTTCAAAACTTGTACTCCACATTGTTAACAATCCTTAGAAAAGTTTGCATGGAACACTCACAATAGCTTACTTAGTTTATAGCAGTTTTTAAGTTTCACCACAAGCTGTATTAAAAGTTCCTAAAAGTTCTAAAATCTACGCAAAGTTCGATTATAAGAGCGGCAATGTCCGGTTCCGGCTGTACGTTCAACGCGCGGTAAGCGGCAGTTATAATGCGGATACGGAGAATTGCATGGCACGAACAGGCTGCCGATGCCGTCGAGAAGCGTAAAGCTCGCGCCAGCGCTTCCTATAGTCGCATTCATGTTTTCATAACTGCGACCAACCCTGCTGACTGCAAAATCAGCTTAGTCGCGGCATACACAATCATTAACAGCTGAATAACCTATAGTGACAAGTCGAACATTTGAATACAGGCAAGCCGAGTTTTGCTTTAAAATAGATAATGCACGCTCTGAAAAGTATTTTTAATTGGACGCTTTGTAAGACGACTAAGCTGAATGATGCTGTACTGGAGTTTGGTAGGATGCTGAGTTGTGAAAATATTTTGTTTAAAGGTGTTCTTTTAACGCAATTTGTAGTCTTTTGTTTCTTTTGAAATTAAAAAGTTGTAAAAATATTTTTATGCGCGCCAAAAATAATAACTCTATTTAGTTTTTTGTTTCATTAAAGTACGAAAGCCACGTGAAGCATAATAGATGTTCCCTGCGTACTTTAATACAAGAGACGGTACACTAACAAACCCTTTTCCGTCCTTCAAAATTACATATACAGGGTGTTATGGAAACGGCATATTATACTTAAATTGGTGATCCTTGGGTGTCCTAGAGAAGCGCTACATATTTTATTTTTTTAAATCGACGGTTTTAAAAATGGGGTAATAAATACTCTTACTCATAGGTCAGTCCACGCTACTGTACAACATTTCACCCAGAGCCAATGGCAATGTTGCCAAACTTAATGCACAACTGAAATTCCATATAAAATTATAAAAATAAATTATTTTCTACCTACTTGTATTTATCCTTAAAACGATTTTTCAAAATTTCGTTTTTTTCCGGATATCTCCGGAACTACTCGGAATTTTGAAACTTTCTAAACGGCATATTATTAGGCACGCAAATGCACAACTTTACCTCCATTTAACCGACTTTGTATCTCTAACGGTTTCGGAGATCCCTGTACTGGCCCACCTTATCTTGGACACATTGTACTGTAGTAGGAATCAGAGGTGCTACACTTTGTTACTTGGCGATATTTCATTCTAGAATATTGTGTCCCTATTCCTACCCAAAACAAAATGGCGGTTTTAAAAAAATAATATATTTTATTTTTTCTTCTGCTATTGTCATTTTATCTTTGGTACGAATAGGGACACAATATTCTGGGATCGTAAAAGTTTTAGATTATTTAAAGAAACTGAAATGTTGGATTTATAATTTTATTTTTTTCCGGCGTTAATAGGTATTAAAGTTATAGGAAAACTGATAAAACATTCTCACAGCAACTTTCAGTGAATTAAGTAAGATCATAGGTATAAGATATATTTTATGCAACGTTTTGTTTTCAAGCAATTATCATCAAATTATTTTTTTCTAATACGACCCTGATTTTATGATGTCTAACTTCAAGGTCGTTTTTTATTCTAAATTCAATGATGTACCACATATTATCTTTTAATTACGTTTCGAGTCTTTCTAATCATCTTCATAAAATTTTCAGGATACGGACCTGTATGTTCCGTTATTTTGTAACAACAATTTAATGCAGTAGGTACTAAAATGAATATTTTAAATATTTTTTATAATAATCAACACTAACAAACTGTAAGTATGAAAAAATAAACTACTAATAGGTACATCAGAAAAAAAACATTAACTAAAGTAAAACTAACAGTAGATTATTATAAATTAATTTTCCAGAAGGTGTTCGAAATGATTTCCGTCAGTCTCCAAACAAGCATCTGAAAATTGCAGAATTTAAAACCTTCATTAGTATTTGTGGCCTTACGCTTTGAAAGACTTCAATAACGTTACTAGTCGTCTAAGGTTTTTGGAGAATCATGGAAATTAGTTCGAACACCTTTTGGAAAATTAATTTCTAATATTGTTAGTTTTACTTTAGTTAATGTTATTTTGCCGATATACCTATTTGTTGTTTATTTTTTCACACTTGCTGTTTTGTGATTTTTAATAAATTATCTTGTTTTATAATAATAATAATAATAATAATAATAATCTTTATTGTCTAACAGACAATATGACCTATAAAAAAAAATTATACATAAGCAACAAAAAATCCAAGAGATAGGAAAAAGAAGAAAAAAAAAGAGAGAATAATAATGGTTGCATCAAGGTAACAGTTTATGCTTTATAAGTTTAGTAAATTGGGTATTGGACAAATCGAATACATCAATGTCATTAAGGGTATTATTGAAAATCAACATGGATTGGTATACAGGTGTTTTAATCAGAAAGTTAGAGGAGGGAGTTGGGAGATAAAAGACCTGACTGTGCCTAACTGAACGAAGAGGAACATGGAAAAGAATACAAGACAGCAGCTCCGGGGAATCGATGAGCGAACAGCAAATACGATACAAAAACTGCATAAACATGAGGTATCTGCGGTTGAGGAGCGATGGCATCTGGAATCTAGATAACAGTGCATTCTGGTTAGTGCCCGGGTAGGATATATACCATCTTCTCTATAGGCGATAAACTTGACAAACTTTCTTTGTACGTTCTCTAGTAAAATAATATATTTATGAAAGACCACCATACTCCAACTTAGACCGCACAAAACTGTAATAAAGGGTTTTCAGGGTTTTGGTGTTTGAGAAATCAGTCGAATTCCGTATGATAAATCCCAGGGCCTTCATCGCACTGCTGTGAATGCTCCTAAAGTGGTGGGAGAAGGAAAGCTTATTGTCGAAAACTACCCCGAGGTCTTTGAAGGTTCTGCAGTGCTCAATGGTTGTGTTGTCAAGAGTATAATCAAAATAAACGTAATCGGCTTTGTTCGTAAAAGACATAGTGAAGCATTTACTTAAATTTAGCGGCAGGTTGTTTGTCTTACACCACATCTCCAGAATGTTCAAATCCCTTTGCAACAATATACAGTCCGTTATATCAAGTATTATTCTGAAAAGTTTCAAGTCATCAGCGAATAGTAGTACTTTGCTGGATAGATTTGCACTTATGTCATTGATAAACAAGAGGAATAATAAGGGGGCCAAATTACTACCCTGCGGATCACCACTCGAGGCTAAATAAGTAAAGGATTTATGACCACGAATCATCACATATTGTACACGATCCCTAAGATATGAGTTAAGAAAAGAGACAAATTTATTAACAAAACCCAAGCCGGCCAGTTTATGTAACAGGATGGAGTGGTCAACTCTGTCAAAGGCCTTCGAGAAATCCGTATATATCGTATCTACTTGCTTGCGGTCATCCATAGCCTGCCCAACAAATTGGGTAAAACAAGCCAGGTTAGTCACTGTGCTACGAGCATTGAAGAAACCGTGTCGATGAGGTGAGATAAGCAGTCTTACCTGATTAAAAGTACATTCATAAACCGCCATCTCGAAGACCTTGACAAAGGCCGACAATATAGAGATAGGTCTGTAATTGGATATCACACTGGCATTACCATTTATGATTAGTAATATGTATATTATATTATTACGACATTGGTTTCAGCTAGCGAGGGACAGAGATGCATGGAAGACGGAAGGAGAGGCCTTTATCCAACAGTGGACAGTTACAGGTCGATGATGATGATGATATTATTATAAAGGAATTTTAAAAATATTCATCTCAGTATCTACTGCATTGAACTGTTTTTACAAAATTATATAAAATACATGTCCATATCCTGAAAATTCCATGAAGATAATTAAAAAGACTCGAAACGTAATCAAAACGATAATGTCTGTTCCATCATTGAATTTAATTTAAAAAATGGTCTTAAAAGTTGACATTATAAATCACAGCAGTATAGGAGAAAATTAAATTGGTTGCTTGAAAACGAAATATTGTTTAAAAAATTTGTTATGTAATCTTTGAGTTTACTAAATGTTGCTGTGAGAAAGTTTTATTATTTTTGCTTTAATTTTAATGTTAACGTTGAGAAAAGGGTAAATTCAAAATTCAAAATTTGAATTTTTTATAAATAACTCAAAACTTAAAAATCTTACCAAAACTTTTTATACGGCATATTGGGCGTGCTTTGATTGCGTTACTTTTTCCCTATTTAATGGAAGTTGTATCTGTTACCATTAACGAAAAACCCATAGAGGCGCTCCTTATCTTGGGCACTCTGTATTAATATTCATATTGTAATGATTGCGTTAACAAAATCAGCTTTTATTTTCCCTTGACTTTAAATGTCACCCACCATACTGAAACGTTATAGTGTATTTAACATGTATACTTGCTGTAAGCCTGTTTTAACATTTCAAAGATTTATTTTCCGCTTTTTTACAAACTAAATGGCTTTAACCAGCACAATTACCAAGAGGGTTGTTTTTCAACAATGTTTACCAAGTTATCGACCAAAAAGAAGGCCTTTTTCCGCAATATGCTGGCATTGTTTTTCTAGCTAACGAAATCGTAAAAAACATACAGTAAGATTAATGACCGAAATCTCTAGTGAAATACATAAATGGTTTTATTGTGAAGAACGATGTTTATATTTTTAAATTAGTAAAGTTTATAAAGTGTACATTGTACACAATGTGAGGATTCTTTCATTAAATATACTAAATAAACATACCAAACTAACAAATTATTATTATTTATCTATTATAATAATAATTTAATAATTAATATTAATTAGTCGAATAATTGAAAAGTAAATTGAGAAACTTATTGGTACCTACTGAAATAAAATGCCAAAAACTTACTAATTTATTTTAATACATCCTGTTATGGGAAGTGACTTATTATATTTAAACCTGTAAATCCTCAAATGAAATCAGATTGCAGTTAAATGACATACACATGGAAGCAAATAATTTCATAACATAACATAACTCTACGATAGTGCATGAGTTGGCATTGTTAGAGTTTGTAACTGGTAAATTTTACACCATATTTATTACGAACCAGTAACTTACACCTTTAAAACCGATATGCTTACGTAAGGGAACCGTAGTCGGCGTACAGTCGCCTTTACGTCTCGAAACGCACTGAGCGAAGGTCGGAGCCCACGCAATGATTTCACAATATGGAGACATTATTTAAGTTCTTGGATGGTCAATTTAAAAAAAAAAGCATGTAGGGCACTCAAGAAGTCGCCATATAAATTTAATTTCCATTTCCATCACATAAACATAACATAACACTCTATAAACAGAAAATGGTGTAAAACATAATATAAAGAATACAGTTTTTTAAGTCTATATGCGCTTGGACTTTTATATTGCCAATGCGAATTTGTGACTAGCTTAAAAAATTTAATGAATTAGCACATCTTATTGAAATTTGTCAGCAAGGAATGGACTTATCCGCCCTATTACGAGAAATTAATCCTATACTTGACCTGTAGCTTTTAAATTTGATGTAACCGGACCGCTGTTACCATATGGTTGTGAAGGCCCGCCTTTTACATTAATACAGAATTAAAAATTTCTAATTGTTTAGTGGAATTAAATATTTATTTTATTTCAAGAATTATTTTATATTTTAAAATAAAAGCTACATAGTAAAAGTTTTATATGACCAATCCACCTAACATTCTTTTTATTTTTTAAATTACTGCTAAATAGCCAGCGACGTGCCAAATATATTTTAATATAATTTTCTTTTTGAGAATGACGTGGTAATATTTCAGAGTGTGATTCCTTAGGTCATTTTAAAAAGAAAAGTTCATGTGAACATATGTCGGCAACGGCTTAACTTTTTGCTACAGGGTGTTGAATTTTTATTTTTTTAAATGGTTATTTTTTAATATCTCCGAACGTACTTTATATATTATTTTCAATTTTTGTTGTATGTTAATAGAATATAGAACCACAAAATTTAGTTAGAAAAGTTATTCAATTGTTCCATCAGTGGCGTCCCTGCAAACATGGCCTCTGATATTTTTTACAAAAAAGATGGTAAGACATTGTTCCATGTGGATATTTTTTCTGATATCCTGGTCAATTCTACATGAAAACAGTCTCTTCAAATTGCTTCATTTAGCAGTATTGACGAATAATTTTTGAACATACACATCAAGTTATTATGGAATAAATAAAGGTTTTTACAAACATCAGTTTCCAAACAATACTTGTTGATATAAAGTAAGTTGTTGGTGTTCAAAACCATCTCAGAAGTAATATTTCTTCGATATTTAGTGTTTCATCGAATTTGTTCTATTTTTTTATTGTTTTTATTCGAATATGGTGAATATATGAATGCGGAAATGGCGGTAATGCATTTTCGTCATTTCCAACAATTTTTATAAATCAAAATGTTATAAATATTAATAATAATGAGTTTCAATATGAATTGACCAGGATAATCAGAAAAAATATTCACATGGAAAAATGTCCGTGGCGTACCATCTTTTTTGTAAAAAATATAAGAGGTCATGTTTGCAGGGACACCACTGGTGGAACAATTGAATAACTTTTCTAACTAAAACTTGTGGTTCTATATCTATTACTCCATACCAAAATTGAAAATAATATCTAAAGTATTTTCGGATATTAAAAAATATCCATTTAAAAAATAAAAATTCAACACCATGTAGCAAAAAATTTAAGCCGTTGCGAACATATATTCATATGAACTTTTCTTTATAAAATGACCTAAGGAATCACACTATGAAATATTAGCACGTCATTAAGGAACACCCTGTATATATTTTTTATTCATAAAATATTGATAAACAAAGTTCTTTATATCTTCTTACCTTTTTATTCTTAAGCAACTACAATACAACAGATACGGGTATATACAATAATTATTTATTATCACTAATAATTATTTCCCAGTTTCGCTATAAAATATGTTGATCAAGTATCTTCTGACATAGTTTTACTTCCAAATTTGGGGAAGTTTGAATTAAATTTACTCCATTTCCTGTATATTTTATCAAATGGAAACTTCTACTAAGTCTCTTTATAGCTCCAAAATATTATTATTACTATTGTCTGCAGCGTTGCCAAATCGTAGTTATTTTCCCAAAATTTTCGATATTTGTTATTTTCATTTTAAGTGTAGATAGATTATTGTGGTATTCTGTATTATAATACTAAAATACTAAATTTTATAACGTCCAAATAAATCAGAAATTAATAAAATAAAACTTCATTTATAATATTTATGCAGTCATAAGAATTATTAATATGCAAAAAATATGAAATAAGTTGTACAAATTGTCGTCCATTTTGATTAATGCAAGTTTGAATCAGATTGAAAATGGTTTTTTGCGTTAGATTAAGTCTGAGGTGTTATGCACTGAAATACCTCTCTAATAATTCATTTTATTTAAGTGTAATTACATGCAAAATAGTTTAACAACAAAATGTCAAAAATTAATTAAGTAACGCGATTGTCAATTGTTAATGTCCATGGCTAACTTAAAATTAAGATTTCAGATAATTTTTAAAAGAATGAAATCACCGAGACTTAATTACCTTTAAGAATTATTGGATCGATATAAGAATAGATATTCTGTTATAAAATGTAGAAGATATGTAGCAAAAAGTACAGGGTATTACACTAATTTCGACTATTTACACCTGCAATTCAAATAAAAAATAAATAACGAAAATTCTGAGAAAATGATTAATATTTGGCAACGCCGCAGATGATAATAAAAATATTTTAGAATTATAAGGGGACTAATTATAACAGAATTCCGGAAGTTTGGAAGCTTTCGGAATTCTGGAAGTAAAATTAAAAAATCTCATAAAACCCTATAAATAGTTCTCATATAAACTATGTGTAAAAGAAAAATTATCAAATTAAAATCAATAAAGACTCTGTAATTTATTTATTGGGCAAAGCAAAATATAGGAAAATAATTAATATCTTGGCAACACTGTAACATACTGGAAAAAAATAATTGGGATGACATAAGCAATAAGGAGGTACACTAATATCGAGGGAAAAATATAGGTTGTTCCATTTAAAAATATTTAAATTTTTTATGGTCCCGCTTTTCTGAAACAAATTGTATATTTAAAAATATTGAATACCAATATGGAAAATTGTTATTTCCCAGAACACCCGATGATCCTTATACAATAAGGGAGTATTTTTGTCTACACAATAGCACTTTAAAATACTGTTTCAGATTGAATGGCACTACCAAGAAAAGGAAGCCCTCTCCATTGATAGGATGCAACCACCTGCAGATTGGTTTCGAACTCATTTGTTCTCGTCAGTGCAGGGTAGGTGTACATACCTATCATCAGAGAGGACATTAACTTAGCGCTGTATTATCATCGTTAATCGAGAAAATACAGCGCGCAGAGCTACCTCTTAGTAGCCCCACACAATCTGAATAGACGTTATTTGATTAAATCAAATTTACAAAATCTGCTTCTCTGCAGGTGGTTGCATCCTATCAATGGAGAGGGCTTCCTTTTCTTGGTAGTACCATTCAATCTGAAATAGTATTTTAAAGTGCTACTGTGTAGACAAAAATACGCCCTTATTGTATAAGGATCATCGGGTGGTCTGGGAAATAATATTTTTTCATATTGGTATTTGATATAAATACCACCTGAAAAGCATAGACTTTTTGTTTCTTAAATAGATTTTGTAAATTTGATTTAATCAAATAACGTCTATTCAGATTGTGTGGGACTACTAAGAGATGGCGCTGCGCGCTGTATTTTCTCGACTACCGATGATAATACAGTGTTACGTTAAAGTCCTCTCTGCTGATAGGTATGTACACCTACCCTGTACTGACGAGAACAAATGAGTTCGAAACCGGTCTGCAAGTGGTTGCAGCCAATCAATGGAGAGGGCTTCCTTTTCTTGGTAGTACCTTTCAATCTGAAACAGTATTTTAAGGTGCTACTGTGTAGACAAAAATACGCCCTTATTGTATAAGGATCATCGGGTGGGCTGGGAAATAATAATTTTCCATATTGGTATTTGATATTAATACCACCTGAAAAGCATAGACTTTTTATTTCTTAAATAGACTTTAAAAATATTTTTAAAATATACATCTTCAATAGTCTTTTTATATTCAAACTTTTCGACTTTCGACTATATTATACGAGATATTGAAGAATTACACACTAAATGGACACCTGGTAGTGAGTTTAGAAAACTACTGGAAAAGTATGTAAAAGTTGAGGGTTTTTACGTTGAATACAAAATTTTATAAATAAAATGTAAAATCGGCGAGGGGCTTTATACAGAAACCCAATCTTTAACATTCAATACCTATGGATTGATGAAATTTTAACATCTTATTTAGATGAATGAATTTTATCGGATACCACAAGAAAATTACGATCAAAATTATCGGTAACGAGCCCATTATGTTTTAAGTTAAGATATACTCAAATATAAACACAAATAACGATAATCCATAACCTATATAAAGAAGAAAAATTGGCGTCTGAAGATCATGTATTCCCAGAGCTGCGTAACGCAAATCGCGGAACGATTGCGAGTATTCTTGTTGCAATACCAGCGCATGAAAAAAATCTCTTTCCCATTTTCTGATAACCCCAATCTGCCTGTAACGCATCAATAAGTTATTGATCATTGGCAGAAACGGGAAACCTTTTGAAACGATAAATCCAAGATGGTAGGATTTCACGCATTCATTGACAATATGTAACAATGGAATATATTGGTTGGTGTAATAGAGTTCGATCATAATTTTTGCATCTCTATACCTTTCTACAGCAGCAACTGTTCGAAAATGGGAAGCCAGGAACATAGAAGTAGAGTTTGAGTTTAACTGAATAATTTTCTTACTTAAGCTATAGTAAATAGCTGATTCAGCTTTTGTGTCGAAAAGGTTAGTTTGATGAGTATTGATAGTAAGACCCGATTTATCCAGATCCTTTAAGGTATCGATTTCAGGAAAGTAATAAATGTTTGTCAAGACTTTAAAAAGAATACCTGCAAACACGGAAACGTTTATAGTGGCAAAGAACAAACAGGTTGCTACAAATATTGTTTTACTTCTTGACGTTACTGGAATTATAAATGAATTACCAAAAATTAGTCCCATTATTTGCAACCAGCTGCCTTTCTGTGGATCTGATACGTAATTATAAATTATGCTAATAATTATGAATATAATCATCAGATACCAAACAGAAGGTTGAAAACATCTTAGAAGTGTCTCCCACTGACTGATTCTTGTCGATTTAGGAACCAATAGACACACCTTATCAAAATAGTATGGAGTTGTGAATTCGAAGTCCGTAGAGTTATAATACATTATATATCTACCATTTCCTGACATGGATGCCTCCTTTCGTATAATTCTTCCAATAGTGCCATCGGCTAAACCCTTTGGACTTACAACTCCAAAGTCACTTTTAATGTTGCTTAAGCTCACGTTCATAGTAAAGTTTAGGTCATTTGCCAAGTGATAAAATATTATCGGGTCATAACTGTAGAGGCCTGTGATGCGCTTAACTTTTCTGTACAACTCGTTTTCTTCTAAAGCTCTAGGAACGGAAATAAGCGAAGAAAGCTTCCTTCGAAACATATGTACTTTGATAGTGTAGCCGTTTAAATTGTGGGCAGTATTATACATAGCAAGTCGATTATTTAAAACACTTTGAATATTATATCTTTTAATGCATCCCAAGAACTTGCTACTCTTTTGTATAAACGGTTTGTACATAAATATAGAGGTACTATAAGAAGAACAAGGAGCATGCGCTATAATGTTAAGTAATTTAGTTTCTTCCCATAAATAAACTAAAATGTTCTTTAAATTATGTAAATAATCATTGGTTACCGAATTAAAAATCAGTAAATTTATTGATCTAGAATGTCGAGAAAATATTTTTCGTGGTTTTCCTTCCAGAAATCTTCCAAAAACAACATCATTTTCAGCAATTATTATGTTGCCGATAGATCCTTCTAATACTGTCAAATAATATTTTAATTCTAATGATTTTGACAGTGGCAAATCTTCATAATCCATAATAACTTTGTCTGTTTCAATACTAAAATTGAAAGTTTTATTTTCAAAATTATCCAATCTTGATTCAATAAATACACTTTTCGTTGTTTTGCAATGTTCGATTTTAAATAGCTCGTTGAAGGGTGTTCCACTATATCCTGGGGTTCCGATAAGCTTCATATTAAGTGATTTTATGGGTTTCAGGTAACTTCTATAAATGTTTAAAGTATTAGAGGTCAGCTCACATTGTATTTTAACTTCCATTTTAGCATCAACACTATTTATCAAAAGACAAGTTAAAATGATATAAACTATCGTTACCATCCTCTAACTCTATTGATACACATTTACATACATTTCAAAATATTTATTTGTACCGGTTTTTTATAAATTGTAAGTGCTCCTTCTAAAAACATTAATTTTTTATTAATAGCTAGACAGTTAGCTGGAAATTCATGGAAAGGATTTAAAATTTAGTCCGGTTTTACTTACCACGTTACAATATAAATTAAATGAATAGTGTAATGGCATTTGAGAATGAAAGACGGTATATTATTATTTATATTATTATCACGGTTGGAAATTCTTGATGGTGCAAAGAATTTGGGGTTGTATTTCTTGACACGGAATTAAGGTTTAAAGAACATCTTAAGAGAATATTTCAGCATACTTTTCGTTCCTTAAAAATGTTATATAATAATAGACACGTGTTAAGTTTCAAGCTAAGAAAAGTTCTGTGTGGGTCTCTCGTTCTGTCCAAGTTTAATTATTGTGACTTCGTCTATGGTTTCTGCCTGGATGCTAAAAGTAGAACTCGAATACAGAAAGTTCAGAATGCCTATTTACGTTTTGTGTATGGTGTGCGAAAGTTTGATCATATTTCACATTTATATAGGGATATTAATTGGCTCAGGATGGATGAGCGTAGAATCCTTCATTTTTGCACATTCTTAATCAAAATAATGAATAACGCCAATTCCCCTGTCTCGATTCGTGAACGTTTGCATTTTCATGATAGGGGGGTCAGGGGAAGGGGTAAGTTGACCATGCTTCATCATCACAATGTGTGTATTTCAACGTTCATTTTCTTTTAATGCCGTGAAATGTTAGCTTTGAATTCGGATTTATTTATAGTAAAATTCAAAAAATATCTTTTTTTTTACAAGTGCTTGGAAGTGCCTTTTTTCATGCATGTTCTCTTCACCGAAAGTGGCGTTTTCCAAGAGAGTGGGCGGGAAAGTATCGAAGCGGGCGGGAAAAATCTTTCTTCGGGTCACTATGTGCTCATAAATAAATAAAACCAGAATTGTCGGTGCGGGATTTGAACCCGCGACCCTCAGATCGCCAGGCGGACACTCTACCCACCGAGCCATACTACAAGCGATAATAAATAGCGGATTATATATAAATTAAATTGGCAGTTAATTTTTCAAAGATGTTTTAGAAAAATGTCTGAAGAATTTCTTTATTTATATGGCCTCAAAGACTCGGGCACTTGGAAAAAAGTAAATAAAACCAGATATGCCCAGTGCGGGATTTGAACCCGCCGAACTAAAATCACAAGGCGTACGCTATACCAGTAGGCCACCGAGCCTATTTGTCAAAAATAATAAATAGATATTTACATTCTCCATGCGCGAGTGTTTTCATGTCATGTAGACAGGAAAACTGTCTGAAGAATTTCTTTATTTATTCGGCATCAAAGCTTCGGAGCACTTGTAAAAAAAAATACGGTACATATCTCGGGCCGTCGGAGGCTTTTCGGCCCTTGATACGTAATGTACTATTTTAGTTGCAAAATAACTGAAATTGTTTTTTATTATTTTGTTTTTATTACATTTTCTTTTTCTTCTCGTGTCTTCTTTTGTTTCTATAGAGTGTAATAGGATCGGCTTCATCTTAATTTAATTTTACTTGTCATTGCTTGCTGTTATGTGTTTTTAAAAATTTTTTTTTGGATATTGGTTATAGCTCTGTTATTATTTAATTATTGATGACTGACAAGGTTATGTTATGTAATATTTTTAGTAATTTGATACGATTATTAAGAAACCACCAAATAGTTAAATTTAAAAAGGTGTTTAATATCTTCTTGGGGTATGTTTCTTGTGTGCCTGGGGTAACTTTGACGAAGCCTTAGCCCTGATGATGGCCTTTTAATAGGCCGAAAGCGCTAGGCGATGGTAGGAAAAAAAAATTACGCTGAATACAAGTAATTGTATTTTATCCGAAAAAACAGCGTACAACCGACTTTCCCCTCTTATCCTCTTGTGTTTAAAATTTTTATTTAATTATTAATAACTAACTAACTTATCTATTTAATGTAGCAATAATGCGTAACTGACTAGTTCAGTGGAGTAGCTATTGTAGCTAGACTGCGCCAGACTTTTATGCCCTCTTATATTTTTCTTTTGGTAGATATTATATTTTCTTCTCCTCGATATTATTTTTGTATTATTCTACTGTAAATTCCTATGTAATCCTCAAATAAAAGACGTTTATTATTATTATTATTATTATATGTATATTTATAGTATCCATGGATCTTAAAAGACGAGGAGGATACGGCTTTGGATCATAGCCTTTAAAGAATAAATAACTCACATTGGACAAAGACATTACGTCGCCTTTGAGCGTTCGGAAAGTAATTTTTATGAAGCCTTTATATTGAAACAGCCGTCTTTCATACCTGCATTCACATTTGACAGTATCGATTTAACAACTGTTATATTTGTCATTATTGTTGAATATAATTCTTTGTGGTTATTCAGTGTTTTTATGTTAATTTTAAGTATTGCTTGGGAAAAAAATAGTAATTCCCACTCAATATGGTAAGACGGTGCCAAGTCTGCAGTAAACTGTATAAAAATATAGACTTTGAGTCACGTCGGTAGATTTTTTGTTGCTCCTAACCAAGATATATCAAACCTATCAGCTGTTAGAACGAACACAGAAACATACTGAAGATTAAAAATAAATAGAGATTCTAGCTATAGAATCTTTCTGCAGATAGAATCCATGCTTGTTTCAATAGTGCCATATAATTAAAAATAATTGTGACATTGGTACTAGAAGAGAAAAACAATAATGGTTATTGCGGAGTAATCTTACTGTAACCTTACAAATAGCGGCCAAAAAACCAGCTAAACACCGAAATTACAGAATCAACGATATCTCTAATAGCGGTTATTAATAACCACCAGCTGTCGCATGTCTGAGTGATAAAATTTTTATCTTAAAAATTAAAAATCAAATATGGTTCAAAATGGAATAGGTCCATTAACGCACGAGAGATTTTGGCTTTTGAACGATCTGCTTATCCTTCATTGTCTCTAACAGAAATCCAAGTTCGACCCTTATCACAAGTGTATAAAGTCTTTATGTTGTCCTCCGGTGCAAAATCATATCCAGAAGTTAACAAATTATCGGCAATGCGGAGTTTGTTGTCGTAAAATCGGTTATTTTATATTTACTGAATTGAGCTACATGTTATTTAACTATTTTTCTCCCAGATTGGCGCACATATATGGCCGAACAGTCTCCGTATTTGATTTTATAGACCACAGGATGTACTGGGATACTGTTTACCTTCAATCGGTACTATGTAAGGTATGTAAAGAGACATAATCTATTTTACAAGGATCTTACCTCAAGGAGGATATGACTTTGGTTCACACAACGTTAAATCTAGATGACATTTTAAGGTATTATTGATCTTGAACGAATGCATTAGAGTGTGTGTAGCAAATAAGTTAGCCGACCGAGATGCGATGATTCCAAAATAAGTGGAAGATATGTAAGAATTTATCGAGAGGTTCTTCATATGTAATCAGATTTATGATATTTTCCATCTATTGCCGAATTTAAAGTAAATTTTGGTAATTATATTAAAAGGGTTCAAGTTTTGTGATTTATTAAAATCCCTATTTTTTGAGAGGATGAGATGGAATTAAGTTGGATTATGTGTTCAGTGGTCTCCTATACATTTAAATATAACTATATCTTTTAAAATGAAGGTCTGCGAAGGGTAAACAGTTTTCACTGTCCTTCTCCAGGGTGAATTCTATCTTAGAGTGTCCAGGATTGATAAAATCAATAAACTGTTGTAGATCATCATCATCATGTAGTAGGTACATCGTCCAACTTTAAAACTACATATATTCAGGACTAACTAGACCGATTTATCGTCGTGTAGTTATTACTTGTATATGAGGACGAAAATATGCCTTTGTTTTTTGGTCTTTAATAATAATTGTTGTATTGTGGATTCACCTGCTTAGCTCCGTTTATTCCCATCTCTGATTATTTTGAAGCCTAATATTGACTGACAATAATCGGGTTTGATGGACAGACAGTGTAATAATATAGAGCAATCCCGAGAATAATAGAGACTTAAAGCCAAAACACAACGTAAACGCATCTCAGCCACTTGTTCCGTTAAAAAGTCTTAAAGCATCGCTTTATATAGTCGCTTCTTTGACAACCATAATCACAACGAGATTTCCGCAACGCATTATGGCATAAAGAATTTTGATTTGAGGTTATGATCTCTTTCAGTCCATATTTTGACAATGAGATGGGTATTGCGTTTAAAAGATACATGAACGAAACGTATCACTTATAACTATCCAAAGGTCCCATAATCCATTCCTGAAAACTGTTGGAAAGTGAAGCTTTGATTGTGTGAAATGTTATTGAAAATTAGTAATGGGTGGAAGAGAGAACTACAGGTTTTTTGGCTGAATGGCTACAATGTTGTAGTCTGGTTATATCAGATGGGTAAATATTAAAACATAACCATACTTACCGACGAAAAGATAAATCCTTATTTAAATGATCTACTTTTTACAAACTACACATGAATGCACCATGATTGTTTATAATACAGACGATTTTTCGCCAATAATCACAAAAAAAACACAAATCAACCAAAATATGTAAACAATCCCTGAGATCACAGCGCCAACGATGTAATGTTTACGAGATTAGTATTCATTCATATTTGGCTCCTGGATCGGAGCGCAGCTTAGTAAAGATGTTGCCAGAGTGCAGTTGGATTACCTCAAGATTCGTTTGATACTTTTAAATATAATAATTTTTTTTTAAAGAATCTTCCATCGCATTTGCGCAGTTTATAGTAAAATTTTTGGGAAATAAATTTATTTTAAAAACAATTGCCAATTAACCTTAAACCAGTTGTAATTGCCAAATTAACAAATTTTTAATTGGGATTTTGCAAGATACCTTTGCGATAAATATGTTAATCTGGCTATGCTGCAATAATTACCGAAAGAGGTGGAAAAGACTGTTTGTATTCCTTGCGTGGGCTAGAAATGTATATTTTTCTATCTGTAGTTTGTAATATCTTTGTAACTATCCGTATCCAATCTGCACAGTCACAGATCGATACGGATCCGTTTACATGTTGATAACTGGCCTTGCTTTAAGTGTCTATTATTTGATGGTAATTAATAGTAGCGCTTTGCGGTCCCATTCCGTTCTACTAATAATATCCTTTAAACATATTTTAATCATTTTTCTTATGGTATTTATTGACTTTATGGCGGAAACCAAAGTTTATTAACAATATCATTTTTCCATAAGGTTCCATCTATGAACTTGTAGAAATAGTGAATTGGTAGCAGCAATTGAAAATACATCTACACTTTGACTATTGACATTCGGTCTATGCCAATATAAAAATTGTAACATATATTTAATCTGTTATTCAGAATTAAAACGAATTTGGAAAATCAATTTTGATTTCAGATAAACAATATTTTTTTATTGAATATTTTTAAATTAAAATCCCATTTGAAATGATAATCACATCAATAATAATAATAATAGCGTTTCTAATTGCTGAAAATTATAGGCCTGTTACGGTATTATCATGCAGTAAAATCGATAAATATATCATTAATAGCTAGAAATTTTCACTGTGGAAAAAATAAAACAAATAATAATCGATATGAACAAATTACTACGCTACCGAATACTTTTATTGAAAAATATTAATTACGGAAGATATAAATAACATCCACTATACCATTTTTACGGCACAGCTCAGCTAAATTTTTGAATGTATGTTGAAAAATATAACAACTTATGACCGGAATATGTTTTAGAATTATTAAAAAGTTATGATTCCAAGGATTAAGTTTAATTATTTTTAATAAATAAATGGATTACAAACAGATTTTGGATCAACACACATATATAAATAAACAAACAATGACTTATATTACAGAAGAATTAAAATATATACAAGCAACACTGTACATTCTATGGAGACTACGAGAAGTTGTCTATTTAATATCGCAGAAGAAATTAAAGAAATAACATGGAAGCCTGAAAAAAAATTTTCTTCTGAACTGAGAGGTGTTAAATTTACATATTTCGGCTTCTACAATACAAGAAAAACAACATATCTTTTGTAATAAAAGACCTCTCATGAGCTGTATCAAAGTATACCGAGTGATTCATCGTTGAGTTGAGCATAGGAAATCCCATGTAATTCTTGGGATGGAACAATATTGACTTCCCTGTATATTCCAAACGGATTAAGTTTAATTATTTTTAATAAATAAATGGATAACAACACACATATATAAATAAACAAACAATGACTTGAATAATAGAAAAGTTTTGGACTTGCATTGTCTTTATTTGTTATATATCACAACGTTTCAACTGGTAAGTATCTCCAGTCGTCTTCAGGTGAATACTAAATAAGAAATTCACCTGAAGACGACTTAGTAAGTAAGATGGTCATATGATGCACCGTACGATTCTCCATATTTAATAGAAGGTGATTAAATCCCGAGAGCGAAGCTCGAGTGATTTAATCAATTAATAAACATGCCTAAACGATCATTGAGTAAAATTTCCAAAAAAAAATAAAAATTTTGAGTGTTCGAATGAAAAATGTAATCGATAATTAAAACGACGGTCGAGTTCCATTTGATAAAATTATTTTCAGAATCTAAAATAAATATTATAACAATTCGAGAAATACAGTGAAACCTCTCATAACGGACACCTCTAATAAGCGGGCATCTCTATTAAGCGGACATGTTTTCATAGTCCGGAACTAGGTATATGAAGTTCCATGAAAATCAACTTCTCTTGGGCGGACTCTCCTCTGGGCGGACGCGGACAGGCTGTTTTCATACAAAGAATGTGAGAACCCTCCTTTAAACGGACAAAAAAATTTTTTTTTAAGTATTTGGGGGACGAATAAGTACGGTGCAAAAACTAGCTGAAGACAGACCGGCAACCAATCGCGTATGCGTGGCAGAGCGAAAGGACTTCGCCGAATAAAAGTATGTATGATTCCACGACAGCAGTCCGCCGTTCATGTGTGAGTTGTAAGGTTAAAATCGCGAATAATGGCACAAAAATGTCGCGTTTTGAGTCTGAAAGAGAATATTGATGTTGTGGAAGTTTGTAATTTGATAACAATGATTTCGGCGAGTTCATTAACATTGATAGCAATATGCTATTAGAAGATGATAGTAACCCCATTCCTACCGATTATGTAGTCCAAACTGAAACCACATCACTACCTGACGACTCTGATGAAGAAGTTGAATGCAGTAATCTCTATTAGGCGGACACGGTCCCGTAGGTGTTCGCCTAAGAGAGGTTTCACTATATATACAATATTAATAGTTGTCGATATCGATACTAGCTTATGTTTTCTACTCTAGAATTCACACTTTTGAGGTATCGTAAGTTTCAGGCTATGGACTAAAATTTGAAAAGAAAACAAGGAAACAATACAAATACGACAATACATTGCAAATAAGCTGTAAGTACATATTTTTTTACTTAAATCCTACCAATACAGTAGTTTTCTGATTGTCTTGGGTAAATAATAATGTAATCAAAAAAATCTGCATGTTATATTAAAAGAAAAATTCATTCAAACGACATTTATTAAAACTCATTCTTTAGTATAGTTATTGCAGAATTATACCGTTGACTCTTACTGCCATAAATAAACTACCTGATTAAACCCTATTGTATACGCCTCAACCTCTTCAAAGCTCCCTAAATGGGATCATGGCCGGCTTGAAAATGTATACCACACCACATGATTTATTTTTATAATTTAAAATAAATAGATAGGTATTTTTAGTTTTAGGTACGTATAATAAATGTAAAATAATGATAACAATTGATGATAATTGAAAACAATATAATTTAAAAGTATAACTATTAGGATAACAAGTATAATAAAAATTAATTAAATTCTAAGAAACTATTGATAAGTTATTCAAAATTTAACTCTGTACCACTATCACTATCTTCATCTAAGCCTAAACTTATAATTAAGGGTTGAACATTTGTAATCATACAATTGTAAGAATTTTCCACCTTAAGTACATGCTGTACACAGTTTTTCCAGCTGTCTGCAGAAATTTTTCCTACTTCGTTTTTAATTAATTCTACTACAGATGCATTTAATGTAGGAGAATTATTATTTCTCCTAATATTGGATTTTAATTGGTGCCATATTAGCTCATTAGGATTGAATATACAATAGTACGGAGGAAGACCCAACACTGTATGTCCATTTTCTGCTGCAACTTTGTCACACTCGTATTCCTTATTTATTTTAAAAGCTTTTAATACTTCTAGCAGTTCTCGTTTTTTGTAAGTTTCTTCAAAATATCATTTTCAATCATAAAATTTTCAATTTCTGCTTTTGTATTATTAGAATTGGGAATGATTTTTGCTTGCCGACTATGATAACTAGCATTGTCCATTACAATGACGCTATTTTCAGGTATATTTTTAAGGAGTTTATGTTTAAACCAATCTTCAAAAAGTTGTGCGTCGGTATCTTGATGGTAATCTAAAGAAGAATCTGAATATTTTTAGATGAAAGCAACAGACAATTTGGAACAAACCCGTTCTCTGAACCAGCATGTAATATTGTGATTATTTTGCCTTTATTTGATGGCCTTGGTTGGACATTTTTTATGCATCAGGTATAGGTATATTTATATATGCATCAGGCATAGGTACAAATTGAATTTGTATACCTGGTCCGGCTCTGCTCGAAAAGGTTTTAAAATTTGGGATTTCCTTATTTATTTATGGTCGAAGGGATAATGAGATTTTATTGCAGTCAGAAGATCAACGGTATAATTCTGCAAACTATACTCGGCCTACTTAGGAACGCAATATTTTGTGCCAATGAGGCAGCTTTATCACTCGTAAGGAACATGCATATTTTATCACTATATAATTACATTAGAATGGTGTAAATGAAACAATTTTTGGTATAAACTATATTTGACAGGTGATGGAATGGAATCAATTATATTAATGTATTTTATGGAAAATGTGGTCCTATTTTTTATTTATTCTAAATCAAAATTAAATTTCTCTGATTCGCGTGCAATGTTTGTACTCTCTCTCAGCTGCATAGATAATAAAAAAATGAAAGAAATAAAATGGAAGCCTGAAAACACGGTATTTCTTCTCTACAGAACTTAAAAGGTAATAACAATAAATCATTTTTTAAAGTAGAGTACCGATACTTGTTTTGAAGAACGAATAGGTTGAACAAAAGGACAATGAAAAAAAAAACTTCAAAAGTAAGTCTATAACCAATAATAAATATTAATGATTCAACATAATTACGTTACCTGGTAATATTGTCCTTCTTCAAAAATTGTTCATAATTTTTTTTCGAATGAAGGTTGGTATCAGTGTTGTTGTCTGTAAAACTATGTTGTTGTTTTTTAAAATATTATTCACAACAATCCTTAGGTTTGCTTCAAATTCTGAACTGAGAGATTTTAAATTTACATATGTCGGCTACTACAACACAAAAAAAAACATATCTTTTTATACGTATACCAGGTGATTCATCGTTGAATTGAGCATATGAAATCCCATGTAATTCTTGAGTTGGCTGAATATTGGCTTCCCTTATTTTTTACATTTATTACATTTTATAGAAAAACTGCATTATAACTTCTTGAAGAGACCGACATGGTAAATCCATATGCCGAGTTTTAATACATTTTGGTAAGCCAATCCTAAGCTATTGAATTTAACTGGATGGCAAAACCACGAAACTATTATATTTCAGGCAATACCAGCCAATAATTTGTAAGTCGCCAAATATTGACGTAAAGCACAAATCCGAATAAACCTTAACATAACCAATAATGAAAATATTGTCATTGACAATCATTTTCGTTTTGTCAATGTCAAAATTTAATTTGCTCGTGTTTGCTGTATTGCCTGAACTATGAGAGTTTCGTGGTGTTGCCACCACGTTTAATTAAATAGCTTAGGATTGGCTCACCAAAATGTCAGCCATCTCACGAATTGCATGACCGTATTAGAGTCGGCAATAAAAATTTCCGGCGCAATGTCAATTATAATTACACGAATTCATGAGCAGTAAACCGTTCCCGAACAGCTGGCGTATTGCCAACGGTTAGAACAGCAGTTATTAGTGTCGAAATTCCTAAAATACCTCCAGAATTAGAGATGGGCAAACCTGTTCGTTTTGATTAGCAGATAAAGCAGCTACTGCTACTTAGAAATGGCAGTTCAAAAAAGTTGCTAGGAATTAGCAGTACATATGATTAATAAAGGATGTGTACTGTTAATTTAAGTACCAGTTACTTTAAATAGCCATTAGATGTTCATAGGTGCTTCAACCAACTAATAAATTAATTGGCATTGCTGGCGCAAGAGACAAAATTGCCGAATCGAATACGACTTTTAACGATGCATCGCCCGGTATAGTTATTTATCGAATAACATTCGGGCCATAAATCGAGTATCTACTGATGTAAAGAACTTCATTGACGAAGAATTTTACTCCGACTTCTTTGATGGCTTTTGATATAATTTTTCTATTATTATTTGTATTAAAATTGTGTATGTATTTTGAAATTATTTTTTGTTATTAACATTATTGCTTATATTTTGAAATAAGTTTTTGTATTTTATGAGCCTCTTATTTTACAGTCAATTGATTTAGAGCTAAATTAATTTTCGATTAAAGAATATTAAACTTTTTTTGGTACTGCGTTATTTATGATGCCCAATGTTTTCTATAAACAACGTCAGAAAATAATAATTAAATAGAAATTTATTTTCCATTATCTCAAAGAATGCAAAATTCGCGTGCTCAGATAACATGCACTATAGTTTATTATATAAAGATTTTAATTTACGCTATAATAAAGGAACTTATTGTATATAATGGATTGTTTGCAGTGCTTCATTATGTTACACTTCGGAATACAATAGTATCCTGCAAATTCCGGATAAAATATTATAAAGCAATCGATTTTGTGGAGATGATCCAACATTGCGTGCTAATATAAAATCTATTATTAGTTTTGTTATAACAGTTACTTTCCGTCTATACAATATTTTTAGATTTATTGAGTTACTATTAAATGTTTAACAAAATTTTAGTAAAACCTTTTTAATGGGGTAAACTAGTGTATTTTGTTATCCAGAAATAGTTACAGGACCTAGTTATTTTATACAGGGTGTTATGAGAAAAGTTTATCTTATTTTTATATATAATCACCAACACCACCAAGGATTTTTCTTACCTGAATTTTGCATACCGAAAACCGAATTATATGAACTAAAATGGGAGGTAACCCAATACCCATGGGCGTAGATAGGATAATTTGAAATTTGAAAACAGGGAAAGGTTTTAATGTTGAAAAAGTTTAAAAATGGGATTTCTATTGTTAATCATGTTTAATCTTAGATTAAGACACAAGTCAGGGTCGTTAATTGAGTATCTGTGTATTTCGAGATCCTCAAGATAGTCTAATTGTCTGAAATTACTATGGTAAAATGGTGCAAAATTTTGCTGTGAGATGTTGGTGAGAAACTGTGATTATTGAATCTAAAATGTTGCCCAAATATAGAAGTACCCGGTCTATTGATGTGTTCCTTAATTCTGGCATCAAGCCTCCTAACAGTTTTCCCGATGTACAAAGCCGGGCAATTACTACAGGACAACTTGTACACTCCACTCTTACCAAGATGTAGACTACTATCTTTATTTTTCACCACGTGAGACTGGAGTTTATTTCTTGTTTTAAAGGAGAATGTTATGTCTTTAACATTTTTGTTGAGTGTGGGGATGACTTTGACGCGTGAGTTTACACAATTAATTTTAAATTGTTTAATTTAACTTGTTTTTATGACAATTTTTTTAGATTTGAATTCCTTATGTCTATATACATGTCTAAGTTTTTTATTATTTTTATTTCTTGTAGAGGCCGAAAGCGCTACGCGTTGGTAGCATTAAAATTACGCTGAATACAAGTTTTGTTTTTTTTATAGCAACTTTGTTATTTTAAATAGAACATACCGTCATCGAATACTATTTTCTTATAACTTTCCCCCCTTCCCTTACTATTTCCGAGAAAAAAGATCATCTTTTGAGGTTTCTTTATAGATAACCATGGTAAGTATTTAAGTATTATAGCGATGTTTAAAAATGTAACTTTTTTCTAATTTTAGAATTAATATATAGTAAACGAACCAAATAAGGCCAACCTTATTGTTTTAAATTTATATCGTATACTTTGTTAAAACGTATCACTAACTTTTTTACATTTATCTATTGCGAATAAAACATTTTGATTTAAACCCCATCAAAATTTTGAATTTTTAATAAAATTAAAACATATTTAGTTATGTTTAACCTCTAAATCTATAAATGAACTTGTTTATATCAATGAAATGCTTAAATTAAATTGCTTAGCTTCTTCTAATGTAATTTTGTTTAATGCTACATGGCCCTTTGGTTTTGCTAAGAGTCTGGACTTTAAAGTTGATAGAGATTATCGGAATCTGAAATTCCTCTCCCGCTCTATGAACTAACGATAAAGATTTTCTCTGGTCCAGATTGCTCGTTTGTTATTACTAGATCCGCTTGTGGTTTGCGTTTTGAATCTCGAAAAAATCAGAACAAAAACAATTTTCCATAATCTTGCTACTGACGACCCAACCAATCTAGAATTTAAATGGGCCTTATTAGGAAATGCAACAGATTTTATTTAAAAATTCTTAGATAAAAAAATATCCAAAAACACTACATTATCCCACGAAAATTGAAGTTAATACAAAAATAGATAAACTTGCCAATTTGCTAACGGTGATTTAATAAAACCGCCGGGCATCCTATCCAGTTGGTGTCTTGTGGCTGCTGGCATCTGGGAAGATGTCGATTTGACAGCTATTTTAACCTCCCCTGTATGTTATTGAATCGATTTTTCTACAGGGATGGAATACATTGGTTTCGTCAAACTATCTTCAAAATTTCAACTTTCTATGAATTCAGACCACAAGTGTTTAATTAAAAGTATTTATCAGTGGACCGCGTGGTCCGATTTGGGATTTCGCCGCGGAACTGCATAAGTCATATTGAACAATAAGACAACATCACCACTCCAAGACACGACGAGCCAGCGCGCTTGCCGGCTGTATCGAAGGAGGAGGAGATGTTTTTCTTATTATTCTGCCTTTGATCACCCAAAACGTTGCCAAATCACTTTAGATAGTTTTCTATATCCAGTAGTTTATCACACCTTTTTACCTTAATTGAGGTCACTGATAAGTGCTCTTAAGGTTATGTTTTGCATATAAGAAATATTTTGTTCTCGAAAATCGTGAGATAGCTAATGATAGTTATTATTATACACATAGATTCAAAAGTTTTCCATCACTCTGATTTTGACATGTTTTTTTTCCAAATGTTTATTTATGTTTTTATGTTTATCAGTTAAAACGATACCATTTTTTGTATCAAAAAATATATTATCAAGACATTTGTTTAAGATAACATTTTCAGTGTTGTATTTTGCTGGCGCTGGCCAGTTAAATTTTTCGGTTCAGTGTGTAAAAATGTATCACCGAGTTATATCCGAAATTGATCATGCAAGAATAGGAGCTTTAGTTGAAGAAGGTCATTCCCAAAGATTCGTTGCTGAGAGAATAGGGTTCTTTCAAAGTGATGTCTCTCGTATATGGAATCGCTATCTAGATACCAATTCTGTGCGAGACAGACCACGAAGTGGTAGAAGGCGTGTTACTAGCGAATAGCAGAACCGCTATATTACGTTAACAATTCGGAGAAATCGTACTATGCCAGTCCCACAACTTCAGAGAGATGTTACGCATGCAATTGGAGTTCGTGTATCCGTCTCTATACTAAGATGACGAATTCTTGAATCCGGTTTAAGATGCCGGCGACCAGTAAGAGTTCCCCAACTACAATATGACCACTGAGTTCGTCGACTGCAGTGGGCTGAAACGCACGTTCACTTAATCGAAGAATTTTGGAATTCTGTCCTATTTTCCGTCGATACCAGGATTTGTCTGGTAAACGATAGTCGCCGGATTCGTGTTTGGAGAGAACGAACAAGAGCCGCTCAACTTGCCCATGCTCGCCCCTTGCCTGCATTCGCGGGAGGAAGCGCCATGTTTTGGGCAGGTATTATGTCTGACGGGCGTATTGAGTTAGTCCACGTTAAAGGCACAATGACTGGCCACAGGTACATTAGGGATATTCTACATCCTTATGTTAGATCGTGGAGAAGGGCTGTTGGTAACAATTTTGTGTTTATGGACGGCAATGTCCGTTCCCATCGTACTAGAGCTGTGGATGAATACGTAGAAAGTGAGTAAATCAATCGCTTGGAGTGACCTGCTTTGTCCCCTGACATGAACCCGACAGAGCATGCTTGGGACATGCTCTTTAGGGCAGTTTGCGTTAGAAGAAGTCCCCCTAGAACTCTCCAGGAGCTTGTGGTCGCTGCTACTGAGGAATGGCAGGCTATTACACAAGAACGGATTGCTAACCTTACGCATAGCAAGCGGCGTCAGCTTGCATTGAGGCCAGAGGAGGAAATACACTTTATTAGAAGCTATATTTTTTTAAATTTCACAAATTATAGAATATAAATAAATTTTACTTCTGTTAAGTTTTTTTTTAATTTATAAAACTCTTTGATTTTTATTTTAAACTTATCAATGAACTAATATTCAGTCTATTTTCACCATGACGTAATTAATTATTCGAGAATCAGAGTGATGCAAAACTTTTGAATCTATGTGTATTATTAGAACTAAAACCCTGTATAGGTTATAAGCTGTAAGTTTTTACGAAATATACATTTCAATACTATTTAACTAAAAAGCATTACATGCTTTTATATTATATTACATATAATATATAAATGTTTAATAAATTAATTACGAGTTAACCTTAATAACTTAAATTTTTTTATAAGAACAACTGATATATATACAGTGTGTCTCAGGATAAGCGAACCTATAGGCGTAAAAATTTTCGAATTGAAATTTGGTCCTTTGAAATCTAGGCCTGATTTATAAGACAACGAAATTTAATATATTTTGATTTTTATAAAATCAAGCAGGCCTGACTGGGGAATTTTTGTTCTTTTCTGTCTATAAAGTACCCCTTCTTCGCTCAGAATTCAAAATCATTCAAGCGTACCGAATTTAATAACATTAAGACATTTTTGCTTTCTTTTATCTTCTAAAGAGGAAACAAAATCTTCATGGTATTAAATACATTCATTAGGAACGATTATTTCGGAAATAACATTTGATGACCAAATTTCATTTTCTAGGCTAATACCACAAACGATGAGGAATTTAGGAATATCTAAGTGGTGAAAAAATTGTATAAAATGAAAAACAATGTAGGCCGATGGTTATTAAATCCGGCACACCTGTAAGATTTTAAAGTCCGTGCACGTTCTCTTAATAAATTTTTTCAATAATTTGATAAAAGAGGCACGACAGAAAATAAAAATAGTATTCCGATCAAGGCCTGCTGGATTTCATAAAAATCAAAATACATATGTTAAACTTTATTTGCGAATCAAACAGGCCTAGATGCCAAATCGTCAAATTAAAATTCGGAATTGTCATTTACACCTATAGGTTCGCTCATCCTGGCGCACACACTGTATACTGTAAAAAAGGAACGCTCTCGTTTTTTATTTATTATTGATCACATAATTATATTAAATATTATTAACAAAACAACCATTATTTACATTAAACATTTATTTTCATTCCTAAAAAACTAATAAAATAGAGTAGATACTTAAAGAAATTACGCAATAAAATAACAATATATTACTTATACTTAAAGTATAATGGAATGTTTGTATGGACGGAATTCTATTCTACAAAATAATGTATATATTTATTATAATATTGCTTATATTCGAAATAAAAAAATTAAGTTCCTATTTTCATCAGATGTCAGATTCCAATGGTCGAGACCAGGGGTGGAAAAAATGCATTGCTTTTTCTTGTTTTTTACATTAAACCAGGCAAGCGTTTGTCCACAATCACGTCTTAATTATTAAATTAATGGAAACGAAATTTTGTCAATTTGGAACAATTTCGTTTCCTACTTCCATTAATTTTTTAATCAGAAATATTTAACTTTGGAACATTAGGTGATTGATCTCCTTAACCAGGTATTCGGCCGCTTTTCCGATAAAACTAGAAAGCAACGAAATATTGATCAAAAAACGAAATGGCGATAACTAGGCATAACTCTTAACAAAAAAAAAACTAGGTGCGTGGCCCGACAGGAAATAGTATATCTGAAATTTGACCCACCTGCTGAAAAGTTTGGTTACCCCTGGTCTAGACATACATGTGATCCGTCATATATTTGGTGGATATATTTAAAGACGATATTTTGACATATCTAGTACTTATACACCGGTTATACCAGAAGTTAGACTTAACATTGTTATTTTAAATATCTAGAATTCTCTACATATTGTGGCATATTTAGATTCTATGTAAAAATCCAAGTAACTCTGGTTAACAATTTCCTATACCCATCTCCAACCGTTTTTTAGATCAAATTCAAGTTTTTTTTTATAAAAAACATGTCAAAGGTAATTTGCCTTCACTTTGTAACTAATAGGTTTAAAAATTTGAGACAATTTAGGACAGGTAGGGGTCTTTTTATTTTAAAGAAATACTAGACTTTTGTACAGGATATTTTAAAAATTATACTTTTCTAGAATAATATAATAAATACTCATACGAACAAACCCGATTAGGTGTATAATTACATTCTTTATTTAATTGCTCAATATTATTTATTTCTATCTTAAGTAGTTTTTGAGTCATGAGAAAATTGACTTAGAAGTATTAATTATATTCAAACAGAAGTATCATTTTTATAATACCGTGTAGAAAAAATGACCATACCTTCCTTAAATTTTCTCAAATGTTTAAACTTTAACTGTATTACTTACAAAGTAAGGTCAAATTACATTGGACATGTCTTTTTTATAAAAAGTGACTTAATTACATCTTAAATGCTTGCAGATAAGTACAGGAAATTTTCAATAAATGTTACTTGGATTATTGCATAGGATCGAAAAATACCAAAATATACAGGACTTTCTATTTAAAATAATAATGTTAAGCCTAACTTCCGTTAAAACCGAACGTGACAGTTATGTCACCAAAAAGATCATCATATTGTACAGTGAGTACTAATATTTTAAACAAATTTCAAAAATGAACGGAATGGAAATTAAATTGATCTGGATTTTTGCCCGCTAATGATTCAAATATTTAGTTCTGATTTTGTGTGTCTAACTCAATGCTCCATGGTCCCCATGGATTCAAACCCATCAAGTAATAATAACCCGTTTCCCTGTTCTTTGGAAATATATTATACAATCATTTCCATTGAAATACTTTTATACTTGGTGGAAATTAAAATAGATGGTCAAAAATTTATTTATTACTTTATCTAATAATAATCGAATGTTGATATCCTAGTTTAAATCCATAATAAGAAGCACTTTAATATTTTGGATGATGTAATCCTAGACAGGGATGCCTATTTGATATTGGGTAAATTCAAGGGTAAATGGGTATATTGCTAACCACCTTAATGTATTGTATGTACTCATTACCGAATAAACCCAAAGCATAAGGCAAGACATAATGAACAGAAGTAGCCTAAACTACAGATTTACTTATTACGTGACTTGCTCGAAATTAGGTACTAGACTGTGATTTTATTTATTTGTGTCCAATCTCTTTATCGATTGTATTAACTGATGGAGAAACTTTGATGGGTGTTTCGTTAAGAATACACACGACATGTGTATCAGTGTATCGTGCATAAAAATATGTAACATAGGATAATAATATTAGGTCAAATTAGTCACTAAATTAATGAGCAAGTTTTACCATAACAGATCCCATATCCACGTAAAAGAGAGGTAGTTGATCATATTTGTATGGATAAATCCACTCATGTAATAAGATGCCTATATAAATATTAAATTATTAAAAATGAACTCGCGTTAGGAAATAAACATAGTGTTATTACTTTCTTAGTATCTATTCATGCATGAATTCATGAATTTATCTTTCTAAAAATTACCCGATCTTCCTTAAAATCCGCGTAAAGTAACAAAAAATCTCGTCAAAATATAAAAAATGTTACAAATTAAAATTGTGTCAAAAACATACAGGGTTATAATAAAGAAACGGATCGCTCGGACCCGTCACACTTATTATTTTGAAATCGAGTCGAGAAACATATCAATGGTGGATATCAACATTAAAGTATTAATATTTCGTAAACGGTTGAAGATATATATAGGACATGATTAATGAAAAATGTCTACAATTGAGTGTAGAATGTAAAAATGTACAATATGCTCTATTTAAAAAATTAAAGTTGATATAAGTAATTGGAAGGGTCCGAGCGATTCTTCATTAAGTGGACGGTATTCTATATAAAGCCTGATTCGTTTCTTTATCTTAACCCTGCATAACAATTCACAGTAGAAACCATTAACGCGAGATTTTTTTTTCTATTGCTTGAAAAGCAATACATTACCACTTTTATCTTATTATAGGTTTGCCCTGTCATTACCGAGTATTCTGTCGCCCTCTATTATTAACAGTATGAATATTAGACCTTTGGCAATGAATAATAAATTATAATAAGTGCCTACCTAATTAAAATAAAATCGTTACTGATAAACTATATACATAAGTTTAAGTACATTTTGCCGCAATGAGCAATAATAATGTAAAATTATTAATAAACCTAAAATATTGATGTTAATATTAATATATGAATTATGTAGTCGAGAAATGTCAGGGAACAATAATTATAAGGAACACAATAAAGTTAAGAAGATATTACTTCATATTAACAGAGTTATAAAAATGGTGACTTTATTCTAGATTCAACACCGTTTCTATTAAATTAAATATCACTATCTATTATCATAGATCTTCCATTTTATATTCTGCTAGTTTAGTTATTAGGTGGTGATATACAGGGTGTTCCTTAATGACGTGCTAATATCTCAGGGTGTGGTTCCTTAGGTCATTCTATAAAGAAAAGTTCAAATGAACGTATGTCCGCAACGGCTTAAATTTTTTGCTACAGGGTGTTGAATTTTTATATTTTAAATGGTTATTTTTTAATATCTCCAAAAGTACGTTAGATATTTTTTTCAATTTTGATATGTGTTAATAGGATATAGAGCCACAAATTTTAGTTAGAAAAGTTATTCAATTGTTCCACCAGTGGCGTCCCTGCAAACATGTCCTCTGATATTTTTTACAAAAAAGATGGTACGCCACTGACATTTTTCCATATAGATATTTTTCTGATTAGCCTGGTCAATTCTACATAAAAACGGTCTCTTAAGTTTTTCTCGTCGGACTCTTGATTAAAACCACTAAATTCATATTGAAACTCATTATTATTAACATTGATAAAATAATTAATGATAAATGTTTTATAACAATTGTTGGAGTGGGCAATTCGATTTGAAGACGGGCGGAAGAATGCCTTTTCAGTGAATATGGCCGTTTCCAACAATTTTTATAAAACAAAATTTTATATTTTTATATTTCAATGTTATCATCAATGTTAATAATAATGAGTTTCAATATTAATTTAGTAGTTTTAATCAAGAAAGTCTGACGAGAAATACTCAAGAGACCGTTTTCATGTAAAATTGACCAGGCTAATCAGAAAAAATATCTACATGGAAAAATGTCAGTGGCGTACCATCTCTTTTCTAAAAAATATCACAGGACATACTTGCACTGACGCCACTGGTGGAACAATTAAATAACTTTTCTAACCAAAACTTGTGGTTCTATATCCTATTAACATATACCAAAATTGAAAACAAATTCAACACCCTGTAGCAAAAAATTGAAGCCGTTGCGGACATATGTTCATATGAACTTTTCTTTATAAAATAACCTAAGGAATCACACCCTGAAATATTAGCACGTCGTTAAGGAACACCCTGTATAGGAGAAATTTAATCTGCATTTTACTGCATCAGATTTTCGTATAGGTACAGAGTCATTGATAGATATTCCCCGGTTTTAAAATAGTAGAAAAGCTGTAAGTAAATCAAGATTTAGTTAGTATACCTTGCCTACTATTTAAGAAGGGCAGTAATGTGAATTGAAAGTTCAATGGTAATTAAATTGTGGAATTCTGGTCGTAATAAAATACAAGGCCCACTTTTTGCCGTAACCGATATAATTTTTAATTCATGAATTTCGCTGCACAAATCCATGCATCATGAAAGAAAATCATCCTAAATATATTTCATAAAATTTTAAAATATTTTCCTCAAATTGATTTTCGAAAATATTTCATAGATAGATATGAATGATAAAGTAAACACATTGAGGTTGTTTCCCATCAAGTTAAATAATATGACCCCTACTATGTATATTTATTTTGAATTTTTTAAATAAATATGTATTTTTGAGTGAAAATCAAATCGTTTTTAATTTAAATTTTAAAACATTATATATAAATAATACCTACATATAAATGTAGCCCGATATAACTACTATAACAGGCATTACTTTCTTTTACAGGCATGGCTAAAAAAGAGACATCTAACTGACAGTCTAAACTCTTACTGAGCGGTTCCTTAGATGGATGGATTTTTTACAATGATACAATAGTAAAACATCCCCCCCCCCCATATACACAGACAAATGCAGTCAGAATATCTGACTTCTTAGTCCCAACATGCATAATATATTTATAATTTTTTGTTATTAAATTATGCAAAAATGTTTAAACTATTATTTTCTTTGCTTTTATTAGTTCCAAGATATAATCACAATGTCAGAAGGTTTTATTGAAATTAAAAGCAATACCAAAATGTTATTAAATGTTTACTATAAAATAAATAAAAATTATCTTGTATGTAAAATATTTATTCCCTCGGAACTATTTTGGTCCACTTACTTTTTAATTTGACTTTCTTAAGAAGGTTAATCTAAACCACTAACTGCAAATTCAAATTTTTTGGTAATTGTTATAATTTTTTAATAAAATAATATATTACCATTATTATTTTGCATGTTATGAGAAAATTCTTAGACAAAAGGAATGTGTGACCTGGCATTTAAAAGTTACATTAGGTACCTAAGTTTAGAGACTTGCAATAAAAAGCAAGTAGCCAATTTAAGTATCTAATGGTTTTTAAAATAATATTAGGGTGATGCATCATTGGAATATTAAAGCTTTATAATTGCACCTGTCCCTTGTCGTTTTTAAAACTATCAAATTGTTGTTAGTCTCTATAATAAATTACAATTTTTTGAAATATCTTAACGACTATAATGGATGATTAAATACGATTTTGAAATTATCTAGTTTAAAGAAGTATATATTTTGGACTAGTGTTTTAATCTCTAATTGATATGTTATTTTTTGCAAAATTAATAATTATGGTGTTATTATAATCTAAATAATGTGTACAAGGTGTCCTCGAGTCTGAGCCTTTTCAGATGATTTTTAAAAATAATACCACAAAAGACTTAGCTTACCAACTTCGTATAAAAGTATCGATAGTAAAGAACTATCAGGTAATTTCTAATAAAAGGTTATTATTTAAGTTTGTAATGACACCAACGCGATATTTTTATTTGTAGCTATTCTTTTTGCCAATATTAGAACACAGGCACACAACATTTTTTAGTTAATCTATGAAAGCTTAGCTACAAATAAAGGTGTCGTCATAAAACATACTTTCCCACATATTCCTAAAAGTGTGAGGAAACTAATCCGTCAAGATGAAACCATATGAAAGCCTCGGCTCCGAGACGATACTATATATAACTAAAATTACCATATATCACATAGTAACCACAATCAATTTCTAATAAGAACTGTGAGCAGATTTTCTCATTGCCGGGTTATCATAGGCATAATCCAAAGCACTGTCTTCAGCAGGTCGTCTATCTATTGAAGTGCTAACGGTGACCGGACTGTGATCAGAATTCACTGTTGGCGTGGGCATTTCTAGGCGCAGATCTCTTTTCTTATTACCCTCATTGGTTGTCGAAGTTGTGTTTGGGGTATTATCATTTGCCTAAAATTGAAAATTATAAATTTTTATTTTGGAAATGAAACTGCTGAATTCTCCAATTGCTTAATACTTCAAGGCGGTGAAAAGTTCGATTCTTTTAAGTGGATTGAGATAATTCGTTGGTTGTTCCTGGATAATTTCCTTTGCGAGTCATTTTTCATTATTTAACTTAGTTCGTAAAAGAGCAGGAAAATGGCAAACTACAAAAGCATTAAGCTAATTTGTATAAGTAAACTCATTCCTTTCTTATCGGAAATGATTCCTGGTTTTTGTAAGTGAACTAAGAAATTAAACTGATACCATTTTCATAAATAGAACATGCTTTATTTATTAGCGATTAAAAAAATATATAAATTGACTAATCTGCACTGGATTATTGGAACACTAAAAAATAATTCCTATATACAGGGTGTTATAGAAATTACTTATTAAATTTAAACCCTGCAAATTCTGGGATCAAAAAAAAAAAATTGAAGAGAAAATAACCATAAATAGGGCTTTGAATTAATATGCGGTAGAGGCCGAAAAACCACGTGGAGGACACTGACGAGAAAAGTACATAGTACATAATCATTATTCTATTAGGCCATTTGAAAAGTACAACACACACACACACAACATTTTACAAATACATACTATAATTTTACTACTTTTTCATTCTGTCATGCTTTGTGCACAATTAATTGGGACCACCAGGTTTTTACCTAAGTAAGGCATTCGTTTTATAAAAAGTATGTAGGGTTTATCTAGAACACCCATTTAAATATGATAAGCCATTTCCATCACACCCTCTAGATAAATATTGAGATTCTGAAATCGCCTTTATGCAGAAGAAAAATTTCACATATAAGTTGATGTACGTGCTTACCAATATAAGGGGCGGAACAAACCCGAACAGGACACATAGAATACCCCATGTTAATCCCGATATGAGAAATATTCGCTATTCCAGACTTTTTAAAGAGAATAATGAGAATAAAATGTCGGCAAAATTTTAACTTTGAAGTACCGTTTTTAAGATATTAAGAAAATTCTGTCTTCAAACTAACTTAAATCTGGTGTACAATTCTGTTTAATTTTAACTCAGGTTAAAATGAAAATACAAGTAATATCTTCATAGTCACGACCTTTTTAATTAGGTTTACACTTATTCAACAGCATTTAAAATTTTTTTAAATAAAAAATGTGTCATATTTTTTTGCTTATATATTATATATGTGTACTGTGGGCTTCATTTATGCGTAGATATTGGCGATTTTCACCAGACCACGTCACCGACGCTTAGAAATTCTTCTGGCTAATATAAAGTTTAACACGGGCTTGATGCCGTGAACTAACACCAGTATTTTGTAGACTTTTTAACTTATCCTACAAACAATGAATATTTCCATCGTGCTGGAAGACGGCGCGAGTCCAGCCTATACCAAAGAAAGGTAAGAGAATCCTGCCTAACAACTATGGACCAGTCGCATTGCTTTCAGTTATATCAAAAGTAATGGAGAAAGCTATTAACCAACATCTTCTAAAGTACCGGGAAGACTTCAACAATATCAGCGATCATCAATATGGTTTTTGGAAATCCAGATCAATGGGAGACCTTCTAGCCTATGTCACCCATCTTAGGTACAACGCAATCGAACATCATGGGGTATCTCGGGCTGTTGGACTGGATATTTCTAAAGCCTTTAATCGTGTTTGGCATGAGGGACTTCTAAGTAAACTGCGATCCTATGGTATACCCAGTCGATTCTGTGCATGGTTGTCTAAAGACCGCTCACTGCAAGTGGCGATTGACGGATTTCTCTCAGACACCTTCACCATCAATGCCGGTGTTCCTCAAGGGTCCATATTGTCTCCCACTCTCTTCTTACTCTACATTAACGACTAGTGGAAACGAAAAATCCGATATTTAGTTTTGCTGACGATAGCACACTTATCTCATCTTTCTCGTTGAATGCACATATATCGGCTGCCGACGCACATCTTCGCAGACAGCAGGAAGTATCATGCCTCAGCCAAGACCTGGAAGAAATTTTGGCTTGGGGTGATAGTAACCAAGGCAAGTTTAACGCTAAAAAAACAGGCAGCAGTTTTCTCTAAAAAGGTAAACATTACAGAACCGGATATAGTCATGGACGGGCACGCAATCCCACTGGCTTCATCTATTAATTTGATGGGCGTCAATCTGTGAGGAAATATGTCTTGGCATAACCACGTAGTGGCAATCGCCAAGATAGCTTCTCAGGAACTTGGTGTACTCTTCCGAACCAGAAAGTTGTACACACCTCAACAACTATACAAAGCCCAAATTCGACCATCACTAGAGTACTGCTTTCATGTCTGGAGCTCTGCATCGAAAAATACTCTTCGGCTTCTGTATTCCATCGAAAGGAGCCATTCGTCTGATTGGAGACCACGAGGCTGACGAAGAACCTCGACAGCCTAGAACATCGAAGACAGGTTGAGGACTTGACTCTCTTTTACAGACCTTGCCCTCTTAATTCCGCCCAGAGCGACGAATAGCAGAAATACACGACGAACCACTGCCGCCCATCCATATGTGGTTAAGCTTAGTACTCCTCGAACTTCATTATTTAAGAATTCTTTCATCTGGAGGACTTCCTTATGGAACGACCTTCCCGAGGTCATTTTTCCCAACGAATATAACCTCCAACGATTGAAAATCAACGTGAATCGCTTTCTGCGCACACGCACCACTCCGAGAGTGCCCTGAAGGATTTTTTCTATAGTGCTTGTGTTTGATCATAGAACAAAAAAAAAACGGGCTGTTAAATAATTCCGCATCATTTTCTCGAGATCACCACGTCGAGGGTCGTAAACAGCCTTTGTCTGCACATAACAATAGCCAATTTTTCAGTGGTCATTCTAGGTTGACTTTTTTCTATGGTATAGTATAAAGTAAAAAATAATTTACTGCCTGTTGATATTTTTTTACTAGAAGTTTATTTTATTTATTGAATACGTAATTTTACTCAAAATCTGTCCCTAACATTAATATCGACATAAAATGGGTTTGATAAGTTTCTAATCATTTATTTACTGGTGTGCTGTCAGAAATGTGTCAGGTCCGAATTGCCTAGTTTATCATTTTAAAAATACATTTTGTTAAATGGTTCTTAAAATACTAGGAAAATACACTTCAAATTGAACAAGGATATTCTTATTGTAGGCTTTAAAAAATTTAAGTACATTTTTGCTCTAAAATATGTAGGGGAGCTAATATTTAATCAACTTGTAATATACGTAGGATATCCTATGTGTCCGGACTGGACGCACCACCCGGTATGTATATACGTACTTTTTTGAAAAATTTGCTTCTGATCACATCCAAAGTAATGTTTTTCTTAACTTTCCATCTGTATAGTTGAAAACATAGAAGACCTGCCAAGACTACCAACATGAAAACAACCAGAGCCAATGTTACTGTCAGCATTCGAGACAGTCTTTGGACAGTACCTGAAATTTCAATCGTAATTTATGTATCAAGGATATAAAACAGGGTTTTGAAAGAAGAAAAAACGCCAATAATGAATTATGTTCGAAAAACAAACGAACAAACCCGAACAAATGACAAATAAATTATATATATACTGCGAACTTTAACGTATTTAACGTACAACCAAAAACTTGCCTCAATTTTGATGTTATGTATTTTCGAAATTTGTTGGTCGTTTTAAAAGATTCCTTTCCTAATTGTAGGTTTGTAGGTTTGTTCTTAAGAATATCATTGCCTTTATTGTTTTGGTTAACAAAGTAACTTTAGTATTAAACAGGGTGTTATATGATACTTTTCTTCTAAAAATTCAAAACACCCTGGGCAGTATACTAGCTTTTTTGCAGATATAGGCAAATGAAAGTCGTATGTTTCCTGTACATCTTTTTTTTGATTCATTTCTTTATATCTGTTACTTTTCGTGAAATACACAATTTTTATTAAATGTACCCCGACTAGGGAATCCAATCCCTCAAATGCTGGATCCCGCGGTGATTTCGCGGGTTTGACATTGCGGGATTAAAGGTGCGGGATTCGCGGGATTTGCGGGACTCGATGTGGGTGCTGTATGTTAATAAAAAGTTGTTTTATGCAATTAAAAACAGAGTAGAGTAGCAGAAAAATATTTATTGCATATAGGTACAATACAATAGTACAACTAGTTTAACAGTTACATTGATTTTAGAGGTATTTTCGGAGTAAAGACAACATGTTTAATGTTTCATCTTTTATATTTCATCTTATTATATTGCACATGTATCCTACAGCTAAAACCGCACGTTCAGCTTCGACACTTCTCGGCGAAATAGATTTTATTCAGTTATATGCAGCTTCCAAGTACATTCCTCTATTCCCTCCGCATTCAAAAAGTGTCATCTCATGTTTTAGTAACTGGGCAAGTGATGCTCGGGCGGGCACAGATGCAGACGAAGACTCTGACACTCATGCAGTACAAAGGCTCCAAGTTCTTGGATTGTTTTCTTTTCAATTGATTCTCCGTAGGCCATTACCATTCCTTGAATTGTACTGACAGAAGAAGTCAATTTGTGGCCTTCTGATTCGAATAGTTGGCGCATATCGATCGATGTGATAAACTTTCCAAAGGGTATACCATCTTTAGCTACCATTCGAGACACTGTTTTCTCTATCGAGACTTTTTTCTCAGATGAAAAAAAATCTGTAATTTTCATTTTCTTAGGTAGCACAGAAGAACCACTAACATCTGAGCGCTTAGCAATAGAACTAAACGAACTACTCGAGCTGCTGGTACTAGCTTTCATTTCCTGTGTTATTTCATCAATATCAACACTACCGCTGCTCTGAACTTTCAAATTAATATTATGCTTTGTTTGTTCGAGTGGGTGTGAAGACCTTTGGTTGAACGAGCAATGATTTTGATAATGCTAGGGTATAACTTACATGTAGCTGTCAGACCATTTTCAGACTTTAAAAAATAATTCCAAACTATACTTGAACCATTATTCTCTTTGTAAACTACACTGACACTCATTTCTGTGATTGGTGTTTAAATTCCCTGTATTATATTCAACTACTTGACCGCAGTTCATTGTTTGTTATCCATCAAAACCAGCGGATCCGCGGGATCGATTGACTCAATCCCGCAGGTTTGCGGGATTAAAGTTTGGGTGAGGGATTGGATTCCCTAACCCCGACCTATATCGCATTGAATATATTTGCGGTTTTATTGGTAGGCTGTTACAGAATCAAGAACGGCAATCTCAAAACTTACAAGAATGCATGGAATGGCTTAGATTAGAATAAAATAACATTAATTTTAAGTATGAATCAAAGATGTCGGCAGGTCATTCGAGGCAGGGGTGGAACCACCAGATACTGACTCCTTAGTTACTTACAATTTTAGATATTTTTATGTTATTTATTGTTGTTGTGATATTAAAGCAATTCGTGTTTTGCGGTGTTGTTATTTTTTAATGAAAAAATGTAGGAATAAATATTGTGTATTTCATGAAGTAACAGAGATAAATAAATGGACAAAAAAAAAATATGTTAAGAAAACATGAGACTTTTATTTGGCTGTATTTGCAATAATATGCAATGGCTAGGATACTCCACAGGGTATTTTTAATTTTCGTAAGAACAAAACCGTTTTATAACACCCTGTATAATACCAAAGATATCGTTTTAACCAAAACAATAAAGGCAGTGATATTCTTAGGGAGAAAACCTACAATTGGAAAAAAATCAATCAAAACGACCGACAAATTTCGAAAATACATAACATATGTAGTTGAGACAAGTTTTTGGTTGTGAGTTAAGTAAGTTGCTCAGTGTGAGACAAGCAGAAGGGAAATATATTAACGATTAACAAACGTGTTCTAAATATGGTAAATTTTTACCGCTCTAAGTGTATGGCCATAACGGCGCACCGCCTATAGCCTGGTGCCATAGCACCGCACAGTAGTGGCCATAACGGAGCACCGACCCTCGCTCATTGCCTTGCCTGTCGATCAGTTTGTCTCTCGATATCGAGATATAAACATGGACTGTGCGTTGTCATCTTCTTCCGATGAAGAAGATATTATTTTAGACGCTAATATAACCAAGTGGTATATGTTTAAACAGAAATCAAGATTACTAGTGCATCCTATTAACGCAAAGCGAAGATTCTATGAAGAATTTTATAACCTTTATAAAGATCTAAGGAAAGATCCCCAACGCTTTTGTGAATATATGAGAATGCATATAAGTACCTTTGATTATATTGTAAACAACAGTGAAAGGAGAATAAATAAAAATATTCTGCCATTCTCAACCTATATCAGTGGAAGAAAGAGTAATGGTAATTCTCATATGTGCAAAAAAGCGTTGGGAATATTTCCTTAGATCATTTTAAAGGTGATAAAATTCTCCATTGAATCTTCGCTTTACGGTAATGGGATTAATTGTTAATTTTGATTTTTGTTTAAGCATATAAATACCACTTTGTTATATTAGAATCAAAAACAATATCTTCTTCATCGGAAGAAGATAACAACTCACAGTGCATGTTTATATCTCGATGTCGAGGGACTACTGTGCGAAGCTCAAGCGAGGCTGTGCGGTGCTATGGTACAAGGATATGGGCGAGGATCGGTGCGCCGTTATGGCCATAGACTAAGTCTATATAGGGTTATAAAATTACACTCGATAACTGAATGGTTCATATTTAGACAGGCACAATAAATTCATAAATTTATATCTTCTTAGTTTAATTTATGGAAATGAGTCTTGAATTAATAAGAACTGAAGAGGGACAATATTAATATATAAGAAGTTGCATAATTTATCCTAAAGTTTGAGAAGCCGCTACTTACCCCTCAGGTCGTCGTCACCGCTCCCTGATTTTTTAACATATCTGATATCATGAAGATAATCTGTAAGGGAAGAAAAATTAATCATTATTTATAAGTGCATATAAGCTCAATACATATAAAACATTTAAATAGAAGTAGGAACCTAATGAACCGATAACGCATATTCAACAACAACAATCAATAAAATAATAACATTTATCTAGCTTAACAAGCTTCGTCAGTTTTTACCTCTTCGATAAAAACAAATCGTAGCTCCAAGACTGAAGTCGGTAGGTGCAAACCGTGGTGTTTCATCATCGGTTTAAACTTCTATCTGAGCTTGATTTTTAGTAGGGCACACATTATAGTTGTCATTCCTAATTGTAGAATGAGGAGCCAGTCGTCCGAACTGACGTTTTGTATAGTATATCGTTGCCCTTTAGATTACCACCATAAAACTCTTTGTACCCTTTGGCCATAAAATGCCGTAAAATTGACAAGAGTGGCTTTTCTCGATAAAATGAAAGATAAAAATGTTTCCCAATTGTTACACTTTCTACCATACACGCTGTATAAATAGCAAATTGTTTTTTTTATTAATTTTAGTTCCAATTGATTTTCCGACGAGTGAATTTTGTTATGTGTTTCTTTTACAGGCGCGTAATTTTTTTTGTTTGTTGTATTAATGTTAAAATGTGACGTTGATGGGCTTGTGCTGAGAGTGTAGAATCAGTTTCAGAAGAAAGCATTTATCTTCCGATGCAAAAGAAATAATTATAAATGTGTAGCAATATTTGCTGAAATTAGATGCTTTAGTCGAGACGCCTGCTTTAACAAATGCTTCTTTATATAATTCAAGTGATGCTTTAGCCGAGATGTCTGCTTTAACAAATGCTTCGTTATTCAGTAAAGGATATAGTACTGAAACCTGTGATTCCCAGAAAGAAGCGAAGTGACTCTTGCACATTTAGAAGTATTGACGAGACTGATTTGAATTTATTGAGAAGGAAAATTTATCAAATTCATTCAATTGAGTTAACGTTATTTTGCACTTTTAGGCATTATTATTGAAGGTTCTATCGAAAAGCCGTCATTTCTGCTCGAATTTATTGAAGAAGTGATTCTGAGAGTGAATATGAACAAAAAGTGGCAAATTTGGAAGTGAACACAACTGTAACGTATTCTGAGACTAACTGGCCGGGTCGCGTTAGATATGGGGGGAGGGGGGGGGAGTACACGAGCTGACCAAGAAGCTCGACATGCTAGAACATCGAAGACAGATTGGTGATTTGACTCTTTTACAGATATTTCAATGACAAATGTTCCATTGACATTGCCCACTTGATACCACCTAGAGCGACGACTAGCAGAAATACACGACGAACCACTGCCGCCCATATATGGTTCAGCTTAGTACTCCTCGAACATGATTGTTTAAGAATCCCTTCATCTGTAAGACGATGGATAAGCACCACTTCCAGAGCACTTTAAAGGATTTTTTTCTATATTAATTCTGGTGTTTAATCATAAAAAAAATTCGTAGTTAAAAATTTATACTCGATACCTTGGCTAATAAATTAGAAATTTTTTAACATTCTATTGTAAACGTTGTAACGAATCCTTTTAAAATTTAAAGGTAATAGCCAACAAGAACGCGCCCTTAAGCAAACACCCACTTCTTCCCGGTGGAAGTAAAAAGGCGATATGACAGCGTTTTGCAAGATTGATGTCCATTTTACTAAGCACATTATTATACTACATGAAAGCTATACATTATACTGGGTTTGTAAAAGGATTTTTAATATTTTAATGAAATAACATACCTTTGTTGTCGCAATAATTAAAATTAATTATATTTTGTAAAAGGGGAAATGATGATGGCATATTGTGTATATCTTCGAACTACTGACAAAAAATATTGGCAAATAGATGCTTCCATTTCTTTACCCTTAACTTAATGAAGATTGGAAAAATGAGATTATCTAGACTAGACAAAAAAAGGAAAAAATTGTCTGTGAAAATGACAATTCTATTATACACAGTTTTTTAGTTGCGTATTTTTTATTTAATATTCCCAAGTTCAAGTTATAACGTCATTTAGGATTTCTCTAAATGGAACACTACGAATATTGTCTCAATTTCGAATTGATAAATACTTAAATATTTTTGTATAACCAACAATACATCTGGAAATAGCGGTTTCCGGAATTATTGACGTTAGAAAATTATAATAATTATGATTTTAGCATTTCAATGGTGTGCAATTTCATTTCATTAAATAATCCTAATAACGTTTTGTTGTGTTGGGTTTCTATGTTTCAATATAATTTTACCTTAATTTTCAGGTAGTTAAAATAAATTAGCATTTTTGCAATAATTAATAAATTAATTGTCGCTATACCTTCAAATTAAATGTTCGAACGTCAATATTTCGGAAATCGCTATACCGGATGTTTCGGGAGGTACGCTCACCGCCATAACTTTTTTTGATATTATTTTGCATTTTATGACATGACGGACACCATTTTGTTACGGTTTAACCTGAAATGACCTCAACTTTGGATTTTTAAATGGAATGCCATTCACAATTGAACGATACCCCATACGTCACTTTTTTACACTTTAAATAATGACGGCTTTGCATGTAACACCATAATGCTAACCAACAAATGAACATTGTATTGGAACATAATTAGGAAGGACCCCGCAGAATCCTTATGGAAAATGGCTCCCGGTCAAATTGGCCCAAACTTTCCACACTGATAGGATTCAGTGAGTAGATAAAAAATGTCCATGGGCGCCCAGCGTAAAAAAATCCCTGTCGAGAGATATTTATATGTTCGAACAAACCCGAAACTAGGTTCTTTTTCGCTGCCTAGTGTCCTGCAATACTCTGTCAGGCTTCCATAGCTCCTATACGAATTAACTTAGGAATTACATTCATATGCCGATTTATACTATATTATAGGGTGCATTTCAGGAAAATATTTTTTAATATACAGGGTGGCCCAAAAATGTATGGTAACATAATGCTGTCTATTTTTAAATGGGACACCCAGTATTTTATTACATAATTAGTGTCCTTTATAATTGCCTAAAGTTTTATTTCAGTTGGTTACGTAGTTTAAGATTAATAAATTAAAAACTAAAAAAAAAGTTTTGGAATTTTAGAAAGAAATTCAAAAAAACTACCTAAAATAACTTTTTTAAACAAGGCGTTGAGTGGAATTTAAGACAAGAGGTCTAGAGATATTGTGAATATAATACCGTGTATCTATTTTATACAGGGTGTTTATAATTAGGTTTCAAACACGACACATTTCAAAATAATTTTTCTCCAGATTTTCGAATGGAACACCATGCATATTATTTCGCTATTGGGATGTACAATTCATAATAATTATTTTTTTTGTAACGGATACATATAAGTTTTCCAGCCGTTCTCCAAATAATTGCCTAAATTATGTTGTTTAGGCGACTAGATTAATAATTATAAACTACAGTAAATATTCAAAATGCCTACCATGTTGATCTAAACACAAGTTAATACGCTCTTCAAATGATCTATTTACATTCCTCAACATTTCAGATCAAATACTGGCAAGAGGGCTTAAGGCAAGAAAATAAGTATTTTTAAAAAACAACCTCTACAAATGAAAATTGTATCTAAAATGAAAAATAAACGTACTCTTGAGCAACTTAAAAAAAAATTGAATCTCTCTCATATGCACTACAGTTTCCTCATTTCTAAGACTTCTACTTTCTTTTTTCTAATAAGTACTACAAAACTTTTTTTTTAGTTTTTAATTTATTAGTTTTAAACTATATAACCAATTGAAATAAAACTTTAGGCAATTATAAAGGACAATAATACGAACCTAATCATGTAATAAAATACTGGGTGTCCCATTTTAAAAAAGACAGTATTATGTTATCACACGTTTTTGGGCCACCCTGTATATTTAAAAATATTTTCGTGAAATGCACCCTATAATATAGTATAAATCGACATATGAATGAAATTCCTAAGTTAATTCGTATAGGAGCTATGGAAGCCTGACACACTATTGCAGGACACACACATATCTCTCGACAGGGAGTTTTTTACGCTGGGCGCCCATGGACACTTTTTATCTACTCACCGAATCCTATCAGTGAGGAAAGTTTGGGCCAATTTGACCGGGAGCCATTTTCCATAAGGATTCTGCGGGTTCCTTTAAATTCGTCATAATTTGGCTTAGAAGTAAACCGTTTTAGGGCGTTGATAGCAATCTAGAACAAAAATAATTTAAAACGTAAAAAAAGAACGTATGGGGGGGGGGGGTATCCTTGAATTTGCAATGGGGTTCTGAATCGACACAGCCAGAATATACTGGGTGTTCCTTTTAAAAATCCTAAGTTGAGATCATTTCCGGTGAAACCGGCAGTGACAAATGGAGTCCATCATATATTGCAAAATAATATCACACACAAACCCACCAAATTTGATTTGTGTAATTTAACCAGTAAAAGTTATAGGGGTAAGCATTCTTCCTGAAACACCCGTTACTTTCAGTGGTATGGTGGGTTATAGAAAAAAGTGTAAAAGTTTTTATCATAGAATTCCATATTGATATAATATACGGGGAGGTATATTTAAAAAATCTTATATAACATGTTACCTCCCATCTGGGAGATCATAACAACTACTTTAAAAATCTAAAACTAAACTACTAATTGCAAGCGTTTAAAGAAACAAATCTCTGAATATTAATTCGTGTCAGACTTTATGAACGCACTGTATAAAATAGTTGATATTTTGGAAAGGGATTCGGCCGAAATACCGAAACTTGAAAAAACAAAAAATCACGCATCATAGAAAAAGTATTTCAGTTTCATTTCGATTTCAAACTATTATTCTTTTTGTCTTTTATTATTCTTGATTTCCGCTCATAATAATTCTCCGATCTCTCCAACCTTAATTAATCAGTTACTTGAATTTTAATAATTTATTTTTCACATAAAAATAGCCGTGATTTAAACCTTAATACTAACAAGGTGTAAATATTTATTTTGGTAAAGATAAAATCAGTTGGTTTACTAGTAGGTACGCATACACATGCAGTTGTTAGAGAAAGTTCTATCTTAATTGGATTTTTATCGGTATATTCGCCATAAAATGAAATGTACTGGTTGAAAAACACTGCACGATTTTCATAGTTTCATTGTTTTGCATTGTTATTATTTCATGGCTAAAAACTGATGTGTGCTATTAGCAATTGCGTCAAATTAAACAATATTTTTAAATATTAGCCAATAACATGATTTACTATTTATTTATTCATATTTATATAAATAGCAAAGATTTTTTTAATACAAGTGTTTTGAAATATTATCATGGTGACAGCGCCGATGTAACCTTATTTTTTTCATAATTATTAAAATAAATAGAGGTGTTAATATATTTTTTTCATTTTATCATATTTCATTCTTTTTAATTATAATTTTTTACGATATACGAATATATGGAATGATATATAGATAGCTACGCCACCCATGTAGGTAGCAACAACTAACTGGTAGATAACCCACTGTTTTTGATGTAAGGACATGCACCAATAACTTGCCACTTGCAATATAAAATATCATTATTTGCAGTAACAATATTGTCTTTGTAGTCATGGAATTTTGAAAAAGTAAGCTTCGCTTTGTTCAACGAAAACATTTCTCACAAGCATACTAAAAGTACCATTACCTACCATGAATTATTCTGTTATGCTTATAAGGAAGACAATCGTTATTATTTTGGAAATATACCTATATTTTATTTTACTATATCTAGCCACCCACCTTGACATTGTTTTTCACAAATAGTTTTCTCAAAATTATGGCTTGTGGCGTCGCATACAACCGAACATGATTGACAAGTGTTATCGAATTCCGAGCAATATTCCGAGATTTTGCAGATTTTCTGGCCGCATCTTGATCCTTCTACGGTGATACCGAATTTATCCGCACCAAGAGCAACACTTAAACCACAAACAACCACAAAAAATATCGTTTCACAATACCGTTTTCCCATAATTAGTTAAAAAAACAAAAATCACATTTTACTATGGTGGATATTAACAGTAACAGGTGTGGTGGAATTTTAGGTAGATATCTTGAACGATTACGACGTAACGTTACGATTTTACCTGGGTGAGTCACATATATATCTACCTGTAAAGTGCTTATGCATGTTACAATAGAAGTCAGTTTTGCTTGCGGTAACGCAGGTATCTACTTAACACTGGTAGGGGACTTGTATAACCTGTCTATTGCAATGCGTGTATGGTGGAGTAAATAAAACGTTGAGGATAATTAAGTAATTAGCAAATAGAAATCAAATATTTAATAATGAGTTTAAGATTGGCAAAACCATTAGTTTTTGGATTAAACATGAGGTTTTGTTTTCAATTTTTCATTTTTATAAACTTCTGGACAAAATTAATACTATTTCTTTTTCTGAATTTATGATCCGATTTGAATGATTTTTTTTTGCATTGTAGGTTGGTTCCTTGACAATGTAATAGTTTTCGCTGTTTATGATAAAAATTTAATTTTCAATTTATACTGGGTTTACTAAAAATGCTATGTTTTTTTTCCGAAAATTCGTATCACCCTGTGGAGTATATTAGTAACCGAACCATTGACATTAAACGGTAGGTGCATCTTTCCCCAACATTTTCTTTTTTGGTTTACTTCATTATCTCTGTTATTAAAGGAGATACACCGTTTTATAGCGTAACATGTTTTTATAGACTTTAATATTCAACACATTCATTGTTAAATGTGTTCAAGAAGGTTTCAGGAGTAAAATACTCGTCGGGCAACTGGGCATACAAAACGAACGTGTAATAAGCCATTTCCGAACAGTTTTTATCAGTATGGCGAATTTTATTTGACCTTGGTAACTTTAAAACACAACATCTGCTGACACATCGCTTGCAATGTCAGAAAAATAGTCTACTTGAAAACATTTAACAATGAATGTGTTGAATATTAAAGTCTATAAAGACATGTTACACTATAAAACGGTGTATCTCCTTTAATAACAGAGATAATGAAGTAAACCAAAAAAGAAAATTTTTGGAAAAAAACATTTTTAGCATTTTTAGTACACCCAGTATAAATCGAAAATTAAATTTTTATCATAAACAGCTAAAACTATGACATTGTCAAGGAACCAACCTACAATGCAAAAAAAAATCATTCAAATTGGATCAAAAATTCAGAAAAAAATAGCAACAAAAATATGGCAAATTTATGATGTTGCGTTAATTTTGTCCAGGAGTTTATATACTTGGTGCACACTGTCAGTTTTTGCGTCTGGATTTTTGAATTATGGCACTACAGCTAATAATATAGGTACAAGCAATACAAATACATAATTATTAAGTGGATACCTGCAAAAAGTTATATGAGGTTTTTAAAGTGTTACAAGCATGAGCATGGTGGGGTAGGATGAGGCGTTTACCCCCCTTTAGTCTGGCTCATACTACAAAAAATTTTAAATAAAATACTTAATTCAATCTTTATAAGTTTTCATATTTTCTGTATAGAGCTTCATCAATATGTTATATCTCTGAAACAGTATTTGTCTGACAGCTTACCAGCATTCTCACTGCTTACGTTCAGTGGCGGCTCGTGACCTATGGTTCACAAGTATGGTGAAATTATTTTGAAAATTTTATTATTGTGTAACGACCAAACAATTACTTTCTAGGCGTTTTAAATGTAGAAAGAAAAATGTAATAAGAAAATGCGTTAGGTAAAACATGTTTTAATTTATTTTTTAATTTTACACAAGGAAATACAACTTTTGGAAAATAAGAAAGGTTTCCTTAGTGTGTATAGCTGTCGGATCTTAACGTCGTCGCATACAACCCCCGTAACAATATTTATACAGTCCACTACTAATACTACTAAAGCCATAAAGAAAACCGAATGATGTCCAATACTACTACCGCCATCTACGAGTTATCAACTGTTTTATGAGAACGAATCGAGCCACGAGACTGACAAGTTGGCATTCTTCATATTTTCAGTGTTTTTAGTTTAAATCCTTAAATAAAATGGTTTAAAATCATATCGAGTATCATTTATCGAAATACACAACATTTATCGACCCTACACAATAGTGCTTAAACGTAAAGTCCATTCTTGGGTTCTTAATTGTAGAAAATGGATCAATAACAGCCTCATTAAGTTTGGAATACCATCTATAAATTTTTTTTCATATATTTCATTTTTAAACTTTAAAATAAAGTCCCTCGATTTACCCTTTGTGGTCTGAGTTGAATTAATTTCGGGTTCAGGTGTTCCCGCATTCTTCACTTCAATTTTTTGCTCCAAACTCAAAGAGCTAAAGTTATTGCTTAAATGATCCACCGTCAACTATTCATTTTAACTTAATAAATATATAATATTAAAACATACACGTTCGAATTTCTAACTAGATGCACGAACACACAAAAACTGTGCGCCTTTTCCATGTTAAATCGCCATCGCTCCGCTATCCCCTGCTGCCACCCGCCACCTGTTACTACAGAGAAACTGCACTACTTAATCGCACGTGCGAGCAAGTCTCGTCATAATCGTCATTTACCTCGACCGAGGCACGGTTGCCGGATCTATACAGTTTGGTTTGACGGGATGATAAAATATTAGGGAGGCTCGGACTTTTTTAGTTTGACGGTACGATAAAATATTAGGGAGGATCGGACTTTATACGATAAATAATATTCAATAAATATAAATTAATATTTTTTATTCGTTTTGTTTTCGGGGTGCACGTGCGCATATGCTCCTGTGGAAGAACCGCCACTGCTTACGTTGCACCCTCGCGCTTTTCGTAATGCTTAAAATTTAATTTTATATCTACAACCAATGGAAGTTAAAAAAATTATCAAAGGCCACCGGGATCGAAGCTCTAGTTGGAGAAGCATGAATCTTCTACCCAGCCATCAAACAAGCGGTGTAGATCTTACTTGCGTAGCCCTGTACAATGTGCATTATCGAGAGATGCTTCAGAACCTTCAAAGAAACATATCAATTTTTATTGCATTATTCTTTTGAAATAAAATGGTTAATATAAAATTCACAGGTTAAAGAGTTGGTTACGGTAACAAAAGCGACTTGTATGATGAGTGTGCACAGGGGCGATCTTAGGGTATTGACCACCCGCATTCAAAAGTCAATAGTTCGGCCACCTCCCCTTATATTTTCTGAATAGACTTTTTGGATGGACATTTTTAACGAAATCATTTTTATGAATTCCCATTCTCGGTCGTTTAATGTGAAGAAGCCATTTGGCTTCAATTCAATACGTTGCGTACCTACCTCTGCATTCTGATAATCGCGGAAATATGAGTCGTCTTTAAAGCGATGAAGTTAAAGAAATTATTTGTAATAAATTATATCACTAAAACCCGTTATCAAAACATAAAAATCATTAAATTGAATTGAATTAGTTGGATAAATGATTATTTTTCTTTCTCAATTTTTTCCTCTGCGTACGTTGGTCGGGTTCTTCCCGAACCATGATCCTCGGTAATACGCTGCTCTCTGAAGGCCTATCAACCCCTGGTTTCTAGAATTGCGGTATGATTTACCCATTGGGAGTACCATCTCCCGTACGCCATGAGATATCCGATCTCATGCGACCTGGTTACCAGCGAAATTCAAACAAGTTAAAGGAGGCAGGGGGTAAGAAACCCACTCTCAGAACTTATGTAATAATGAATTATGTAAAACATTAAATAAATATTTAATTTGCGAAACTAAATAGTGGTTGGGTTAATTCTTGATCCTGAAAATTGCTTGTACACTTTTCCCCTTGATGCCTGCTATTTTTGAAAATATACATGCAAAAAGTGAAATTTTGCAGATATAGCACAACTATAGTCTAGTATTCCTCGGACGTGTATCCCTTGAAGGCACATGCAACCCTATTTTATTTAGTAAAATAGACAAACCCGAACAAAGTGAACATATCGTTTACAGTAAATAAATAAGATTTAAAATCGGAGACACTTCAACGTTTATTATGAAGGGCGACGATGTTAAATATTTTTTGCAGCCTTCGATCGTGGTTTCGTGGTGGGAGGAGTTGTAGATATTACCCTTAAATTATTTATTGAGTAGAACTTTCCAAGAAATCGCGTTCCATAGATGGAGGTAATTAGGTAAACTAGGTACTCAAAAAATAATATATTGTAGATGGTCATAATCAAATCAGTTCTTAGGCTTCTCCTGAGAAGGTCGAAAGCAACCAGAAATAGGATTCTTATCACTATCAGGACACAACTTGCTCCCTCCGAGTAACCGTTTGATCAAAGCAGAAGTAAGTTGCCTGCTCCTTTTGGGATTTGGCAAACTCCGCAAATTCCTTTGATATATAGAAAACAAGTAATATAATTATGATCGCTTTAAAAATTTGGCTCCACCTGCTTCATTGATCTAAATGCAAAATATTTTCAGCGTTGCGGGGTTGCCACTTTTATCGAAAACATATGTCAACTTTGTTATTTTAAATAGAATAATAATATTTTCTTGTAACTTTCCTATACCTATCTCTTACTGCTTCCGAGATAAGAAATAATTTCTGAACAATTTTATACATTGAGTAAAATGTAAAAAAATGCTAACTTAAATTTTCAAAACAACAAAGCTGTGACATTATTTAAATAAGTCGTGAAAATGTTGACCACATTGGTCAACATTCTGAACAGTTTAAAATGTGTTTAATTCCACGGCTTGTGGTGGCTTATCCGATTTCTCGCTCGTTGTGGTAAATTAGGATATTTTGTTTTAAACTTTCTGCTAGTTCTAGCTATGCTTTGTTCACATATTATCCATGTAAAATAATTCATTTCATTAGAATTTCTTTTGTGTAACTGTTTGCGTTCATTTTCGGAAGGTTTTTTTTAAATTAACGGTCAATAAGAATTTGAGTTTTTTTTTAAATGTAATAATATGTACTTAACAGAATTCCGAAGTACCTACCTACCTAAACGAGTTTTCTTCGCAAGCGTTTATTCCTGTTTTAGGAAAAAAATGTCAAATGAAAAAAACTTTGTAATAGAACTAGAACTCGCGGAAAGTCTATATTTTTTGTTTTTTTTTACTGCTCCATATGGAAAAAAATGATGGACTTTCCTCGAGTTGTTAACAAAATTTAAACATCTTTCGTTAAAAAAATTTTTTTGGACCCCGATCACGTGCGGTCTCTTTCTTCCGATTGTCGTTGTTTCTGTCGGCGTACCGATTACGGGCGGACGCTCGAAGTATTCTTGTAACTACACGGGATGATCCAATTCGCCTCGCGCCTTCAAAGCGTGAAACGAACAGGGATCAAATCCGAGATTTCGATTGACTCCGGCATCCTCTTAAATACGATATGGCTACCTCAAAAAATGATAATTTTCCAAAAAAATTGACTCTATTGAGGAAATCTAAAGGTTTAGAAATATATCGTTTGGAAGCAAATTTTGCCTTCTTTTAATTTAAAAAATTATATACAGCGGTTCCACTAATAATCGACCATTGACTGTTATTAGGAGTAATGGAAATAAACGTAATTTTAACCTCCTTGCTGTATGATATCAAGTCGATTTTTCTATGGGTAATGAACACAATTGGGGGTTCTTAAACTATCACTAATATTTCAACTTTCCATGAATTCAGACCTCAAATTTTGCAAGTGTTTAATTATGGTCATGTTTTCCTTAATATTACACAGAAATAATTATTTAACTCGGAGATTTATTAATAAAATTATTTAACAAATAATCTATATCCGACAACTGGTAAATTTTAAACATTTTTATTAAGCCAGAAATACGACCTATGCTTATCGTTTAAAATTCATATCAAAACAATAATATTCAATTTAATAAAAAATATTTAATAGTATGTAGGCTTTCTTTAGGACACTCAAAGAATCAATCATTTAAATATAATAAGCCATTTTCATAACACCCCGTATACAGGGTGTTATGGAAATGACTTATTATATTTAAATGGGTGACTCCATGGGTGTCCTAGAGAAAGTCTACATACTTTTTTTTTTTAATCGAATATCTAAATACTAAGGTAAAAACCCTTTTTACCCACATACTGTCGCCCCGTTCCATCTGGATTCACTTAGCGACAATGTGGGTCACTAGACTATACTAACAGTGTTTTCAGATCACACCGCGTGTCTCGCCGTAGCTTGAATACCGGCCGCGCTCCGCTTCATACTTCAGTATGTTTCGAGACTCGGGAGTGGAAGTGGAATTATAAAACGGATTATTTTAAAATAAGATCGAAGGTAAGAGAGTATGAAGGTACCTTAAAATTGTAGTTTTCTTTGTCTAAAAAGTTTGAAAAAGAAGTGATAGCGCGCGTCAAAGACGTATTGTTGTCAAAAACTGAACACGTGCGTTTAGAATTATGTGTTGCAATATGACAACATCACATATAACGCGCTAACCTCTTTTGAACCTGAAGACTGCCTCAATAAAATATTGATTGCGAAGGGCTCGCCATTTCGCTTGATAATTCAAAGCGCCATTTATGGTTATTTTTCTTCAGTTTATTTTCATCTCGGGATTTGCCGGTTTAAATATAATACGTCATTTCCATAACACCCTGTATATATCGTCAGAACTACTTTTATTTTGCTAGCGCTCCGTGAAAAAATAACGCCCTGTATAGATTATTTAAAATTCAGTATGGCCAATTTTTAGAATGTTAAAGGAAGTTTATTAAAACACACAAAAAAAACGTTAAAACGCACCATTATATGGATATGAACTGCTTGACCAAAAAAATAGAAAATATTGGAAAGCAGGAACTTGACATATTTTCTTCTGCTACTGAACTTATTAAATTCCTGCACGGTCAACAGTGCATACCCAATTTCAAACTCACCATTTGTGGTTAGAGTTACAAGTTCAAATTTTGCAAATGCATTTGAATTTTGAGATATTTAGTTAGTAGTAGATTATTTAGTTACTCCAAGATAACAATTTTAGGTCGCATCTTTGCATTTCTCGCCATATTGACAAAAATATCGAGGAAGTCTGTAATTGGCCATACGCACGAGTGTCCTCTCTAGTAAAAAATCTGCTTTACGTGTGTGGCTGGGCTAAGTAAAAATCACTTAGAATAATACATGCAGGCGCACCAATATTTCCAATGAACAATGTAGCCGAACTCATTCCTCTGTGTTTTAAAAGATCTGTGTCCGTGACATAAAGGTCCGCTTGTCGAATGACTATCCTTTAACCTATAAGTTTTATGGTTATTTTTCGTTACGTGCTGGTAGTTTAAATATTTGATGTTTACAATTTAAAATGTTTATTTAATCGAGAAATTAACTGGAAACTTACTATTTTATTTTTATGTAAGCATCGCCACCGAAGGGCAATTCCATTAAGAAGCTACTAACAGCTAAGAACAGTTGCAAAGGTAGGGCAATGTTGAGCAATCCATATTCAACCCCAAAATTTAATTATAAAGCATATTCAGGACAAAAATGTTAATACTGGTTAATTAACAATGCTTAATTTTAGATGCCAGCAGTTCCGGGTGGCGTATATTCTCAGCATGGACCATCGTGCATGGATAGAATGAAAATGGGATTTTTCCTTGGCTTCTGTGTTGGAATGGCAAGTGGTGCTTTGTTTGGTGGCTTCTCGGCTTTAAGGTATGTATTCTGACGTAGAAGTTTATCTAGCATATTTTTCATTCATACTGACCATTAAGTACAACACTCATGAAAAGGTTTATAGTGTATATTAATATGTAACAATTTTGCATCACCCTATAAATGTTTGGATATTATAATCAATTCTAGATATTTCTCACATACTTAACATAAAACTATTAGGAAATTAAACAATAAAATATGAACAAAAATTATGAGATGTTGAAATGCCCTCCAATAAACTGTTCTGCAATAGACCAACATGCCAATGGTCTAAGAATTCAAATTATACGTAGTGTATCAAGTGCCATGTTCTCCTGACTACCTTGTTTACATGTACACAACCATAAATTTGTCACTTTTGCTATTAATGTTTGGCAAAATATCATTCATCTAATTCATAGACTGGATATTAAGCAATATTAAACTGTGTTATTTAGACTAAATTGAGCAAACAATGTTTATATCCTCACTAGGGAGGGCAACACAATATTGGAACCGACTCTAGTCTCGAGATTGAACCACAAATACATACGTGCAGTATGGACAATAAATGTGTGCGACATGTCTGTCTCCTAAATATGTATTTCCTTAATTCAAATTTAGATCTACAGGAAGGTGTACAGAAGGATTGACCCCAGGGTATATGCGAATGGTCAAGAAGAGGTCTTCTGATTTAGTAATTTAACACCACCTAAACACTCTATTTATTTTTTCAGGACTGGTTTAAGAGGCAGAGAATTAGTTAATACAGTGGGAAAAGTTATGCTTCAAGGAGGAGGTTCCTTCGGGACATTTTTAGCTATTGGTTCTGGCCTCAGATGTTAGCAAAAACTGAGAATAGAAGTTGAGGTCGTTAATGTAGATATTTATATGTTTTTAATCAATTAAATTTTTGTTTATTATTTGATCTCTTTTATTCAGTAATATGGAAACAGATTTTATAATAGCTATTTGGCTATATTTCCAATGCATCAAAAAAAGTCAGTTAAGTAAAAATGGAAATATCCCAAAAACAGTTGAAGATTTAAGATGGAGCAAATATATCTTTTTAGTTTAGAAATTACCCTTCTTTTAGAATCTTGGATAAAAAAATACTTATAACAGGTAAAAAAAAGATCATAGATTTATTAAACCCAGTGTAGAGCCCTCTAATAGGAATCTTAAAAGAAATTTTTACAATTTCTTACTTACTTTCACTTTCAAGACCCTGTATTCCTAGAATGAGAAACATTTCGAAAGAACTTATAGAATTAATTGGTCTAATTTCATGCTTAATATCTCTAGTTGCTCTATGGCCCATAAGTTAATGGGATACTCTGTATAGAACTGAACTTAGATTATGCAGTTTCTTTAGTCCCACCGCCATAAATAAGGGGAGAACAGTGTTGTCGCCAATAACATTGACTTTTGGTATCGTTATTGCACAGTACGGAAACCTGTATGTTCTGTTTGTGATTTGCGGGTTTTTGCTATTTTGCCTTCGGATATTTTAGGATGTATCCAGACCAGTGTTGTGAGAAATCTTTGATTGAAAGTAATAGGTTGATGATTAGAAACCGAAACATAATAGAATAGTAGAAAACGGTGTCAAAGTAAGCCGAGTACCATGGCAAGGGTTACCTGGTCAAATACACGCACGGGTCGTAATTGGAAAACCATCGAAAATACTATCGAATGGGATGCTAACCCTGACACGTCCCCAGTTGAAACAAGTGATGGGGTCTGCTAACTGCTAACAGGCCACTGCCACTTGCGAAAACACCTTCAAAGGATAAGTATAAACAACGGATCCACTGAATGCAGACTCTGCGGCGAAGAGGATGAAACTGCCTCACACATAATATACCGCTGCGTAGCGCTGTCTCGTAGAAGACAAAATATCTTCGGGAATATACAACGTGGTGACAACCTCCCACATGACCAGCTTGGTAGAAACTGGACCTCATAGAAGGAACAAACCCGCCTCACACATAATATACCGCTGCGTAGCGCTGTCTCGTAGAAGACAATATATCTTCGGGAATATACAACGTGGTGACAACCTCCCACATGACCAGCTTGGTAGAAACTGGACCTCATAAAAGGAACAAACATCTCCTAACAAGATCGGGGTACACAATAAGCCGAAAGGCTGCAGTGATAGAAGTTCGGGCCTCCAAACCGACCCCCGCCTTTAGCCAACAACCAACCAAGCCAAGGTACCAAAAAAAAAAACATTACTTTTCTATGATATGATAGCCACCACCAGATTGAACATAAATTTTATTTGTGGGGGGGGCGGGTGGGTTTGTTCGGGTGGGGGGCACAAGACTTGCGCAGTAAAAAGTTTTCATTTCCTGAAAAACGTTGTTTAGTTTAGGACTGATCTTTTATTAGGTTGCACAAAGATTTTAAATCATAATTAACTAACCAGAGAACTTTGACTGTAGATTTAACGACATTGGCACAATGATTCACTCACATTCACAACGTTGTCCGGCTAGTAAATCAAGAATAGCTTTGTGGGAAAATAATTTCTGCCAAATGTAACAAAGTTTTCTGGTTGGTTAATTTTTGGATAAAAAAAATATTTAAAAAACGAAATATGATTTTTATTATTAAATTCCATAGGAAGTATAACGATAAAATTTAATTTTTTAAAACTATACATACATAACACTATTAAACATAACCTATACAGCATAAATAACATTAAAACATAAATGTTAAATGAAAATTAAATTAGTTTATGATAAATGTTTATACAATAAATCACATTTTAATAGTTTTAACTTAAAGCAAAGCTGATATATCCCATATTTTAATAACTCTATCCTGACCGACTGTGACCAGTTTTTTTGAGGTTTCATCTACATCCATGGCTACTATGCTATGCTTAGCATCGTGAAAAGTTGATAGTGAAGGCCTCCTTATAAGAAAATAAATAGTATTAAAAATAATTTCGTAAACGTTAGTGCAGGGAATCGATATTTCAAAAAAACGTTAAAAAGTATTTTTACTGTCTTCACAAGAAAGTAATGTATTTTTTAAATAAAATAAGCATGTTCCTCCTAAACTATGCTAAAACTGAAAAATACTAACAAACATCTTATATCAGATATTGAACGAAGATTATAAAAAATATCAGCAGTGTAATTTTTAAAAAAATATACACCTACCCGGTGGAGCGATTAAGTTTTTAAGAGGTAAATAACACATAATCTGCTCCATGTGTTTAACACACGTTATTCAAATTGTGATTATTCCAAACACGTTTCGAAGGTATATACTATATACCCTCATCTTCAGTGGAAAAAATATACAGGGTGTCCCTGGATGGGGTTACCAATACCACAAATGGACTAAATTTTTAATTTCTTGACAAAAAGTGTTTTTTAAAAAACTTTTCAAACATCTCAACCTTATGAAAATTGAAGAAATTAGGGAATAAAAATGTAATATAGGTTTTCTTACCTTTCACAGTTGAAGAAGAAAAAAAAAATAGATAATGATATGCCTTCAAAAACACGTTTGCAACAATCACAATTTGAATAATGTTGGTTAAACTAGAGGAATGTGTTTATTTACCTCTACATAATTTCACTCCATTGAGAGATGTATTATTTAAAAAAAAGGTTTTGTTCACACTAAAATATTTCCTCCGATAAGCAGTGTAATGTTTACACACAATTTTTAGACAATAAAAAATAGACATTTTTGGATAATTTTTTTCATAAAAAGACCTGAAATATTTTAGATTACCTTAGGAAATACCCACTATATAGTAAATATTAAACCAAATTTTGTGAATACAATCATTTTTGGTACAAGCAATAGAGGTTTAGAGAAACTTTCATTAAAACAATATTGAAATAAACTATATAAAACATTTTGAATTTAGATAATAAAACTTTTCACTTGAAACAACTATCAGTAAAAAACATTTTGTTAGGGGGTCAACTGTATGCCATTTAAATAATTTTGAGTTTGTAGGTGTTATTTTAGTTTGGAGACATGCAGAACTTTTTGCAAAAAAAAAATATGGTGCATACTTCTGCCGTGCAATACAAGAACCTAGAACCTAGTAAGTCGTAAAAGTAAATTTTAAGACATTCCAATTAAAAATTGCACAACTTCTTCAATATTTAATGTATTGTTCTAAAATTTTATAGACAGTAAGCTCTTGTTATTTAAACATAGTTTTATTTTCCAAAAAATCATTGATTTTTATTAACAAATAAACAGTTAAATAAATATTAAAAATTTACTACTCTATTTTATAGTAAGTCAACTTACTAGGTTCTTGTATTGCACGGCAGACTTGTGTTGTTTTACACTGTGCTATAATAATACGCTAATCAGAACATACAGGGTGTAACAAATTCGTCCTTCACCATTGGGATTTCGGCAACGGTAAGAGATACAAAGTCGGTTAAAGTGGGGCAAAGTTGCGTAATTCTGGACTCAATAATATGCCGCAAAAAAATCAAAAATTAAAACAGGTTCTTTGAAATATTTAGAAAAATATCAAATTTTGCGTTTCCGTTTTTATTCTTTCCCGATCTTGTTCGAAAATAAATTTCCCATTCTCATTGCTACTTTTTATTATCCACTAGATGGCATCATCACATCTTTAATGCGACGTTTCGTCTTTGGGTCATCATCATTAACTTGCTTTTTTAAATACGGGCATTGATTTTTGTTGATGAAAGAGGAACTAAATCTACGTTCAGCGGTATACACTTACTAGTTTTTCGACGTTTTGTTCCTTAAATTGACCATCTTCATTATAATATCCCTAATATGTTCCTGTATTTTTTTGTAAATTTGATATAATTTGAAAAGGTAATACTCAATAATTCCTCTTTTAAAAGTCTTAAGAAAGTGCTGGCTTTAAGAGTCCAATTTATTTGTATTAATAAAATAAATTACGTACTTACACTAAGTAGAAATTTGATAAAACTATTAGTTTGAATAAAATTAGGGACAGAAATAGCAACAATAATTTTAAAATATTCAGTTTCTTCGAAACAAAAGGTACAGGAACATGCTAGGGGTATTCTAACGAAGATGGTCAATTTAAGGAACAAAACGTCGGAAACACAGTAATTGTTGTATACTGCTGAACATAGATTCAGTTCCTGTTTCATAATTTAAACAGAAAAGATGATGATGGTGACCAAAAGACAGAACGTCGCATTAAAGATCTGATGATGTCATCTTGTGGAGGATAAATAGCAGAGGAAATGAAATTTATTTTTGGACCACTCTTCAAACAAAATCAGGAAAAAAAACCCGAAACGCAAAATTTTAGATTTTTTCCAAATATTTTTTAGTTTACTATTCAATACTACTTACTCTTTATCCTTAAGAATATTATGGCACGGTTCACAAACTCGTACAGCAAATTCGAAACCCATTAATGGAATTGTCAGTCTTCCCTGTGAACACTTTTCACAGATTGCTTTTCCGCAATGACGACAGTGATGCTGGCGTAAGCCAAGTTGTCGTTGGTCCATCATAGCCCTAAAAGTAATTTTAAAAAATCACTCACGTCGTATTAATATCTCCCGCGTATGCGAGATTTCAGATAAATTTACCCACAATATAAAAAAGATTTTTAATACACTGTGTTGATTCCGCGTTTGGTTCTTTATGAAACATAATTAAAACACTTAATTGCTTTTTAATGTTTCAAGTTACATTAGAGTTATCTCTAGATATGTTTCGCCTTATTAGGCCTTTTTCAAGAGTATTATTTGTATAGAAAACAATCACTTTGTAAATTTAAGTAACATTCAATTGCTTCACGCTGAAAACAAAGGTAAAATATTGGATTTATTAGAACAACTCGAAATGAAAAAATCCATGAAAAATAATCTTATTCACTGTATCAATGACCAACAAAATTTCCACAACACTCCAATAATTGATAAATTTTTAGAATCTTTACAGCCCAGACTTCCCCAACCTTTAAGCATAATATAAATTTAAATAAGGTTTATAGACTAGGTAATAAAAACAGAGATTATAAATATTGTAAACGAAATGCAAACTTTAGTATATAAATAATACTCTTGAAAGAGCCCTAATAAGGCGAAACATATGTAGAGATAACTGTAATGTAACTTGAAACATTAAAAAGCAATTAAGTGTTTTAATTATAAATATTTATAAAAAAGAGTAATCAAAATTGGAATTTAAATAAAACAATTATTCACGATGAAAATCCATCCTAATATTGCGTGGATAGATTATTTTGACGGTGAGTGTATGTTCACAAATTACGCATAAATGGAGAAGGAAAGCAACACAAACTTGTAAACTTTTATTATTCTTAAGATTTCTATAGATGTAGAAAATATATCAATGAGACGGACGGACGAAAAATTGTAATTGAAAAATCTTAGCTCTACATCCCGTAAGCTCAAATGCGTATGATAAAAACATCAGGATTAGTACAAATCGTAGAGGAAACGCCGTCTTTCCATCCATCTTACCTTATATTCCAGAAAAATGGCCTGTTGCAAAGTTGACATAGATCAGATTCAACCCATTCTGGTGTTTCCTGTCGTGGTTGGTTCATATCCCAAAATACCATCACCCCGTCTTCGCCAGCGCTAATTAGTTGCTTGGTAGAGTCTGAGTAGTGTAAAGATGTAACCTATTATATTAAATTTCTTAAAATCAAGAAATCGTCCATTTCCTCCAAGAGAAATGTTTAATAAATTTGAAAAAGTAAACTCCAAGTCACAGTCACATGATTTATTTAAAGTTTGAAGGTTACATGTTGCGCCCAAGTGGGCATTACATTGAAATAATGTAAACACCACAATAGGTTGTTTGCATATATAAGTTTGGAACAAACCCGAACATACATATATTACATATCGGACGCCTGAAGGACAAGAAAGTTAACGTAATATAAAGTAAACGTTTTCTAAAAGCACAGAATACGATGGTCAAATCACCTGTCATTTATGGCAGCCTGTTGAATTTGGTCTACTTTACGTTTGGAGGTTGGTTACAGATAATGGACCGGACTGTGTTACGCATGAAGAAAGGGACATTTTGGAAGCTGCTCGTGCTTATCGACGTAATGTTACCAGATCAAAAATTAAAAAATCGCAAGCATAACATTGTGCTTTAAATAAAAATAAGAAAACTTTCTTGTTACTTTGTCAGGAATCAAGGAATTATCCGTTTCTAAAAAGCACTATATAAAACAATGTAAAAAAACCTATTGTATTTGCCTTCCTTACTTATACACAAGGTGTTATGAAAATTACTTAATATATTTAAACCGGCAAATCCCGAGATGAAAACAAATTGATGAAAAGTAACCATAAATGGCGCTTTGAATTAATAAGCAAAATGTGCACTTTATATAAAATCTGAAAATTTACGTGGCCGCTACTGACGACGTTCGCAATCAATAATTTATTGAGGCAGTCTCAAAAGAGGTCAGGGCATTGTAGGCGGGTTTGTCATATTGTTGTCATAACACAGAGGGGTAAACGCGCGTGTCCAGTTTTTGAAAACAAGACGTTATCACATCTTCTTCAAACTTTAAAAAAAAACTACAATTTTAAGGTACATACTTTCTTACCTTCGATCTTATTTTAAAATAATCCGTTTTAAATTCGATAAAAAAATAAAACACAACAGTAGATAATATCACACAAATTTGAAATACTTAAAATCACAACATTTATTATTATGAATTATTTCACAACAGAAAAAAATCGGGTTTGTTCGGGTTTGTTCCACAACTAACAAAATGTTTTAAATTCTCATACATCTAGCACGGGGACGTCGTTCCCACACCGAGAATCGAAACATACTGAAGGTTAAACATTTCAATAAACGCGCGGTGGTTATTCAAGCAAGGACGAGACACGCCGTTTGATCTGGCGTCACTGTAGTTTACTCTAGTGACCTACATACAAATGCTAACTGAAACCAGATGTACCGGCACGACAACATGTAGGCAAAAAGGGTTTTTACCTTAGTATTTAGATATTCGATTTAAAAAAAAAGTATGTAGGCTTTCTCTAGGACACCCAAGGAGTCACCCATTTAAATATAATAACTCATTTCCATAACACCCTGTATTTATGCACACAGTTCTTGAATCCGTGATTTTCTATGCTTTCAGTATTTTATTCTCTACCAACTTAATTTACCATTCTTAATAATACTCAACCCCAATTCTTTAATTTTCTTTTAATTATAAAAAGAGACCGTTTCTAATAATTATTTGCAGATATTATGTTCTAATTAAAAATTGGGAATCAATTTATGTGTTGATTTTGGAATACTTTAATACAACCCTGTTTACTGAAATCTTCTTCGAACTCTGGAAAACAACAGACAAGTTTACAACGCTTAAATGTTGCCCCATAACTCATTGAACGCCACTGTACAGGGTGTCCCATTTTCGACACTTCTATAGGGTATTTTCGTTATTGTTAGTGCTATCAAAAAAGGAATGTAGGTGTCATGTGCTCTTTTTGGGTCAAACTTAAAATGGTAAAATCAAAATTTTAAAATTTTCGCTCGTTTAGAGATAGGGGGAAAATCAAAATTTGACAATTACTAAATTACCCTATATTTTCTTAGTTAAAAGAGATATAGAAAAATGTTTGATACATAAGTTTATTTATAATGATTGTTGAATAATCTACCGTTTTCAGAATAAGTATACGGGGTCAGGTAAGAAAGTTATCGGACCTAACTTCATTTTTTTAAATGGAACACCCTATATATTTTAATCTAAAAAGGTAGCATTTTAAACTCTCTTTTCAAATTTATAATACACCATGGATGATAGATATCATCAAATTTTTCAAAATGTTGATAAGTATTTTTCACAAATGAATATGTAAAAAATGAAATTGATGTTAAATGTTAATAACAACTAGAACGTCAACATAGTTGTCTCTAGGATATTAGTTTTTGTTTCATGCCCTATTATGGTTTAAATTAATAAAGTTTAGATAAATCGCTAGGAAACCAATATCATCCATGGTGTGTTATTAAGGAGAATTTAAAATAGTATATTTTTAGATTAAAATATAGAGGGTGTTCCATTTAAAAAAATGAGGATAGGTCCAATACATTTTAACCTGACCCCGTATACTTATTCTGAAAACAGCAGATTATTCAACAAAAGAAACTTCTGTATAAAATATTTTTCCATATCTCTTTTAACTAAGAAAATGTAGGGTAATTTTGAAATTGTCACTTTTTTTGATTTTCCCCCGTATCTCTTAAACGAGCGAAAATTTTCAAATATTGATTTTATCATTTTAAGTTTGACCCAAAAAGAGCACATGACACCTACATTACTTTTTTGATAGCACTAACAGTTACAGAGATACCCTATAAAAGTATCAAAAATGGGACACCCTGTACATACATAAAACAATATACAGACGTCGGTAACATTACCTTATTGTGATGTCCTTGAAGCTCATACGCATTCCCCTGCTGGCCGCCAATGTCCCATACTATAATAGTATGATCAAATGATCCGCTAAATAGCATTTGTCGTGCAGCATCCCATGTCATCGAACGAATCGATCCCGAATGTCCTTTTAACTTTGTTACAACACTGGGCCCGCCATAATCTAACTTTAGCATTGTTATTTGACCTAAATAATCTCCTACAAAAGCGTGTTTTGATTGTGCATCAAATCTGTTTATTCGTTAAGAAAACAAGCGATCAATTGAATTTAAATTGCACTAAGTATATTTGTTCAAATTGAATATATTTCAATATTTGCATCGTTGCTTTTGACGAATGTGAGTAAACGACTCGCACAATAGCAAATATTTTTTATACAAGGTGTTACAAATTCGGCCTTAACCATCGAGATCTCGGAAACGGTAAGAGATACGAAGTCGGATCAATTGGGGAAAAGTTGCGTAATTATGGGCCCCATAATATGCCGCAAGAAAAATCTAAAATAAATGCAGGGGCTTTCAAAATATTTGGAAAAATCTAAAATTTTGCGTTTAGGTTTTTATTTTTTCCTGACTGTTCGAATAGATGTCCAAAAATAAATTTCACTTTCTCATTGCCACTTTTTATTCTCCACAAGATGGCATCATCAGATCTTTCATGCGACGTTTCGTCTTTAGGTATGAAGCCCTGGCAGCGAACGAAGAGGAAAAAAATGTTTTAAAAAATATGCCAAAAACAATATTAACCTCAAAAAATATGTAATAATATCTAACAAAAAAAAAAAATTGAAAAATTGTTCAATGCATTTCTGTAAACGTCTTTTCCATTGACTAATTCGCCGCAATTGAACAATTTTTGAAATAATTCTTTTTGGAAAAAGAACTTATTTTTGCGACTTGTTTGCAGTAACTTCTTATTTTAACCTGCCCTGTATAATATTCTAATTCGCTCTTATTACTTTTGAATTAATTTTATAAGAACCTTACCTTTGCAACTGTTTCATAAAATTTATTTCTAAAGGCCGTATTACAGTCGTCAAGTGTTCTGCAATTGCAATAAACTTGAAGGAAGGCATGCGCATTAAGGTGTAAGCCCATTTAATATTTTTACAACTTGCATGACGTGCCAAAAACACGGTTGTTAAAGCCATATTGGAGTCGGCAATAAAAATTTCAGGTGCAAACCGCTTTCGATCAGCTGGCGCATTGCTAACAGTCAGAACAGCAGTTGGTAGTGTCAAAATCCCTAAAATACCCACATAATTAGAGATGGCCAAACCTGTTCGTTTTGATTAGCAGTTAAAGCAGCTACTGCTACTTACAAACACAGGTCAAAAAAGTTGCTACGAATTAGCAGTACATATGCTTAATAAAGAATGTGAACTGTTAATTTAAGTACCAGTTAGTTTAAATAGCTATTAGCTGTTCATAGGTGCTTCGACCAACTAATAAACATTTAAAAATAACAGAATAATCCATCTCTACCCAGACTTACACCGGCAATGGCAATGAAAATCGCGCGTGCCCCATTTCTGGCAATGCGAGACAGCTGATCGAGAACGGTATACTGCGCATGAATCCGTGCAATTTTAAATGCCAGAAGACTAGAATTGCCGATTGTAATACGGATTCCATTCTCGCATTGCGCCGGCAATGCGAGCAGTAGTGGGCAAGCTGATCGAGATACGGCTTTTAGATTTTATAGATATAGTTTCTGCTGCAATTCTAGTGGAAAACATAGTGATTTTTACATTACCAACCAAAAATAAGTTACTAAATATTAACCTTAAAATATGTGTCTCTCATGTTTATTGTTGATCCTGTATTCCTGTTTATTTAGATTCTTATCAATTTTTAGTTGTGTTTTGTGGAGTTTATGCGTCGTATTTTCATAGTTGCATGGTACTTTTTTTTTGCTAGGTTGGCAGTCCTTGACGTTGAAACCGCAACTGCAATAGAATCGCCAAATGTAAGACGATTTGCATGACGTATCGCTTGCTCTCATGCCAAAAATTAACTTGCAGCAACAAAATTGCAAAAGTATTTCAGACTCTAATGTGGCCTTAAAGAAGTGAGAAAATTATGAAAAAGTAACCAACACTATACAAAATAAATCAAATCAAACAAGTGAAAAAAGGATACTGTAAAGACGTGCACCAGCCTTCGGCAGTATACGTTCCCATGTTACGTCCCGTTTGCGTACAGTTATATGAAAAAACTTTATCATTTCCAACACTTAAAACCCATTCGCAGTTAATTGAGAAAACTATTTCGGTAACCCGGCCCTGATGCGCCAAATATTCTCGAACTGGCATCATTCTATTAAAATCTGATGCCAATGAAAATTCTGAGACTGTGCCATTTTCTTGTCCGATAAACAGCTGTCTTGTTTCCACAGTGTAGTATACAGCAGTGGTACCGCTGGGCATATACTGACATATGCTGGGCCAGTACTGACCGGAATCCCTTTTTAACCATACTCGAACAGTTCTGCAAAAAAGTTTTGTTTCAGATAAAGCTTACAACTGAACCGAATAAATTTATTCGGTACAGAACATAAACCATTTAGTTCTATAACATAGAGTGTGGTGCAATTATCAAATATTATCTACCGTTTCGGCATGTTTGTTCAAAAATGGCGACAAATAACGTATTGTTTCTTTCAATCAATGTTCTTAGTATAGGGAAATAAAACGCTTTCTTATTTTTACTTCATATATTTTGAGAAAAATTTCTCAGCGCGTTTCGGTTACTGGGGGGCCATCATCAGGATTTAAAAAATCAAATTAAAATTGTATTCATCATAAAATTTTTACAATTTATAAGTCCAATCATAAAAAACAAATAAAAAGTGTAGTGTTTAGTAGTAGTGTAATAAGCATACCGGGTGATCCATTGTTAAGTTGATCTTTGGTTAAGTTCAACATAGGAAATTCCATGTAATTTTTGATGTGGCTGAATATTCGCTCCCTTGCACATTTTATAGAAAAATTGAATGTGACTTTATGAAGAGGCTGACATGGTAAATCCATGTGCCTAGTTTGAATACATTTTTGCGAGCCAATCCTATGCTATTCAATTAAATGTGATGGCAAAACTAGGAAACTCTCATAGCTCAGGCAATGCAGCAACTAATTTCTATGAAGCTATTGCCAAAAATTGAAGTAAGTAAAGCTGAACATAACGAATAATGAAAATATCGTCACTGGCACTAATTTTCGTTTTGTCCAATTGCTGGTGTTTGCTGTATTACCTGAACTATGGGAGTTTTGTGGTTTTGCAATCACATTTAATTGAATAGCCTAAGATTGGCTTACCAAAATGTATTCAAACTTTGCACATAATAATAATACTAAGTAACAATATATTGGAATGCCAACAAAATTATTTAAAAATAACAAAGCATCCTCACAAAAAGGACAATAAACCTATTGTATAGAATATAGGCATTATTTAAGATACAATTAAACTTAAGATATTTAAAGACCTAGACGTCAAGCACCAATATCTTGATAAATTCATTTTAAAAATGTTTAAATTAAAACTTATGGTACAAAGAAACAATTATTAATAAATACCACCTAAAAAACAAACTCTTTTCATGTATTTTCTCGAACAAGGTTGATAATACAGCTTGAAGGATAGAGTCTCCTATTTCGGATGATAGTTCGAAACCGGTCTGCAGGTGGTGACATCCTATCAATGGAGAAGGCTTGCTTTTCTTGGCAGTACTATTCAATCTGAACTAGTATTCAAGAAGTTACAATGCAGTTTTTCTACAAAATGAGGGTAGCCAATATTCAGCCAGCTCAAAATTTACTTATATTCCTATGTTCATCTCAATGATGCATCACCCAGTATAAGGTAGACCACATATGTATGTAAATGCTGGACAAGACAAGAACTTGGGTTATATTTGACGAATTCCCAGACAGAATAAAATGCTCATAAAAATTTTATATGCTTTAGTTTTGCATTACATTTCTAATCAGGTTTGTTCAAATATTTGACAATAGTGATCCAATATAAACATCGGTATCATATCAGCCTATCGGCAAATTTTGTCAATAATCGGTAGGCAAAATTATTGTTGAGGATTAACTATTTTTACAGTCCTCAAAAAATAATGAAAGGAATGGAAGGAAAATGTTGGAAACTGTTTCTGAGTTTCTAAAATTATTGCTTGAAAGAGTACCTAATACTAATAAATGTCTGAAAAAAATGACTATGTTATAGTTTTTGCAGCGAACCCTCAAGCTTTTTCGACAGTTGACATCAGCAATATGTCATCAATCAGCTGTTTGGGGACTTAATCAAATACCCCAGTTTTATACGAACCGCATTGACCGTGTTGTGTTTTTATGTTTTTCCCGTTTGATTGGTGCTAATAAGTTTTAAAAGTGTATTTCCGTCGTTTTAGTATAGTTTATTTTGTTTCGAAAACTTTGATGACTACATATTGAGTTGTTTGTGTATCTGGTAAACCACAGTAAGTACGACTTTATAGGTTAATATTGCATTTATCTGTTTTTAGGCGAAAATAATAATTATGGAGCATAATTATTGTCTGCCTTCTACCTCAGCTGATGCCACCGTTAGAGAAACTAAGGTGAATTAATATTAATAAAAAAAATTCTAGATGTTTTATTTTTTTCCGAGTGAGTTGAGATTTATTTCAGTTAAATATCAGGTAATACTTTTGTGTGGCGACTTGAATGTAGACAGTTTGGTTAGCTGGGACAGGCACACGCCTGTGGTAGTCCCAGTAAGCCTGAATGAGATATAATGTAAACGTCAAATACTACAAAAGTATAAAACGGTTTCAAGTGAAAGATAAATACATTTTTGTTTATGTTTGTTTGTTACAATAATAATCGGTCGCTCCTATTTTAGTTAGGCGAAGGCCCAGCAGTGTGTTCAAAATATGTGTACCTTCTACGTGTGAATATAGAGGTACCTACTAGACATGTAATTATAGATAATGACTATTTTATATATTTGAATAAATAAATAACAAAAAAATACAATGTGTTTGTGTGTTTTATTCCCTATAATAAAAAATGTATTCAAAAATATAAATAGACTCATTTTTAAAATAAAAGTACGTACTATTGTAGTACGGTCCTGGAATGTCATACAAACCTAGGCAAAATAAATAACCAGAAATAAGCAGGCAAGTCATTAATGTCACGTGACACTTGACATATTTGGCGCGAGGGTTCGCTGCAACGGCTCTATCCGGCCAGCTTTTATACCCGTGTACGCATAGCCAGCTTTTTTAAAAAACACTTCCAGGTGCAGCCCTATTGGAAAGTTAAGAAAATTGTATGGATTTTGTGTTAAATAAGTGTTTTTTCCTTGAAAAAGCCAGGACGTTTTTTGCGAAACCCACAGCTACTCCATAGCAAAACTATATTGAGAAGCATCTTCCTTATTTGAAGATTAGACTCGGTAGCGTCTGAAACAACGCGGAGGGTCTTCAGAGGATAACTGCAGATCCTTATTTGAAATTAGGAAACTTACCATGGGTCATATTATAAAATTAGTATGGTAAACAATGGATGATTCACAAGGTTGTCATTGTTATTCAAATCTTCTTCAAAATACAAAAACCAATATTTACATGTTATGATTAGGCAGGGACCTACCGCACCTTACACAAAACTAAAAATATACGGAACCCCAAAATAAATGAAATAAAAACTATCCGTTTAAGCAAATAAATTAATAATGATATGACTTTACTTATCATCTGAGACACTGATAACACCATCCTCCCCTGGGATAAGGGCAGCGGCATTAATTTCATCACTGCATCCATCAAGCTTGGACAGAAGGACGGGCTTTTTCGTTGTACAGAATCTATCATTTGTTTGGGTAGCCGGTTTTATTTCTGCTGCCATTTTATTCCACTACTACACAATTTTTCCTGCACTACTTGTCCTGTCAATTTGTCAGCTTGTCAATTTCTATTTGTCAAAATCTTCTGTGATTAATAACGTATTCTTCCTTTACTTATTTTTAAAAGAATATACCACAAAGTAGGATAAGGGTTCCGAAATCACTACAAAAAACTGTAAAGGGACAATACCACGCTAACCGAACAAAGTTTTTAAATCGCATGGTTAATATTTAAGCTGAAGCTACGAGTGATAAATTTCACAATATATCCTGAATGACGTGTATGAGCAAGCAACTTAGATCAGGTGAGAAACTAACTTGAACTTAGGTAAGACAAGTGGTTGTTCGTAAGCAGCTAAGATATCTCGGCCGAAAATCAGATCTCTTCGCAGGGACAAGCGGTCAGGCAGATTCTGACTCGGTGGTGACAAATCGTAAGTGCAACTAAGTTAGTTTTCTTAGTTAAATCAGAAATTGTGCTTTTTGTAAGCATGTATAGAAATAATAATATGTTTCATATTAAAAAATTGGCCCTCAAAATTATGTTTTATCATCACTACTTTCAGATTTGATAAACCTCCCGCAAATGGATTGCGAACCGGGTTACGTTTACGCCTACTTTGTGGCATATCTCCAAGTCCAAGAACTTGATTAGAGAAGAATTAATTCTAACTTAACCATAACCATTCTAATTTTGTTTTTAAAAAATGGAAAATAGAATATATAAAAATTAAGTGTAAACTATCCTTTAATCTATTTTTACATTAAATTACTAGTAAATATTATGTTTTATATAAATTAACGTAAAATATTTGTTATAATGTGGCCACTCTTGCTTGATATGACCGAGGAGGAATCCATTCAGAGTTTGAGGCATTTAGGTAACAAAAATCCCAAGATTTGTAATATAATACAATATAACAGGGTGATTAAATTCAAAAACTATATATGCGTTTCGGTAGAACTGCAGCAATTTCAGCCTTCACTGGTTTTTTAGGTTTATACAGATGTTAAGTAGTAGTAGGTATAGGTAATTAATTTATTTCCTCAAATGTAATTGCTTAGAAAGGATCTTAAGATATAGTTCAAAGAAGGCTACACACTTTTAACCAAGTTGTTAAGGTACATGTTTATGGATGCTATTTTAGTCTTCAATTAAAAGACCTTAATAATTAATGGAAGAAAATTTTCATTTTTATGTAGTTCCTTACTTAATAGTGCTAAATATATTTATATATGGCACGGTAAGTAATGTATTGATAGTAATAAGATTGAAGTAAATGGTAATAGGATCTATTAGTTTGGTGTTTTAAACTGCTTCTTTTTGGAATAATGGAAAAATATTAAAAATTTTCCTGCATAGTATGTTTATAAAGAGTTGCTGGGGCATGTGCTTGCCTGTTTATATATTAAACAGATTAATTGTTCTGTATCTTCCTAATGGAAGATAGGTAGGTACTTTTTTTTCAGGTCAATTAGTATTTTTGAGGTAAGTAGGTATTGACATAAAGAAACTAATATTTGTTCTTGTTATACACCTCAAGAGGTTGTAGTCCTTGGCATACATATTTTTATTAAAGTTTACTATTTTCCTTCACTTCAAATTCAGGTATTTAGTAATAAACTATATGTATCTCTAATAATTATTAAACAAAAAGGAGAACATTTATTTTCAAAAATTCCCCATTATTAGAGCTGGAACACTGTTTCATTTGCAATTCCATAGGACAAATTACGCATATCATTCTTCCATGTCCCGAATGTTGAGATTGGCAAATCTTTCAGTTGCGGAGTGTGGCCTGGAGTTTGCTGGCGTTTCCTATTCTGAATTTCAAAGACATCTGAGCCTGAATTTTACTACTCCTATAATTATAGGCTGAGATATGTTTTATGTGTGTTGAATGTTAAGTTAGTTTTTGAATGTCAAGTTTTTGGAATTTTTTTGTAATGTTTTTGATTTTATTACTCTTGTAATTTTTAATTTTAAAATTTTAATTTTAATTTTTGTTAGTTTTTAAGTCTTTGTACTTAAATTTTCTGAAATTGGTTGTAACCCGTTAATTCTTAAATAAATAAATAAATAAATAAATTATATAACCGAAAATATTGGTAAATATATTGTCCAATCTGTTACTGTTTAGCTCCGACAATTTCACATCTATATTTTGTAGTAAAATGACGTTTAACTTATTGATCACAGTATCCAGTTATGTTAATACAGATAGTGAATTAGATTGGTGTTATCTGTTATAGGTCCTTATCAACCAGGTTTTTAAAACTATTAATTGACTTAGCTGGTACAAGGCTATTCCAGGGATATATCACATTGTTCATTATAATTAATTTTTGCTGCATTCTAGCACACCGCTCCTTATTGAGTTATAATTTAGACTAGCCTCTAATAGTCATGCACAAGGCAGCGGTGAAGATCTACAGAATTACGTGCATCAAGTGTTTTGTATGTTTCTATCAAATCACCTCTCGGCCTCATCTCTTTTAAAGTTGTTAGGTTGAATATCTTTTAAAAAATACTGAAGGATAGCTCTATAGTCCATTCGTTAAGGCACGTTAGTAGAGATATCTTTGGCAAGAAACCAAGTTGTATTGAAGGAGTGGCCATTCTATCTAGGACAAAATATGTTATTTCTTGTGCAATTATTTTTTCCATACATTTGCATGGGTCACAAGCTAAACTTTTAGGTTTGTAGTTGGGGGTAACAATCGCTTGTTTCAATTGTAGAGGAAGTTCACCAGTTTCCATGATAATGTTCATAGCAACTGCTATTAGGGTATTAGGGATGCATTTGTCTTTCATTTATAGCCCAGTCAACCGTATTTTTCACCTCTATTCTGTTTATTTTACTTTATTCTTCAAATAGCTTATATAAGGTTATGAAGGTAGCAAGCAAGGGACAAGCTCCGACACTAGCAAAATATACTAATTTTATAAAAATATTCTTGTCTAAGTCTAGAACAGTATCAATGATAAAAATCCCAGATTTATTTTTATTTATTTATACACATACGTGTCCAAGATAAGGAGGGCCAGTACAGGGATCTCGGAAACCGTAAGAGATACGAAGTCGGTTAAATGGAGGTAAAATTGCGCATTATATGCCGTTTAGAAAGTTTTAAAATTCCGAGTAGTTCCGGAGATATCCGGAAAAACCCGAAATTCTGAAAAATCGTTTTATTGTTTTCCTGGGGTTTTTTGAGATCGAATTCTAAAGTAAATTGCACTTTTGCATTGCCACTTTTTCCGCTCTATCGAACAGCGTTAATTGTTTTGTAATCCGACGAGTCGTCTTCGAAGGGCTATTATCAACTTTCTTTTTTTAAATAGGGTTCTGTTTTTCTGATATTGGAATTTGATAGCTTTTTTTCTTCCGAATGCAACGATGTATGACACATTGTGGTTTAATGACGTTTCGAGGGTTTTTTGAACAACATCAGGGAAATTTTGGGATACGGTCCTGAATTTCTCCTAATTTTATAAATAATTTCATAAGTAAGCTCTAAATTTTTACTTATGTTGGACTAGTTCAATAAATAATAAATAATTTAATAGTAAGCTACAAATAAGTGAACAAAATACACAAATATTATTTCAAACTTCTGTTGATTCGGGATTTAAAAGAATAGTAGGCGTTTGAAACAAAAAAATTAAGATGGTGGCGCGTGATTTGTTTCACTTGACATTCCCATTGTGATCGTTTGAGGGCGTTTTAAGAGGTTTTCTATTTTCCAGAAAATATGGAACATAGTTTTACAAATTTGATATTCTATCGGTTTTATTTTATCTCAAAAAAACTGTTATGCGGCAGTTAGAAGATGCTATTTGTGATTTATTATTAAATTATTTGTTATTTATTGAACTAGTCCAACATAAGTAAAAAATTTAGAGCTTACTTATGAGATATTATTTATTAAATTAGGAGAAATACAGGACCGTATCCCCAAAAAAAGCTCTCAAATTCCAATATCAGGAAAACAGGACCGTATTTAAAAAAAGAAAGTTGATAATGGCCCGGCGAAGACGACTCGTCGGATTACAAAACAATTAACGCTGTTTGATAGAGCGGAAAAAGTGGCAATGCAAAAGTGCAATTTACTTTAGAATTCAATCTCAAAACCCCAGAATTTCCGTTTTTCCGGATATCTCCGGAACTACTCGGAATTTTAAAACTTCCTAAACAGCATATTATTAGACACGTAAATGCGCAACTTTACCTCCATTTAACCGACTTCAGATATCTTACGGTTTCCGAGATCCCTGCACTGGCCCTCCTTATCTTGGACACGTTGTATAACATTGCTTTAACCCTACATAAGTGGTTTGTTTTTTTCCTAAATTGTACCCTTACCCTTCTTACATGCGGTTCGTAACGAGTTTGAACCGATTATAATGTAATTTCTAACATTAGTTGGTATACACGCCACCATGACGTCGCGGGGTTCCTTTGGTAAGTTCCCAACATTGAAGAAAGCGTGTTTTAGGCAGGCTCTGGTGGGAAATTTCCGCAAAACGACTATCCCGCTCATATATCACCCCATTTTGGTACTAACTACAAAATGATAGATTTCGGTTTTCTTAAACGTACATAAAATTCGAAATCGGGGGCTCATATTTTCAGTTGAAATTTGATATAAGTATATGGAAAAAAAGTATTTCCTAACCACCTGAAGAGATACAATAAGGATAAACAAATAACGTCGAGCGCTGGATTATAAGCAAAACTTCTCGTATTTTATCTAACACAGTTAAATATTAAAATACTAATTTGGATTGAATGGTGCAACCAAGGAAAAGAAGCATTTTTATTGGTAGAATGTCACCACCTGCAGACCGGTTTCGAATTCTTTTATTCGCCTCAGTACAGGGTAGGGGTACATACCTAACCAACAATGATGAACTCACATGTTATACTAACGTGCAAGCTGCCAAGCGCAACTGCACTTACGTATATCAGTTATACAAAAGTATGATTAATAAATGACCTTCATTAGTAAGCCATTTTAAACGAATTTTCAAACAGTAATACACTCGCGGCCAAAATAATCGATCCACGCAATGTTTGGATTTTGATCGTCTTATTTTAAGTCCGATTTTTACTATTCTTTTTTATATTGCAGGTAAATTTATCGAAAATATCGCACATGTGTATGATTTTAAGAAAGTTAAGAATATGTCCATAATATACAGGTTGAAACAAGAACTGTTTTTTGACTCTAACTTTAAAACAGTCTGTAGGGTGATGGGCATGTAAAATTTTGTATTTTGTCATTTAATTGTCAAGTGATATTCTTAACATGTTCGTTATTGGTTCATTCGAATACTTTAATTTTTATAGGAGATACAATTTTTTTAAAGAAACATTACATCAGTGCAGCTCTTGTTGAAGAATAGCAGCGAATTGATCAGATACAGACGGAACCTTATTGAAGGTATGCCAAGGAATGTTGCAGCTGTCGTTCGTGCTCTTGGAGGAAACGCCCGTTGTTGAGATCGATGTTATCTCTTAAGTTGGTTTTCATTTAATTCACGCCATTCTCGTAATTTTAGGTTTAAGTTTTTGTTATGTTTAGAAATTAATATAATTTTTTTAAACAAGTTTGTTTCTTTAAAAAATCGTAAGTAAATCATGCAAAAGTATTTATATGAACCAAAAACGAAAATGTTAAGAATAGATGTCACGTGATAATTAAATGACAAAATAAAAAGTTCGACATCTCCATCACTCTACAGACTGTTTGAAAGTTTGAATCAAAGAACAGTTCTTGTTTCAATCTGTATATTATGAACATGGACTTAACTTTCTTCAAATCTCAAACATATCCGAGATTTTCGATAAATTTACCTACAATATAAAAACATAATAAAAATCGGACTTAAAATAAGACAATAATTCACGATCAAAATCCATTTAAATATTGCGTTTCATCGTTTATTTCGACTGTGAATGTAAAGCGTTAATAAATCAAAAGATATATTTTTTTAGAATTAGAAGCATATTCCTCCTTGGTATCAGCATTAAGAGCTCAAGGATCTTTAAGTTCAGAGAAACGAAAGCTTTTAAAAGAAACTAGTATTCTACTAAGTATATCGAGCGAGAGACACAAAGCAGAGGTCCGAAGAGCTATTAGCGATGAAAGGCTAAACACAATAGCATACCAGTAAGCACTTAAATTATAACATATTGGTAGAGGTAAATATAGTCTTGGAAAATTCTGGTAAATCTATCGACGGTTCGCTGTCTGGGGTTCGCTGGAGGGTTGGTAAACATGTTTTATTATTTCTGTATATATATGAATGATTTTCTTCGATATTTATTAAATTGTGATTGAAAGTAATAGGTTGACGGTTCAAAATCTAATAGAATATTACAAAACGGTCTCAAAGTAAGAAAAGTACGAAAAAAAGGTAGTTACTTTCTAGGGGGGCTACCACCAGATTGAACATAAATTTTATATAACTCGCATTCTTATTTTAGTGGTATTTTAGTACCGTAATGTATTATATTTCTATGAAATTAATATACGTAAATACTTGTCATATATTATTTTTCCATTTCACATACCATTAAATGCGTAAAACCTTTTAATACCATTAAAATAGAATTAAAAACGCTAACACCACACCAATTTTTCACAGGGGCGGTAAGAAATTAAGTATAAGAAAGTTACTTTTGTTTGTGCCTGTATAATGATGGCAGACATCGGTATTTTTTGAACAATAAAATTCAGGATATCACCCCATTTCATAAGTCTACACTTTGCTAAAAATTTCACCAAAATCGGATAAGTATTAAAGAAGTACGGACTAAAAGACTAACATTATCTTTGTCCTGGATTTATTGTCGGCGAGTGTATATAGAAAATATTTTTTTTAGTGTTACTGGGCAGCTAACTTCATTGGAAGATTGGGCTCAGGAAGGGCGACGATTGGTGCCATTACTACCTAGAATACCTCCACAAACACCATATTTCGTAATAGCCGATGAAGCGTCCGAAGCTGCTGCACAACACAATAGGCAACTGCCTCCTCCCGCTAACACAGAACGAAAGCGACCCAGTACACCGCAGACAGTATCGCCAACTCAACTTTTAACAGAACCCGGGGGAAAACCGCAAATCTTTCGAGTTCCTGAGGTGCCGAAAGAAGAACCGAAAAAAAGACGGAGCCAAAGTGTCAGTGAAAATAGTAGCCTAGCGCAGCATTTATTGGCTCCCAAATTAAGTAAAATTCAACAAATCTATCGGTAAGTACGCCCCCTTCGCCCCATTGTGGCTAAGCCACTGGGTTCCATTTAATTATGTACTTTTTGGTCTTTATTGAAGCAAAAACTTATAGTGAAGTAAAATTTTACCTAAATCGAACAATACATTTTTTTCCCATATGGTTCCAACTTTAATGGTTACACTGAAGATTATCCATTTTTTTGTCCCTAGAGGATACAGATCGACAAGTGGATCTGTGTCTCCGACGTATCGGTAAGGGGAAAGCAATATCGTTTAAAACATGGTGTTAGTCATGGGCGTGCTATTATTATTTTAAATAATGTAATAAAAATAGGAAATTCTTCAGTAATTTTGGTCGTATTAATGTCCATTTCTAGGTTTCGCTTAAGTGGCAATTTAAATATATTGATTTGTGATTTCTCTTCACTTACCCTATAATCTATAAACATTTGCAATCACTTCACGGGTCTCACTGAGAAGGTTTTTATCAGAAGTATACTCATTCATTATCACAAGGTACAAAATTTTAACATAACACCCTAAACACGACATACTGAATACTTATTTATAAAACACAATCCAATAACTATTGCTCTATGTATCAGAGTACAGGTTGATAACTTTATCTGTAGCTACAAAAGGAGTGCGGGCAAGAAAATATCTTGGGTTAACAATGTTGTCACATATATTAAATTTTAATTTAATAACATGTTACCAAGTAAACCCTAAAATTAAATTTATCCATTTAAAGTAAATTGTCATAAGTATATAAGAAACTAATATTCTATTATAGTTTCAATGTTCTTAAAACTTTCTTTTCATACTATTTATTTTAATATTTAAATGCAAAATAAAATATTTTTTATTAAAGTACGTCTAATCTAAAAATAGGGCAACATGGTGCAAATCAACGGTAACCATGGGTAACCGGTGGCTAGAGCTAATTTGATTGGTTATATCCCAGACAGGATGACGACACGCCCATTGTGCCGACGTGGTTGTTCGGCGATGTCCAATATGCTTTATCCAGTTGCGTAGTGATAGGGTTTATTTTAAAACTGTGATAATGAATGAATATACCCTGGTAAAACCCTTCATAGTCAAACCCGTGAAGTGATTGCCAATGTGTACAGGGTGTGTGAAGAGGAATCACAAATTAAAACATTTAAATTGCCACTTAAGCGAAAGCTAGAAAGGGTCGCAATGTATACGGGAGTAACCGTGGGTGCAGTAAAAAACATTCACAAAGAAGATACTGAAAGGAAAGAAAATAACCCGGATCAATTGTTGTCATCTCCCGTCAAAAAATCGAAGGCATCGACTTTGGTATTGTTAGGAGAACAATACAAAAGTTTTATTTGGAACTAAAAGTGGTTCCAACCTTAAAAAGTTGCTACAACAGCTGAGAAGTGACATAAACTTTCCCTTTTACCGTGAAACTTTGAGGTGCATGTGGAAATCAAATGGATTTTATTGGCGAAAATGCCAAAATAAGCGAAATATTAATGGAAAGGCCTAATATATTGCACTGGTGATACAAATATATTCATGCCATGAAAAAATATATATTATTATATATTATTAAGATAATAATAGCACGCCCATGACTCGGCCATATTTTAAAAGATATTGTTTCCCCTTACCGATACGTCGTAGCTATAGACTCGCTTGTCGAGCTGTACGCAACTGGGTGGGTACATCCATCAAATATCGGACATCGCCGAACAAGTCCGATGGCCCATCAGGTGTCTCACAAGATACATGCGCTATCAACTGTCTGGGATATAACCTATCAAATTAGCTCTACCTACCTGTAACCATTGACAACGCACGATGTTGCCATATTTTTAGATCAAAAGTACTTTAATCAAAATGATATATTATTTTGCATTTAAATATCAAAATAAACAGTATCAAAAGAAAGTTTTAATAATATTGAAACTATAATAGAATAGTGGTTTCTTATATACCTTAATTTATTTTAAATGCGTAAATGTAATTTTAGGATTTTCTCAGTAAGAGATTATGAAATTCAAATTTAATCTAGGTATGTGACAACATTGGTAACCCCAGAAATTTTCTTGCCTGCATTCCTTTCGTAGCTACAGATAAACTTGTCAACCTGTACTTTAGAACCGGAGTCCACTGTATTCCCGATAAAGTCGGTACGGTGTATGAAGTCCTGATGAGACTCATCAGAATCATTATCATCATCCCTAATAATTAACGGTCTTACTTCGTCTATAACCTGTTCTGTCTGATAAGATTCCAATATAATTTCTTCTTTGCCCATTTGGCTAAGCGCCTCCTCCTATAACTTTATAACGCTAGGCTTATTGATATTTTTACAGGCATGTTTGTCATAATAATTTTTGCTAATACCCCATATCAATTCAATTGCGTTGTAGGGCGGTAATCTCAAAACTTGATGACCATATTTGAGGGCTAATTCGTCAACAACATATTTTTTTTTTAATGACTGCTCCTTACACTTGCTTAAAAGATCACTTTTTAAAAATAAATCTTCATGGTTTATGTTTTTCTTCGACAACCACTCTCTTAATTCTTTCTTTTTCCAGTTGCTTGTAGGAAATTTCTCTTCGAGTCTCATATGGTAAGGGGCATTGTCTAAAACAATTAAGGAAGGGTTTTCTAAACTTTTTAAAAGTGTTTCCTCGAACCAATACTCAAAAATTTCAGCATCCATATTGCCGTGATAATCATCAGTTTTTTTGTTGATGAAAATATGGCACTGGCATTTGAAACAAACCCTTCTTAATTGCTAGTATGTATTATTATATACCTTTTTCCATTACTGGCCCGGGTACTGGAATAGCAATGTTTCGTATCATCCTGCCAAGACGATTTTGTTGAAGTTCCGTTTGCACATAATATCCATGTTTCGTCAAGAAAAACAACTTGCCTCGACAATTCCGATTTTTTGTTTGTTAAATATTCCCTTAAAAATTGCCATCTTTTTGAAACATTATTGGACAGCTCGCAAAGCACTTTTCCGAGAACATCTTTAACTTATTGACGCAAAATGTTTTACATTTGATAAATAAAAAAAACCATGAGTGAAAAATAAACAAGATAAAAATATTTATGGCGGTACATAATTCTAAGATAATTTTGTTTTGGAACCGCTGATTTTGCCCAGCCGACTACGGTGCACCAGTGGAATGTTCGGTACGATCAAGTATAGCGAAGGTATTGTTAACTTAACCGTCTTACTGTTTAACAACCTTTAATGATTTAATCCGAAAACGAACCGACTTTATTTATGTTGAGATTGGTATAATTTTACGAAAACGTTGATTTTTATTTATAAGACTCATACTAAGAAATTTAATTTTGGGATTATCCATTTTTTCTTCGCTATGTGTAGCGCTTTCGTAATTTTCAAATTTATTTTAGACAAGTTTCAAAAGCCTCAAAACAAAAACAAAAAGATACCGTTCCCGAAAAAGAAACCTCAGACTATGGCAAATCACATATGAATTCTCTGCAAGCACAGCATGTCAACACACCTTTGAACTATAACCCGAAAATTAACATTATTCAAAATATCAGCATACCAGGCCCAAAAGAAGAAGTGATATTACCCGAAGGGAATTCAAACAAGGAAATTCCTAGTAACCCAGTGACGACGAACGAGAATCAGGCACCGCTTCTTCCGAAACCTTTAAACATAAAATCAAATTCGTTCTTTCCTGGACATCAAGCTGCTAGTCCCTTTTTAGGAGAGATGGACCAAGCGATAGATGCTTCCAAGTTGAGCATAACGAAAAAACAAATTAACAAGGGCCAAAAACTAATAGTTGTATCGAACGCTCAAACATTGCCAACAAATAGTATATTGCAAAAAACTTTGTCGGTTCCTATGAACAAATTAACGAAATTTAATTTAGAAAAGTTTAAAATTGTGCCGAACAATCAACTACCGTCTGCACTGCAAGTCCCTAATGCCATTAATCATCAACGCATTGCATCTCCCAAGCCAAAAATGGTTACGATTAAGGGGAATTCGGGGAAAAAGGTCATTCCCCTATCGCAATTACAAATGTTGAACCCTAAAGGTAGCCTGAAAGTTGTACCTTACAGTGGAAAAATGCTGGATAAAAATATATCCATTAGCAATGTACAATCGGACGGAATAAAAAGGGCTATGGTACCAGTGAATTATACCAATTTAGAAGACATGACACAAACTACTAGTGCATGTACTCAGGTGTTACCAACGGAAAAAGTAAAAGTTGAATTTAATGGTATTGTATCAGAAAATGGCGAGAAGATAATGCACGACTACGACATGAAAATCGCTGAATTTCAAATATCACGCCCCAATTGCAATGACTTGGAATTGGACAGCAATGAAACTTTAAGTACGGAAAGCAGCGAGGCCAGTGATATGGCTAGCAATGACGATTTTAGTAAGTATAGTGTAATTTTTTTTGTGTATTTTTATAATTTTTTAAATACGCTTTTTTACAGAAAAATAACAATTTAAATCTCGCTAAACAATAACATAACCTCAAACTTGTTCAGATGGTGATTAAAAATGTACCTAAAACACTTGCCTCAATCTGTGGTTGAAAATGGATCAATAATAACAGCTAAAATATAAATAATATCAAAAAGTCGCTTATTTATCGCTAATAAACGTAGACCGATGCTATAAAAAATCTCTTATGGGAAATTGAATGCAATCTTGTGTCTTACCAAAACTTTATAACTTTATCTAAAAATATTTCGAAAAATATTTATCTTCGCGTGTCGTTAATGTATCCACACTATGGTTTGTAAAATATTTCGAAACAAGCGCGTCTTTAAGTGTTTCTAGTAACTGGATTCGAAAATGTTTCGCACAAGTTTAGTAACATTGTATATCGATACAACTTTATAATTTTAATCGAAAATGTTTCGAAACCTTTCTCAGCAAAGAATGTGTGTCCAGTTTGTGTCTAAAAATGCTACTTGGGATGGTACATAATTCGAGTTGTACACAATTACACACTGGCCGCTACTTGGCTCAGTATGTAACTTTTCCATTTGTGCGTAATATGCTATTTACAACACTCATTGCGTAATGTATTATTACCGTATACATTGTGTAACGTTGAATAAAATTCACTAAAACCCCTTTGATTTTTACAGATGTCGATAATATGGTGGAAATAGATAATTGTGAAGTTATGGAATCTCATCAAAATGAAATTTTAGAGGAATTTGAAGTAATCCATAGCGAAGAATTATCTCAATAACTATCAATCCTTATATAAGTAATAAATTAGTTATCGGTAAAAATGGCATGATGCAAACCATATGTAATCAACAAATTATTTTTTTGTATTTATTTAAATTAATTTTTAGTCGGAATAATATTTATTCAAATTGTACAAACATTTTTGTTTTGTAATTATGTACCATGGGACAGCGTCCCGTGGCTATAAGTTTTAGTGTAATATTTTTAACAGATTTGTAAATATAATAATTGATAAGCGTATATTAAGTATCTTCTAAAATAAGAGTCATTTTTAAAAACAATATTTAGACCGATCTGGCTGGATATGGAAATATAAATTTACATTATAATAATTAGAAAAGTTAATTTGAAGTTTTATTTACAACATTTTTTTGGGTAATACCGAAAGTAATTCTCCCGTGAAAAGGACAAACCAAGTAGATTGCCTTGCTAGGTTGTTGCTTAGCATCGATATTGTAAAAGCTCTCCACTCCCTCTATCGACCGGTATAAACAGTTTTTCAAAAATCGAATATTTAATCGATTTATTCTAGATGGAAAAACCTAGTAAAATGCAATTTTTAATATTATATTAACTTATTTTGTATTTCCTGAAAAATCATCAAAAATCAGTTACTAGGTTTTTCCTTTTCACGGGAGAATTGGACTGCAACCACATATATATAACCATTATATTGCTAATATCATCTGCAATTATGTCCCCGCTATGGGCATCGAAGGGGTAATAGTGAGTTTGCGCAGTTCGGAAATTTCCTTGTGAAAGTAAACATTCGACAGGACCGGCTTTCAACTTTTTTAATGTAAATTTCATTGGTTAGTTAGGAAAAATATTGCAATTAAAATCCATTCCATGCATACGATTGCTGACGATATGATGATCCGACGGTGCTCTGATTGGTGTAAACTTTTGGTGCCGTCCGAATATTTGTAACAATCGACACGATGAGCTTTATTTTAACTTTCATCCGACGTCGTATGTTTCTTAACCTCACTTTTTTCTAAACGAAAAATTAAGAATGAATGACTATTTTGGGAATTATTATCAGCTACTAATGCACCAAATGAAAAATACATTAATTTTAAGGTTAGGTAGTGACCACATATATATTATATTGTATACGGGTGACACTCTCTTCTTTTCTTACAAGCTTTTTAGTGAAATTCGGTCCGGAAGATCGGATAATGTGATAAGCAAAATATTTTCGTATACAAATATATACTTACCTGAAATACTTTATACCTGGTATTGATCCACGACTTTTGCAAAAAAAATGCACTTGTGTCCTTTCATCTTAAACAAAACAAGCCACTAACCGAATCATCACAAATTAAAAACTCCTTCACAAAAATAGTTGTTAGGTAATGAAAGCACTAATATACCGACAACAATGTGGATGAACCACTTTTTATTCTGTAATTTGAAAAAGCATCCAGAACCAAAGATGGCGACGAATAACAAGAAACAAATAATGTCGGGCCGGCTTTGACGCGATCGATAAAATTTCCACCCTACTGCGCAAACTCAATAGTACCACGCCATCTCCCATAGCGGGGACACTTTGTAGTTTGGAACGTTCGTATTGGTAATATAATGGTTATATATATGTGACTGCAACTTTTATCGCGCCACTGTGAGCCATTTTATGTGACCGCGCGCGCTAAGTAACTCGCGGATATAATTTAATTTTATATCATATCACTGAACTTTAACGCGCTTGCGCAAAGACTTTATTCCGCATATCTAATACAATATATAGGGTGTTTCAAAAATCATGTGCCACCCACCGACCTATATCTATGAATAGTCGAACTCTAAAAGCAAGTGGCAAGTTTATGGCCTCGCGCATTTAAACAAAGTTGTTCGTCAATGAAGTTTTGAGTTTCGATTATTTCCTAATTTATCACATTGCAAATTCAATTTTATAGCAGAATATACAGTACGCCACTGCTTTTAACATACTCTGTTTTTAGATGAAACTGTCAACATTTTTGGTAATTTGCTTCTTCCTTCCGCCCCCCGTATTATAAAAAATATTTTAAAAATGAAATAAATTTGATCACTGGTCCTGTCAATTTATTGAAATTTTGTATTTGCGAGATGTCAAATCGACTTCCGATATTACTTTTGAAATAAAATGATCGTTAAAGGTACTTTATTCTTATAATTATTATTTTAAAACCCCTATAAACCTGTACGCCACTGAGCTAACTAAAATTTTAAGCAATAAAAAAGCGATACATAAGGTTTGTTCCAACACCCTATTTTTGTATCGTTCTAGAACCGTCACGAAACTGTTGGAATCGAATTTGTGCGCAGGCGTTAATTTTGCACTGTTTGTTGCCGATGCACAAGGGAGGCAAGGTTGGTACGTTTTTGTGACCATTCTGTGTAAAAATCTCAGCTGATCGCCTGTCTGATTCTAGGAAAGAAGTTTAGTAATTAGTTAATTATCATAACATTCATAAATCACAACCCTACTTTTATTGTTTTGATTTCTTCGTCTAAGCTTGAGTATTATCTTTTTTCATTCCATTTTGTTGTATTTAATAATCATGAAAGAGAATAACGTTTAATGTTAAGAATATCTTGTAGGTTTGGGAACCGGATTATACAAATTTAATAAGAATAAATTATATAATCAAAATATTAAGCAACAACTCCTACAAAACAAGGCTAAAAGAACTGCATGAATGCCAGGAATACAAAAACAACGGTTAAAATTCTTAGGGCGCAAGTCAGGACAAGCGGTTCCTGGTCTTGGCCATGTAACGTTTTTACCATTCAGGAACTGGTTTGCGAACGATCACAATTTGGTTGGAACACCAAAGGGATCGCCAGCTACACCGTTTTGTGTCGGTTGGAACGCCTTTCGACTACTACGCATGTGCGTGACCGTACATTGTACGATTTTTAGGGTGGTTGGAACGAACCTCACCAAAATTCAAAACAATCAGAAATACCATATTTTCATTATAAGTGGGACACCCTGTATTTTATTTTTTACCTGTTTCCTTCGACTGCTTTAATTCTTTGGGAAAACATTTCTAATTTTTAGAATCTTTGCAAATTGAAAAGAGGAAAATCAATAATCTATTTGTACGAAACAATATATTGGACACTATTAGATGTAAAAAGTTTTATTCGGTAACTTACCGTTTTATATTAATTGCGAATACACTATTGTAGCAACAAAAAATATACATTAAAATTTTAAATAAAAAGTACACAGGAATACGTAATACCTAATATATTTACTCGTTTGTTCCTTCCTCTTCATCTCCGGCATCTTGAGCTTTCTTCGCGTCTGGCACCCACAAACCCGAATCCACGCACCTCTTCATGTGATATTTCGCGTCCTCTTCGTCCATTTTGCTAATCGTCTCTTGAAGCAATTCAACATTTCGCGAATCGAAACAGTTGCGAAGTTCTTCTGGAAGAGCATTGTAAACTTCCTCGGGATCTAAACCACCTGGACCTAACCTCTTCAGCCTCTCTTCTTCTTCGTACTCCTAAAAAAGAAGTATATATTTGAAAAAAAAAATGTTGATATTTACCCTTTGTCGATACCGATTATGGGCATAATTTGCCGATACCGATTATCGGCAAAAATTACCGATAAAAACCCATATTTACATTATAAAAATTTGAAACAACAAATTCTTAACTGAATGCGAACAAACAACAATAACTGAAAAATATTTAGTGGCGCTCAAAGTTCTTTCATACAGTGGGAATAAGACTTACCTTCATTGCCTCGTCAACTTTCTCGGCGGCCCGTTTACGTATCCTCTCCTTGAACTGTTTCAGTTCATCCTCAAACGACTGTTTGTATTCGACTTCGGCGACTTTTATTTTTGCGAAAAACGCGTCTACGCACGCCCTTGGATCATAGTCGAGTTGCTTCGCCAGTTCCAAAATATATTGCATACAAATGGTCTGATGTGCGACATGTTCCATCAGTTCATGTTTCTTTAAAAAAATTACATAACTTATTATTATTATTATAAGCAGAAAGATTTTAAACAATAATTAACTAATCGGATTACTTTCTGTCAATATACTTTATGTCTGGTTACTTAATAATTGTTATTTAAAATGTGCAACCCTAATTGTAACATGAATATTATGACATTGATATACACATCGGGTGGTGCGTCCGAACAAGATACATGGGACTTTTTAAAGACACTAATGAGAATAAAAAGAGAATTTTAACTTTTTTCCAGATGCCGTTTTTAAGATTCTGTCTTCAAACTAGCTTAAATCTGGAGTAGGATTCTGTTCAATTTTAATTCAGATTTAAATGAAATTACCAGTAATCACCTTTATAACCAGGTTTACACTTGTCATTACTTAACAGCATTTTTAGGTTTTCGCAAATAATTTAACCGAATATTTCTAATCGCCATGAGCTATTTGGTCGAGGAAAAAGTTACAATAATTAAATGGTACCACGACAGAAATAGTTATCAAGTGGTATCCCACTTGTTCTCAGTAGATTTTCCTAATCGACCTATTCCAGGCAGATTAACAATACGAAAAGTAATTGAAAAATTTGAATATAAAGGTACTTTTGCTAAATAAAAACTCAATGTCAGCAGTTTGCTATAGAATTTCGCAATACCAACTGCCCCAATATAAGAAGGGAGTTTTATAATCATTTAGAATATTGTTTGGCGACAAACGGAGAGATGTTTGAGCATCAAAATAATTCCTACCTCTGTAAATATTATTTTATTTGGTTGTTTATTGTGTAAAGTAAAATAAAAAGATATTTTTTTACTGGAAGGTTATTACAGTTATATTGAATAAGTAATTTTATTCAAAATCTGTCCCTAGCCTTAACATAAAATGAATTTTTAATTATTGGCTGCAGCAGCAGAGCCCATCGATTTATAAGCGATTTTTAATGGGCGACGTCACGATGCGCATCGATTTGTAGCTCTGCTGAATGCATTTTGCTGTCAGTGTTTTGTTTGGTTAGGATCCCTTCTAAATATTTTCATCAAATATTACGTTTTTATCTCTACGAAATGGATAATTTTATTTTCAATGTTCCCCTTCACTAGCGTAGATCGGGTATAATTTGTTTTCATAATTATAATTGACTTCTTTCGTCATTTTTTATAAATTTTACTCTTCAACCTGACAAACGAAACTGACATAAATCGCTGTCAAATCACAAATCGCTTTTTAAATTCGATGGAAAAAATGGCGTCCGATTTCACATTGATTTGTTAAATCGATTTTTTTTGTGCATTCAGCAGATGATTACTAATCGCTTACAAATGATGCGTTCTGCTGAATGCGCCCATTTATTTGCTGGTGTACTGTCAAAATGTGTCAGGTCCGTATTTCCTAGTTTATCATTTTAAAAATACATTTTATTCAATAACTCCTAAATTACTAGGAAAATACACTTTACATTGAACAAGGACATTATTCTTATCATAGTCTTTAAAAAGTTTAAGTACCTTATCGAGCTAAAAAAAAGGGGAGCGAATATTTGACCACCTAGCAATTTACATGGGAAATCCTATGTGTCCTGACCGGACGCACCACCCGGTATATTCTCCGATTAGAAGATTATAGTAAAGGGCGGCCGGAATTCTCGAGATGATGCAGATCAAATAAGACAAAAAAAAACGCAGCTAATGAAGGTGATTAAAATTAGGAATGAATATTTCGTATTTTACAAAAGTTAAGTTTTTTTCTAAAATGGCGTCGCTATTAATCCTATAGAACATGGCGTATCGGGAAGCGAGTTCGGTTTTGACCTCGCGAACAGCGTCGAGAACGAAACGTTCAGTCCCCCGTCCGTCCGTAAGACAACATAGAACGCTTACGAATCGGTTACTGCATGGTAATTTTCATACTCGCTCTGTAGTAGTGGGTAAAGATTGTTTAACAAAAAATGGATATTTTATTTATTTATTTATTTATTTTTATTTATTTATTAATGATTAATAGCTTAATGCTAATAAGTTACATTTAGCTTTGTGTGATAAATCAGTAAATAATTACACATCTTATTATTAAATAATTTCTACAATAATGTGACTATAAGTTAATATTGTCCTTACAGTATAAAGTACACCTTTTTTTAAAAATCTGGATGGCATTTGAATTCTTCACACTTTGAGGTAAATTGTTATACTGAACAAGCCCCTTATGGAAAAGATCATTCTGACTGTAGTTGGTGTTAACTGCCAACAGTTCTTTTCAGAGCTTTTGGTATCGCTTTTTTGTGTTAGTGGTAAGTACATATTGATATTTATTGTTATTTATTTATTGTAATAAAGTATTCCTAACCCTAAAAATTGTGGATAAGTCTCCGCTCCGCTATTTTGCCATCCCAAAAACGTAAAAACATGTTTTTTTAGTTTCGAAAAAAATAAGTAAAATCGCCCGAATTTCCAAACGCTCTGTATATGTATCGAAACTAGAAGGTTCACAGAACGTATTTCGGGCAAAATCAAATCTGAAATCGCCAAATTAAGTTCACAATCTCGTCTCAAAATGTGGTAAAAATTGGTCGAAAAATACAAATATGACAGTTCAATAAAATGCGCCATATCATAGTTTGCTTAAAGAAAAACAACCCTCTACTGCTTCCACAAAAGCACAAATCATTTTTTGGTTAGAAAGCAATAATATAACTTATAATGAACAACTTTTGAAACCAGAACTATTACAGTTAGCAAAAAATAATAGAAAAGAAAATGTATATGTAATTGACGAGTTGATACGGGAGCATGGCCATGAAGTGTTACGGCTTCTACCTTACCATTGTGACTTTAATGCTATAGAATTAATTTGGGCCCATGCTAAATCGTATTATAACAAACACATTGGTAGAGATGGATATGGTGATGATAAAGTTCTAAGCATGTGGAATGAAGCATTGGACCAATGTTCTGCAGAAATTTGGAAAAATTGTGTAGAACATACTGAAAAGTTAATTGAAGAATGGTTCAATCGAGAACAACATTTAGTAAATATTGAAGTCGAACCATTGATGATCTCTGTTGGTCAAATCAAAAATTAAACTTTCTTTGATGTTTTTTTAATCTGTGTAATCAAAATGTCATATTCAAACCGAGTTTATCATTTTGTCAAATAAGAAGTAGGTACATAACTGCCAGTAAAAATTCAAGAATATCAAATTTATACCTACATATTCCTAACAATCTATTTTATGTAAGACCGACTCAAAATTTTGATTCGGAGTTTTAAAGAAATTTTTAAAAATCCGTATATGGGAACGTTATTTACGTCAATTAAAATGTTATGAAATTAGTTTTTGTTTTGACAACTTTTCTTCCACGTAATTTTGATTTGATTCATACGATTTTTATGACGTGTAAGCGATGACGTCAGGGTAAAGATCCCCTGTGCGTACTGTATGCACATCTGTTATAAATCTTTTGTTTTTTAATAAATGTTCAGGAAGCAAATTGTGTTTCATTTTATATATAAAAGTCATTGTATTGAGAAATATTATTTGATTAACACTCAGTAATCCTGTAGCTTGTAGCATGGTTCCAATACTTGTATAACGATTACAACCTATAATGCAACGCATGGCTTGATTCTGTTTTTTTTTGGAGTACACTTTTCTCTGTTATGCTCAACAAAAACAGTATAGATGAACAGTAGACAAAATGTGGCAAGATAATTGATTTATAGATTGTTAATTTCGACCACTCACTGAGATATGTACTCATTCTTTTTAGTAGATTTATCTTCTTTGCAATTTTACTAGTTACATATTCTGCATGTGGAGAAAATGTTAAGTTTTCATCCACTATAACTCCCAAATATTTGCATTGTTCAACCTGTTCTATCCTTTGGTTATTTATATAAATTCCTTTGTGGCTTCTAGTTGGTATATCATTAAATTTGCCTTTAATTATTATAAATTTCGTTTTTTCAGTATTTAGACTTAACCCATTTTGTGTTAGCCATTTAAACAGTACTTCTAGCTCTTCATTTATGGTTTGCAAAATTAAATCAACATCTTCACCCACAAAATACAGTAATGTGTCGTCAGCGAAAAGTTGAAGTTTACACCTCTTTAAGTTTCTGATAATGTCATTGATGTAAATAATAAACAAATTTGGGCCCAACACTGTCCCCTGGGGAACACCAAAAAGGTTTTCTCTCTGCATTGATGTATTATTTAAATATTTTGTTTCTTGAGTACGATTTGATAGATAATTTTTAAACCATTTGAGCACAACATCTTGAATACCATACTTTTTTAATTTTTCTAGGAGCATACATCTGTCTATAGTTTCAAAGGCCCTACGAAAATCTAAAAAGACCACACCTATGACCTTTTTTTCACTTATAGCACTTTTCCAATTCATTAGGACAGTTTGAAGTGCACTCTCACAGGAATTATTTTTACGGAAGCCCGCTTGGTAGTCACTAAGTAATTTGTTCCTCTCAAAATATTCTATAAGTTGTTTATTAACTACAACCTCCAGCAACTTTTCGTAAACAGGAACCATGTTGATGGGTCGGAATTCTTCACTTTTGTTTGTGTTGGTCTTTTTTTCTATGGGGATGATTGTAGTATTCCTCCAATGTTTTGGAAATGTTCCATATTCTAAACTGCTGTTTATTATCTGTAAGAATCTGTCACCAGTAACTTCAAATGCCTTTTGCAGTATGTTTGTTGTTATTCCATCTACACTACTGTTTTTCTTTTTTAGGTTTCGAACTATAATTTTTAATTCTGTTATTCGTCTAAATTTATCCATGCTTGTGTTACAGCGTTCCATTTTTCCTACTACCTCCATAATATCTTGGTTACATATTTTCATGGTTATCGCCTCTATACTTTCTATAAAATAGTTGTTAAATTTATCGGCTATTACACTCCCTTCTCTCTCAATACTGCCCTCAAAGTATATTCCTTCTTTTTTAGTTTTTACCCTTCCTCCTACTAGTTTTTTAATGGTCTTCCACATTTCTGTTGAGTTATTTTTATTTAGATCTATTTTTGAATTATAATATGTACTTTTCTGTTGTCTAATCATCTCTACTAACTTATTTCTTTGAGTCCTATATCCATGAAAGTCATTGTTGTTCTTAGTTATTATAGCTTTTCGATATAATTGGTCCCTTCTTTGCATATTTAACTCGATATCCAGTGTCCACCATTTTTTATCAGCCCATTTCTTTTTGATAACTTTTTGTTTTACAGGAGCATATCTATGTAATACTGTGGAGATGGACTCTACCAAACTGTCTGCTATTTTGTCTATATCTGTACAATTTCTGTCCCAATCTGTATCCATTAGATCCAAACTTAATGATATGATATGATGATATACATGATATGATATAACTTAATGACTGCAGTAAAAGTACCTGGGGCCATCCCATTATTTATGACCGTTTGTTATTATTATGTGGAAAGGACCGGATTGTAATAATTATAATTAAATATAGGCACATCAGGTAAGTTAGGTTGCTTAATTTATATTTAAATATATTTTTGTGGTAAAATTTGTTAGTTTTTGAGAAATGGTTCAAGAATTGTCTTTTACCAAACATTCCTCAGAATAGCGATATAGTAATGGACAATGCGAGCTATCACAGTCGCCAATTACATAAGGCTCCAAGCTCAAATAATACAAAATTGGAGATTCAGAACTACATGGCGGCGAATGATATATATTTTGAAGAAAGTTATAAAAAAGTGATCTTTTAGAAGTTTTAAAGACATTTTGTATAAAAAAAGTATATGTTTGTGACACATTGGCAGAAGAAATTGGACATACAGTGCTACGGCTCCCACCCTATTATTGCATTTTTAACCCCATAGAGCATATGTGGCACCAGTTAAAATCACTGGTTAGGTCTGAAAATATTTCTCCGACTTTAAGTTCTAGTGTTGTAGAATTAATACGAAAATGCTTTAATGATATTCCCGCAGGTAGTTGGAAAAATTCAGTCCGTCACGTAATAACTGTAGAAAATTCGTATATTAGTCTGGATCGTATAATTAATCCAATTATAATTAATTTTGATGAGGATAGCGATAGCAAAACAGAACTATCTATAGAATGACATTATGAATGTAAATAAATATGACTAGTAATATTTAAAAAAAATGTTATTTCATTTGATTACATTAATATAATCATATCATTATTCATGTTAATAATATAACCGAATTAGGCTCTGTCAATGATTCACGCCAAATTACAAGTTATGCCGATGATACTAATGTTCTGTTACGTAATAAAGAGCTGGATACCCTTAGACAGGCTATTCAAGCGTTTATGACAGAGGCTGATGACTGGTTTTGCAAGAACAGATTAATTATCAATAGTTCTAAAACAGGTTTGACTATTTTCAGAACGAATAGACCACGATTCGAAGAACCTGAAAGTTTATGTATAAAAGACAATTGTAATGTAGAATTAAAATGTAAAACTAAGTTTTTGGGTATGCTTTTAGACAATACGCTTTCTTGGGACTGTCATGTCGAATATGTTCTGAATAAATTAAATAGGGTATGTTATAGTATGCATATACTAGGTAGATATATTCCCCCAGAAACCAAGAAAATGCTGTACCATGCGAATTTTGAATCACATGTAAGGTATGGACTTATCATGTATGGGAATTGCAGAGATATAGGAAGAATTTTTATTTGCCAGAAACGAGCTCTTCGAATTTTGATGAATTTAAATTATCGAGAGTCATGTAGGGGAAAATTCAGGGAGTATAGAATATTGACTGTGTCTGCAATTTTTATTCAAGAATGCATACTCTTCTTCTTTAGGAATAGACCGTTCTTTGTTAAGTGTGAAGCACAGCAAATATATCCAACAAGAAGTCTAGAATATACATACCCAAGACATAGATTAGCAATGACAGAAAAGGGTGCATACTATCAATGCTTAAAACTTTACAATCACCTGCCAAACGATATAAAAAAAATAGATAACTTAAAACAACTAAAGAAAAAGATTTTTAATTTTCTGTTGGAAATGGAACCATACAATGTGGATGAATATTACAGATGTCTCGGTTATGGATAAGATCTTGTAGGATAGAGATTGTTATTTACAGACACATGTACATACTTATTTACAGTATTTGAATTCGACACTATTTAATTGTATTTACTCTTAAATCAAGATAATTTATTATTATTATTATTATTATTACTTGTTTTCCTTAGTCCGTCCAGTCATACTTCACTTGTTTATTGCCAAGCTCTTGTTGACATAGTGGGACCGACCCAGGAAATCATTAAGTTACTTTAATATTAATCTGTGGTTATGCCTACTTATAACTCTTACAAGTTATATTTCTGTCGTACTGGCGACGGTTTCTTTGTACTTTAAAGTTTTGGTGTTACATAAGTAGCTAAATGTTGTCACGCTGTAGTTCCAGTCACCTTAATACCGACCATAAAGTAATGACAACATAAAGTCCCTATACCAAGTAAGTGTTACATAAATACCGCTAAGAATTTTAACTTAGTAGTATTTTAAATTTTATTTAATTTTGGTGCAAATTACCAAGTCATAGTAGCAGTGTCAGTCAGTCACAGTGTGTATACCTATAATGCTAGGTGGGTAACCAACAAGAAAGAAGTAAGGTAAGTCACAATTTTGGATTTTTATAACTTTAATTTCGAATTTGGTGGATAGATAGGTACTGATTTTTTTGTTCAAAAAACAAAAAGTTTTTTATTATGTGAGAGGGGAAAAACCCTTAGAATAATTTACACCTGTAACTTTTAAATTTGATCTAAAAGATGTATTTTGTTGCCTCCAACCTTCTTTTCCTGAACCTTCAAATATTAAAACAAGTACATACCTCTTCCATTTCTAAATTAATACACCAAATGACAAGATAGTTGGCTGTATTCTCACAGACTAAATGACTGTGAGATTTTAAATATGCCCTCGAATCATCATATTTCCTTAACATTCCGAAACTTTTAAGGTCTTTTTCGTTTTCCTTTATGAACTGTTTCATTTTCTTCTCCTTTTCTTCCTCGCTCAATTCCTCTTTTGGCGGATGTTGAGGTTTTCTGTTTATAACAGTCTTGGCAAAACCTGGTTTACTTATAGTGTCTACATTCCATGGTTGCATCTACAAGATTTAAATGTATGCATCAATTTATGGGATCAGTTTTTTCTAAATAAGTTTAAGACCAAAAATGACGTAATTAAGTGGGATCATGTAGCTCTTGTTAACTGTCAAATTTGACATTTTCTCTACAAGTTGTCGAAAAATGACATTTATTGATCGAATTTTAAAAAAAAATTATTTCCCAAATCGAAAAAATACATTTTTTCCCCATATGGTTCCAATTTTAATGGTGACTCTATATGTTAATTACTAGTATAATCAATTTGACTTATTGAATTGAAAAGTAATGAGTGGAAGCAATGGTGTGGTAATAAATACCTTACCACATAAAAAAGAGGGAGATAAAAAGTTCTTAACTCACTCATATAGATAAAAGGAATAACTTACTTTCTCCTTTTTCTCAAATTCCTGTATTTCTATCTTAATATTTTCAGTTGCTTTTTCTAACTCTGTTAGTTTAGTTTCTAAACTTTTTACATCCTCAGTCTTCTCCGTTGCTTTTTTTATTTTCTCCTTTACTTCATCCAACTTTTTCTCCTGTTCTGCCTTCTTTTTATTCAAATTTTCTCTTTGACGATCACTTTCTTCCATACGTTCCACTCGGGCTTGATGTCTCCACCGAAAAAGTGAAGGAGTATCAATATTTGGATGTGTTTCATCTTCATCGTCTGATACCTGGTGGGAATTAAAGGTAAGGGTTATTATACTGAAGAAAGCTGGGTGACACTTATACCAAGTCTGCTAATTCAAGTTTGTAGCAGCGCTTTATTTCTTAAAATATATTTACATGGGTATCTAACATAGTTGGAGGATCACTAGAGAAATATAATATTCTCCTTAATCATGAAACTCTCATTAATGATGAAACAACAGATTATACTGATATACCTAAATATTAAATATGGGTATCAAATCCACGTATTTCCAAATTTTGCATATAATCGGTATTGCGATAAACAGCATATTTAAGATTAACTATTTTATTAATTGAAAGTGAGTGAAAACTCATTTTTTAGAAGATAGAGATAGATAGGTAAGTTAAGGAGTGAATTTTTATCTTAGCTATGATACTTATATTCAAAACAACTCACTATCACGCTCCAACTTATTTTAACCAATTCATTACTTACCACAATGATATTCAGGCTTATCCAACTAGAAACACCGCAAGAGTAACCCTTTTTCGTAAAATTCATAATAAAAAAGTTTCCGATACCTATGTAGAGAACTTAGGCAGGGGGACACAACAAATATATATACCTAATTTATATTAATGAAAGTGGTTGAAAGAAATTCCAGGAAATAGTTTTGAGTTTCTAGATTTTCCATTAGATAGATTAATACCTACTAATGATCCTCTGTAAAAACATAACTTATTAGCCGATGACCAGGTACTGAGCAACACATTACTTGGCGAGTTGTTATACCCAGGTACACCAATTAAACAGAGTTTTTAAGACACATCTCAGACTATCCTTACTTGACATTCATAAAGTTTTTTTATGTTGGCACAAAGCCATATATTTTTATACATTCTTGCACCGATATCAATAAGCTTAACATAATAAACTAATAAGGTGAATATTATACTGGAAAGTATTCAAATATATGTAATCTTATAATAACTATTTTTAAAGTTGGTTCTTATAAACAATCTTTAAAGCCTTTGTAAGTACTGTAATATTGTCCGATTGAACTCCTCCCTATGCAGCTTATGCTAGATAGTGCTAGATAATGCTCACACTATTAAGTAGAGACAGCATGATATTTAGTTTATAGAACTAATATTTCCTTATTCGACGACTGTGAATGTATAGCGTTAAAAACCTGTATCCCTTATTTGACTTATATGTAAGGGCTCGAAAGGTATCAATAACCAGACTGCAGATACATGTTCTATTTTTGTATATATCGATATATATTGTAATCAATTTTACTACCATCATTTAGTACCATTTACCACCATTTTAGTACCATCATGCAATACCTGAGGAGGACACCGAAACCAACCGGTGCCGAGTCGGGAGAAGCAATAAATTTAATTTAAAAAAAATGGCGAAGAGGGATACCCACCTCAATATTTTTCCATTTGCTGTAATCCACCATTTTCCGTTTGTTAACTGAGTTTAAAAAATATGACTAATTTTTTTTAAAACACAAAAATTCTGGAAAATATTCTAATTTGACAGCACAGCAAAGGAAACACCAATTTTTGACAATCAGTGCATACAACAACTCACGGGTCTTTACCTACAAATTTAGTTGCCCGTGACTTTTAACACCACAGACAAGGAAAGTTCGCATTCCTCTTCCGCAAAATTATAGCAGGGCGGTAAGTTTGAGATTGGAATTTTTTACAGTTTTGACTAGTATTTGTCCTCTACTCTACTCCTCACAATTACGGTGAGTCAAGGGTTCTAATTCGTGAGAAATTATATACATTTAGCGACGAAAGGTGTATGATTTGCATATTCTATATGCCAGAAGTTTATAGTTTAAAAACGCTGCTATATGTTGAAAACAAATCGAAAAGTTCCAACCAAACAACTGTACATTAACAGAAGTTTAATATTAACTGTCCTCACAGTTAGCTCCAGACAATAATTTTGCATGAGACAATAATTTCTATCAAAATTAATATAACCAATCAAAAAATCTTTGTGCAAGCCGACTTAAATATTTTGAAGCATTATATTTAATCCTCTTTAGCGAACGAGAGAACTGATTATTCCGCTCTCTAAGGAGGAGGCTAGAGAAATAGGGAGAAAGGAAAAATCGTTTCTCTCGATATCATCATTCTCCTAAGTCGAGAATACACACACAGGAAACTTGCTCTGGCGTACTCCAATGATTTTGGGCGGGCTCTAGAGTTTGGCTCGCTCAAAGTAAAAATCCGCCTGGCATAGCAATAGCCACAGTATAGAAGGAAGCAAGAAAATTTTTATTAAAAATCAACGGTGGCTTTGGTTTTGCAGGTATTCAGTAGGCTGTGTACATAGTGTACAAAACAAAAGCATTTGCAACAGAATTTCAAGTAACGCCATCAACTATATTTTTCGCGGTTGTTGAAAGCGTCGTACCTATTCATTGTGATTTTGCCAATTATATTTTAAAAATAGATCAACAGTGAACATATAATTTTTATAGCTAAACAACAACTTTCTTTGAACAGAAGCAATAACAGCAACAGCCATGGATTTGCTAGGATCAATTATGCAGTCAATGGATAAGCCCCCATCTCTTAGCGAAAAGGAAAGGTTGCTTTTGAAAAGTGAGTATCTTTTTCACACTAAGCACTAATTTTATTCTTGCTCAGTAGTGAGAGACCGTTTTCTACGTCTCAAACTAATGACGATTTAAAAGATTAATGTTTAGTTAATTACATTTTTGTAGTTTTCTCCCCCTGATCACCAAAGAAAGAAGTTATGAAAAAGCTTAAGTGGCATTTATAAACTTTGTCGCTGCAGTTCAGTTCAGTTTGTTTGGTGTCCCAGTGAACTGCGAGCGCAACACAACTGAACGAAAGTAAAAGTTTATAAATGGACCGTTACTTGCATACTTCTCTCCTATGCATGGTACTGCATAGCCTACAAAATATATTTTATTTTAAATTTTGGTCATTGGCTAGTTATAGTGCTGGTCCTAGGGTCGATATATCAAAGTCACCTTAATGTACAGAATGACATAAGTCATCCTTAACAGTATTTTGACTCTCATCTAATGGAATAGATCTGTATGGACATGCTAATCTTCTACTTAACGTGTCAATTGACCCTCAAATTAATTTAAACATAGTTGTTTAAGGTTTTCCTCGACATTAAGGCTGCCTTACCTAATAAGATGATCTGATGCCACAAAAATATTTATACACATAATAGTGATGGCACAGCATACAGCTGATAAATAATTGCCGACATAATGAGTATCTACCATCACAAATCATTTTGATCTAAGACTTCATCGCAGTTATACAATCGTAATCTACAATATTGCTATTCTACAAATTATAAGTTTTATTTTCTTTTAGAGAAAAAGGAGGAAATAGAAAGGAAACAAAGTGAAGAAAAAGATAGATTAAAAAGATTTAAAGAAAGAGTTGAAGCTAAATTAATAAGTTATTTTAAAGAGCCAAATAACGTTATGCTTAAGTTCGAACCCATGGACCAAATATGCCGCAGTATAGTGTAAGTTTAGGTTGTTTTCGAAAAAGGAAGGTGGTCAAGCGAGTCAAACTTGTACCTCATAAATTAGTCCACCCAATATTTTTTTTAAAATGTAAACTCCATTCAGAGCTGGGCAAAGCCCTCAGCAAAAGGGCTTCCAGCTCAAGCACCAAGACCTTCATCCAAACTGCTTGCTTTTAATTGGCAAGTATTAATTCTTCTTTAAAGTACTAAAGACTTTTTAAAGGGTGCAAGAACTCTTTGCTCTTAAACATGCTCAATGCCTTGAAATGTAAAGGTAAGGAAGATAATATAATATTATCGATTTTGGCACACTTATTGAAATAGTATAAGATTTAGAGTATATTTAAACATGACTTTAGTTTAGTGAACAATATTATATAAACTTATATATTTCTAAAAAACTTATGATAATGATTATATAGAGGTATTATAATATATTACAATATTAATTACAATTACAATATTATTGTAATCTCTTGTTTTCTAATATATAAAAAATAAGTAGGTATTCACAGCACCATCCGTAACAGCAGTTTGAACTAGATAGTTCAATTGATAAAAGAGTCTTCATGCCCCCAAAAAGTCCTTGTATAAATTCTTTAAATTGGCTTAAACCACTTTGAATCAGCTTGAAGCACTGTAAAATAGGTTGCAACAGTTTAAAAGTTGTTTGCAAGTTCTTTTTTTCAATCAATCAATCAATCAATAATGCTTTATTATCTTAAGAAACAAATTCTTATTAAGCTCAAATGACCTATGGAAAAACCACAGACTTCTTACTTAAAAATATTAGGATTTAAGTATACTTACCTATATCCGAAAGTTGATATTAACTGAGATACAGGGTGTTAAAGTTAAAACTTCATTTTTCTTTTTCTCTAATAACTTTGCGAGAAACCAACGTTTTTTTACAAAATTTGGCAATTATGGTTTTTTAGTGAGAGAAATTGATATTTTTATGAAATTTTAATGTAATGTCTGCGGCATTATTTGTTATTTTATTGGGCTAAGTGAAAATAATACTTTCCACATATTTATTACGTAAAAAAAGGTATACTAAGTTCAGGTCGCCCAGAGTTACCGTTTCGAAGATATTTGCATTTAAACTGTTTAGTGCGTTAGCTCAGGCAAGCAAATAATATTTTCTTACTTCTTACCAATTAACTTTTACATTATAATTAATGTTCTAGTAATGATAATTGGGAATAATAAATACAACAATTGGACTGTTCTCTAACTTACTTTAATTAAAATAACTTTGACCCTGATGGTTCTGTGATTTAACTGTATTTTTGAATGTTTTTGATATAGTTTGGTGAAGATTTGTACAAAACTTTAGTTGGATATTGTCTATCCAAGTACTGTTTATATTGTTTAATTTATTTAATTACAAAGTATATGTGGATATTTGAAAATTTTCTTCCACTTACATGAACTAAAAAGGGATCGAAGCGGGGCAACATCTTGTAAGCCCTCAAGTCATGCCCAGCTCTGACCATTATACCTACATATCCTTGAATTTTTCATATTCAGAAAATCCATACCAAACTTTAAACTTCCATTTTAGACATGAAGCTGCAGAATCTCAAAATATATTATCCTACGCTTTTGGGACTGATGGCGTCGACAGATATATCAGGGTATATAAAAGGGAACATGCTCCTTGTGAGGATGAAATAGCAGCCAGAAGGCGAGGGGAACCATGGAATGAAGAAATAAGGCAACGGCTTGTTAAAAATGTAGGTAATGTAGTTATATTTTTTTTAATGTTCTTATTTAGCAACAACTATAATCACAGTTTCGCCCAATTATCGATTGGGTACTAGAAAAAATATAATTAAAGTAATGAAAATAAATTCCTGCAAATTGTTTAAAAGGTTCTAAATTTACTTCTCGAGTAGAGGTGGATTGTTTCTGCATGATTGGTAACCTAAAAGCTTTGGAATTTGTCACGTGAATACTCGTTTGGCTGGAAAATTGAAAAAAATAATTTGTCATGCAAAACTGGTATTAGATGATGAGATATCGAAAAAAGTTATGTGAAGAAAGTGTTTAGATTCTAAGTTGATGCTCTTTTATTTTATTTTATTTTACACCATTAGGTATTATATTAATATATATCGCTACATTCATACACAAAATAAATTTCAATGTTTCAAACCTAAAATTTGGTTTTTTAGCTTATTTTTTTTTAAATGCCTTTTTCGTCCCATTTGTATCTGATTATTTTGGTATTTTGATACTACATGGTAAAGTAATATATCCGAACCTGTTATGTCTTCTCCTGTAAGAAAACGACGTCACTTACAATGTTATTCGATGCATGTATCGATATGTAGATATTGAGCAGAGTAATTAGATGCCTAAAGAAAACACTAATTTAATCTTATACTGGATAAGCAACAGCTGAAAATGTGAAATTTATGTTTGTGCAGATTGTAAGTATTGCACAATCGATAAATGGGGGAATATTTACAGATATTGATACGCGCTGTTGGTAAGGCCGTATTAGACTGGGCAATTTTTTCTCTTGCGCCGGCAATTATAATTTTTATAATGGCACGTATTCATGCGCAGTAAACCGTTTTCGATCAGCTGGAGCATTGTCAACGGTCAGAACAGCAGTGGGTACTGTCGAAATCGCTAAAATATCCCCAGAATTAGAGATGTTCAAACCTGTTCGTTTTGATTACCAGTTAAAGCAGCTACTGCTATTTACAAATAGGAGGTGCAAAAAGTAGCTGAATTAGCAGTCCATAAGTTTAATAAAGAATGTAAACTGCTAATTTAAGTACCAGTGGGTTTAAATGGCCATTACCTGTTCATACCTGGTTCGGCCAAATAATAAACAGTTAAAAATAAGAGAATAATCCATGTCTACCCAATTGCGCCGGCAAGGACAATTAATATTGCGTCTGCCCCATTTCTGGTAATGAGAGACAGCTGATCGGGAACAGTACTGCGCATGAATCCGTGTCCTTTTAATTGTCAGAAGAGTAGAATTTCTGACTGTAGTACGGAGAACGGTGTACTGCGCCTGAATCCTTGAATTATAATTGCCATTGCTGGCGCCATAAAAATTCCCGACTGTAATACGGCCTTAAGTAGCAAAGCGAATGCCTGCGCAATAGAACATCATTTGGAATGCCTATCTCAGGATACTGACCATCAATTTTAAAACTCAGGAACTTTAGGAAACGTCGTTGGACCTTTTGATGCGATTTACGCGAACCTGATAATATGGAGACCATACAACCGAGGCGTACTCCAATTTTGATCTTACAAATGCATAAAAAAGTATTTTTAGTGTATGACAATTTAAAAAATCACGAGAATTTCTTATTATAAAACCTAGGGACCTATAACAAGCTGCAATAAGCTCATTTATGTGAGGAACAAAGAATAGTTTACTGTCAAATAACCTCCCAAATTTCTTTTGTAAAGTTTGGAGCCAAACTTCCCAAAGTTATAAGAAAAATATCCAGTATTGGTTTCAGAAGTTTCATATTCTTAGGAATATAATGAAAATGTGAAATTAAGGTTACAATCTATTATTTAAAAAAATTATTATTTAAAATTTTTTTAGCCAAGTTTTGAGCCAAAATTCCAAAAAAATATTTTTCGAAAAATAAATTCATATTTTATTTTTATTTCCTATGAGGAACGTTTAAACGTGTTCAAACTTAGAAAAAACGCCTTTTCGTGAGGATATTGTTCCAGAAATTACTATAAATGGAAAATATGGTTGGCAGATGCAGGATCTGGCCACACCCAGTTACATGATAAAATATTTACAATAACATTTTTTAAAATACGACAACAAAAAAAATAATAGATTGTTACCTTGTTTTTCGATGGATTAACACATTTTCATTGTATAACTATAAAATTAATCCTGGATATTTTTCTGAAAAAATATAATTTTTGAAATTTTGACTCCAAACTTTGCAAAAGAGTATAATTTTTCAGATAACCTGTTTCGATATCTCCTTATCTAATACCAGTTTTCCAAAATATGTTTTTCTCAATTTTCCTTGTATTGAGTACCTATGACTGTCCTAACCACTTTACGCAGGCGCAGACAGTCGGGCAGAATGTCTGCAAAAAACATGGAGGTCAACTCTCGTCTTATAAATTATAAGTTACGGAAAGAAACAGCGAACCAAATGCACCAGAGTTGGTGAATCAAATAAGAATCGATTCTTTCCGGGGAACGATGAATTCATTTTTTTGATACAATGAAGTGATTTGTTCGGTTTGAAAGAATCATTTGTGAACGACACATATCTACTGTAATAGGGATGGAATATTTATTTTGATAATTTTTCAACAAGTCTATAAAACGAATAACCCAGATTTGTGTAATTAATAATTGCTTTCTTTAGAGAGAGCTTCAGAGGATTGAGGCTTTGGAATCATCAAGAACTAAACCAAAAAAGATGGTTCCCAATAGTAACTACAAGGATAAATATGCACATCTTATTGGACAGGATGCAGCACTCGATGCGGCCAAGAAGACACAAACGAATAAATCATACGGTTTTGGTGAGTTTTTTTTTTGTGTATATTATGAACTTTACAGGATCGTTCGGTTTCTTTAAAGTTTTATACAAAGAAATGACCGAGTTTTTAGAGAGCAGAAACTATCTGATTATCTTCAAATGTCGCGAGTCGAAGTCGTAACTCGAGGTTTGTGGAAGATTGACGATCAATAAGAAAAAGTACTGAATAGCGAAAATTACCGCGGGCAGCATTTTCTTGATTTTGCAGGATTTAACTGTCACAAAACACCAGTTTTTGAGGAAAATCACTTTGAAGGTTGAAGACTCTATGAATTGTTGAGGACTTCAAAATAGAAACGCATCATTTTGTTAGAAAAGTGTCCCTAAGAATTATAATGAAAAAATAGTTTTAAGGGATCGGCCGACACGTTTTTTTTACCGATACCGATTTAATATCGGTATCAGCACCACATTCTTAAAATATATGTAAATATTCAATATACAGGGTATCCCACTGGGAACCGCCTCGATCTATATATGAAAAACTATACATAGGAGGAAAATTTTGAGAATTGTACAGTACTTAAGCTAATGTTGATGGCGACTAGGCGAAAATATTTTCAATATGGTGGCACGTCCGGTTATACCGGAAGTCGGTGTAAACTTGCTGATTTTAAACACCCTATATATTATTACATTTGTGGATTCTACGCAGGATTCTATGCAGATTTCATATATCATGTCTAAGTCTAAGCATGTTTGACATATTTTGAGGTTTTATGTCTAAAATGACGTTTGCATTAAATGAATTATTAATTTCTCCTATTAGGAAGCCTTTATTATTTAATTTCAGTTGGATTTCTTGTTGAAAAGGACCGGCTTTAATAGATTTTTGTAATATTTTTAAACTATTAATACAGGGTGTTCAACAAAGATTAAAAATGAAACTGAAATCTACAAAAAATCTACATTTTCAAATGGAAACCTTCAAATTTTATAATCATTTTCTATTTAGCATTAAAAATCAGGATAAGTTTGTATAAGGTTGCCTGGTCCGAAAATTCGTTATTTTCGAAATATTGCCAATTTAGTATTTTTATATCAAAAATAAAGAATGAAATAAATCAACACAAGATGTGTCAAAACCGAAAATATTATTTCTTATGGTTTGCACGTAATAGTACATTACGTATCAAGGGCCGAAAAGAGGCTTTTCGGGTGACGGAGGCCACCGCACGAGTCCGTAAAGCCTCCAACGGCCCGAGATATGTACCATACTTTTTACAAGTGCTCCGAGGCCAAATAAATAAAGAAATTCTTCAGACATTTTTCCAAAATATCTTTGAAAAATTAACTGCACATTCAATTTATATAATATTCCGCTATTTATTATCGTTGATATGTATGGCTCGGTGGCCTAGTGGCAGAGTGTACGCCTGGCGATCTGAGAGTCGCGGGTTCAAACCCCGCACTCCACAGCTCTGGTTTTATTTATTTATCAGTAAAAAAACTATTTGAGGAGCGGGGGGCAGTACATGGTGACTCGAAGCGGACGGGAAAAATCTTTCCCGCCCGCTTCGATACTTTCCTGCCCGCCCTCTCGGAGAGGTCTGGAAAGCGCCACTTTCGGTGAAGTGAACATGCATGAAAAGAGGCACTTGTAAAAAAAATACTTTAAATATCATATATTCTTACTACAAAATCAGAAATTTTTATATCATGTTTTGTTTTTAAATCATTCTAAGGATGTATTTTATTTCAGTACCCAGTGAAAATAAAAAAGACATCCGATCCATTGAACAAACACTGGCTGATCTTAAAGCAAAACGTCGAAAACTAAACGAAGAGAATAAGGATGCAAGCTAAGTCGAAATAACATTATTTAGTGTTATTATTTAGTGTTATAGTTAAGCACATTTTAGGTATGTTTTAAAGTTTACTTTATTAATTTTAAGTATCTTTAATTATACTGTTATTTTATTGCGAATTTTGCATGATATATTGGCAGAAATATTTTAATAATATGCATTTAATGCATATTGTTATATTCTCGTTTTCTGAAAAAAAAACAACTAAATAAACAAGAACGAGTGTATGGAAATTATGAAATGTTCGTTAGTTTTCCTGTACAGCGTGTGTGACAATATTGGGACCATACGCAAAACTTTTTTTCTGTGACTTTAGGAAAAATCTTTCATCTTCATAAAAAGTTTTGCTTACCTTAAAAACTCCTAATCCCTGAAAAAAATCATTAATATAACATACAGTGGGGTCATAAAATAAAAAAAATATGCTAAAAAATGCAGCATTAATTTACATTTTACAAAAAAATTTAGTAAGAAACCAATTTAATGTCAAAATATAAAGTAACAGCTATCTACGAAAGAAAAATATTTACATCTGCCGAAAATATGGATAACATTATAATTTCTAACGGTACTTTAGTCTTAGCCTTTTAGCACATTTTCTTATTTTTTTGATCACCCCTCTACATATTTGCGATTTTTTCCCGGATTGGGAGTTTTTAAGGTAAGCAAAACTTTTTATGAAGAATTTTGTTTTTCTAAAATCCCTATGGCGCTAATATTTTCACACACGCTGTATATTCATCAAGAAATTTCAAGGGAACCATTTTAGTTCCGTATTTTTTCGCCCGGTTGAACACAGTATTGATTTAGAACATCCACAAGGGGTCTTTGAGAAATTTTGTTGATAATTTATAAACATTAGTCCTGCTCGAACTATTCGTTATTTTATCTTAACTGGACCTGTTTGTGAGTTTAAGTTAAGAAGACGAAATGTCGGCTCAATCATCTTTAATCTAACAATCCTATAGGCTGAGACTTTGTCCCTTTTTTTAACTTAAACAACACACTTTTCGAGACTCGATTATCTCACTACTGGCGTTTACTATACAATGATTGGCCACTTTAGAGATTTATTATTTTAACATTTTTTATGAAATCTAAGTTTATTTAACAGTTACGATACTTTATTTTTTGGGTTATTTATACAATTTTTTTAATGGGATTTTTAGAATTGTTGTTTTCAATAAAATTATATTTTATAGACACACGATAAAACAAACCGGTAACAAATTATCATATTTGAAGACTACAGGGGAAAAAGACGGAATGTCGCAAAATATTAATTTCGAGAAAAATCGATTTTAAAGTTTGGAACTTCTGCAATTCTTTAACGTTGTATATATCAAAATAAAATGTAGCAATTTTTATCTATGTAAATACATCATATAAATATCTGTAATAAATATTTAAAATCATTGCAATTGAAAACGTATGTTTATTAAAAATAATACATAGTAAACTAAAAGGTAACCATTTCTTCTAAGCAAAAATGCCGTTTTTTTTGTTTATTTATCTTCGTGGCATGAGGTAACATGTCATAATAGGTTTGGGCTTCTTCAGAACAGAATACTTTTAGACCTTGCAAATCTTTAAATTTTTCATTGCCTGGGATTAGTCCTGAAATAATCGTGTTATATAATTAATAGTACCACATTATCAATATAAAAATCTTACCTTCGTACTTTCGGTCAGGATGTAAAAATTCATTAGCTCGCAGTACAGGATCAATCCTTTTCTGTTTTGGTGGTAGTATTGAGCTTTGTACCCAAGTTCCATTATAGGCACATCTATGCGAAATGAGTCGTGGATGCATAAAATTTACTTCTATTTCCCGCACAGGGCGCATTGCAAATGGACATTTTTTGCTGTAATCCAGCTTCTCAAAAAAAACTTCCCAGTTTCTGATCATTTCCTGACACTTTTCCAGATCTTCTGTATGAAACGGTGCTGGCTTAACTCTAGCTTTTTCGATTTCTTCGACCCAGTGACTCGGTAGCTCTGCAGGATGTTTTTGGTTTAGAAGGGCCAAATTTCGGTCGCATTCTAAATAAGAATGCCCCCTAATTGGGAAAGTTATTTTGAATGATTCCAGTCTCTTTTTGGTATGAACTATATAATGCATGTATTTGATCATATTATAATTTTTGTTTTGACCCCCGCATGAGTCGCAAAATACTTCAAGGTGTTTTATTTCGGAATCAAGGTAATTCTCAATAAAGTGATGGAGCATTGATATGACTTCGTTGCTTCCCTTACCAGCCACGGTTTCTGGATATATGTAGAAGACAGACTCGCCATTTGCCAAAATGTGTATATTAAACAGGTAAATAGACAACTGTCTTTTGTAGTACACGTCGTTCGTTGTGATATTCGGAACTGGTACATTTTTTTGGAAATCCAAACAAATTGCTTCACATTTCCTATCTTTTTGACATTTAATCCTTGCAACTTTTTTTCGCTCGTAAAATGTTTGAGCTTTAACTTTGTGAACTTTATTTTCATTCTCCAATTTCAGCAAGGACTTTTGGATTTCAGCAATAACAGCTAGGGATGATGATTTATTTTCTAGTTTTAATGTTAGATCTTTTTTTGTTCCAGTATATTGATCGCAACTACTGCATGTATCTTTACGAGGATATCCGAAAGATATATTGAATTTTGTATTAAAAGTATTTCTGTAAAATTCGTAGGAAACAGGATGATTAGGAAATTTTTCTTTATATAGCTGGTGCATTTTCGAGATATTAAGCCCTTCACTTAAATAAAGACGATCAGTTTTTTTTAAGCTGTAATGGCTTTTAGTTCCTTGAAATGATCCAATATAATTTATCACGTGTTCGGTCGTCTGATCAGGTATTTTTCTAGGTCGATTTAAATGTTTACCTCTTAAATCGATAGGCGCCCTACCGGTTGTTTTTATAGATTTTTGTAAATATTCTAGTTTGGTTTTTGTAATCCCATGTATCGACAAAAATGCTTTGTAGCACACTGAGACTTCCAACAGTTTATCCTCTCTTACGAATTTGACAATATAGGAAAAAAAATTATCATGTAACAAAGCTACATTTTCTTCTTTTCGTGGACGCCTTCTTTTAATAGCTTTACATGATATTAATCCACACAAATATAAATTTTGTTCATTAGTTGATTCAAGCATATTGAAGTGTTTTAAAAGTATCCCCCTCTCTTCACTACTAACTTTCTCAAAACATCTTAATCTTTTACACTTACAGTCATTCCCCGCTTCATGAGTGCTTAACTTCATTTTTTTATTTACATCCCTAAGCCGTCCATGTCTCTTTCTTTTCTTGAACTTACTTTGCTGATGCTGTTCACTATATTCATTGTCTTCCATAGTGCACGAAATTTTATATTATTATATTAATGTATTTACTTTTCAAAACTACCTTTAACGTAGATAAATACAATAATTGTATTTTAACTTAATAATTATTATTAAGATCAAACGACCCTGTATCTCATATTTTAGAAGCGCTGTCTTTATGATAAAATATAGACATTTTTCTACTAGATGGCGCTCTTAACTAAATTTGGTATATTTTGCGACATTCCGTCTTTTTCCCCTGTGGTCTTCATTTATTAAACCCATCGTATGTGACTAGCTCCCTCTAATGTGAAACTTAAAAGTTTACTCATAAAAACATGATACCGCCAACTTTCAATCCGATACATTGAACCGTTTTAAAATTATGGCTTATTATACAGGGTGTCCCAGAATATGTGAGCCATCTCCCGGGTTCAGATAGAACAATGAAAAACAACAGGAGAAATTCATATAAATTTTTCTTCCTACGGCCTCCCCTACGGAGATACGGGCCCATAACGGACGTCCCTGGAAATCGTTGATTTTTAAATAATTTTTTAAGTCTAGGTGTAATTTAATAATTTTTTCGTATAATGTTTACTAGATGAGTCTCCTTAAAATTCGCCCTTTTAAACACATTTGGCTTATTTAGTTTGCCAGGGACGGACTAGACGTAACACAAAAATGATTTTTTTACACCCTGTATGACGAAGGAAAGACAATAATATTTTTGGATACTCTAAACCTTAAGCTGAAAAAAGTACTCTTTATTACTGTCGATAAAATGAACTGTTTTCGAAAAAAATATATTTTTGTTCATACATTAAATGCATGTTGGCATATTCAGTATACGTAAATTCCATTACTAAATTAGTAACTAATAAGACAAAGGAGAAAACCCGAAAATTTCAAGACACTACCATAAACTAACACTAGCATAAATATTCTTATTTAAATCGGTACATGTGAAAAAAACCATATCAACAATGAGGGAATTTTATGAACATGAAACAACAACCAATGCAAAAAACCATATTGAACAAAAATATAATTTTTTCGAAAACAGTTCATTTTATCGACATTGATCAAGAGCACCTTTTTTCAGCTTAAGGTTTAGAGTATCCAAAAATATTATTGTCGTTCCTTCATCATACAGGGTATAAAAAAGCATTTTTGTGTTACATCTAGTCCGTCCCTGGCAAACTAAATAAGCCAACTGTGTTTAAGAGGGCGAATTTTAAGGAGGCTCATCTAGTAAATATTATACTAAAAAATTATTAAAGTACACCTAGTACTTAAAAAATTATTTACAAAGCAACGAGTTCCAGGGACGTCCGTTATGGGCCCGTATCTCTGTAGGGGAGGCAGTAGGAAGAAAAATTTATATGACCTCCTCCTGTTATTTTTAAGTGTTCTATCTGAACCCGGGAGATTTCCCACATATTCTGGGACACCCTGTATACACCTGTATTCCCAGTGAATTAAAAAATAGTCCTCCTTTTATCCATTTACTGTTACTGTTTTCTATTCTTCAAGTAGTAGGTACTGAATAGATTTACCATTTTCATTAGGAAAAAATGTTTGAAATCAGACTTTGAGACAACAATTATAAGAAATTACTTTGAACTTTTACCTAAACATTTTTAGATTTTATCAGTCGCCATATTTGGTTCTGATTTTTAAATTGCAATAAGACCCATATGATAAATTATTTTAAAGTTCTTTTCATTACCCGAGTTTGAAAAAACTCGATTGTTTTTAAGTTTTTTTAATTGAAAATTTTAATATATGCAAATTTTAAAAAAGTTAAAAAATGAAAAATATGCTTTTTAACATAAACCATTTTTTTTTAAAAGCTCATACATAAGTTGAAAATCTTTCTATTAAAAAATATGCATTTTAAACGTAAGCCATTTTTTTGGAACCTCATCCATAAGTTGAAAATCTTTCTATTAAAAAATATGCTTTTTAAACGTGAGCCATTTTTTAAAAGCTCATCCATAAGTTGAAAATCTTTCTATTAAAAAATATGCTTTTTAAACGTGAGCCATTGTTTTAAAAGCTCATACATAAGTTAAAAATCTTTCTATTAAAAAATATGCTTTTTAAACGTGAGTCATTTTTTAAAAGCTCATCCATAAGTTGAAAATCTTTCTATTAAAAAATATGCATTTTAAACGTAAGCCATTTTTTTGAAACCTCATCCATAAGTTGAAAATCTTTCTATTAAAAAATATGCTTTTTAAACGTGAGCCATTGTTTTAAAAGCTCATACATAAGTTAAAAATCTTTCTATTAAAAAATATGCTTTTTAAACGTGAGTCATTTTTTAAAAGCTCATCCATAAGTTGAAAATCTTTCTATTAAAAAATATGCATTTTAAACGTAAGCCATTTTTTTGGAACCTCATCCATAAGTTAAAAATCTTTCTATTAAAAAATATGCTTTTTAAACGTGAGCCATTGTTTTAAAAGCTCATCCATAAGTTGAAAATCTTTCTATTAAAAAATATGCATTTTAAACGTAAGCCATTTTTTTGAAACCTCATCCATAAGTTGAAAATCTTTCTATTAAAAAATATGCTTTTTAAACGTGAGCCATTGTTTTAAAAGCTCATACATAAGTTAAAAATCTTTCTATTAAAAAATATGCTTTTTAAACGTGAGTCATTTTTTAAAAGCTCATCCATAAGTTGAAAATCTTTCTATTAAAAAATATGCATTTTAAACGTAAGCCATTTTTTTGGAACCTCATCCATAAGTTAAAAATCTTTCTATTAAAAAATATGCTTTTTAAACGTGAGCCATTGTTTTAAAAGCTCATCCATAAGTTGAAAATCTTTCTATTAAAAAATATGCATTTTAAACGTAAGCCATTTTTTTGAAACCTCATCCATAAGTTGAAAATCTTTCTATTAAAAAATATGCTTTTTAAACGTGAGCCATTGTTTTAAAAGCTCATACATAAGTTAAAAATCTTTCTATTAAAAAATATGCTTTTTAAACGTGAGTCATTTTTTAAAAGCTCATCCATAAGTTGAAAATCTTTCTATTAAAAAATATGCATTTTAAACGTAAGCCATTTTTTTGGAACCTCATCCATAAGTTAAAAATCTTTCTATTAAAAAATATGCTTTTTAAACGTGAGCCATTGTTTTAAAAGCTCATCCATAAGTTGAAAATCTTTCTATTAAAAAATATGCATTTTAAACGTAAGCCATTTTTTTGAAACCTCATCCATAAGTTGAAAATCTTTCTATTAAAAAATATGCTTTTTAAACGTGAGCCATTGTTTTAAAAGCTCATACATAAGTTAAAAATCTTTCTATTAAAAAATATGCTTTTTAAACGTGAGTCATTTTTTAAAAGCTCATCCATAAGTTGAAAATCTTTCTATTAAAAAATATGCATTTTAAACGTAAGCCATTTTTTTGGAACCTCATCCATAAGTTAAAAATCTTTCTATTAAAAAATATGCTTTTTAAACGTGAGCCATTGTTTTAAAAGCTCATACATAAGTTAAAAATCTTTCTATTAAAAAATATGCTTTTTAAACGTGAGTCATTTTTTAAAAGCTCATCCATAAGTTGAAAATCTTTCTATTAAAAAATATGCATTTTAAACGTAAGCCATTTTTTTGGAACCTCATCCATAAGTTAAAAATCTTTCTATTAAAAAATATGCTTTTTAAACGTGAGCCATTGTTTTAAAAGCTCATACATAAGTTGAAAATCTTTCTATTAAAAAATATGCATTTTAAACGTAAGCCATTTTTTTGGAACCTCATCCATAAGTTAAAAATCTTTCTATTAAAAAATATGCTTTTTAAACGTGAGCCATTGTTTTAAAAGCTCATACATAAGTTTAAAAAATATGCATTTTAAACGTAAGCCATTTTTTTGGAACCTCATCCATAAGTTAAAAATCTTTCTATTAAAAAATATGCTTTTTAAACGTGAGCCATTGTTTTAAAAGCTCATACATAAGTTGAAAATCTTTCTATTAAAAAATATGCATTTTAAACGTAAGCCATTTTTTTGGAACCTCATCCATAAGTTGAAAATCTTTCTATTAAAAAATATGCTTTTTAAACGTGAGCCATTTTTTAAAAGCTCATCCATAAGTTGAAAATCTTTCTATTAAAAAATATGCATTTTAAACGTAAGCCATTTTTTTGAAACCTCATCCATAAGTTGAAAATCTTTCTATTAAAAAATATGCTTTTTAAACGTGAGCCATTGTTTTAAAAGCTCATACATAAGTTAAAAATCTTTCTATTAAAAAATATGCTTTTTAAACGTGAGTCATTTTTTAAAAGCTCATCCATAAGTTGAAAATCTTTCTATTAAAAAATATGCATTTTAAACGTAAGCCATTTTTTTGGAACCTCATCCATAAGTTAAAAATCTTTCTATTAAAAAATATGCTTTTTAAACGTGAGCCATTGTTTTAAAAGCTCATCCATAAGTTGAAAATCTTTCTATTAAAAAATATGCATTTTAAACGTAAGCCATTTTTTTGAAACCTCATCCATAAGTTGAAAATCTTTCTATTAAAAAATATGCTTTTTAAACGTGAGCCATTGTTTTAAAAGCTCATACATAAGTTAAAAATCTTTCTATTAAAAAATATGCTTTTTAAACGTGAGTCATTTTTTAAAAGCTCATCCATAAGTTGAAAATCTTTCTATTAAAAAATATGCATTTTAAACGTAAGCCATTTTTTTGGAACCTCATCCATAAGTTAAAAATCTTTCTATTAAAAAATATGCTTTTTAAACGTGAGCCATTGTTTTAAAAGCTCATACATAAGTTAAAAATCTTTCTATTAAAAAATATGCTTTTTAAACGTGAGTCATTTTTTAAAAGCTCATCCATAAGTTGAAAATCTTTCTATTAAAAAATATGCATTTTAAACGTAAGCCATTTTTTTGGAACCTCATCCATAAGTTAAAAATCTTTCTATTAAAAAATATGCTTTTTAAACGTGAGCCATTGTTTTAAAAGCTCATACATAAGTTGAAAATCTTTCTATTAAAAAATATGCATTTTAAACGTAAGCCATTTTTTTGGAACCTCATCCATAAGTTAAAAATCTTTCTATTAAAAAATATGCTTTTTAAACGTGAGCCATTGTTTTAAAAGCTCATACATAAGTTTAAAAAATATGCATTTTAAACGTAAGCCATTTTTTTGGAACCTCATCCATAAGTTAAAAATCTTTCTATTAAAAAATATGCTTTTTAAACGTGAGCCATTGTTTTAAAAGCTCATACATAAGTTGAAAATCCTTTCTATTTAGTAAATTTTTTCAAAATAGATATTATCAATTATTTTCCACGAAAAAACATTTTTTAATTAGTCGTCACATTTTCAAATAAATTAAATTGTTTTATGAAACTCTGGAAATAACTGAAACTTTCAATGACCAAATTGTATCATATGACCGTTATTTTCATTTAAAAAGTAAGATTGCTAAAAATATATTTTTTTTTTGAAAAACAATTATTTCTGTCATATTTGTTGTCTCAAAATATTAGTACAAAATTTCGTTTCTGGGTAAGAGGTCGGACTTTTGAGCGGCCCTATGAAAATTCTGTAAATCCCAAATAAAACATAATATAACTTGTATCTGTTAGTAGATGCTTGGTGCTTTGTTTTTAACGTAATGCACTCAGGAAATCGTTGCCTTTCAAAACAAAATAAAAAATCCTTAAGAGATCATTTCAGAAATGATTTTGCCCGGGACTTTTACATTTGTTGCAATGGCGGGCTCTTACTTATTTACCCTAAAACGTACATACTAGTTTTATTATTTAAAATTAATAAAATTATAGTTTCTCGGCTTTGTTTTATTTTTCGGCTAAATATTTAGAGTTAATTGTATGGAATTCGATGCTGCAAATTAACCGAGAAACATTTGGTAAGTCTTTCTTTCAGGATTTAGCTTCGCAGGAAACTTCGTCATTATGATTTAATTGATTATTCAATTTAAAATTTAGTACACCCTTCTACGTAATGGTGAATAAATAATAACCTAGGAGAATTAATTTTATATTTTTAGAAGAGCTGGTTTTTATTTCGGCTCGAGTTTTCTACAAAACCAAATTTAATAATTCTTGACATATTTAACAATTGCGATCTGTGATCGATATATGGATTACACATTACTATATTTTCTATAAACAAATCAGTATCTTTAATCGTCAATTTTGAGTGTCCAGTTTGTTAGAAAAATGTCATTTGCAAATTTATGGTGTTCGGTTTGACTACCACCAATAAAAACGTGTGACCAAAAATATTGATGTTTGTAAAGAGTGACTTCTCTCATAAAGAAACAAAAATTGTTTAATATCGAACTTGAGACAGTTCACGAGGAAATCCCAACGCAGTGTATGTTGTAAGGATTGGAGAAACTACTGCCCTTGGTGAAAATAATAGTGCACTGTAGTATGGAGTAACATTTGAATAATATGGCTTAATTAAAGGATGTGAAAGAGTTTTTCTTTGATGTTTGAAATACTCTTGGGTTCCTCTAACAAGGAGCAAGCTGGGGTGCCTCCACTAAAAGCTTAGGATGGAACCTCGATGCCACATAGTGGCCGAGACCGTTAAGCTGTGGGACCAACAAAGGCATCGCAGTAGATTTTTGATCGGTTATTTTTTCAAAGGGAAATACCAAGAATTACGATACCAAGATAATTTGCAGCAATAATTCAATAGTTTTAGAGCTTCATGTCGTCATGCCAGCCCTTCTAGACCACATCTTGTGTTCTGTATATGCCATAAATGAAATATTTCCTATAATTTCATCCCAAATTACAATTTTCGTGCATGACTAGATAATAATATGGAGGTTTGAAGATGTCAGAATCGTATATAATATGGGCCTTATCTTAAAGTAATAATCAATCCAATTCAGTTACATAAATAAAAATTTTGTCAAAGTAACACAAAATTATCCAAATTTGAAGTCGATTGTTCAATATTTGTAATTGCAATTAATGACGAGGCCATCGATATAATCGATAAACATGTTTGTTCAATATTTTTTGACAACATTTCAGGAATGGCCAATGAAGTAAAAAATGCCAACAATATTCAAATTGTGTATGAAACAGTTCAGAAGGTAAAACTATATTTTGAAAATACATGGAACCATATAAAATTTATGATGATTATTTCCTTAATATAGTTTTTAATTTTCAAATTTCTTATTATACCTAGTTGTATGATTTTTTGTCGGTACCTTCTTCCATATATTTAATCATATTGTAGCTAAGGTCTTTATGGCTGTTCCAGATATTTATCTCTTCTTTCAGCATTTGAATTAATATATTACTCTGCTCGAAATTATTGTTTCGGGTTGTTGCTTCATCTGTAGCATCTTGAGTAAATCTGTTTTTGAACTTTCTTGTCTCCTTTGAGCCAATAAAATGTATTTATCAACTGAGCCCAAATTCCAATATGTTTTAAAAATAGTTTCTATCAGATCTTCCGTAAATTTGGTAGAAGGTTATAGCCGGCATTTTTCGGGGCCTTTCGATTCTTTTTTCCACTTTCTATTTCGTTATGTATTCTTCACCTAACTCTTCTAATACTAGAGCAATCCTATAGGGTTCGAAGTAGGGCTGCCAGATTTAAAAAAATTAAAAGCGGGACGTAGTTTTTGGGAGCCCCGTCTTTTTTCGTTGATGAATCTTATTTTTCAAGTAGGAAAAATAATAATAGTTATAAATATTCGGCTGACGCCTCGTCCAATAATACTCACGGCTGATAATGATCGTTATTATGATCCTTATAACATAAATATCTATTATAGTTTACTGGAAGCTGAAACTTAACTAAATTGAAATTAAAGGAACATAACTTAAAACCACCATTATAAAAATATTTATATATTCAAATATACTAACAGAAAATTCAATAAAATAAATTGAAGTAATTAAAGGTTTAATGTAAATTAAAATTTAAAGGACTGAAAATCATCGGTATCATCAGGTTAAAACCTACATATACCTCATGATACGAAATCATACATTATGTCCAATTGATCTTCCTTTTTACAGGCTCCACAGAACCAAAACTATGTGGATGGCCCTGAAACTCTATCAAAATAGTCTCTTGTAACCTGCTGTGCTTTGTAATTTAAGGCTTTTCTTCGAACAGTAACCAATTTATTTTTATTGACGGGAGTTGGTGACAATTCATTAAATGACGTATTTGCTTCATCTTTGACTCTGTCAGAAGAAGCATTTGCAGTAACTTCATTAGCTTGGCGTATTAAAACTGTTAATGTAATTTCATCGGAAGAGTCATGTTCGTTTTCTTGGTTCTTCCAGTGTTGCATTGTTTTCCCCCATAATATTAATTAAGTATGTCCGTTTCTGTAACTACAGAAGGTGCAAATGCTATAGGGTATACCCTTTGGATTTAACGGCAAGAATCCTGCGAGTCTAAATCCATTAATGTCATACATTTTGGCCAAACTTTGGACGAGTTATAAATGCCCTAAGAACTGAATAAAAAGCTATTATCATTTGGGGGTATTGAGTTTCCAATTCCAAGCCACAGCTGTAACATTTTCTGCGTGCTTTGGTACTACCATCTCAACAAGTCACCTTTCTCGGCCAGCACATGTTATTGATGATGGATAGTTAGGCGACAGCCTTTTTTTATCCATATTGAACACGTTCTGTGGTTGATCTTTATATTTAAACTTGTCATAAGTTTATAAATCTTTGTAAAATATACAAAATAGTCTGCTCCAATTATACTATTGAGTTTTTGTGCTCGCGCAGGATTCATAGGCTGTGCTTTCCTTATGGACAAGCCAGATTGCGTTTTAAAAACATTTGCAACCAATCTTTAGGGGAAGTATGTCTGAGATGGCATACTTTTTTTTAATGATAACATTTTGAACTTTTCGGCTGCGGAAATTGTTAATTTACAACGAAAACTAAACAAATGAAATTACAAAATAAACTATTTATTACTTTGAACAACCAAAAATTTTTTTTGAAAAAGTCTTACATGTGCCATCTCACCCATATATCAATAGGTAAGATGGCATACTCAAATAAACATACAAACTAAGGTCTGTAAATATCGCAGATGTACATTTTTGCCCGTCTGTCTACACCTGCACATGCGATATGGCTCCATTTCGCACAAAGTTGGCGTTTGATCCATTTTTCTTTAGAACGGGATGTTGAGAACAGCTCATTATAGAAGATGCAAGCTAAATCATCTTCATCGTCATCACAAAATACGTTGATTCGGGGGAATCCGAATCAACGCTGTTTTCTTTCTCTTCAACAAATACTTTTCTCTTCGTTTCTCTAGCAGTTTTTCTTAATGCCTTACTTTCTTTTTTAGCAATAGCCTGCTTTACTGCTTCTATTTCAGGTGTAGAGTTAAGAATTCTGGTGCTTCAGTTAAGTTTAGATTGTGTACCACCTGAGGTACATCAGTAGTCTCTGCTGGGGCAATTAATGATCGGGGGAAATATTTGCATTGAGTGGATATATTCCTGTTGAAATAAACCCACTCTGAGCATTTTTCAATGTCGTAGCTTTATCGTAGGCTTCTTTAAACAAGCCGGAAACTTGCTAGTGAGTCACAGTCCTTCCTGAATTATTTCTGATCCAGCTATTTAGTCCTTGGTTATAATAGGTGTTTAAAGGCCCGTAAAGGCTAACGTCAAGTGGTTGCACCCTATGGGTGCAATGTGGCGGGAATTAGAACAGTATAATGTCATTAGATTTTGCATATTCCATGGTGGTGCACTCGCACGGGGCGGCCAGAATTAGGAGGCGGCCATTTCGTTAATAAAATATGAAGACCCCTTTAAAGGACTACAGGTAGAAATGTCCAGTGTGTGTGCTTTTTGAAGTACTTTCTTCAAGTTCACCACCTTCTTCAAGATCAATAGATACCTCATCTTCATCATCACCCTCGGATAAGACTACATTTTGTTCGACAGTCTTGGAAGTTTTTACAGTATTTTTGGATATATTCCATCGACATTTGTAGCTGTAGCTATTGGTTCTCCCTCAAGATGATAATTTTCTTTTTCAATAATCTGGCAGCCACCAGAGTCAAAAATTACTGAATATCAACAGATAAGTGGTTCACAGAAAGGTTTGTCACATATTTTACTCCAATTATGTCCCTTTTGATGCCACTGCACCGGTGACACATAGTTTTAAATTTCTTGTCCTGAATTGTCGTTTGACATGTCTGTCAATAGGTTACTATTACCTGTCATATGAAAGGAGGCACTGCTATCAACATACCAACTATTCATATTAACTCCTAGAGCAACAGCAAACAAGGAGGCTTCATTTCTACCTTTATTCCATGTTTTTTATTTGACTTGTCATCAGTTTTATCTTTCTTTGAACAATCATTTTTATAATGACCGTTTTGACGACAGCCCCAACACCAAAGAGATTTTTTTATTAAATTAATTAAAGCTACTAAATTTACCATTTCCTCACATAACGTGAGGATAAGTGGACTTTTTAATAAGGCCAGTAATAATTCAAACAACAAATCTGTAAATTAAACAAATTTCTTTAATTCTATAAAGTAATTAACAAATGAAATAAATTACAGAACAAAAAAGTCAAACTCAAAATTCACAATTAAGATCTAAGAACATTGCGGACAAATAAAAACCTCTTTATCTTCTTTCATTAGTCCAACACATTCTTCATGGACATAGGTGTTGCACACATTACATTTTCTCATATCTGCAATTCTGTCTTCATTACAGATAAAACAGAACCAGGATTCCTTTTCTTTGCTTATGATTTTCTTTTTTAGGTTTTTGTTTTCTTCCTTTTTTTTTGTCTGGAAGGTTATTTCTCCTTGCGGAAAACAAATCTCTGGTAACTTCCTGGGCTTTCGAATTGATTGCTGGGCGACGTTTTTTAACAGAAACTTTAAGTTCAGGAGTAGTGAAAAAGCCAGATTCCGTGAAACTGATATCAAGATCTTCACATTTTTCTTCTTTATTTTCACTTTTCTTTGGGCGCTTATTTTCTTTCTCTTCTTTCGCTGCATCATCTTCTGCCAAAGGCTCTAGATTTCCACTTTCTTCAATTTCATGGCTTGACAAATCAATTTCTTGTTTCTTTTCTTTCGTTGTATCATTTTTGGCCAAAAGCTCCAAGTCTCCAAATTCTTCTTCAGTTTCATCGCTTGACGAATCACTTGTGTAAGATCCATGTCGGTTTCTGACAATACAGACTTATTTACTTTAGGATTTACACCACTGGGAACAGTAACTGGTTCAGTGGAATTTTTACCAATATCCTCGGAGTTATTTTCCAATATTCCATCAGGTAAGGCTCGATAGGTGAGAACACTTGGATCAAATGCTGCCTCTGGAATGGCATTTGGATTAATTTATTTATTTATTTATTAACGGGTTACAACCCATTTCGGAAAATTTAAGTACAAAGACTTAAAAACTAACAAAAATTAAAATTAAAATTTTAAAATCAAAAATTACAAGAGTAATACAATCAAAAACATTACAAAAAAATTCCAAAAACCTGACATTCAAAAACCAACTTAACATTCAACACACATAAAACAAATCTCAGCCTATAATTATAGGAGTAGTAAAATTTAGTCTCAGATGTCTTTGAAATTCAGAATAGGAAACGCCAGCAAACTCCAGGCCACACTTCGCAACTGAAAGATTTGCCAATCTCAACATTCGGGACATGGAAGCATGATAAGCGTAATTTGTCCTATGGAATGGCAAATGAAACAGTGTTCCAGCTCTTGTGTTTCTGATGGGTACATGCAGATTTATCCTTGAAAGCAAGTAAGAGCAGTCCGTTCTGTAATTGAGAAGGTTGTAAATGAACCTAAGGTCTCTATGCTGACGTCTGGTTTCAAGGGATAGCAAGTTTAATTGGGACTGTAAGATCTGGTAATCGGGCACAAGATTGCTCTTAAAGGAAATATAACGTAAGAATTTGTGCTGTACACTTTCAAGACTACGAATGTGGACTGTATAAGAAGGAGACCATACACTAGAGCAGTACTCCAAACAGGGCCTGACCAGCGCACAGTACAACAGTCTAATTGAGTTCGTGTCACGAAAGTCGTGAGTGGCTCTCTTCACAAAACCCAGCATCTGCAAGGCCTTACTGACTATGTTGCTAACATGTGGGATGAAAGAAAGAGAACTGTCAAGAGTGACACCCAAATCCCTAACAGTGTCCCTGGATTCCAGCTGAACCCCATTGAGGCAATAAGGAAATCTTACAGGATGTCTGAGGCGATAAAAACGCATAACATGACACTTTCGAACATTTAAATCCATTCCGTTATGCTCACACCACGCGACAAGGGCATCAAGTTGTGCCTGCAGGTTCAAGGCGTCATCCATTGAGGATACCTTGGTGTAGATCTTCATGTCGTCGGCAAACAAGAGGCCTCTACAGGACAGGGATTTCATTATGTCATTAATAAAAACATTAAATAACAGGGGACCCAAATGGGATCCCTGGGGTACACCGGATGTTACCTCGATCCCTCTCGACAGAATGCCCCTCACCCGCACTGTCTGGACTCGACCACTGAGATAGCACCGAAGCCACTGCAACAGCGGCCCATGCAAACCCAAAGCCCCCAACTTATAAATAAGCAGCTCATGATTCACCCTATCAAACGCCTTGGAAAAATCAGTATAAATGCAGTCAACCTGACTACCCACCTCCACGGCGCCTGACAAAAAGTCAACAAAGGACACCAGGTTGAGCTCGGTCGATCTACCCGCCCGAAACCCAAACTGCTCATCAATGATGAGGCCAGAGAGCATTGGAGTCAAGAAATCGGTAACAAAGTTCTCAAACAGCTTTGGTATGGTACTCAATATGGAAATGGGACGATAATTCTGAACGTTACTTCTTGATCCTGATTTAAAAATGGGAGTGATGTAGCTTAGTTTCCAGCAATCTGGAAATCGACCAGTCGACAGGGACTTATTAAATATGTAGTAAAGAGGACGCGCCAGGACAAAGCTGCAGCCCTTAAGGAGAATAGGTGGCAGTCCGTCAGGACCAGGCCCCTTATTTATGTCTAATGACGCCAATCCGTCATACACCCGAGAAATAGGAATGTGAAGACAAGACACATTTACAGCATCCCCCGTAAAAGAAATGTCGGGTGTGACATAGGCGGTTCTGGAATATACTGATGAAAAATACTGGGCAAAAAGGTTCGCAATGTCAGGTCCATCACAAGCAGAGATATTGTTCAGAGACAATCTTTCGGGAATGGAATTATCGGTTCGGGTGCTATTTACAAAGTTCCAGAATGATTTCAAATTGGTACGCAATGACAGTTCAGTAGAATGGACAAACTGACTATAACAATTCTTAGATAATTCTTTACATCTGGATCTCAACGCCGAAAATTCTGCATAATCAGCTGGTGAATGAGTCCGCTTGAAACGCCTGTGCGCAACCTTTTTCAGAGCAATAAGATTTTTGAGTTCAGGAGAAACCCAACGGGGAAACTTACCAGATGCATACCGCTTAACAGGGACAAATAGCTCAACCGCCGTGTACATCACATCATAGAACAGGTTAGTCATTTCATCCAGGGATAACATGCTAAACAAGGCGTCCCAGTCCACAGCACCAAGATATTGGTTCATAGAGAACAAATCCGCGGCTCTAAAATTGTAGTAATACCCATCAGACATGAGCCTGGCGTTGTTGGAGCGCGACCCGAGTTCCAGTAACGTATTCAACGGCGGATGATATCCATCAATAGGCAACAATACATCATCTGAGACTGAAACAGTACTATGGAGACTATGTGAAAGAACCAAATCAAGTATTACATCATTAGAATTCGTTATATTATTAATCTGAAAAAAGTTGTTAAAGGAACATAGATTTGATAAAACCTGGGTGGCTTCTGTTTCGCTACGCGAGGCCCCAGGACTCGCAACAGCCGTGGATCCATGATTCTCCGTGGTCCATTCAACATTAGGTAGGTTAAAGTCACCATATATGTGCATCTGTGCTTGGGGATACCTCTCAACTATAGTATCGATCGTGTCGCTTAAAACTGTATAGGGTTCCAGAGTTGACTTCGGGTTAATGTAGACTGATCCAAAAATTACCATATCACTGCCACAGCGCACTAGGACAAATAATTGCTCGATGCACTGCGCACACTCTATCTGTTCGCTGTCAAACATTTTATGAACTGCAATAAGGGTACCACCCCCTCGACTAAAAGGACTTGTTGCATGTGAACGATCTTTTCTATAGACATTATAATTGCTAAAACCCAGCTCCGAATTGTGAAATTCATCTGTCAGCCAAGATTCTGTGAAGACGACTATGTCAAATGTGCAAGCTGGTAAATTGTATCTGAGTTCATTTAATTTTGTTCGCAACCCCCGTACGTTTTGATAATAAACTGATAAGAATTTATCGTGTGAGGGGGAAGTGGATGTTGGAGTTAGTTTTTTTGTGGCTTCTTGAGTAGTGTTGGTTCTCCATTGATATATTTTATAAACAGATCCTTCTCACCTTCCGACTGGCGCCGCTTGAGTTCATCATTGAGGCCATTGAGATGTGTTCGCTGTTGGTTGGTAAGATCAGGGCTAATGTAAATCTTTTTACTTACATCTAGCTTTCTTTTGTTCATGATCAGGTGGAGTGCATCATGGGCATTGGCCAACGTAACACGTACAGATCGAGCTCCATTTTTGTTCTTTTTACCAATTCTTTCAACCTTCTTAACATCGACCTGTTGGTTGGTGATACTCTTTATAACCGATTGAACCATATCGTTGTCAGAATCCGATTCCGCGAGGTTAAAAATCATAATATTAGTGATTCGTTTCTGTCGCTCGTAGACCTCATTCATATCCAAGATGGGGGTGTTCGGTGGAGGGGCAGTAATCGTTGGTTGTTGCTGAGTAGTTTTGAGAAGTTCAATTTGAGTGAGGAATTCATCTCGCAGTTCTTTCAACTCTTTACGTAGTTGGGGAACCTGTCTAAGTCCATCACAACAATCAACACAAAAAAACTTCATTACTCGGACAGTCTTGAGATCTATAACCTTAAGTTCCGACGCAGTTAGTTTAGAACAAGCGAATTTTCTGTGGATATATCGACCACAGCTATCACAATTGAGCACAGCCGCTAGATCGCTTTCGGTTTCTTTACAAAATAAGCACTGCATGGTTTTATAGGTTAGGAATTAAAATCCAATAATATTTCTATCATCCACATATATTTCGGAGATTTCTTCAATTGTATCGCTATAAAGGCATCCAATAAGCCCAAGCAGAGAAATATCTTCAACCTTAAGACAGTTTCACAATCAAAAAAGAACCGATTGAAAATTTTTGTTACTCTTGTTATTATAATAATGTTACTCTCATGTTGGGCCAAATGATATTTTGATGCGCTAGTTTTCAAACAGATTTGACAGGTGACAATGGCCATATGCCTGTTGCTCTGAATCCGGACAGTATGTTTTGAGTGGACATCGACTTCAACCAAACTGGTGTAAAAATTTCCCCAAATCTGGCCCTAGTGATGGCGCGTTCGTTCGGATGATTGACCCAAAAATTCAAAATCTGTTCGTCCCAGAAAGATTCAAAACTTCGAAATACAGCTTTGTCGAGTGGCTGCAATTCATGTGTGCTGTTGCTTGGCAAGCAAAACAAAGTAATTTCATATTGTTCTGCGGCTTCAACAATACGAACATCTAGGTGAGAGGAAGCTCCATCGAAGATCAATAAAACTGGCCCTGCAGTTTTAAATTTTGAAAAATGGCCAAGCCATTTTATAAAAGCATCGGTTGTCATACTTCCTTTCTTGGTCATTAAAATCTCTTACTCCTCTGGTAGGGTAATATACCACTCGGGCTTAATCCGTACACCTTTAAAAATAATTAGCGGAGGAACACTTTGCCCTAAAGCATTAGCACACGCTACCACCACCGAAACATTTTCTCCATGTTCGGGAGCCACCAGATGTACTCGCTTTGCTCCTTTGTGAGCTAACACAGTTTGTTGGTGATGAAGAGTCAACTGGCACCCTTTTTCGTCCATGTTATAGATCCGGCTCGGCTTGCCGTGAAATCCTTTTTCTATCAAAACAGTTCTAAGTTTCATAAAGTAATCATCTACAACTTCATGATTTATTTTTTGCCCTCTGGCCAGGTTTTTTCCAGCTATCTCTTTTAGATCCGAAAAGGTGTGGCGAATGTTGTTATCCTTTACGAATGAATAAACGCTTTTTCGTAGAACTTTTGCCGTTAAAGGCATTCCTACATCGCACAGACGTCCTATTCTTCTAACCACTTCTGTTTCCTGATTTTCAGATAAAATCGGATGACGTCCAAGCTTCTTTTTAAAGCTACCACTTTTCACATGGTTTCGTAAAGTACGCCTGGGAATATTGTACACTTTTGAAGCCCTCGATGTAGGCATACCATCCCTTATTGCATTCATGGCAGCTACTAGGTTTTGTTCAGACCACATGGCTCGTTTTTTGGGAGGCATAACGCTGAAAAGAAAGTATTTTATCAGCAAGTACATATTTTGTAGTCGAGTCCCTAATAATTAAAAAGCTGTCTATAGTCTAAAGCAGTGATTCCCAAACTATTTTGTTTCATAGACTACTATCAAAATTTTGCTGGATTCGGTGGACCCCCTGCATGCTGCATGACCGTAGCTAGGGGGGGGGGGGGTGCATTGTGGGGCAAACAATGAATTGATTGTGCTGTGAGTGGATGTCAAAAAAGCTAAGTTGGCCGGGAACGGGAATATTCCTACGGCACCTTACTACTCGCAGCACCAGAACCAATCAATTATCACAAATTTTATTTAAAAAACGTCCCATTCGGAGTGGTAAAAAGAAATATAGTATATTTCCTTGTGTTGTAGGCATTTATTTATATACTTATAAATTATTACGCTATTAATTATTATTGTTATAACAGTCTTAATATAATCAAAATTAAACACTTACAACGTAATGTAATTTCTACCATGATAATTACAAAAAAGTATAATTTTAATGAGAGGGATGTACTTGATGGATCGACAGCAAATTATCAATATTTGGCTTGAGTTTTGTAAGGAATAACCGCAAATCTCCCCGTTCTGTGATATTCAATCTGCTTCTTTTTTTTTGTTAATAAGTTTGTAACGGCACTAAAACTTTTCTCGACGAAATATGAGGATGGAAACGCTATCAGAAGCTTTTGCACAATTCCCCACAGTCCAGGATATTTTTCGGGTATTTCTGCCTGCAGCCAAAATTTTTGATACCCTCTTTTAAATATTACTTTCAGCTCCTCATTAGTGCTGAGCTCCAGTAGCTCCTCTTGTAATATCACATTCTCCACTTCCATTTCTTCAAATGGATTTATGATCCATGGTGGTATTTCCATTGACAGAATATCTTCAAATCTGATTTTAAAATCATCATGCAGGGCAATCAAATGTTGCACATATGTCTGAATATCTTCATCAAGGCATTCTACCTGCGACAAGTTTGAAAACTGGTAAAATTCGCTCCGACCAATATTTTCCTTCATAAATTTTAATTTACAAAGAAAAGCTGAAATTACACTCTTTGTTTTTATTAAATTGAGGCTATCCCCTTGTAATTGTAAGTTGAGGTCATTATTTTTTGAATAAATCTGTCAAATACGCGATGTCTGCTTTAAAATTGATCAAGTTTTTCTTTAACTCAGGATCTTTACTTTCCAGAAACTCTAAAACCGAGTCAAAAAGTAAATAAAATCTTGATAAACATGCACCTTTCGACAACCAGCGTACTTCGGTATGTAACAGCAATCGTTGGAAGTCTTCATCATTTTCATCGCACAATTGTGAAAATAAACGCGTATTCAATGCATTGCTTCTTATTTTGTTAACTGCATTTATCACAAATTGAAGCGATTGGTGCAATCTATCACTCAAATTTTTCGCTACGAGATGTTGTCGGTGGATAACACAGTGTATTGCAATTACCTCTGGTATAATTCTTTTGAGATGACTTATAAACCCACGGTATCTGTCATCTGTTGCCACCGAAATAACGTTTGTGAATGGAATCGATTTTTCTTTAAAAAAATCACTCAAAACATTAAATATTGATTCGCCTTTAGTGTCCGTCTTTAAAGTTTTCGCGAATAGCAGCTCTTCATGAATTTCTTCGCCCATAACAAATCGAACATATGCTAATAATAATGCTTCATTGTCAGGTAAAGTTGACTCGTCCAGTTGAATAGAAAAATGAGTCGTTTGTAGATAATCACACAAGAAACTTTCTACATCAGAGCTCATTTCATCAATACGTCTTTGTACAGTGTTGTTACTCAAAGGAATTCTTTTGAGTATGTCAAATGGAGATTTGTGCAGAACAGTTTTTAAAACCTCTTCAACAGCAGGTAAAATTAACTGTTCTCCAATGGTGTGCGGTTTTCCAGATTTTCCTATAAGTAATGAGATATTGTAAGATGCCCGCAAGCCATCATCGTTGCTCTCAGACGTTGAAGCCAACATACTATGCACGGTGGGTCTCTTTTCATATTTTTCCTTTAATGTTTGGAAATATTTCAAATCTTTACCTATTTTATCAGGATGACACCTTCTTAGATGATCTTCCAACTTTGACGGTTTCATAGAGTCATTACTCAAAACTTTGTTACATAAAAGGCATGTGGGCAAACGTTTGTCTGCCTTTGATTGAAGAAAACCAAATTTTAAATATTCAACACTGTACTGACGACACTTCTTCTTAGATTCGGCCATGATTTGTATCAATTTTCTACCTGTAAATAAATAAAAAAAACTTTGTTTAGTAATCTTAATGCGTATCTAACTTAACAGGATATGTGCGAGTGTTCCTAGACATGATGAAAATCGGTTGAGCCGTTGTAAAACCCGAATGTCCGCAAACATACTCGAGTGGGGTATCAAATGAAAATCACGAGCACATTACAAAATTATTTATAGTTATGTACCTACCTTTAAAAAGCGTGAAATAAAAAACTAAATAAAATAAAGTAGGTACTTACTTTTCTGACACTGGCAATCACTAATATCGATTCACTTTACTTTTGTTTTCGAAAGTCTGGAAACAAATTTAGTCACTGGCCAACACTAATATCGATTCACTTTTCTTTATGAAATTCCAGAAACAAATGAGTAACGTTTATCCTTGACATTCGTATTTATATTGGTGAAGAATCAACACGTTCATGCAAGATTGTAAGCACATACACCGCAAGTCGTATTAATTTTCACGTCTGAACAAGAGTTGCGGACAGGACGGCGGCCGGCGCGGCGCGGTAACGACAAGTCTCGACGATGAAATATGCAAGTTTTTACAAGTAACAGTCGCTGAGCTTCTTAAAATATTATCTGCCTATATTGATAGGAGAAGTCAAGTCAACATTTTAGTTCTTCACTATCGAAACCAAATTAATTTTTATGCACTCCCGCTTACGATTGTGGACCCCCATTTTTTGTCACGCCTAACGTAGACCCCCGTCGAGTCTCCCGTGGACCCCTGGGGGTCCACCTGGACCACTTTGGGAAACACTGGTCTAAAGTTTGAGTTCCTAAAAAATATATTTGAAACTAAAAATACTTTTAATTATTAATAATCAAATGCCTATTGATAACAAAAAAATACAACCGGTATTTTCAGCAATAATTTGAGACTCTGAGGAATTAAACAAAACTTACCTGATATTATAATATGAAATACACACGTTCGAACACGACAAATAAATTAAAATTATGCGACTAACTCCGTGCTCATCAAGATGGCTACTGACAGTCCAGTGTTGCCAGACTTTCTTAACGATTTTACAAAAAAAAACTTTATATGAACGAATTTTTTTAATAAAAATAAAAACAAACAAATAATTAATATCCTAAAATAATTATAAAAACCAAAATTACATTAAGTGAAGACGTCTAGTTATTTATATAAATTTGACGATTTCATTAATAACAAATGTTTTTCTGTAACTTCCAATGAGGAAGCGGTAACTTTTTTTTGTTTAAAGTTATGACGGAGTACGCAAATAGAATTTAACGTATCTTCTTCAAGCCGATTCCTTTTTTTTGTTTTTACATCCGTCATAATTGAAAATACTCGTTCAGCTTCTGCGTTTGAATGCGGTAACGCAATAACCATTTCCGCTAACTTTGATATGTTAGAAAATATGTATTCTCCTCTAAAATCCTGCGTTTTTGCAATAGAATGCCAAAACATAGGGATTGAAAGCTTATCTAATTCCTCCTTTTCGGCAGACGCAAAGTGCAATTGCAAATCGCGCCTTTCTCTTTCTATCTCCGAGTTTTTATTGTGGATGGGCAAAAATTTTTTTATCGTTTCTTTTAGGTAACGACACTTCTCGGGCCTATTGAGGGACAAAGCAACTTTTGGGTCAATAAAAATCAGTTCATCAAAAAACTTTTCTTCTAGAGGCATTCGCTTCTTAATTTCCTCACAAGAAACAATGTAAAACTCTAAACATTTTTTCTTATTTTTTCTTGAACTGATTTTTCTAAAGTTAGCAAAAAATTATCGCAGTCCCCCCCTAAAAATATGTTAAACAAATCCACAAAATTTCGAGGATTTCTGCAATCAACATTTATTGTTATGACATCAGGTTTTAAAAAATTATTACAAAACTTTAAAAAAATTCGTTGGCATTCTATGGTTATTTGATGAATGAGAACTTTTTTAGATTGGAATAAAGCATTGAATGTGTTAAAAAAATTTAAGGCATAGTTTAAAAACAAGAAATAGGCTTTAACTTCGTCATTTTTTAGAGCTTCGTGAATAAATGTTGACTGCTTTAAATTGTCCTCTACTACAGCCAATAGAAAAAAGTGCTGAAGTACATCCCACATCTCTAAAACTCTTGCAATGCACTGATGTAGGCTTAGCCACCTGGTAGAAGCGAGCTTTAAAATCTTTTTTTTAGATGCATTTAAAAATTCTTGTACTTCTTCCAGCTGGGCTGTTCTTTTACCACTGGCTGATACATAGGAGCTAAGAGCCCGCAGCAAATCTTCAGGTGCAGCTGGTAAAACATTGCAAGCTTTACTTGCAATAATGCTTGACGTATGGCATATACATTTTAAAACTATTAAAACAGTTGTGTCAGATTTTAACCTAGTCATAAAAGAATTATTTTGACCAAGCATAACATTGGCTCCATCAGTGGCTAAACCAATTATATTTTTAAAAGGTATTTCACTTTGGGACATGAACTCTTTAAACTGACGGTACATATTTTCTGCTGTAGTGTTAGTAGCATCTAACTTTAACATTTTTAACAGGTCTGTTTTTAATTCCCCTGACTTTGGGCATATATATCTGACAAGAATACATAAATATTTATCCATTCCAACATCGGTACTTTCGTCAGCCAAAATGCTAAAAAACGTTGTCTTTAAAACCGAAATTAAATTGTTTGTTTCTAAAGAGCATAACACATTATTTAATATTTTCGTAGTTTTTGTTCTTCCAAGTGAAATACCATTGACCACATCGGGATCGATGCAAGTAGATTTTATTAATGGTACCAAGTCATCCACTAAAGAAATCGCTATACTATGCTCTGCGAAAAAAGTAGATAACTTAATTTCTGCAGTGGAAATTTTGTCTTTAAGCAAAGTTTGCTCTTTCTGGGCGGCAAAAAGTTTCAGCGCAGAGACTGTTGAATTTTTGTTTTTCATATTTTCAACGTGTTTCTTGGAAGTATTGTGTCTGCTTATTTCTTGCTTACCACCTTTCACAGAGAGTACTGCGTTACAAGGCTTACACTTATATTTTGATTTATCGACAGGAACTTCTTGCAGCCAATCTGTAAAAGGACGAGGTAATAAAAAAAAGCTGCCCGTTTAGTAAAAAAGATATTGTATTACCTTTAAATTCATTTTCCTCGAGCCATTCCTTTCGAAACTGCCTTTTAAATTGGGACTGTTTCTCCACAGAGGACAATTCGTGTCTGGCTTTGCGTTTTTTTATAGGAGTCGATGGCCGTCGCCGTTGTCTTGTACTCGGACTACTCGGAGCATCCTTATCGACAGAACTACAATATTTAATTTATTATAGGTAGAAATATATCACTCAAAGTAAAACCAATTATTTAAATAAAACAAAATTATTTTGACACTTACCTTAGGGATGAATCAGAACAATCAGATCCGGACATCATAAAAAATATATCACAACACCACCTATTCAATAAATGACTCCTGTATAAGTATTATTACTTCGGGGAAACCCATAACCGAGAACAGTTGTAAATAATAACAGACAGCGTGAAACAATCACAAGCAATCGCCGCAATCCACATCTCAGAGCTTCGCTCTGCCACTGACGAACTGGCGACACGTGACGCGACCAATAGAAAATAAGTATGGAGTCACATGTCACAATACTCGTTTTCTATTGGTCACAACACGCGGCCCCAGCCACAAGCTTCAATGCTTGTAACTGACGACAGTGGCGTAGCGAAAATGGCATCCTTCATATTTGGATAAAAACCTTCAATCCTTCAGTATTAAAAATTTTGGTGCAAAATCCTTCATATTGAAGCAATTCCTTCAGTTCTGGCAACACTGACTGACACATACTCATGTTGGAGCGGCAAACGACGGGTAAATCACGCCCTCTGCTGGAAATGTGTTATATTAGCAGAGTTATTAGGATGTGGCCTTATTAGGAGACTGGCCTTATTTGGCGTCGGTACCTTAGTTGTAGGGCCCACTCACTGAATCCCAAAAATCATCTAATTTCAGTACAGCTTCCATTTGGAATTTCCACTCAGTGTAATTTTAGCGACCACGAAGTCTTTCAATGGCCATTCCGAATGGATTGGAGTTTGCGGAGTTATTTGACATGGTTTTTTGCAAACCTATTAAACGATTCACGACGCAACAGAACTGAATTCCCTACAAAACTTTTTTAATTTCACCGCGAGCTCTGGGTCCATAACCTGAAAGTACAACAGAGCTATTACAGAGCGGTGAATAATACGATCGTTCTGTGTAAATAATCTTTAATTATTGACGCTATAAAATAACAGAAACAACGACTGACAAATCTTATTACATAATATTACATTATTTTGTTTCTATTATTGTTAGACTGGTAAAGGTAATAAACATAAATATGCTCCTAAAATATTGGACTATTACAACATGATCAAGTTGGTCTTGGGTCCATTGCTTGGCCAAATTCGGCAAGTTTTGCCCATTGTCAATCCTAATAAAAACAATTTTAGTTAATGTTTTTTGTGCGTATCATTTACTATGGATGTGTCGGGTTATATGGGCCATGTCGGATTATATGGGCCATGGTCCATATAACCCCCAATATTTTTTGCCCATATTACACGAACGTATACAGGGCCCCCGTAAGGGCTACTGGCGCCTGTGTGCAAAAAATGATTTTGGCGCCCCTTAAGGCATTTTGGATCATGTTTTTTTGAAGATAGGTAGGTACGGTTTGTTCAGGTTTGTTAGGATTACTTGTTTGTTGCACTTATTGCACGGTCCAGTGAACTAACCGGTTTAAATGTTAGATTAAAACACGGAAATTGTCCAAAACAAACGTGGTTATATTAAACATATGAAAGATAATTGGAAAACATTTTAAAAGCAATTAAACGTACAATACATTTGAGAACGACACCGCCATACCATGTTCTTCTTCTTAAGACATACAATTGACAAAAGTGACAGTTGACATTTCAGCCACAGAATATAGTATAGAAGTGAAACTTACAGTACAAATGTAGAAAGGCTGGTTTGCCAATATTAAACAGTTACATTAACACCCTCCCTCAAACCCCTTAACTTCTCTATAAATCCACAAAATTTTTCAGGTCCTAAAGACTTAGTAAAAATATCTGCTAACTGTTCATTTGTACAGACATATTTGATTGTTATAATTCTGTGATTTACTAAATCCAAGACAAAATGTAACTTTACATCAATGTGTTTACATCTTCGATTATTTTCAAAATTTTTAAGTAACTTAATAGTACTTTGGTTATCCTCGAATAAACACACTGGCAAAGTAATTTTAATATCTAAATCTCCCAACAAATTCTTAAAATAAAGTAACTCACATGCCGCAGCACACATTGCAACAAATTTAGATTTGGTACTTGATAAGGTTACAACGCTTTGTTTCTTAGAACTCCACGATATTAAATTATTAAACAACTGAAAACAAAAACCGCTTACAGAATTTCTATCTAAAGAATCATTTGCAAAGTCTGCATCAGCATATCCTACTAGATCGCTTTCGGAACAATAAAAGTATAACTTACGGTTAATAGTACATTTAAGATAATTTAAAACTCTCAAAAGATGTTTAAAATGTTCATCTGTAGCACAATCCTGAAATTTTCCAAAATAACTTACACTAAAACAAATATCAGGCCTTGTTCCCATCATTATGTACATTAAGCTACCCAATAGTTCCTTATATGGTAGATTGATATCGCAATTTGCATTTAGGTTCAAATTCTTTTCAATTGGTGTTTTAAAAACTTTGCAGTTTTCTACATCAAAATTTTTAACCAAATTTTCAATTGCGGATATCTGATCCATACTTATAGTTTTTGTATCTATATTTCTAGAAATTTTAATTCCCAGAAAATTACACTGATCACTCAATTTTCTAATTTTAAAATTTTCATCCAACTTTGATTTCAGAAAATCCAAAAACTTATTATCATTACACGCTATTAATATATCATCAACGTATAGCAGTAAATAGCATCTCATATTTTGATCGAGAAAGGAATATAAACAATAATCAGATTTTGAACGTTTAAACTTTAAACTCATCATAAAATCGTTAAATCTGTCATTCCAAGCTTTCGGCGCTTGCTTAAGTCCATATATTGCTCGATTTAGAAGACAAACCTTATTTTTATCATTACTTGAAACATTAAAACCTTCTGGTATTTTCATAAGAACTTTTTCTTCTAAATTACTATTTAAAAAAGCATTCTTTACATCAAACTGTGCCAAAATTAAGTTATAATTATTACAAATTGACAGTAACTCTTAATGTTGAAAGACGAGCAACTGGAGCATGTATTTGTGAATACTCACCAAAATCGTTTTGTTCATATCCTCTTGCTACTAGTCTTGCTTTATAAACACACTCACCTTTGTCATTTTCTTTGACTCTAAACACCCATCTATTACTTAATATTTCTTGATCATTAGGCTTTTCTATAAGCTCCCATGTCTCATTTTCTTTTAATGCATTTAACTCTTCGTCAATTGATTTCTTCCACATATCCCACTTTACACTTTTCTTTGCTTCTAAATATGACTTTGGAATACTGGAAAATTCACTTAACAATGCCAAACAACTTAGTTCAACATCATACTCATCAAATCTTTTTGGTAATTTTTTCTCTCCTTGGCCTTGAATTTTTATTCTCATTTATTTCACATCTCTCTTCTTGTACACCCTCTTTGTTTTCTTCTATATTACCTTCTGGTTGTTCATCATTTAAAATTTCTTCCTCTATGTAATTTTGTCGAACACTTACTATTTTCTCATCTTCCTTTTTATTTGTAAAGTTATTTTCATCAAATACAACATTTCTACTGTGTACGAGTTTATTTTCTTTTTCTTGCCACAATTTATAACCATTTTCTGTATAACCAATAAATCTGCATTTTAATCCTTTATTGTCTAACTTTGTTCGTAAAGAATCTGGTACTCTCGCATAAGCTATGCAACCAAAAACTCTCATGTTTGAAACATTTGGTTTATTTCCAGACCATAATTCATAAGGTGTTTTGTCTTTCTCCAAGTACGATTGAGTTCGATTGGTTATACAGGGTGCTGATAAAGTCTGGAATAATCGATTTTTCTTGAAAACGCAAAACTTTTTCGAAAAACGCTCGTACCCGTCGATTTTATTTTATTCTTTGAAATTTTTTGGCGTTCTTCAATATTATACCGGATGCGCCAAAAACGCTAGGCAAGTGTCAACTTCACTTTTTCAAATAGAACACTCCTTTTTTTCTCCAATATTCAGATTCCTCTCTAAACTCTAGACAAGTTTCATATAACATATTGTATGGCTAAAGTCAACAGTAATTGAAATACAGGGCCCACAATAAAAATCAAGGTATAATTTTAAAGCTTGTTTTCCATGACAAATACTTAGGCTAGAAAAAAAATTCTAACAGGAAATTGGTAATACAGTGAACAATCGAAAAAATTATTTGAGTAAGTGTTGAAAATGGTGTCCATTTACGGCTCTACAATGTCCCAATCTCTCAACAAATTCTAACTGTACATTATGTACAATTTCTGGGGTAATTTGTCTTATGGTTGTTGTTATACGCGTTTTGAGAACATCAATATCTTCTGGTTTATTTTTGTAAACCCTTTCCTTAATATAGCCCCACAGAAAGAAGTCTAATGGTGTTAAGTCGGGGGACCTCGCAGGCCACTCTATTTCACCCCGTCGACCTATCCAATGATGATGAAATAACTCATTCAGGTATCTACGGACTTCGACCGAATAGTGGGCTGGTGCACCATCCTGCTGAAACCACATAGTTGTATCATGTGAGTCAGGAATGTTCCGATCGGGAAATAGGGCAATCAACGCTGGAGCGAGGTCTTCTTCAAGAAACTGCAAATATCTTTGGCCAGTCAAATTTTCCTCAAAAAAATAGGGTCCTATAACAGTATCCCACCGAATCATCCGATCCCGTTCAAAATCGACATGAATCGATGCGACGGAAGGACAAATACTTTCTCATCGACAAAAAGTGTCAATGTCAACAATTGACATCTGTCATAATTGTAAGCTGTTGTAAATAATTATGTCCGATGGCAATCGAAAATATATTAAAGTAAATGAAATGGAAAAATCCAGATCGAGTCGTGCAGAACTACAATTTCCCGTTTATCGTATTCATCGTTTATCACGCAATGGAAAGTATGCTGAAAGGATTGAGATTTATTTATCTGCTGTTATTGCATATTTAGCAAAATATACTGTAAACGAATCTTTCCTAATAATTTATTTAACTAATTACTGAAATAAAAAGCCTGCTTCAAAATAAACGTATATTCCACGACGGCTCTCGACAACATCCAATCTTATAATACTTCCTCTTACCACCTCATCAGATCGCCATATCGTCTTTCACTTAACAAAAATACCTTATCGCTAAAATAACAAAAACAGTCTCCTACACTACTTTAATAAAATGCTTATTATGCAATAATGACTTCATAGGTCCGGTGCCGAAAATAACATACAGGATGTTCTTAAAAACAGGGTTGGTTACAGTCGGCCAAACCTGACCCTTCACGTCCTCGGGAAGCTCAAGACCTTACTTGCGATCTGTAACTGACAAAATATCATACATTAGTAAAAGGTAGTAATAAACAAGAGCCACTTTGACTTCTGGAAAGTATCTCAATCATTATCAGACGTTCTGACGTATGAGAACTTAGTATCTCAATCATCATCAGACTTTCTGACGTATCAAAACTAAATATCTCAATCATCATCAGACTTATCTGACGTATCCGAACTAACCGCTGTCTTAAACGGCTTCAACTTCTCAGAGGGACAAATACCCGTATAAGCTTTTCGCGATCTTTTCGCACCAGGCATGTCCTCAACTACATAACGATCGTTATTCAAAACTTTTGTGATCACAAACGGCCCATGATACTTTGGCTCAAGTTTCCTACTCTTGCCATCATTAGAACACTTTGTCCTATAAACAAGAACTTGCTGCCCAACCTCAAACTTTTTGAGTTTAGCATGCTTAGCATCATAATGCAACTTTTGCACTTTTTGCTTCTCTTCAATTCTTTGAGCAACTTTTACTCGCATCTCTTCCAAATCCTGGGGTATCTCTTCGCATACCTCGTGAACTAGGAAGGCATCGTTTATCCCCCTGGGCTTATAGCCTAGAAGAACCATCGTTTATCCCCCCGGGACTTCTCCCGGTAACAGAGCTGACAGTCGTATTGATTCCCCACTGGACACTACTAATGCAGTCATCCCAGCATTCTTCGTCCTCGGTTGAAGCGTTAATGGCTGACAAAACAACCCTATTCATCCGTTCAACCTGTCCATTGGCTCGTGGAGTCGCCGTGGCACACAGCACTCGTTTAATGCCAAATTCTTCACAATATTTCGTAAAATTGTTGCTTGTAAATGCAGAACCGCGATCGCAAATTATTCTTCTAGGAACTCCAAACATAGCGATCACTTCATTTAAAAATTTAATCACAAGGGAACATTTGGTATTTGCGACAGCCTTAATCATTGCAAACTTCGTAAATGCGTCGATAACAACAATAACGTAGCAGTTTTTCTTAATGCTTTTAACAAATGGCCCAAGATGATCTATGTGCAGAGTATCCATCGGTATGTTTTTCTTTTCAATGCTGAATAAGCTGCCAGGAATTTTTCCAGAAGGTCTTTTGTTATACAAACATCCTAGACAGGCTAAAATATAATTTTTAACATACTTGCGCATTGATGAGAACCAATAGCGGCTACCAAGAGCTTCAAGCGTTTTATCAACAGCTAAGTGCCCAGCACTGTCATGATAATACATCAAAAGTCGTCTTCTATCATTTCTCGGTACTACCCATTTTAAACCTTTGTCTGTTTTACGATAGACTCTATTATCCTTGAGGGCAAAATATTTGTATACTTCTCTGTCTTCCGCACTTTGCGGTTGTTTGCTTAACACTGTGACGACACTTTTCATCACTCAACTGCGCAGCTAAAACCCAATCAGCTTCGTTGACATTAACTTGTAGTATCTGGATATCATCATATCCCTCACTACCTTCAACAGGGTTGCGACTAAGGGCATCTACATGGCTCATTTTACTTCCTGGTCTATACTGAATATCAAAATCGTATTCTTGAGTTGCTAGCCACCATCTGGCGATTCGTGGGATCAAGTCTCTTTTTGTCAAAGTGGTACGAAGTGCTTTACAGTCAGTTAAAACAGTAAAATGTTTTCCTATTAAGTAAACTTTGAATTTTTGAAGAGAGTTTACTACAGCAAGCGTCTCAAGCTCATATGAGTGATATTGTTGCTCTTGTGCAGTGGTTGCTCGACTAAAATACTGCACGGGTTTCAAAGAACCATCTATTTGCTTCTGTAATAGAATTCCACCAACACCCCATTTGCTTGCATCAGTGTGAACTTCTGTTTCGACGAGGTGATCGTAAATTGCCAACACTGGACGAGTTATCAGTTTATCCACGAGTTGCTTAAAAGCACCTCTCTCTTTAGCTTCCCATTTAAAATTCACATTCTTTTTTGTTAAACTATTTAGTGGTCGTGCAATCAGTGCAAAATCTTTAATGAACTTTCGAAAATAACTGGCTAGTCCTAGGAAACGCCTTACTTCGTGAACATTTTTCGGTTCTGAAAAATTGGAGACTGCGTTGATTTTATGAGCACCTGGACGAATTCCGTCCTTGTCTATCTCGTGACCCAGATATTCGATTTTAGTTTGTAAAAATCTACATTTATCTAGTCTTAGGGTCATATTGGCATCCCTAAAAAGTTCCAAAACTTTTTCCAAGCGTTCAAATCCACTTTCGATGTCTGTTGATGGTATTAAAATATCATCCAAGTATGCCATAACTGATGTAAATCTCATTGAACCTAAAATAGTATTCATAGTTCTCTGGAATACAGCTGGTGCGTTGACGAGTCCAAAGGGCATTCGTAAATATTCGTAATGCCCGTCAGGCGTTACGAAAGCAGTTTTTCCTACAGACTCTTTGGAAACTGGTATCTGATGGTTTCCAGAAGCAAGATCTAAACTCGTATAATACTGGCACCCTTTCAATCGGTCTAGAAGGTCGTCAATCCTTGGTAAAGGATACTTGTCTTTAACGACTTTCTGGTTTATCGCCCTATAGTCCACGCACATGCGCTCTTCCCCATTTTTCTTCTTTACCAAAAGTATAGGACTTGCGTATGGAGACTGTGATTCCCGAATTATATTGTTTTCTAACAAATCTTCAACAATATTTTGCACTTTGCTTCGTTGAGAATAGGACAGTCGATATGGTCTATAAGTTATCGGTTGATCATCTGTTAACTTAATTGATATTTCTGACATTCGGCAAGTACCCAACTCGCTGGTTTTTGTTGCAAAACAGTTGCGATAGTTATTTATCAAGTTAAGTAGTTGTAATTTGTGCTTCTCAGAAATATTGAAATTAATATACTCATGCAAATAATTTATCGTAAAAGGCTGTAAATCATTTTGTTGGACAGAAAAACAATTTTGGGCAGAACAGTCACTTTGCTGCACATATGTATAACCCCTAGCAATTACAGTACTCTTACGAAACTCAATATCATGATCAGAAATATTCATTATCGGTAATACGCCTGCAGTGCACTTTGTAACGCATCTAGGTCTAGGATCACATGGGATTTTTGCGGGATAGATCGGTATTGCAAATCTACATAGACGTCCTGAGATTCCACGTCACTGCATACTAACACGTGACCAATATGGTGAGGAGGAATAACTACTGTCTCACTAACGCAAAGAGTAATTTTCTTTGAAGGTAAGCATTCAATTTGAGGCAAATCAAAACTATTTTTATTAAACAAGCGAACTTGTGCGTCACGAACAACAACAATAACATTTTCGTGATTTAGAAATGGTTGTCCAATTATTAAAGAAACTTTTTGGCACTCGTCTGGTACAATAAGAGCCGTAACTGGTGCACGAGCTAGGTCAACCATCAAATCTAATTCAACTTTTGAATTCACGTTGACAAAACCGCCACCAAAACCACACAAACGAATTTGCGTTGGTTGTTGTTCTAAGCCAAGTTTAAGTGCGTCGGAGGCTCTTATCGTTACAGCACTACAGCCAGAATCTACATAACCTCTAAAAGCTAAATCATTTATCAGACACTCAATAAAATAATTATCATTGAAATTTTGGTTAACATTATTGGTAGAATTTATTACGGTATTTACAACAAAGTTCGGCTTACCGTCTGTTTTAGTGTTCTCTCGCCCATACCTTCTCATCAACTTTGACGTACAATGACTTTCATTGTGGCCAACACGGTTGCACTTTGCACAAAATACTTTCGGCTTTGGGCACTTTGCAAAAATATGTCCTTTTTCGTTGCAGTTAAAACACTTTATCGTATCCTGACGATTATTGGTAAGATGTCTTCTTTGTATGGTTTGTCTTAAATCAACCCTAGACACGCGACTAGAAACTTTTTCTTCGCCTGTCTGTTTCTTTGTATTGTCAGTCTCAAGTGCAAATAGATATTGTTCATACAATGCTTCAGGAGTGTCATATCTTCCAGCTCTAGCGGAGTTTTGTACAACAGTGTCACTTATTCCATCTATTATACATGAATTTTTCTTGCCGGTAATTTCACAAATTCGCAGTAACTCCATTTTCTCGAAATAATATGTGGTCATGGATTCATTCGTCTGTTTCTGTCTAGTTAACATCCGCTTTAGTGCTGAGGCATAGTCAATATTTTCCGGAAAAGTTTTCCTTATTAGCGCTTTCCACTCTTCCCAGGTATAATTATAGGTTGATAAGCTATGGTACCAACTTTTGGCCATGCCTACCAAACGTGATTGCATATGATAAATGGTAGTTACATAGTTCCATTCATTAACTTGCTTTAGTTGTTCAATCTTTTCAAGCCACTGGTTTGCTGTAAGTGAGCGGTTATCGGGAGAAAATTCTGGAATGCAGTCACTTTTAATTAGTAATTTAATTTCTTTTTGACGACTTAAAACAGCATTTTGTTTGGATAATTCATCTACTTTGCGCTGTAACGTTTCAATCAATGTTGCATGACTATCAACAGGAACCGGCGTATACGACCTTTTATCAGAATGGTACTTACTGCCTTTCCTTCGATATCTCTCCGGGCTAGAACTAGAACTGGAAGTATCAGAGCTACTGGGGCTTCTGCGACGTCGTGCACGTTTGCCCATTTTTAAAATATAATCCAAAACACAACTTCTGTATTCTGATAACGCACTAATCCAAAACACAACTTTTGTATTTTGATAACACTCAACGCACTAACTAATTGTCTTAGTACGCGACACACAACTTTTGTGTTGTTATGACACGAACAAACGCACAAAATAATTATTGTCTTTAAATGGCACGCGAATTATTTGTCTTTTTATATGGCACGCGAATTATTACCCCACACCTGAACTGTAAACGAATCTTTCCTAATAATTTATTTAACTAATTACTGAAATAAAAAGCCTGCTTCAAAATAAACGTATATTCCACGACGGCTCTCGACAACATCCAATCTTATAATACTTCCTTTTACCACCTCATCAGATCGCCATATCGTCTTTCACTTAACAAAAATACCTTATCGCTAAAATAACAAAAACAGTCTCCTACACTACTTTAATAAAATGCTTATTATGCAATAATGACTTCATAGGTCCGGTGCCGAAAATAACATACAGGATGTTCTTAAAAACAGGGTTGGTTACAATACCAATAAAATAAATATTTTAATCGGTTCTTTTAAGAGCCACAAATACATTTAAATGAAAATCGTTCCATAATAATACGATAATTAATTATAATTTTTTTCAAAGCAAGTTCATATTCAATAAAAGTAATATAAAATATTCAACTAACAAAGATAATTGCATTAATGCTAGGAAATACCAAAATTTTTCTGAATTTAATTTAAAAAAAAATATATTAATAATTTTTAATAATTTTAATTTATATTAAGCCCCTATCGCTAGCAAAAAAAAAGTGTTATTCCTATCAATTGTTTCGTCCTTCAATGGACTCATCGGCGCCATACGGCCTTAAATTAATATTAATTTAAATTAAATAATTATAAACTAATCGACAATTATTCAAAAAAAATTAAATATTTAAGACAATAACGGACAATTGATTAACTAATATTCCCAAATTATAATCAATTGCCAAAACATTTCGATCCAATGAAGATATATTGGAACGAAATGTTTTAAAATTTAGACAAGACACCCCGAATATGCCCGATTAGTCGGTAGTTGAGTCCGCAAGCCCGGGAGAAAGATCGTCCTCGTAATTCCACCATACCGATGAATCACATGGGCCTCTAAAATCATCATATCGACGGTGTCAATTCAATAACTCGTATCTGCAAAATGTCATATTTTCAGAAACTGATATTTTTATGCTAATAATTAATAAACAGCCATTTTTTTAAATCAAGTGGTCTCCAGGTGTAAGGGAAAATATAAAGCATATTTATTTAATAATATTATATTCTTATTAAGTATTATTTTAAAAATAAATTAGATACGTGTTATTGCACAATTATATCTGTCACTATTTTAAGATACGAGGTATTGTTGTAGTCAGTTAAAATGGTAAAATTAACGATAACTAAACACTTTGATAAGTTGAAACAGACAAATGATAACATGAAAAGAAATTAAATTAGGTAGGTACCTAATTGTATGTTATGAATACAAAAAATAAAATAATTGGAAATATAATTTATATTTGTTTGTATATTTAAAATGGATAAACACATTTCAACTAATATCAAATTTTATTTGAAATAAACCCACGACAAAAAATATTAATAATTTATGCATTTAAAAGCATTGAAAGTAGTCCATAATTTAGCATTATACATAAAATCTATTTAGTGAGTAAACTATCATAAAATGGCCAATAGTTCTGACTAATTTTTGTTTTGATTGCTTGTAAATCGGCAAACTTCTTCTTGGAAATAGAAAGTCGGGTTGGAAATAATTGTGCAAACTCATCAATTTGATTTGGAATTTTCTTTGGACGATGGGGCAGTGGCACAAAATCTTGATCAAAATCCAGTTTATAACTTATTATACCTTGTTCGTACTTTAATGCTCTTATTGCCGTTACTGTGGGATCTAAACATTTTTTGCCAGGGTGAATAGAATCGTATACAAAATCAGTATTAAAGTTCAGGAAAAAATCAAAATTTGGGGACACTACCTCATATGGGAACGGTTTTTGGCGGGCTTCCTTAGTAAGACGGTGGTAGTCGTTTGGTATTTCTATATTTTTATTTTTTAGTTTTTTTTCTATTGTAGCGTGTACGCTATCGCACTCCATTTGGGAGTGTCCTTTTACCAAAAACTTTTGTATTATCGTAACATTGTACTGGTATGCTAAACTAAGCAATGCATTTGCTAAAGTACTATTTCGACTTTGGTACGTACAGCCATCGGAAAATATTACAATCGGTTTTATATTTTCAGAGTCTTGCAGATATTTTTTTGTTAGTAATCCACTAATAGAGATGCAAATGTAGATGCCTGTAAGTCTGCGTGTATTTCACTAAACCAATAACAAGTACAATGGTGTGTACCTAAATCATATGCTGTGTAATTGTGACAGACTAATTTGGTTTTAAAATAAAGTGAACTAGCTTGAAGATAAGGACAAGTTTTCACTGCTTACAAATCTACTGTAATTGCATGAAGTGAACCCTGAATAGCCCTTTCTTTATCATTTAATTTCTCCTTTTGAGCTCTATCTTTATTCTTCCGGTGTATTTCCCAATCTTCTGAACTTAAGTTTCCACACTCGTATTCGACGCATGTATCGCACAGATCCTTTCGCGGCTTGAATATACCAATGTTCATTCTTTTAACCCATTTAATTAAAGTATTTCTACTAGCAGGTGGTGTATTTTCTTCTTTTGAGTGTTCTACAAAAGCCTTATATAAATCTGCATAACTGCAAAAATCTTGCTCTAAGTACAATTTTTTTGTGTCTTTCCGACAGTAATGACTAGGAAGTTTTGGTAATTTTTCCAGAAATGTTGAAATTATTCTGTCGTTCTGAGTTGTTCTAGGCAAAAAACGTCGGTCAGTTTGTGTAATATTTGGAGATATTCCGTATTGAGACTTTTCGACCCAGCTTTTTACACTCCACTCCTTAAGGCTTAAAGTATTTAAAAACATATTTTTACACACAGGCACAGTTTTGTCACCTATATGCAGTCGGTAAAAAAGTGAGGAAGAACGTCGAGACGGATGATCATCATTTTTTGTTTTTCTCATTGTCTCTTGTTTTGAAACGAGATTTGCAACATACACCTTCCTTTGTTCCCAGTTTAAGTCATTCCAGAAAGCTGTAAACATATTTCTTCTTGCTTCTTCTGTTATTTCGTTGCATTTTCTTTGGGACGATTTTTTGCAGGTTTCGGAACTGCATTTTGGGCCTAATTTTCTTTCTTCTCTTTTAATATCTTGAAAGGTCCGCTTTTGATTTCTTGGCCGTCTAAATCCTGTATAAATCTTTCCCTTCAATCTCAAATCTTGATTTATTTTGCGTTTTGATTTTAAATTGGACAGTGAAATATTTTGTTCTTCATCAGACTGACTAGTTTCCGAGCTAGTATCGACAGTATCGGTATCACTGTTTTCTGAAGAAGGTTCAAAGTTTTCGTCATTTTCGTCTGGGATTTGCTCAGAGCCACTTACCCCATTGGAGCAAAATTCTTTGATGTTTTCTGTGGAAGATAATACCGTACCATTTTCATTGGTTCCTTCAGAAGTAACGTCAATTGCGTCAGAGTCGATTTCTATGTTAGGAGAAACATACTTTTCAGATATTTTGTTAGGAACACACATAAAGTTTGGATCCAAACTATAAGTAACCCCAAAGTTTCCATCGAACCTAGGTTGGTTTTTTTCATAATTCATTGTATTAACTGTTATATCTTCTGGAATTGTAGTACAAGAACCTTCTTCAATATTTTCAATGGATAATAGAATATTACTGGTATCTGGAATCATTTCGCACTTGTGTTGGACCAACGCCGCCGTCGCTTCTAAATTTGTAGCTTCTTGCAAAAGTTCATTATTAGGTAGCTCCAAACATAAGGTGGCGTCTTCAAAAATGATCTCAGCTTGATCAACAAGTGTTCTAAAATCCATTGCGTTCGGCTCAATGGGAACAACTGAAAAAATGTTAATTCAAAATACATAAAGGAACTTGATTTTAAGTAATAAATAGTGTGAATGGTATAAATAATAAATAGTGTACAATGTATGGTACGCTCTTATTTTAACAAAAACTGACCTTGTTCTTGGACTGAGGCAGAAATTTTGCACATTTCCACAATCCTTTTGCCCCGCATATTGTAGTCAATTATATGAATCTATAACAAAGGAAAAATAAAAATTATAATTATTTATGAAAAAGTGATTAGAAACTATTTGAATGTTTCATCTCGTACTAACATTTAAAAAAATAGCAAAGAAAAAGTGTAATGCATGTTTGTTAAAAATCTAGATTTTTAAAATAATTTTGTTGTTAAAACCAAAGAAAAATCAATTTACATAATAATAAAATTAAATTTTCCATATTACAAGCAATAATAAACTTAAAAATGTTATCTATATTTTTGACAATACCTCTTATCTCCTGAAAAACTTAAAATTTTTCAAAATCAATACCAAATATGTACAGTTTTACAGGCGACAATAACTCTTATCTTCTAACCTTAATATTATTTTGTGAAGACAATAACACGTATCTACGCTAATTATGTTTTGGTACCTAAAACTAAGGTATTTGTTAGTTTTGCAAGCAATAAAAAGATACAGATCAGTCACTACTACATAATATTAATTAAAAAACTACTAATATTATATAAATGAACATAGCTTACCTGTTTAAAGCTAGTACAAAGGGGACACAGCTGGCATTAACGGACACAAAATCGCCATTTTGATGTAGGTACGAGGTATTGCGAAGTATTTTCCGAGATTTGACGCATAGAGCACACCGAATGAATTACGGGTTGCTTTTCGATAGTATCATGGCCTTGAGCTCTTTAAAATGTATTTATTTATCCATTTTGAGACAAAATGGAGATACGAGGTATTGAATTGACACCGTCGATATAAGAGATCATCATCATCATCGTCCGGAATATCAGATGTAGAGTCCGGTAACGGATGGTCGCCAGCGGCTGGTACAGCAGCGGCAGCGGGTCGAGATGTACGGTTTACCGCATAGAATATAGTATCATCGCTCATCCCCGCTCGACTGCTTGTGCTGGTGGTGGTTGTGGTGGTACTGCTACTATCACTATCGGCCATAATAAATCTAAATTCGGAACAGTTATATTAACAATGTTATAATACAAAGCTTTTATTTGATAAAATAACCTGTTTTAAAAACGATTACGTGTTAGACCTGTATATGAATAGTCATAAGAAGCTTGCGACACATTTAACTGGCGATATAAACAATTATTTGATTAAATATACCTAATATGATCAATAAATAAATGGAACTAATAAAATAAAAAATTACTTACAGTTTAAATGGATTTGGGAGCAGATATTTTATTCAAAAATTTTTTATTAAAAAATATTTTGACATTGAAGGATAAAATACCATGTTTATTGTTAGGAAAAATTTGATTACCTATGTTTATCGGTAACACAAAGGAACGTAGTGCTATTGTAGACGTATAAAAATTTATTTTTAATTTTTCATTAAAAAAATAGATATAACAATTTTCTTTCAAAAAAAAATTTGTGGTTCTGAAAAGAGCTGTTTTAGTAATTTTCTCCTGTTTTTTTTTTTAACTGTGTACCATTTACTTTAGTTGACATAATGATGATAACGTCAACAATTGACATCTGCCATAATGGTAACTTTCTTATTAGATTAAAATTCGAAATTCTGAGATTGCCAAAGTGTCCGGCTGAATGGATAAAATCGATCTGCGTCAATACAATTTGTACGGGGTCGATCAAAAGTGAATAAAACAAAAATAATAATAAATAATAAATAAATAATAAATAAATATAACGAAAATTTTAACGATATCGAAAAATCGAGATGGCAGTATTGTAGCTGTTGCAAAAACTGACAAAAAATCCAAATGAATCGACCGCGTACCATTTACCGTTCGAAAGTTATGAGCGCACGAAAAAATAATGACAGCTAGATCGAGCGCAAACCGAATCATCCGATCCCGTTCAAAATCGACATGCATCGATGCGACGGAAGGACAAATACTTTTTCATCGACAAAAAGTGTAAATGTCAACAATTGACATCTGTCATAGTAGTAACTTTGTTATTAGATTAAAATTCGAAATTCTGAGATGGCAAAAGTGTCCGACTGAATGGATAAGATCGATCTGCGTCAATACAATTTGTACGGGGTCGATCAAAAGTGGATAATACCAAAAAAAAACGAAATTTTTAACGATATCGAAAAATCGATATGGCAGTATTGTAGCTGTTGCAAAAACTGACAAAAAATCCAAATGAATCGACCGCGTACCATTTACCGTTCGAAAGTTATGAACTTATGAAAAAAATAATGACAGCATGATCGAGCGCAAACCGAATCATCCGATCCCGTTCAAAATCGATATGCATCGATGCGACGGAAGGACAAATACTTTCTCATGGACAAAAAGTGTCAATGTCAACAATTGACATCTGTCATAATGGTAACTTTCTTATTAGATTAAAATTCGAAATTCTGAGATGGCCAAAGTGTCCGTCCGCATGGATAAGATCGATCTGCGTCAATACAATTTGAGCGGGGTCGATCAAAAGTGGATAATACCAAAAAAATCGAAATTTTTAACGATATCGAAAAATCGAGATGGCAGTATTGTAGCTGTTGCAAAAACTGACAAAAAATCCAAATGAATCGACCGCGTACCATTTACCGTTCGAAAGTTATGAGCTTACGAAAAAAATAATGACAGCTAGATCGAGCGCAAACCGAATCATCCAATCCCGTTCAAAATCGATATGCATCGATGCGACGGAAGGACAAATACTTTCTCATCGACAAAAAGTGTCAATGTCAACAATTGACATCTGTCATAATGGTAACTTTCTTGGAACGGTATATTAGTAGCCCTGGGAAGATTGCGACACATTTAACTGGCGTTATAAATAATTATTTGATAAGATATCCCTAATATGGTCAATTAATAAATGGTACTAATAAATTACAAATATTACTTACAGTTTTAATTGATTTTAGAGCAGCTTTTCTATATCAAATATTTTTTTAAATATTATTATGACATTGAAGGATAATACCATGGTTATTGATAATAGGAATTATTTGATTACCTATGTTCATAGGTAACAAAAAAGAACGTATTTCTATTGTTGAAGATTAAAAGTTTACATTCAATATTTCATTAAAGAAGTAGTTATAACAATTTTCTTTCAAAAAAAAAATTTGTGGCTCTGAAAAGAGCTATTTTAGTAATTTTCTCATGCTTTTTTTTTTAACTGTGTACCATTTACTTTAGATGACATAATGATGATAACGGCAACAATTGACATCTGTCATAATGGTAACTTTCTTATTAGATTAAAATTCGAAATTATGAGATTGCCAAAGTGTCCGGCTGAATGGATAAGATCGATCTGCGTCAATACAATTTGTACGGGATCGATCAGAAGTGAATAATACCAAAAAAACTGAAATTTTTAACGATATCGAAATATCGAGATGGCAGTATTGTAGCTGTTACAAAAACTGACAAAAAATCCAAATGAATCGACCGCGTACCATTTACCGTTCGAAAGTTATGAGCTTATGAAAAAAATAATGACAGCTAGATCGAGCGCAAACCGATTCATCCGATCCCGTTCAAAATCGATATGCATCGATGCGACTGCAGGGCAAATACTTTGTCATCGACAAAAAGTGTAAATATCAACAATTGACATCTGTCATAATGGTAACTTACTTATTAGATTAAAATTCGAAATTCTGAGATGGCAAAAGTGTCTGGCCGAATGGATAAGATCGATCTGCGTCAATACAATTTGTACGGGGTCTATCAAAAGTGAAGAACATCAAAAATAACCGAAAATTTTAACGATATCGAAAAATAGAGATGGCAGTATTGTAGCTGTTGTCCCGAATTATTCCTGCCCATACATTAATTTTTCTCGGCCGCAGGGTATGAATTTCTCGGAACCAATGGGGATTTTCGCTGGACCAATACCGGCAATTTTGACGATTTACCATGCCATCCAAGAAAAAAGTAGCCTCATCGGAAAAAATTATGTTACTCGGAAATAATGCATCGTTAATCAAGTAATTATCCATGAGAATTTCGCAGAACTCATTCCTTCTGTCAGGGTCGCCTTCCAAAAGTTCCTGTACTCCTTGACATTTATATGCATGCCATTTTTCCTTTTTCAGGAACTTTGCCACCGTTGAATCGTGGATATTTTGAACATTTTGAGAAATGCTTCTTGTGCTCGAATGTGGTCTCTCTTCCAACGAAACTAGAATATCAAGTTTGACATCGTCGGAAATTTTAGGTCGTCCACTTCTAGGTTTATCCTTAACGTGACCAACTTCATTATACTTCTTAACAATTTTGGAAACAGTTGCCTGATTTATGTGTTCTCTATTTGGATATTTATCATTAAAATACTCACAAACTTCTATTTGTGTTCTCTTTCGATCTCCACATCCTACTATTATTAATATTTCGATTCTCTCAGCTTCCGTTAGAAACATTTTTATGGGTAAAAGTGACAACTTTGGAGTAAATATTAAATGTTTTGACATTTACGTAACTAAGTTATTATGTAGAAACCGGTAAGAAGGTAAATACCTAGACCTTAAAATTATACCTTGATTTTTATTGTGGGCCCTGTATTTCAATTACTGTTGACTTTAGCCATACAATATGTTATATGAAACTTGTCTAGAGTTTAGAGAGGAATCTGAATATTGGAGAAAAAAAGGGGTGTTCTATTTGAAAAAGTGAAGTTGACACTTGCCTAGCGTTTTTGGCGCATCCGGTATAATATTGAAGAACGCCAAAAAATTTCAAAGAATAAAATAAAATCGACGGGTACGAGCGTTTTTCGAAAAAGTTTTGCGTTTTCAAGAAAAATCGATTATTCCAGACTTTATCAGCACCCTGTATAGGCAGCCATAAGCACTGCTTCTTCTCAAAAACTTTTATCAACTTCTGCTTGCATTACCATTGACCTTGCCTTATTCATTAATGTCTGATTCATTCTTTCTGCAACACCGTTAAGTTGAGGAGTATACGGAGGAGTATAACATATTTGAATACCTTTCTTTGTACAAAAATCTGCTAATAACTTTGAGCAATACTCACCACCATTATCACAATTAATTTTTGATACCTTTTTATCACAAAACAGTGATGCTACTTTTGCTATATAATTCTTAAAACAGTCGAAAACCTCATTTTTATTTTTAATTACATAGACCATAACAAACCTGGAAAAATCATCCACAAAGGTTACAAAATACTTATTTTCATTGCGTGATACTGGTGTTATAGGAACACATACGTCCGTATAAATTAATTCTAAAACTCTACTTGACCTTGACATCTTTGCGTAATAAGGAAAACATTTTTGTTTACTTTGAACACCGACCTCACAAATTTTATCTTTTGGTTTGTTTACAATATTTAACCCATTAACTAACTTCATATTATTCATTTTTGACAGACAGTTATAATTTAAATGACCGTACCTCTTATGCCATAACTCTACATCATCATTGGCTGCTAAATTAGCTTCACATTTATTAAAGAAACATATTTTATAAAGACTACCAGTACGTATACCTTCAACGAAAACTTTGTTATCCCTTTCTACAAGCATTTTACCATCTACAAAAACTACCTTAAAACCTGCTTTTTCTATTGTAGAAATTTATAATAAATTTACTCGTAATCTTGGCACACACAGCACAACTGTTACCTGTCTCTGTCCTATTTGACTGTATACCTCTACATCACCTTCACAAAGTGCCTCCATAACTTTGCCTTCTTCTGCAAGCTGAATTTCCCTTGGTTGTGTGAACAGATGCTTATTTAACAAAGCATTTTCGTTGTTGATATAATGATGTATAGCACCTGAATCCGCATACCATATAGTTGACGACTCATATTTTGACATGGCACAGAACGCTATAGAATCTCCTACATCATTTGTCACATTCGGGGTCACATTATTTTGTCCATCAGCATAGTTCACCTTACCATTTTTATTTAAATTACAATTTGGTGATTTGTGTCCATATTTCTTACAAGTATAACATTTTATACCACAAACACTTTTTACATGTCCAAGTTTACCACATTTAAAACATTTTATTGCTGATTTTTGTGCAGCACCAAACGATGATTCCACATCACTTTTTGTCATTCTATTTGGGTTCCTGTTTAAATTAAATTCCAGCAATCTACTCTTTACAAACTCTAGTTTAAGATCTTTTTCTGATAGGGTTCTTATTGCTGTTACTACTTTTTCAAATTCTGTAGGCATGGTTAGTAGTAGGAAACAGGACATATCAGACTCGTCAAAGTTGCTACCCAAATTTTTGAGCTCTCTAAATATTCTATCGCACTTAGCAAAATGACTTTGTATATCTTCCTTACATACATATTTTAGACTTATAAGCTCCCTTAGCAAATAAAACTTTGAACAGGTACCTTTCTTGCTAAATATTCCTTCTAGTTTACATATCATATCATATGCATCGTCTATCTCTTTAACATATTCCAAGTGTGAATCTGCCACACTTTGAATAATGACCATGCACGCTTTATTATTTTTCTTTTGCCACGCATCATCTCTCAGATTAACTGGCACTGCAGTTAGCACATCACTGCAATCCACTGCTTTCAAAACTGCGTATAGTCGAAATTTCCAATTATCAAAACCATTACCTCTAAATGGCACAATACCATGTTTATTTTCTGTTGAGACGTCCATTTTGCCTTTACTAGCCTCTCTCTGATGCCTTTGTGCCTAACTAGCCTTCAACTGATCTTCACACAGAATTATTTTAAAACATACCCTTCAATTGTCGACCTGGGCCCATAACCAATGTTAGATTAAAACACGGAAATTGTCCAAAACAAACGTGGTTATATTAAACATATGAAAGATAATTGGAAAACATTATAAAAGCAATTAAACGTACAATACATTTGAGAACGACACCGTCATACCATGTTCTTCTTCTTAAGACATACAATTGACAAAAGTGACAGTTGACATTTCAGCCACAGAGTATCATTAGTATAGAAGTGAAACTTACAGTACAAATGTAGAAAGACTGGTTTGCCAATATTAAACAGTTACATTAACGCTCCGGGCATTGTTCATGTCTGAACAGGAAAAATCAAGAAACTACCGCCTGACATGTTCTCGCAACATAGGAATCGGCGGTAACTGGATGATATACTAATAAAATTTCGTGTGTATTTATACCTAATCCTATTTAATTTCTCAACTTTTATTTTAAAATGAATTTTTGTTTCATGTTTGTTTTTTTTTTTTGAAATTTTTGCAATTTTACCCTGGGTTTTGGCGCCCCTAAAGGATTGTGCATTGCACACTTTGCACATGTGCTAGCGGGGGCCCTGAACGTATAATAATAATTGATTGTTATGAAAAAAAAGATTTGCAATGGAAACAAAATACTATTTGTGCGAAAACTTAACTTTTTCTGTTATTAACTTTGGCCCATATTACCCACTGGCCCCGTGGTCTAGAAAAATATTGAGGTTTAGTAGAGATATTCTCAAGAAGCCTTTCATCCGCTAAAGGCATTTTCAATCATGGTTGCTTTTTCATAAGCTGAACTAGAAAGTCTGGGCATTTGATGAATAGTTACTATACGGCCAGAATTTTGTTTAAGCCACAGTTACAGCTTGATTATACTATTTACGCGGTGGTCCAAAAGACGCCACGTCCAGTGACTGCAAATGATAGCCGGTAAGCACAGAGGTACAACTGAATGTCTTTTAGCTAATTCTATGCACAAAAAATTTAACAATGAAGATTTGCAAAATTAAAGATTTTTTATTGAACTCGAAGCTCAAAATGAAAGAGATTAGAACAACAATTCGAAAAGTCAATAAAGTTCTTCGATAGGATTATTTTCTTTGGGGATATATCTTAAGGGAGAAATTTATGCCGCTGACAAGCAAGATAATATTGAGGTTTGAAAAACAGAATTACTGACGCTATTTCTATAGTGACACCAAATATAATTAATTATAATTTACAACGAATTTCGAGAAAGGATGGAGAAATGTCTTGACATTGGAGGGTTGCATGTTGAATAAATTTTACTGTTTTATGGATATTTGGCGCGAATGCTTTCGGTTGATAGTTGACGTCATGGAAAAAAAAAGTTATTGTATTAAAAAACTAAATATACGGCTCGCTTAAAGTTTGATCCATCTTACTACATATATTTTAACTTTAATCTTGGATAGTAACTTATAAATGTATGGTCTCATACTGAGCAAATTCTTCATCCGGCTCTATTGGGTTTGTTCGGGGTTGTTTCTACATAGGCTACATAAGTCAAATACATAATACTAAAATGCAAAAAATTGATAAAATATATTTTATAGTAACATTAAATATCTGACTGAATAGAAGTATTTAACATCATGTGAACCAACAAACCAGGTTAGAGAAGTAACTGTATAAGTGTAACGAACGATTTATATATGAACTAATTTCGGTCTACGTAGGCTACGTAAGTCAAATAAGGAAGCAAAGACAAATTATAAGAGATATCACAAAGAGAGAATATTAGAACCATTGATAAAAGACAACTAAATATGACAGACATAAGAAAGAAAGAACTTTGCCTTTGACGTTTGGATTTAGTTCATATCTTGCTTTTTTGGCTGAAGGGACTTCTAATTGGTCATCAGGGTCAATATTTCAATACATAAATATATTGATGTTGGTTAATTTGAAAAATCATTATCATCGTCAGAAAATTCAACCTCACCAACACTGATAATAATAGGTTCCTGTATAAGGGCGATCATTGATCCCTCCGTCTTCTATGCTGCTTTAATAACCTTGTCGGTATGTTTAGCATAATTTGCCCATTGTTCCTTACTAACACCTTTTAAGGCCTCTTCCCAAGCCTTTCCGACGTCCTTTTCTTGTAGGATATACTGATCATAAAGTCCCTTAGCTTGACTTCACACCATTTCAACAGCATTAAACTTGATGGAGGCAACCGCAGACCAGCATTTCGTATAAGTTGTTGTAAGACTTATCAGCTCGTGGCAACTGATCGATAAGCTGCCATAGGGTTTTCACTATAGCAGTCCCTGAGAAGTTGATTTGTTTCTCTGTGAGCCACCGCCGTAACTCTGCTTTTTTCCAGCTCTTAGCAGGCCACTTTTCAGCTTGCTTGCAGTGATAACTGTTATATTTATGGTTATTGAAACTTCGGAGATATTTTCTTTGGGTTTTTATTTAACACAACTTGGAAATTAGGAACAAACTTAAACTTATACGAACAACGTGTTACATCCTTTCTACCTTCTTCTCTACTTTATTTTCTCAGTTCTAGACTTTTCTAGTATTTTTACTTACGTGTCGCCATCTACATATTACCACTATAATTAACTATTAGTAATGTACCAACATTAGGAATGGGCATTAACAGATTTTAGTGTATATTACAACACCCCTCCTCGCTAAAATCTTTTAATTTCAATACATTTCTAAATTTAACAAATGCGGGTCCTGGCAAACCTTTTGTTAAAATATCGGCCGTTGGTTACATGATTCTATATAAATTATATTTATTAACTTATTTTTAATATGCTCACTAACAAAATTGAATTTTAAATCTATATGTTTAACTCTTCGATTGTTTGACGGGTTCTTTACTAACGCTAAACATCCCTGATTGTCTTCAAAAAACGTAACTACGTCAACATTAATATCAACATCAATAAAAAGTTTCCTTAACCATAATCCATCAGTAACCGAAGTGCAAAGAGCAACTAACTCCGCCTCTGTTGTTGATAATGACACACATGATTGCTTTCTCGTAGTCCACATTAAAATATTTCCAAAAACTTTAAAAATATATCCAGTAACGGACTTTCTGTCAAGTGTATCACCTCCCCAATCAGCATCGACAAAACAACACAAATTAACATCCGTCTGCTTTCTAGAATATTATAATCCTATATTAATAGTACCCTTTAAATATCTCAATACTTTCTTCAATCGATCATAAACCTCATCAGATGCATTGTCTTGAAAACGACTGAAGAAATTTACAGCATAACAAATATCAGGCCTTGTACCTAGCATTAGATACATTAAACACCCTACTAATTCACGAAAAGATTTATTTGTCTTCTGACTAGCATCATTACATACATCAAATCTCAGTTTAGGATCCATTGGTATAATTGAACTGTTACAATCTTCCATACCAAATTTGTTTAATATATTTTGAATATATTTTGACTGGTCAATTCTTAGAATTCCACGTTCTTTGTCATAATTTATTTTTAAACCAAGAAAATGCTTTAGCTCACCTTTATCTTTCATTTGAAATTTATCCATCAGCTTACCCTTTATATGACTCAATTTATTTAAATCCGGACCTGTCAAAATAATGTCATCAACATAAATTAAAAGAAATATTTTTGTTCAATCTATACTTAAAGTATATAAACAATAATCATTTTCAGATCTAATAAAACCGATTTCTAATAGAAATTTATTTATTTCGTCGTTCCAGCATTTAGATGACTGTTTCAAACCATACAATGATTTCTTTAACTTTAAAACCATATTGGAATCATAATTCACACCTTGTGGTGGATATATATAAATATCTTCATTAAGAGTGCCATTTAAGAATGCAGTCTTCACGTCTAGTTGTTGGAAATGATAACCAAATTGATTACCTATAATTAACAAGGCTCGTATAGTTGTCATTTTTGCTACAGGTGAATATATTTCATCATAACTTTTATCCTTTTCCTGTGCAAATCCTCTAACTACTAATCTAGCTTTATATTTATCATCCTCTCTCTCTTCTAAAGTTTTATAAGTAAATACCCATTTTGTATCAAGTAACTGTATGTTATCTGGTTTCCTAACTTTTTCCCACGTTTTTCATTCTTTTCTATAGACTCAAGTTCATTATCTACTGCTTTAAGCCAATTTTTCTTATCTGACCTATTTTCTAAATCATTAAAACAACTTGGAACACGTTCAACAAAGCTACAAGCATCAAATGCCATGTACATTTCATAGTCTTCATACTTTCTAGGCAATTTTACATTACGTCTCCCTAATCTTATATTTCCTGATAAATTTCTGTCTTCACTTTCAACTTCATGATCTTTTTCACTATTGTTTTCTCTTTCTATTTCCTTTACATCTTTCTCTCTCTCACATTCCTCTAAATCTATCTCGTCTTCAATATTCACAGATTTTATTTTAAAATAATATTTGCTTTCATCAAATTCTACATCCCTTGAAATAATAATTCTCTCTTTTTATAGATCCCACAATCTATACCCTGTTTGACCATAACCTACCATGACACATTTCTTTGTTTTTGAATCAAACTTATTTCTGAATTGATTTGGAATATAGCTATAAACAGTACTGCCAAACACGCGCAAATTACTTACAATAGGTTTCTTTCCATGCCATATTTCTGCTGGTGTCTTACCATCAAGATTTGAACTAGGTGACCTATTCATGAGATAATTAGTCGAACGAACAGCTTCACCCCAGAAACTTTTTGGAATCCCACATTCATCCATCATTGCTCGAGCTTTCTCAACAAGACTTCTGTTCATGCGTTCAGACTTACCATTCTGTTGAGGGTTATAGGGTACTGTGTAGTCTAAAATTATGCCATTTAATTTACAATAGTCTGAAAACTCCTTTGAAGAATACTCACCCCCACCATCACATCTGAACTTAGATATTTTACTATCAAACATTGACTGTACCATACTTACAAACTCTTTAAATTTTTCAAACACATCGCTTTTCTTTTTTATCAAATAAGTTGCTGTAAAACTTGAAAAATCATCTATAAATGTAACAAAATAATTAAAACCATCATACGTGGTTGGAGTTATCGGTCCACATTCATCAGAATGAATAATTTCTAAAATTCTCTTACTTTTTGTTCTACATCCATAAGGTACTTTAGACATCTTACCATTTACACACGACTCACAAAACTCTACCTTTTGAATTTTTATGTTTTTGTCTAATCCATCTACTATATCATTTTTTATTAACTTTTCTAAAGTCGAAAATCCCATATGACCATACCTTTTATGCCATTTTAAAAATTGATTGTCACCACTTTCAATGCTTAAACATTCTGTTTTAAACACTTGAAATGAGACTTCGTATAAATTTTTCATTTGACCAATCATGATTAAACTTTTATTTGCAGTAATAAATTTTACTGTACTATTCTCAAAAATTACCGAGATATTAGCTATATCAAATTTCTTAACCGACAGTAAATTTTTACGTAGACTGGGTACATACAATACATTGTTTAAAGTGCATCTTATCTTCTCATTATTTACAAAACTATATGCCTCAATGTTACCTACACCTATGGCTAACATATAAGTATTATCCTCAGCTATCGCAATTTTTTGCGGATCTTTAAGCATTAATAAATCTAAAAAATAGTCCTTGTTATTAACCATATGGTCTGTACAACCAGAATCTATAAAAAATATCAACTCTTTCCCTACATCAGGTTCCATAATTTTCTCTTTATCCTCCATCAACCCTTGTCCCATAAAACAAATATTTTTATTAATTTCTCCTACTTCATTGTCTGTATTGCTATTATTACCTCTTTGAATCATAGTCTCATCTTCTTGTGATGCGTATTTTCCATAATGACCATGTCCTTTATCTCTTTCTTGATTTTCATACCATCTTCCTCCATTACCGCCTCTTGTACCTCTTCTACTTTGGGCTTGATTATAGTGACCTTCACCATTTTGTCCTGAATGTCTGTCAGGTAATCCTCTCGGGTGCTGATATGAACGCCCTCTATTAGTATACTGAAAAGGCTTCTTACAATCTCGTTTAAAATGACCAACTTCTCCACATCTATAACATTCCTTCTGTGTAACAAATGCATGCTGCGAAACAGCTGGTAAATCTCCATTACGACTCTCAGATACTCTGTGCTTCTCGTATTCTGATAAAAGCTTGGTTTTTACTTCTTCGTAATTTGTTTTTGGTAAATTCTCAATCACGGTTATAATAGTGTTGTATGATTTTGGTAGATTTAATAGTAGGCTACATATGACATCATCGTCACTTATTGTGGCACCAGTAGCCTTTAGCTGTACTCCTTCATACTCTAAAATATGGTTCTCCAGATTTGCTCCTTCTTTTAACCTCATTGACATCATTTTATTCTTTAACAATAACTGTCCTTGGACCCCTTTTCTCTCATATCTATCTTTAAGTGCTTGCCACATTTCGCATGCCGTTTCTTTCTCTCTTAACCATTCTAACTGCGAGTCATTTACGCATTGAACTATCAGTGATTTTGCCTTTCGATCATTTTTAACAAAAGCATTCCTTTTATCTTCCAATAATATGTCTGTATCTGTTTCCTTGCTTACTTGCTCTGTAACCCCATTCTCTGCTAAAATCATCTCCATTCTAAAGTTCCAATTATAATAATTACTTCCATTTAATGGCTCGATACTATATCCCTTTGCCTGAGCCATGATTTCACTTCACACTTTTTTCCTCTTAAATCATTATATTTTCTGCACGGCCTGAGTGATCTGGTGACCTGGTCCCATAACCTGTTATATTTATTGTTATTGAAACTTCGGAGATATTTTCTTTGGGTTTTTATTTAAAAGGTTCAATTGACGCCGCCATTTTTATACGATTATCTGTCAATCCAATTTGGTTACAAAACATTACATAGATGTCGCCCTATGGTTGCAAATCATAGTATTTATCTTTTGGCGTAAACATTCCGATCGTGTGTAAAAATCTAGTTCTCTCTCGCTCTCTCGCGCGCGTTACGAAGCGTCGGTTCCACCTACAGGACAGACATCGCCCCATCTCAAGAGTAACCGGACCTCTCTCTCACGAGCACGCCGGCGATGAATCGCTAGTTGAATTTATTTGTATTTTGCGCTTGAGTTCTTTAGCATTTGACCGCAGCGTTGCCAGGTCTAGTGCAATTTCACTGACATGTGTAATCTTTATCAAAATGACCTTTCCTAGTGATTTTTTTCAGTTTCAGCGTCTTCGCGGGTTCGCTCTAAAGAATAACTTTTTTTCGAAAAATTAACAATAAAAAGTTTCCCATATGGCGGCAACTTAAGTAGACACACTGTATGTATTTTTTTAAAATACTATATTTTGTTATCATCATTTATGTTAGAAATAAAATACTATGTTATAAGATTTATTATTAATTAACGAACTCCCCCCTATTTTTTAACCTAGTGAATTTTTAAAGCGCGATCTAGTGATTTTTCAAATTTTGACCTGGCAACACTGATTTGGCCAGAATTCGTAGTTATTACTTGTGTTCAGGGCCGACTGTTCACAAATCTTATAATGTAGATGTGATATTTTATATCTAATAATTTTTATGTCATACCAGTACATTATTGTGCTTTTATACCTAAGATACCATATGCATAATGGATTACTTTATGTCCGTGCAGGCATAAAATACACAGTGTGGCCCGCGCTAGCATTCAGACGCAAAAAACAGTTTTCAATTAACTTATTCTTTACAAAATATAAATCTACGTTTATATATTATTTGGTTGTATTTACAATTCTGGAAGGTTCCGCTGATAGCTAAATTTCTTGCAGCAAAGGTTGACTCATGATTCATTGTCTGGGTCTCTAATTTCTGCAAGGAAATGCGAGATCCAGATGGTACGCCTGCCAACATCCTTGAAACCTCATTTTTTTGAAGATATGCTATCCTCTAAATATCCTTCAGTAACTATGGTACTCTTCCATCGTATGAGTTTCTGGATTTTCTCGGTAACAGGTTTTGCGTTGGCTTTTCAGCCTTTTTTCAATTATACAAATAAATATTTTATTAAAAACTAAACACCCACCAAATCATCAATAAATAAAATCTTTCAACATATATATTGTTATCAGGAACTTACGTGATTTTAAAATTTCGAAAAAATCCATTATTTCATTTCGTCGTCGACCTGTTACTGGACTGAATTGGAGTAAGTTTCCTGGATAGTGTTTTCAACGAATTTATATGCCAAAAATGTCTTGGCATAACCACGTTGTGGCAATCGCAAAGATAGCTTCTCAGAAGCTTGGGGTACTCTTCCGAACCAGAAAGTTGTACACACCTCTACAACTTTTGACACTATACAAAGCCCAGATTCGACCATCACTAGAATACTGCTCTCATGTCTGGAGCTCTGCACCCAAACATACTCTTCGACTACTGGATTCCATCGAAAGGAGGGCTATTCGTCTAATCGGAGACCACGAGCTGACGAAGAACCTCGACAGCCTAGAACATCGAAGACAGGTTGGGGATTTGACTCTCTTTTACAGATATTTTCATGGAAGGTGCTCGTCTGACCTTGCCCTCTTAATTCCGCCCAGAACGACGAATAGCAGAAATACACGACGAACCACTGCCGCCCATCCATATGTGGTTAAGCTTAGTACTCCTCGAACTTCATTATTTAAGAATTCTTTCATCTGGAGGACTTCATCCTTGTGGAACGACCTCCCCGAGGTCGTTTTTCCCAACGAATATAACCTCCAACGATTCAAAACCAACGTGAATCGCTTTTTGCGCACACGTTCCACTCCCAGAGTGCCCTAAAGGATTTTTCCTATAGTGCTTGTGTTTGATCATCTATAATCTATTACAGTGTGACCCGTTTATTAAAAGCGGGCATTACAATTGTGAAGCGCCTCGTGAATTTATTCATGTAGTAACTTCAAGGCCACCCACAAACACGCTAACTTTGATGTCTGATTAATGAATTTATTCACGACTGATTTCATAAAATTACAAAAAAAAACTTCTCAATGCGGTTCTGTCTAAAGGATGACCACTCCGGCCCTGCCCATCTTTAATTATTATCAATGAAATTTATCAATGAATAAAGTTATCAAGCACCCTCTGGTGGCAAACCCATTGAACTAAGTTGACAGACCTATCAAATTTATTGATTTTATTCAATTGACAATTCAGAGCAGTTCGATCATATGGTTACATCATGTTTTTGCATATGAAGAAAAAGGATAGGAATATAATCAGACCTGGTAGAGCTAACAAAAAATTAATATCATGTTGGGCCCATGATCTGAGTTTTGTGTTTTTCCGTGTTTTGTACAATTTCGGTACATGGAATATTAAGAACCAACGCCTGCTTTCCAAAAATTTTAGCATAGAAGACATGTGAATTGATTAGAGAACCAGAGTATCTATTGAAATAATGTTATTTTTACTTCATTTCCAAGAACCGACGTGTTACATTCACAGTAAATTTTACATTCACGCGTGAAATTTTGAAGGTATTTTAAATAGCAAAAATAAAATGTTTTCTGTGTGAAAACAACACCAAATATGACGTGTTTTCGTTCGTTAATGCTTCTCTGAACTGCCAGTCCAATATTGGTTACTAAATCTTGTTTTCAATTATATTCGACGTACCGAAAGAGATGCATGTTTTACCCCTTCATATAGATGTATTTTCGGCTTGGTTGACCTTGGTATCCGTTACCTTAACACAACTTGGAAATTAGGAACAAACTTAAACTTATACGAACAACGTGTTACATCCTTTCTACCTTCTTCTCTACTTTATTTTCTCAGTTCTAGACTTTTCTAGTATTTTTACTTACGTGTCGCCATCTACATATTACCACTATAATTAACTATTAGTAATGTACCAACATTAGGAATGGGCATTAACAGATTTTAGCATTATCCAATATTATTATTGAAGGCTCTTCCAAGTAGCGTAGCAAAGCATCACAAAGTCATTTCTCAAAATTATCTGCGTTCATTTCACCATGATAGTCATCTGTATTGTTCTTGGACTTGAAAATAAGCTTCGCGCTTACCACAAACCCATCTTATCCCAAGCATGTAAGATAATATATCTACAACAAATATAACTAATATAGTATGAGAATAGCATTGGCATTATCCAATATTATTATTGAAGGCTCCTCCAAGTAGGGTAGCAAAGCATCACAAAGCCATTTCTCAAAATTATCTGAGTTCATTTCACCATGATAGTCACCTGTATCGCTCTTGGACTTGAAAATCAGCTTCGCGCTTTCCACAAATCCATCTTGTCTCCAAGCATACATGCTTACTTACAGATAATATATCTACAACAAATATAACGAATATAGTATAAGAATGTCAAACAAATCCGTTTTACATGATTATTTTGTAAATATCGTCGGCAAATTCACGAAGTGGCGAATATCAGTTTCTTATGTTTTGAGAAAATGGCATCCAAAGTTTTTGGGAGTATTCAAATCATTGTATTTTTTATATTATTTCGAATATTATCATCAAATTTTAACTGGGAATTGTAGGGATAGGGTTCTTTTGCATACCTTGGGCAAAAATGAGATTTTGCAATCGCAACACAAGAAAAACCACATTCGCCCTTTTGAAGTACAAACTTTATTGTCTGATTAACATTCGCCTTACAAAAAATATCATAACGGTATTTGTTAAAAATGGTAAAACAAAGTAGGTAAGTATCGATAAAAATAATTACACATTTTTAAACGAAAAGTTAAAAAAATATATAAACTTTTAGCAAGAAATGATCTGTGGAAACATTATTTTAGGTGGGTAGGTATTTACCTTAGTGCGGCAGATTTTTAAAAAACTGCTTGTATTCAAAGCTACGTATGACAGGGTTTTTGCCCTCACATAAAGATAATAAAGATTTATATTTTTTTTCGGAAATTTTTTGAAGTCCTTTATTTAGTCTGGTTACAGGTAATTTAGATAAATTGACATTTCGTGGAAGTGTAATTGTTTGGAAACTTGTGTCAAAAGGGCTATTTTTAAAGAATATTTGGCTTAGATCTGACTTGTTTACCATTGTTACAAAAACTTTGGTCCAGTTTATAACAACTTTCCCAAGTGAATCATCAGCTTGAGATCTAATTGTAAGAATACGCAAATCCTGAGACAATTTCTTAAAGTCAAGAAAGTCATAAAAATTCATTTCTACCACAATGTACGGATGTTTACGCCTTGCTAATTTTATAATTGATAAAATTTGAATAGGTAAGCATAAATCTCCAGCTACATTTATGGCTCTATTAATTGTAGTGTGGGCCGAATCTTTGTCCGTGGCACGTTTGAAAGAAATAATGATGAAAACTTTTAATGTGTTTGCTACTTTTTAAAAAATACAAATACATTGCTGGTAGAACTGAATTTTTGTTTTGTCCAAAACATCCATCTGAAAAAAGATCGACTGTTTCAGCTCCTTTATTGTCACAAACTTGTTAAAATTTGTAAATGCATGATGCTATTTCTGATGCACCTCTTTTACTTTGAGTTTAATCCCAGGTATAGCAATAACAGTCTTTTGATGCTAGATCATAAATTGTGAAGTTATAAAAGCTTAGGCGTTGCTTGCAAAATAGTGCGCTCTTTTTATAAATAGGAAGATGTATGACCTGCTGTAGATCAAAAACAGCACTGATATGTTTGCTGTTATTTATTCCTATTATGTGGGTGCCTGAAAGCCGTTGTTACTGTATTTAGTTATGCTATCTTCTTAGATGGTATGGGTGCTGAGATGTAGAAGATGAACTTGATGAGCCAGAACTTTGAATCCTGACTGGTTTTGAGCCTATGTGGGTTGTAACAGTTGGGGTGCCAGAAGCATTCATTTCGAATACTTTAAACTCATGTTCTGAGCGTGCTACCATAGGTTGGTTTCTGAATGTAGAACTTACTTTCATAAGTTCTTGTGCGTAGTTTCCTACGTGTTGAGGAATATACATGTATTCAGGTGCGTGCACTGAGTTGTTATCCACTTCGAACTGACAACGAACGAACTCTGCTTACTATCTCCCTTGATTTCTCTTACTTTCTTCTTTTCATTTTCATGTGTTTTGAAACTCTCCAATAAGCTATTCTTTCTTACTTCGTCAGCGGTGTAGTATGTATTACATATTGTGCATCGGTCCTTTTTTGGTCTATGCACAGATATATTGAGTTCAGTGAACACTTTTCGATACGTGAAGATACTAGTAAGATCATCATCTGATTCTTTATAATCTTCTAAATACATTTCATGCATTTTTGACACTGAAAGTAGAGGTGACGAATATTCTTTTGAAGAAGTCGCGCGACAATAATGGGATTCTACCCTTGGAAACCTGTCTATGTGATTTGCAATACCTTTTTTAAGTTTACTGTCGCGTTCCTTCATTTTGCGTGTTCTTCCACCTCTTTTCTCCCTCTCTATAACACCTGTTTTTTTTTCTTCGTTATACAAGTTCTTTTCCAGCTCTTAGCAGGCCACTTTTCAGCTTGCTTGCTGTGATAACTAGCATTATCCAATATTATTATTGAAGGCTCTTCCAAGTAGCGTAGCAAAGCATCACAAAGTCATTTCTCAAAATTATCTGTTTTTTTTTCTTCGTTATACAAGTTCGCATAAACTTTTCGGAAATGCAAAGTGTATTCAAAAATAAAACCTTAAAAACTTGAATTTTCTCCTCAAAGAACGGCAAACGCCAGTCGTTTCTGTGTCCTTTCCTAGAATTAACTTTTTGGACCTTAGGAACACCAGTTTCAATTAAACTGCTCACATATTGCCTCTGAAGATCTAAGGAAGCAAGACCATAAAACCCAGTCAATATTTTTTGTCATTTTTCATCGGCAAATAAGTGACATTTTCTTCCAAAAGTTTTACAATAATCTCTTTTGCAGGCTTCCTTAAGCAGTTTTGGAGGAGCGATATTCATTGTATTTAAAATTACAAACGGCAGCCCAGTTGCCTTTCTAAATTTATTTTCTTTTAAATATTGTGCCTTACTTGGTTTTCTCTGACGGGCTATTTCGACTGGACTATCCTCAACTTCAAAGTTTGCAGGCATTAGAACAGACTTTTCATTAGAATTGAATTTTTGTGGGCTTTTGTGGTTTATGCAGTCCAAATTTTCGTCAAAATGATTCCAACAATGTAAAATATTACACCTGTGGCATGCTGCCCAAACTTCTTCCAGGCATCCACAACATTCACAGTGTTGTTGAACAGTACCATTAAAATCACACTCTGAAGACTCTGCGACTTTGATTTTGCTTTTTTTGTTTTTTACTTGTGTAAGGCAATTGACGACAACAACTTCGTGAATTTTACAATCATTCATCCCATAATAGTGCTGCATACAGAGGAAATAACCACAACCACAAAATTGTGTGCCTTTTAGGGTGCAATCTTTAAATTCGCAAGTAACGGAATAATTTTTATCAAGCATAGAGTCATCAGAGCAATCCATAGTTGCATCTTCTAGTAACATACCTGCAAAAAATGTATTAAATAAAAAAGAGGACGCGAGATAAAAGACTCCAAAAAATACCTGTTTTTGGTTCCACAATGCGTATATCAGAAGTGATGTTAATTTTTGAAACCTGAGACTCTTCAATGATTATTATTTGAGGTTCTTCCAAAGTTTTAACCAACATTTGTACGCAAGTCAATTCGCTTCAGATTCACAAAAATATTAACAAGGCAATCAATGCCAAAAGAATTGCCAATTTTCAGTAGAAATCCCATGGAATAGCCTAATTTTATTCGTCAATTAAGCCGAAATAGGCGGTTATTCCTAAGAAGGAAACCACAGTAGATTGAAAAATGTTTAAAGGGGAATGCTTGCGAGATTGTGCAAAGTCTACTTATTATGCCTAAAAATGTTGATAAAATTATAAGAATTTTGGAAAGTAGATTTGGACAACCTCAGCACATAATTTATATGCTTCTTGAAAAGCGTAAAAAATATCCCAATTGTTAAAGAAGAAAGACTTAATGCACTAATTAGCTTGTCTGATGAAATAAAAAATCTTGTTGGAACTATTGAATCCCTTAATGAAACAGATCATTTACAAAATCCTACGTTGTTACACGAACTACTTAATAAGTTTCCAGATTCCTAAATGAAAATGAAAAAAATGATGTGGAGTGAATAGATTTCCAGCAAAAATACAGACAACTTTAAGCTTGTAGAATTTAGTAACTGGTTAGATCAAAAGGCAATTAACTGTTCTGTTTGAAATTCCAATGACCCCTGCTTTCCTGCATCCAGCCAAATAACGTGGATATAAACTTTCTTTTGTAATATTTGAGTTTCTGAAACCATGGTTTTTTGAGAGGTTCTGCCTGAATTTTGAAATATTCAATACCTTTATATCCATTCCTCCAATTCGACCATATTGAGTCTTTGATTTTCTTTATAAAATCCGTATGATGGAGTTTGCTACTGATTAGTATACTATCGTTTCTTCCAGTCTGAGCAAGTTCAGCAGCCTTATCATTACCCATGATGCCAGAATGACTTGGAATCCATACAAATTAACATTACCTCCATTAAAAGCCAATAAAAGTTTTTTTTTAGCAAGTGTACAATAGTCACTATTTGCGCAGATACCTGTCCTCTCCAGTTTCTGCAAACCACGTTTGGAGTCCGACACCATGACCAACTTATTATTTATCTGGCTGCATGTCTCTACTGCTTTCTTGATTGCCAGGATCTCTGCTAGACGTATGTTGGTGTTAGGTTAGCTAATTTGTTAAAAATTTCCACTCTTAAATCATATTGAATATTCCTATTCCTACCTGATTAATATTCGGGTCCACCGACGCATCTGTAAAAAAAATTTCTTAAATCCTTCAAAATTGCCTCCAATGAATCCTCTGTATAGGTGCTGACTATGTTGATCTTTTTTCTTGATCTTAGAGTCCCAAAATTCCAATCTTAATATTTGGCTATCATAATCTGCTTCATAACAATCTAACGACCTTGATTTGTATATAAGATATATTGTAAAGCTAGGTCGAATCCTTCTAAGGGCGTTCTCGTTGTACAGATAATAAAACTGCAACAACGCTCTATGTACTAAGCTATTATTAAGAGGAAGATGTTTAAGAGAAAACTTTGCACATATTAGATGCCCTCTCAATTCCAGCGGCATTTCATCAGCTTCCGATAGAAGAATATTTGTCGGTGTTGATCGCATCAACCCCAGAGCCTTATCGCTTGAAATTGGATTTTATCCAGTTTACCCCAGTTTCTCTTTGAAGTTCTGAATATAGCTTGCATTCCATATTCTAACTGGAATCTTACCATCCCCTTATATACATTGAGCAGACTTGGGATCGGCACCCCGCCAAACCCTAGTTAACACTTTCATTTTCATCAAAATTTGATCTTAAATATAAACAGAATATATTACTGGACAGATTCGAAAACAGTATTACACTGGATTAGATCAGAAGCACACAGTTTGTTGCTCAACGTTTAGGTGAAATACAAAGTTTTACAAATTCCAATGATTGGAATTGTTCAAAAGAGAATGTCGCCGATAAAGCCACAAAACGAATACATAACTTCGATTTTTCTAAGAATAGTCGATGGTTGTTTGGACCTAAGTTTCTACAAATGTCACCAAAATGTTGGCTGAAAGAAGTACAGTTACATTCAGACTCTAATGAAGATAAAGAAGAGAGAAAATAAATTGTACTTTTAAATACTCCGAAACATTGTATTCCTATTCCTAATCAAGATGCTTCTTCAAACTGGACGAAATTGCTAAGATCTACAGCGTGAATGCAAAGATTTATTAAAAATTGCAAAAACCATAGTGAAAACAAAAAAATTTAAAGATAAATGAATTAAGTAATACAGAAATTAAATCCGCAGAAAAATTATTATACAAAACAGTACAACATGACGGTTTTCACCAAGAAATATATTGTTTACAAAATAAAATTCCAATAAAAAAGGATAGTAGAATTTACACTTTGACATGTATATTAAGCAATGATGGAATTCTTCGTTCAAATGGAAGACTGGCAAATTTAAATGCTTGCGAAGATCTTAAATCACCATTAATTTTGGATCCCAAGCATTATATAACCAAACTTATTATACAACATCATCACGAAGAAGTTTATTATCATGGTCAAGAAACTGCCATAAATAATTTAAGACAGAAATATTTAATTTTACGAATGAGAAGTTTGGTCCAAATGTCAAAAATGTAAAAATAGAAAAGTGTCTTCCCACTATACCAACTATGGAACAACTTCCGATTTGCCGATTAGAACCAACCGTTCGCCCGTTTATAAAAACTGGTGTTGATTATTTTGGTCCTCTTTTGGTAACTGTCAAACGTAGCCATGAAAAAGGTATGGAGTAATTTTTACTTGTATGGCAACCAGAGAAATACACTTAGAAGTCGCGCATGAGTACTGATGGATTTATTCATGTTTTGAGACAATTTGGCTGTAGACGAGGTGGATTTCTTAGTCAAAAATAATAAAAAATTTTCATATAAGGATATGCTCTACGGGATTTCGTTTCCAAGTTACAGGGTGTTGAATTTTTCTTAAAAATTTAGTTTTTGTTTAATATCTTTTGAACATTGGCAGATAACAAAATGAAATGTTAGCAGTAACTTCACTTGATAATGCCCTAGGAGAAGTAAAAAAATTGTCTTCCTGGGATACTCAGTGGCGTGCATACGGATATTGCCGTAGGGCTTTTTAATGAAAAATGTGGTACGCCACTGGTAGAATTATTATTTGTTAAAATTTATGAATTTTCCTTTTATTCTAAACAAAATTCCCCTCTCGCGTTTTCTTTGTATCTGTTGCCATTTTCCCGTAATTAAACATTTTGCAAATATCAGTTTTTCCACAGGTTACAGAGGAAATTGAGGGTAATAGGAACAAAATCGAGCATGCCTTGGACCACGATATTTTCTGATAATGTCATTGTCAGTTAAGTTATTTAATTTTGTTTAGGCTTTTTAATTTTAGTAATAAACCTATTAAAAATGGATTACTCAGTTGAAGAATTAGCAGATATGCATTTTATTTATGGCCGTGCCAACGGGAATACTGTGTTAGCTGTACGTCTGTATGTTGAACGTTTTCCAAATCGACGTATTCCGAATAGGAAGACTTTTTCAGGGATTCACGCTCGCTTACGTGAAACCGGATCATTAAAGCCTTGCACCTCCAGTGGAAGACCACAATACGTAAGAACAGTACAGCGTGAGGAACGAATCCTTCAGATTGTCGAGGCGATTCCTGAATCTAGTACTAGAAGAATTGGAAGAATGGAAAGAGTAAGCCATATGACAGTCCAACGAATCCTACATGATAATTTATTGTACCCATACCATCTACAACGAGTGCAGGCTCTTTCTGTCAAGGATTATGCACCACGTCTTAGATTTTGTACATGGTTCTTAAATAAATGCAATTTAAACCATTCATTTCACACGTCCGTTTTATTTACCGACGAAACTGGATTTACAAGGGATGGCATAATTAATTTTCATAATAACCATCTATGGGCTGATGAAAACCCTCATGGAATCATACAATCCCGGCACCAGCAACGATTTTCTATTAATGTTTGGGCAGGAATAATTGGCGATTATTTGATTGGTCCTGTAGCACTACCAAATAGATTAGACGGATTATCATATCTGGATTTCCTTCAAAATGGATTACCACCTTTATTAGAAGAAGTTCCAATTGAAACGCGACAGCAAATGTGGTTTATACATGATGGCGGTCCAGCTCACTTTAGGCGAGAAGTTAGAGAATACCTCAACGAAACGTACCACAATAAATGGATAGGTCGTGGAGGGCCAAGAACGTGGCCTCCTCGTTCATCCGACCTTAATCCATTGGATTATTATTTATAGGGGCACTTAAAAAACATGGTTTATTCCGTTCCCATTCTAACGTACAGATTCTTCGTCAAAGAGTTGAAATGGGTTGTCAGCAAATTCGAGAGATTCCTGGAATTTTTGGACGAGTAAGACAATCCATGAGAAAACGCATTGAAAAATGTATTGAAGTTGAGGGGCAACATTTTCAGCGCCTTTTGTAATTTTGTTTGTTGTGTTGGTTTACATGCTTTATTAAAATAATTGTTTTCAATTTGGATGATGATAATTGAAAAGGAACCAACAGCCAAATTCATATTTTGAGTAATCATTGGTTTTTTATGTCATCAAGTGTTTTTAAATTTACGACATTTTTAGAAGTTTTTCCCAGAAATAAGGGTGCAAGTTGGAAAGCAGGTGATAGTAAAAAGTTAATAATTTTTTTTCCAAGTCTCAAAACGTATATTTTAACATCTTTTTGGAAAATGGTTCTTTTTCAATAATTGAAAAATGGTAATTTTTTACTTAAAAAGGATCCAAGTTCCATGGTTCTATTTAAAGGAAAGGCAAACGATAACATGAGTCATTTTAAAGAAAAATTTTATTTTGAAACAACAAAGAACAATATCATAACCTTAGACCTCATCTTCCAAATCAAAATCTGTGTTGGTGCCAAAACCTTCAATATCATCTTCGAAGTTCTCGATATTTTTGATTCTGTAAAAGTCAATTGTATCCTTGGGAAGAAACTTCAGTAAAGTCTTAATGTCATCCCATTTTTTTTTTGAGATGGGTTTTCCTTCAGGGTAAAGCAGTTTTAATTTTTGGGGATCTATAAGTGTCGGAGATTTTTGCCCCGTGTTGATTTCGAGAGATCTATTTCTTTAAAATCGCTTTCTTCATGAGAGTGCGACTCACATAAAAATAATGTATTCGGGTTTGACTTCTCAAGTTTTATTATCTTTGTTTTCAACCAAGAAACTTTCTCTTTATTTATAGTTACTTTTCTGTTTACAATTTGTTTTTCAATATCTTCAGTAGAGTAGAAATCATCGGACTCCATAAGGTTTATAACAAATTTATTATGTTTCTTGCAACTTCCGATTACCTTCATAAAGTCTTTCAAGGTGTAAATTCGAACCTGATTTTTAAGCGCTCTTTCTATTTGTCCAAAATCTGTGTCGTTTGGCAAGAAGCTGTGCCCGGACTCAAGATATTTAAAATAAATTTTGTTTAATGTAGGGTGCTGAATTAAAACTGTTTTCAACATTAACACAATTTTAATGTTGCGGTTTTGTCCACCACAGCTATCTGACCACATTATTAACTCCTCCGCTCCTTTTTTAAGATGCAACTCTATAAATTTTTTCATACAGGAACCCACTTCTTGGGCACCTCGCCCGGCTACTCCCTCTTTCCACAAAAAACAATATGGAGTATTTGTTGACCCTGAATGAATACCCTCATTATAGATACTTAATTGTCTTTTGTAATAAACAATATTTGTTGGTAGTTTAGGCAATCCTAGAACTTTTTCCATATCGTAGCAAAGGGTTTCAATAAGTGGATTTTTACTTGCTTCTTTAAAATCTTTGTTCAATTGATCTCTGGCCAGCTGCGCCTTTTCGATATGCTCATCATGTTGTTCCTTTATAATCAGTTGCTGGTTCTCATCTTGTGCATTTTTCACTTGTGAAGAATACATGTCACACTTGTTACATGTATCTTTTATAGGAGGTTTTCGCTTCAAATTGAAATGTTTATAGAATATATTTTTATAGAACTGAAAACTAACTTTTGGATGTTTCTCTTCTATATAGAGTTTATACATTTTACTCTCTGTAAGGTCGTAAGGTAGAAATTTAGCTTCAGTTTCTGACCGGGAGTAATGCGAAACATAGGTAGGAAATTTCTTTATATGTTCAATAATTTCGTTTATTGCTTCTTCATTAACTTTTTTCTTTCCTCCCGATTTGCCTCGCTCATCTTTTATTTGGGAGCTACGTTTTTTTCTAATGCAGTGTTAACTCTCTTTGTGGATATCTGATAAGTGTTTATATAAGTATCACGGCAAACTTCAATCTCTCCAAGCATATACACTCTAGTATATGATTTACCTGGTCCATTTTTAGCTCGTTTTCTTTTAATGGGAATTTCTTTAACTGTTGCTGCAATGTAACTCGTTTGCAAATCATATAACGATAAATCCCAAAATTTTTGAAAACATATCTGTTTTTCATCTCCTGTTAATTTTTCACTGCATTTTTTTAGACAGCTGCATTTGTAATCAGAAAATTGTCTGGCTTCTTTTAATTTTCCCTTGACTGTATAGTGAGTCTTGTTGGAATCTTTTAATTTCTTTCTCGTAGCGAAGGTTTGTCCCGGATATTTGTTATGTCTTCCTTTCTTAGCTCGACCTTTCCAAGCATTTTTTTCTTCCTTCAATTTCTGCTTCCTCTCAATTTCTTCTTCATTAAATAGCAACTCATTTTCTTCTTCCTCCGAAGTACTGCCGCCTTCCTCCTCCGGAATAAAGTCACGATCTTTTATACTGTCATCTGAATCTTCGTCTTCTATTATTCTCTGTTCAATGCTGTCATCTTTGTAGTTATTGTTTATATTCTCATCAGTTACCATTATTTCATGTAAGCCCTTAGAAATCGGAATGCCTGCAAGTAGTAAGTCTTCAATTTGAACTTCTTCAACAAATACATTTGTTTTTTCGACAGTTGAGTCTTTATTGTTCTGGTTGTGAAAAAACGAGTTATCTGTTTTTTTATTCTCTGTATTTAGAAGGTCTACCTCCTCAGAAATAATGAAATGGGTATTCGGAGTGCTTTTAAACGCCAAAATTTCTTTACTTATTATATTCGAATTTGACTTGAGAGTTAAGTCCCCATAATTTTGTACTTGAATTTTGGTGTCATCCGTTTCTTTATCTTTAATGTTCGGAATATTTACCCCTGAAAAATAAAAAAGTATTTAGTAGGTATTACTGTCTGCAAAATGTTGATATATTTTTACCTGGTAAACTTAGGCCTGCAAAAGTGGAATTGCAAATCGGTAGTTGTTGCTCAGGTTCACAGGGTTCCTTAAAAATATAAAATAAACACGAGAAGATGTGTATTTTTTTAACAAACAACAAACTGAAATAATATCTAAAAGGAACCAACCACCAACATACCCTTTGGTTCGTAATTCGCTTTGTAATCAATAATTCTTTAAATACATGCACAAAAATTCAAAAAATTTCTAACAGTGTTAAAAAAGTATGAGTTTTAACAATAAGAAGAGATAATAATTTTTAGAGAAATAGTGAAAAATAAAATATCTTTTTAATCATAACCTAAAAAACTTACTGTATTGCATTCGCTGGATTTTCGTCTTTTCGGTTCTATTTTGTACGACGGATCATCACACTTTAGTTGTAAAGCATTATTGAGAATTAGTCTAGTTCTTTTACTCATTTTTTATTCCAATAAAATCAAATAAACATGAAAACCAGCAGCCACTATTATTAAAACAAAAACTAATAGTCATAAAATATAAAAGGAACCAAATGACACTGATCATTTTCTATAAATGGCACCGTGACTTGGATCTTTCTTGATAATAGGAAACCGCTTTTTCCTTTAAAGTCGCTTGGTTCATTAGTCAATAGATGTCGCTAGAATTCCAGTAGGCGTTTGATACTTTTTAAATATATAAATTTCGCTGAAAACTATCGTATGGAACCATTATCTCAATTTTTGCAATTTGGCGCTTGGTTCCTTTTCAATTATCATCATCCATTTCTAAGTGTTATTTTATTACTGTTATTTACTGAAATTGCTGAAAACTGATATTTACAAAATGTTTAATTACGGGAAAATTGCAAGAGATACAAAGAAAACGCAAGAGGGGAATTTTGTTTAGAATAAAAGGAAAATTCAGAAATTTTAACAAAAAATAATTCTACCAGTGGCGTACCACATTTTTCATTAAAAAACCCTACGGCAATATCCGTATGCACGCCACTGAGTATCCCAGGAAGACAATTTTTTTACTTCTCCTAGGGCATTATCAAGTGAAGTTACTGCTAACATTTCGTTTTGTTATCTGTCAGCGTTCAAAAGATATTAAACAAAAACTAAATTTCTAAGAAAAATTCAACTTGGAAACGAAATCCCGTAGAGCATATCCTTATATGAAAATTTTTTATTATTTTTGACTAAGAAATCCACCGTTTAATTTATTCCCAACCTTTATGTTACACCCTGTATAGCAACTGTGGAACAAATTTTAAATCAGCAGACAAAGAATTACAAATAGCACTTAAAAAATATAAAAATAAAGAAATAGAGAAATTTTGTACATTGAAAAACATTCGTTGGAATTTGAATCCACCTGCAAGTCCCAATATGGGTGGAGCATGGGAACGTCTATTCTTATAGAAATTTTGACTGAAAGAATATGTTTTAACAACAGTTTTCACAGAGTGTGAAAACATTATCAATTCGCGACCACTTACTCACGTTTCCCTCGACTCAGACGAAACTGAAGCACTTACTCCAAATCACTTTCTGATTGGTCTATCACACACATCCTTACCATGTGCCAACGTGGACTATGAAAATCTCAATCTGATGTCAAAATGGAGAGCTGCTCAAAAACTGACTATTTTTCTAAACGCTGGACGCAATGATATTGTCATTATAGTTGATCCCAATGGTCCTAGAAACGTATGGCCTAAAGCTCGAATAATGCAACTATATCCTGGAAGAGAACACTCGATGTAAAATTGGCAAATGGAAATATTTTACGACGACCCGTATCGAGAATCTTAGATGTTTATAAGGAGATGAACAAAGAAGAGTAATTTCCCAAGAATAATTACTGCAGGGAAGAATTGTTACTTATTATATGTCCTGTATATTTATATTTGACTTAGTTTTAGTATTTTAATTGTTGTAAAGTGATAGTGACAATCAACAAAAAAAAATAATATCAAGAAATAATAAATAAAAAGAGTTGACAGAGGATCTTGAATTCTTTAGAACAAATTCGTCATTCAGACCCGAATTTTTTTTTTTATATGATCAAACACAAGCACTATAGGAAAAATCCTTTAGGGCACTCTGTGAGTGGTGCGTGTGCGCAAAAAGCGATTCATGTTGGTTTTAAATCGTTGGAGGTTATATTCGTTGGGAAAAACGACCTCGACGACCTCGGGAAGGTCGCTCCACAAGGATGAAGGCCTCCAGATGAAAGAATTCTTAAATAATGAAGTTCGAGGAGTACTAAGCTTAACAACATATGAATGGGCGGCAGTGGTTCGTCGTGTATTTCTGCTATTGATCGCTCTGGGCGGAATTAAGAGGGCAAGGTCAGCCGAGCACCTTCCATGAAAATATCTGTAAAAGAGAGTCAAATCCCCAACCTGTCTTCGATGTTCTAGGCTGTCGAAGTTCTTCGTCAGCTCGTGGTCTCCGATCAGACGAATAGCCCTCCTTTCGATGGAATCCAGTAGCCGAAGAGTATGTTTGGGTGCAGAGCTCCAGACATGAGAGCAGTACTCTAGTGATGATCGAATCTGGGCTTTGTATAGTGTCAAAAGTTGTTGAGGTGTGTACAACTTTCTGGTTCGGAAGAGTACCCCAAGCTTCTGCGAAGCTATCTTGGCGATTGCCACAACGTGGTTATGCCAAGACATATTTCCTCCCAGATTGACGCCCAGCAGATTGATAGATGAAGCCAGTGGGATTACGTGTCCGGCCATGACTATTTCCGGTTCTGTAATGTTAACCTTTTTAGAGGAAACTGCTGCCTGGGTAGAGATGTAAAATTACCGGTAATTTAAAAATCGGTAATATTACCGGTAATATTACGCAATATTACGGTAACATTGGTAATTTATAAAAAAAACAGCTTTTTAAGTAATACAAGTTTTTTTTATTTCAAAAAACATTACGAAAACCAATAAGAACGTTTTTTTAAACTAGTCAGAGTCAGAATGGACTACGTAATAGAGTGGATAATGGTAAATCATCCTCATCATCATCCCCAACCTCGTCATCTGATTCTTCTTTCTCTTTCGTTAATTGAGTCAAGTCTATAACTTCGAAACCAATATCTTCTTTTTCTATTTCTTCTACTATTCTCGAATGATCTTCTTCATTTAGTAAATTATAATTATGGGCAATATAAGTTAGTTTTCCGGCCCTCTCCACGGTTAGTCTGTTTCTTTTTTGCCGATGAATAAATCCATAAGTACTAAAGGTTCTTTCGGTTGCGGCTGTTGACGATGGTAAATTGCCAGAATTACCGTATTTTTGAGGTACGGTCCGGACTTCAGACCGTAAACCGTACTTTGAGTGAAAATACCGTAAAAGTACGGTCAGGACCGTACTGTTGGTAACCCTGGGTATTCCCCGATAAATGAGAGTATGGAGCGGAAAAAAAAAAACAATATTTCCAATGTTACCGATCTTGCGGTAATATTACGTAATATTACCAAAATTACGGTAACATTACCTCGGTAATATTACCCTTTACATCTCTATGCCTGGGTTTTTTAGCGTTAAATTCGACTTGGTTACTGTCACCCCAAGCCAAAATTTCTTCCAGGTCTTTGTTGAGGCGTGATACTTCATGCTGTCTGCGAAGATGTGCGTCGGCAGCCGATGTTTGCGCATTCAAAGAGAAAGATGAGATAAGTGTGCTATCGTCAGCAAAACTAAATATCGGATTTTTAGTTTTCACTAGAAGGTCGTTAATGTAGAGTAAGAAGAGAGTGGGAGACAATGTGGACTCTTGAGGAACACCGGCATTGATGGTGAAGGTATCTGAGAGAAATCCGTCGATCGCCACTTGCAGAGAGCGGTCCTTAAGAAAGCTAGACAACCATGCACAGAATCGACTGGGCATGCCATAGGATCGCAGTTTACTCTAAAGCCCCTCATGCCAAACACGATCAAAAGCTTTAGAAATATCCAGTGCAACAACCTTACCCCATGAGGAACATAGGGGAATTGTGCCCAAAACGACATACTTTTTTTTAATTTGTTTTTTAAATAGGAAAAAATACAAAAAAAGTTATTTGCGACTTGTATATACAGTGTGTCCACTGATTGACTATCGAAGAGGGAAAACTTTTTTATTTGTGGGTTTATGAAAAAAAGTTATTTTTCATAAAAACTCCTGCTTGTTCTCCAACGACCAAAAAGTATATTATTTTTTCAAATTTATATACCGGGTGTTCAGAATTTAGAAAAATATGAAAAAAGCTAAGAACAAAGTACCCTTATGTGTAAAGATAGGATAAAAACTAATTAGTAAAAGTTGTTGTGGTTGAGAACCTACGTCTCATTACCAAGTTTTGACTTATTAGCTAAATGTACAGAGACAGGCAAAAAATTCCAACTCATAAAATATGATTTGCTTTAAATTAACGCATTTTACAAATTAGTTAATCTTTAGAACGTATTTCTTTGTATAATATTTATTGGAATTGTCGAAAACGGCTAAGTAACTACCCATGTTATTAAAAAATCAATACGTTTTAAAATAAAACCGTGCATAATTAAACGAATTTATTAGAGAACGAATGAAGAGTAAAAAATTGTAACAAGTATAACAAATGTAAGTGAAAAAAGGCAGGTTATCAGCAAAAAAAAACTATTCAAAGGTTTCTCCACCAACCTCCTCGCATCGTTGGACTTTCTTAATAAATGCTTTATATGCATTTCGTATCTCTTGCAAAGGGATAGCCTGAATCGCTTCTCTAATTCTAATTTTTAAATTGTCAAGATCAGGTTCCAAATGAGATGCATACACTTTCTGGGTAAGGTAGCCCCATAAGTAAAAATCCATTATTGTAAGGTCGGGACTTCTTGGCGGCCAAGGGATTGGTCCATATCTCCCAATCCAGCGCTCCGGAAATTGTCGATTCAACCATTCCCGCACAATAACAGTGGAATGCGCAGGATGACCATCTTGTTGAAAATATGCAGTTTGCCTGTCAATAAGTGGCATATTATTTAAATAATGAAAAAAAATTGAATTTAGCATTTCTAAATAACTATGCTGATTCATATTTGCTTCAAAGAAGTACGGTCCAATTATTCCGTTGTACGTAACTGCACACCAAACGTTAACTTTCTTGGAGTACTGTCTTCTGCAATGAATTCGAAAATGGGGATTCATTGATAGGAGTCTTCTTCTTTTTAATATTTAAAACGCTTCCTGTTCTTCTAAATTTTGAAACAATAGATTTAACTGATATTCGGTTAACGGTAATATTTGGCCATTTCTCGTTAAACATTCTTGTGACATACGAGTATGAGATATTTTCCCCTAAACCATAACATTGGACAATAAATACTTTTTGTTCTAACGTTAGCATTTTTTTTCACTGTCATAAATTAAGCAATATGACATTGACAACATTTTTATTTGTTTGTTCATTTGTTAAATACGTCGCTCCGCGATGTGTTTTCAACGCCGTCTTGTCGGTAAAATGTACGTCCATTGTCATCGCAACGTATACTATAAAGTTTTTACAAAGAAATACGTTCTAAAGATTAACTAATTTGTAAAATGCGTTAATTTAAAGCAAATCATATTTTATGAGTTGGAATTTTTTGCCTGTCTCTGTACATTTAGCTAATAAGTCAAAACTTGGTAATGAGACGTAGGTTCTCAACCACAACAACTTTTACTAATTAGTTTTTATCCTATCTTTACACATAAGGGTACTTTGTTCTTAGCTTTTTTCATATTTTTCTAAATTCTGAACACCCGGTATATAAATTTGAAAAAATAATATACTTTTTGGTCGTTGGAGAACAAGCAGGAGTTTTTATGAAAAATAACTTTTTTTCATAAACCCACAAATAAAAAAGTTTTCCCTCTTCGATAGTCAATCAGTGGACACACTGTATACTCTCATATAAATATAGTTCACTATGTTATTGTTTAAAACTTTATATTACGAATGAAAATATTTTTTTAAATATCGAAACCTGCAATGTGTAATAATTCATTTTGCCCTGATATATTGGGCAAAATGACATACTGTAAAAAATTAACTTAAATTTACAATTTACAAAGATCGCATATATCGACGCTTAAGAAGCAATACCTCCTATCTCCAAAACAGCAATTTTACAGGAGACTAAAAAAACTGATTTATAGCTTTATATGATTTAAGATACCTTAGATAATTTTTTTCTAAACAATTGTTAATGTAAACAGACTATCTAAACTTAGTAAAAGCTTTTTTTTTACACACGTGCTTAAAAATGGAGATACGTGGTATTTTATTTAAATATAATATAACATTGGGAGATACGAGGTATTACCATTAAAAAAAAAAGGAATAAAAACAATTCAAAAAGTACTAATATCTAATTTTTATTTAAAAACAGTAAACTCAAAAGTATAAAAAATATATTTAGGACACCTTAATCAAGAAATTATTGAAAAAATAAACAAAATTTCATCGAATTCTTCGAAAAAAGAATTATTGATGCGGAAGATTGTCATAAAAATGATGACATTCTTTAGGTAAAACATCTTTCAACTGTTGAAGGTGCTGCCATTTGGTGGTTTTTATCTTTATAGGATTATTGTATAATCTTGGTGGCACGTATCTAGGGTTCTTTTTCAAAGCTTTTAATCGTTGCGGTAATTCTTTGTAGTCTTCGGAGAAATTACATTTGTACATAATTTTACCTTCTGGTAAATACTTAAGACATCTTAATTCAGTTACTTTCATAGAACCAGGCCTAATTGACGAACAAAGTTTGTCACTTGCATAATCTGAGAAAAAATCGTAGGACAAGTATTTTACCTCATAAGGGCGTGGATTCGTTCGTGCTTCTTTAGCAACAGCAACATAATCAGAAGGAAGATGAATGACTGTTCTTCAACTTTTTTTCAATAACTGCATGAACAGAGTCACATTCCATCTGGGTATGACCACGTTCCAAATATTTTTGTTCCAATATAATATTATTATTAATAGAGAACTTAAGAAGGGCACTTGACATTACGCAATTTCGATTTTGATATGTACAACCATCAGTCCATATGACAATAGGTTTTCCAGAATCCTTGTACTTGTTGAGATAATCTATGAGGCAGCTAGCAAAAACTGAAGCAACTAGCTCACCTTCCGATTCGTTCCACCAGTAACAAACTACATCATGAGTAGCTAAGTTAAATGTAGTATAGTTGTGAACGCACAACTTTGTTTTATAATACAAAGCACTGGCGTTAAAAAAAGGTGACAATTTTACAGCTTGTAGATCTGCAGTGATCACAGAACATTTTCCTTCTTGAGCTTTCTTCTTATCTTCATTTTTCTCTTGCCTTGCCATCTCCTTTCGTTCGATATGTAGTTTATACTCTGCCTCTGTCAAATTTCCAATTTCGTGTTTTACACAAGTATCGCAAGCATCTTTTTTAGGGTGAAAAATTGAGATATTCATTTTAGAAACAGTTTTATCAAACACTTGTCTACTTAAATGTAAAATCTGCTTTTCATTACAATATTCCACATAGTGATTGAAAAATTGTGTCATTGTTGTAAAAAGCTGTTCCAAATATAGTTTGGTGGTTTGTTTTCTACAATAGTGAGACGGTAGTTTGGGTGTAGCCTCTAAATAAGTTATCAAATTGTTCATTTGTTCTTCTTTCTTGGGTTTTCTTAATGTTTCACTTCTAGCTTCATTTTTGTTTTCTTTGCTCATATGAATTCCCGCTTGATTTTCTTTTTCAATTGCCCAGTTTCTTACTGACCATTCACCCAAGCTAAAGGTGTTTAAAAAAGTTTTTTTGCAAACTTGTGTTCTGATTCCCCCAATATTTAGATGGTATATGAAAGTAGAACTTCTTCTTGATTTATTTGCTGATGTTCTAGTTCTTGAAGCAGTTTGGCAGTCAACTAGGGAAGATATAAAAACTTTTCTTTGCTCCCAGTCCATATAATTCCAAAATCTCTCATACTGAACCAGTCTTTCTTCTTCTTTGATTTCATTGCAAAACCTTTTATTAGATTTTTTACAAATTTCTGAGTTACATGCCTCCTTCATTTTTCTTGCTTTTCTTATGGTGTCATGAAACACTTTGCTACTGTTTCCTGGTCTTCTGTACCCTAGATATTCTTGGCCTTTCATCCTTAATTTTTTTTGCTTTTTAACTTTCCATTCATTTAAATCTGCTGTGTTTTTTCTTTTTAGTTTAGGTTTAACTAATCTAGACAATGGTAGCAAATACTCAGGATCGCTATCAGTTTCATCTTTATTCGTTACTGGTTGTTCTTCTTTATTCGTTACTGGTGTCTCATTCACTTGTAGATAATTATTGCTGTTTTGTTCAGATTCAATCACTTCGCTGCTACCATTTAAGTTATTTACGGTTTCCATGTCGTTAATGTTAATCTCCTCTAACTCACATACTTGTGGTAAAATAATATTTTCAGTGTTAGGGTCATTAAAGTTATTAATTTCTTGATCTTCATTTATTTCAAATTCAACTTGTTTGTCACAATCATTTATTGATATTAAGCCTGGCTGCATATTATCCCAAATATCTTTCTCAATTTCTATAATAATTGGGGGGTCCGGGGTCTTTTGTTTTGCACAGGTTTGGTTACTGCGAGTTTGACCTAGAAACAACAAACAAGAAATTACCGATTTGATAGTAAATGCGAATAATAAATTTTTTTTAACTAAAATTATTATAGCAAATTTATAAGTATTTCTTAGCTTCCAAATACTGCACTCTCACATTATAACCCGATCTAATATAAAAACTTTTACTCACGAGTTATAAACAAAAGATATAAAAATAATTACCTTGCAGTTTCACGCCATAGTCATTTGTTCTTAATGCCTCCATGATTTCATTATCACTAAACATTCCATCATCGTTTTCATCCATTTTTGGTTTAAGAAAGCTCCAAAAACCAGTCCAAATATATTTACAAAAGAACTTACACGTGTTACTTGCACCGCTGGCAAATGTAAACTGACATAATAGCTCGTATATCCCATCGAGGTCCGTCAATTTCCCGCCAGAATACCACGTAACTCCAAAAATTTGTGACGTTTTGGAGATACAAGGTATTTTGATATTTGGTGGATATACGAGGTATTGTTTGATGTTCATTTAAAGCGTTAATATTAACCTTGGACATACGAGCTATTGAGAACTATTGGATATAAGAGTGAGTATTAATAGGAGGTATTGTTTCTTAAGCGTCGATATATATTTTGATTCTTTTCGGTACACCGGCGCACTCAACATGGCACCAAGAATGACAGGACTGACATCATATCCATCCTTCTCCAGATTTAGATCTTATATAGGTATCGTTGCAAAATAGACATGCAGCATCATCGTCACTGTCCTCAAATTGAAAATAATTCTCGTTGTCAGAGTTCGATTCATCATCATTGTTGTATTTTCTTGCAGTCTTTTCTCTCGTCGATTTTCTCAAGTGCTTTTGAGTTTTGGTTAGGATTTCATCATCATCTATTTTTATCCGTTTCGTAGCTAATGAACTCACACAAACAACAGCAGTGACATGGGTGCCCCTCTGTGCACTTGTTAGTGCGTGCCCCCACTTGTTTCTTTCCTTTTTTCGCAAATACCTTAGGAGGCTTTTGTACCGTTGTAAGAGCCCATTCATCCATGTTATAGACCCTCTCAGACGAAATATTTTCTTTTTCCATGGTTTCGCTTAGTAACTTAAAAAATGTTGTCACTTGTACTTTATTGAACGCTCGATCTCTGGCAGCTGAAGTAAGTTCTGGTGATCTCAAGGACAACTCAGGATGCCTTTTACGAAACCCTTTAAGCCAGTCCCAACCTGCTATTTTCTTTATCTTGTTAAAAGAATGTTTATAGTGCCTCATCTCCGCCAATTTGTATGCCAACTTTCTAACGTCTGTAGTAGAAAACCCGAATAATCTCGATTCATGTTCAAGCATGATTTTCTTAAGTTCATCCTCAGCTTGTTTTGGTAAGCGTTTTAAAACGGCCTAAACGTTTTGTGCTTCTGTTATGAATGCATTTTTTTGATGGACTCTTCTGCGTAGCGTAGCTTGAGGAACATTAAACATTTTAGCCGCCTTTAGCCAGCCCATTTCCCGCATTTTAATTGCTTGAATAGCTCGGTGCATATCACCTTCACTCCAGCTTTGCCTTTGAGAACTCCTTTTGTAATTAGAAACCATCCTGAAGCAATAAAATTATGATTAATATTAATCTACAAGTAAGCGGGCATAATGACATACTATGCCATTTTAGGCCACCAACAAGTGTGTTATTTTGCCCTGATAATCGCATATATTTTAATCCACATAACAAAAAACTATAATAGATAAGAATGAGTTTAAATATGCCACAATATAATTAAAGATGCCAAAACTTTATGACCTGACATAAATATTTTGAATAGCGTAGGAAGTAATAGAAATATAAGCTAAAGAAAATGCATTAAAATAAATTTTTAAACTCGCCTGTTCGATTTGAGGCAAAATTATCACTAACAAAGGTTGCGCTCTCTTCAGAATTACAACAGCTACTGATGGCGCCGTGAATTTTCACGTGTAATGTACTAGTAGCGCATCTAGTTCCTATATTATGCACTAAACTAACACAATGTCATTTTGCCCTGATATGTCATTTTGGGCACAATTCCCCTATGCGCCGTCATTTGCATTGTCGAACCCATCCACCCGGTAGTCGACTTCCGGCCGTAACTTCTCAGGCGGTCGCATCGACGGTATCGTCATAAGCCCCTCGATATTGTCCAAGAAATGTTGACAGGTAAAATCGAACGAAGGTAACGTCACATTCGTCCCTATTTCATGTAAGACATATAACACATGTCATACGTAGGTTTGTCAGGTGTCCTGGATTTCGCAGGATGTTCTGGATTTGAGGGTGGAGTATAGGCGTCCTGCGGAGACCTGTGGCAAGACGCCTAATATCCTGGATTTCATAAATACTCAAATTATTAATTGTTTTTATATACAGTGAGTCCCAGAAGAAATGTCTAAATTCATATAAAATTCAGCGGTAAGTTTTTTCAAAAAACGCTCGTACCCGTCGATTTTGATTTTTTAATTTTTTTTTGTGGTAATTTCATGTATACAGGGTAGCTCAAAAATAAGTTACGACCATCAACTTCATTTTTTCAAATGAAAACATATATTTTTTATTTCATTTTTGAATTTTGCATTGAATTCTAAGCATGTTTCATGTACCATGTCCTATACATAAACTCAACAGTTATTGAAAAAATTTGGATTGAACATATCTATAAGTAAGACCTGTTTATTAAAAAAAAACACAACAAAATCAAATTAAATGTTGAAAATGTGCGCCATTTACGGCTTGACAATATCCAAGACGATCAATAAACTCTCTTTGCACGTTTCCAACCATTTCCGGAGTTGACACGCACTTCTCTTCGGATCCTTTCTTTCAACTCCTGCATATTGTTTGGCCTGTTAACAAATACTTTTGATTTGAGGTAACCCCACAAAAAAAAGTCCATCGGAGTTAGGTCTGGAGACCTAGCAGGCCATTCGATAGGTCCTCTCCTTCCAATCCATCGATTGGGAAAGGTTTCATCCAAAAATGTGCGCACAGTGGCCGCATAGTGCGGAGGAGCACCATCTTGTTGGCATATCAGTTCTTCGTCAGGGGAGTCTGGATCCAATGGATTCGGAAATAAAGCCACTAATGCTGGAATTAATTCTAGTTGGAGAAATTCGAGATATACTTGTCCAGTTAAAGACTGTTCAAAGAAAAATGGACCAATTACTCTTTCGCGTACGATTCCACACCAAACATTTATTTTCTTAGGGTACTGGCTGTGAACCTCTATCATCCAATGCGGATTTTCTGTTGCCCAATATCGACATTTTTGTCTGTTCACATTACCATTCAAATAGAACGTAGCTTCATCCGAAAAAATAATATTTTTTACTAAATTATTATCTAGATTGCACATATTTTGCATGCGTCCGCAAAACTCACTTCGCCTATCGAAATCATCTTCAAATAACTCATGCACTGGAATAACTTTGTATGGGTGATATTTGTGCTTTTGAACTACTCGGTGAACAACAGATTTCGACATGTGTAAATCGGCCCCAATGTGCGACAGGGGAGTACATGGATTTTCTTCCAAGGAAAGCAAAACGTCAAGTTGTTCATTTTCATCTCGAGTAGGACGACCAGATTTAGGCAAATCTCTAACATGACCGAATTCTCTAAACTTAGCCTCTATTCTACTCACCATCTTTTGACATATGGGAGGACGATCAGGATGGATGTCATTAAATAATTGGGCTGTTTCTATTTGAGTACATGTTTTATCACCAAACCCAACCATGCATAGAATTTCAATTTTTTCCCGTTCCGTTAACTTCACCATTATTGTGAAAACCGCAACTTTGAAACTACGCTTGACAATAATTATACTTATTTGAAATAAAATTGTCATACAGTTTCTATGGAAATAAACGGTGACAGTGAGACAGTACACTCTTACTTATTATGGAGCCCAAAATGCCATATTGCCAGAAGATTTGATAGATCGTTGGATTCCCTAAATGATATGTTCAATCCTAATTTTTTCAATAACTGTTGAGTTTATGTATAGGACATGGTACATGAAACATGCTTAGAATTCAATGCAAAATTCAAAAATGAAATAAAAAATATATGTTTTCATTTGAAAAAATGAAGTTGATGGTCGTAACTTATTTTTGAGCTACCCTGCATACATGAAATTACCACAAAAAAAATAAATTAAAAAATCAAAATCGACGGGTACGAGCGTTTTTTGAAAAAACTTACCGCTAAATTTTAAATGAATTTAGACATTTCTTCTGGGACTCACTGTATAACACATGTCATACGTAGGGTTGTCAGGTGTCCTGGATTTCGCAGGATGTCCTGGATTTGAGGGTGGAGTATAGGCGTCCTGCGTAGACCTGTGGCAAGATGCCCAATATCCTGGATTTCATAAATACTCAAATTATTAATTGTTTTTATATATGACTCGGCGCCATCTCTCGCTAAATATTAAAGCAGAGCTTCAGATTAAAACAAATTTTGTTTTAACTTGCAAATAATTTTATAAGAGGTAATTAAAAACAATTAGCTCTTGGCAGACGTCAAGAGTGATAAGAAATATTCTTTTTCAACCAAATAATTCATTTTCTTAAAGCATTTTAAATGTTTTTTTAAATAACTATTACACTTAGATATGTTAGAAAAAAACTTTTTAAATTATTTTCATATATTGTGTTTTAGTTTAGTTAAAAATTTCCTTCCTTATTTGAATATATCCTTCCATTTTCAAACTTGTGTCCTGTGATTTCAAATTTTATACCTGGCAACCCTAGTCATACGTGAGTGATGCAAACTATTGAATAATGATTGGGGAGGAGGAAGACGCGCTATCAATTTATCCTTCGTATCACTCACGAAAGACGAGGCGTTGACAACAATACCTTTGATAAATTAATAGGCACTCCGCTACATCAACAAACTACCCCTGTATAAATAATGATTATATTCTGAGTATGTTATCAAAAATTACCACCCCTCTAAAGCAGCAGCTATTAATAAGCAAATGGGTTTAGCTAACTAAACTATTTATCCAATAACCGTTTTATAAAATAATATTATACGTTTATTTAGATAGACAGTAACAAGGGTGATAATTAATGACCGTTCACAAAGATCCGCCCATGGGTTGGCCCAGGTAAGTTGCAACCCACAGGTAACTTCGCGCTTTTAACAGTATGTGCGTGAACAGACTGCCCGTCGCATGTACTTTTTTCTATTTATTTTGAATGCTTAACGAGGATCGAATACGCGCGCGGTGTCTTGTTATTTTTATTCATTAGGATTTTGTGATGATGTTTACCGTGATTAAACGAAGGACTTTCGTAGGACCATTGTAAAAATATATCGTAGATCTATAATTGTAAGTTATCTAAAATAGGTCATTTATATCCTGCAGTGAAATTATCCAAAAATAATATATAATAATGCCAAATTAACTTCAACACAGATATAAAAACTAGATATTCGAATCCTGCAACAAATTCATTCAAAGTTAGTTATTCTTAATGCTAACATCTCTTAACATTTACTTGTCATTTCTTTGAGATTCACTTTGAATGCCTATTGACCCCCTTGAAGCTTCCCAAAACATTGTAATCTACATGATATACAGTATGTCCACGGATGGGGTTTACAAGAGGACAAAAGGACTAAAAATTGAAAGATACGAAAAAAAGTCACTCTTAATAAACGTTTTTGCTTGTCTAGAAAATTCATCATAAGAAATTTCAATTTTTTTATACAAGGTGGGTAAAAACTGCAAAAATGATATTTCGCTCTAACGTTAGGTAAAGATTAAGATGCGATTTAGGTTTCCACTAAAGTAGTTTAGAAGTTTCTAACTTTAGGGAGGCAAATTTCTCTACCTAAATCGTTACTTATGAAGGGAATCCAGCTCGACATGCGCAGTTATACATTTTTTAAATAGAAATAAGAAATATTCCTAATCATTCATAATGATATAGGTCCTGGTTTTGAATTTAGCAATGAAATTGTAAATTATTTTGGCAACCCTTGATAATAATTTTTTTTACAAATTATGTCTTGTGAAACTGCTTATTAGTTTTACTGCTTCCCAGGAGACAATCCCTTGACTGTACCAAAAATTATCAAATCTAAAGAAAATAAAGTAGTTTTACCTTGAAAAACACATCAGTTATTATTATTATTTATAATGGATAATAATTTGGGCCACCACCCGGTTGTACAGGGTGGCCAACTAAGCGAGGTAAGCGGCTATATCTCGGAAACCGTTCACCGTACAGCTTTCGGAAAAAAATATTTATAATAAAAGTTGCCAAGAGAAAGTGCTGGAAATTATTTGCAAGTTTGTAGGCCGGCCGCTAGGGGGCGTAACATGAATAATAATTTGTTGCCAGTCGATTTCTCTACAATTGGCATAGGTAAGGTATATCGATAATACTTACAAATAAATCTCACTTGTATCGTGAACAACTTTGCTTAAACACTTTTTTCTCTAGCCCTGCAAATAAAGTGGTGGGGGTAACGCAAACATCGATTTGCAAAAAATTCAATATCTCAGGAACGCCTTATCTGAAAATATTCAAATTGGTGTTATTTAAAAGAGCTGTTCTTGCTTTATTAGCTACACTGCAAGCGATGTCTATGTCATTTTTAGTGTAGTCGCTAGATGGCGCTTTCAACAGATTTAACATATTTATCGTTTTTCTCGAAAAACTTAAATGCAATGGTAAATATGTTATTACACCAGTACAGAGAGGAATAAAGGTCAGAGCAAATGGTGAAAACCGCAATTTCCTATCTTTTTTCTAACCGGAGATATCAATGAAAAATTAATTTATATCCTACTAAATCTCCCGCCCCGGTACTTACATATGTTGCAAAAAATAAGAAGGCTTTGGAAACAAAATACATATTATATATAATAGGAATATTGGGAAGAAACGTCAAATTATTCATTTTGAGATCCGTTTCCATTTAATTTTTGAATTTAAAAAATGCCGTTTACTAATGAAGAAGCAGTTGATATGATTGCTGTTAACTTCGAGTGCTTTCAAAATGCAGCAATCGCTGAAAGGAGTTATGCATTGCGATATCCAAATCGCCGTCATTATGGCAGAAGAGTTTTCCGCGCTTGGTACAACGCTTACGTACCACTGGAAGCTTTCGTTCACTGACATTTCGGAGACGTCGTATTGGCAGAACTGAAGAAAATGTTATCAATGTTTTAGCATATATAGAGTTTAATCCCCATCTTAGTACTAGGACATTGTCTTCCGATTTGGGAATATCACGAAGTACCATACTGGCTTTTAGGCATCATCAATGACAATCCTCAATTTGTATCCGAAATTCTTTGGACAGACGAGGCTACTTTTAATAGCGACGGAAGAGTAAATTTGCATAACACGCATTATTGGACTACAGAAAACCCTCACTGGATGCGAGAAGTTCAGCAGCAAGGACGTTGGAGTGTCAACGTATGGTGTGGCATAATAGGTGGTAAAATTATTGGACCCTATTATGCCACTTTGACCAATCACTAAATGGGAACCTGTTTTTGGAGTTCCTTAGGAATGAATTATGTGTTTTATTAGAAGATGTGCCTCTTGAAACCAGGCAAAATATGTTCCCGCAGCTCGATGGCTGTCCAGCACATTTTTAAATTAATGTGCGAGAATACCTGAATGAGACATATTCAGACCGATGGATAAGAAGAGGAAGCCTTTTTCCGTGGCCAGCCAGGTCACCTGACTTGACTTGTTTGGACTTTTATTTATGGTGACGATTAAAAGATATTGTATTCCAAGCAAGGAAAGCTCAGACAATGTGTGGGCCAGGATGGCAGACAGTTTGAGCATTTAAGGAAGTACTAGAATACGTTTCCATTGGTTTATAAAATGAACGTTTCTTTCCAATACTCCTATTATATATAATATGTATTTTGTTTCCAAAGCCTTCTTATTTTTTGCAACAAGTACCGGGGCGGGAGATTTAGTAGGATATAAATTAATTTTTCATTGATATCTCCTGTTAGAAAAAAGATAGGAACTTGCGGTTTTCACCGTTTGCTCTGGCCTTTATTCCTCTCTGTACTGGTGTAATAACATATTTACCATTGTATTTAAGTTTTTCGAGAGAAACGATAAATATGTTAAATCTGTTGAAAGCGCCATCTAGCGACTACAGTAAAAATGACATAGACATCGCTTATAGTGTAGCTAATAAAGCAAGAAGAGCTGTTTTAAATAACACCAATTTGAATATTTTCAGATAAGGCGTTCCTGAGATATTGCATTTTTTGCAAATCCATGTTTGCATTACCCCCACCACTTTATTTGCAGGGCTAGAGAAAAAAGTGTTTAAGCAAAGTTGTTCACGATACAAGTGAGATTTATTTATAAGTATTATCAATATATCTTACCTATGCCAATTGTAGAGAAATCGACTGACAACAAATTAATATTCGTGTTACGCCCCCTAGCGGCCGGCCTATAAACTTGCAAATAATTTCCAGCAATTTCTCTTGGCAACTTTTATTATAAATATTTTTTTCCGAAAGCTGTACGCTGAACGGTTTCCGAGATATAGCCGCTTACCTCGCTTAGTTGGCCACCCTGTACAATGCTTTTTTTTTGTATGTTCCTGTTCTCTTTCGAACATGTTCCATCATTTTGTCCAACATTTTTTTAGTGAATGACCAGACAGGCAGTACTAATTTGAGGAGCGAGTATTGAGTTCTTCGCTAACTTTAAGCCAGACTTATTTTTTTTCCCTTTACAGATACAGCCTAGGTCTTTTAGTATTCGGTGCATTATATTTTTGTACAATATTAAGTAGAAGCTCCTTTGCTGACGATGTATAGTTTTGGGCGCGTATAATTCTTCTGTTCTATATTTCTCATTGTAACTAAACTTTTTTATTCAAGTAGAAACGAACTAAAACGTCAACAACACGAAAATGCTAGGTTATGTAAAATGATTCTGCCACCCGCCCCAACTTCTTGAAGAAAAGTTGGGTGGTTGCCAGCGTTATTCCATTCTTAACTAGGGGTATCATAAATACATGTGGTGGAATCCAATTTGATCTAGGGAATCTCTACAGCTTAGGATCTCCCTAACTATTTTATCTCTAGAGAAACGTTGGTGGAAAAGGGCATTAACCTCTTAATTGTAGGCTTCAACATGCAGGTTTATAGTCGGAAATATATATCGCCAAAATGAAGCAACTTGTTCTGACAGGCAATATCCCATCGCGTCAGTGTGCGAGATGATCACCTTTGATCTTTAGTATTATGTCAATGGGTGATATCGCGTATAGCTAGTTGCATATTGTTTATTGGCCGTTGCTCCTGTGTGCGACCCGACCCGACTAGTTAGAGATTTCGACTTTTCCGAATAGAACTCTAAACCAAATAACGTCTGTAGCGGTTACATTACACGCTTCTATGTCCTTCCTCGAATATAGCCGAATTTTTCTTCTCGCCTTGGCTTTTACATGCCAGGATACAGCCAGAAGAAATAAGTTTTACTTGTTTGATGTTAAATTGTAAAATAATACATAATCCGACATACTGGCACAAATAGGTATATACAGGGTGTCCCAGAATATGCAATCTCCCGGGTTCAGCTAGAACACATAAAAATAAAAGGAGAAGTTCCTATAAATTTTTCTGTTCCACGGCCTCCCCTACGGAGATATGGGCACATAACGAACGTCCCTGAAAGTCGTTATTTTTTAAATAATTTTTTAAGTACTAGGTGTAATTTAATAATTTTTTAGTATAATAGTTACTAGATGAGTCTACTCTTAGTTTGCCAGGGACGGACTAGACGTAACACAAAAATGCAAAAATTCCATCCTTCGCGGAAAGTCTTCAGGAAGAAGCGCATGGACTTTTTGAAGGTGGTACGGATGCAATTGTTGCTCTCTAAGGATTCTAGAGACCGTAGATTTTGGGCACTTGTTGAAGGATCTGCTTCTACGGCATTTAGGATATTTTCTTCAACACCCTCGTCGCGATCGATTTGATTTCCACAATTGTGGCTGGCTTGGTCAAACCTTTCAAAGGTCCACTCTTTCAAAGGTTTCCCTATCAGGAATTCTTCTATTTGGAAATCGTTCTTCATAAAGCCTTCTGGCTTTACTAATGCAAGTCCATACATTAAATGCATGTCGGCATATTCAGTATACTTAAATTCCATTACTAAGTAACTAATAAGACAAAGGAGAAAAACCGCAAATTTCAAGACCCTACCATAAACTGACACTAGCATAAATATTCTTATTTAAATCGGTACATGTGAAAAAACCATAGCAACAATGAGGGAATATTATGAACATAAAACAACAACCAATGCAAAAAAACATATTGAACAAAAATATATTTTTTTCGAAAACGGTTCATTTTATCGACATTGATCAAGAGTACCTTTTTTTCAGCTTAAGGTTTAGAGTATCCAAACATATTATTGCCGTTCCTTCATCATGCAGGGTGTAATAAAAGCATTTTTGTGTTCCGTCTAGTCCGTCCGTGGCAAACTAAATAAGCCAAATGTGTTTAAAAGGGCGAATTTTAAGGAAACTCATCTAGCAACCATTATACTAAAAAATTAACCCTAATTACACCTATACTATACATTATAATTAAAAAATGATTTAAAAAACAACGATTTCCAGTGACGTATCTCCGTAGGGGAGGCCGTGGAAAAAAAAATTATAGGCACTTCTCCTATTATTTTTAAGTGTTCTATCTGAACTCGGGAGATTGCCCACTAATCTGGGACTCCCGAATTGTGTTCCGTCTAGTCCGTCCGTGGCAAACTAAATAAGCCAAATGTGTTTAAAAGGGCGAATTTTAAGGAAACTCATCTAGTAACCATTATACTAAAAAATTAACCCTAATTACACCTATACTATACATTATAATTAAAAAATGATTTAAAAAACAACGATTTCCAGTGACGTATCTCCGTAGGGGAGGCCGTGGAAAAAAAAATTATAGGCACTTCTCCTATTATTTTTAAGTGTTCTATCTGAACTCGGGAGATTGCCCACTAATCTGGGACTCCCGAATACAGGGTTATGATAAATAAACGTATCAGCCTTTTATATAGACTACCGCTCACTTAATCAAGATTAGCTGGGACCCGTCAAACTTATTTTTTTGAAATTAATTTTTTTTAAGTATACAGGGTGGATCGTAAATCTGTTACTTGTATAAACTTCAATTTTTTTTATGGAACACTATTTGGTACCGCTATTAAAGCACAAATTGTTAAATAATGTTATAAATTAAAAAAATATGCATTCAAAATTGTAGGAAGCAACGAAATAAAGGAGAATTTGGAAAAATATAAATTACACATTACTGGGAAAACAAGTGAAAACCCGCCCCCGCTACACCTTTTGTAGCCGATTTCCTTCTGTATTCGGTAAAAGAAAACACAAGAAAGTTACATAGATTGACAGTGCCCTGGGACCTCTGAAGTAAACTGCTTCTAGACATGTTTGTTTCTACTGACCAATTGTAAACTCTTGCTTACCAAGTAATCATTTCGCAGCTCGACTGTTAATTACGGCAAACCATTTAATTACTTCTCTTTTTATGTAATAAATGGTGACGATACCTACATTTAAAAAGATAGCATTAGTAGTATGCAAAATTTTCAGTAATTTCGTTCCATGTTTTCTATGATTTACCCTGTCGGATTCAGGCAACATAGTTTTAATATTTACGTACCATCGTAATTTACTTGTTTAGATAACCATAGTAGACTTACGTCCACTGTCTGTTGATAATTACGTCCAATTATCCACAGTCAGTCGTATAGTACAAGTAAAAGTATTATATATCATATAAGTGTTATCTTGTCGCATCCAATACTATTAACTATATTTTATATATGTGCATATTTCTTGCAATTAAGATAATGAACTTTAAATACATAGGATATTTATGAGAAAATATATAGTTATCATTGCCAATTAGCGTGCAAATAATCTACCAAGTGTAATTAGCAATGTTCAGGTAGCTTTCATTATCGAAATATTTTGGATTTTGCATATTTCAGCGAGTTTGAGCCTAAAATACTTGTTAAATTATTATCTATTTAAATTAGCTACAAATTAATGCAATGAGTTCATATATAAATATGAGTACCTAGGATACACAGTGTGCTTTAAAACTCTGGGAAACTATTCATGGAAGCTTTGCATTAAAATTGTGTATTCATGTTACTATTGATTGAATCAATTTACACAATTAGGTACATTAATGCCCATATTCTCCAATTTTCAATTTATTTGCGTTTAACTAATTCCAGCATTAACGGTTAATTTTTCGAATAGCCATTTCTTATCCGCCAGAGGAAAATTAAGTAATTCACAAGAATTAATGCCATGTTTCTCACACATTTTGACAACAGCGCGTGACGGCACAATTCTATAGGGTTTTTCAGTTACAAAGTGGTTATAAATTTAGGTTGGCCACGCACGAAGTGAAGGAAATGTCAAAGAACAACCTCTCTCTCTCATCGGATTCGCCTGCAGTGTTGCTGCAGTGGCTTACTTGTTTAATACGATGTGAAGGAAAGGTGCCTATTATCGCATACTTTGTTTTGACCTATGAAAAATAGGTTTCGGATTAAACAAAATATATTTTAAAATGCAAAAATCACAATTTTGAAAATGGTTTCCTAATATCGACTAGGAGGTGATCTCAATATCGCATATGTCCGATAATTGAATAATTTTTATTTTAATCAGTCAAAAAACATGGTATTTTCCTTCGAATAGGGCATTTCTTTAGATCCTAAAAGTTTTGCTGTGTAACTAAGTCAGAGAATGAAAATATGTTTTGCCTTCTTTACTACCTGTAAGTTTTTCCATTTTAAAGCTGGTATTGCTATTGACTCGGAATAAGAATTTTTAGGCAACAAAAATTCGTTGCCATTTAAGTGTGCTTCATAAAGCTTAGTCTTGTTTCTGCTTCTTTAAAGTTTCTGTAACAACACTTTTTAGCCAATGGCCATTGAAAGATGTTCGATTGTCAATAAACCTAGGATTTTCAACTAGTATGCTAATTTCTTTAATTGGCCTAACATGAACTGCTAGCTTCATCTTGTAGCAGCCCAAGCTTTTGAAAAAAATTGTCCATTCTTTAAACATATTCTGGTCACATCGAACAACGCGAAAAGGACTAGGCTTTACTCTAGCATTCTCAGTAACTTCATACAAATCAGAAGGAATTTCGGTAATGGCATGTTTATGAAGTAGTGCCATGTTACTCCATATAGTAGTGGCCTTAGGAAATGTTATATTAACTGAATCTAATCTACGACACTTGTGTGTGTACAACATAATGTAGGTATCTAAACATAGTAAAATTCTTATTTTGTCCTCCGCATGAGTCACAAAATAACGCCAGATGCCTAACATCTGAAGAAAGTATATTAAAAATGAAGTGCTACAACATCGACACTACCTCGTCTGAACCGTTTTCTGCAATGGTCTGATCATAACAGTAGAAATCGATTCGCCAGTAGATATAACATGGCTATTGAACAAGTAAACACTGAGCTGACGTTTGTAATAAACATCGTTTGTTGTACTATTACTTCTGGGGACATTAAATGTTTTGGAGGCCTTTAGGTATCCCATTTTTTTTTTAAATGCTTCTATTGCTTGCTCCATAGCTTTTGTATGCCAGCTTTTACGAGTTTTCATTTTACCTGTTTTTTCAAGTCATCTATAAAGAAAATAAAAAAATGGTTGTAATATAAACTATTCCTAATATCGGATATGCGGTATTGAGCAACCGATACTATCCGATATTAGGGCATATATCATTATGTGAGGTTATTACCCTTTATGTAAAGACAAAATAACATTAAACCTAATAAATTATATATCAAATAGAGCCTTACAATATGCTTAATTGAATGGTGTATATTAAATTATTAATTAAACTTACATTCTAAAAATATTTTGCCTCTAATCTGCAGCAGTAAAATTTTCGTGAATCCTGAATTATGTAACCAAATAAAATGGCGAACAAAAACTTGCTGCAGAAATCTGTAATTCTCTAGCTTGAGGTAGTATTGGTATGTGTCCAATTGTATAGGGTTTCAGGAGGCCTATTGGACGTGTATCCGAAAATAACTTCATAACGTGTAAAACCATGGGGCTTGTTTTTGGCATTATTGTAGCAAATAACAGCATATGGAAGAATATTAAAGGGGTGTTCGTCAGGGTTCTCTGCAGTATGGGCTCTAAGCATCTCAGTGAGGGTTGCATGAAATCTTTCTAAGGATCCGTTTGATTGAGGATGGTTAACGCTGGAAAAAGTTAGTTTTACGTCGTAAAGCTCACACAGATCTTTAAGCAAGGTATTGTCGAATTCACGACCATGGTCGCAATAGATTCGCAGTGGCGTACCGTAATGCTGGAAAAATACAAGCATCGTGTTAACTACCGTAGAAGCCTTTTTGTCTCCCAAGCGATATGCCTGAGTACATTTAGTCAATTCGTCTCGAATAGTCAAAGCGTAGTTACGCGTCGGATATTCAAATATATCGATATTGATCCTTCCAAAGGGAGTTTTTGGTGTTCGGTGTCTTGTAACATTTTAAAGGTTGAGGTGGTGACCTTCTTGTCATTAAATTGTATATTGGAGGACTGGGTCTATTTGCTTTATGTGTCTCGAGATATGATAGTTGGAGCTCTCTCCTAATACGCGAATGGGCATCTAAAAGACAGCTTGTGTTTCCGGCACGAATGAGTTGTCCTAATTTGGGTTCTAGCCCTACCAATATGGTATTAAAGGCCATTGTATCGATTAAGGATGCTTGATCACTTTTCTGGCCAGTGGTGAGAATAGTCGATTTTTCAACGTTCGCATGTATTTTTGCGTTTAAAACTTAGTGACGATTATAGAAAGTACGAGGTGACTCATTTGGTCAGTGCTTAAGTCTTTGAAGGTCTTGTATAAGGGATGAAAGATCCCTAGAATCTACAAAATGCAAATTTAATAGTTGTTTTATTTCTAAATATGATCCGGGATTTCTAGAGCTTGAGAGTGCAGCCTTCCCCTAAGTTTTTTTTGTATATGTCACACGCATTTAAAAATGTTCCTAAGATCCCCTTCAAATTCGGGAACGGAACAATAGAAAATATTTCCGATAGTGTATACAATTCATCCTTTACAGTTTTACAGTATTGCAGCTATCGGGCGAAGCCATTTTTATTATTTTAATTTTTATAAATAAAAATAACAATTAAAAATAATAATTTATCACATAGATGGAAGCAAAATACGGGATATATAATAATGGAGTAAAACGTTTCGAAAATCGAACAGTTTAAAATAATAAAAGTAAACGAGATGATTCATTACCTTACAACAGAAGCATCGAAGTGGTCGTGTTCTTGACAATTGACTACTAGGGGATTCACTAGGTGTTCCTTCCGTAGTAATGCCAAGTAAGAGCAGTCTCGATGATTATATGAGTGGATCAGTGCTATCCTTGCCTAACCCACAATTTATTATTTATGAAATAATGAGAGACAAAGTAAAGTCGTAACAGAAAAATAAACAATGTTGTTAAGAATCCTTTAAATATTTATTTAAATAAAAAACATATGATTCTAAAATAATATTGTAAAATAAAAAATTTAACATTTTAGAATAGTATGATACTTTGATACTTAACAGATAGGCACATTTGGCGCTTAACTAAAAGTTGGAACGACATAAGGTGGAATAATTAGGCAACATTAATATAAAGAAAAAAACGAATATTAATAATTATTTAATCGTTTTCTTCATAGTCGGATGCTTCATTTTGCTCAACCTCAACAATTCCGACTGAAAGCGACTTATAAAAGTCATGATGTTCTGGAGGCACAAATTTTAAAAGAGAGAGTAGGTCTTTTTTCTTCTCTTTAGTTATAGCTCGTCCATTTGGATACAGGAGAGGCAGTTGTAACGTAAACTGAAGCGCAGGACGACCTGGACCAGATTTTTTAGTAAGATCTACAGTGTTGAAAAGTAAGTCGTTTTCAGCATAGTTGTACTTATAAAACATTTTCTTCGGATCTTCTTTTCGTAACTGAATCCATCTAATTTTTAACCACTCCACTTTGGATTTATCTGTAGATATTTTTCGGTTTGTAATGGATTCTTCCAAAGGCTTTGTACTGAAAAACATATCTTTAGTCATATTATGAACAGAAAATTTAGGTTTCTTCTTCTTTGCTGATCTAATGACGTTCAACCAGTCGCTTGGATGAAAGATATGAGGATGATGCTTCTTTTCTCTTTCTATTACGCCAAAATCTTGATCACAAGTTGAAAAACTATGGCCGGGTATGAAAAATTTTAAATTGATTTTTTCAATTTGTGAATGTTGTATAATGTAAGACAGGGCCAACACTACCTTAATGTTACGGTTTTGGCCTCCGCAACTGTCACTGTAAAGAGTCATTTCTTTTGTACTTGATGACAGACAGTTTTTTACGTGATATAAAAGACAAGATGAGATTTCTTGTGCCCCTCTTGATGCAATACTTTCGTCCCAAACGTGCATGTGTCCTACGTTATTCACTTCGTCGTGGATACCCAGGTTGTATACCCAGAGCTGTCGTTTGTAGTATACAACACCGGTAGTCAAAGCTGGAGTAGGTAAAGTTTTTTGAAGGTCAAAAACCAATACTTGTCTTGTATTATCAGAAGATCTGGCTGCAATCGCATCTCGTTGTTTCATGTCTCGGACGGCGTCCACTTGTCGCAGGTGAAGGTCGTGTTGCAATTTAGCGCGCTCCGCTTTTCCGCCTCACTCTCTAAGGTATTTATGTTTGTCTTGAACTCATCACAAGTTTGACAGGTATCTTTCTGAGGTTGGTGAAAATGTAGATTAAATTTTGTATTAAAAATGTTTCTAAAAATGAACAAAGAAACTACGTGGTTCCCACTGTCATTGCATTGACTTTTATACAAATCATACATAATTTGCATATTGAGATCAGGATTTAAATATTTTCTATTGCTGTCTCTTCTGCAGTAATGACTCTCGTAGGATGGAAATTTTTGTATGAATTCACAAACTCTTGTCTCGTCGGTTAAACTAGTCTTATTATGCGGCGTATGCTTTCCTCTCTGGTCAGCTCTTGGAGTTCCAGATGTTTGTTTTCTCTTTAAAGCATTTGTAATAGTTCCATCACAAATAGACAGTGTCCCTTTAAAAAATTTCTTGCAAACAATTTTATCGTCCCCTCTTTCATCCTGAAGCCTGTAGGTTCTTGTTTTTCCCCTTCGACTATTCTGTTTTTTGGTACAAACCCGAAGAAATCGGCTGTCTTCACAATGTTCTAAATGCATTTCCACAATATCTAGCTTATTGCCAAGAAGTAAATGGTCGGCAATTTAAACATTTAATATAATGTTTCTATTTTTTGATCTTTAAATTAAATACTTTGTTTCATCATTTTATTGGTTTTTATCTCTTCTTTTGTATTTTTGAAATAGTATATCAAAAAAAAGGCTAGGTTTAGACATTAAGTAACGTAATAAAAGTTGTTTAGAATTTGTTGCGGAATCATATTTTTGACAAATATATAGGGTGTCCCATTTAAAAAAAATAACAAAATATAGATTGCGAAAAAACTGTACATTTGGCAACATCGCAAATACTACTAGCAGCTCCGCAATAATCTCTTATATACCGCCACTGAATTTTAGCTAAATCGGACAAACGGTATTAAAGATCTTTAAAGCGTTCCAGACTTCTGTTACACACTGTATATTAACGGTTTCCTAATCATAGCGTTTTTTTAATAAATGTTCAAAAATACCGCCATTGACTTCTAAACATTTTCTGCTACGAAGGTGGCCCGCTCTTCTAATTGCTTCATTTCTTTCTTCTTTAAAATTGGCTGCAGTATTTCTAATACGTCGAATTATTAGTGCATCCCGAGTGTCCACTTTTACTTTGTACACTTCATTTTTAAACCAACCCCATAAACAAAAGTCTAGTGCTGTGAGGTCTGGAGATCTTGGAGGCCAATTAATAGGACCACCGCGACCAATCCAACGCCCTGGAAATGTTTCGTCTAAATGTTGCTTGACCTGACGAACAAAATGTGCAGGAGCTCCATCGTGCTGGTAATACATTCGCCTTCTGATATTTACAGGAACATCCTCTAGTAGTCCTTGTAACTCATGTTGTAAAAAATGTAGGTAGTTGTCTCCTGTGAGGCGATTCTCCAAAATGAAAGGGCCAATTAAATAGCTATCGAGCATACCACACCACACATTAACGGAAAACTTATGTTGAAAATTACTTTCAACTGTTGCGTGGGGATTTTCGATTGACCATACATGAGAGTTACGAGTATTATTAATACCGTCACGGGTGAATGTTGCTTCATCTGTAAAAAGTATATGCGATACAACACGATGATTATTATTTATCCACCGACAAAATTCAATACGATTAGCATAATCTTCCGGTCCTAGGTGCTGTACTCTCTGTACATGGTATGGATATAAGCCTTGCTCGTGGAGTGTGTTTAATACTCTTTTTTGTGAAATGCCCAATTGAGTACCAATTCTTCTTGAGCTGGTCGTTGCATCTTCTTCTACTAAATCCAGAATATTTTCTACTTCTCCTAAACCTTGTCGAGTAGCTCGTCAGATGTAATGTTAGCACTGGGAAGATTACCATTCTCGCACAAATTACTAAACACTCTGATAAACACGTTTCTAGTTGGATGTCTGTGATGTGGATACCGTTGACGATATTCTTCAACAGCAGCTGTAGCACTGCCATTACAGAAACCATAAATAAACACCATATTTGCATATTCTAAATTTGAATAAATATTTGGCATTTTGTATCACTTTAATCACTCAAACTTGAAAATAAACGTTTAATTACTGCCACAATAGACTGATACATTGTCAAGACAACATCGGTGTCAAATAGTTTAGAATCCTGAGCATGGCATACTCTAATTATGTGAAAATTTTGATAAAAGTGGAACGTAGAAAAAATATTGGATATTGCGCTATAACTTGAAAACAAATGACTATCCGATAAGAACATATGGGTTTTTTTACATTGTTTTCGCGTGTATAATACACTCCTGAAATTTGGTCCGTTCCTCCCGACTCACCCTGTATATAGGTAAAAAGGTAACAAACCCCAACAAAGTTGTTATTAGTATTATCTATATCTACAAATTGGTATAGGAAAAGAGGTAGTAAACTACTCGTATATTATCTGTGTCTACAAATTCGTATAGGGATAAGGTAACAAATCCGAGAAAACTACTCGTATATTATCTGTGTCTACAAATTCGTATAGGGATAAGGTAACAAATCCGAGAAAACTACTCGTATATTATCTGTGTCTACAAATTCGTATAGGGATAAGGTAACAAATCCGAGAAAACTACTCGTATATTATCTGTGTCTACAAATTCGTATAGGGATAAGGTAACAAATCCGAGAAAACTACTCGTATATTATCTGTGTCTACAAATTCGTATAGGGATAAGGTAACAAATCCGAGAAAACTACTCGTATATTATCTGTGTCTACAAATTCGTATAGGGATAAGGTAACAAATCCGAGAAAACTACTCGTATATTATCTGTGTCTACAAATTCGTATAGGGATAAGGTAACAAATCCGAGAAAACTACTCGTATATTATCTGTGTCTACAAATTCGTATAGGGATAAGGTAACAAATCCGAGAAAACTACTCGTATATTATCTGTGTCTACAAATTCGTATAGGGATAAGGTAACAAATCCGAGAAAACTACTCGTATATTATCTGTGTCTACAAATTCGTATAGGGATAAGGTAACAAATCCGAGAAAACTACTCGTATATTATCTGTGTCTACAAATTCGTATAGGGATAAGGTAACAAATCCGAGAAAACTACTCGTATATTATCTGTGTCTACAAATTCGTATAGGGATAAGGTAACAAATCCGAGAAAACTACTCGTATATTATCTGTGTCTACAAATTCGTATAGGGATAAGGTAACAAATCCGAGAAAACTACTCGTATATTATCCATGTCTACAAATAAGAAAGGTAAAAAAACCCGAACAAACCACTGTATAGTGTGACAGTATAAATAATGTTTTAAAATGAGAATATATTGGTGGGGAGCAAAGTAAACCCAAAAATTAGTGTCTAAGATAATGTTTTAATAATAATATCGATCGAGAACATTCCTCAATATCAAATGATTAATAACCCCTTAAAAACCTCTTCACACCTTGCATTGTACACACACGAATAAACAGAATAAGTATTTTTATTGAATTTTGAAAAACTAAATTTCTTTTCATATGCATTTTTATTTACAGAAATGATTACCGAAAACATCGTGAAAGGTTCTCAAAGTAATGGATGGGGCCGTGGAAATGGACCTTACAATAAGATCCAATCAAGAGACTGTTGGCCAAGAAAATGGAAAACTGCGCACGGCAAAATCAATATTTTCAATACGAAGTTTAGTTGATCTTGGGAATTCCTTAGGCCAATTTGAAAATACTGATCAAGGTAAAAGCTAAAGACATATTATAGTCATAGTCAAAGTCAATTTTATTATTTAGATGAGATAACTGCTCTATTCTGAATTTAATTTAGAAAAATAACATGATTTAAATTTATTAATACATTGATATAAATCAAAAATTAAAAATATATGGGTGTCATTTAATATAGGAGAGTAGGAGCTTCGTCAGGATAATCTAAACACCCTGTATACACGAAAATATCTTAAAAACTCACATCAATCATTACAGGTTCTTGAGATCGGCTAGTGGGTCATCTTTCGTGGACCACCCTGTACATATTCTACGGTTTATCAATTAATAATTAAAATTATTGTTAAAAAGTGATATACAGTATGTCCACGGATTTGTGTTTGGGGTTTACAAGAGGAAAAATGGACTAAAAATTGAAAGATACGAAAAAAAGTCACTCTTAATAAACGTTTTTGCTTATCTAGAAAATACGATTCATCATAAGAAACTTCATTTTTTTTTATACAGGGTGGGTAAAAACTGCAAACATGTTATCTCGCTTAAGATTAAACTTACTTTATTTTGGAAGATACGAAAAAGTCACTCTTAATAAACGTTTTTACTTGAATAATGAATAGGTGATACTCGTTGTCAATGTCCTTATTTAATGAAGTAATTATAATAATAATAATAATACGAACATTTTTATTAACATGAAAAGAATACGATAACGATTTCATAATTATTCAAAAACTCCACCCCCGTACTCGACACATTTTTCTATAATTGCTTTGTCAAATAAGTGAGAGAATTTCTGATTTCTTCCTGAGATATCGATTGGACAGCCTGGATAATTCTATCCTTCAGCACTTCAATATCATTTGGTATTGCGGTTGCAAAAACAATTTGTTTTAAACGGCCCCATAAAAACATATCGGCCAAGGTTAAGTCGGGAGTTCTTGGGGCCATAAAACTTGGCCATTCCTGCCAATCCACCTTGGACCAAATCTGCGGTCGAGCCATTCTCTAACCTCACGAGCAAAATGGGCTGGACAACCATCCTGATGAAAATACATATTTTGTCGAAAATTTAATGGTAGATTTTCGAGTTCATCATTGAAAAATGTATCCAGCATTTCTAAATATGATAATCTATTGCACGTGTTATCAAAAAAATAAGGCCCTATAATGCCATGGATGGATATCGCACACCACACGTTCACTTTTGTGAAATATTGTTTTCTCGTCATAATCCTAGTTATTGGGATTCCTACAAATTTCTCGGTAAATTGTTCCATTACGTAGCGGTACCATCTTGACCATCCCCATAACATTGTATTATAAAAACTCTTTGTTCAGTAGATAGCATTTCTACTTAAATGATAACTTCATTAAATAAAGACATTGACAATAAGTACCTATCACTAGTGTCATTATTATTTTAACTAGGTTCACCAGTCAGAGGTGTGCCAGAGAATACTTTTTGGGAAATAATTTTTACATAGGTAAACCTTTTAATGAATTATTCCACTTCGGTTTGGTTTTTGCAGTTTTTACCCACCCTGTATAAAAAATTGAAGTTTTTTATGAATCGTATTTTCTAGACAAGCAAAAACGTTTATTAAGAGTGACTTTTTTGCGTATCTTTCAATTTTTAGTCCATTTGTCCTCTTGTAAACCCCATCCGTGGACATACTGTATACCAAATGATCATTTATCAGACATTTGTCAATTTGTTTGTTCTCAACAGACTAATGTTTTAGTTATATTGCTGATTTCACTAATTCAATTTTCTCAGAATAAGCAAGACTTAATTCTATTTGAAGACATCGGTTACTTTTTTCTGAAGCGTGACAGTTGTAACAAAGTAATCGTCAGAGCGTACAATTTTGAACTTCCTGTCATCTTGATTGGAGGTTTATTCGCTTTTTTAATATTGTTTTGTATTGATCATGGGTGTTCTGTGTTCGTTTTGCTCTTTACGGTTTAATCGAATTTAAAGTTAAAATTTATATATTTTTCAGTAAATCGATGATTTAGACAGATGATTGTGTAAAAAATAATTGGGATTAATGAAACCTCACGAAACAATAAAGGCAAAGTAAAGAATTTTAGTTTTTGTATACATACAGATATATTTAAATTAGGAAATAAAATACTGTTGGTGTAAGGTTTTAAACAATTATTAACTAACACACACAGACACGTGTGTAATTGGCAGAAATAATATGCTCGCATTCAAAAATGTCTGGTAGTTCAATAAAAGAAGCCCTTAAACAGGAATTTTAGTTAGAGAGCTGCTTTTTTGAAGGAAGGTAAACTTTATAATGTGAAAGAACGTTTGAGAACTATTTTAAGTCTATCCCTTGCACAAAAGTTAAAAAACCCTCCAAATGGGGTTAAAAATATTTTTCAGGTCTATAACTCTTAAACGAAAAATAACATGGAAAAAAGTTTTTTACAAATGTTATAGATCATTAAATTTCGCACAAGAAAGGTTATTACTACTTTTTTCTTATCTACAACCGACAAGCCGTACGAGGTCCGAAAACAATTTTTCGACCAGGTCTTTAATAAATGGAGCTTAATCACAATATGGCATCACTATCGTCCTGGGACTAGAATTGCAGCGTCAAGGTGTGACATTTTACAAATAGCAGAATATGATCGGATTTTTAAATGCTGAATAATCCCGTAAATGATTTTTTTGGGGAAACAGGGTGCGCAAATAATATATTTATATCTTATACGTCGGTTTAGATGAAATTTGGAGGGTAGATTTAATACCTCGGCATCGCACATAGGGTAGTTTTCATTTCGAAAAATGTTCAAGTGCGAGTAGGACATCGCTCAAAGCCGAATGGGGATGCTATATTATATAAATCGATATATGTATATTAAACAAGAAATCTCCCAGAATAGCATATGGCGTAGATTTTTTCGGAAAAATTAGTGCCTGTCGGACGCCGAGCGAAGCTACTATACTATATAAATCGATAAATATGAAGCAAAAAATATTCCAGAATAACACAACGTAGTTTTCATCTCGTAAAAATCGATGAAGTGCGTGTCGGACACCGGCCGAAGCTGCTATATTGGATAAATCGATACAATTAACACTACAGATATTTTATTGCTATTATAGATAAAGAAGCTAATAAATCTATATTTTTTATTTTATTTTTTTATGCTTTTTATTAAGAGCTGCGTTTAATAACAGGTTGCCAAACAGGCACTATTTTATGTGAAGTTAAAGAGGTGATGTTAAAGAGGAACGAGAACTGGATACTGTCAGCGGCTTTCAAATTGAAGATTGTCCATGCCGTTTCCGACAACCATCATGAACAACTATAAATATTTTATCACTCGACTGCATCCATTTGTTATCATTTTTAAATTTACTTTTCTGAATCAATGTCGCCAGTCCTTTCTGTCGTACATTAACCAGTTTTGTTGGTGTTATTTTCGCATTGTTCATTACAAATTGTACATACTACAGGCGATTAATAAATTTTTAACGTTAAACTGAAAAAGATAGCGCTGCAATGATGTTTTGTTACATTATTAAAAAATAACGGTACGTATGTTACATAAAAATTTGCTCTAAAAACATTTTCAAATATGGCTTTTTTGCTCTACCCTACAAAAATCGTATCTCCACACTGGATTGGCAATGAGCATAATTCTTATGCAAAATACACCCCAATAAAATTATGATATTATGTCAAATGATTACAAACCATTTAATATTTTTGGCCTAATAGTTCATACATACCTTTCACAGGGTTATTTAGACACCATTTCACAAAAATGTTTCACAAAACCTTAAAACATGTCAAAAATACAAAATAATTATACTATAATAAAATACCTAACATACCAAAAAACTTTTTCAGACACCCGTAACGAGTCTTAATTGGCCGATAGGTAGTGTTGCCAAGTTGAAAATTTAATTCCTTCGTGACGTTTCGAAGACGCCGATCAACTCTCAAAATGCAGATGATTCTATGGCTAATGTTGTATAAACTAGAGACTTTATACAAGAATATCACCTAAAATAATCGAAATTTTATTGCTAGGAAAAGCATTTTATTATAAGTAGTACTTGGAAAAGACCCGTAAGTCACAAAACAATATTTATATTAACAATAAAAGCCATAAAATTAATAAATGTCTAACAAACATCCAATTATCTCGCCTTTCAAGGGCCCACCGAAACTATACCGTTGCGTCGTTAGATTCAGTGAAGTTTAATAAAAAATCACTTTGTTAAAAAAATAACTAAAAAAGTCTTTTGGGAATTTGTAAAATCCAAGGTATTGTCCTGGGTCAATAAAATACTGACTGTTAACAGTATTAAAAAATTTCGAATTCGAAAAGGATTTTTCGTAAAAAATTAAAAAGTGCTAAACACAATGTAAAGCATTTTTTAAATTTGAAGTAAAAAATAATTGTGAGCTAAAATTACTAAGGGTTTTTGAAGGCCGAAAGTAATATATTATCATTAGTGTGGGGATCTTCCACTAAATCTGAATCCATTTTTTTTAAATTGGCGTAAATTTCACTGACAGAAAATAAAATATGTCAATAATAAATAAATCGTTCTTATAGCAACATTAATCATTTCTTGTTTTTCATGGTTGAATTCATAATAAGATTTAATATCTAATAAATTATAAGGATGTGCAATTTGCGCACGGCAAAAGAGATAGACAAAAATTTCGTGTGCTGTAGTAGCACATACTTTATTGTAAAGAGAGGTGAAAACGAACTTATTTCAAATCAAAGAAAAATTCCATTTTCTCCAAGAGACCTGTTTGGTAACTAACAAGGGGTGAACTCAAAGTCATGGTCTCACAAAAAAACTCAAAATTGTTAGTCTTTCAGATAAAGCCATCTTACCTGATTTCAAACATATCGTGATAAAAATTTGTTTACGTATTTCTAAAATAAATCTCGCTACATTACCATAGTGACGATAGGTTCATTCGCAGAGTAGTCTCTCAAAAATAGTCACAGACTGTCAGAGGTATGCTCAGTTGGTTTAACGTGTTCACAGAAACAAAATCGTTGACCGCTGACTAAAAATTCGGTGTTCGTAGAGCAAAATATATGGATTACCAACTGATTTGCAATCCGCGTCTTGGTATGGAATTGTGGGTTTGGATTCTGCGCATTTGCTCGATCGGCCGTTTGTTTTCTTTTGACTTTCGCCGATTCGTTTTATTTTCTTTGGTTTTGGCATGTTTTGGTTAAGCTTACTTTCCATTATTCTTGAAATATCCAAACGAAGCAGAAATGAGTAAGAATAAGAACACTTGTAGGCTAAGTTAAGAAGTCAATTCTCAGATTTGACAGTTGAAGATTTGGCATTTGTACCGGTTCACAGAAACAAAAAGAAGCAACCGGTTAGAAACTCTTCCACGACTGAATATAATAATAATAATGTTTATTTAATTCCCAACGAGCTATTTCAGTCCATTACAGGGAATATTAATAACATAGAACATAAATAATAATTATTAAAATGTAATTAATCAATATAAAAATTTAAAAAAATTAAAATTATTATAAATTGTTGTTCCTATTAATTAATTTGTATATTTACCAGAAAAAATATCTTTGCATGTTTTTTAAATAATTTTAAATTAAATTTTTTTTTAAATACTCTAGGTATTATAAATATTTATTCCATCGAATAAAATTGATTTCATTGCTATGCTACTTTTAATTTGATTTTTTCTTTAAATGGTCAATATTTTTGATATTATGATTATGTATATCACTTGATTTTAGAAATTTTATTTTTATTATTAATTGCATGAATTAGTATGTTAATTTTTAATTTGTATAAACTATTCAGATCTAGATATCCTCTTGATTTATATAAATTTGTTGTCGGTTCCAAGAAATTTAGTTTATGAATACATTTTCTAATTATGTTTTGTAGTATTTTAAAGGGTTTAATATTGTGGCACATGCAGATACCCAAACTGATATTAAATATTGAAATTGTGAATAAACTAATGAATAATAAATGTTTTTTTAAATGTATAAAGGCATATAATCTTGAATTTTAAATAATATTCCAATGATACGCTTTTTTGAAGGTTTTCAACATGTTTTCTAATAATAAGTCTAAAAACTTTACGGATTTTGCATACTTAATTTCGTTTCCATTAAAAATTATTGGTGAAATATTGTTCCCAATTGCACATTTAGAAATAAACGTGAAAGATAACTTTTCAAAGTTTAATGAAAGTTTATACGATTGCAGCCATGAAGTATAATTTTCAAATCATTGGTAATATCAGTTTGAATATTGGAAAAAGACTCGTCAAAATATAAAATTGTAGTATCATCCGCAAACAATTTGACATTACCTTTTAGATTTAACTTAGAAATTGAATTTATATATCTAAGGAATAAAGTAGGTCCTAAAATTGATCCTTGAGGAACACCGCAAGTAATATTTTGTTGAGAACTCGTCGCAATCGTCAATATAAACGTATTGTTATTTTTAAACCAATTGTGAATATTTCCTCTAATACCAATATTGAAAAGACTTTGTAATAAAATTTCATGATTCACAGTATCTAATGCTTTTCGCAAGTCTAAAGATAATAAGCAACATTTCTTATTATTGTCTAAAGTTAATTGAATGTCAGTAATAATATCAATAGCAGATATTTCTGTATCGTTAGACTTACGAAATCCATATTGATCCCTAAATAGCATATTTTGATTTTCTAAAAAATTTGTCAATTATATTTTTTCCAAAATTTTAGATAAAACAGGTAAAACAGAAATTGTTCTATAATTATTAGGATTACGTTTTTGACCATTTTTAAAAATTGAAGCCAATTTCATTTTTTTTTTTGGAAAAATACTCGTAATAAATGATAATTTAATGAGAGATTGCAAGATAGGAACGATGTCTTTTTTGCCCATTTTAATAGTTTTATTGATATATCATCAAAACCGATGGCCTTTCTTGGGTTAAAATTTGTAATAATTTCATTAATATCTTCTTTAAAAACTTCTTCTGGATCTACAAACGTTGAATTTTGACATATGCCCAGAACGACATTTGGAACCGGTTCGAGAACGAACCTAATAAAAGCATAGTAGAAGAAACCAAATGTTTCTTAAAAACAAATCGCAATACAAGTTTGAACTTCTTTAAATTCTGTCCCAGGGGATTTTGTTTTCCCGGTTAGTAGATTGTTCAACACGCTAACAATTCGAAAAGTAAAGTAAAAATATTTCTTCCTCTTAATCTGCCAATCTGGCAATCATAATTTTTGAAGTTGCAGCTCTAAAGATATCTATCTATGTGCATCCAAACCATCTCCTCAGATCCTTCAACCAAGAGTTTTGCCTTCGAAAAGTAAAGTAAAAATATTTCTTCCTCTTAATCTGCCAATCTGGCAATCATAATTTTTGAAGTTGCAGCTCTAAAGATATCTATCTATGTGCATCCAAACCATCTCCTCAGATCCTTCAACCAAGAGTTTTGCCTTCTTCCAACTGACCTCTTGTCCTGAATTTTGCCCTGAATTGTTAGTCTGAGGAGCTCATACTTTTCTCCTCTCCTCCGTTAAAATACTAATGGTTATTGAATTATTCGCAATGTGTTATGTCAGAATCTTGTCTGTTTGTTTGGTAGCACCAAGATAAAAAATATTTGATAAACACGATCTTCATTACCAGGAAGTTTACCAGACGGGTTAAATTTATCTGGTTGGTGACTGCCAGACACTTTGCCAGCACATTATTAAACCGAACCTTAAAGTATATTTTTTATTAATTTAAATTAATTTTGTACGCCCAAGAGCTATCTTTCATGCTAACTTATATGCATCATTATTGGCATTAAAAAAATTAATAAATATAATTTTTCCTAAATTGTAGACCGTCACATCTACATAATTTTGGTGTAAGAGTCGTTCCGGCGCCCCGGGCACCAACCAAAACAACTGATATTTAAAGTCTTAACATAACATTGAAGTCAACACTCTTATGCGAAAAAAATCTAGTTTTGTTCAACATAAAAAACTTGATTTTATTTAAATTACATTTTTACATGGTGGCGCAGTCTTAACGCGACCGATAGCATGAAATAAATTCTGCCTACAATTATCGAACATTTTTATAAGACATATTCACTAAAAATGTTCCTGCTTTCCAGCATCCAGCCAAATATTTCCATATTTATTATTGGTTTACACCCGAGAATCGGTGCACACTAACCATACGTCGAGCTTTATTTCTCTACCAATCCTGCAAATATATCTTATTGAATCTTCCACGCATCGCAGATGAACGATCTAGATTTTCATTCCCATATTATTATTATTATATTATTTGCATATAATGCATGTGCAGAGGAGCGGAGAGCGATTTCCGAAATATTGACATTTGATAATTTAATTCGATATCACCATCAAGCAGTGCAAGAAACATATTTAACGGAGTAAAAGTACTAGCTAGGAATAACTATTAAATTAAATCCAGTTATATTTATCCTAGACTATATCGCACAGTTGTGTTCATAAAAAAGTCGTACAATTAGAACGAGAACGACCATCACAGTAAAATTGACTGATGTCGGTGATTTAAGGATATCGAATACTATAGATTATCCAAAATGTTATCCATTGGTGTGGGGCCAATGAAATAAAGAAGAAAATTTTTAATAAAATAGCATATTTAAAATCATAATAACAGAGTAAAAAATTTAAACCAGAACAGCATTAACGGTTTAAAATAAAATGTAATATTTGGCCATATGACCCTGTTTCTACCTAACTTTAGTCAATCTATTCGGCATTGTCTAATGATATTTGATATAATATTGGCATCAAGTTCCTCCCAGCATTTTTCTTCTGATCAGAGTTTGAATGTCTAAGACGACCTTAACCAACTTTAGGGAGGTAAAGAAACCCACAATCTGCTCCACTAGTTTAATGAAAAATTAAAATCAAAAACCATACATGTTTCGAAGGTTCAAACATTCATCTTCAGTGGAAAAAATGAGAACATTAGAAGGCACTCATGACATTGTTTTAAACTAAGAAAAGCAGGAAAAAGAAAAGCCTTTTATAAATTATAAAAAAATAAAAATTCAACGCATTCTTATGAAAATGAAACTTAATGTAAAATTTGATCATTTTATAAAATTGTAGCATCTTGACCGACTGTAAGAATCACAACACTCCGAACAACTCCCCACTCTTTCAAAAAAAGCAATGAGTGAATGGAGTGTGTGTTGTGGTGGTCGGACACTCTTATACTTGCTTTATTGAACATAGAATAACTAACAAAGTGTTAAACCTTAACTAGGCTAGAATGATCAACATAAGATGGATTAGTCACAAAACTTATAACTAAAATGGGTTTAAACTGAAAAAGATCTTACAAATTTGTAATAAGGAAGTATACATCATAATCAAATGTAAACTATCCTTGGTTTTTTGCTTGAACTCCAGATGTTGTCTGAGTTTTCTTGGCCCTTCCAGCTGATCTTGAGAGCTTGAGGTTTGCTTCTCTTGCAGTAATCAGACCCAAACCACTTAGAGTACCACTACCATCCTCAGTTATGAGTCCTAAAGCTATGCATAGTTCAATTCTCCTATCTTCCTTGATGAGGTTACTGTTAAAAGCTGCATCCTGGTACTGTCTCAATACCTGGACAGAACTCTGATTCTTTGGGCTTATCATCTCATCAAAGTTTACAAGGAAATCTCTATGAACTGATATTAAAGTATCAGATAAAATGCCAATTTTCTTTGGAATTGTAGAAGCAAAGACAGGAGTCATCATGCATTTGGGGTAGTCATTCATCATGCATTTGGGATAGTCATCATCTAACCCTGGAATAGTTTTAGCTGTATCTACTGTGTTGGGGAATTTGCAAACCTCTTCAGGGTAAGAAGCAGCTATACGAGCCATTGTTACAGTTGTTCTCAATAGCTTTGTCCCTGGATCCATAATGTGATATTTCCTCTTGAGGGCCTTAATATCAGTGGAGGCTTTTTCAGCACTCTTTTCAGCTATTTTGGAGAGATTTGTGCCCCTAGTACAGTATAATATTTATTTTTTTAAAATTTTTTCTTTCAAAATTTTTTACAATTTATAAAAGGCTTTTCTTACTTAATTAACCAACTTTCCTTGTTACAGAGTCATCTTACTACCAGCGTTGTTGAATTTTCTTATCGTTATTCTAATTTCTACTTTAAAACTGCTCGAGCATTCCACGAATTTTCCAAGCTTCATCAATTTTGACCACTATTTGAGCCTTAAATTCAAAGAACTGACGTGGCTTTCTTTTTTTTTTTTTTGAGTGTGTCAAACATTGTCACCATGCACTTTCGAAATTTATAATTGTGACGCCAATGCATTGACACCAGCCGGTTTTACGTAAATGTGACGACTTTTTTTATGAATACAACTGTACATTTGCGGTTCTGCTGTGGGCTGTCATTTCCAGTATCGTTAGCACCTGAAAGAAATTAAAAAAAGTGTAAGAAAAATGTTTGTTCCGGATGGCCCAGGACCATGCAATTTTGGAAAAAAAATCTGCATCATTAAATAAATCGCCAGATTCGCGTGATCCTACTGTATACATTATATATTGATCTCCCTTTTATGTGCAGTGAGCCAGCAATGCATATTTTAAATTAAAAAATAAACCATACAATAATAGTTTCCATTCCTTATCCAGTCCCATTTCCCTGACAACTTCTCCCAGTTCAGCTCTCCAAGGGACGAACAAGAGGGGCTTTGCGGTTCTGCTGTGCGCTGTCATTTCCAGTGTCGTTAAGCACCTGAACATCAAGCAAGATCGACTAAATGAAATTATAAATTAGCCCTACTGGGCAAAAAGTGATGACCTAAGACTGTATAAAATAACCCAATTTGTTTTAATTCAATAGTCTCATAAAAATCCTTTGTCTACTCTTACCGACCAATAAAAGTAGAATAATTGGCATTAGGCCTGAAGGCACCGTATGCTGTTACCCTTGCTTGATTATAATTTATTGCCATATTTCTGCTTTTAGTATGACGTATTTTTCGAATTATTATCATTTCGAAGTTTTTAATGATAATGCATTGTTTCAAAGGGTTCCGCTTGTAGGTATAGGTTGTCTAGCGGAGATGGCTAATATTTTTAAAATACCTGATCTGTTAATCTACTTGAGATGAAAATAACTCGTTTTAAAGATGATTATGTATATCACCAACATGTTTGCAATAAATACATTATATTTTAGAAGAAACGAAAAATCAACTGGTACTTAAGTGCGAGAGATACTAGAAAAGAATGAACAACTAACAATGAAACAAGAGAATTTTTGATAATTCTGTTTGTAAACTCCTTAGAGTCCCTCAACTTTACAGATAGTGAAAATTAATGTTTTTTTTTTAATACAATACAGTTAATATGGTCATGTACCATATTCATCGGCTTCTGGAATCCTTAAATAATAATAAATTAATAATGGTGAAAACTATAATGGTTCGTACTTTGGTGCTGTCTGGGAGCTAGATACGTTTTGTTTATACGAGATAGCGGGATCTGTTATATTTGTACCATTTGATTGATGCCTTAAGTGAACTAAGAGTCATTTTTCCGTTCGTCAGATCTTAGCATCATTGGCTGTGATGCAGCGAAACACGTCTCACGATAGATCTGTCACATGTCAAATGAAACAAAGGACTAACCGTCATGCCAATATACCCTGTAATTGTGAACCGCGACTGTGGTCTTTACAGTGCAGCCCTCAGGCAAGTGACTTTTTTGATGACGTCTTGCATGGATGTGAGCTAGGTGTGCTTTGTTGGTATGAGATGGCGGGATTCGTTATTGGTACCGTTTAATAATAATAATGTTTTTATTTTAAAATGATCTACAAAGTAAATGTTAATATTGTCAAGATACCTACAATTTAAAATTACCAAATACAATTTAAACTTATCGACCTAGACTATAAACATCAAATAAAAGAAGAAGTCATAAAATGATTCACATGAATCATATCAATTGGAAATAAAATGCAACAGTTTTCCTAGCACCCCTAAAATCATAACCGTATTCACATGAATCAAATCAATTGGAAATAAAATACAACAGTTCGTAGCAAGTGGTAACATAATCCAAGAAAAATTATAAAATTGTGATTCTAGACTATGAACACTAGATAAAGCAACAACCACACATATAACATCACTCACACGAAACATACCTATGAGTTACTGCTAAAATGTTCGTCCAAGAAGTAAAATCAACTCTCAGTGAGGTAAAATATAGTTTTTGATTTAAATCCTTTTATATCTCCTATCACTTTATAATCACTGGGATAGTAGGATATTGTAGGCTTATGGGATGCTAAGCATTCCACTGCCACCTGCGCAAACACCTTCAACGGATGGGTATAAACAACGGATCCATTGAATGCAGACTCTACGGCGAAGAGGATGGAACCACCTCACACATAATATACCGCTGCGTAGCGCTGTCTCGTAGAAGACAAAATATCTTCAGGAACAACGTGGTGATAACCTTCCACATGACAAGCTTGGTAGAAGGTTACTGGACCTTATAGAAAGAACAAACATCTTCTAACAAGATCGGGGTACACAATAAACCGGCATGCTGCAGTGATAGAAGCTCGGGCCTTTAAACCGACCCCCGCCTTTAACCAACCAACCATCCAAGATATTGATGGAACTGAACTGTTGGAAACAGGATAAGATGTTGTTTAACAAATTCCAAAGCCTCAAACAAAAGGACACAAGGAAGTGTTAAAATTTTGTGTATACTTAAAAAGGGGTTTACAAGAATTCAATGGGTTAGTAGAGAAGATCTGCCGTTCTATTACTCTTACTTATATTGGATTGAAATAGTACATTGTGTAACAAATGGATATATAAAATTTAACTTCACGCAAGTGTTGTACACTATACTTTTCCTACGACCGTATAAACCTCTCAAGTTGCAAGTAGTTGTATTAAAGGTTTTCCGTGATAGATTTTTATTCTTAGGGTACGATTTTACAGGGTAAGAATGTTTTTACAGGCAAATTATAGAAATGTTTTGTATGTTGAATTATAGTTTTAAATAGATGCAATAGAACTTGCATTATTGTAAGGGCTTTTTCAGAAATAATTTATACAGATTGAAGCCCAGAATATTTGCTATAAGAATATTGATACCTTTATAAATAAAGAAATGTTTGTTGGGATGTTATATGCAGTCAAAAAATAAATTAAAGTTAAAATTTTGTGTGGTTATAAGGTTTATAACTGAATTTACTCCTATCTGATTTAAAAGTAAATTGGTTGTATAGCGTGCTCAATTCTGATATAGTGATCATTGCGTGTCAGCATTAATAAAATATACCTAATTCATGAAGTTAGTCAGAAACAAATTTTGAAGGAGTTGAAACGAAAGTATTTTAATCGCAAACAAGGAAAACCTAATAAAATTAGCTATATTCCATGTTTATTTGGTGGTTTATGGCCTATATGCACGCGATTTTCTGCTTGTTAAAAGTTAAATTAAATTTAGTTTTATGTTGATCCAAATATAATTTATAAGAATACATTGTATTATGCAATTTTATAAAAGAATTATTTCTTTATACATACTGAAATTTTGTATTACTAAATAACTAATGATTTAATAAGGGTATTATTTAACTGGTTAGCAAAATATTCTTATTTTTGCGAACAGAAAAATGTAATCGGTCAGCCAAAAAGGCTAGTTGCCTTAGTAGACAGCAAACATTTCTGAATCGGTCAGTAATTAATATCATACTAGAGTGCTCTAAATTATTTTGGTACGCAAATTAAATATATAAGCTGCTATGAGCGATCCACTTTTAATCAGATATTGGTAAGCAATCAGCGGGTAAGCAAAATATTTAATCTTCGTCATCAAAAAAAAAAAAAGCAATAAAACGTGAAATAGTGACAGTGCCCTGAGAAAACAAGTGAAACCCTGCCCCCGCTACACCTTTTGTAGCGATATTCGGCAAAAGAAAATACAAGAAAGTTGCATAAATTGACAGTGCTCTGGAAAAACAAGTGAAAACCCGCCCCGCTACCTTTTGGGCCTTGACTGCTTACACCGAATGAAAACACACGCACGCAATTAGCTACTCGTATCACGCGACTGCCAACAATAACGAACTTTGCCGATTATTCAAAACAAACGCAATCCAATGATTTATATTGATAACCATTCTTTTAATATGCAAACCTCTGAAGTAAACTGCTTTTAGACATGTTTTTTTCTACTGACCAATTGTAAAATCTTGCTGACCAAGTAATCATTTCGCAGCTCGACTGTTAATTAAGCGAACACATGATATTACAAGCGGACTGATATCGGTTAAATTGTTGACAGTTTGTAGCATTTTTTGTAGAACAAGTGTTGCAGCCCGATTTTTATTTATTGCGAGCAAAATCTTTTTATGCTGATCAAATGATTTAATGGCTATTTTTTGCTGCGCACCAATTTTAATAACGGCAGACCATTTAATTACTTCTCATTTGAGTACATTAGATGCAGAACTCGGTTTTTGCAGGTTACGTCATTTTAAGAAAAACATGAAAAACCGCTAACAAGTTTATTTAACAAAAATAAATTGCAGAATTGTTATAGTAGTACGTTATAAAGTTATTTTCACCCAAAAAATTCAAAAAAAATGTTTAGAATTAGGTAATTTAATAAATAATTCAAATCAAAGGATTCAAAAACATAGTTTTGCATCTGGCTTAATCAAAAACAAAGTTTTGCAACTAAAAAGTGCAAATACAGAAAAATAAAAATAGCGTTGCTTAATTACAATGTTTAATAAAAAAAATAACGGTTACATAGATAGTTAAACTCCTTAAACTCTAAAAAAAGATGTTTCTGGCATTGTTTGCTCTAAATCGTCAGTATCACTTGTGTGGTCACTCGGCTTGCTTGGCGAATCGACAATTTGGTAGAATTTCAATTCTGGGATTTCTCTCCACTCCGGGCCATAGTGTTTTTGTAAAAGGCTAGCAATTGAGGATTTGTCTCCTCTCAAAGAGTTCCCCGTTGAAACTATTGTAGGGCGTAGTCCTGAAAGATGTTTCCCTCTTTTTATTATGCTACCTTCAGAACAAAAATCCTACCTGTAAAATACTTCACCACGCACTGTAACATTGTTATTTAATTTTTGTTTAGCAAAAATGAATCTTTTAGACTCATTGAATTTAAAATGCCATTGAGCAGGTTTCTTGACTATGTTAGTTGCAGCTGTTTTCCAATCAAAAATACTCCAGTCTTCGTCGAGCTTATGAATGGTCGAGAATTTTTCAATAATAGTTTCATACTCACTTCTATTAACTATAATTGACAGCTTTCTTAATTCTCTCTCAATTAATCCAAATACCCTGTCGGGAGGTAAAAATGAATGCCCGACAACAGGAAAAGTAATTTCCAATGATTTAATATTGGCAGGTGCCTCATGTCCTAAGTAGTAAGCTAACATGGACATCATGACCGAATTTTTATTCTGACCCCCGCATCCGTCCGCAAATAAGTGAATTTTTTCAATATTTTCTGGAAATGTGTTAGCTATCAAAGTATCATGTACTGCTGATGCGATAACATTGGAGTTCTTACAATACTGAGACTCTAACCATAAGTAGGAATGAGCTGTTTGAGGAGTTATCTTGGCTTTTGAGTTGCCCTTTACAATGGTGAAATTATAAAAATTAATTTGCTGCGAAAAGTAGGCAGATTGGTCTGGCAACTTTGGTAAAGCCAAATTTTTTTGGCAATCAAATGAAAAAATCTGCACATGTTCTGATTCAGCTTTCAGTGAACCATAAAATGCCTTAGCTCGTAAAATATGTGCTCTTTGGTCGGTTATTATTTTAATTTTTTCTTCTTCTGAATTATTATTTTTCTTTAACAATTCTTTTGTACGCAAGCATGTCGAACACACATCAGTTAATGGGGTACCAAAAGACAAGTTGTAATTCTCGTTCAAATAGGTCCGGAAATAAGACAATTTGACATTAGAACCTGGATTTTTCTCACGATATAAGTCAAATAATTTTTTAAAATTTAAATCGCATCTCAGGTATAGTCTAGATGTACGTTCCCGGCTATAATGACTTTCTACACAAGTTAGGCTTTCAATAAATTGCTTAATTAATAATTTAGCAGCATCATTTTTGGCCAAAATTCGATTACCTCCCCTTTTTTCTTTAAGAATTTGACCAGATCTCACAAAATTCGCCACAATTCTTTCAATTCTATCTGCGCTGAAATGAGTTATGCCTAGGAAAGCATTTTTGCATACTCGTTTTAAATCACCCGTGACCGTAGGAACTTTGTATTTAATAGAAATTCTGTGAGAATTTTTAGAAGATCTCTTAGGTGTTGTTCCCGCGCAGAATTTTAAAATAACAATATCTTGTTTAATCTTCTCAGTTGTGGAGTAAAGCATACTGTGAAATTGCTGGATATCTCTCATTGTTAACAATCGACATGAAAAAACAGCTTTGGAATGAACACAATTCGGATATATTGGCAAAGCTTGTGGTTTGTGCCTAAAAAAAGCAGAACGTACAGTACAATGATGCCTAAATAAATAGAAACAATTCTTACCTTAAAGTTTGTTTTTTGAATCTTATCCATTTTTCAGGTTGGCGGGACTTCTTTCTACCTTTGCCTTTCGGGGAAGGTGTAACGCTAACATTTAATTCCATGTTAAATAATATTATAATAATGCTTCAAAAAACGAATAAGAAATACTGTTTTGGTTTTACTTCAACTGACTAATGGCCTGTTTAAAATTCAGTAAGTACTGACAGCGCCAGCATGGTTCAAAACAGGTGATTGTCACGCGATGCGTATATTAGCGTCCTGATTGGTCAACGGCAAATACCGAGTTTTGCATCTGACAGGTCGAAACAAAAACCGAGTTTTGCATCTCTGCTAGCTTTTTAAATGATTTTTACTCTACAAAACACCGACTTATGCATCTGGTTTTCTTATGTAGGCAATAGGCAATGCATTAATGTATTAATACTAAAATAATATAATTTTTTACAAATTTGCAAAAACCGAGTTCTGCATCTAATGTACTCATTTAATAATTAGCTAATTCGGTTAGTATCCTACAACGTCCATATTGTTAAAAACAAACATATCATATCCATCCATGTTGTACTGATTATGAAATCGTTCAAATGATTCGCTTAATACTATCATATCACAAGAATTTAGTTTATAGGCATTAAAGGAACCCAACTGTCTCCAATCTTTATAAAATCATAAGTTCATGTAGTTTAAACGCCATTACAATGTTCATAGTCTATTTTTCCTCTCTCTATATGCATAAGAAGGATACTCGGGATCACTCGCCTTATCTACTGTATAGTTATTTTATCTTTTTCATTACCAATATACCGAGCATCGTTGCCAGTTTATATAGACTCTTTTCATTGCCAGTCTACCAAATATGTCTAGGGTGCACCAAAAACAATGGTAGGTCCATTTGGATTTTCTAATATAGGTCTTTTTAGATTTTTTGTTATCTCTCATGATTTTATTTTATTCTATGGTCGATTGTGCTATTTGCTGTTCATCGAGTTCGTCACAGAAGTATACTATTTTAAATCTTGTCCGTCTCAATTTGGTAATTTGGACTTCATATTAATTTAATTTGTTCTCCGCTTCACGGTTTAGTATTTGAATGTCTTCTCTACTTGAACATTTGATCAATTTTTAAGTTCCTGATATTTTTAATAGCTATTTTCAAATCAGCTGGTGTAATGTCCACCCTCTTCACATCTGACTCAGTCTTTGTAGGTACACTCTCTTATTTTTAATTATGGTAGGAAAGTTGATCGTTTTTTATGTAACTTCACTATAAGATAATTGCGTTCCACCTTCACATTCTTCCAATTTTTTCCCTTGATAATCTTTGCTGCTTTATCTACGATGGTATTTTGAAGTAGGACGTGTGTTTCAAGTTTTTCACATTTTTCGCAGTGAAATTTAAGTACCCTACTCTCCTCAAGCTCCAACACTCACTTCAGAAGCTGAAACATTAGAGCACTTTTTGCAATATTTTTTTCTTATACACGGTGTCCGGAAATGAACAATAGGGGATAATTGTAGACCGAAAATAAATGCTACCCTCTTCCTATAAATTTTTTTCGAAAATTGATTATGAACGGAGTTCAGGGTGTTAAAGTTAAATTTTATTTGCAGTTTTTTTTGCAATACCTTTTGCCACGCTCATAATATTTTGACGAAATCTCGTATATGGTGGTTTTTCGGGATGAGGAATACCAATTTGCCCACCGTTTTTTCGCATTTTGTAGAGGGCGCCACATACGAACTTGTACTATAATTTGAATGGTCCCAACTTTATACTATAGTTTGTCGTTTGGATCTGCGGCTACGCGGTATCCGTAAGGGGAAGGGAAGGTAACAGGCGCAAGGACAATCCATGGTCGTGCTTATATTGTAAAATTAAATATAAAAATATCAAATTTTTTTGTGAATATAATGGAGTAAGTAGGTACTAAATGTTAAAATAATAAGAACGAAAAGTATTGGGAGAAACAGGAATGAATCAATTTATTTCTGAGAAACTCCCAAATTTCAACGTCATAAACTAGGTATAAAATAACAAAAAAAAAACGATATAATCATTGATCTCTACTCTATGTCGTTATCGTCTTCACTATCAGACTCACTATCTTCAGAGTCGGACTCAATGTCATCATTGCCGAGTGTAATTATGATGGGTTCTATTTCTTCCATCATGTAATCTGTCTCCCAAAATGTATTTTCAATACGAATAACATGCTGGCAAAATTTCTCCCAGTCAGATGGTGTTACTGACCTTATGGCCTCATCTAAGAGCTCTTTCAGCTTGGTTAAACTGAAATCCCCTGATGTGTTTAGGTTCAGTATGTACCTTTTGACTTGAGCCCATGCCAACTCAATTGGGTTTAGCTCACACATGTAGGGGGGAGTAATAAGGGGAATATGGCCAGCCTGTTTTATGATATTGTCAATGACATAGCTTGTTTTATCACCTCGAGGCTTGTGCAATTTTACAAGTTCAAAAAGGTCAAATTTCCTAATACCACATACCTATATCTCATATGTAAAATATTTGGTTTTTCAACCAACAATTTTCGTTTATTTTGGCATTTGCGAAAATAAAACCCATTGGCTTTTAAAAGTTTATGCAAAGCGTCTTTTCCATATGGAAAATCATTTTTTTACTATTTGCCCTATTAATTATACTATACGTGTAACATCCACAACGCGCTGTCGCTGGTCAAAAATCAACGCGTGTCTGGAGCATGGCAGTGCCATGTGTCTGGCGTCTGCGGAGGCGTGTCCAAATCAATCGCATATTATATTTTCGTCTCTGTTTAATGCCGTGAAACAAAATAGAGGCGGAAGTGATCCTATTAATCGACTAAATGTTTGGAGTAAATGGATATTCACATGTTGTCAGATTTGCTAGGAAATAGATAATTCAATTAATATTTTAATTTTGTCCGGCAATTAAAATTAAGCAGGTGTGAACATATTACTCAAAATACCTCTCAGTTTTTCAGTCTGAATAATAATATTTTCTAACTTTTTAACGATTAGGTTAAATTCTGTATTCAAAGGAGGTATAAATATTAAATTTCATAAAACCTACTAGATTTTTGGTAAGTAATTTGACAACATCGATAATATTTCGTCTGCATTCTTTAAATAGTTTTGGTAGCCGCAGAACGAAACGACAAGCTGTACTTTTGTTTCTGTAAATCTAACCGTTTTCGAGAAAAACGCTGAAATAACATTGCTTGTATGTGCATTATTTGTTAAAATTGGCGGATTCCGGCGTATTTCGAAACATTAAGGTTGATTTTTAAATTGAAAATTCATGAAACCTTAATTTCTTTTGCTATGTTACTTTGTCCAATATAAAGTCAATCGTCTGCCAATTTTTAGTTTAATATCAGCGTTTAAAGGCTCCCGCTCCCAACTGTTTCACCCTATAGTGGCCTATAGAGTATATTTACCTACCGCTAAGGAAAATAACGGAAAACCTTCCTAGTTTTTTGGTAATTCAATTCTAACCTTTTAAAGCATGTAATAAATTATCCAAAGAACAGACGAAATTATAAAGGAAACGAAGAACAAAAAACATAATTACATGTTACCATTCTAATTTAATCCGAAAAACAATGTTGATTTAGTTCATTGATTTATCGTGTTGAAAATATATTGTTTTATAGAAGCCTGATTCGATTTGCTTCAGATATAACAAGGTATTGTCAATAAGTGGTTAGAATAAATAAAAGCAAAAAACGTTGGGTCATGCTCGATTCTAATAACTTGGTAATGAACTTGTGGTGTTTTCATCCGGAACAGTAGAAAAACTTTTTAATTAGAGTGAATTTTGTAAAATTGTATCATGATAGATAATTGAACTAGCCCTTTGATGATATTTTAAAATTGAATGATTACATGTGGACTGTAAATCTATATTTTTTGGTCGATATAAAGGGCCGTATTCATCAAATACATTATCACCCTCATAACTATCCATTTGTGAAAATGTATCTCTCTGATAATGAAACAAAGGTATTCACCATTGAAAAAGGCCCTGGTGATAGTAAACAGACAGATAAGTCAAAACGTGACTTTGTATATAATTTCCTCAATTATTTTGCTGGCGAATATGCGCTGTATTATTGTCCACAATGCGAGACACTCTTGGTTGGGATACATTAAAATGATCTCTAATATTCAGCTTGTGTGGTAGAAAGTGTAACAAATGGGAATTTCTTTTATCCTTCATTTTATCGAAAATAGTCACTCTTGCTAAAAAGTTTTGCTTGGTTGAAAACCTCCTTGGCTATAGTTGAATATCCGAAGTATTGTACACAGTGGTCAAATATGTGAAATTGATTTAAGAATAAAATACCCTTATTTCTAAAAATATATCAGAATGCCGTTTTGAAACGCTTTCTAGAACTATATCCTCTCTGTAAACATGTCGACAAGAAACAACCACCTATGACATATAATTGGGCCATTTTATAAAACGACGTAAAATTTTATTTTAAGATAAAACATATAAACAAGGAAGAAAACAGAAATAAATATATAACTTAACGTAAAAGAAGCCCTAACTGTCTAAGGTAACTGTCAAATTTCTACTGAGCCACCATCCTTTTCGATACATTGTTCTAGTTCTTTTTACATTTTTTTATTGCTCTTCCTATTTCTGCTTTCGGGAACTCATTGCAGGCTTGCATTATTATTTTTTGTATAATTTCTGGACTTGTGGGTTTATCTAGGTAGACAATTTATTTTAATCTACCCGATGCGAGTCACATAGCATTGAGCCTCAATAAGGAATTCGAACGAAGAGCCACACGAGATTAGTACAAGAAATGCTGCGTCGGATCTAAAGTGGCTATGCATTTTTTTCCATTTTTTGGGTATGATCCTGTGTGTTTGGGTGTCTCTTGGTTGGTTCCAGTGGTGGTGTGGGTGGCGGTTTTTCTTTTTAGGTAATAGCTGGGGGGAGCGGGTCGCTAGGTCTGGGGAGTGGTCTGAGCATTCGTCTAGGTTGTTGGCTGAAGGCTTGTTTTATTACTTGGTTTGGAAGTGAGGCTATTTTGCCGAAAATGTTTCTGGTGGTGTTGTTTATGTAGTTAGTGAGGGTTGGCATGGCTAGTTCTCTGTGGATCTGGGTGTTTCTCATGAATCAGGGAGCTTTTGTGATTGTTCTGGATGGCTTGGAGTTTCACCCTCCTGGTTTTGGTTAGGTGGGGCAGGCGTATGTCAGGGCTGGTCTGATTATTGTCTTGAAGATGGTTGTCTTGTTTTTGATGGACATTCTTCTATTTACTAACAATTGGTGTAGCTTACTTATGCAGGCCCTGGCTTTTTGGATGGAGGATGCAAGTTGATTGTCCCATGTCCGAGGTATTTGACTGTTGTTAGCCCTCGGATTTGGGTGTTGTTTATTCTTAGCGTCGCTATTGCTGGTTGGACAATGGCTACACTTACAGAAGAATATCTACTATTATACCCATTTCCACCAACTCATTTAGGGCACCCCTAACGTTAGGTAAAGAATAACTTGCCCTACGATGCGATTTTGGTTTCCACCAACGTTTATTCCTTCCGTCCCTCAAGTAGTTTAGAGGTTCCTAACTTTAGGAAGTCAAATTCCTGTACCTAAATCGTTACCTACTAAGGGAAATTAGTTAGGCAAGCGCAGTTATAAGTTTTTTTTTAAATAGAAATAGGCAGTATTCCTAATAAACAATCATAAAGATATAGCTCTCAGTTTTGAATTTAGAAATGAAATTGTAAATTATTTTGGCAATCTTTGAAAATATTTTTTCCCAAATAATCTCTTGTGAAACTGTTATTATGAAAATTTCAATAGTTTTACTACTCCCTTGGCTGCGCTTGGACCAACAATTATCAAATCTAAATAAAATAAAGTAGTTTTACATTAAAAAAAAAACACATGAGATAACCGCAGGTGGCAAAATAACGTAGGTAATAAAACACATCAAGATGGCAAATATCATTTTTTGAATATGGTTTCCATGTCACTAAACAATATATTATTTTATCAACAGAAAAATGCTATCAGATGAGGAATTTGATTTTGCTGCTACTCCACCAGAAATTCGAGAAGCAGCAAAAATAGTAGAAGAAGATCTTCTGTCAACTAATGCCGCCCGAGATATAACAAGGCATATAACTGTTTCAAAGAGTGGTATACGAGAAACAAAGTTCAAAATCCCGGCGCTACTAGCTTATTTCAGTGCCAAGACAAAGAAGATATTAACGATTTGGTCACAATATTGAACGCTTTAACATATCAGGGACTGCCTACAATAATGCGAATGTAATATTTAATGTAAATAAGTAAAACAAAAACAGTAGTGTATTCATGAGAGAGCCAAATGTGGTGGTGGTAAAACTGATGAGAGAGCCAAATGTGGTGGCGATAAAACTGATGAGAGAGCCAAATGTGGTGGCGGTAAAACTGATGAGAGAGCCAAATGTGGAGTGAGTTCAATGACCTACGGCACGTTCCGCAACCCATGAGAGAGCCAAATGAGGAGTGAAGCCCCTCAGCATTTTTTTTGTACTAAATTGTACTAAATTGAAGTGAGAAAAAATTATCCAATATGGCCGAAAGTGACAAGACCCCTTAATAACAATGAAAGATATACAATACGGTTGAATATGATACAGGCAACCTTTGATTTTTTTTCTAGTCTAAGCACGCAACGACTGAAAGTTGTTTTAACACGAAGATTTTACAAACACGCTATCAGATGTTGCCAAACACGCAATCAGATGCTGCAGAATGCTATGTAAAATTGACAATATCATATGTAATTGAATTCAAATACTAAAAATGTTGTCATAATAATTACAACAAGAGCTAAAATTTGTAATCATAAGTTATATTACCAGTTAAATCATAAACTGCAGATTTAGACAAAGAAAGTTTGGCAACAATGCATCCAGGTATAAACTGTTTCCACAAATCTATGTGAAAATTCAGCTAGTTTATCGCGTTGTCTGGTGCGGTCTCTAAATGAAATTAGTGTTCTCTTATCGGTACAATCTTTTGTTCATTCAACATATGAACACTGCGTGTGTGATATGTGTTATTTGTGATCTAATTCAACATATGAACACTGCATTTGTGATATTATGTGCTATTTGTGTTCTAATTCAAGGATAATAGGATGTACTAAATAAGGTAAATAATATACAATATTAAAAACAAATAAATTTAATCCAACAATACAAAACACACATTATTGATCATATATTCCTGATGAATTAAATTTGCACAATTTTGATTAAAATTTCAGAAAAAATTACAAAATACTTCACCATCGTGAAACAAATATACTCAGCATTCATCAATTTACACAATTTTGTTTAATATTTCAGGATAAATAAACCATTCTATTCATCAAATTATCCATTTAAAAAAAAATATATAAAATATAAGAAAAATATACACAATTTTGTTTAATATTTCAAGATAAATAAACCATTCTATTGTTCAAATTATCCATTTAAATGATTGTGAAACTTAATGAGAACAAAAATCACAAGTTATTTTTCATTGTTAATAAACAGAATTTGCAATAACATAGTAGATAAATTTAAAAAAAACACTTATGATAGAAAAAATACTATACAATACTACACTTGAAAACAGAATCACCGAACACAACACGAACAAACCCCGAAAAAAACTAGTTGTTTGTAGTGCTAGATACAACGTTTACTTGTATGGGGCGCGGTATGTACACACGCCCCTCGTCGTATCTAGCTTCAGGAATGGGTTGTTCCCAAGCAGGTTGTTCCCAAGCGTGTAGTAACCCAGGACGCCACTCTTCCTGCTCTTCCTGCTCTTCTTCAGGATGTGGCCAAACATTTAATTCTTGCACTTCTGGAACCCGCTCCCACTGTCGTCTTAAAACGATAGGTTGGTTGACTTCCTGAGGTTGTTCCACAGCTTCCTGAGGTTGTTCCACTGCTTCCTCAGGAACGGGCGCCCGTTCCCAATATCGTCTTAAAACTATTGGACGATTCGGCACCTGAGGTCGCTCCACAGCTTGTCCTTGGTTTATTATTTCAGCCCTATTATTTACTACGCGCAAATATCGCCCATGCCACAATTCGTCGTTGTTTTGCATATTAAAACCTTTGTTTTCACATAAACTTCACACCACAATATGTATAAGCAAACTGAAGAAATGGAATACCAAAAAACCCATCGAAAAGACATCCAAAATTAAATTATTTGTGAAATAACTTACCAATATTTTTGGCAAAACGCAATGTCTTTGTACTATCGAAATTGCAACAACCAAAAGTATAGAACCTTTGTACTACACAAGAAAGAAAAGTATAGTAAACTGCCAATTTGGGCGTACTAACACCAACATGCAAGAATCAAATTATAGGTGTAGTAAACAGTCAATACATTTTTTTTCTTATTAAAGACAATTCGACAATAACTTTCCAAATACATTTTGGTCACAATGTATGTAAGCATATAATTTTTTTATTAACTTTTGTCCTGAACTTATAAGTAAAGTAAACGAGTTAAAACCTAGAACACAATGTTTGTAGAAAAATATTTAAAATTAGGTATTTAGCTATTAATAACAAAGAAAAAAACCTACAAAAAAATATGATACATACCACCAGGACACACAGGACATACAACCAATGATCAAATCGACTAAAAAACACACCCAGGCAACAAACAAACCCGCACAGCGAAAAATCGACTAAAAACACACCCACCCAAACGAACAAACCAAATACACGACTAAAAAATACACCCACTCAACGAACAAAATCGACTAAAAACAAACCCGCACAGCGAAAAAATCGACTAAAAACACACAGAACCAACGAACAAACCCAAGCAAATCTATTGAAACTACACAAGACACACAAAACGATCAAATCGACTAAAAGACACACCGAAACAAACCCAAATCGACTAAAAGACACACAGAACCAACAAACAAACCCAAGCAAATCTATTGAAACTACACAAGACACACAAAACGATCAAATCGACTAAAAGACACACCGGAACAAACCCAAATCGACTAAAAGACACACAGAACAAACAAACAAACCCAAGCAAATCTATTGAAATTACACAGGACATACAACCAACGATCAAATCGACTAAAAAATACACCACCCAACGAACAAACCAAACGACTAAAAAAATACACCCACTCAACGAACACAAAACACTTATAAAAAAATACAAGCGTTGCGAAAAACTATTATAAAAACTATACAGTTAGTGTTCTACTACTCTAAAAGTAGTACCTCATTTCTTAAATGAAAGATCAAAGAAAAGCTTCCTGACATACATTTTCTTCTATAAAAGAAGCTTCTGACAAAGATGAAATTTAAGTTAAGCTGCATCGAGTGTACAATGAATGTCTCAAATAACCAGTGCATAAAAAGTGACAGAATTAAAGTGCTGCAAGATATTACACTAACACCAAACCAGGTACCAAAAGATTTTACAAATATTTTAATTAATCAAAACGAACAAAAATTAAAACAAGATCTAAACGAATATTTAGTTTTTAAAAAACTCGAACAAACAAACATGGAATGGACAAACAACATAAATTCGCAAGACTTGTATGATATGAGTGAGAAAAATGATTATTTAGGTATTTTTTCTAATAATATTTCACATAATGAAATTCAAAAATTGCCAGTCTATGAAGATTTATCTAGCGACGACTCTATACCATGTGACCAAAGAATAAATAAAGACATATTTTGTACTAATCCATCTATTTCACCGTGGAGTTCATTGGAAAATTTGTCAACTACTTCAATTGCAACACAAACAGATAATAATGTTATTCATAAAAGTACGCAGACAGAAATAAAAAAAAATTCCCATTCATTTAAAATTGCCGGTATAAAATTGAATCCACAAAAAATATCTAAATTAAGTAAAGCGAGATTGACTTCTTTAGGTTTTTATTTAGATTTTATAGAGCAAAATAAGTTAATGCAACAAGATTTCGTTAGATTGAAGGAGATATTTGACAGCCTAGTTAATTCATTTAAATAAATTACCCTATTTAATCAGTGTAACAATACTTCTACATTCATTACATTCGAAGCAGTTTAGCTTCACAAGAAGAGATAATTAGGATTAAGAATGTTTATTTGTGATTTGTGCCAAAGACATTTTTCAAGGAAAGACAGTCTAAACAGACATAAAAAAACTGTTTGTAATAAACTAAAGGAAAGCCGAAAACTTTCAAGTGATATCGAAGGTAAGTGAAATAAATTTGTTAGATAGTAGAGTGTAATAGTTATTGATGAATATAGGGTGGTCCAAAAAAAGTGTTGTCAACATAATGCTGTATTATTTTAAATGGAACACCCAATATTTTATTGCATATTTAGGTTTGTACTATTGTCCTTTATAATTGCCTAAAGTCTTATTTCATTTGGTTATATTGCTTAATGCAATTAAAAAATGCAGTCTTAGAAAAAAGATTTAAAAAAATATCTAAAATAACTTTTCTAACCAAGACATTTTGTGGAATTTAAGCCTAGAGATATTGTGATTGACATTTATCTATAGTATACAGAGGGTTCATAATTATGTTTCAATCATGACACATTTCAAAACAATTTTTCTCCAAATTTTCAAATGGAACACCCTGATTTGTTAGATAGTAGAGTGTAATAGTTATTGATGAATATAGGGTGGTCCAAAAAAGTGTTGTCAACATAATGCTGTATTATTTTAAATGGAACACCCAATATTTTATTGCATATTTAGGTTTGTAACATTGTCCTTTATAATTGCCTAAAGTCTTATTTCATTTGGTTATATTGCTTAATGCAATTAAAAATGCAGTCTTAGAAAAAAGATTTAAAAAAAATATCTAAAATAACTTTTCTAACCAAGACATTTTGTGGAATTTAAGCCTAGAGATATTGTGATTGACATTTATCTATAGTATACAGAGGGTTCATAATTATGTTTCAATCATGACACATTTCAAAACAATTTTTCTCCAAATTTTCAAATGGAACACCCTGATTTGTTAGATAGTAGAGTGTAATAGTTATTGATGAATATAGGGTGGTCCAAAAAAAGTGTTGTCAACATAATGCTGTATTATTTTAAATGGAACACCCAATATTTTATTGCATATTTAGGTTTGTATTATTGTCCTTTATAATTGCCTAAAGTCTTATTTCATTTGGTTATATTGCTTAATGCAATTAAAAATGCAGTCTTAGAAAAAAGATTTAAAAAAAATATCTAAAATAACTTTTCTAACCAAGACATTTTGTGGAATTTAAGCCTAGAGATATTGTGATTGACATTTATCTATAGTATACAGAGGGTTCATAATTATGTTTCAATCATGACACATTTCAAAACAATTTTTCTACAAATTTTCAAATGGAACACCCTGATTTGTTAGATAGTAGAGTGTAATAGTTATTGATGAATATAGGGTGGTCCAAAAAAAGTGTTGTCAACATAATGCTGTATTATTTTAAATGGAACACCCAATATTTTATTGCATATTTAGGTTTGTATTATTGTCCTTTATAATTGCCTAAAGTCTTATTTCATTTGGTTATATTGCTTAATGCAATTAAAAATGCAGTCTTAGAAAAAAGATTTAAAAAAATATCTAAAATAACTTTTCTAACCAAGACATTTTGTGGAATTTAAGCCTAGAGATATTGTGATTGACGTTTATCTATAGTATACAGAGGGTTCATAATTATGTTTCAATCATGACACATTTCAAAACAATTTTTTCTCCAGATTTTCAAATGGAACACCCTGTATATTATTTGACTATTGGATGTAGAATTCATAAGCATTATTTTTTTAATGGAGGCATATTAGTTATTTCTAGCCGTTCTCAAAATAATTGCTTTCATAAATTATGTTGTTTAAATATAGTTTTTATTGTGAAAATTAGACGTCTAGATTAATAATTATAAACTATAGTAAATTGTTAAAATGCCTATTGTGTTGATCCGAGCACAAGTTAATACGCACTTCAAATGATCTATTTACATTCCTCAACATTTCAGAATAAAATAATTATTTAAATTATTTTGAAATGTGTTATGATTGAAACATAATTATGAACATCTGATATAGTATAGATAAACACCAGTCACACTATCTCTAGACTTAAGTTTCACAATTTTTTATTTTTTTATTTTTTAGCTCAACAAAAATTTTGCCATGAATGTAAAAAAAATATTAAGAAAAATAATTGGTGGTGTCATATTAGAACAAACGAACATAAAAATAATACAGAGAGGACAACATTAGACGATCAAGTAAAAATAATTAATTCAGCATTTCAAAAAAGAATAATATCATACAAAGTGACCCCCACAACATTTCACATAAATGTTGTAGAGTTTTTTGCAGAAATTAAAACCAAAATATTAAACACTATAATGGGAGAACTTCAAAGACACACATGTCTGAAATTAAACATTGAATTATTTGGATTATATTTAAATCCAAGTGATGAAAGCCAGCATATTAAATCATTCAACACACCATTCAGAGTAGTCTGTCAAAGTTTAGATATTAGCAATGATTTGGAACATATGATTGAAATAATTGATAGAAAAACAGATGAATTGGCTGAAAAAGATTCAGGTAATTTTCTATAATAAATAAATTTTAGTAAGAATCTCTATATTTAAAATATTTAAAATTAATATATTTACAACATAATTAATTTGTGATTTATTTTCAGGTTGGATTTTATTAAATCTGTTGCATGTAGAAATTAACATAAACAAATTCAATCCGCTAAGAGCTGCAAGACACATTAATTTACCGAAAGAAATAGAGAACAAAAGGGCTGTAGTTAACATACAAAACAATGATGACTATTGTTTTGCTTGGGCAGTCATAGCAGGACTCATACCACCCAATGGATTGGCATATCAGACAGCATCATATCCACACTATTCGATAGTTTTAAATTTGGCAGGTTTGAACTTTCCTTTAGCAATTAAAGACATACCAACATTTGAGAAACAGAATAATATATCAGTTAATGTTTACTCCTTGGAAAAAGTTAAAATAGATTTCAAATGTGAATATGAAATAATTGGCCCACTACACTATACAAAAACAAAATTACTTCGTCATGTTAACTTGCTATTGATTAGTGATGATGAAAAATTTCATTATTGTTACATTAAAAATTTATCTAGATTAATTTCTAAGCAATTATCTAGTCATAATGGAAAAAAATTTCTTTGTGATGGTTGTTTACAATATTTTTCTACAAATGAGTTATTAAATAGACATAGCATATATGATTGTGATCATGTACGAATTACTTTACCATCAAAAGAGTCAAAAGTAGACAAATTTGGAAATACAGTTCCTGGAAACATTCTAAAATTTGAAAATATTCAAAAACAAATGGAAGTTCCATTCGTGATTTACGCTGATTTTGAGTGTATTCTTAAACCAATAAATAATAATGAAACTAGTTTAGATCCTCATACTTCATACACTATTAAAAAATATGAACATATTCCATATGCCTTTGCCTATTACATTAAATGTAATTTTGACGATAGCTTATCAAAATTTGAATTTTATAGAGGCTTCAATTGTGATCAAGTTTTTATAAATTTTTTAGAAAGAGATGTACACACTATTTACAACAACCATATAAAAAATATAAAACCTCTGAAATTAAATAGTATTGAAAAATTGCATCACGACTATTCAAATGATTGTCATATTTGTAATAAACCAATTTTAGATTCAAAAGTTGCTGATCACTCGCACACAAGTGGAAAATATAGAGGGCCTAGTCATTCTGTGTGTAATTTAAATTATAAAGAACCAAATTTTATTCCAGTCATATTTCACAATTTAAAAAATTATGATTCACATTTATTTATTAAAAATTTATGTCATGACAAAGAAAAACTAAGTGTTATAGCACAAAATAAAGAAAAATATATTTCTTTTGAAAAAAGTATACAGGTAGATACATACATTGATAAAAAGTCCAAAAAGATAAAAAGAAGATTTATATCTCTAAGGTTTATAGATTCTTTTCAATTTTTACCATATTCTTTAGCAAAATTAGCAGGAACTTTAAATGATAATCAATGTCTTGAAGTAAAAAAATATTTTCAAGATAATGAACAGTTTAATTACATTCGTCAGAAAGGAGTTTTTCCATATAGTTATGTTAATGACTTTGTAAAGTTATTGGAACCAATGTTACCAGAAAAAGAACAATTTTATAACGAGTTAACAGGTGAACATATTAGTAATGAAGATTATGAAAGGGCAAAAAATGTTTGGAAAATATTCAAATGTACTTCATTAGGTGATTATTCAGACATATATCTCAAATCCGATATATTGCTATTGGCAGATATTTTTCAAAATTTTAGACAAACATGTATCAACACTTATAAATTAGACCCAGCACATTATTATACATTTCCAGGATTAAGTTTTGATGCCTGTTTACGATACACTGGTGTAAATTTAGAATTATTAACTGACACAGATATGTTACACTTTTTTAAAAATGGTGTACGAGGTGGAGTTAGTACTTGTATAAGTAGAAAATCCATTGCAAATAACAAATTTATTTCAGGCTATGATAACTCACAACCAAACAAGTATATTATGTACTTTGATGCAACCAATTTATATGGTCATAGTATGTCACAATATTTACCACAAAAAGATTTTGTTTGGCTCACAAAGGCACAAATTGAAAATTTTAATATAATGACTATATCTAACACATCTGAAAAGGGCTATGTGATGGAGGTTGATTTAGAATATTCTCAAAATTTACATAACTTTCATAATGAATACCCCTTCTGTCCTGAAAATTTTAAGCCACAAAATTCTAAAAGTTCTAAATTAATTCCAAATTTAAATAATAAAAGAAAATATGTAATTCACTACACTGCATTAAAACAATGTCTTCAACATGGAATTAAATTAACTAAAATACATAGAGTAATTGAATTCACACAATCAACATGGTTAAAAAAATATATCGACTTAAATACAAAACTAAGAAACGAGGCTAAAAATGAATTTGATAGAAATACATACAAATTAGCAAATAATAGTATTTACGGAAAAACGATGGAAAATGTTGATAAAAGGACTGATATTAGGTTGGTGACTCAATGGTCTAAAAATAATAGAAAAGATGGTGCTGAAAATCTTATAGCAAAACCACATTTTAAAGATCACACAATATTCTCTGAAAATCTTGTTGCAATTCAAATGCAGAAAGTTTTAGTTAAATATGACAAACCTGTATATGTTGGATTTTCTATCTTAGACATATCTAAAACTGTTATGTATGATTTCTTTTATGGGTTTATGAAACCCTTGTATAATAAAAAAGTCAAGTTACTATATACAGATACTGATTCATTTATATTAGAAATTGAAACGGATAATGTTTATGAAGATATAAAAAATCATATTTATAGGTTTGACACTTCAAATTACCAATTTAATAATATTCATAAGATGTTTGTAACTAATTCTGTTGTTGGTAAATTTAAGGATGAATATGCTGGTGAACCTATACAATCATTTTATGGTACTGGGGCAAAGGCCTATTGTGTCAAAACAGAAAATAGTTTGCTTAAAAAAGCAAAGGGAATTCAAAAAAACAGTATTAATAAACAATTAGATCTTATTCATTATAAAGATGTTGTTGAAAATAATTCAAAAATTTTTTGTTCAATGTACATTTTTAAATCACATTTACATAATATTTATACAGAAATAGTTAATAAATTAGCATTAACCTCAGCTGATGATAAAAGATTTAGAATTCCAAATAGTTTTGATACATTGGCGTGGGGTCACCAGGATATTCCATTTTATTTATGGTTTATGCAATATGAAAATGATACATAATTATCCCTTCCACACAAATTGGTATAAATATCAAGCAAATTCATACAAATTAATTTCAATCATGTGTTTAGAATCGTACGAAAAAGAAATTGATAACTGCTTATTCAAAACTTATCAAAAAAGAATATCATCTTTCAAGAATTGGAGAGGAAAATTAAATCCTGAAATTTTAGCAAGTTCCGGATTCTATTATACATCCATTGAAGATGTCTGTAAATGTTTTTATTGTGGTGCAGAAATATTTGAATGGATTAGGGATGATTGTCCTATCAGTGAGCATTATAGACTATCTAAAAATTGTGATTTCATTGAATGTTTATGGCATGCAAAATATAAAAATTGTAGAAAAAATGTTCCAACAATATCAACTCATAATCTGATTATGATTATATTTATATATTTTGTGATAAAAATATTTTTGATATATATTTAATTTATTGTATTCTTCTATAATTGGCATTCATTGTAAACACTTAATTCAGAATTGTCCTGTTATCTCTTCTTGTTTAATATAGTGTTAATTAAATTATTCGAGTTTTAATTATGATCCTTAGCCAATATATTTTATTATATTACTTAGGTAATAGTATATTATATGTATACAGTCCACACAAAGCGACTCATACTATGGTATGTTTTCAAAATAATTCGGATATAACTTTAGATAAAAATTGTCACAATATGAAATATGAACGAATTAATAACAATACTTTCGCCTTTTCTCATATTATGAAAACAGATGATAATACCAGTGAATATTTTAAAATACTTTATCATTATCCTAATAATACAATTTTCGATACTAATTGGATTAAAATAAATCATATGGAGAAATGTTTAAATAAAACCAATTATTTAAATAATTTTGACTTAAAAAATCAATATAATTTATCTTGTATAATTTTTCAAATATTAAATTTATTATGTTTATTTGCCATTATATCACTTACAATAATAATCTATTGCAAAAATTCCTCATAACCACTTTCCGTTGGAGGGGATATGGCTATATAAATAACAAACATGCACTGTTATTTAGTTCTTCAAGATGATGAATTATACAACAAGTCAATATTCTAATAGTCAAGTTGACAAGTTAAAAAGTAGCAAAGAAAATCTTTTGAATAGAAAGTTTTATTGTTTAACCAATTCCTGTTCAAAGTTTTTATGTGTTGGAATAAGTTTGGATGACTTTCGTCCTAAAATTCAAATTGGTAGTCAAAAGGGATTTACAATTATTATAACCGAGGAGGAGTGGAAAACTATTTTAAAGTATCAAGGAGTCATAGTTAACTATTTTTATTCGTCTAACATCAATCAACTTCCAATCAAGATTGGTGATCTTACAATAAGTTTTGAATCAATTAATCAACTTCCTACTATTAAACTTAAAAAACTTGAAGGTGATTATATCTATTTTTCGAGAGATACTACAGATAAATTGTGGGAAATGCAAGAGTTGATTGATTATAGAATTCAAATCCTGAAGAAGCAAGAATTTGAAAAATATTTTAATGTATTTCAAACAACTCTGGATAATTCGGTCGACTTGTTAACAAATATTTATAATGTGTTAAGTCCCAGTCAAAATGTGAATAGTGAAAATGTTAGTACAATGATGGAAGTGTTGGTGACATATCCAAGTGAGGTGGAAACAAAATTAAGAAGAATTGTCCCAAAGAGAAAGTATTATGAAGAAAACTGTCAATTTTAATGAAGATCTAAACAAAGTGCATTTATTATTTGTATGGAACTATGCCTCTAGACAAGCAAGAAAAAGTGAATACTATAAATATTATTTGGATAGACTTCGTTTTGAAAGAAGGATTCAAAAATGTGAAAAAATTCTTTGTAAAATATTAAATGTAAATCATAGGAACTTTATTTATAACCATAGATTTAATAATAAAAATATTTAAATTTTTTTTTTTTTTTTTTTTTTTTTTTATAAACTGAATTATAATACATTATTTTTTAATATCCATGAATTGTGTGATCTGTCAAATCCTAACCATTTAACAAATACCATATTTCCTTTTTTTCTTAATACTTTTTCAACCAAGTATACATCTGGATGCTTTACTCTTTGCAACTCCTCTTCATAAAAACCACCCTCAATATTTTCATTTTCGTTATCTTTCAAAAGATATGTTGTTGGATTTGTCAGCTTCACTTTTTTTATTTGAAAAATTTCAGTAGACCAATTTGGAGTATAACCCTTTTCAAATGCCCCTCGTTGTTTTGAAATTCTAACAAAATCATTTACTTTAAACTTTGTATGATTTAAATCAAAAATTTTTTTAAAAGTAAATGCGTTTAGCAATATTGATTTTTCATTTGCAGGTTTAACATCAACAGGTTTATATCCCGTCGTTCTATGAGTCGTGTTATTATATTTTTCTACAATAATTGGCAAGATATTATACCATTTATAACTGCCTTGATTGCTAAAATATTTCCACATTTTGTTTTTTAGGGTTCGATTAACACGCTCAACAATACTGGCTTTTAGATTCGAAAATGTGCTGTAATGGTTTATGTTCAAGTCCTTCATAAGCTGCTGAAAACCCTTGTTATAAAATTCCTTCCCCAAATCAGTCTGTAAGTTTGTTGGTTTCCTTGTTTTGTCTAAAATTGTTTTCATTGCCAAAGTCACCTCATTTCCTTTTTTAGATTTAAGAGGTAGAGCCCAAACATACTTTGAAAATGTATTAATTACTATCAAAATGTATCTATAACCTCTATTTATTTTAGCATAGGGTTGCATTTCCACCAAATCAGCTTGCCATAAATCGTTTATTCCTTTAACTACTACCCTTCTTCTCTTATAATTTCTTCTAGCCGGCTTATGTAATTCATCAACTATCGTTTCCTTGATGAGGGACATTATGATCTAATAAAATAATTGTCCCAACTACTTTTATATGAATCATTCCATTCTTGAAGCTTTTGTGTTAAAATAATTGTATCCTCTTCTTTTAAATATTCTTTAACCTTATCAATGTTTTTGCGCATGTCATCAAGCATATCTTTTATTTTAGTGTTTAAATATTTCAATGATGTGGGATTAAGCAAGGTGTCTAACTCGCCCATTCCATTATCTATTTTATTTACTTCTTCAGTTAATTTTTTATTAATTTTATTAAACAAAGAAGAAATGTTAATAACAATTTTCCTCTCTGATAGAGTTAACTCATTAATTTGTCTACCTTTAAGAATGATGCTTTGGATATTATTTGCATTTAACTCTTCAATATCTTTTCTAAACTCTTTAATACTTTCTTTTGCATTAAAAAATACCACTTCCTTAATTTTTGTTCTCATTATTTCATTTATTTCTTGAATATTTTCTTTTAAGTGTTTATTTTCATTTTTAACAAATTCTTCCAACGATTTAATATCACTACTAATTTTATTAATATTTGATTTAAAATCCAAATTATTTTTTTTATAGTCAAAATTTTTTAATGAAATATTATTTGTTACTTCATTTACAATATCTTTAATATCTACAGCATTTATTTTGTATCGTTTTGTTATATGACGACCGAATTTATCTAACGTCATTTTGAAAATGTTCTAAAACCTTTGTTGTATTCGTTTATATTATGATATTGGCTTCTTTCAGTTCCTCTATAATTGAATTAATTTCATTATTATGTCCTGTGTGACCAGCCGTTTTTGAGGCCATTAATAATTTTAGCCTTTCAACCAATTCATTCGGATCATCGAAATAAACGAAATCAATTTTATTATTAGACAAGTCCATCAGACCCTTTCCTCTTTTATTCCTTAGTCGTGTGAAATAAGTTTTTACAAGAGATGATGATGGAGTAGTAGATGCTCTAGCTCGTGTAACAGGTGGAAGTGGTGTTGAAAAAGTTCTTTCTCTACCTCTAAGCGATTCTTTTAAATCTCCCTTTTCAAGCAAATATGGATGAATAATAGTAACATATTTTTCTGAAGCAGTTCCATGAATTTGTTCATTTTCCTTATAATTCTTACGATATCCATTAGTTCTCTTTAATATATCCATATAGTCTTCCAAATCCTTGTTTTTATAACCCAAGGGTTGTTTCTTAAATAATAGTTCAAATAAGCCTACAGTACCCTTGTATTTAATACCTTTTACAAATATATCACTTCCTTGGAATTCTACTGGTGAATCCCCAATAACAAATTTTTCTTCTCTTATATTATGTCTTATACCATATTTGTAATCAAATACACCTTTCGTGTCTCTTATTGATTGATCTATGTATGTTCTAGGCAGTGGATCAAATTGTCCAATATATTCCTTATATGGATTTGTTGTTGCAACGTTTTCCATATATGATTTGCTTTCTTCTAGGAGTTGTCTAACTTCTTCATCAGAGTCATTGCTCAGATTAGTTGATGTTGCTTCAAAAACATCTTCATCTTCCAAGAATGGAACTTCTGCTGGTAATAAATATCGATCATATAAAGACATCTTTTTTTTTGCTTTAGGTGTTGAATAAAATTCTGGTTTCTTTGCTGTTGATGATGATAGAAAACTAAATTCTTGTGGTTCTGTTTTTATTTCTTCTTTTTCATATTTTACCCTATCCGTTAATAATTCTTTTAAAGGTTTTATAATTGGTTCTAATTCCCTTTCCCTCTGGAACTGAGATTGTTGTATATCAGCTTTAAGAGATTGAAATTTTTTTTTCACAGATTTCCTAGCTTTAACCAGTTCTTTTGCAATTTTTTCATCCATCTTACATCAGTTTTAGCCATAGACTAGTAAATATATGTGGTATAAGCTATTTATAAATAAATAAATGAATCGAATCCCACACGATATCTCCCAAAATTTATGTTTGAATCCTTATCCACCACTAGAAATCCATATTTATCTTTCCAACATAACAAGCATAAATTTCGAAATTGTTGAAATGACATGTCAACATTGACATGATCGTCATATATATGTTTTAGATTTGTTAAGTCTTGTTTGAATATTATTAACAAATTTGCATTATCACGAATTAATTGTTTCGGAATAGATGAATATGTTTGACTTAAATAAAATAAATCAGTATTTTTATGTCTTCCAAAACAAAAATAATCCTTAACAATATTCTGATTGCAACAAACTATATCATCAAATATTAATATGGAGTTTGATTTGACAGTTTGTGGTGAAATTATATTTTCTTCATCCTCCGATTCGAAAAATCCTATTTCTTTCATAGGTTGGAACAGCATTCTCAAGTATTTATATTTTGGTTGATATAAAGATTTTGAATAAATATAAATATTTTCAAATCTTAAACCATTTGGATCTTCTATCAGACTTACTATTAAATTGGTTTTACCACACCCTGAGGGACCCACCACTAACCCCCTCTTACTATTTCCAATAAATAATTTCCCATGTTTTTGAAAGTTATTTGTCGGTGAATCATAATCTTTAATTTTTATTGAATACGATTGTTTTTCGATCCGCATCTTGTCCTAACCTCAATATTACTACAAATTATCAATTTAATTTTATCTATATATAAACAAAATCATGAAATAAAATTGATCAGTTCATCACAAATTTATATAATGGTCATATCTTATTCATCTCAATTCAATCGTAAGAGAACAGCCAAGAAAGGAAGTGGTATTCTAAACACAATAATTAATAAATTGCCTTTTGAGTTACATCTCCCCGGTTATAACTTTTGTGGTCCTGGAACGAAATTAGATAAAAGACTTGCTCGTGGTGATAAGGGTATTAATCAGTTAGACGACGCATGCAAAGAACATGATATTGCATATTCAAATCTAAAAGATATAAAGGGTAGACATGAGGCTGATCGAGTATTAGCTAAAAAAGCATTTGAACGATTCAGAGCTAAAGACGCAAGTTTTGGTGAAAAAACAGCTGCTTTGGGAATTAGTGGTGCAATGAAAGTTAAGACAACCTTGGGAATGGGAATGAAGAGAAGAAGAAAAATGTCAAAAAAGCGTAAAGGGCGAGGAATTTCATTTTCTAAAGCTATATCGTTGGCAAAAAAGGGAATTCAAGGGAAAAAAATTAAAAGTTTAAAGGTAGGTGCTAAACTTGCCTTATCGTCAATAAAAAAGCATGGTAGAGTGCTACAACCAAAGGGTAGAATAATACCAATTCCAAAGTCAGGTGGCTTTTTGCCACTTATACCATTATTTGCTGGATTATCGGCTTTAGGAGCCCTTGGTGGAGGAGCTGCAGGAATTGCTAAAGCTGTAAATGATGCAAAAGCTGCTAGTCAGAAACTACAAGAAGATACAAGACATAATAAAACAATGGAGAGTATAGCTTTAGGTAAACAGGGTAGTGGACTTTATTTAAAACCATATAAATCAGGTTGTGGTTTATATCTTAAACCATATTCAAAAAACTGTTAAGGGAAATACCTCGAAAGCCGCTTACAAATATCGATTTATTAAAATATATCAAACTATTGCAAATACCAAATTTTCGAGGTGTTTTCATGAGAAATGAACTACCAACTAAAATTAAAAAAACAGAGTGTGCTATAATTAATTTAGATGATTCCAAAGGAGAAGGAAGTCATTGGACTGCTTATGTTAAAAAAGGAACAAATATAATATATTTTGATAGTTATGGAAATTTACGTCCCCCTCTTGAATTAATTTTATATTTTTATAGTGATGGAAAAGACAATAAAATTCAATATAATCATAGTCAATATCAAAACTACAATATGACCAATTGTGGAAAATTATCACTTCAATTTCTTTATAAAAATATGTAACATCAGATTTAGCCATTTCCTAGTAGTATTTTCAAGCGAAATGTCATACAGTTTTGTTCTTAGCGGTAATTCTGCCATATTATCGGTCAATTATCATCCACCAATATATTTGGATGAAAATTTTGAATATGCAATTGGTCTTATAAACTTTGAAACTTTTAATGCTATTCCTAATATTGATGAAACGAATAATTCGTTTATTTATAATTATGATAAAGAAATAAAAATTCCACCTGGAAGTTATGAAATCGATGATATAAATAATTTAATACAAAAAGAGCTTGAGAAGGAACAAATTAGTTTTCATCTTTATCCAAATAATAATACATTGCGAACTCATATTAAAACAACCGCACCAATAACATTTAAAAAGGGAACTATTGGTAAAATATTGGGATTTGAAAACAGTGAATTGATTGCAAATAAAGAACACATATCGGACTATCCTGCAGAAATTATTAGAGTAAACTCCTTAAATATAGATTGTAGTATTGCTGAAGGATCTTATTTAAATGAAACTCCAGTTCACATAATACATCAGTTTTTTCCCAGTGTAGCCCCAGGCTTTAAAATTATAGAATCACCTCAACACATTATTTACTTTCCTGTGACAGTTAAAGTCATAGATAAAATAATCCTTAAAATAATAGATCAAGACGGTGAACTCATCAATTTCAGAGGAGAGACCGTCACGGTTAGACTGCATCTTAAGCGTTTAGAAGAATAATGGTCTTTCTTTACAACACACAAAACTTTAATATAAAAAGATTTAAACCATATTCAGTTAGTAATAGTGTAAACTCTACAGGGTTAACACCTTCCAACCGTAAATTTCTGAAATCCTTAGGTTTCAAAATTAAATTGTAACATGGAACACCTTAATGTAAGACAAAACATTCTTGTTGATGAATCCATAATGAGTTATGAAATACTTTCATTTGATCCTTTTAATCCGACTAAACTAGGACCTAATGATGAAATAAACATTTCTTTACAACAGACTGGAAAATATCCTTTGCCGTGTAAGAGTGAATTATATATGGAATTGAAAGTTGAAAATGAGGATGGTACGCCATTAAAAAATACAGTCTTAATTAATAATGCGCCTGCGTTTTTATTTAAGGAAGTTAGATATGTTCTAAACGGAGTTACTCTTGACTCTGTTCGGGATAATGGTGTCACTTCTACATTAAAAGGGTATGCATCATTTAATGAAAATGAAAGTCTAAAACTACAAAATGGTGGCTGGTATCCAAAATCAACCACCTCACAAAAGATTATGACTGATGATAATGGAAATGTTTCTTTGTGTATTCCTCTTAAAATGTATTCTGGATTTTTTGAAGATTACACCAAAATTATTTTAAATTCAAAACAAGAATTAATACTAATAAGAAGTAATGATGATTCCAATGCACTGGTGTCAACAAACGAAGGTGACAAACCAAAAATTACAATAACAAAACTTTGTTGGCGAGTTCCTCACCTTACTGTTGGCATTCCACAAGAATTAGCACTTACTAAGATAATTGAGAAAAATAGTGATATTTTAATTACTTTTCGAAGTTGGGAGTTGATTGAATATCCTGAATTATTAGAAACTACACGACACAATTGGACAGTCAAAACTTCTACGAAAATTGAAACCCCGCGACATGTTTTAATTGCCTTTCAAAAAGATAGACGTAACAATCTAAAAATGGATATGAGTAAGTTTGACCATTGTGATCTTAGAAATTTAAATGTTTATTTAAATTCTGACAGATATCCTTACAATGATCTTCAACTTGACTTTACAAATAATAAATTTGCTACCTTATATGAAATGTTTTCTGAGTTTCGTCAAAAATATTATAACCAACCCATAGAACCAATATTCAATCCAAACGATTTTGTAAAAAATGCACCAATAGTTTATATTGATTGTTCTCATCAAAGGGATTTACTTCAAACTGGTCCAATAACATTGAGAATTGAATTTGAGACCAAAGAGAAAGTTCCACCAAAAACATCAGCATATTGTCTAATAATTCATGATAAGGTATTTGCCTATAATCCATTAACTAAAATTGTTAAACAGCTATAATATTTCTCCCCACTCTCGAAATATAATTTAATTTAACAGCTGATATTAGATTCTTTCAGTTATTGTCATGCATTCATAGTAGAAGTGTCATGTTACAATATAAAATGCAACTTGAAATTTTCTTAAAAAAGTTGAAAATTTTAAAAAATCAAATTAAAAACTACACCAATAAAAAATTTGTCTTCAAGAAATTTACATCATTAAAACTATGCGATTAGTATTGGATATGCAAGGGTTTAAGGATGAACATAACAAGTTTATCCCTAAAGAATTAGCTACATATGATGGAATTAGAATTAGTCATTATATCTTTAAACAACCCTTTCCGATTAGTTTACTTTCTCCAGATGCCCACAATCAAGCCATATGGCTAATGAAGAATCACCACCACATTAATTGGAACAATGGACATACTCCCATACATCATTTCTCCACTCTTATAAAAGAGTTGACAAAGGATGCTCATTTTGTTTATGTTAAAGGAAATGAAAAAGCCAACTATATTAGAAAATATTGCACCAAACCTATTGTAGAACTGGAGGAACAACCAATTCTACCTAAGTCTACACCTAAATGCTTTTTTCATTCAAAGTCTCCTTCTATGTGTGCACTATCTAATGTATTTTATTTGTATAATAATTTTTTTATGAATGAATAAAAAAACTTCTTACTATATTTATTGTTTTATTTCCATATATTTTAATCTAAGTGTATTTACATTATCAAATAATTCCAACTTTACAAATTCTGTCACTAACAATAAGAACTTTTTGGTTTTTAAATAGTCGCAACAAACTTTGGCACCCTTGGCACACAAGGTTGCATGGTCGCTATAGTTTATAAACAACACTACATCTTGCGCATCACTATTGGTTTCAGTTCCAAGAGAATAATATCGCGAACAAGCTTCTGACATAAGAAAGTTCTCATACATCTCACGAACTGTGATCTCCATATTTCAATCCGAAACTTCTCCACAACTTTCAATATCACTTTCTGCCTGCAATATCAATTTCATCGCATCACTATCTGTTACAAATTCTTTTAATGATATCACCTCTGTGAAAAATCCATTTTCCAACAAACCTTCTAATAACTTGAGTAAATCTCTTCCTTCAATATACTCGACACACAACTTGACACCTGTTTCAATATATAGAACCATATTATTATAGAAAGTACTCCACTCAGGCCTACTATTCATAGAATACTTTACATTTTTATTAAGTTCAATAATAAATGTATTATGTATAGCTTCAATGGCTTCAAGCAAACTATCTGTTGTAGACATGATGTATATTTCTTGGTTGATGAACTGCACTTTTATAACAACTTTTAACCCCTCTCATCATCATCATATTGAGAAAGGGAATTCTTCACTCCTCATTTGGCTCTCTCATGGGTTGCGGAACGTGCCGTAGGTCATTGAACTCACTCCACATTTGGCTCTCTCATCAGTTTTACCGCCACCACATTTGGCTCTCTCATCAGTTTTATCGCCACCACATTTGGCTCTCTCATCAGTTTTACCACCACCACATTTGGCTCTCTCATGAATACACTACTAAAAACCATGTTAATTTTTTATTTTTCATAAATGTCATTAGGTTTATTTAAAAAAAAAAAAAGTCATTGTCGTTAAATTTGTGTAATGAGTATGTTGGTTTGTTCGTATATTATTTTGAGATATAATTTTTTTTTTAAATTACAAAAAAATAATTTACTTTCCACCCGGGTGGAAAGTAAAAGTAAAAAAAACGTTAACTTCCACCTTCAAAGATAGGAAATGTCATTATTACATGCATGGTTGTAAATAATAATATATTTATAATTTACAATGGATAATAATAGGGCCACCACCCGTTTTGCACAATTATTTTTTGTATGTTCCTGTTCTCTTCTGAATATCTTTCGTCTTAACTAGGGGTATCAAAAATACATGTGGTGGAATCCAATTTGATCTAGGGAATCTTAGACTCCCGAACTATTCTATCTCTAGAGAAACGTTGGTGGAAATGGGCATTAGTGAATGAGCGGGTCGGCAGTATAAATGTGGGAAAGAACTATTGAATTCTTCCCTAATTTTAAGCTGGGCTCGTTTTTTTTCTTTACAGACACAACATTATTTTTTTTTTTAATTTTCGATGACATTCTATTTTTGTACAATATTAATTTTCTGACGATATATAGTTGGGGGCGTGTGCAATTTTCTTTCCTATATTTTTCACGATAACTTTTCTATTGAAGGTGAAACGAACAAAAACGTCAAAAACAACAAAATCCTGGGTTATGTAAAGAATCCCGTCACCCGCTCCACCTACCTGAAGAAAAAATGCATGGTTGCCAACGTCCTTAACTAGGGGTATCATAAATACATGTGACAGATTTTAATTTGTTCTAGGGAATCTCTACAACTTAGGACCTCCCTAACTTTCTATTGCTAGAGAAACGTTGGTGGAAATGGGCATTAATTACATATTACTGGGCAAGAGAAAGCGCGATTAGAGAATGAAAAAATACACAAGCAAAAGTTTTTTACAAAACAAATATACAATTATTTCTACACTGAAATCGCAAGGAAACTTCACGTTCATAACATGTGTTTTTATAATTTAATTAATTACAATGGAGGTCTGTCAATTATTTCTGCCAATGTCATTGATGTCATAATCAAAGTTATTTGTTTACTTAATTATTGCTTAGTGTATTTGCGCAATACCGTATACATTACTGTATTTGTAATATCAGAATCTGTCAAATCAATCCATGTGTTCCATTTTTGAAAACTATTTGACCCGGAATGCGAACCAAACCTAAAATAAAACGGAAAAGTATTTTGTTTTTAAATTTGAAGAACAATAAATCAGGTATTGTAAGTTATTATAAAATACAATTTATTTGTCGGAAGTGACGAGAAAGCATCATCCTAGTTCTTTTAAAAATCATACGGTAGTTAATATACTTTTGCACTAAATTATCGTAATTGTAATGAACATGTTGTTAGTCCATTAGAATCCGCTTGGGGCTATTGGTAATATAACCGTCAGCTTGATTAGTTAAAATGGCTACACCGGAAGTACTAAAACTAAATTATCACAGTTGGTACATTTTATAGCGTTTAACAATGATTTATTTTATACCCTTTGTCCTACAAGTCCACAATACCTTGAACAGTTTTACAGGATAAAATGCAATTGCACTTTATGTGTTCTTTACCGAAATCGTTAAAAAACACTACTACAACTGTGTGTGTCTATTTTTGCGATGATTATTCTATAATAACTGTTTGTCACCTGTGTATGTGCCTATACAACGATAGGACAAAATTAACAAATCTACCTCTTTTGTCTTCTGGTGTTCTCCCTCTTTGCTTTAGTTCCCTTACTCTTCTTACTCGCTTTGTAGTAATATCCATCACACAGGTGAAAGCTTTCAGACATACTTCAACTCGTGCACAGCCGTGCAGTATGTGGTACTTGAAACTTCCTGTATTTAATCTAGAGTCCTTTCTTGGGCGTCGTTGCTTGATAGAATGAACATCTATAAGTCCTTGGATAAACATGTCTTGCTGGTCCTTACTGTCCATATCATAGAACTTTGTGAATATATCGATGCAATTATTTTCACCAAGAGTCTCCAAACATTTCTTTTTACACCTATTATGTTAACAAAGAAAAAACATTATTGAAAAACCCTAAAAATCGTATTAACACTTACCCGCAAGACAATCCAGGTTTTTTGGATTGTACGTTATTCCCCTTATGGTTAACGTATAATTTGCCTTTAGTTCTGGCGTTCTTGATCTTGTTCCTCACGTATTTGCTTGAATCGCGTTTTCTTTTGCATGAATTACTTTGTTCAGTAGCACTGTCTACATCACTTTCTGTCTCGCTCATTTTTATATATTTCTTGCAATAAATTATAATAAAATAATACCAGTAATCAGATTACAAACAAATCAATCCTAACCTAAAAATCACAAGTTTCACACGACGTTGCCGTCGCAATTTTGTTAAAACGGCACGAGTCACTGACTGATGCCTTTATAACAAACTCCGATTTTTTCGCACGCTCATGGCAACCTTGTAAATGCAAGGACAGATGCCGTTTTAACAAGGAACGATAGTTTCATTGATGTAGAATTCGAAAAAGGTAAAAACTCAAAATGGCTGGATGGGTGACTGATGCCCATTTAACAAATCACGATTCAAATATATTCGAAATAACGAAATACGTAAAGAATAAGACCAAATTGCAACTTCATAAGAAACAACAGCAATATAACTTAAGGTTTGCATTTTTAGATATTTTTAATATTGCCAATATATGGAAAACGGTTCGGGTATAGGGTATATTACATAAATTACGTTCAGAATTCGACGATAAATTGGAAATTCAGTTAATATCCAGGATATCCCATGTAAAAAAACTTTTCGATCTCCACTGTAAGGACGGGTTTGTCAGTGTAGTGTTTAGGTCGTTTAGCTTAGAGCTAAACTGTTTTATCCATGTCCGTGTTATACCAAGGTAAGTGTTAAAGTTTGAGGTTAATTAATACGAACTTGGAACTGCATGTTTTGGAGTTGATCCTTGGGTTAGTAGGTTCCTAACAGTCCTAACCTGAAATGTGTTTATGAATTTCGAATAAATTGTGACAAAAATCAAACATATGCTTCAATGTTTTGCTAAAAATCTAATTTATTACTAGACTCATTTAGTGTATTCCTACAAGTTTTAAGACGAATACAATTCCAACGCAATTGTGGATGCAGGAAAGTAGGTCTCCATTGTTACCCAGTCTGCACATCTTGGTAACGGCTGTGTGATAACGTCGAGCTCCCGGAAGATATCATTAACATAGAAGAAAAGACCGAAGGAAGATCGAGAACTGACCGAAGAAAGACGCTTACACGATGCGACATACCTTGTCTAATCTCACAATCTATTTCGTAATCAGTCGTCTCTCCTTGAGATGTGATCACAAGGAGTTGTTTTCTCACCATTTTCCAGATGAACAGGCTCGACGCTGATGATAGAACAACCGTACTTGTGCCATGCATGGAATTTTAACTTTTTGTAACTAAATTTGTACAATTTCGTACTTTCTTAAATAATTCATATAATGAGAGGACCCAAATACGCTTTTCTCCAACTGATAGTTCAGGGGAAGGAGGAATATTGACAGACGCCGTATGTCCTGGCTTAAAAACCTAATTGTAGGTTTAATTTGAATAATTATAATTAAATACAGAATACCAACTAAATACAAAATAATTTTAAATATAAAAACTACAGAGTCATCATTTGACTGGCTGGTCTTTTTGACACTCTCGGCTTTCGCAATTCAGCCGTTCTGGTTGCAATAACTTTGATGGGAGTGACTGCACCTTCATCATCTATAGTTACAAGTCTCAAATCTCAGTATTTCACCATTGCTAAGGAGAGTCTGCCTCTTGATAAGGTCATCACGGCTTGTTTCCCGTCCAGTATTTAACACTCTCTCGAAAGCAACTTGATAATAAAAGTGAACTGACAGAAGGGCATCTGATAATATTCCTCCATTTTTGGGAATTAGAGAGGCAAATACGGGAGTCATCATAAGTTTGGGGTAGTCTTTGGCTACTCCAGGAACCTGCTTAGTGACAGTAATAGCGCCAAAGCACTTACACACACCCTGAGGATAAGATGCAACAATTCTGGCTATAGTAATTGTATTCTTAGTGAGCCTGGAACCTGGGTCTTTAATATTATATTTAGCCTTCAGGGCTTTAGTAGCAGCCTTTTCAGCAGATTTCTCAATTATTTTGGACAAATTTGTTCCCTGATGCAGTAAATCATGATCAGATGAGCAATATCAGTGCTAAAGGTCACATCTGCCTTTTGTTTTGATAATTGCTCTTAGAACAGAGGGATCAAATCCTTGGTAGGCAATTTCTTCTACAAAAGCTTTGATCTGTTCAATAATTCGAACGCAGCATTAAATGGATTGGCCATAGCTTGGAAGAGGGTTTGAAAGGGTTGGAAAAGAGTCTTTGCTCAGGGGTTGCTTAAATGATACTTCAAATGAAAATCACTCTCTTCCGTACTTGTGTAGTTGTGAGACAATCTATCTTGCTGTGTGTGGAAGGGATCACTGATTTATCTGAAACAAAAAATTGAATGGTTAAATCGACCAACAAAGAGACTTCTTGAATTTAAGTGGAATTAGTTTTGTTCTATATTATTCAATAATTAAATTCTTACAGTTGTCTTTGTAAATTTGAAAAAAATGTAGTAATGATCAACTGTTCCGAACTGCAATCAATAAGGTCCGGAGCTAGAAGATTAAATAACTTGAATATATAATGAAGAAATGTCCTGTACATTTACAGATACGATCTAGAAACGTATGTGCAGAGAAATGGGAAGAATTCATAAATTGACAGCTTTTAATAATTTGGATTTTTTTCAATGTAGCGTCACGAAATTTTGTTAGTAAATCTCAAATTCGGATTCAGCACCCCAAAAAACATATATAGGGCGTTGAAAAAAGGTCGGTACCCCGGAATAACTCCGGTGCATCGCATTGCAGCGGAAAATGTCTAGGGAAAAAGTTGTTTGGTTTTGAAGGAGGAATAGTTTGCAATTTAAACCACCCCCTCAACCACCGGGCGCGGGTGGGGGTAAGTTAAGATTTTCAAATGGAACCTCATATTTTCTATTGGCGTATCGTGTTCTCCGACCAAAAATAAACATCTTTTGTCCGAAAATTTTTTTATTCGGGCCCATCCTTCACCAATAATCACCATGAGAAAGACAAAATCAGAACCGTGCGAAAATCAAGTTTTATTCCGGAAATACTCTTTTTCTCTGTCTTGTACCAAAAAAGGCCCGTGGAAAAAGATGCTTGTATGGGGTGGGGGTGGTTTAAATTGCAAACTATTCCTCCGTCAAAACCAAACACCTTTTTCCCCAGACATTTCCCGCTGCAATGCGATGCACCGGAGTTATTCCGGAGTACCGTCCTTTTTTCAACACCGTGTATAATGAAAGAAATCAACACTTTCCTGGTAAAAATACAATTCAATTGGAGTACTACTTGAAAACCCTTTATAGCAATCGTTTTAATTTCTCTCAAGTATAAAAAATAGAAAAGTTAAGACGGGGAGACATTATACGTGATCACCCCGTACACTGTGTATAACCGCTTTGTATTAAGAAACATTGTAGTATTTATAGCAACCCTTCAACGGTCTATCCAATTAAAAAGAACTCTATTCCGTTTTTAGCGATTGTTAATTTAAATTTCATTAAAGAAATAAATTATAATTTATGATCTAGGTGGCGCCGGAGTTTGTTTAACACTCAAAAATTATGATAATATATTCAAAGCGCTTATGTGAGGTATCATTTATTAAACCAGAAAATTATTTTTTGACATTATTTGTGCATTTTAATTCATTACTTTTTAACGGGGTGCTTTAAAACTATAAACCCAAATAAACGAAATTTAAAAATTGACTTTTATGATACATAAAGTTTATTTTATAGAGAATGTTAATTTTTTCGATTAGTATCGTCAAAAACAAATAGGTCTGGTTAAATATTTAATTAAGAATTTTTAAAATTACTAAGAGATAATAATTGAGTTGTATATACTTTCCATGCATATTTGTTTATTAATTATCTTTTTTATTATATTTTGCTCATAGTCGGACGCGTTTCGTTTCGTAATGGTAAGGGAGAAAGTTTTGAACGGGGGGAGGAGCCTATGATAAATAAGCTCCGTTTACAAGATGACAGTCAAGGGCATGACAAATACATTACGCCAATTAATTATTGAATTTTCAAAAATTGACGTCCTAATTAATAAGCTGTTATTTCGTTACTAATG